>OX638204.1:15956396-17380303 GCA_951805265.1 Schizotus pectinicornis | reverse complement strand
GCTCTGACAGAGGCTGTCACCTCAAAAATCATGGAAATTAATTTAAAAAATATCGGAAGGTGTTGAATGGTTGCTCTTTATTTTCGATTGTTTATCGGCTCCATTTGTAAAAATTTGTGAAGTTGGTGAAAAATGCAAGAAAGTTATTTTGTTCCTGAGATAATCCTTAAGGAAGCTAAGGAAGCAACTCACCAATTATTGCCTACGAAGTCCAAGGAACATTATGAAAAAGTATTTTCTGAATTTTAATGTTAATATTAATAATAAATAATTATTTAAGATTGTATTTTTCATTATTCCACTAGCTGAATAAAGTAATTTCATTATTCCACTAGTGGATAAAGTGGTACTTTATATGCTTCATAAGTGTGGATAAAACTCCAATTAAAAGGTGATTGTGGATAAACAATTAAAGATTTATTTACGTTTCCACTAACCAAAATATCGATTATGATTTTGTTTTATTAATTTTCATGCAAGTAGGCATTAGGGCCGTTTTTCTCCTAATAAGATTTGTAATAAAATTTATTTGCCAAATATCAATGTTAGACTGATATACAAGGTGGAGCAATAGTACGTCCGACTTCGATAGCTCGAGTTCTATGATAGGTAGAAATTTGATTTAAAAACGCAAATAAACTAGAGAAAAAAGTCTATAACCGGAAATTAATTTTGAACACACAGGGTAAGGCAAGACGACTATACAGGGCAGGTGCCATCTTTTTTAATAGAATGTTGCGTGTAAAAGAAGATTTTTAGGAACCCTTTCTTAAACTCTTTTTACTCCAATATTATTACTGACTATTTCCAAACCACTTGGATGTAGCGATTGTTTTTGTTCAAATAATGGCATTTGTAGATGCATGTTAAAAAAATCACTACAGTCACAATTACGAGTTTTAAGAAAAAATTATGTAAGTACTAGTTAAGAAACATCTGTGGGATGTCTTTAAATCGTTTTTACTTATGAAAAATTATACAAGGTGGCTAAAGTTAATTTTTTAATTTAGAACTTTTTGAATTTAATTTTCTTTATTTTTTCAAATGGAACACCTGTATATTTTTTAACGATATGATGTAGAAACTAAAAACAAACATTTTTTGTATGTACACCCCTATTGCTATTTGTAACCATTTTTGATTTATCGCCCAATAATTACCAAAATGCAAGAATGATCCTAAAAAGTTGGATTATTTTTCAAATAACTCAACAGAAAAAATTGTAATAAGTGCTCCAGATGTTTTGCCTATGAAAACAGCATAAGTTTTTTTATTAAGTTCACACTATGTTTGTATATTGATCATTTTTTCCTTTTAATATTATCCGACAAGCAATACACATTTATCGCAGTTACCTGTCGTCAGTTGTCATTTTGGTGTAAATTTTAAAACATTTGAAGTTTTTTGTCAAGTTATTTGGAAAACAATCTAACTTTTTAGGATTATTGTTGAATTTTGTAATTATTGGTCGATAAATCGAAAATGGTTACAAATTGCCATAGGAATGTATATACAAAAAAATGTTCGTTTTTAGTTTATACATCATATCGTTAAAAAATATAAAGGGAGTTTTATTTGAGAAAAAATTGAGAAAATTAATTTCAAAAAGTTTTAAATTAAAAAATTAAGTTTAGCCACCCTGTATAATTTTTCAAAAGTAAAAACGATTCAAAGTTTTCTAACTAGTATTACATAATTTGTTCTTAAAACTCTTAATTGTGACTGTAGTAATTTTTTTAACGTGCATCTGTAGATGCCATTATTTGAACAAAAAAAATCGCTACATCCAAGTGGTTTGGAAATAGTCAGCAATAATATTGGAGTGAAAAGAGTCTAGGAAAAGGCTCCGAAAAATCTTGTTACATACAACATCCCATTTAAAAAAATGTCACTTGCTCCTGTAATTGTCTTGACTTACCCTGTATGTTCAAAAATAATTTCCGGTTCAAGATTTTTTTTCTAGTTTATTTGTGTTTCTAAATCAAGTTTCTAGCTATCATAGAACTCAAGCTATCGAAGTCGAACGCCGCACAATTGTCCACCCTGTATATTTGGCAAATAAATTTTATTAGAAATCTTCACTACAGTGAACCCTTCGAAAATTTAGTCAAATTGGGACAACCGTTTACAAATTATTCAAGCAGAAGCCATTACAAAGACCGAATGTTATGTTATCTTCTATTTGGTGATTGATGTTACATTGCGCATGCGCCGTTAGACGCCTATAATGCCGCAACAATACATACCGTCCGCTCCAGGGAGCAACGTAACCAGCGTAGGTGAGAGCTACAACGGTAAGAAAAACCACTCCCGCTGCAATCAGTCCTCCAAACATCACCAAGGACTTGAATTCCGACTTGGAAAGCATCGTTTGTAGATACTTCAGGGAAGCGACCGCAAACAACAGAGCAAAGACCCCTAAATAACAGAAATAAAAACAAAGTCCCAGAGTAATTTGGCGGTTCTTGCCTGAAGCAGCCATATGTTCGCTCGTCCGTATGGGTTGAAATCCGACAAATGGAATCTGCATGGAGAGTACCAATCCTAGAATATAAAAAGTGGTGTAACTCGTAAACAATCGATTGGAGTAGCGGCCCATGAGCAACAACGCAAAAACGTGAAGAGGAATCAAATTGATGATAAACACGTAACCTCCCCATGCCGACACCTGGAACAGTACAGCAGTTAATCCAGTTTGAATCGAATTGATAACAACTCACCATGTAGAAATAGGAGAGTGAGGCGGCAACGGCCCAAAACACGGAGCCTGTTTTAACCGACTTGATCCACAGGAAATATGTGAACTGGAGGGCAAAAATTGCGATTCCTTCATTGTCGTAACTGCCAGCGACCGAACGACTGATGTAACCAGGCACGATGGCGATGAAGCAGGCGGCAAAAAGTCCAGCGCCCGCCGACCACAGTTCTTTCGTCAAAAAGTACGTGGAAATGGCAGTCAAACCACTGAAATTCAAAAACTTGATCCTCAGGCCTTTAAATAGATTAATTTACCTGAAAATTGGAGCTAAGAATACGCAAATGTCGCGTATGTGTACGTTGACGTGAAGCAAGTGAAGTATGTAGTGTATGCTTCCGGAGGTGATCATGAGTCCCGGGTACACGGTACCCCCTACTATCCGCCCCAAAGGATACCATGCTCTTTCATCAAACCAATTCAGAAAATTGTAAAAACCATGTTTTACCATGTAGGCAGTGGCTCTATAATTAAACCTGCAATTTGGAAATTAGTAACCTCAACGCTACCGCTGGAGACTCCTCACCATGGATCGAATTCGTGAATTATACTTTCAAATCTAATAACCGCGAATAGTCGGGAAGAGAAGCCGGCTATCCATGCTAACAGGAGAACTACGAAAATAATTAAACTATTAATTCCTGCTTTACTATTTATTTTCGAAACTGGAGACTTTTTCAACCCGGCTTGAACCATTTTTGACAACCAAAAACATGACACGCACACACGTAGTCAGAGGTTACTTTGATTGCCCGACGGCCATTTCCCATTGGTCCGTCAAAAAACAATTTGACAAGTTGGCATCGTTGGCATTTGTCTCGCTAGGGACTTTCGATTTATCCCCATGATCAGCAGCAATGGCGCAAAAATTTAAAAAAACCGTCACAATAACTACAAAATACTTTATTAATTTAAGTTCCTAAAATTACAAGAATTCGTTGAAATTTACTAAAGGCGGCACGTATCTATATTTCCCTGGTTCAGAATAGTTCGGGGGTGTTCTATGCGCTGAAAAGGGCACTTTAGTGAGATTTGTGAGCAAACCTACAGGTCTGACTGAACCAAAAAAGTCAGTAATGGGAACTTGATGAGGATTCCTCGGGAACAGATCCTTCCGTACGCCAACAGTAGAAATGCAAACTCGCTTAGGACAAACGCTCAGCTACAAATGACAATATTAACAATAATAAAAAAAAAAAAAAATAAGAAACTTGCAAACTCCCCCATGGACTTCTTGCTTTGGGGATCAACACTTTCCAGAAAATCAAGAGCGTAGTAAGTGTAACGATCAATAATGTACACGCCTATTGCCGGATCAACGTGGTGCTGCAGGATTTGAGTGTTAGTTGTATAAGGAAAATTTAATATATTTTAGCTATTACCGAAAGTGAATCTTCTCCAACTAAACTGCTACCGACTGCTAAAATATTGGGAGAATAAAACCGTTCGTACATTGATGCCGCTTGGCAAGTGTCAATCATGAAGAAAATTTCGTGATAACGCTGTTTTTGCCACATTTGCTCGAGTGCATCTGCCATTTCTTGACTAGTTATCTCCTCAGAATCTTGAAACTTAAGAAAACCATCGCCTCCATGTCCTGTTAAATAAATCAAAACATTGCTGCCTTCATCAGTTAGTAACTGTTTGCTTCTCGGAGTTCCGGGAGGTAATCGTCCGGTTAATAACCGTATGAAATTTTCAACAGTTACCTGAAACAAATGCATTAGTTAAATAAAAGTTTGTTTAAAACGATTACTTCGTATCCTCGATAATCGACTTCAACATCGTCTCCGTAAACATTAATGTGTTGATTTGCGTTGTTGAAGACTGTGGCGGGACGCGGATTTCGTGGATTGCAGGCCATATCGTCGGCTATCATCAGGATTATTTGACTGTCGGGTATGCCCAGTCGTTTTACGCTCCGGTAAATTGAAAGGACGTTGGCTACATGACGATAATTAAACCAAAATCGGCTAGTGTCGACCAGGACCGCCCAATTATTTGTGTGATTTTTGGCAAACTCGAAATCCAACTAAAATTCATTATTTGAAAGGAGGATGAAGATAAAGTACTTGGAAATACCTCTGCGTTTGCTTTACAGGAAAAATTTATTAATATGCTGAAAACAACTAAACTTTCACGGAAACCGATCATGTTCACTCAATTATGTTGAAAACTCTACGCCCTGGAATATACTTTGACAATGTTTGACAGGAAGAAGTGAGGTTATGATCGCATACTGCGGGTTTGAGATCAATAAGTAAAATGAATTGTCATTAAGTGAGGATCATGATGTAAGATGTACTAAATATGATCTTAAGAAATCTAACACGATGTATATACGGTGGGAGAGCAAATTATGGATGACTGTTACAATCTTAAAACTTATTATTAGTTTATGTCTAATTTTAAATCGAGCGCCGAAAATGGCGGAAACTGCTAGATGTAAGTGAACTATGTAAATTAGCTATGCAGTTCCTTCAGAGTAAACTTAAAAAAATAGTATAATTATTGATCCACCATTAACTTACGAATTTATTATTAACTTGGTTGCAAATTATTAACTGATTCACGGTAAATTGTCATCACTCCAGTGGCGTTACTAACGCAATCACTTACCACGGTTACTCTGACGGTTACCGAACCATCCCCAAATTGTAAAATGCCGCAAAAAACTTATCAAAAATAGTATTAATGGTTACGCAAATTAAAAGTTTTAGAAGTTTTCTATAAAATTTATTTTAAGTCAATTCAGGCTTGGTCAGGTTTAATGTGTTGTGTCGAAACTTAAAATTCTGACTACGCCACTGGTACATCCATACAGATAGATTACAGGATCTATCTATTTATTACTTGGAAATGAGGATCGTGTAACATCTCTCGTGTAACTGTGTTACGTAAGAAGTCGTTGAGCAGACGCCCTTTAATTTAATATTTTTGATTCACAATAAAATTTTAGGAAAAATGGAGATTTTTGGCGAACTTGACCTGATTTGACCTTTTGTATCCGTTTATTCTTTAAAAATAAGATTTCTACCTGATTATTGAATAAGTTTACGATTATATTCTGAGAAAGCTAGAATTTAGTGAATTTTGTAGATAAAAGTTTCCCAATCTTGGCGTTGATTGAACGCTTGACCTTTATCCCCCTGTAACGTTATCGTTATGCGTTCTATTTCTGGCCCTTTCACAGGACTCTAAGGGCGTTGTTGCAACATCGAGGGCGGTCGATCACTTTCACACTTTATCCGGTTCGAATTATTGTCCAGAATTTTTGAGTGACGCCGACGTGACTTTCGAAAATTCAAAGAGCGCGCCAAACTTTTACCGGAAAAGGAACTGCGAAGTGCGCATCCGGCCTGCGCACAGCCCTCCTTCTGGCATTTAATGCGCGCAGTACCGGTTTTCCTCTATCTTGACTTACACATTTTACAAGTGTTTTGCCTTTATACAACATATTTGACTCGAATGTGGCAAAGTTTGAGTGAAATAACCCCATCGAACCATCATACAAAAATCCCCACGTATTCGACGACTTGAGCATCAGTTGAAAAGGTGAGAAAAACCGTTTTCTTTGTTAACAGAGATGTTTATTTCGTACGAATGGATCTCGCCATACACGTGGACCGATTATTTTACTTTTTATTTCACGTTGGACGGCCGCAGGACGGCCCAATTGGGTTTTTTCCGAACATTTGCCACGTGGGGCCCGTTTTAAGGGGGTTTTTGGTCGAGTTTGATGATTCATGAGTCGCCACAGCATCGCCGGACAGATTTACAGTTACACAATAATTTACCAATTTTCGATCATTTGCTTGCAGTTGCGGCTGTTCGCTGGTATTACTGGTAATGTTTGCTTAAAAATTCTCGACATCGATTGTTCTAATTAGCGAGTCAACAAATCAATTATTTTTCATAACCTATCGGCTCTCGCCCGGCCAGTTATCTGCACATCACTATCGGTCGCTTCCGGTTCCGGTTGAGAATCCAAAAATTCGTGCGGGCCAAAAACAAAATGCGTTTTTGACGTAAAGCTGCTGCTTGGCCACTTCGATTTTGCCAAATATCGTCCATCATCACGGTCGCCTCAACTTTAACAAAAGAATGCAACCCACAGAATGATAGAAACGTAGACGGCCCAGGCAATCGGTGCATTTTTTGTTTGCACATCCAGACTTTACCGTTTTTACCGGGTACATTGGAACCAAAATGTCGAAATTTATAGCGAAACGTGATTCGCAAAAACGCTATTAATCGTGGTGAACCGCATTTTCATATCTCATGGTTTACTTAATACAGGATGTCTCAAGGAAACATCAAAGTTGCCTTTGGAAAATATGTGTCTTCGGGTCCGTGTGACAAACCATTGAATTTTAAAAACAGAAATTTGAAATTGTTATTGTAGAAGAGAGATGAAACATCTTATTTTTGAGTCAATTAAGTATTAAAAATAAACTATTATTTTCAAATAGTTCTTAATAGTTTGTGCAGCAAGAATTAAACTAAATTACAACTGGAATTGAAGTAAATTAAAAATTACAAATATTTGCTGCCATTTATGCAAGCTTCAATTATAACTTGAACTACTTTTAAGGCGTGCGCAAATTGTGACATCTGCCATGTAAATATGACAGTTGACATCTCTCCAAGACATGAAGTCATGCGCAGATCCGCTGGAATTAGAAACTAAACTAAGCTCAAAAGATTAAAGTTGGCTAACTAATTTTGTAATTCAGTTTAGTTTAATTCCAGCTGTAACTTAGTTTAATTTTTGCTGCATAAACTCGGCATCACCATCACGTAGAGTGAAACCAGTTAGAAAACTACACACATACGTCATCATGCGCACTTGACCAAAAACAGCCCGAACCGGACCAATCAAAAATTTTGAGGGGTGGTCCAGACGAAAATCAGCCCGGACTAGTCACATATTTTAGAACTGAGGGGTGGTCGCGCGCCAACAATTTTATATATTTATTTATAGTTATTAATTACGAATCTGTAACCCATTGACAGTGTTGAAAACATAATTTTATTCGGGGGCTTCTACAAATTGAGGTACCAACGTAAATAGCATTTAAAAAATTTCAGTTAGATAAATGTTGATAAAAGAAAAGTCACTAAAAATCTGAACGCCCGCAAGGGCATCATGCAAGCAAAGCATATATATTTCTATCTATTTTTATTAAATTCATTAAAATTGTGTATAAGTTTGTTCTTTACATTTTCACTCAAGAGGTCTATTCAGCGAGGAACAAGGACAGCATGGATATATAGTAGAATTTTTCTAACTCCACGATTACATGAAGCTGTCAGAATATACGAGCTGCAACAAACGTATAATCGGCTGTCTCTATTGCTCGCAGAGAATGACAAGTTTATCCGAGTTATTCTCAACGTGGTGTGGTTCAGTGGGTGTAGGCTTACGGCAAGCTGCACCCCTTAAATAGCACCCTTGTTGATGTTTCATTTTTATTCACTAATATGAACTAGACAGCGAGGTGGTGCTTATAGTCTCGTCTCGCTTATTTCAATGAATAAGAATGCGACACCAACGGAGGCGTAGCGGTTGACCACGCGTTTAAATTCACTGAAGCACCTCGCGTCGAGAATAACTTTAATAAACTTGTTCTATGCGAGTAAAAGAAAGACAGTCAGTACCGCAGCTGATTGTAGCCGGTATTCTGACAGTTTTATCTGATCGTGGAGTTGTTAGAAAAATTCTACTGTAACAACCAGGCGCAAATTGTCCAAATTTTAATTTATTATTTTAATTTTATTAAAAAAAAATTACAAATAGAAAAAATAGTGTGAAGAACTCGTTCATAAAGCAAATATGGCACCGTTCATAATAAAACTCGCGCCTTAACCGCTCGTTCTTTAAACTTTGGCTTGTGCGAGGCCTATAAAATGTACTTTACCTTTACGTCACTTGTTCTTTAATATACTATACTATAAATTATTGTAAGACCATTTTGTTATAATCTTGAAATAAAAATTTTTGCCTGTTGTCTACTAAAAACTAATTTTTTTTGGCTTGAGTTACTAACTTATGAAAAGACGTTTCTGTGAATTTCCGCTGACGTTTGTTATTGTTGCAGGCAACTATGAGTTCTGGAAGCATATGTTACAAATGCAACCAGCCGGGCCACTTCGCCAGGGAGTGCTCCCAGCCCGGTAGCCGCGACGGCGGTCGCAGCTTCAACCGCAGCCGAGAGAAGTGCCACAAATGCAACAAGATTGGCCATTACGCCCGCGATTGCAAGGAGGATTCGGCACGTTGCTACCGCTGCTACGGCGAAGGGCACTTCGCCAAAGACTGTCTTCAGAGTCCTGACATGCCGTCCTGCTACAATTGCAGAAAGCCAGGCCATATCGCTCGCGCCTGCCCCGAGGCCGGTGGCATCTCTAATGAGACCTGCCACAACTGCCAACGGCCCGGACATATTTCCAGGAACTGTCCAGAAAACGCGAAGATTTGCTATTTATGCCACAAGCCGGGGCACTTGAAACGGGATTGCCAGGAAAGCAGCGAATACAGAAAGTAGTGCATATTAACTACGCTGTTTTTATTTGTTGTATTTTATATATACGTTATGAAATGGTCTGTTTTTCTGGAACCTGTTGTTAAAACAATGTTTCTTATTTATACTTGCAGTTGGTTTCCTATCTGTTTTTTCTGTGAGGTTAGGAAAAATTATTAACGATTTTTTTAATGTAAATTGGAAGATACTAAAGGTTTTACGACAAGGCTCGTTTTGTTTACCAAACCCAAGCGTACACTAAAATCAAATTGTTCAGAGGCTATTGTAGTTAATTTAAATATACTTCAGTCCTGTACTTATTTATTTATTTATCCTCTATTGCTGCGTAAAGACAAGATCGTTTTTATGATGTGGAAATCCTTTTCCAAATTGTAATTATGAATTATGTAAGGACGATTTTTAAATAAAATACTTCAAAAGTTCCCACACTTTCACTTCACCGGTTTGCACCACCAATTATGTTGGTAAGGAAAAATTGCTTAAAATAAGAACCAGATTCTTAGGACCTTCTAATGCTTTTAATTTTTAATTCAGTAATCTGCCATTTCTATGATATAGAAGGGATCGTCAATTAAAGTATAAATATAAACAAATCCTTGCAAAATGTAAGTTTATACGTTCAGCGTAGAAGCGAACTGATCGCTACACTTCAAATAGTTTTGTACTAACTTTTACTTGCTCTTTAAAGAGAAAAAACTGAAAAGGAAAGTTATCAGCGAGTAATTGCAACATTGTAGCATAATTTAATGTTGGTTTTGAATTTCCTTCTAGAAAACTAAGGCCCGAGTTTCCGTGATAAGCTTGGACCAGTGTCTCACATTGATTAGTCTAAAGTGACGAATGAACTCAAATTTTTGGTTTTGGTCGGTGGCACGGTCACGTGGAAGCATAAAAGATAAGTTCCATTGCTTTCAATCACACATAAATAACGACAACAGAAAAGAATAAGAAATCAAGTTAATAACTATCAAAAGTAATAAATGATTGAATGACCAGGTCTGATAAGATTTCTAGTCTCTTCTCTTCCTACCGCACAACTAGAAGTGTGTTCTACTTTGGGCCGTTTATCTAAAATGTAGGAAATGATTTTTCTTCCGTTTTAGTTATTTTAATTTGGGGTTGACAGATCTGAAGAAGAATTTATCAATAGATACAGGATGATTTAATTACGGTCGTCGTCAAAAGTAATATAATTGTATTGTAGCGTGGTTCTTCGTCAGGGGGGAAACAAACACTTCGACAGTTTAATTAACAAAAGCGTATATTCAGTAATAATAGCGATAATAGCAGTAATAATATGATAATAGCGATTTAAAGTGAACAAAGAAACAAACAGAAAGGTCTAACCGCGTCAACAATTTCCGCATAAGTGGCGTCTTGCCACCCTCTTACGCAATCCCCGCTTACCAGCGGGGGGCGACATGTGTGGTTCCACATGTGGTTCGGCAACCATGGGCGACTCGTCAGGAACCGCCTCGCTACAGTAGGTATATGGTAATGCATATATTATTTTTTTAAAATTTAATAAAGATATTTACAATCTACTCAAGTAAGTTACGTTCGCAAAGTATTTAGTAAATTGTGTGAGTAATTATCGGTGACTTGGGGGGGTACCGTCCATTGACGGTTCTCCACGAATTCTGGTTACTCGGTAGTAAGGTCTTCAAGCCTAGATTTTTTCAATCTTCTGTTGTGCAGGGGAAGCTGGTAAAGTTGGTTGATAGTTTGACTTTGATGAACCTTGTTTCTTTGTTTTGCTTTATTAGCATATATGGTTGTAGGTAACTTCATTTACGTATGGAACTTTCAAGTCATTGTGTAGGGTTGCGTTAGATACATACCTACCATGGGGCGTTAGTAATAATTCGTTGGTATTTCAATGTTTGTAAAATTTTTGTGTTGGAGGGTTTACTGCATCCCCATAGTTCAATTCCGTAAGTCCAGATAGGTTTTAGAATGATTTTATATATTAGTAGTTTATTTTCCGTTAATAGCTGAGACTGTTGACCATCCAGTTCATTTGTTTGATTTTCAATTTTAGTTGATTTTTTTGGTTTGGATATGACTTCTCCAGGTTAGCTTTTGGTCCAGATGAAGCCCAAGATACTTTACTTCAGTCTTGACCGGAATTGGCGAATTATTTATTTGGACTTAGGACAAGCGGTTCGCTTCGTAGTGAAGGTGATCTGAGCATATTCTGTAAAAATCAAAATAGCTACCTATATACACATATACTTTTTTTTTACAAATAGTCTCAGGGTAAGAAAAAGTATGTAGATATAGGGCAATTCATGAATTTTGTGTTGCCTAATCTTCTCACATTTTTCCATTTCCGCATCTTGATTTTTTTACAGAAAATGCTTAAATAAGTCGATTTCTACCATTTCCACTAACAATTTTGCGGTAATCGAAGAAGGCGCTAAACTAGACAATTACCAAAAAACACTCCACTTTTCCTATACAAAAAGAAAAACTCTATCCATTAATATCTATTGAGGGTCGTGTGACCCGTGGTGTGGTTAAACAGATCATTAGCGAATGACGCCATGCCATTAAGAGTCCTAGTGACAGTTGCAAAAATTATTTGTATTGAATGACTAATGATTTGATGAACAAATGAAAGTACGTAAAAAGATTAAGATTGTAAAACTGGATGTAAAAGAAAAATTAGACACTTGACTAGTTTGAGTTTCTAAGATAGAGTTCGAAAAATATCCAGCAAATGGCAAAGCAGTACATAACTCTTAGCATAGTAAGATTTGGTTGATTTAAACGTGGGAGTTGGTTGTATAGTAAAACAGCATATGCTGTGATAGTAAGGTAAAAGTGTGATTGGATTTAAAATGTGATGGAAAGAAATGTTGAAAATTTACTTAAAGACTAATAAAAGAAAATTAAATTTAGTTGATTAGAGAGTTAGTTGTAGCAGTTGAAGAGTTGGTTAGGTAAGGTAGTAGGTAGCTAGTTAGAAGTATTGATAATCTCAATCCGCAAAGTTCCTGACAAACTAAATAAATTTATTTATTATATATCTCCGTCCGTTTTGGTTTTTATTATAAACACCTTTAAATAAAAATGTCAAATTTTTAAGTCCTACTTACTTCTGTTGGTTTGTCTTTGCATTTTGCATGTCTCGTATCGTATAGGTACAGTCGAACCCCAATAATCCGACTCTAATTCTAAAGCATAAATTATAAACTTTATATCTGGTGTCCCAGCGCACTGAAACATGGGGAAACAGCATAGGAAATTATAGACCCTATTTTAATAAATTATATCTTCCCTAAATTTGGTAAAAACGAAAAACTCCACGTAGATTCTTAGAGGGAGGGGCACGGTTTTATGCAAAATTGATGGTTGAAAAGACCTTAATACTAAAAAAAAAACATAAAAAATGTTGCCTTGATCGGGATTTGAATCTCGGACCTCATGTTCGGAAGAAACGTTCCGATCAAGGCAACATTTTTTAAATCTTTTTTTTAGTATTAAAGCCTTTCTAACTATCAATTTTACAAGAAAGCGTGCCCCTTCTTTTAAGAATTTACTTGGAGTTTTTCGTTTTTAAAGAACTGTGTCTGGAAAATTATGTGAAAATTATTATACATAGACATCAAAATTTTATAAGACGCAGAAAATAATAGAAATACATAGATGTTTCCTGCCGTAAAATTGAAGTATGCACCTCAATTAACAAAGTGGTAATAGTTAATTTAGAATACGTCTGCAGCAATCTTTTGATCGTTATATCGCGGTTACAACCGAAGATTTTGAGGACTTGATCATTTCCTTGTATACAAAAAATTGTAATCTAAAAAATAACGAGCTCAAAATCCGGCTAAAGTTTGAAATTTTGATTTTATGATTAATTAATCAACGTTGCCATTACTTTTTTCTATGCGGTTATATGTTAATAGCTAGATTTTAAAGCGCTATTAACAAAAGTTAAAGAAATTTTAAGAAAAGTTAATTAGTCTACTGTCTATCTTAATCGACAACCTACCGTCCTATGCTTGCCATGTTAAATTTAGTTCGGTGTAAAGCCACCACGTGGCGCTTCAAAGTTTGAGCTGTCACGGATCTGTCACCGTCGATCAGGGGTGCACTTGCGGTCAGTTTTATGATCCCTTATCTGTTACTTTGCTAATGTACCATAAAAAAACTGAAATGATGGGGAACGAAAGCAACCACGACAACATAATAGTTTATTTTCGTTGTCCGGCGGTTACGGTGGTAATGAAGAAAACAAAACCGGCATGGAGATTCTTTGATAAATAGATTATTTTCCTCAAACTCATTGTACCCAATAAAATAACATTTCACTGCATTAGTGATCCTCAATTGCCCCTGAACTTGAAAGTAATAATTGTGTGTTTTTTTAAGGGTTAGTTGGTTACATTCCTAAGAAAGACAAAAACTACGTCTTCTTGAAACAACAGCTTTTCTCATGGTTAGTTGGAGTTGGTCTTTACCAATAATGGAAACGTCTTTATTATTCAATAATGTTTCCGTCATCTAATATTCCTAAGAAACAATTGCAGCAACATTCAACCAATCCTTTCTTCTAAAGACTTGAACAGAAAATTAATAAAACTACGAAAATCAAAGTGAATGTAATGCGGCTTTTTGTTGATTGTCTTACTCAAAACTGACATTAAATGTCATCTAACCAGTATTAAAATCAAAATGAGGTATCTCAATGAGGTGGAAATAGCACGCGGTGTTGCTCTAATTGAAAATGGAACTTCCATTCGGCAAGTTGCAAGAGATGTTGGTGTGAGCACATCGGGCATCCAGCGGTTGTGGAATCGCTATAGGACATAGGTCTCTACAAAAAACGCCGCGGACAAGGTTGTAAGAGACAGACGTTCCACGGAGCTCTTGCTCCTGAAACATTCAACCAATCCTTTCTTCTAAAGACTTGAACAGAAAATTAATAAAACTACGAAAATCAAAGTGAATGTAATGCGGCTCTTTGTTGATTGTCTTACTCAAAACTGACATTAAATGTCATCTAACCAGTATTAAAATCAAAATGAGGTATCTCAATGAGGTGGAAATAGCACGCGGTGTTGCTCTAATTGAAAATGGAACTTCCATTCGGCAAGTTGCAAGAGATGTTGCTGTGAGCACATCGGGCATCCAGCGGTTGTGGAATCGCTATAGGACATAGGTCTCTACAAAAAACGCCGCGGACAAGGTTGTAAGAGACAGACGTTTCACGGAGCTCTTGCTCCTGAAACATGCGCATTATGGGTAATTGTTTACAATGTCCACTTCTTGGTTTTTGAGATGTAGATGTGCTAAGGCAAAGAAAATAAGAGTAAAAATAGAAGTGGTTTGCACAAAAAAAGATATTGGTTTCCGTAATATATAAATGTTAAGGAATGCTTTGCTGTAATTGGCTTTTTGAAAATCCAGAAGTGGGTAAAGTAAACAATGACCGCATTATGTAAAACGTAAAACATCTTTTAGTGGTAATTTCTAATCGTGCTTTTAAAAAAAAATTACAGGGCCCAGAACTGACCTTGTACAAAACTTTTTCGCCTGCTTCTAAAAAAATGGAAAAAAATCTTTGTCCTGGGCCAAGAACCGAACCTACGACCTCGACCGTCCACTTTCAGCCACTATCCCATGCGGCTACCTTACCAGCAACCCTCGAGTGCTCTATCTTTGAAGTCTTTTGTCTCCATGCGCGAAGTACATAATGCGCATGTTTCAGGAGCAATAACTCGGTGAACGTCTGTCTGTAGACGTAAATTTCGAAAACCAACTCGCCGACAACCTCGTCACAGGCCTCGTGGCAGTTACCAGATGGCATGTATTGTGATAAGAGAACCTTTTTACGGAAGGTAGTCGACCAAAGTTTATTCCCGATTAGGACCCAGTAAATCTTCTTTTCCATGGGGTTGTGTCATAAATTATTTTGGGCCAAGAAACAGCGCCATCTGTAGAGTCAGAAACACAACTTGAGGGGTACATCGTCGCGTTAATGCTTCCACAATGTTCAGAAATTTACAGAAAAGTGACTGTTATCCTCTAATTTAGTTACCTGTTGGTAGAAAACTTTTGTATAAATCCTCGGTAGTATAGTGGTCAGTATCCCCGCCTGTCACGCGGGAGACCGGGGTTCGATTCCCCGCCGGGGAGGATACTTTTTTTCCTCTTTTTATTTAATTTTAAGAACAAGTCTCTAAATCAGCAATGAAAAACATTCATTAGGTTAATTGTAATTTTAGCAAGCAAGAGGCAAAATTCGTACAGGACCCCAACGCCGTTGGGGTCCTGTACCAACGCGCATTGTCTCTATTGAGCGCACAATATGGAATTGTGCCACGTCTTCGCTCAGTAACTGTTCGTTCTAGAAAATCCGCTCGTCTCCGGAATAAATGTGACGAAATATCCGGAAACCAAAAGGAAATGTCAGGTAGAGTAGTTGCGGATATTTGCTTCAACCTCAATTTTAATTCTGGCAGTGCTTATAATAATAATAAATTATGTTAATTTTTTTAAAAAGTTATTACAGTTCAAACCCTTCCACCCTATCGCTAGTCGACCAAATCTCGTCTTATTTTGGCTTGCTCGTCTCTACAGTCTTTCCTCCTACGTAGTAACCCAGAATCTTTAAAGAGAGCTATACTCTCCGAAAAGGAAAACTTCTATGTTGGGCTTCCCGTCGTAGATTGAACAGAAAACAGTTGTCGAATAATATAATGTGAATCAACGCAACAAATAAACACACAAAACAAGAAATCATAAACAGGTGATTAGCTAAAAGTGCAATTTAATTGTTGGATCCAAGAAGATCTTTGTGCTTACCTGGCAGACATAGAGGGCGCTTTTGATAACACCTTTTTTGTGTCAATAAGACGAGCAGCTGAGCGGCGAGTAGTAGAGTCATCTACAATCTAATGCAAAATGTCTTAAATATGATCGGAAACTGGTGCAGGAAGGAGGAAATAAGTGTTAAGGCTGCCGTAAAAAGTTGACTAGGTCAGTTTTCGCCCAGATTTTAAATTAGTTAGATCATCAAACATACAGGAAATTGGCGCCACAATGTCTGGGTGAACCACAGCCTAACGAACATTTGAAACCGAAAACAAAATTTTATAGCCTATTAACTTGACCAAGACGTGACTGAAAACCATAACAAATTCAAAGTTTCATCAACAGATGGTCGTCAGCGCTTGTGTAGCGGTTTCGATATGTGGCGAAAGAGCTCGATAAGTTGCCAAAAATTTTCTTTAGTAGAAAAATACGACAAAAATTTTGAACTACCAGAATCTCGTTTTATGACTTTTTTTGGTGATACCAAAAAAATTTGTGGGCCCTTTAATCTGAAAAATCGCTATTTCCAAAGAGCGCGCGGCTTCAGAAACAATATTTTTTTCCTTTGGCCTCAAGTAACGCACAGCGTGGATTTTCATTTTGCTCGAAAAAGCAATAATTGGAGAATCAATATCCTTTTTATGATACGAAAGAATATACACAATTAAATCCTATATACACTATTTTGTTAGTCACATCTATTAAAATCAGTAAAGTTTCATGTTCAAATAGGTGTCATTTCATTTTTCACGACATGGATTTTATTCTTTTTTATGTAGATCGATAGCCTCAAGTATTAAGATGATATGATCTCGCATAACCCCTAGTCGCGTTTCAAAAATAAAGTTTCTAGAACAAGAAATGTAAGACGCGGTTAATTACGGTTTGGCAAGTTGTGTGAACGCGACGGAGATAGCGTATACGGTAAACGTAGGCACTGAACAAAGAGAGCAACACAGCATTTTTAATGACCGGAAAAATTGTGGTAAGAGGAAAAAATGGTCAAATTATCATAAATAATTTATTTTTCAAATCAATATCATAAAGAGCTGATAACAAGTGATCAAATAAACTCGTCAAAATAGTAGGTTATGAAAAATTACTATTATTTTATTTCATCACATTTATATTGTTGTCTTCTACTTTATGGTTCTGAAATAAAAAAAATACGATGTAAATGAAAAATAATTTGCCTTTGTCTTTATCTACCGCCTTCCCACTCGTAATAGCAACGTTTTAATAAAATAATAAAAAAAAATGTAAGAGGAAAGATTGTCAGTGTTTGCCATTATTCCCATTGAAACTGATATCGCAGACAGGTTAGACGTAGAGGAAATAATTAGTGAGTTTTCTTGAAAGTGCGAAAAGTGCTCATGTAAATAAATTTTAAACAGAAGTAGCCATTATTATTTCATTAGATATACCTACTTATACAAATTATTACAGGAGTTTTTCTTGCTATACATTTTTGTTTTAATATTCAAATAATATATACATCTCACATTTTCTTACATTTTTAGTTTTTAAATTACAGATAAAAATTTCATTCAAGCTTTAATTTTTTTAAGCAAAAACCATTGGAGTTAGACTTTTTAACGAAGCATTGTCAAGGCACTTTTTACAATAAATCTAAATCTGCCATTCATCCAACTTTGGTTTTTCTTACGGGCGTCATATTGGATTTTAGCATTTATTGATTAACTTTTATTTTTTGATTGCAACACAATATTTTTTTACATTTATTCCTAATTTTTAAAATTTTCAATGGTGAGAAAAATTTTCATTCACATTAATATTCAGTATGAAAATGCACAACTTTGCCCTAATTTAACCGACTTTGTATCTCTGAGATTAAGCGAGCTCTCGAAAAACGGACACTCTGTATAATATGTTCAATTCATAGATTCATAGATCAATTCATATAGTATAAATTTATTTATTGTTTTATTTATTTTATTAAATATGTAATGAAATGTGAATATTACTGATATGGTTTGAAAAATACATACTACATATTCTACATTTTTGGGCGGCAGTTGCTATCTTGCACAGTGCACACACCTCGGCACATACCTCTAGATTTCCTACAGCCGGGCCTGTAGGTACTTTATATTATTTATGTTAATTTGAAAGGGCTTTTATTATTAACATTTGTCAGTCTTCTTCATACCGCTACATCATCCGACAATTAAAGATTGCTGGACGCGATAATTAGCAAGATCCCTTGAATATTGTTTACTAATTATATGGTCAGCCTTATCACATTCCACACTTTTCTCCATGTACAAAGACGTGGAACGAGAAGGAATAAATACGTGATGACTAGGGCAACGTGAGAACTACTTAGTTATATTTAGCTCTTTATCACCGGATCGGAAATAAAACCCGAGACCGATTACAAAATCTCAAATATAAACAACACGATGCACGCTGGAATCGCAAAATTCTTGTAGAACAGCGCCAAAACGCGCATATGGGAAAACCCCTCAAATACATAATGGTTTTACGTATTGTTGACTGCCGCGATCGGGCGGAATCGTCGAGAGGATCTATTTGGTAGCCCTCCACGAGTTCATGGGGTTAGCAAAAACGGGGAGGCCTAACTCATTTCTGTTTTCAGGATTATAAAGCTGAAGAATTGACCTTTCAGCTAAAAGAAATATAAAAGCAGTAAAAAAATTTTTCCTACGTAATACGTGGCTTCAAAGTTGCCGAACTTTGAAGGGTTGTTACTTTATAACAAAAAAAAAATGCGATTAAAAATTACCTTAGCCAAATCTTTGATGTTTTGTCATTACGTGGGTCAAAGGAAAACTTGATTGTATTATTAGGTTGCTCTAACGCCATGAACTACGAAAGCGTGTTTTGCGGTTTTCTCGCCCGTTTCTTACGGCAGCCTTAACTTAAGCAAAACTATCATAGTTCCATCGTTGATTGATATATTTACTAGAAGATGCCCAACCCCGAGCTAACAGTCGACTGAGATTCTCTTCTTTGCCCTGTGTCCCTTTAAAAGGACTAGACTAGATAACACGTTATACAAAGAGATGTTGCTTTTTGTGTGACTACTCCAGTTGACTCAGTTAATGAAAAAATAATAAACAGGTAAATAAAAAGTATTGCATGTTAGGTCAGTTGTTAACATACAGATCATTAGAAGTTCTATTACAACAATTTACAACAACGTGCTGCATGTAAATGGCATGGTCTAATAACTGTCAATTGATAAGTCTCCATACTACAAATAACTAAACTTTTGCATTTCCATAATATATAATTTCTTTTACGCACAAAGTTATCTCAAAACTGCTCTTGCATTTTCTTATATTATCTCCTTCATTGATTAAATGCAAATTTAACTAAATTTAGTTACAACGTCTTTTGACCCCTAAGTAAATGAAACTCATTTCAAAATTGAAACATAGTTTCTCTCCTATAAACCAATTATTGTATTCATTATTGTCACTCACTATTATGTTGTGTTGTGATCCCACTACTCGATTTTCACTTTTCATTAAATAACCAGACCATTAAAAATAACATAAATACGCTGACATAAAGACTTGGTCGTCATTGCGTTCGCGGTTTTTTGAAACAACAATGAATCCAGTCTGCAATACCTATTGGAGTGTCCTCTTCTTCTCGTGCTCGGTACGCAACCAAACCGATCTTTCGTCTCACCCCATTCATCAGACCG
Source organism: Schizotus pectinicornis (assembly GCA_951805265.1). Classification (NCBI taxonomy): domain Eukaryota; kingdom Metazoa; phylum Arthropoda; class Insecta; order Coleoptera; family Pyrochroidae; genus Schizotus; species Schizotus pectinicornis. The sequence continues at coordinate 17,360,481 of OX638204.1, read as the reverse complement.
TTGCCAGCGATGAGGGATCATTTGAAGTCGAGTTTCAATGGGATTCCATCAATTTCACCTGGCCTAAAGGTGCAACTTACAAAACCGCCGTGACAAAGAAGCTGTACGCCCCGGAAAACATAGTGATAAGTAGTATCAAGCACTACAAGGGCAACATTTACGTAGCAATGCCGCAAATTCGAAATGGAGTCCCAGCAACACTAGGCTACTTCGCTGTGGAAAACAGCAGCAAATTCAACCCCCCTATCACGCCCTATCCCAGTTGGGAAAAGTACTTGCGGAAAAACTGTTCGAATTTACAAAGTGTTGGAGGTATGGAAGTTGATTTGAAGGGTATTATGTGGGTTTTGGACGGATATAGGATTAACAATAGGACGAAATGTCCCCCGAAATTGCTACTGTTAGACTTGAACAATAAGGGAAAAACTGTGCATTCCTTCATTTTTTCTAAAGAAATTTGCTTGAATGAAGGAGGGTTGCTCAACGATATAGTGCTCGACGATACCGATGGAGGTTTTGCGTATATTACTGACGCTAGTCAAATTGATCCTGGCTTAATTGTGTACTCTAGAAGACAGAGCCGGGTTTGGAAACTCCGGGACCGCAGCATGTTCGCTAAAATTACCCCACCAACATTTGAAGTTCACAACTTTCGGAAATTAGTTCATGTTAGTGCTATAGCGCTGTCAAAAATAGATGGCGAAAAAGTCGTCTATTTCTGCTCTTTAGGTGAGCTTACCTTGTATTCAATCAACACCAAACATTTAAAAAATGAAGCGTTGATAGAGACTGGAAGCTGGAGACGCGAAATTAAAGTTGTCGGAAAAAAACAAGAGCAAGTTACTGCCTTGATCGTGGATAATTTAGGCTCTTTGTACTATAGTTTAGCTCCACTGGGTGGGGTAGCAAAATGGAATGTCGGCACTCCTTTCTATCTGCCGGAAGCGATTGAGGCAATTGGTTGGGTATCTAGTTTGGCATTCGATAATTCAGGAAATTTAAGGGCACTCACAAATGATATTATCACTAAATTTATGGACACTTCGCACCAACCGGAAGCGTCAAGTGAAGTGCGATTTAGAATTTTGAAACTATTTACAAACACCAAAAGTTATTTACACGGTTAAATATTAATAATTGAGTATTTGTAGAGTTGTAAAGCTTACTTTCAATAAAATTTTTGAAGAGGTGTTTGTTATTTGACGTGAAAAAAACACGAGCTGATGAACGCACAAAAGACCTAAAAGCAGCGCTGACAGTTGACAACCGTCAAATGCATGCCAAAAAAAAAAAATAAAGTCTTAATGCACGTTGATGCCAAGTTCAACATCTTGGATGACTCTATCACAAATAGAGAAATTGTCAAACTCTTACTGCCAGATTCACTGCACTAAAGCTCATTCTCATCAACAAAGATAAATTTAAGAGTAACTTTACAACAGTTAATGAGTATCAAAAGTGGGCAATCGACACCTAGCGCTAGAAGTAGCGAATCACGTGTCGTTAGGAGTGACACTAGATTCAAGACAAGTAGAGAAGGTTAGTACATAACATAGTAAATGTAACTTTACTTGATGTTAAAGTAGTAATCTGAACAATAGACTTTTTCGCCTCCCTGAGCCACTTGCATCTGGTTTTCAATTTCTTGCAAGTGCTCCTCTGTTTGCTTTTTCTTAGTGCGACCGGACTTCCCGGTTTCCTTCAACGAGAAGAACATGGGACCCAGTTGGACCAAAGTTGGGTGAAGATGGCACGGGCAGTTCACGTACTCGTCAATGCCCTTCAGGCGGGCTGCTTGGTGGAAGTAGGCTGAAAAAAGACGCACTTTACCCTTTTCTGTCAAATCTTTCACACAACTGCTGAAGCTTAAGTCTTAAACAATGAATCTAAAGGCATGCAAAATTACGATAACTAGGCATTGGTTGTCGTAATTTCTAATTTGTCCTTTCTATGAGTTTCAGAAAGTTCAAATTTTTTTTTTATAAAAAATAACACTGCCCCCTTATTGGGGCTGTGAAGCTAGTATTCCATGTTAAGCATTTTGGTCAACCTGACGACCTGTCTCGCCAATTTTTCTTCATGTGGCCGCCCATGCTTGGGTTGGTTTGCTTACTGGAACAAATACACTTCCTCCCGATGTCACAGTCGGTTCCGCAAGGCTTGATGTCCAACTTTTGTTGAACGAGGATGTCTTTGAGTTGTTGTCTGACTTCCCTCACCTTCCTCATAGCCTTCAGTAATCTGTAATCTCCTGTCAAATTATTGAGTAAAAATCAAGAAATTTTCGCAGTTTTGCTCAGCGACTCTTTTCAAGTATGCTAATGAAAACAAAAAACATATTATTTTTCCCGAAATGAGTAAAAACAATACATAATAATTGTACTGGACGTGTCTAGTAGACTATCTAACTCTAGCTAGACGAGCAACCGGTTGTTAAAATGGACCATCACCGCTAGATGTCGTGGAACCAATTTGTCTCGTACAAATTCTAATAGCAAAAGTTTTGAGACTCGACTAATCTAAAAATAAATACCAACTTTTAGTTAATGTTTTTAGATTTAAAACATTTAGAACATTTAGCTGTTAAATTTGTACGAGCGAAATCAGTTTCACGACATCTAGCGGTGATGGTTCATTTTAACAACTGCTTGTTCGTCTAGATAGTGGTTAGTCAATTCTAGTAGTAACTACACGTCGGGCGGAGTTAGACATGGATTGTTTTAAGTTGGACCAGTGAGTCATCAGCGCAGAAACCAATTTGCGTTGGGCCGGTCCCATTCCACACCATGAAGGGAAGTTGGGCTGTCATCAGCGTCGTACGTTCAGTAGTGGGATCCTGGAAAAAGCGATTGCGATCGAGTCGCTATCTTTACGATTTCGGTCGCTTTGGAGGGAAGGGGTTTAGGGGAGAATCTTTTCAAAAATGCGAAATTAATCATTTTTCAGCAATTTGTTAAGGTAAAAAGTTTTCAAACTACCTAACCTAAGTATCGTGAACGTAAACCTCGTGGACTTTAAATACACTAAACAATTGTCACTTATAATATTCCTAGTGCATTGATTATTTCCGGAAATTTTTTCGAATGCATTTCTAAAACGTATTAATTAGCCCGAGTGGAACATGCATAAGAATAAAATTTCCGGAAAAAAAAAATTCAGGAAATTTTTACACTGTCATAGAGACGACATCGAATTCTATTTTTCTATTGGCTACTTTTCGGTGTCGTGCGATTTTTATCAAAATGGATACCAACGATACATGATAACTTAATTCAGTAGTACATGTGCAAACATTCAGAAAAATTGATCATAAGAGTCAAGAGTTACGACAATTTTCAAAAACTCTTCCTCCGTTATCAACCGTTTTCGAGAACATGTTTATTAAGAAAAGCCGTTTAATTTTTTGATTTTATGTGCGCCTTTCAAGTTTGTAACAGTTATTCCGGGACACTCTGTATACAAAAATTGAGATATGCATATGGATTCAAACTTGCATTTCAATCTGACAGAGTTAGAATATAAGCTACTGTATATTATGAATTCAACAAATTATTATAAATGTAACAAAATTTGTGGAGGATATTATTTTGTATAGAAACATACTTTATGGTACGATTGTACCTAGGACTTTTGTTTACAGATATTTTTTCTGAATGTAATTACAAATGTCCAAGTTGACTGGGATATAACGTTTATTCAAGGAAATAATTAAAATGTTTGTCGAGATTAAGATTTTGTAAAATTTGCAAGCACGTTTTGAAGAAGAAATTCAAATAATCTAGAGATCATTTAAAAGTGGTTTCGGAAATGAAAATTGTTATTTTTTTCTACAAAAGTAATAATATTGGTACATATTATGAACAACAAGATAAAGATTATTTAAAAACCCCTTGTTAATCTCCAAATAACGATAAATATGCAATATCCGAAGAATCGCTTTTAAAGCAGCACCTTTGGAGTTGTAGAAACGGTTTCTACCAAAAACAGGTCAACTTGGGTGCCGGAGGCTATAACCCTTCCACTTGTACCTGAAAATATCTGAAAATCCAGCCCCTAAGCCGTCATCTACCAATGCCATTCATAGGGATGCACCTTCGGAACACCAAAAAAAGCGATAGCCTCTTGGAACTCTCTGTTTAACCGACGGAAATCCATTGCGACTCGGCTGATATCTATCCAAAGCAACCGTTTTCGGTTGCTTAGAAGCGACTCGGTCGCAATCGCTTTTTCCAGGATCCCACTACAGGTGCTTCCCTGCGTTTAGTATGAACTCCCCCACTATCGGCAAAGCCAAGCTCCGCCTTGCGCAGCTTTTGATGACTCACCGGTCCATCTTAGCCTAAACGTACTATACGTCCGACGTATTTGACCAATAAGAGTATAGGACGTACGGTCAGTTTCAAAAGTAATGTCCACCTCACAAATATGAATTTTAATGTCTCTGTTGGTTTTATGTGGAAAATAAACGAGTTTAAAGTTTAACAGGTAGACATTACTTTTTAACTCTGATGTACACCTAGTTAGATACACGTCGGACGTATACATAGCCACTGCGAATTATTTATTGGCTATAGGTATTACGTGTATAACCATTGTATAACTGGTTATCTGACTGGTTTACAAATTATTAATAACAGCAATTTTGGGCAAATAGCAATCAAACTTAAACGCAGGTAGTTGAGTGTAATTAGTTGTCATTTATAAACCAATGTTAACTTTACTGTTTGCATTTTCAGTCAGCTAATTTCATAGATTTTCTCGATTCCTACAATTTAAGCTGAAATTGTTTGTTAAATACAAATACGACAATAGGAGTCGTCAAACGAATTTAAGCATTCGCCAAAGAGATTCAGCTACAACATGCGAAAAGTGTTCATCTTACTATTATTATTATCACTGAATGACCACATTTTGGTCGGCTCAGATAATTTACTTTCTATGATAGAAAACTTTGTTAATTATTATGGCAAAACTACAATAGTTTCTGCATTTTTGTGCAACAGAAAAGGTTTGTATTTTGCAATGTTTGCTTCAAAATTTTAATCTCTCTTCTAGTTTCCGAAGTGTTATTAAAAACATTAAGTAAAGATCGGCAAGTTAATATTTTACCGATGAGCAATAAATCAATTTTTTATCCCATTCCTTCTAATCAAATTCTGTACCTAATGGACCTCGATTGTAATAATACATCTCATCTGCTGATTTTGGTAAGAAAATAAATTTTTTATTGTTTCTTTTGATAAATATCGATTTAGGCAGAACAAAGCAAATTGTTCACCGCCCCTTTCAAATGGTTAACCTATTCTAAAAACATGTTCAACATCGACAACATCACTAAAACATTTTTTGAAAAAATTAATATTCTTATAGACAGTGACGTCACTGTTAGCGTAAAGCAGGGGGAACAAGCTTTCGTTTTCTGGAAGATTTTTAAACGTCACAAAAACTTCGAAATTATAACAGAAGAGCTGGGAAACTGGACAAAAGGAATAGGTATCGAAATATTGAGACACTTCGAAGTTATTACTTCTAGACGGCGGAATCATTTAAATGGTGTTATTTTAAATACTAGCATTGTGATTACTCAAAACAATTCTTTGCGTCACCTGACAGATAAAAGGTAAATTAATACAAAAAGCAACCAGTCTCCAGTTACGTTATGTTATTACGTCTTTAGAGACATTCACATCGACAGTATTGCCAAAGTCAACTATGTTCTGGTCGAGCATTTATCTAATATAGTCAACGCTACTCTTTGGTATTCAGTGCAGAGCACTTGGGGCTACAAAGACAACAACTCGAAATGGAGTGGAATGATTGGAGAACTGGCACGTGGTGAAGCTGATATTGGAGGCACAGCTCTCTTCTTAACTTCAGACCGCATTGATATAATCGACTACATAGCTATGACAACCCCGACTAGGTCCAAATTCATATTTCGAGAACCTAAACTGTCTTATGTCACAAACGTTTTTACGTTACCTTTCGATACTTACGTATGGGCCAGCACTGGGGCTTTACTCTTGATCGTCGCAATATTTTTATATATTGCCATCAAATGGGAGTGGTTCAAGAAGAAGTTTTCAGCAGACATCGTAAGTACTATGTAACTAAATCAAAGCGTCAGACAAGATGTAAAAGATCTGATTTGAGATTCTGACTATTTCTCCTTAAATTGTAGATATATTAAAATAATTTGTTGTAGATAGAGACCACCGAGATCGAAATTCATGATTCTTGGATCGAAATTGGATTCATAACGTTTGGGGCTTTCTGTCAACAAGGCACCACTGCCGTTCCTTTTAGTGTTCCTGGCAGAATTATTATTATATTTTTGTTTTTATCCTTCATGTTTCTCTATACTTCATATTCAGCCAACATCGTTGCTTTATTGCAATCATCTTCAACTAGCATCCAGACGCTGGACGATATATTGAAATCAAGACTAGAAGTAGGCGTCCACGATACAGTTTTTAACCAGTTTTACTTTCCAGTAAGAGATTATTGAGTTTAAATGTTTTTATTAAATATTCACATAGTTTTGTACTATTACGTATTTAGTAACTTTTTTTCTTGTAAAACCTAGAATGCAACTGAACCCACGCGCCGAGCACTATATTTACAAAAGGTGGCACCTCCTGGACAAAGACCAAAGTTTTATTCTATTGAGGAAGGAATCGGGAGAATGAGACAAGGACTGTTTGCTTTTCACGCTGAAACTGGTCCTGCTTACAAAATAGTCAGTAAGTATTTAATTTGAATCATTGATGTAGAAAAAATAGCTTATCTGCGGTTGAGGCGAAACGTTTCAGGAAGGCGAAAAGTGTGGAATTCAAGAGATTCAATATTTGCAAGTAGTGGATCCTTGGTTGGCTATTCAAAAGAACTCATCATACAAGAAAATGTTGAAAGTCGGGTTAGTTATTAACAATGAATTAATTGAAGTAAGTATAACAAAGGATATTTGTTGTTAGTTTGCGCTTATTACAAGAAAACGGTATTCAAGCAAGAGAAGTTGGATTAATTTATACTAAGAAACCTCAATGTTTATCGAGAGGAAGTACTTTTATTAACGTTGGATTAGTGGATTGTTATCCAGCCTTAGTGGTGCTTGTAGGAGGTACAGCCGCAGCTGTCATTGTGCTACTGTTGGAAATATACGTTCATGCCAGGTATGTACTTTCTAGATCCGAAGTAATTACATTTCTAATTCCATAACATTTTTCAGGCTGAAATTTTACCGCAAAATAATAAAGAAGCGTGGTCTGCGCAAAAAAGTTCTTAACTAGGTAATCAGATCATAATGGAAAACAATTTAGTTTAGTGCACAAACTAAATAAATATACAGGGTGTTTTAAAAAGTCCGTACCACCTTGAAGATGCGTTATCTAGAATTGTACTAGAAATATAAAAAAATGTTTAAAAAATTTAGTTTTAAAACTATGGCCCTTTAAGGAAGGCACATGTTTCATCAAAATAAGTAATAATAGGAAAATAAAACTTACATTAATACGTTGCTCAGGTATCATTTCTTTGCTTAATGCAAACTCGAAACAATTTAGTAGCTAATAAATTAGTTAATGTTGCCTTTCAAACGCAACGTACACTGCAAAATGTTGAAGGGGTAGTAGGGAAAGATGTGGGGTTCTAGATCACTCCTCCTCCTCCTATTATATATTGCGTTGCCTACCTAGTCAGTTTGCTCAGCTTACTATTTTTCATGTTTTAAACAACTTTACACAGGTTCTAAAGAACTTTAAACAACTTCTAAATAACTTTAAAAAAAGCTGCTTACCTCGGGTCCACGCTAGGGGCCCAATGTTGGCGCCAACAACGCTCGTCCAATGTGTGGATCAAGATTATAGTGTTGGTGCCAATGTTGGCGGCAACGTTGGACGTTATCCGTCTTGTGTCGGTTTTTGACAACACATCAAATAAATTGTTCCCAATGTTTTCGGTGCTACTCATACATTGGACGGTTAACGTCACCTCGTCTCTTCTCTCTCGGTACTAGATCTTTAGTGCGATTGTTTCAACAATACCATAATGTCGGCTCAAGAGATGTGGTCTAATGAAACAGTACTACGATTTTTTTAGCTCTGTCAGGAAGAACCAGTCTATGGAGTCCACTGAATAAGCTAATATTAAATAATAATAATTAAAAATTATAATAAGCAGTGCTCGCTATATCAAAAGCACCCACGGCAAGTTCTATGTCCGACATGTTAACGTTGGCTCTAGTTGGACTTTACTGCGCTTGGCTTCAATCACTACCAATGTGGGGAGGCTCCACCGAACAAACCACCAACATGAGCCAACGTTGGGCCCTTAGTGTGGTCCCGGGCTTAGAACAGGTTTAAAGTTGTTTAGAACCTGTGTAAAGTTGTTTAGAACATGAAAGTTGAGCAAACTGAGTAGATAGGCAACGCAATATACAATAAGAGGAAAAGGAGTAATCTAGAACCCCCCATCTTTCCCTACTAAGGGTCTGCTTCACCACACTTTCTATTAAAAGTTCTCTGAATAACATTTATACTACATAGAAGAAAATGACACATTACTGTAGTTCTGAACTTTAATGAGTAAAACATGTATGAATGCCTCCTAGCCATCCTTGGAACTAAAAAATTCAATTGTCCAAGTAGAGCTGAGCATTCAATTATACTATACAACAGCTTACTCGGGAAAAGTGCTAAGACTATTTACCTTCGACTTTCTAGACTGGTAAATCCAAATTTATTAAATACAGGGTCTTCCTAGCAGCAGCACCTAAAAGCGTACTTTCCGAGTGAGTTTTCACTTTTGATCGTGATTTCGTATAAAAATATTCACTTCATTCTTTTGATTTTCTTCATGTTCATGATCATGACTTCCAAAATTGACAACGAGTAGTTGAAATATTTTTATATCAAACTCCGCTATTGAATTACATAAACTTTTAAATTTCTGTGCTTAAAACGTTTTTCCTGACAACTTTATCTCTGGTTTACTGAGTGTGTTTGTGGCTACTCACTATTTATGTTTATGGTACTTCCTTGTCATTTTTAAAGCTTTAACTGACCACCAGCGTTTAAGCGTTATTGTCATGAAATTATTCTGCAGATTCTGCTGGAATAGAGCAACCGTTGTAGTTGTAGCAGCAGTTCCCTTGAGGCTGACTACTGGCGAAATGTGAAATTGGGAAGTTATAGGTTCATAATACAATATTTTTGATAAAAATTAGTCGACAGGAAATCTAAAATCCACAATATTTTTATTAAATATACATTTCTATGAAAAATATTGTGGGTTCCAGATTTCTTGTTGACTAATAACAGAATTATCTTCTTATCAAACAATTCAATAAAACTTTGTTAAATTTCTAATTTTATTTACAATTTCAGCCAGCTGAAGCAAGCAACTTACAATTTGTAAATAATACTCTGTGTATATAATATTGAAAAAATATTACATTTGTACAATTTTTTTTTTTGAATTGTAAATATTACGTTGTGACAAATCAGTTGGTAAAGTTGCATATTACGCTAAACAAAGTTCTTACAAAATATCCAAGGTCTCGCCTCAGCATTTTCAAATCAAAATACAGGTTAACTTTATTGATACTATATACTTTCTTAAAATGTAATCACATGCGTTTCTTACAGTACAATTAGAGATTGATGACTTTAGTATTGGTATATGTAGGTATGTGCTACGTTCTACTTAAAAATATATTAATCTTTATCAAATTCTTGGGTTTAAATTCTCTCTATATTTTTATAAGTAAATATAAAATTAAATAAATTAGGTAAAAAAAAATTAGGAATGTTAGTGGAATTACATCTTCATTCGGTTTTCATGAGCCTTCTTCACTATAGCTAACTTGGAATGCGGATCCAAAACCGACAGCTCCGTGTAAGGAGGCTCCTTTGTACCATGGAGCATCAAAGTCCATTCTTTTACGAATCCAGTTTGTGGTGTTTCAGAATTAAAGCTCGCCTGAAATTTTATTTTAAAAAAGAACTTACATGAACTTGATGATATTACCTCTAGCAACCAAGTTCCTTGCGGATATTCTCCCCACGTATGCGTCGTCATGAAAGGCCACTTGGTAAAGCCATCCCTCGAGTCGTCATCGTTCTGCCTCCTGCTCAAAATCATCGATCGAGTGCCCATCGGCGATGTCAAAAAAAGCTCCAAATCGCCCCTTCTACTGGCGTTTACCGTCAACACCGCCTGCACGTGCTCCAAGTAGCGCACCTCTGTCCCGTCACCTTGGCATGCGGTAGTGGTTATTTTCATAATCAACGACTTTCCGGAGGGGATTTTTCTGAAATTTCATGTCAGAACATCATAAGACAATAAAATAAATGTAGTTCAAAAACTATGAAGACATATTACATTTTTACATAATTCTTTTGATGATAGAATAGTGTATGTTTCTTTTGACGTGTCTAAGCTATTTCTTTATGGAGTACCTAAATCCTTACGTCATGATATGAGATTGTCTAATAATTATGATAAACGGGGAATTATTTTCGTTCTAATAGATTTGGGCGCAATGTTCGTAACTCACTGGGTGTCGAGAACTGCCCCAGCTTCGCAGTGAAATCGAGGCGGCACCGTCTTCCACTGCTTGGACAACGCTACCATGGCCCCAGCATCCAACACCCCAAATCCGAACAAATGATTAAATTCTAATCCAACGCCGTTCATGGTCCAATGGAAGCGTCCCTTGGCATCGAATAGTGAATTGCGTTTCGAAGTTAGAACGGTAAGATGTTGCACGTCCCTCCAGGTCAAGTTATTGCTGGAATTGTCAATAGAATTCATTAAAATTCCTCAATTAATGTTCTGCTGACGTTAAAGAGATCGAAATGGGATTTAGGGACTCACTTCGCTTCTAGGGCCAAGGCAAACACTCCCGCCGCCTCCGGAGCGGCTGCCGATGTCCCCGAATGTGTTGTCGTACATTTTCCGTAGAGGTCTGTAGTCGCCTGCAAGCAAAATTAATTAATTACACCACGGCCAAACGAATTACCGGTGCTACTCGAATAACGATTTCCCCACTTTCAACCGGTAATACGATCAAGTTGCTGGAGGAAAAACGAAAATGACACCGGGGCAATTGGCAATTAACTCAAATACTTCTTTTTGCTACTACTGCCCCGCAGATCCTGCAATCCTAGAAGCTGGATTAGTGATGGAATTTACAGTTAAAGTGGAATCAAGCTTCGAGCTAAATAAAAATAATAGTACGTTGCCCGAAAAAGAAAAAATGTGCAAAAATGGAAAGCAACATTTTTGTAAGATATATGCCTCCAAAATAGTCATTTAACAAACAGTTTTTATTTCTTTTCAAGTAAAATAGTTTAGGGAGAAGAAGCTCGGTTTCAGACTTTTGACTAATCCTATACCTACATCTTTTCAGTTTGTTATTTATTTGTTTTTTCTTTGGCGTTTCGCTAGTGTTATACCTGTGTGGCCATCAAAAGTGATCACTGTTGCCTCGTTAACTATTTACAATACAGGCTGAGTCGGTTAAAGTGGATCAACCTAAATATCTTTGTTATTAGGAAGTACAGCTTTAAACCATGATACAATTAAATAGCTAAAATTATTCCCAGTACGTAGGTAATTACCTTCAAATATCACTTATTTTTATTCTGCTTAAAGATATTTAAAATGTATCAAATTATTTTTCTAATTTCTCAAATTCTACTATTTTCTTTGCTAACATGTAAAGAGGAAAAGCTCTGACTACGATACTACAAATAAAATTAATTAAAAGATGCAATTAGTTAAATGCTGAGGCCCAACGATGTATGTCGACCCTTCTTTTAAGAAATGTGAAGCTCCAAGAAAGGTCAAGATGTGGAGTTGTGAGAGATGCGGGCAGCTAAAGGGACATTTAACCTAAAAAGGCATTGGCGACCGCTCATGGTGTACTTCAAAGTGCACTGTTATACCAGCCTCGTTTCATTGTCAACGGCGAGGAAGGGCGGTCAGTTGGGTGGATGAATTCCAGAATTTCAGAAATGATCAACGATATGCTTCGCGGAGCAAACAAATTTGCAGCGTTTGTAGCAGAGCTTTTTAAAATCAAATTATGTTTATTCCTGAAACTTTTTAAAAATTTAAACAATTGCATTGTGATAGTATTGCGTTTATATCTTCCTCAGCTAAAAAAATACGCTTTTAAAAAAAATTTGATACATTTAATGAAATATCTTTAAGCAGAATAAAACTAAATTAAATTTAAAGGAATCCTAGTACTGTATTTACTTTAGCTGACTCTCCCTGTATATTACATTCATTTTAGTGGCAGAGAGATCGAAACTAGAAAAAACTAAAAAGTGTCTAATAATTTTACGAGACAAGACTGCGTCATCAAACTATTGTATCTAGCGTTAAGGCTGCCGTAAAGAGTTGACTAGGTCAGTTGCCGCCCAGATTTTAAATTAGTTAGATCACCAAACATACAGGAAATTGGCGCCACAATGTCTGGGTGAACCACAGCCTAACGAACATTTGAAACCGAAAACAAAATTTTATAGCCCATTAACTTGACCGAGACGTGACTGAAAACCATAACAAATTCAAAGTCTCATAAACAGATGGTCGTCAGCGCTTGTGTAGCGGTTTCGATATGTGGCGAAAGAGCTCGATAAGTTGCCAAAAATTTTCTTTAGTAGAAAAATACGAAAAAAATTTTGAACTACCAGAATCTCGTTTTATGACTTTTTTTGGTGGTACCAAAAAAATTTGTGGGCCCTTTAATCTGAAAAATCGCTATTTCCAAAGAGCGCGCGGCTTCAGAAACAATATTTTTTTCCTCTGGCCTCAAGTAACGCACAGCGTGGATTTTCATTTTGCTCGAAAAAGCAATAATTGGAGAATCAATATCCTTTTTATGATACGAGAAAATATACACAATTAAATCTTATATGCACTATTTTGTTAGTCACGTCTATTAAAATCAGTAAAGTTTCATGTTCAAATAGGTGTCATTTCATTTTTCACGATATGGATTTTATTCTTTTTTATGTAGATTGATAGCCTCAAGTATTAAGATGATATGATCTCGCATAACCCCTAGTCGCGTTTCAAAAATAAAGTTTCTAGAACAAGAAATGTAAGACGCGGTTAATTACGGTTTGGCAAGTTGTGTGAACGCGACGGAGATGGCGTATACGGTAAACGTAGACACTGAACAAAGAGAGCAACACAGCATTTTTAATAACCGGAAAAATTGTGGTAAAAGGAAAAAATGATCAAATTATCATTAATAATTTATTTTTCAAATCAATATCATAAAGAGTTCATAACAAGTGATCAAATAAATTCGTCAAAATAGTAGATTATGAAAAATTACTATTATTTTATTTCATCACATTTATATTGTTGTCTTCTATTTTATGGTTCTAAAATAAAAAAATTACGATCTAAATGAAAAATAACTTGCCTTCTTTGTTTTTATCTACCGCCTTCCCACTCGTAATAGCAACGTTTTAATAAAATAATAAAAAAAAAATGTAAGAGGAAAGATTGTCGGTGTTTGCCATTAATCCCATTGAAACTGATATCGCAGACAGGTTAGACGTAGAGAAAATAATTAGTGAGTTTTCTTTATTGAAAGTGCGAAAAGTGCTCATGTAAATAAATTTTAAACAGAAGTAGCTATTATTATTTCATTAGATATACCTACTTATACAAATTATTACAGGAGTTTTTCTTGCTATACATTTTTGTCCTAATATTCAAATAATGTATACATCTCACATTTTCTCACATTTTTAGTTTTTAAATTACAGACAAAAATTTCATTCAAGCTTTAATTTTTTTAAGCAAAAACCATTGGAGTTAGACTTTTTAACGAAGCATTGTCAAGGCACTTTTTACAATAAATCTAAATCTGCCATTCATCCAACTTTGGTTTTTCTTATGGGCGTCATATAGGATTTTAGCATTTATTGATTAACTTTTATTTTTTGATTGCAACACAATACTTTTTTACATTTATGCCTAATTTTTAAAATTTTCAATGGTGAGAAAAATTTTCATTTACATTAATATTCAGTATAAAAATGCGCAACTTTGCCCTAATTTAACCGACTTTGTATCTCTGAGATTAAGCGAGCTCTCGAAAAACGGACACCCTGTATAATATGTTAATAAAGATCAATTCATATAGTATGAATTTATTTATTGTTTTATTTATTTTATTAAATATGTAATAAAATGTGAATATTACTGATATAGTTTGAAAAATACATACTACATATTCTACATTTTTGGGCGGGCAGTTGCTATCTTGCACAGTGCACACACCTCGGCACATACCTCTAGATTTCTTACAGCCGGGCCTGTAGGTACTTTATATTATTTATGTTAATTTGAAAGGGCTTTTATTATTAACATTTGTCAGTCTTCTTCATACCGCTACATCATCCGACAATTAAAGATGGCTGCACGCGATAATTAGCAAGATCCCTTGAATATTGCTTACTAATTATATGGTCGGCCTTATCACATTCCACACTTTTCTTCATGTACAAAGACGTGGAACGAGAAGGAATAAATACGTGATGACTAGGGCAACGTCAGAACTACTTAGTTATATTTAGCTCTTTATCACCGGATCGGAAATAAAACCCGAGACCGATTACAAAATCTCAAATATAAACAACACGATGCACGCTGGAATCGCAAAATTCTTGTAGAACAGCGCCAAAACGCGCATATGGAAAAACCCCTCAAATACATAATGGTTTTACGTATTGTTGACTGCCGCGATCGGGCGGAATCGTCGAGAGGATCTATTTGGTAGCCCTCCACGAGTTCATGGGGTTAGCAAAAACGGGAAGGCCTAACTCATTTCTGTTTTCAGGATTATAAAGCTGAAGAATTCCCCTTTCAGCTAAAAGAAATATGAAAGCAGTAAAAAAAAATTTCCTACGTAATATGTGGCTTCAAAGTTGCCGAACTTTGAAGGGTTGTTACTTTATAACGGAAAAAAAATGCAATTAAAAATTACTTTAGCCAAATCTTTGATGTTTTGTCATTACGTGGGTCAAAGGAGAACTTGATTGTATCGTTTGGTTGCTCTAACGCCATGAACTACAAAAGCGTGTTTTGCCGTTTTCTCGCCTGTTTCTTACGGCAGTCTTAATGCCGAATCGCCAAAAGGTATACTGTCTCACTACCGAGGCAATTTTGCTCATACAAATTGGATGTAATAAAGAAAAGGTAAAAATACAGCAAGATTGAGAAAAGATGTAAAAAGTACTTCAGATAATTTGCTTCAATATTATTTTTACTGTTAGATCAAGAAATGTTTCAATGATTTGATTTCGGTCGAAACTCAACTACGATACCATTAAAATCAATATTTCTTTAAACATACATTTTAAAAAGTTAGTTTTTGGATAGAAAAAAATTAATTTGAAGAAAATAGGACGTGAAAATGCAAACCAAAAATTTTGTCATATTTAAGAATTATTTATGTTGATAGTAAAGATACTATTGAAGAAAACTATTTGAAGCACTTTTTCCCATTCATTCTCTTTCTCGTAGTATTTTTACACTTTATCACATTCAGGACGGCCACCTCAAAAAGAAGCTTTCTCCGATTTCGAGTCAGTGTTTCTCAAATAGTCAGTTTTTCTTCAGTTTCTTATTCGTAGTTCGTTCGTCTCCTTCGTTTTCGAATCATTAACTTTATATGATTTTTATTAGTTTCTTATCATTATTTTTGCTTATTAAATTCAAATGTCATTTTACTTTACTAATCAGCTTAGGATACAGCCCATTTAATTCCCGACAAAACATTGCAAATAAAGACCCCACCATGAGTACTTTTTCACACTTAATTATTGTGATTCTCACAAGGTATAAACCTTATCATGGCATCTATTAAACTATCATTAGGTACATCCGTTAGACCTACATTACTACGTAGTACATAGAAACATGACAGATAAATGGAAGAACAAAACTAAATTAGTTCAAGTGAACTTTACTCTGAAGAAATACCACTGCTCTCCAGTGTATAGGGCTGCCACAATCACCAACTACGAAATGTTCAGAAATTCAATAAAGTTACACTTAAAATTTTTTAAAATATTAAAACTTAAGATTGGCCAAACTTTTTTACACCTATGCAACTATTATAATAAAAATAATAATAAATAAATCGCAAATGGATATACGGAATAGAACTTTGGGGATGCGTAAGCAAACTAAATATATCTATAATTCAAGTAAAAATACTTAGGGCCAATTATCAATGTTAGACTTATAGATATTTGGTAAATAAAATTTATTAGGAACCTTATCGTCTGAGAAATTTCTAATTTGTAACTCTATTAAAAATATGTAAGTTTTTAAGCGCCAGCGGTTTCCTTTGTAACACCCTTTATTATAAGGAAAACTTTATTTTTTAATTTACCGTTTAGTCCTTGGTCGTATACTTTACCGAAGGCTTGTGCAACTGTTTAGGAAGATCACAGATTTCTTGCCCTCAAAGCCTTTCTCAGCTAATTCGTAGAAATTAGTTATTATTTTTGTATTAGTGACTTTTTTTAGAAAATATAATTATGTAGGAATGGAATGAGATTATAAGGCTTTTAGTTGGTCAATTTTCTTGGCATCTCGATTTTTATTACTTCTGGGCCTTTCTATACTATGGATACATTTTTCAGTCATAGTCTCTTTTATGCAGGTCTGTCTGCTTTGCAGTTAGATGAAATTCTTTTCTTCTTTTGAATTTCTTTTATACTTACTCGCATTCATAAAGTATAAATTATTGAAAGCTTAATCTAATCAGCGCCATGTGGCGTTAATGCTAGACCTACTTGTGCAGACAGTACTTAGATTATTAAATCAACATCAAAGTGCGAGTGTAGCAAACCATCGAAATAATTACATAGAAAGCACTCCACGTTTCAGTTGATAATTTGCCTACATTTTAGTATTGCGAATTTGAAGTTACCGATCAAAGACAAACAGCAAATCTATTCCATCTATCCTTATTTTATGAACTTTAAGGAAAATGTAATTAGAGAGCAGTGGCTTTTTTAAATGAAGGCAAAAAAACTAAGTGAGCTCATTTATGATCACCCAATTAATTATCTACATTGTATTCGAATTGGGTTCATCTTGAATCTTGATATGGTAAAAAATTTTTCATTATCAACGCAATAAATATTGTATCATCATAAACCCATAGATGCTTGGAACAAATATTTATAGCGATAAAACTCGACTAAACCAACATTGCAGTTACTTGCAAGTAAATAGTCATCCACAAGAAGAATATCAGAACTAAATAGTTGAATATTGTTGTGTTCAAATATTATTCACAATTTCGGTAACGATGCAGTTTGACTTCATCAATAGTTGCTTAGTATTGAGAAGTTACGTGAAGATGTTTTACCAAAAACCCTTTTGTATTGACCCACGCAAATAAAAATGTCCTTTGTGTTCATTGTTGGTTTCGACCTCGGCTGCATAAACATGTGATCGATTTAAAAATCACAGTAAATTATATTTGGCAAAGATAAACGCGTGAGCGTTAAATAGGTGTAGTTAACTGATAAATAAATAGCGTTGGAAAGGCATGATAGCATTGATCATAGTCACCAGCCATTTTAAAGCAAAAACTTGTTTAGACCCTTAGGGCCGGTTTTACGAAAGGAGAATTTACCTGAAATAACGCTATTCCGGAATAACTCGAGATAAATGCGCTTTTACGTAAGTCGAACAGGACAAAATTCTGGTATAAACTGTCGACCGACGGTACGTAAACCGGCCACCCATGTTCAAAATAAGAAAAAAAATTGTAATTGCCTGTTAACAAATTACTTAATAACCATTTTGTGAAAAAAAAAATCTAATGTAACTTCAGTTATTTAATAAAAAACCAAAAAAAAGTTTATCGCTTTGTATCTTAAAAGTAACGCGATATGTTTATAGAAACTTTTTATACACAGATTAACGCCCTTCATTATTGACACTTAATTATGAAACACCCTGTATGTCCGTAACCAGTAGAATTTAAATTTAGTTCAATCACCGTATTCGAATTAAAGTTAGTTGGCCGAGTTTAATGAAATCAATGCCGCAATTGGGAAAGTTGTAAATTTTTACCATTATTAAACGACACTTAGGAAGTTTAATTAAAGCAACATTTGAATTTAACTCACCACTCCGGTGTTTGGATCTTTGGCTCCGTTGCTAAAAGTTGATGCAAGGGTTGAAGAGCAACTTTCGTCATAGTGGGCGTTTTGACCATCGTTGATGGCACTATTAATGCTAACGGTCCACATAGAAGCCGCGTAACCATCACAATTGCAGTCATCATCCTCGCCACCATCACCACTGGCCCAAACGTAAATGTTGCCCAAACCGTTGCGACCCTAAAATGACACCGTCGATCAGCTCTGAGCAAGGCGACCGTCTGCCGGATTTTCTCCCCATTTTTAATTTATAGGGAAATATATCTATTTGTACTTTATAATGCTACAACTTAAAATATTGAACTTGCCTCATTGACGCCTCTGACGATGGCTCGCATGGTGGCGTTGCGAGGTCCATCGACAGTTTTCCCATCATCTGTCGGCCCCCAAGAGGCGCTGTAAATATCGATAAGGCCTGGTTCGTGCCCCATTGAGTTAGCTTCTATCAAATCCGTCATGTACGGCTGGTCCAGCATTCGGATACCTTCAAATTTTTAGTATATTATTGCAAATATAGAGTAATTCATCGAGAACGTGAAAAATAATAAGATAAATCCTGTTCCAGAACTGATCGTGATACTTATCAATAGACATGTTCGTTATAATTTATTATGTTCATCTCTCCGGGACCGAATAAGATAAATCTGAGAATTTGATGTGTTTCCAGTACTACTAACCTGCAATCTTCGAGTCGTAGGCCACTCCAACTCCACATATCCCATTATCCCTGGCAGCTGCTACTTCCCCAGCACATCTGGTTCCGTGACTAAAATTGATTGTGGTTTAACAAAATTCTTCTGAAAACATGAGAAACTCAGAGATTCAAAGAGCCAAGCGAAACCCGACGAGAAAAGTCTCACAATATTAAGCTTTCCCTCATTTGTCTCATGAATTATTTTGTCTGTCAGTCACCACATTCTTATTCACATAAACAATAATTCTAACACTTCCATTTTTAGTCATAACTTTATGGCTGATATACAAGATCCGTTCAAAATGGTAGCAGCAACACATTAAATATGGCTGAGACTCATGCATATTTAAATTAAGTTTTTTTTTTTTGGAGGAGTGACACTCTTGACTTTAAATCGAATTTTGTCTAAAACACATGCCTGCCAAATTATCGTTCAACAAAATGACAATTGCTGCTTGAAGCCAACACATGGAATGATGAAGGATGAAGGTCTTAATGATTACAACTGAAATGTTGGTGGTGCTGGCTTTGACGTTTCCATTGATTTTCCAGCGTCACGTCCTCGAAATCTACATAATCACAAAACTTCCCCTAATTTGTGTAAAAGCGGCATCATTAAGAAGCGAATAGGCCCCAAGAACTTGTGTCGCGACGTTTGACGTCGCCATTCTTTTTTTTATTGTATTCGGTTACCTGTTAAACCAGTCATCCGTATATCGTGGATAAGGAAATGGATCGTTGCTGCTGAAATCGTAACTAGCTTTGGCGTTCTGAAAACGATTTTTTCAGTTAGATTTCGCATGATTTTCTCGATACTTACGTAGTTGAATTTTAGGTCTGGATGCATGTAATCAACTCCTGAAAAAAATAATATTCGATCAGTTGGGTCGAATCATTCTTTAATTTTTGTTGCATTAGACGACATTTATTTAAAAAAATGATAATTTATAGTGAAATCAAATTCAAAATTACTTTTGTTATGAGGAAGCCATCTAAAGTGGCGCTACAGTTTTATTTAAAATTGATTATCAAATTGTGTTAAATAACATATTTATAACTCTTTTGTACAAATATAAGGTTGCGTTGTTGTAGCATACGCATATAATTGAAATTAAGTTTATTGTATATAGGTGTCCCGAAGAAAGTGTGCAATACTTTGCTGGCGGCTTCTACAATTAAAAACATGAAGAAAGTTGTCAGATATTTTTTACTTGTACGAAGCTTTCTTGGAAATACGAAATGCATTTCCTTTCTTTTCAATACGTGCCTCCGCTAATACAAAAAATCACGTCATTGCATTTTGCTGACGTTCTACAATCACAAATGATACAGCGGAGACGTTCCCCTTAAGAACTTAGCATGTATAAAATATTGCAGGTTAATTTTGGTGCAAATTTGTATTTGCGGTGGCTCTGATATCTCGCTCTGATGATAAGAAGTAAAGAAAACGGTAATTTAGAAAATGCTCCAACACCAAGTGTATTAAGCGGAACAAATCTATCAGTTTAAAAGCTACTTCCGCAGAGATTCTACTGGGTTCCATTATTATCTTTAATAAATTTATGAATATAATTTTTAATTAATAGCAGAGAAAATTAGGTTTAGGAAATGCTTATGCAAGTTATCCTAAAATACAATTTTTTTTAAATGGTGTCAAAAAAATTGGTAGCTGTCATTTGAAAATAGCTATTTATGTAGTAAGTTGCAAAATGAAAGTGTTTTTCGCACCAAGACGTGAATATTACCAAACTCGCTTCGCTCGTTTGGTAACACGTCGCCTGCAAAAAACACAAATTTTGCAACGAACTACATACAAGATTTTTTATACAATCGTCGCCAAAATTGTTAAAAATGTAAAAAGAAAGAATAAAATTGCACATACTTACTGCATAATCTAGTTGCACAATTTTTCGTTTCTTAGGAAATGCGACATAACAGAATCAACATTTTATTGATAATTGAGGTGTTTGTCAGTTAATTTTACATTTTGTATCTAGTGCGAAAAAGTGACAGTATAGTGAAAAAAAACACGTCATTTCAACATGAAAATGACATTCGAAATGGTACTATTTAGATACGATTGTATAAAAAATTACTTTTTGACTATTTATGAAGATATTTGAAAATTACTTGCGCTCATATGACACAACATGGCACCACCATTGTGATGTCGGGAGTTAGTCTGAACTTTAAAATAATTAATTTAAAAATTTGGATTTATAATTCCGAACGGTCTACGAGATGCAAATTGTTTTATAATCTACATTAAACATTCTTTGCAGAAAATTTGACATTTTCTCTAAAACTGACAAATATATTCACGCAAGGAGTTACCAATTTTCCGAATTAGAAAACCAATTAAACTTTGTAAAATAATGTAAATAAAGTATATTTCCATTTAAAGTAAAAAAGTTGGTACCGACTTTTAGCACACCCTGTATGGCTGAAGGAATTACAACGTTTTAGATAAAATCAGTGTGATTAATTAGTGATTATGATTGCGTACAAAATTTCAAACTTCTAATGCACGCCCTACATGAATCACTCTGTATATTAGGAAACATGACTACGCAAATGACCAACCTAAACGCAAATTTAAAAAATGACTTTGATTAAGAAACCAAAATTTTAACCAAGATAAACAATTACATCAATAGTGACCATCATTCTTGACAGTTCAAATTCTTTGTAATAAATCCTTAATTTACTTTTTGCAAAAGTAGTAAATTAAAATAAAAATAAAAAAATAGAAATTGTACAAAAGAAAGAAACTAAGAAAAAAAAGGAAATCTGGAAAATGAAAAAACATAATGATAAACCAGAAGAAGAAGATAAGATAGAGGGTGGTTACGGCGAACCGGACCATAGAAATTCAATATAATATTTTTGAATTTCAAAAACTTTGTTACTACCCAAAGCCCCACGTAAATGTTTTTTTTTTATAATAGTAGTATTATTATAACTATGATAATTATAATGTTTTTCTTTGATTTTACAATATATTATGAAACCTGTGCTTGTATACTTGAAAAACTTCAACTTTCAAAGCGCTAATACTAACTACTGACGCAAATCTAATTATTAGTGACGTTACGGGGCTTAATAATAAATAACGGCCATAAGTGGTCGTAAACCTGCCTGGACGAAAGCTCTCGACAGAGGAAAGCAATCGTAATCCGACAAGCTCTATTTTTAACATCAAATAAGCCATCGCTCACCATCATCCATAATCGCCGTAGTGATGTTCTTCCCGGTAACACCCTGCGCCCACGCCGCCTCCACATTCAAATCCAGCTTAGCTTTGCCCCCGTTCTGACCCGTATTCTTCAAGTACCATTGAAAGGGGAAGTAAGGGTCCGTAGGATCCCTGTGGGGCTGAATGTTCTTCACAAGATTCTCGACTTTCAGAGGCTTATAGCCCCGCTTCACCCGTACGAAGCCCGGCTGCTGGATGGCGGTGTGCACCTAGAAAAACGTGACAAAAACACGATTAGGGTCGGCGTTGCTTTCATTCGCTCGGGGTTAATTAAATAATTTCAACGAGCACAACAATCGTTTCTTAATTAACAATTAACAAGTTGACTTAAGCTTGGTAACAGGCGAAAATCTCTAATTCTTTGTTTGTTTTTGTATCATGAAAGACTTTATTTAATTATTCATTTTGGTTAAACTTCTGATAAATAAAATTCTCTTGGAATTGTTCCATCACCACTGTGAAGTGGGTGTTTCAAAAATATCCTATATACTCAAAAGCTCTGTTGTTAAATTCCTGACGCAGCAAGCAAAATTTTTTTTCATCGATTTTGTTGGTTGGAAAGAAAAAAAATTGCAGCAATTTATCACATTTTGACGGAAACGTTGCTTCTGGCCAACTAACTGTAAGCTTTAAAAGCAACGACCCAGCACGACGATCAGACGTGATTGCATTAATTTCTCTTTGCCCGAAAAAGGAGCGACACAAAAAGGCTCTGATTCAGTCAACTTTATTCATTGCATAATACACAGATTACATTTGATTGACATATTAGTTTAAATGAACAGTTTTCTGTATTGTCACTCCAATACAATAGAGTTGAGGTGACTGTCAATTATTGACGGATTTGCCAAGGTGCTTCAGCATTCGACGCTTTTCGATGTCGTCACGCATTCGATGCTTTCCTGAAATATTTCGGACTGTATTGCCTTCACATGACTGGTTCGTGACAAAACAAAAGTATTTTCACACAGAATCAACTTAACAACAAGACATCAATCACGTTTCACAAAAATCGTAATGTTCTCATTTACGGCGTTAAATGTCACCCTGACTGCAAATTTCTGTAAAACATGCAATTCCATTTGCTTTAGAACTTTATAATTAAGTTTCGTAAAGCACTTAAACAGTTTCAACCTACTGCAGAAATTATATTGTTTAGGAAATTGAACAATAGGTAGGTACAGTTTGAAAGCCAGGAAATGTTTCAAGTCAACTTTAATCGAATTTCTCGAGATTAATATTGTCCTTCAGTTTTTCAATTGATACACAGGATGGGGCAATAGTGCGCCGACTTCGATAGCTCGAGTTCTATGACGGGGATTTAAAACACAAAAATACTAGAGAAAGAAGTCTATAACCGAAAATTATTCCCTATTTCTTCTTTTATGTGGAAATTAAGCGAGTTTAAAACCTTAGAGTATGGACATTACTTTTTGGACTGCTTGTACATAAGTCTACGGGTACAAGACATATTTCTCGATAATATTTTCATTACCTTAAACATTGCGTAAGACCCCTGTCATATTTTTTGACGCGCAGGCTGATACCATTATTATTTTTTTTACATAAAAAAGACACGTTCATTTCCATTCTTTCCACATTTTGTAAAACTTTAAAAGACTTTAGAAATAGTGTAGTTCCTTGTAATTACAATTTTGTAAGTACCTTAACAAAATATTATTTAAGTACCTTTGTAAGCAGGCATGTTGCAATTGAGTTAACTATGTACTACGTACTTTTATTATTTTGCATTAATTTCTTGGACGTAGGGGCAATTTTTTTTGCATTCCTTTACCTTTACTTTTACTCTTAGGTAAATTTTGCGAAATGATAACTATGCGGTTCCCTTTTGTGCTACTGTAAAAGCTGAGGGCTGTTTTTCTGTACTTACACCGAAGTTGCTGAATGAGTTTTTTGCTATAATGACTCAATCTGAAGCAAATTTTAGAAGAAATCTTATGAGTATTATATTGCAGAGGAGACAAGAGACTAAACTCTAAAATAAGTATCGAATGTATCATGTATCTTATTTACATACTAAGGTCTAGCATTATTGTGTGGTTTAGTTATTATAGCTATGTTTATTTGCGTTAACATTATATTATTTCTTAATTTTAGATAATTGTTTGTAATGGATCGGCGTGTTGAAGGACGGATGAAAAACAACTCCGATGATTCTGTGACCGTTTGTATTTATTATTTTTCTTAATAAATTTTTTTTATCTTTTAAATTCAAAATGGGTTTTCTTAACGCTAAATTTTATGCCACCGAGGCATTTCTGGAAATAGGTAAATTGCATCAAAACGTCTTATTTTGCTCGACCCAAGAGATCTGTGTTCGGGCTATATCCACACCTTTACGGGACAGCCTGTTATAATTCAAAAATTGGTGTTATTCCTAACCCAAGGCAACATACAGCAAATGTAACCGTAAACTTCCCACATGCTTTCTTACATGTAATAAGTAAGTTAGACAGACGTGTTTCAAAGCGTGGAACCTTACACTCTATGGCAGTCAACAGAAGCCCTCATCAAAGAATAAGATAAAAATATACCGCCGGACACCTTCAAAGAGTCGCATGAAACAAGCTACATAATTGCCAAGATGTTATTCGTGCTGGCAGAGCACACCCAATTTTTTGAACCTCTTATTTTACCAGATATAATGACACAAACAACGATTGTATCTTGAATTCGTTTTTTAAAGTTTCCTTAAATAGTTTATCGTATCCTAAGAAAGGAAATCATATTCATCGTCGAGTTTATTTTTAGATACAGAGTGTCCCAAAAAAAGTGTGCAATACTTTGCTGGCGACTTCTACAATTAAAAACATGAAGAAAGTTGTCTACGAGTTGTCTATAAACATAAGACAAAAAATTCTTCTAGGAAACTAAAGCGCTCTAAATGTAAACCTATGTTAGTGGCTGGCAGTGAATATCTTCAAAACCAGTCAAGTTAAAATAATAAAATTTTGCACAACTATTACTATTTTTGTATGTAACCAGTAGAAATATGAATAATTCAAAAAATGTATACTGGGGTGTCTCAAGCGCAGAGCCTGCTAAGTGAAAATAGCTCTAACTTTTCTGTATGTTCTATTTTCAATTTTTTACCCTAAGATTTTAAATATCTTTCTACATAAGAAAGGTACCTTTGTTGAATACCGATAGGGTACACCGTTTCTTAGCCAAATCGATTAAGATTTTGTTACACGGCAAGTATTGCGAATGAAATGACATTTATTATTGTTACATACAAAAATAGTAATGGTTGGGCAAAATTTTATTATTTTTATTATTCATCATTATTACTTATCATTATCATTATTTTACCTTGATTGGCTATTCAGTGCGAACTACTAGAGAGCTCTAGTTCCCTTAGAAAGAATTTTTAGCCCTATGTTCATAGACAACTTTCTTTAGGTTTTTTATTGTAGAAGCCGTCGGTAAAATATTGCACACTTTTTAGGGATACGCTGTATAATGTATGCACAACAACATATACCTATATCAGTTCTAATAAAATAAAATAAATTATTTAGCTAAAAAAATTGATGGCATTTTTGGTGCTTATTACAGTAACTATTGATAAAGATTAAGATAATTAATTAAAATAAATTTATTTACGTATAGAAGACTGAAAGTACCGAGTTTTATCCGCGGACTACTAACATCAATTAATGCAATTTTTTTTTCAACCGAGGTTTGTTTACAGGGTGATTCACGTAGCCCGTCCATTAGAAATTTTTCAACTTCTAGTTGGATTATAAATTTTAAACTTAGAGGGCAGTCATTATCAGTCATGCTCATTCTATCTAAAATATTTTGAGCTCTCTAGCTACACAGAATGCGCCAAAAATCGGTATCAACTTTCTTATTTTAAATGGAAACGTACCATTTTTTCTACATGGTCTAATTGGTCTTCCAACTCTGAGTTTTTATAACATTTGTTATGTAAACTTATTTGACAATTTTTGACATTATGTTAATTTATGTGAAAAAAAGGGTCGATGTGGTTGCTTACGAAAAAATTCGTTTCTGGCAGACGGTTTTAAATTTATAAAAACCAATTTGTAAAGTACTTAGTTCGAAGTCCAGAGTAACTTCTGATATCTTAATGGTAGTTCTATTTTGTACCGTATAGGCGCAGACAATTTTCAAATATCGCACACAAAAATGGTCAAAAAGTCATTTTTTTCAAATAGCACCTACACATTTTTTTTACACCACTCGATAGAAAATTGTATTTTGGGATGAGTCACTTAAGCATTCCCTATACCTAACTTCATCCCCTATCAAATTAAAAATTAAAATCCAGAAATTCCATCAATCTTGCCGAGAGATTTCTTTAGTTTTTCAAGTATGCCATGGAAACCAAAGACAACTGCAACATTTTAATTATGAAATGAGTATGTTACTAATTTTATAAAAAAAAAACAACAACAAAAACTACCAAGAACCATCTTAACAAAATTCTAATGTAGGTGTTCAATGTGAGCACCATTTTGATTACTACATACATTCTATTAAACCATTTTCAACAGATTGTGTACCTCTTCTAATTTCGTTGGGACCAAGACTGTCGAATGCTCTTATTATCTCCAGACCTTACCTCATTAGACTTTTATGTTTGGAGTCGAATAAAAGATTTAGTTTATACTTCACCACTTTGCACCATAAAGGAATTAAGCGGGAGAATAATAAGAGCATTTGACAGTCTTGACACCAACGAAATAAGAAGAGCTACACAAAGATATAAAATGATAGAATGTAGTAATCAAAATGATGCTCACACTGAACATTTACATTAGAATTTTGTTAAGTTCTTGATAGTTTTTGTTGTTGTTGTTTTATAAAATTAGTAAGATATTAATTGCATAATTAAATTGTTGCAATTGTCTTTTGTTTCCATGGCATACTTGAAAAACCAAAAAATCTTGTGCAAAATTGATGAAATTTCTGGATTTTAATTTTTAATTTGATAGGGGATGAAGTTAGGTATAGGGAATGCTTAAGTAACTCATCCCAAAATTCAGTTTTCTATCGAGTGATGTAAAAAAAATCTGTAGGTGCCATTTGAAAAAAATGACTTTTTGACCATTTTTGGGTGCAATATTTGAAAATTGTCTCCACCCATATGGTACAAGATGAAACCACCGTTAAGATATCAGAAGTTAGTCTGGACTTTGAACTAAGCACTTTACAAATTAGCTTTTACAGATTCTGAACCGTCTGCCAGATATGAATTTCTCCGTAAGCTACCACATCGATTATTTTTTTCACATAAATTAACATAATGTCAAAAATTGTCAAATAAGTTCACATAACAAGTGTTATAAAAACTCAGAGTTGGAAGACCAATTAGACCATGTAGAAAAAATGGTACGTTTCTATTTAAAATAAGAAAGTTGATACCGACTTTTGGCACATGCTGTATAGCTAGAGAGCTCAAAATGTTTTAGATAGAATGAACATGACTGATAATGACTGCCCTCCAAGTTTCAAATTTCTAATCCAACTGGAAGTTGAAAAACTTCTAATGGACGGGCTACGTGAATCACCCTGTATAACAAATTTTTACATACAACTACAAACTACATAGATCAAAATGCGAGGTTTATTTCAAATAAATTAATTCCTAATTAATAACACGCTAAAATTAAATGACGTATGACAGAAATTAAGCGTTGGTTACTTTTGTGTGATTAGGTATCTCCAAGGTATTATGCGCGCTGTCTTGTCTATTTTACGATCCGGCGAATTGTAAAATAAGCGAAACGACCGCAAGTTGTAAAGTTATACATAGTTACAACACTAGTAACTAAAATATAGATAAATAAATAGTTCTTACCTACCCCTAAATTGATATCGGTACATAATTGATTTACAAACAATTAAAATAACGTATCGACCCAATTACAAAAAACTGAAAAAGAAGATTTATAAGCTATTACATGAGTGGATGGTTGTTCTATGACTTAACTTTAATGTTTATGCCATAAGTGTTAGGTAAGAAATGCTAATTGCAAAAGCATTACTGTTACATTCTATTTTGTAATTTCTGATATTAAATAATGTTTCGATATTACTTCTTTAAAGTGTAACTTTAGTTCTATATTGGATATTGGTTACTCAATTTCGTTGACGTAGTTTACTTACTGGAAATTGAGAAGAAATCAATTTCTTTATTTATTACGTAATGCAGCTGTGCTTTTCTATTAGCTAGCCACACCAAAACCTTTGTTATCTTTGTGTTCCAATAAATAATATTGAATCGGGAGAGCACTATTAAAAACGAAATTAAAAACGTTGAGTGATATTCGCCCTGGGCTTTGACGTTATCTATCTTTTGAAATATTGGCGAGTTATGCCGAACGATTGGTCTTATTTTTATGTGTCAGTTTTGTGTTTGTATGTTTCAATTCACGACAGCCGGCTGGACGCTTGATTTGCATAATTCTATTTGGGTTTACCCCGAAAATCTAATCGCGTTCCGGCAAGAACTTTTTGTGATCAAGTGTTGTTCGCCCGGCGCCTCCGCCAAAAGTGCTTGCATTCTTAAAAGGATCATGTTCCACCGTGTCACCGTTTCACTTTTCCGCCTCGTGGTAAATAATTGCATTGTACATGGTGAGGGTGTTGCCCTCACTAAAGGTGAATCCCGGGTGCTTTTCCTAGCAAATATTCCAACCTGGTCTAATTTCAAATAAACAATTTGTATTGGTTACACTATTCAATTGCAAGTTCCTCAACCTCAAGAAGACTTGTGATTCCTAAGAACCCCGTTGGCACGGAAAACTTTCCATTTTCTAGCTGGAACTGTAGATTATTAAAATTTTAAAATTACAACCCTTTTAGGTTATAAAACATGTGTTAATGGATTATAAAATATTATACAGGCTGTCCCAGAAGTACCGCACCATCTTGAAGGTCCGCTGTCTAGAATTGAAGTAAAATCCTAAAAAATTGTTTAAAAAATTCTATGTCGTTTAGGTCTCAAGTTATGGCTCTTTAAAAAGGTACAATTAAAGTTACATACGGGTACATACGGTTATTTCAAAAGAAAAAAAATATTTTGGAATATAGTTCATTCTTTTAAAACGGTTTCTAGAGAAAAAAATATTACACAATTTTTCTGAGTATAACAGATAACAGTGTTGCTTTTTTCCTAATTTTAAATTGATTATAGTTCTAAATTGAGAGAGAAAATTTTTTTTAGCAATTTTCCAGTACTCTACATTAATTCTAGAAAACTTCAGAAATAGCCCAAGATTAGTTCTACTCTAAAGCAATAACATGTAGTATGCTATGAACTCCTCTTAAGACGTTATCTACCAATGTAATTCATGGGGAGGAATTGCGCTTCCGAAACACATAGCCTTTCGGAATTCTCTGTTCAACCGATAGAAATGAAGTCAAATCGATCGACTTAAAGTCGAAGCAATCGAAACGCTTTGTCGAGAATTCCACTATATCCATCCTCTTTATATTATCTTCATGTATGTACGACATTGCTGGTTCTACAGAAACTCTTTTCCGTACATTTGTACGGAAGTGCTGAGCAGCCACGGTATCGAATACTTTTTGCGCAACGGTTCGTCGAGCGGAAACTCGACTCTTAATCGCATTATAATTCGATTTTGAGCCATTCCATATCTCTCTAATATTTGCTGGACTACGGGTACGGACTGGAAATTAATATTTTCGGTGGTTCGAACACCATGGTTATTATGCCAAAGTAATAAGTTCTCATTAGTTCAATGAGCTTAACGAAGTTTTCTTCTCTATGATGTTCTAATATAAACTAAACCTATTTTTCTGTCTACAAAAAATTCTTTACAAAAGATAGAGTTCTTTAGTATTATTACTTTTTTGTTTACTAATTTTTACAATTTTCTTTTCTTAAAATTCTGGTTTCTTTTGTATACTGATTTATTCTTCTTAAGAGTTCTCCTCACCTGATGGCAACCTTGAGCGTTTTTGACATATATGTATATGCAAATTGCGGATCGGTCAAACAAAAATAATCAGAGATCAGTAATAAATTTGCGGTTATTGATTCATTTAAAGTTGCATTAAGTTTTGCTTGTTTACGGTGCAAAAATTTGCCAATCGGCTATCCATGATTGGGGGTGCGGTAATTAATATTTTTACATAATTTTTTTTTTAGTTGCTTTCCTGAAACTCTTACAATTTGATAACGGCTTTTAATAATGGAGAAGTTTGTAGTTCCAGAGATATTGTCAAATAAATGTCGAACTCAATTTTAGCTAAAACATACCAATAAATAAACTTTAATTGTGCCTTGTTTATACCAGATATTTCAAAACTACGTGATCTATTGTTTTAAAAAAAAATCATACTATTTATTTTGTTATATAAGTAGGTATTGTTAATTCGGATGAGATCTAGTAAAAACAACTATATTGTAGGGACAATTGATAACAATTTAACTCGGTTTATTACATTAAAATGCATTTATTTGCAGACTGCAAAATAATTTTTTGGCGTTGTCCAGTTAACAGTGCGTTCAAAATACTTTGTATTAAAATATTCCGCTAAAATAATTATTGTTAATAAAAATTAGCGAAAAACTTAACTTCAATTTATATCCATTTTATTTAAATTTGTCAGAGTGCGTATTTCAATTTCCAGAAACATTTTTACTCGTTACTTCTTCTTATTGGATAATACGCCCACTTTCCTCATCACTTCATCGATTTTGGACGAGGGTCTTAGTCTAAAATTAGATTTGCTTCACTTATGCAAGCAGCTTTTTGCTAAAATCTCACATGAAACTCGCAAAGCTAAACCACCAACTGTGTAGCCTGGCGATCCTTTGTCATTGGTCATCATCCCTTGTTAGAGTTTACACCACTCGCTCTGACTGGTCGTACAGGAACTTGCAGAATAATTTAAGATTTATCAAAAAGCAACATCAGCCAGCACCAGCATTAACCGTTCATCACGCTTTATTTGCATTTTATCCACAGCGTAATTACGTGTCAAATGAAATTTATTTTATGGTGATACATCTGCGTTATTTAACACAGCGAATTGAATTTTAATCCTGTAATGAAAAGCAAAATCATGCTCCGTACGCTATCAAATAAATCATTTAGTAGGTATCGATTAATTGGGAAAAAATTTACTATTTTTATAGAAGTATTTGCTGCAATTCGCAAGATGGAAGGAAGTGAGCTTTCAGCGTTAATTAACGGTGTTATCGGAAATCCGAGAGAGGCAACATACACCTACGTTTCAAGTGATTTAAAATTGGTTCAATAAGTAAAGAACGAGCTACATTACCAATAATACACAAAGTCCAACTGCAATTGGCTAACGTGGTGGATAAATATGTACATTATATACAGAGTGTTGACTTTAACTAAACTTCTTTGCACATTCTTCCGCAATATTGGTATTGAAAATACTTCTCAGCGCGTTTATATGAGAACTGTCTACGCATGAATGAATGAAATGAAACGACATGCAACAGGACAGATTTGTCGGTCAGCAGTCGCAGTGGGGAGTTTAGTCGAGAATCTAGAGACCAGGGGGATGTACTCAAAGATATAGTGTTACCAATAGTTGCTAAAAATAAGGTTTATCGCTTGTTTTGCGACATCGATTTGGAATTCGGTCATTAAGCACGTACAAAATGTGTACCGCCGCCTGTCAGTGCGGAAGCGGGGAGTCTTCCGAGGAACGCTGCCTGGGTAACTCGGCCGTACTTACGTCGCTTTGAATTAAATCGTTGTCGTTGTTCATAAACTTTCGTCCTAATTAAAAAACACAATTAACATCAGAAGTGGGATTGCTCTCAAATCCACAATTAAAAGCAACTGTTAAAGTGCGTTTTTTCCCTAATAATTTGAGTGCATGCGTGGGTGGCAAGTTAAGTTCGCGCAATGGAAGCGTTGTTGGCTCAGCTGGTAAAGGCGATCAAGTCCAACAGACCGCCACCGGACCAGGTGGATCTGCCCATCTTCCACCCGGACAGGGATGAGGCCGTCAGGTGGTTGGCTCAGGTTGAGGAGGTCAAGGTGGCCTTTGAGTGGTCGGACGTCGAATCCTTGGCGAGAATTGGACGCTTTTTGTTACACAATGCGAAAAAGTGGTATGATGAATGGACACCTGAGGTACGTGATTGGCAAACTTTTAAGCGCGAATTTGCCGATGCTTTTCCCCCGCGTCGCAATTTAGGCCGGTTGTTTTGGGAAGCTGCTGTTTACGATAGCAGCTCTTGTAACACTTATGACGTATACGTGCACAAAAAGACCGCGTTATTGAAGAATTTGCGGGTTACGTGGAACAATGCTGACCTCGTTGAATTAGTTGTGTACGGGATAAAGGAATCACATGTTAGGGACGCGGCAATGACACGTGATTGTAAGACAATTCCGGACTTATTAGCGTATTTGTCGACTTTTACGAAAAGAGCGCGGACGCCGGACTCTGGTGAACCGGTTTCTAAGCGTAAATTCGGTGCACCAGGACAGGAAAAATCGGCCGCTAAGTGCCATAATTGCGGTAAATTAGGACATTTGCGTCGACAGTGTCGCTCCGGGAATCGTGCTTTTTCGAAAGCAGGCAAACCTGCTGACTCGCAGGCAAAACCAAGCACGTCAACTGATGGCAAAACGGTGTGCGCTTTTTGTGCTAAAGCGGGGCATACCGCGGACAAATGTTTCACCAAAAATGCCATTGAAGAGAGGCGTAAAGTACTTTTATGCACGATAGGGAAAACCGCCACCCCTACGGAAGTTTTGATTGACGGAATTAGTCTGAATGGATTAATTGACACCGGCTCCGACGTATCTCTGATTTCGGAAATTTTTAAATCGCTGTTTGCGGCTAAAATCGAAAAACGATCCACAACAATTAGAGGAATCACACCAGGAAAAATCGAGATAAGCGAACAATTCGAAGCTGTCGTGGAAATCACGGGAGTAAAAACGAAACTTCGGTTTCTGGTGGTCCCTTCGGACATTTTAGATTTCGATGTGCTGATTGGCAATAATTTGTATCAGGATCCCGAATTAGCAACGCTTACTGATCAAGACGGGTCAAAAGTTATTCGAAAACGAGTTCCGGGAATTCTTCGAGTGTTTGAGGGGTTGCCACAGCAAGCATACGTGGTACCCGATGAATTTGCTGATCTGATCGTTTCCTTGTTGGGAAAATTTTCGGACATGATAACGACCGGGTATGCGGTGCCTGCGATCACTACCGCTAGTTTACGCATAAGGTTGGTCGATGATCACATAGTTAATCGACCGCCACCGCGTCTTTCCATTGCCGAATGTGCAGCTGTGCGAGGGATCGTTGGCGAACTACTCGAAAATAACATTATACGTCCAAGTGAGTCACCATATGCCAGTCCGATTTTGCTTGTAAGAAAGAAGGAAGGCGCTTATCGAATGTGTGTCGACTACCGCGAGCTAAATGCTCACACAGTCAAGGATCGCTACCCCTTACCACTAATTGATTCTCAAATAGATCGATTAGGAAAAGCAAAATATTACACCTCACTTAACATGGCGTCAGGGTTTCATCAAATTCCGGTGCACGAAGATTCAATTGAAAAGACTGGATTTGTAACCCCAGATGGGCATTATGATTACTTAAGAATGCCCTTTGGTCTTGCCAACGCTCCTGCCGTCTTTCAGCGGGCAGTATTTAATGCGTTGGGTAGTTTGAAAGATACAATTGCGCTGGTGTATCTAGATGATATTTTGATACCGTCCGTAACGGTTGACGAGGGAATCGAATCTCTTCAGAAGGTTCTAACAGCCCTAAAAGCAGCAGGATTTTCCTTGAACATCATTAAATGTAAATTTTTGCAAACAAAAATTGAATACCTCGGAAGGGAGATTTCGGCAGAGGGTGTTCGTCCGGATACCCGGAAAATACAGGCGTTAACTCATTCCCCAATACCTAAGAATGTCAAGCAGGTACGGCAGTTCATGGGCTTGGCGGGATATTTTCGCAAGTTTATCCCGAGTTTTGCTGTGTTAACGGCGTGTATCACAAAATTGACAAAAAGCGGGGAACCGTTTTTTTGGAACAAAGAACAACAAGAAGCCCGAGAGACAATAATTAACCATTTAACTTCCGGCCCTCTCCTCGCTGTTTTTGACCCAGATCTATCCACGGAGCTCCATACGGACGCGAGTTCGATAGGGTATGGAGGTATTCTTTTGCAAAAAAATGAGGGACAAACTCGAGTGATCGGCTACTTCAGCAAACGTACAACTCCAGCCGAAACCAACTACCATTCGTATGAATTAGAAACGCTTGCGATTGTAAATTCGCTCAAGTATTATCGAGTTTATCTATTGGGCATCCAGTTCACAATCGTGACTGATTGCAATGCCGTGAAATCAACAGCGAACAAAAAGACATTAATTCCCCGAGTAGCTAGATGGTGGTCCTATATGCAAGACTTTAATTTTACACTTGTATACCGAAAAGGCAGTAGTCTGGCACACGTGGACTATTTGAGCAGGAATCCGGTTGTACGTCGGGTAGCTCATAGCGATTGGCTTCGCATCGCACAAAGAGGGAATGCAGAGGTTCAAGACATTCTGGAAAAATTACGAAGAGGTGAAATCGATTCGAATCAGTATGTTGAAAAAGACGGGATGCTGTTGCATCAGGAAGTTCAAGCTGATGGAACGAAATTGTTGCGCTGGTTTGTGCCGCGACAAAACCGATTAGGTCTCCTCCGAATTTTTCACGATGAACAATGCCACCTTGGTGCCGACAAGACACTCCACTCTATACGGCAACACTTTTGGTTTCCGCGAATGCGTAATTTTGTAACCAATTACTGCAAACATTGTCTCCTGTGTACAGTCAAGAAGACTCGTACCGGACCATTACAGGGATATATTCAGTCAATGCCAAAGCCGGATGAACCATTACACACCATACATGCCGATTGTTTGGGACCTCTTGTAGCCACGGCTGAGGGTCATAAACACGTGCTTGTGTTTGTTGACGCGTTCACGAAGTATTGCTTGCTGATACCTTTGAAAACTCTGACCTCTCATGAAACCAAAGAGAAGTTTCAACAATTCTTCTCTCTTTTCGGTACTCCAAAGAGAATTGTTACTGATGCCGGACGTAATTTTCAAAATTTGGAGGTCACTCGTTACCTTGACATCTGGGGTGTGAACTACCATTTTGTCACTCCCGATGTTCACAGAGGAAATGGACAGGTAGAACGATACATGAGGACAATCATGAATCTGATTAGAATCGAGACTACTGTTCAGTCAGAATGGGCGAAGCAGTTGTGGAAAATCCAATTGGTACTAAACACTACCGTTCACAACACCATTGGCATTACGCCCCTCCAGGCGTTGTTGGGTATTGAGTCGTCCACTCCACTGGTACAAACTGTGGTTCAACATCTGTCTGAAGATATCCGTCCAATAAGGAATCTCAATGCCGATCGTGAAAAGGTGCGAAAAGCCCTTAATGCAACTTCCAGCGACCCGAACAAGGCAAACACCAAGCGGAGGGATACGGTTCAGTACAAAGTCGGAGACATCGTACTGATGCATCGTGACTCGACAATGCATAAAAGCAAGTTGAAGTACGAGTTTATGGGACCGTATGAAATTGTCAGTGTCACGCCGGAAGGTCGGTATGAAATCAGACGTTTGGGAAAGAATGCCATCACCAAAGCTGCCAAGGAGCAACTGAGGCTTTGGCCTGCCGAATGGTCAGTAGCCTGCGAAATGGAACAACTGCTCGACTTTTTGGAGTCGGAAGTGCAGGACACAGATGTTTAAAGGTGAGTGGCAGGGTAATTGTACCGTTGACTCTGATTTACGTTTGCGTGCTAAAGTCATCAAACGGGAATTTAAAAGAATTTAAATTTTGACTTTTAACGTCATCAAACGGGAATTTAAAAGAATTTGAATTTTGGCTTTGAAACGTCTGCGTGCTGTAGTCATCAGACGGAACCTGAAAAACCCTTGAATTACACGTCTATGTGCTTTAGTCATTAGACGGAAACCTAAAAGAATTTGAGTTTTGACTTTGAAACGTCTGCGTGCTGTAGTCATCAGACGGAACCTGAAAAACCCTTGAATTACACGTCTATGTGCTTTAGTCATTAGACGGAAACCTAAAAGAATTTGAGTTTTGACTTTGAAACGTCTGCGTGCTGTAGTCATCAGACGGAACCTGAAAAACCCTTGAATTACACGTCTATGTGCTTTAGTCATTAGACGGAAACCTAAAAGAATTTGAGTTTTGACTTTGAAACGTCTGCGTGCTGTAGTCATCAGACGGAACCTGAAAAACCCTTGAATTACACGTCTATGTGCTTTAGTCATTAGACGGAAACCTAAAAGAATTTGAGTTTTGACTTTGAAACGTCTGCGTGCTGTAGTCATCAGACGGAACCTGAAAGACCCTTGAATTACACGTCTATGTGCTTTAGTCATTAGACGGAAAATTAAAAGAATTTGAGTTTCGACTTTGAAATGTCTGCATGCGGTAGTCATCAGACGGAACTTGAAAAGACATCGAGTCACACGTCTATGTGCTTTAGACATTAGACGGAAAAATTAAAGAGTTTGACTTTTAACGTCTGCATGATGTAGTCATCAGACGGAACCTGAAAAATCATTGAATTACACGTCGATGTGCTTTAGGGCTTAGACGGAAAATTAAAAGAATTTGGTTTTCACTTTAAACGTCTGCGTGTTATAATCATCAGACGGGAAGTTAAGAGATTTAATCACTCCTTTTTGCACGTCTGTGCGTTGTAGACATCAGACGGGGTGTGAAATGATTTAAAAGGAGGAAAATCAGGCGAACGAATTTAAAAGTTCCAAATTGTGGAAAGCAAGGAAGGTAATGACTGCGTTTTGCAGGGAACGACCCTGAACTTCGAGAGCGAAGTTCCTGTCAGGATGGTCGTGTTACCAATAGTTGCTAAAAATAAGGTTTATCGCTTGTTTTGCGACATCGATTTGGAATTCGGTCATTAAGCACGTACAAAATGTGTACCGCCGCCTGTCAGTGCGGAAGCGGGGAGTCTTCCGAGGAACGCTGCCTGGGTAACTCGGCCGTACTTACGTCGCTTTGAATTAAATCGTTGTCGTTGTTCATAAACTTTCGTCCTAATTAAAAAACACAATTAACAATAGCTTAAAAAACGCTGACCTTAAAAAGCCGTCAAACGGCTTTCTGTTAAAGTGCCGTTAATCCATATGACGGCACTTCAGTGTGTTAAGGCAAGGAAAAAGATTAGAAAAGTTTTCTCCAAGTAGTAATTTTTAATCGTGCTTTTCAAAAAAAAAATTACAGAGCCCTGAACTGACCTTGCGTAAAACTTCTTTTTCCCAAAAAAAAGTATCGTTTGAACGTGGATTTGAACCCGAGGCCTTCTCATTTGTACCCCACCTATTTTCCACGGCTTTATTGACCTCGCTAGTCGTTGCATGTTCGATCTTTGACCCTCTTGTCTTCCCGTGATGACCTCACTTGCGTGTTTCGCGCGCATTAACAGCATTCGTTTGACGGCACTTTAAGTACAGTGCTTAAAAAAACGTATCGGATCCGGGACGATCTTAGAATCACAACACGTGATTGATGCTCATTAAAATCTATTAAATATTTTATCACCAGTTCCTAAAAATATGAACTAGACTTTTTGCAACACTGTAACCAAAAACTACCAACTTTCTAGTCAGCATTTTCAGTTGCCGTCCCGTTTCCATCATCAGTGCCTCTCTGTATGTATTCGGCCTATTCTTGAACTGATTTCTAGTCTCGAATTTGTCTCAATCAGTCTCCATAACTCATTCAGAGTCCCGAACTCATTCCCAGTCTCCATAGTTTATTTCCAGTGTTGAACTCATGCCCAATCTCATCTCCTCTTTTCAGCTTGAAAGCTTGGACCTTCCACGCTCTGACACCAAACCCCATTACCCTTGCTAATCAAAGTTTCGTTGTAACAGTTTGCCTGGAATGTACAATCCAACCTTCTAAACTGACGTTAGCGTTACACTACACTGCTAAAAATGATACTTTCTTACTATAGTACGTAAATCCCAAAGCGAGGTACTTTGCCAATAGATCTCCGATTATTTGATTCAATCAAGAATTCGTCCTTAAAGCCTACTCAGATGCAATTTGCGTCTCCGCTCGACATGATTCACCCGGCGCCTCCGCCATTTGTTGTCGACCTTTCATGCTTAAGTGCTTAAAGCTATAAATTAATACGAAAAACAAGCAATTTAATAAACAAACAAAATTTGGCAACAAACGATGGCGTTGTAATAAAGAACACTACTACTATAGAATCCTTTTGTATAAAAATTTGCTACAACTTGATGTCTGGATTAATCTTCCTTAAAGTTGCAAAACTAAGAATTGCAGTTGTTATAATAGGTACCTAGGTACATGCTTTATCGGTAATTAATAGTTAATTAAATAAAAGCCTGACCTTGTACAAATTTGCGGTATTTAAGTTAAAATTATTCTAATCTTACATAATACTACTTTAAATAGTCTTCCATTTCATTTCAACCCCGATATTTAAAAAAACCCTTGTACAAACGCCATAACGTTAAAAACGTTTGAGTTTTGATAAGTTTGATCGTATTAAAGCTTTTAACTTTCATAGAAATGGGTTACCAAATTTTTCTTTTAATAATTTTTTGATCTATGTATATGAAAGCACTATTTTCTTAAGTACTTGTAAAAAGTATTAACGTGATATTTTTACTTCTAAATTAAGCTGAAAACTAGAAAATTTCAATTTTGAACAAAAATTTATCATAATCCTGGAGATTCATTTAAAGGAATAGCTAAAACCTGCAATATGATTTAACGAATATTTTACCTTCTCTGACACGAGGCTATAACAAACAAATTCCTTATTTTGCTACAAAATCTCGCAAATGCAATAAAACATAAAAAGTAATAAAATCTCATCAAGCAAAAGTTTCCAGAAACGTTACTTTTATATTAAAAAAATCGCGATAGGAGACTTTTTCAATTTGGGTCCTACATTCTTTAATCTCACAAGTCCAATCGTTCGACTTTCAAAGTCCTCCACCGTCCGAAATACTTTTATGTTAGCGTGCGAGCCTCAAAGCTTTAAGAATCTTACGCCATAACTTAGTAGCTATAGAAAGTTAAATCTTTTAACACACAACGCCGCGTTATTATAGTTTCTACTTCAAACATTTCAAGTTAATAAAATGGTGAACAATATATTAAAAACAACTTAGAGACACATATTAGAAATTTTATTTGTGGGTTCTTATGAATTAATTAAAGTAGTTTGTGTATAGCTTACCAGTGGATCAACTTTTAGTCTTCGCATGTGAGGTATACTTCTTTTTGTTCTGGCGACTGGAATCGCATGGTTTATAAAGTGGTATTCCTTTGTTGATCCCAAAACCTGCAACAATTTATTTGCAATTAATAAATAATGTTTGCCGAAGTTTTAATATTGCGGCTGCCAGCATCAAAAGTATCAAACTCAACAAAGGTATCGAATTTAATCAATTATATAAAGCCGAAAGAATGCTTTAAAGTAAAAGTAATTATTTTGTAGAAGTTATGTGAGTAATTGTTAATAATTGGGTCTCATCTAATTTAAGCTTCACGAGCTTTATTAAATTTGCATGAACCTTAGAAGTTGTCCATAAAATAGTCAACTTGCGTTGATGAAGCGATTCACCAACGTAATTAAGACAAATTGTCATATAAACACGAGCATTACCACTTCGAATTAAATTCTTAAGGGAGTTAAACGTTATGCGTGGAGGTGTCTATGCAACCAATTAAACGCAATTTCACGCAATCCTGTTTCCAGAAATTCAACGATTTCGATTAATAACTAGTTGCGTTATCGAAACCGAGTCCTGTTGACACTCACTCGAGAGATTACCCACTCTTGATATTACTGACGTCAGAATAACCGCCCACCGAATATCTATTAAAGGATAATTAAGAGCCTGTCGGGGTCGCTGGGAAAATAATTCCAACACCCTCGAGAAATTTTCCTATTTATACTGTTTAGAGTAACAATTTTGCCGACGTCACTCATTTGACTAAATGTTGGTACTGGGTGAGAATAATATTATTGTTCATGTAGAGTTATGAAGTTTATGCCACTTCGGAAACTGGCTCACTGATCCAAAATGTTGAGGCATATGTAATCGTGAAACAGGGATTTGTGAAATAACACCGGGAAACTGGGATAAGCTTGTATGTGAGATTTACGATTCGTGGATTTAATAATACCTAACATCAACTAGAAGCTGTTAATTTGGAGTGTAATGATCTAAAACAAAATAAACAAAACTGTTATTTTTTCCAGTTCCTTTTTAGGGGTTGGTTGGCTTAATCTTGCTTTCATATTTTGCCTTCACAACCTTCAGTAAATTTGTTTAGAAATAAAATAACGTCATAAGAAAAAAAATCTATGTTCATAATAACGAAAAGATTATCCTCGATTGATTCGAGATGATGTTGCTTAGTAGAAGTGCTGTTCTACTTATTAGTGGATGAGTTTTGTAAAGGTCAACAATTGATTAATTGTGTTCTACTATTGTGTGAAAGATGAAAATGAGATTTGTGAGCTTCAATAACGAGGTTAACATATTGGCAGGAAACCTGTAGAAATATTAAGTTTAATTTCAACATAAATTAAGTAACGATAGAGAAAGATCAAAGAACTGACCGACCCTTTAAGATCAATGAGCACCAGGACCCAGCCACGTTCGTGTCAAATTTCTAACAAATAGTTCTAATATGCTTTCAAATTTTCTACAAATTTTATTTATGCCTAGAAGAGGAAGAAGAACTTACCCGCCGGATTTTCAATAACACAATATTTTCTTGGATCAAAATGCAATAAACTGATGCAGACAACGGTGATAAGTATTCCTAGTTATAATGTTTATTATCTACTTTGCAAGATATATGCTTCTGGATCATCGTAAATTTAAACTGGAAATAAAACTTAATAAAAGAAAATTTCTGAATATTGCTAAAAATGGTGGAAACCTTGATATTGCTAAAAATGGTGGAAACCTTGATATCGGTATTTAGTAAAATGTTATTAATGTCATGGTGACATCAAGAGGAAGAGATATGTGAATATTAAATAAAGAGAGAATAATCATAGGAAAATTGTAATTTAGAACATACACTTAGTTATGTTTCAGTTTCACGAACATTGACGTACTGCTAGCAGTTGACAGAGAACTCATAGCAACGGATTTACACAATCATTATCGACATAGATCCGTTGCTATGAGTTCTCTGTCAAATCTCGACATACTGCTAGAAGTATGTCAAAGTTTGTAAAATCGAGCCTTAGGTAAATAAAAAATACTTTATAAATCAATAAAGGAGGATATATAAAGACAAAATTAATGCTTACATCTTCAAAACATAACCGTTAAACCGTTACCAAATTATATGCTGTTGCTTGTCCAGGACCAACTGAACCTTCGAGAACAAGAAAAAACGAGTAACAAGGCACATTTTATGGCACGCGTTCAACCATCTACAAGCAGATGTATTTACATGTAGATTTAAAAGAAGTCTTTATTGCTAGTCAATTATGTGTAAAAAGTAAAAAGCATTCATATGATACTCTTTAAAGTGAAAATAAGTAGGTAAGTGTGTCTATTTATAATAGGTAGCGAAATTTACTGTTAATTAATCTTATGAGTAGTAAAAACAAACTTTTGAAACGGAATAGACAAAATGATTTAACATTATCTCAGATAGACTTTACACACGATCCGAAGTGTCACCATTTTTACATTTTTTTTAGTTTGCAATTATGAATCTTGTGAAATAGATACATAAAGTAAATGGATTTCGTACCTTTTCTACTTTATTTCTTCGGCATTTAAAATTAAAATCAAAATTAGTTTCGTTAAGTACTCTTTTAAAAACTGTCAAAAATAATGTTATATT
This sequence comes from Schizotus pectinicornis, assembly GCA_951805265.1. NCBI lineage: Eukaryota > Metazoa > Arthropoda > Insecta > Coleoptera > Pyrochroidae > Schizotus > Schizotus pectinicornis. Next base: position 17,318,339 of record OX638204.1, on the reverse strand, counting down.
AAAATTTTTCTGCTCTGGTTTTCTAATGAAGCTATTACGACACCTAAACAGTGCTGCAATAGCTTTTTGGGTTTAATAATGACGCTAGTGTAATTTGCTTTTTTTCAGGTTATTAGTTGTAATTTTAAATGTTATTAAAACATGTGAAAAAAGTGTTTTAAACTTATGTGTAGTGCACCAATGGGTAAACGTCCATCAAACGTAGAGCTAACTTAGTTTTCGGTCTAAAGACTTAGATTTAAGTTAGATCATTTAGAACCAAATTGATAGATAACTACTACTATACTGTGGTACGGAAATTCAAAAAGTGACTCATTAATGTATGTTCACAATCTCTAAGAAGCTGTAGCATCTTTAACACGCGACTGCTGTCGAGTTACATGCACAACCAATTTGCCGCATCATACACACAACGTCCTTACTATTTAGCGCCCGCCCGCAACGCTCCAAATAATGCTGATGAGTTACTTTTTAAATTTCCGTACCAGAGTATAGTTTGTTCTTATGTATATTTAATAAAAAAAATTAAAACATTAAATAAACATCAAAACGATACCATACTCTAGTAATTTCAAATCTGGCACTTAACTAACCTTGATAGTACATACTACTAACCCCGACCAAATTTCCCAAATTTTAAAAATAAAAATTTTTATTTAAAAAAGGCTCCAAAGTAGAAATAATAGTCCTATAAAGAACTCGTTCATAAGCCAATTATGACCCACGTCTAAGCTTGAACTTGTGCTATAGAATAATATGTTTTACTCGTTCATTTTCTCTCTTTATGTAATCAAATACTGCTCAAATTATTTGTAATATTGTATGTAGGTCTATAAATATAAAATTTATTATTGTGAAGATTATTTAAATTACATACTTTAAAGTAAAAGAAACCTTAAATTATATTTTAAAAACGTAAGTGATGCAAAAAGAACCACCGGCAGCTAAAACCGTATTTAATACAAGTAGTTACTAATTTAAAATTTTGCAGAAATAAACTTAATGCTCAACAAAATGGGGGCATTGTCTGGCACGTAATTAATGTCATACACCATCGGGACGCATCGGGAAGTGTTTTTGTCAGAAATTTAATATTTATTTTCTATTATTATTACGTTACGTAATACCTCTGGTACATGTTCCTGTATTTAAAATTTGAAATTTTTAGTTAAAGTATCATTAATTGTAATTTTAAAGAGTTCCCGGAGGATCATATCCTTGAAGAAGATCAAAAAGATGAAATAAATATTTCGATGCAATATCGCGATCAAAAGGAAAACCCATACAAAAATAAATTCAGAAAAACTGATATTTATTTTAGTGCATTAATTAATAAATAATAGTTTATGTCTGCCAAATTTCAAATTTTTAACTCTATTAGAAATACGTTTTTAGTCGCCCGCCAGGAAGGGGAAATCCACACGGAGGGCGCCCGCAAAATTTATGTAAAAGCGTTTTATTTAGTTATTATCTTTGTAACACCCTGTATTTAAAGTATCAATATTTAAGATACTAAATAGTAATATGGCATTTTTAATTAGAAAAACCGAAAAAGACCCAAAGTTTGCTATTCAGACGGTGCAAAAAGCATAATATCTTTGTGAGTCCACGCCATACAAAAACACACATAGGAGGTCATTATGCCTAGTGCATAAAAGCGTAATTAGACGAAAGAGACATTCATAAAAGTTGCAACGACACGACCTCTAGGGTTTAGATGCAACAGCGCTTGTAAACCTGAACTGTGAAAAAGTAACGTAGGTAGCGCCCTCTCAGCTTATATCAGTATAGATTCAAAAGATGTGGGTTGCCAAATATTATTAGAGACATGTTTACATAAGTATATTTATTTTAAAGCTTCTCTTAGAAATTTTCTGCTACTCTTAGGACTGTATCTATAGACGATCTCACTGACATATTGATGATATTTTTTACAGCGGAGCTTTTTAACCGTGGAGTTTTTACAGACCTATAATCCCCCATGAAGTGCAGGTCGTGGTCGTTAATATAGAAAAACTCAGCATAATTTATTTTGTTTTGTGTAGGTACTTACAACATATTTCCATGCCTTACTTAAATTTTGAATATCATTTAAACAAGATAGGCACCGTCCATAATATTGCACCTATTCTAAGACATGTCACAGGTTCAGCCTCCTAGCATTCTCTTTATGTGATATTTTCTCATTTTCTTCCACTAAAGTATGCAACAAATAATTTTTTTGAAGACGTCTTCAAAGTTGAATTAATTGTTATCATTTGTCCCCGCAATCAATGCAACCAGAACGTGAAAATTGTTAACAAAGAAACAAATTATCTTTGGTTCAAAGAAAATATGTATAAAGGTATTACAAAGTTAATACAAAACAAATAACTTACAGAATAAAAAATAAACAAATAATGTTCAACAGAAATAGAAAAATGCAACCCAATAATTATTGAGCAAGTTTTATTCACAAATATGAAATGGTTTCAGTAAATATGAAAAGGTTTCAAAGGTTTTGTTGTGCTGTTGTGCTATTTTAGCAACTTCAGCAAATTACATATCCAAGTTTATCCGCATCGTACAAGAACATCAAGAAAAGGGCTACCAGGCATATTTAATAGATATTGCAAAGAAATTGTCAGGACCAGAAAAAGAACGTCTTTTTGTGTTTTATTGACTACGAAAGAGCATTCGACAATGTAAAACACGATCTCCTCATATCATATCTTAGAGATTTGGGACTGAATGGAAAAGATATCAGACTTGTAGGTAATTTGTACTGGAACCAATGAGCGGAGATCCGGATTCAGAATGCAGAAACAACTGAAGATTTTGAAATAAAAAAAGACGTTCGCTTAGGATGCATCTTGTCTCCGATGCTGTTTAACTTGTATGTGGAAAGAGCATTCACCGAGTCAATCTCCGACAGTCCCATAGGCATTAAAGTAAACGGAATTCCCATCAACAATATTCGATATGCGGATGATACCGTGATACTGGCGGATAGTGCAGATGATCTGCAAACTCTACTAGATAAGGTCAATGAAGAAAGTCAAGGATTAGGTCTAAAAATTAACATCCGTAAAACCAAATGTATGGCCATTACTAGAAACGATACTCCAAATACCACAATATTTATAAATGGGGAGAGCATTGAACAAGTCACTCAATTTAAATACTTGGGATGCATGATCAACCAAAGATGGGACCCTAATCAGGAAGTAAAATGCAAAATTGAGCAAGCTCGAACAACGTTCTTAAGACTTAAAAAATTTTTGACAGATGAAAACTTAAATCTCAGGATCAGATATAGGATGGTAAAATGCTACGTCTGGTCCGTTCTCTTGTACGGAGTCGAGGCATGGACGTTGAGAACAGCAATTATCAACAAATTGGAGGCCTTCGAGATGTGGACCCTGCGACAAATGCTGAGAGTATCGTGGGTTGACCATGTGACGAACGAGGACATACTGAGAAGAGCTGGGTTAGTAGATCGAGAACTTTTCGGAAACATCAAAGGAAGAAAAACTGGCTACCTTGGGCACATACTACGTGGAGAACGTTATCATTTTTAACGTCTTATCCTCCAGGGCAAAATAGAGGAAGGAAAAAGAGGAGTGGGTAGAAGAAAATTATCCTGGCTACGAAACATACGACAAAGGACAGGAATACGGGACTTTCAGGCACTGCAAAATGCTGCAATTGATAGTCATATAATGAGAGAAGTGATGGACGCATATGCAGGGATCTGCATGGCACTTTAAGAAGAAGAAGAAGAAGAAGAAGAAGAAGAAGAAGAAGAAGAAGAAGAAGAAGAAGAAGAAGAAGAAGAAGAAGAAGAAGAAGAAGAAGAAGCAACGTAAAAAAGACCTGAAGCAACATTTTTTTTCTGACAATTGTTGGACAAGATTTTCTTGATTTACTTACTAAACCGGCAGTTTACGCGTTTCTTGTTGTCCTAGGAAGGATTCCAGCAGAAATAAAGAAAATTGTCTTTGCAGAGCAGTTTAAGGGTACAGAGCGATATTAGACGCTTGGACAGCTGTTCAAAACCATGCACTTACCGGTCCCATGTTAACGAATCCGTTCCTGGCGGCGACGTGGCGCGCCTCCTCGGGCCCGACATCCCGTCGGAACTTGACCAGGAAGGAGTTGCTGAAGAGATCGGCAGCGGTTGAGAGGCCACAGATCGACACCAACAGCAGCAGAATAGGCCTCCAGGACAGAGGCATCGTCAGATCACGGCTGCAAGCTCTCGACTGAGGGTGACGGCGACGGCGGCGACGCGCATCCCATTTGACGTCACGTCCATCGATTTTGGCCAACACGCGCCATCGAGGTTTACGTCGTCGGGACCGATTGATGGGTTGGTTCGACGTGTAGCGTTGGCGATCGGTACGATGGGTTTGTCACGGTCTACTTTACACAATTGCCCGACTAATCACGGTTTCTTGTTGCCGATCGGAAATTGATAGCACGACAGAGAATTTGGGTTAACTCGTGGGGTTAACACGCGTCCAGACTAGCATTGTCAAGTTGTAATTATCAGCCATGATTGCATTATTGAAGTATATAGAAAGGCGACGTCCAGGTCAACATTGATTTAGGAAATATAAATATTTAGCGCAAAATACATGCCTTGATGCAAAAATACATCAGTTAAGATTGTGGTTCATAACGACTCAACAAGACTGCAAAACACAAAATTAGGTTTTCCCAGGTGTATGAAAACTCTCCTTTCTACTTCTAGGACTATAATTCTGCAGTCTAAGCGCTAGACCTTTCAAGTCTTAATGTAATATCCAATAATTGTATGGCAAATACATGCAAGTAGGTACTGATTAGGAAGTTTTATTTGGGAAATTTCTGCAAGGTGTCTTTTCAACACTATTTATTGACAGTCATGCATTCATGTTTGCCAAATAGTATTTATTATTTACTTTTTGCATGAAAACAAAATAAAACTGTATACAAGACCACTATTAAACCTATAATAGTCCGAACCGAAACTCGGACCGGCCCCCCATCGACTTTATTCGGTATACCGGGTATCCCAAAACTCAACGTTATCCCCAGGAGGACTGATAGACCAGCTCATTACTGACCAGAATATCATAATATGACCTTAGTAAAAAGTTATTAGTTTTCGAAATATTGGGACTTTTATGAATTTCGTAAAAATAGACACCTTAGATCAGTTTTTGAGTGCCACAACTCCAAATTTTTATATTACAATATTCTAAATGTTGCAATCCTGAATAGCCCTGTTATGGATCAAAAGGCAAAGAAACATTACTAGTGCTAGACCTTTGAGAAAGAAAAATACATTTTTGACTGATACATGATTTTTTTTAAATGACCTAACTTTCACTTTTCATACTTTTGAAAAAAAATACCACGCTAACCTGGCAAGTTATTGTAAAAAATGGCTCATTTAGGGCCAGTTTTACGAAAGTCGGATAATCATTGGAATAACTATTCCGGACTAAGGGCCGGTTTACATACCCTCGGTCTACAGTTTATATCTGGATTTTGTACTGTTCGGCTTTCGTAAAAGCGCCTTCATCTCGAATTATTCCGGAATAGCGTTATTCCAGGTAAATTTCCCTTTCGTAAAACCGGCCCTTAATGTATTTTTTAAAATAGTGTAACAATTTCTATGTTTTACATTAAAAAAAAAAAGATAGTTCCATTTGACTGCAAAAGGAGGAAGAGGGTGGAGTGGTAAGAGGGGTGGAGGAAAGTGGGGTAAGAAGGGTAAGAGGGCTAAAAAGGAAAGAAGGGGTAAAAAGAGTAAAAGGGGTAGGAGAGGCAAGAGGTGAAGAAAGGGTAAGAGGAAAGGAGGGGTAGTAGGGAAAGGAGGAGTAGTAGGGAAAAGAAGGGTAGTAGGGAAAGGAATAGTAAGAGAAAAAGAGGGGTTGGGTAGAAAGGAAGAAGAGGTAAGAGGGAAAGTAGGAAAAAGAGGGGAGAGAAGGGGTAAAAGTAAAAGGAGGAGGGTAAAAATTGAAGTTGAAATTTAAGGGTACACACGGTTATTTTAAAACAAAAGAAATATTTTTGAGAATAGTTTATTCCTTTGAAAAGTTTGAAGTTGAAAAAGTCAGACAATGTATGTGTCCAAGATTTAAAAATATAAAATAAGTTCTTTAAAATAAAAATACCGAAAACATGGCACATACACAATTTTTTTGAATTTTTCAGTACACTAATCCTAAATAACGCACTTTTAAGGTGGTGCGGACCTTTTGGGATACCTGTATATGGGCACAATTCATTAATTTTGAGAGACTTCAAAATACCTAAAATCCGAAATGATGTATTATAATATTAGGTATGCCCATTTTTCGGGTCTTGTTCAAATCTCCTTTTCGATTTAAATCAGTAACTTAGTAGTACATATTCTTTGCAGTTTTCTATCGTCTTGTTTCTTCTAGTCTGATCCGAGATTTTGTTAATAATAATTGTGAATAGGTATACAGAGTGATTCACGTAGCCCGTTTATTAGAAGTTTTTCAACTTCCAGTTGGATTAAAAATTTGAAACTTGGAAGGCAGTCATTATCAGTCATGCTCATTCTATCTAAAATATTTTGAGCTCTCTAGCTATACAGGGTGTGCGAAAAGTCGGTATCAACTTTCTTATTTTGAACAGAAACGTACCATTTTTTCTACATGGTCTAATTGGTCTTCCAACTCTGAGTTTTTATAACATTATGTAAACTTATTTGACAATTTTTGACATTATGTTAATTTATGTGAAAAAAATAATCGATGTGGTAGCTTACGGAGAAATTCATATCTGGCAGACGGTTCAGAATCTGTAAAAGCTAATTTGTAAAGTGCTTAGTTCAAAGTCCAGACTAACTTCTGATGTTTTAATGGTGGTTTCATCTTATACCATATGGGCGCAGACAATTTTCAAATATTGCAACCAAAAATGGTCAAGAAGTAATTTTTTTCAAATAGCACTTACAATTTTTTTTTTACACCACTCGATAGAAAATTGTATTTTGGGATGAGTTACTTAAGCATTCTCTATACCTAACTTCATCCCCTATCAAATTAAAAATTAAAATCCAGAAATTTCATCAATTTTGCACAAGATATTTTTATTTTTTAAGTATGCCATGGAAACAAAAGACAATTGCAACAATTTAATTATGAAATGAATATCTTACTAATTTTATAAAACAACAACAACAAAAACTATCAAGAACCATCTTAACAAAACTCTAATGTAAATGTTCAATGTGAGCATCATTTTGATTACTACATTCTATCATTTTATATCATTGTGTAGCTCTTCTTATTTCGTTGGTGTCAAGACTGTCAAATGCTTTTATTATTCTCCCGCTTAATTCCTTTATGTTGCAAAGTGGTGAAGTATAAACTAAATCTTTTATTCGACCCCAAACATAAAAGTCTAATGAGGTAAGATCTGGAGATAATAAGAGCATTCGACAGTCTTGGTCCCAACGAAATTAAAAGAGGTACACAATCTGCTGAAAATGGATTCATAGAATGTATGTAGTAATCAAAATGGTGCTCACATTGAACACCTACATTAGAATTTTGTTAAGATGGTTCTTGGTAGTTTTTGTTGTTTTTTTTTTTATAAAATTAGTAATATATTCATTTTATAATTAAAATGTTGCAATTGTCTTTTGTTTCCATGGCATACTTAAAAAACTAAAAAATCTCTTGGCAGGATTGATGGAATTTCTGGATTTTAATTTTTAATTTGATAGGAGATGACGTTAGGTATAGGGAATGCTTAAGTGACTTACCCCAAAATACAATTTTCTATCGAATGATGTAAAAAAAATCTGTAGGTGCCATTTGAAAAAAATGACTTTTTGACCATTTTTGGGTGCGATATTTGAAAACTGTCTGCGCCCATACGGTACAAAATGGAACTACCATTAAGATATCAGAAGTTAGTGTGGACTTCGAACTAAGTACTTTACAAATTGGTTTTCATAAATTCAAAACCGTCTGCCAGGTACGAATTTTTTCGTAAGCTACCACATCGACCCTTTTTTTTACATAAATTAACATAATGTCAAAAATTGTCAAATAAGTTTACATAACAAATATTATAAAAACTCAGAGTTGGAAGACCAATTAGACCATGTAGAAAAAATGGTACGTTTCCATTTAAAATAAGAAAGTTGATACCGACTTTTTGCACACCCTGTATAGCTAGAGAGCTCAAAATATTTTAGATAGAATGAGCATGACTGATAATGACTGCCTTCCAAGTTTCAAATTTTTAATCCAACTGGAAGTTGAAAAACTTCTAATGGACGGGCTACGTGAATCACCCTGTATAACTTGCATAATCATCTTCTTTCTTTACAGAGTTTTATTTTATTTTAAAATCTTCAACTCTTTTCTTTAGTTCAAAGATAATTGCCGAAAGTGCTTTAAAAAGTTGAGAACAATTACCCCCGGACTCGTCCATAGAAACCTATAGTCCAAGTGTTACTAAATCGAATTGTTGCTTTGTAAGGTCAACACACCTGATATGATAAAGAGACCGAACTAAAGTCACACTTTAGGCCAAGTAAGTGACCTCTTGATTAACAGTTTACGTACAAATTTTGGCAGCACTCCATTCTGTATTTTTACTGTCTCTTGTGATTTGAAGCAAATAGTGCTTTATCAGCCGAAAATCGCTGTAAACATGACAACTCGTTGGAAATTTATGGTTGGTATTATATTGTTAAGACTGCTGTAGACACAAAAACCTATAGAAAAAATTTTCCTAATGACGTCTGCTATTGTTATAGACAAAACGATTAAGGTGGCACACAGTTTTCAAATAAGAAAAACGAGCGCGAGAAAACCGACTCAAACATACCATCACCATTAGAAGATCAGGTAAGTTGATTTGGTTGTTTCTAGCGAACCTTTTTAATACTAAAACATTTCTTGAAAACTTTTACTTTTAAATTTTTTTCGTAAAGTAAAGTATGTGTGTTGAGAACCAAGCATTATTTTAATTTTTTGTTAACACAACTATTAATTATAATGATTACAGGATATAATATTTTCAAAATGAATTCCAAATTTTTGCTGATCGTAGCTGCCTTGTGTACCTTCACTGAAATTGCATCAGCTGTTAAAGGTAAGCCACAGTACACCCAAAAAATTTGAGATAAAATCGTGCAATTTAATAACTTTATCATTTCAATAAATTTAATAATCACATAATTAAAAATCAAACAATGCCGACTTGTAATTTTCTTTTTCAACAGCGCCAAGTTCTTTATCCTCCAAACCAGCTTCTTCGAGTGCCGCTAGACTTGCTCCGCCAAATCCTGTATGCACGGAAGAAGGTTATAAGAGAGATCCTTTAGATTGTGGAGCATTTTACTATTGCCTACCGAACAATGGCGGATTTGTGCCATTGAGACAAGAATGCAATTTGGGATTAGTATTCGACGAGGAGAAAAACTTGTGCAATTATCCATCATTGGTTGACTTGGTTGGGTGTATCCTACTTCCTCTGTAACCATAAACCTTCCGAGTCAATTTCTTTGAATTATATATTAGAAATATTATAGATATTGAGCAATGATTTGTTTATCATTTCTATATTCCCAAGTTTTTAACTTACTATCAGCATTTTAACCAATCGGGTGATTATATCCATCCAGTTTGTGAAAATATAGATTATAGATATCAAGTTGATTAGTTTTGCAGTAAGAGTTTTTTATTTAAGATACAATTAAATTCTAAAATTTTGTTTAATATTACTACATTTATTATAAGTATTAATTGTTATTATTTTTATTTTCTTATTGTTTCATTATCATAATCTCACGTGCTTTATTATTGCGTATTGATACAGGGGTTGTAATTTACAACTTAATAGAAGCTTCCAGTTCAGCTGGTTTTCTCTACAAACCTGAGAACCACGCCCGGTAGGATGTCAGGAATACTGACCATACTCGGCCAAAGTTTTCCAGCACCTGTGGATCCTCTAATAGGTGCAAGCGCCGAACAGTGATGTACAGTTTAATTCTTAAAAGAAGGTAATGACGTCACAAAATTATGATCGAGTTACGCGCTACGTTATTACCGTGCGTCATTATGTTGAAAAGAGACAGGGCGGACAATCGTGTTATAACGTTGCGCGTAACTCGACCATAATTTTGTGACGTCATTAGCTTCTTTTAAGAATTAGACTGTAGTACTGTCTCTCAAAAAATTAAAGCACAGGTCCTTGCCCTGTAGGCAACTTTACTGCCACGTTCCTCAGTCTCCCAATGTTTGGCACAATCTCTCACCGCTGGCGTCCTGAAGGTCGGTCTGTAGCTCAGGTAGTAGGGTTGTAAATACCTTAAAAGAAATCTTGGCAAATTCACACATCACGCTCGCAGAAATTTTATCTCCACTGTGTTTCGACATTTGTCAAGAAAAAAAATAGAATTATCACACAAAAATTAACACATTATGAAAAAATTACGTTACGTTTATTCAAAGGTCCACACCATTAATTATTAATAGTAGACATTAACTAATTTATTTTAAAATTTGGGGTCTATTGTTACTAGAATTGTTACTCCGTAACCAAACAAAAATTAAAAGAAAAGAGAGAATTTTATTTCAACATGAATGTATTGTCTATAAACGTCCCAGTTTAAGATCTTATTGGATATTAAATGAACTAAATGGGAATAATGCTTATGACAATTAATTATGCATTAAAGAAATTAATGAAATGTGGCAATGAACAATTTTAGTCACATACCATAAATACCTAACGTATTCAAAAAGAAACATTCAAAAATCTAATGGCAAATTTGAAAAGTCAATTAAATTCTGACATTAATACACGACAAACTTTTAATACCAGAAATCAAGTGATTTTTAATTAGTCTCAATGGGTATTATTTCTACTTATAATAATACACGGTCGACGGAAAAATATTATAATTTATTTCATTGAATTAATTCTTAAAAAAGCGCATACTTATCTAAACTATAAAAAAAATCCATTTAAGAAAATTTAAATTTATTTCACTCTTCATCTTGCTGATAAAGAGCATTACATCTATTGTTATACTGCTAACAAAAGAATAATTAACTTGTTTCTAATTAAATTAGTTAATAATTGTAATTAGCTCTTAGAAAATTAATAACAATTTTGTAAAACAAAATAATTCAACAATCACAGCCTACTATACAGAGAATTTTAATCCTCCTGGTTTTAGTTTAGAGACATACATATTCTTTATTTTTTTACTGATAAACACTTCAAGATACGAGAAATATTCAACACATCTTTTTTATTACAAAATAAAGCACGGTTAATAAAATAATTTTTGTTTATGAAAAAAACAGTGGCGTATTATTTTTTTCATTAAAATAATCAAGGTGACATTAATTGGGATGCCACTGGTTAAAACTGAAAATTCGTTTTTTCACAAAAGTTGTGTCTCTACATCTAGTTTGCACCCACCAAGCTTAATACAAATATGTAATGTAGTTTCGGAATTATTAAACAAAAACAAAAAATAAATAATAAAAAATCTTTCTGTAGTATTATAAAAATTGATCATTGTTTACTTTACCCACTTCTGGATTTTCAAAAAGCCAATTACAGCCAATTATTTAATTGAATTAATTCTTAAAAAGCGCAAACCTATCTAAATTTAAAAAAAATTGCCAAAATCGGTTTTACGAAACGCGTTACATGTTATACTGCTAGTTAATCTGTTGTATTGAAAACGTAATATTATACAAAAAATTCAATATAAATAATATTGTTTCCACACCTTTAAATTTTTGACATCTAGTTCGGAAACACTTTGTATATTATATTATCACAAAGCCCCCCTTTTGTGCAATATCACTGTATCCTAGATTCGCCACTAGTATAAAGAGATTTCGTATCTTATAATGTTTTCTGTTCCCAGCAATCAGCGAGGAGTAATGTATTTTTAACAAAAGGTCTTACTGCCAAAATCCATTTAGAACTATTTTAATTTATTTAACCCGTCTTGCTGATAAAGAGCGTTACATGTTACACTGCTAACAAGAAAATAATTATCTAATTATTGATATGTAGCGGCACATGACCATATGAACTTACTAAGTATTAACAGGACTCTGATATAGTTTTGTATTATTTTTGGGGAACATCGCCTTGTAGCGTATTTTCGCTACATAGTAATCGGATTGGAGCATTGGCCTGTAACATATACCGCCAACATAATTCCAATTTGCGTGAGAGACAATTGTTTTTTAAATTTCTGTATTAATCAAGAAAATAAAAAAATTACCACATTTTATTAATTTTTTTAATGCAGAATTATAATTGCCATAAGCATGATTCCTATTTACTTTATTTAATATTCATTAAGGTCTTAAACTGGGACGCTTATAGACAATAGATTCATGTAGAAATAAAATTCTCTCTTCCCTTGTAATTTTTGTTTGGTTACGGAGTAACAATTCTAGTAACAATAAGCCTCAAATTTTAAAATAAATTAGTTAATGTCTACTATTAATAATTAATGGTGTGGACCTTTAAATAAACGTAACCTAACTTTTTCATAATGTGTTAATCTTTGTGTAATAATTCTATTTTTTTTCTTGACAAATGTCGAAACACAGTGGATATAAAATTTCTGCGAGCGTGGTGTGCAAACATCCTTTTAAGGTATTTACCGTGATATTTACAACCCTGGGGTGGGTTGGCGATCGCCGAGTCGTCGATACGGTACCAAACCTTCGGCTGTAAACCGTGCAAGGAGTGTTGCCTGCTTTACATCGTCACCCCCCCCCCCCTGTGCATTACTTCTTTGGCCGGCTGTACAGTCGCCGTCATTGAAGAAGCCCAAGGTGAAGTGAAATTCATTCCAACTTACGGTGTGCTTGAAGCTGTTTATAATTTAAAACTGAAATGTGCTGCTCTATTTCGACTAATCTTAGTTCACCTGTGCGGTTCTCAAACAAACTATACCCCGTGGTTTAGTCTGGTTGCAAATGTAACGTAAGTTAGAATGAATTTCGCTTCACCCTGGGCTTCTTCAATGACGGCGGCTGTACATGTTTCGCCGTCTCGTCTTCTTTATTGTAATCGCGACACGTGGGGTCTGTAAAGACTTCCATTATATGTAGGTGCCCATTTAGCATACAGTGTTTTGTCCATATTCCCACTAACCTTTGCAAGCCGTCCCTGGACAGGTCTTAACAAAACTGTGCAGTCTTTAAGCAAGGTGCTTTGATAGCAACCCTTGCTTGTCGACAACTTTCTACTGATACTCATCTGTTGGTGTGATTCTTTAGAGTATCAGCTTTTATGAGGGAGTAAGGGTCGCGACCAACAAGAGCACAACCGGTTCTGGTTTTGTCAGGGCCCATTCGACCCCCGCCGAGACAGCTCATCCTCCTTCTCATTTCCCTGTATTCCAAAATGCCCTTTGACTCATCTTAGTTTAATGGCATTTGTTTGTGCTCACCTTACTAGAGCCATGTGGCACTTTCATACTAGTCTCGACATGACGCAGGTCCCGCCGAGAGACAGCAGAAGCGCCCGATTGTCCGTAAGAATTCGCACTCGATTGTTACGTATCTCACGTTCTGTAACTATAGTGCTTCTGCCTGAAAGACAGTGGCATGGGTTCCAAGGACTAGGCTTTGGTTAGAATGCTGATATCAGTAGGTGTTAAAAAAACCTGAGGATTATGGCAGTGATAAACAAATCATTGCTCACTATCTATAATATAATATAATTCAAAGAAATTGGCTCAGAAATTGTATTGTAACAAATCATTTAACAGTCAACCAATGATGCATAATTGCACACGTTTTGCTCCTCGTCGAATAGTAATCCCTGATTGCACTCTTGTCTAAGCGGCACAAATCCGCCATTGTGCGGTAGGCAATAGTAAAATGCTCCACAATCTTCAGGATCTCTCTTATAACCAGCTTGCGTGCATAAACTGTTTGGATCAACAACCGGAGCGGAACTCGAAGAAGCTGGTTTGGAGGATGAAGAACTAGGCGCTGTTGGGGAAGGCTTTTCAGGTTCAGGTTGTGGTTCCAAATTTTCGTCAGATGTTCCCTACAAGATCAACCGTCAACACAAGACTTCACTTCAAGACATCAAACAGAACTCACCCCTAAAGTCGTTTTAATTGCGCGGAGAATCGGATATTTAGGACCACAAATGCCTTTAAAATCTTCAGTTTCAATAGACCAAATCATGACTGCGCCTAAGTTAAGTTTTTTGGCAAATTCAACTTTAATCGCAATAGATTTTGGATCATCGAATCCAACCCATTGATCGTCTTTATAAATATAAGGAGTTTTTTGTTGGTCATCCCAAACTGTGGTCCAACCTCCTTCTTTTTGCAGTTCGCAAATCTGCCAATTAATTTAAATAGTTAAGATGTTTCAAGAATTACGCATGTAATACCTCGTTATAGCCGAGCATTCCTGACTCCTGCGTGTATTTCCCGGAACTTCCACTATTAACAACTGGAGCTCCCAGACCGTGGTTTCCAGCACTGGCGAGAGTGTAGCTTCGCCCATAAACACCAAGACCTAAGGCGATTTTTTGCGGATCAGCCCCCCTGGCGATCCAGCCACGAATACAAGCTTCCTGATTTTAAAATAATACTCATTATATTAATGGGATTATTGCAGTTTTTCAGAAATTATTTTCTTACCACGTTGAGTAATTTTTCGGTTGCTGTAACGTCAATATTCGAAGCGTACAGTGGGGCGTTTTGGCCAGTAACTCCGTCGTAAGAACCATGCAGATCGTACGCCATAACATTAATCATATCGAGGTATCTATAATAAAATATTAAAATTTTGGATGTTAAAATACTTAGAATGGGCATACTTTGACAAGGCTGGCACGTCGTAGGATTGATCTACGGAATTGGCACTGGCTGCTACAGCGGCAGTAAGGAGCAACCCGTGCTGGTCCCAAACTTCTCTGAATTCCTTGAGGAGAGTTGCGTAATTTTGCTGAAATAATTTTAGCAGACAATGATAAATGGTCAACAACACTAAAATTACGTACCTTGTCAACTGCGGCCCCACCTCGTTGACCTGGATATTCCCAATCTAAATCAAATCCGTCAAAGTTGTATTCTTGCACCAACTGTAAGGCACTCTTGATCAAATTGGCTCTCTTCTGGGGACTGGCGGCCACGTTGGAATATCTCAAAGATCCCTCGTTCCATCCACCAATGGCAATAAGAGTTTTAAGGTTCGGGTTCTGGTTCTTGAGGGCGTTAAAGCGTTTGAAATTTCCTGCAAGTTCTAATAAACACAAATTTACTAACAAATCGAACTCACCGTTTACTACTTCCAGGAAAGAATCGAGGATTCGAACGGTGCCATCTTCATTTATGCCCACAAAAGAGTAAATTAAATGCGTGCAAAGGGTTGGATCGATGTCTTCGACAGAGAATTTTCCGTTTCCTCCGCGATAAGTTGCCCAACTTCCATGATAACAAATAACCTTGTCTGGAATTGTAGAAGCGATTTTTACAACAAAGAGAAATTAAAAGCCGCCATTGTTTGATTCATAATTACGTAATTATTAAATTTATTGGAATAATAAAGTTATTGAGTTGCACAATTTTATGTCATATTTCTTGGATGTTCTGTAGCTTACCTGTAACAGCTGATGCAATTTCAGTAAAGGCACACAAGGCAGATACAATCAGCAAAAATTTTGTCTTCATTTTGAAAATATATCCTGTAATGATTACAATGCTTCGGTTAGTAGAAAATTAAAATGATTGGTAGGTAGTTCTCAATGGACATACTTTACGAAAAAAATTTTAGTGCTAAAAATCAACTTACCTTCTCTTCTAATGGCGATGGTACATTTGAGGCGGCGTTCTCGCGCTCGCTTTTCTTATTTAAAAACAGTTTACAATCTTAATCGTTTTGTCTATAGCCATAGCAGACGTCATATCGCAAATCTTTTTTTATAGGTCTTTGAGTATAGCAGTCTTAAGAATTTAATGCCAACAATAAATACCGAGCGGGTTGTTATGTTAACAGCGATTTTTGACTGATAAAACACTATCTCTTTCAAATTGCAAAATAAATTAAATCCATTGTGCCAAAAAATTGTTTCTGGAATTGATTTCAAGGCCTTTTTCGGGATAATGATTATTCTTGAGTTGTGCAAATAGAGAATAAGATTTATTCGGAGATTCTATTCCGTATTCCGTCAGTGGACATAACAATAAAAAATTTCAAGTAGATAAATCTAGAAATTAGTTCCGAAGAAAACCACACTTACCTTATGTTTATATAATTTAATCTATTTATTTACATTTGCCAGTAATATAACGTTATGAATTTATAAAATAGTTGGACTAAGGTCTAGCTTTTGAGGCAAAAGAGTCAAGTGGCCGATAGAACGGATCCAACTTTTGTGAAATCAATTTAATTTGATCGACAAATACTAAAATATAAGTTCTTACAAAAATTTTTGTTCAATTTTAGTTGATCAATCAAATTAGCCTTATGAGAACCTCCCTTTATAAACAGGATATCTATCGCTTCAAAAGCCGAACATAAATAGGTAGGTACCTGCCATGATAAAGTTACGATGTTAAAATAGGTATAAAAACTACTTGAATGAAGCAAACGACAGTCCTACAATATTAATTTCAGATCAAAGTTATTGACAAATAAGATTTTAAGCATCATTGCATTATAAGTGTTGAGTGTGGTGAGTTTTTGAGACAGGTTGCAAAATTGAAGATTTAAAATTATTGCTATTTTCTTAAAATGCACGTGCCTTCAGTACATTTCAACTCTTCTGATGCAACGCCAAAATACAATTACAATTAATAAGTCAATATTAGTTGTTTTTTGATATTACCTTAAAAACTGTTTGCTATATGACTACAATCTTAAAGTTAAGAACTAAGTCGGTGGTAATTGTTGAAATATATTATGGAACATTTCTTGTTTATAAAGTGTTCTTCCGGAAAATTCTAGAAATATTTGAAAGCGCGTGTAAAATTATGTAGGAGCATCGTTTTTTTAACAAATTGTATTACAGCATCTACGATACTCTACACTCAGTTTTAGAGTAAACTCCAGATAAACTTACTGCGTACGTACTGGATGACTACCTGAAAGGGTATATAGCAACATAATAGACAGTCGACAACACCATTAGAATGTGACCCGTAGGGTCCGGTGTTTTCTATTGTGTTAAACAGGTAGCTTAAACAAGCGGACCTTTAAAGTTAAACACAAATTTTCTTTATTTATTTAAAAATAAACGACTTGATGCATAAGAAAAATAATTCGCTTGTATGGAGAA
Organism: Schizotus pectinicornis; assembly: GCA_951805265.1. Taxonomy (NCBI): domain Eukaryota; kingdom Metazoa; phylum Arthropoda; class Insecta; order Coleoptera; family Pyrochroidae; genus Schizotus; species Schizotus pectinicornis. The sequence continues at coordinate 17,301,029 of OX638204.1, read as the reverse complement.
TAGTTTTCTATGCTATTTAAGAAAAAAAACTACCTCAGTCAAAAATGATTTGCGCCATTTTGTAAAAAATTATGCGTTAATATGACCTCAGATTCGTCATTTGTCAAACAGTTTTTATTTCTTCTCCAAGTCTAATAGTTTAGATAGAAAGAGCTTGACTACACACTTTTAATGTCGCTTTTAACTAACCGTCATAAGTCAGTAAGTACTGATTGAAAAAATCTCACGGTTTATTATTAATTACATAAAGTTTACTTGACCCGCTTACAATAATTTGATCACAAGCAGTGTACCTATTTGGACTGACTTATCTGATAAGGTCTAAAATATTTAACTTAAATTTTATTTATTAAATATATATACTACAACGGATGTTCTACAGCTGTCGCCGTCTCTTCGTCCTCAATACCCATCCTGTCCTGTTGAACACCTTGTCTTCCTCCAAGTTTCTCGCAGCCCATCGCTTTATTTATGTCATCCCTTCAACTTCTTCGTGGCCGTCCCCTTTATCTACGTTCCGACGGCATCCATTCCAGTACCTTTCTGAGCCATCTCTCTTTACTCATCCTCTTGACATGTTCAAACCAAGTTGCCAACTGCCCTTTCTCAATTTCTTCATGTATGTGGCTTTCCATTTTTATCTCCGCTCGGATATCGTTATTTCTGACCCTCTCCAACTTTGATCGTCGGCAACTTCTTCTCAAGAAGGCCATTTTTGTTGCCATTAGTTTACTTTTTTTGGCTTTAGTAACGTCCTACTTCCCACTTCCGATCCATAGAGTGTAACACTTTGAATCAGACTTTTGTACATGTGTTTCCTTGTGGCTTTCTTAATGTTCTTATTCTATAGAGGAGAATTCAGTGTTCTGGTGACTTCTCATCCCTTGTTAATTCTTGCCTGTATTTCGTCTTTGCTGTTTCCTTTCTTGTTAAAGAGTATACCGAGATATTTACTTTGCTCAACCCCTTTTGTTTTGTCAGTATCTAAAATGAGGTCGTTAACTTGGTCGTTCCCAACTATTAGGGATTTGCATTTAAATATATAAATTCATTTGGAGACCGGCCTCTTCGTATTCTGCTTTGAGTTTTCTCATCATTTAACTGAGATCGTCTTCATTTTCAGCAATAACAATCTGATCGTCTACGAAGAACAGTGTAAACAGTGTATCATCCTCCACTCTTAGCCCTTTGTTTTTGCATTTTTTTACACATGTCACCAAAACTCGATTCAAATAGATTTAAAAAAAGGTAGGAGATAAGCAACAGCCTTGTCGCAATCCCTTTGTCGTTTCAAATGAGGCGCTAACACTGTTACCCACCTTGATTGTCGCAGACTTTTGCTGATAATATCTCTGAGTAGCATGAATCAAAGTTGGATTTATTTTTAAGTTCTCCATTTCCTTCCATAGTTTTGAGATTGGCAAGCTGTTGTCAATCGTCTGGCCCGGAAGTCTGCCTGTTCTTCTGGTTGTTTATCTTTAATTTTCTATTCCATTAGATTCTTTAGTTCTCTGGAGTATATTCTACCTATAGTTAGCATTATCGCAATTTCAAAAATTACAAAAGCATTAATGCCTCTGTAGTTTCTCAGATCTGCTCTTGGGCCTTTCTTATGTATAGGACAGATGTAAGACTGTCCCCATTACTCCGGAATGCTTTCTCCATTCAAACATCTGACAAAAAGCTTTCGGTCGGATCATTTCCCAGAGTTTTGGTGAGCCATACCGAAGTAACTCGGGCTGTATTCCTCCCGAGCTTGGAGACTTCTTCAATTTTGTTCTTTTCACTGCTTCTTTTATTTGGTTCAGAGTTAGATCAATTTCCTCTTCGGCTTCCACGAGCTCGCGTTGTGTCATGTCTATTAAATTAATTTAAAAATTGTATTGCACAAAGTTGGTACCACTACAGATCCATGCTACCCTAGCGGCAATGTGTGAAGCACACACGAAGAGCTTAAAGATGGGAACAGACTAAAAACCGTTTTACACGATCAATAATAATAACAATAATTTTGGTCACAATTATGAACATAAAAAATTAGAGCAAGTTCTAGTTCTATGAACAGAAATGTGACCACACTTTGTATTACAAGATGTATAATTATTGATACAAAATTACGAATATAGATATACACATAATTATTGATCGTGTAAAATGGTTTTAAGCAAACAGTGTTGAACAACAGTTGTGCAACATACGAATTCGCACAATGTAAACGTGTTGCTCAACAGTTGCGCCGCTGTTGACGATCTGTTGTACAGTAGCCAGAGAAATCTTAGGAACGATATTTTTACCCAATGTGAACCTAACTTGCCGTAGAAATTTGACTATAGAAGGATTTTATGACGACAACACGTGCGGTCTCTTAACAATTAAGGGCCGTTCAGCACCTGACCATCCACCTTTCAAGGCTCTGAGTTAGGGCTAATAATAAGATTTGCTGCTAACTACTGAATTGTAAAAGTACGTTTACATCCACAAAAATTCCCATTTTTAGTTTAAAGAGTTTCCCCTAAGAATTCTCTGGCTCCTGTACGATGTTTGCTTCCGAGGCGGTATTTCAAAAAAAAATGTGCCTCTAATCTCCAATGTGTAAGCGAGTAAGCATCACAAACGTCGTTTGCAGCTAAGTTGAGCGGTTGAAGGAATGCAGATCGCCTACAAACTCGATGTTTAGCTGTAGATTAGGATAAGCTCACTTCCTTTCCCACTGGTCAAGTTAGCTACAAAGGACAGTACGCAACAAGGTTGGTCGATGTTTCTAAACAATTTGTCAACAACTGACCAACTGTTCTTCAACTGTTCCTCAACAGTGTTTGCTTAGTCTGTTCCCATCTTTACATGTCTAGAGAGTAATTATTATAGCAGTAATTGTGTGTTATTTATTAAGTTTTTATTGTGTATTTGTAGCTAAATACTTACCTAATAAATTTTTATACCTACAGAATGACTTATTATCATTGCTATTTGACTAATCTTATCTTAATTCAAACGTCGATATTAACAGAGATGATGCAAAGTGATATAATCAATATTGAGTTTTCATCCAACTTTTGGGATTTTTTTAGATAATGAAAACTGGTAAGTAGAACTTTTTTGAAAGGGAGAACAAATTTTATTGTATTTTCTAGAGTGCGTTACTGCGTTACTTTTTGGTAACTTTTTTTTTGGCTATTTTATCTTTTAGGCTACAAAGAAATGTCGCAGAAAATATTATAGAAAGACATTCTTACCTAATAAGATCGAGTCAATGATGTCATAGTGTTGCAATTAAAAATTAAACTAATCGCAACAAATATTTAACCAAAGTTAGATACAGTATTACAATTGCTATTTACCGATGTTAATTACTACAATTACATAAAAGCATGTGATAACAAGACATTTATTGGTTTACGATATTTATTCATAAAATGTTTAAACAAATAAAAACTGAATTGTGCGTATTATTTATTTGACGAGATTTTTTTTAAACACAGGAAAGGGGGCCTCATTGAGCTTCTCAGCCATTCATGAATTTTATCTTTACACATTATTTGTACAATCATTTGTATAAATAAGAAAAATATTTTCTCCGTTTCTCCGTTTTATATTCTGAAATTCTCGGAAAATAATTTTTTTTAACAGTACAATCACGATACTAATTAACCAAATTTTACTCAACTTTTTTTTGTTATTTTTAGCTTTTCAAATATTTACCTGACTTTTTAAGTCTTATGGTTAGCAAAGTTCAAATTCACACTACGAAAGTTTCTCTTAATATTCATTTCTATGAAGCAACTTAGTTTCAAAAAATCTCAGGTCATTGTTTTTATTGCTACCAGCTAACAAAGATGTTTTTGAAAGTTGTGTTTATTTCAAGCGTCTATTGTTCTTGTTCCAGTCACTTCCAACAATAGTCACCAAGAGAAAGGTTGAGTGTAAATTTTTTTATTTATTTAAACATAAACTGCTTTAACATAAGAAAAAAATCTAATTTCTGTATAGAGAATAACTGCATCTAAGTAAAAATATACGTAGGTTACAGATGCATTCAGAATCTTGTCTGAAGGTTTTTTTTTATTATGGACCAAATTGGGTTCTGCAAATGCGATTTTATGTTATTTTGGACTTGTTACACTCAGCTATGCTTGGTTCCGCCAATTTCCTCATTCACCTAGGACCTAGAAACTTTTGGTTCGTGAATAATTGTTGAATAGTCAACTATTAGTAGAAAAGCTCTTACTAAATCATTTTGACCGTAATACACTATTAACGTAATTTTTTACCTAAAATATTGGAGATATTAAAAAAGAAAATATTTAAACTAGTGTCAAGGTGTATGATGCAACCATGACCTCAGCGAGTTTTTGATAAAGAGATAGTAAGATACAGTATGCATGATACTGAAACAAGATGAAAATTTTTAATTAATCATGTTTTTCAAACTGTTTTGATGCAATTCTATAATTTTTTATTATGTTATAAGATAAAGATTATGTATCAGTTTTAATCAATTCTAAAGAGATAAATTTTTGGAAGGCTGTCATGATTTATCAACAAGAGGATCCTAATATCACTTACTTATATAATGTTAAGTTGTTTGCTCTAAAAATTTAATTTAAAAATTAGGAAGCAAATTTGATTCATTCTCTTAATTTCATCATGCACTTTAAGATCGGTTGAAGGTTTATTGGTTATATGTACCTAATTGACTTTTCAAGTCTAAACTTTAATTATTATTGTCGTCAATAATATTTGTTTACAATTTGATTTCGTCAATTGTCACGATAAGAAAATCCTTCAACAGGATATCCCTTACCGTTATCACCCGTTAATCCTCTTTCTGAGCTAAATATCCGTTTGATATTATTAAACATACAATAGGTATCTAAAATCTAAACAAAAATGTCAGCCGTATTATAAATCGAACTGTAAGAGTTGTGGCAGCAGACCTGGCAGTCTGCCCTATTGGACTCCAGCAAATCCTTATGGTGTTATGGTGTTATGAATAATAAATATTTATTTTCTTTGCTACCCCAACGGTCATCTACCTCACTTGCCCGGCCGCAAATCACCTGAAAGTGGGTGGGTTGCAATGCCCTTTCCATCTTACCAAATAGAGCTGGTTTACACTGGGAAGAAACACTGTGCCTTAAATATTGCTCGCGAGGGTACCCACCTTTAAAATAGATTTAAGTACATATCAGCATTTTTATGTTATTTACTTAAATTATATACTGCTGAGTAAGATTCACAAGATTGTTATATAATATCCAATTTTTGTATTCTAGATTAGTCATACCTTTTTTTTAACGTTACATCGTTTACTTTACAATCTACTTCATTCGAGTATTAAGTACGTGTAATACAAGTTTTACGGCGTGAAAGGGAAACGCCCAATGGCGTTTCTTCTTATTCTATCCTTAGAGCAGATCTTGGGGCCAGGTTCTATCAAGCCTTCTTGTAACAAGATCATTGTGAAATAGGTCCTCTATCAATTTATTTTCATGATGCATGCTACGATGGTTGTGAGATGCCGTGGCTTGATGAATTTCATCTCTGATGAAGGGAATCCTCAAATTATCGTGCAGTGTTTGATTTCTTATAAACCATGGTGCATCCACTATCGATCTGAGCACTTTGGACTGAAACCTCTGGATGATGTTTAGCGACGTTGGTTTTGCACATCCCCATAGGTGAAGTCCATAAACCCAGATTGGCTTAAGCATACTTTTGTATAATAGAATCTTGTTTGGAAGAGAGAGTTTTATTTTTCTACCTAGAAGCCAGTACATTTGTCGGAACTTTAGATCGAGTTGTTTTCTTTTAGTTTGTATATGTTTCTTCCACGTAAGACGTTGGTCAAGATGGAGGCCAAAGTATTTTGTTTCTGTTGCTGTAGGTATAGGTACGTTGTTCATTCTTACTGGTGGACAGACATTGTGACGCGTGGTAAACGTTATTTGGATTGATCTTGGTTCGCCATCGAGTGTACCAGTCATTGAGGATATCGAGATGATGTTGGAGATCTTGGGAGGCTCTGACAGCATCCTCGTTTACAGCAAGTATAGCTACGTCGTCAGCAAAAGAAGCAATCGTGGTGTTATTGGTTTCGGGTATATCGGCTGTATAGAGTAGGAAGAGCAGTGGTCCTAGAACACTACCCTGTGGAACATCAGAGTTAATAGGACAGAGACTAGACTGCTGGTCGTTGAATTTAACTGTAAAGTGCTTATTTGACAGGTAGGATTTGAGTATAAGAAAATAGTTGCTGGATAGTGCTTTTTTTAATTTGTAGAGCAAGCCTCTATGCCAGACTTTGTCAAACGCTTGGGCGATGTCTAGGAATACAGCATTGCAGTATTTCCTTTCTTCAAGACTCCCTAATATTTTATTTACTATTCGATGGACTTGTTGAGTAGTTGAGTGGTCTTGTCGAAAGCCAAATTGATGTTTTGGTAGTATTGTTAGGAGTTTGTTGTCGGCGTAAATCCTTTGTAGCAGCAATCGTTCGAAAACTTTGCTTATGGTTGGAAGCAGACTGATAGGTCGATATGATGTGATTTTGTATAAATGTTTGCCTGGTTTAGGAATCATGATGATTTTGACACATTTCCATATTATGGGAAAGTAGGATAAGCTTAACATGCGGTTGAATATAACTGTCAGAAGTACAATAACCTTACAAGGAAGATATTTTAATATTTGTCCTGAGATTAAATCATATCCTGAAGTCTTTTGCATGTTGAGTTTCCTTATTTTTTCCTTAACTTCTGTAGGATTAAATTTACACTGTAATATACAGGATTTCCCAAAACTCAACGTCAACTCGTGCGGCATTTATTCGTTGCGCAGCTTCCGCGATGCGTTCTCTCATTTCATTTTCAGTATTTACTGCTGTTGAATAGACATTTCCTTGACCCAACCGCAGTAAAGAAAATCTAATGAATTAAAATCTAGAGACCGTGGAGGTCACAAAATGGGACCACGACGGACGATTCATCTCTCTGAATAAGTTTGGTCCAAATGATTTCTCATTACTCGTGCGTAATGAGCTGGACAGCCGTCATTTTGAAACCACATTGTTCCGCGTATGGCCAAAGAAACACCATCCAAAAGATTTCGCAGTTCCTATTCTAAGAAGTCGTGATAATTTTCCCCGTTCTGGTAATTTAAAGACACCAATTATTATGGTCCCATTTTATGGTCTCCTGGGTCTCCAGATTTAAATCTATTAGATTTCTTTTAATGGGGTTGGATTAAGGAAAAGGTCTATTCAACACCAGTAAATAATAAAAATAAATTGAGAGAACGCATAGCTGAAGCTGCAAAACAAACAAATGCCGCTGAAAGTGGAAGACTGATTGAAAGATCTTTTTTAAGAAGATACCGCGCTTGCATTCGACTTGGTGGCAAGTAGTTTAAATAGATCCGTTGAGTTTTATTTGTTTTATTTTTTAATACGTATCTATCACTGCAATTTAACACGTGTTTTAATTCGATTTCCTAATAATTATTAAAATAATTTCACAATGAGCTCCTTTTGCAGTCAAATGGAAATATCTTTTTTTTTTCTAATGTAAAACATAAAAATGTTACACCATTTTAAAAATTACACTCAATGTACCATCTTTTAAAATAATTTGCTAAGTTAGCGTGATATTTTTTTCAAAAGTATGAAGAGTCAAAGTTAGTTCATTCAAAAAAATAAATCACGTATCAGTCAAAAATGTGTTTTTCTTTTCCAAAGATCTGGCTCTAGTAATGCTTCTTTGCTTTTTGATCAATAACAGGGCTATTCAGGGTTACGTAACAACATTTAGAATATTATAATATGGAAATTTGGAGTTGTAGCACTCTAAAAACTGATCTGAGGTGTCGATTTTCACAAAACTCATAAAAGTCCCAATATTTCGCAAAAACTAATAACTTTTTACCAAAGTCATATTATTATATTTTGGTCAGTAATGAGCTGGTCTATCAGCCCTCCACGGGTTGACGTTGAGTTTTGGAGCACCCTGTATGTAAATGAAGATCATCGAAGAAACTTTTTATTGTCTTCTGTAAAAAAGAAGCAATTTTAATTCCAAAAATACAAAATAAGGCTTCAAGCTGACCACAACCAAATACAGACATCTACGTAAAGCAACTTTTGGACTAAAAACGCCATTCCGCTAAAATGGCGCATCTAACCCTAATAAAATTTCCAATTTATTGGGCTTTTTCACTGCTAAAATAGCTATGTCAAAATGAAGGATGCATTTAATGATTCTTTTCTAATATGTAATATGTACTATAATACTATAATACTGTACTATAATACTGTACTATAATAAAGCTAAATAAAGGCATAATAATAAAAGGGTATCCTTTTTTTACCTTTTTCGTCGCAGCTTTTTGCTAACCACCATCATTTGCTTCAAACTGATGGCTCCCATCATTTGCTTCAAACTGATAGCTCTGCCAGTCTCCACGCTGTTACCAGAAAGCCTTTTTGGAATAGATGTTTTAGGTGCAGTTAGTAGTTACACGAGAAAGTAGTTCAACTTTTATTACTTACTTATACAAATTTGCAATAAACTTCTTTGTTTAAGTTCTTTTATCAACAGACTTTTAGAGTGCATATTCATATTGCAATAGATCTTTAATGGACATAAGACAATAATGTACATGACTATATAGATATTTGAAGAAGCATTTAAAGACTTACAATGATTGAAATGAGACAATAAACTCTTTAGTAAAATTAAAAACACTCTATAATTAATAACAGGTCCCACTATTTAATTTAAAAATTAATTACATTGAGTTGCATATAAAAAGTAAACTAAAGCTTTAAAATTAATAATTATATTTTAGTTATTAGTGAAATGAGTACCTTAGTACTTGCCAAATTTATCACGAATACTGTATTAATAGACTATTATCATTCTGACTTCAAGATTAGCCGGATTTCGGAGATTTAATTAAATAATATAAATTTTGCAACGTTCGGTGATTACGTATAAAATCGAATTTTCCTATTGACGTGAAGATAAAATCTTTATTTCGAATTATATATAAACAGGTGCATTTACTTGCATCTTTAGTTGTTATTATCTACTCTACACAATGAAGCTTTTGCTGATTACTATATTTTTGGGTACTTTTATCGCCGCTTCAACATCTACAGGTAATTTTGTATTGTCCATTCAATATCAAAACATAAATCTGTTTAGCAAAAAATGTGGTTTGTTACTTTACGAGCTGGACCATATATAGAACTGGTAATGGAAAATTTGAAGCATCCAACGTAGACCCAAATCTATGCACTCATGTTATGTACGCCTTCGTGGGCTTAAACGAAGACGGCACTGTCTGGATGCTCGATGATTGGGAAGCAAACGGCTTAGGTAAAATTCTTTGGCATAGTAGCATAAATAACTAACATAACGTTAATTTTAGAGGAAATTTCTCATTTAATTAATCTTAAAAGTCAAAATCCAGATTTGAAAGTACTTGTCAGCATGGGGGGTTGGAACGAGGGCTCTCTGAAGTATTCCACAGTAGCAGCAGATCCTGATTTAAGAGCGGTAATGGTCCAAAGTGTTATGGATTTCATTGACGAATATGACTTTGATGGATTTGATCTGGACTGGGAGTATCCCGGTCAACGCGGAGGGAATCCAGTTAATGATAAGGTAATTGAAACGTTGTTAAAAGTTTTAATACTTTCATAAAACTTTTAAGAAAAATTTCGTAACTCTTCTCACCGAGTTAAAGGCAGCTCTCAGCGCTAAAGGCAAAATTCTAGGGGCCGCCGTAGCAGGTGGAGTAAGTTCCAGTAAAATTTCTTACGATATTCCAGCTATATCCGAGTAAGAAATTTCTTTTGTACTTCACAATGGCTCACAATTTTTATAATTCCAGCGTTTTAGATATAATTAATGTTATGACTTATGGATACCATGACGCTTATGAAGAATTTGCGGGGCACCATGCGGCTCTGTATGAGTCATCAATGGACGAAACTCCAGAAGCAAAAGAATTAAATGTGGTAAGTAAGTGTCTTTCTTAAACACATTAGCTTCTATTGTCTATTCTAGCTTGCTGGTATTACGTATTGGTTAGATCAGGGGGCAGATCCTTCTAAAATCAACTTGGGACTGGCTACCTATGGCGTAGGTTACCAACTTGCTAATTCTAGTCAAACCGATCTTTACGCTCCTATAGTTGGACCCAGCGATCCCGGACCTTACACTGCTCAAGGAGGAATTTTTGGATATAACGAAGTAAATTATTAGTTACTAATTGAATTGTTTTCAAGATAACCATGTTTTAGATTTGTGAATTTCATTCAGATTGGGGAGCTACGTTTGACGAAGAACAGCAGGTTCCTCACGAAGTTTCTGGGGATCAATGGGTGGGCTACGATGACTTAACCTCTATTGCCTCTAAAGTAAGATGTTTGAACTAAACTTGCTTTAAATTCACATTTTAATTATAGGTAGAGGTCGTCAAGTCTTTAAATCTTGGAGGAGTAATGATATGGTCCCTAGACACTGATGACTTTCTGGGAATTTGCGGGGACGGAAAGTACCCTCTTCTCAACCAAATCAACAATTTCTTGAATAATGAAAAATAAATGCTAGTAAAGGGAGTGGAAATGTGTACTTAACTAAATGCAAACACATTTAAAACACACTATTTGATGAGAACATGTAAATAATGAGTAAACTCTTAAAGAATATTATTTATTATTATGTTGAAAACCGCCAACTTATTTATGCAGTAAAATTATCAATGCAGCCAGGATAGCAGCCTTTATTAATGGTTACTGCAAAAATAAATATTTATTCTCTACAGTATCAATCAAAAATTTTAAAGAAATCATCACTTTGACCTTCACTAATATACAGAAACGTTGTCTTGTATTTAATAGTGTTGTAGTGATTCTTTGAATTGCACAAATAATAAAAAATTGATAATTTTCAAAAATTCAGCTTTCGGTTATAGTTCGATTTGGTACTTAGATAGTAATTGATGCTGGACCACAAGTACGTACTTTTTAGGCGCAAGATGTTCTTTTAGTAGGATCATAAATTTGTCGTACGTTAGCTCTCCGGGAGATTTTGAGGACGCTGTTATATCGTTGAAAGGGTCAACAATAAAACACGATGATCTTGATCTTGATTGCGGTATCTTAATTATTGCTCGCCTTCATATCGTGTTTTCTATTGTCATCTGTCAACGTTTATTCTAATGCGGTTATGTGCTGGTATCAACCTAACTGGTATGTTTAGATATTCCATTCTTTCCTTTACTAAATTTAAAAATGTACATTAACAAAAACTAAGATATTTATATAGAAAATAAATTTTATGTTAATTACTGAGTTGGAATCTTTTGGTTGCGTAAGTTTCTGGGTTTTAGCGGTTCTTCGAGTTTCTTGGATCTTCAAAGATGTTAATGCGCGCCACGCTAGAAGGCAAACAGTTTGATTTTTTGCGGTGCGGTTTGCGTTATTTGAAAATATCATCCTTTATCTACACATAGATCACGTAGTTTTGAAATATCTAGTATAAACAAGGCACAATTACAGTTTATTTATTGGTATGTTATACCTAAAATTGAGTTCGACATTTATTTGACAATATCTTTGAAACTACAAATTTTTCCATTATAAGCCGTGACTAAATGGTAGATAATAGTTTCAGGAAAACCACTAAAAAAAAATATGTAAAAATATTAATTACTATACCCCCATCATGGATAGACGATTGGCAAATTTTTGCACCGTAAACAAACGAAACTTAATGCAACTCCGACAAATCAATAACCGCAAACTTATTACTTCGCGTCGAGGCTTGACCTTTAATTATGTTTGTTTGACCAATCCGCAATTTGCATATGTACATATTATGTAGAAAACGCTCAAGGTTGCCATCGGGTAAAGAGGACTCTTAAAGAGCCATAACTTGAAAACTGAATGACATAGAATTACTTAAACAATTATCCACTAATCTTGTACAATTCTAGAAGGTGGTGCGGACCTTTTAGGACACTAGAAGACCAGGTTCTAATATGGAAATTCTTAATATATCGAATGCCAATCCGCTGTACATATGTCGCGCCCTCTATTAGCAGCGCAGCATAGTAGCAAAAACGAGAGTTTATTCAATATAGGTGTGAGTCTTGAATACGGGGGTCCAATACGTCATCAAAAACAAAAATAGCAAATATTTACAAAAATATGAAGTAAAAAAATGGGAAAAAAATATTTAACCATTTTTTAGTTATTTGCATGCATCTAGAGAATAAAAAGTGCAATATTTTTTTTAGGCTAGTACCCCATTCCTGGTTTATTCTGCGGCGCTCAATTTCTTAAGCTCTTCTATTCATCTCAATAAAAATTGGTAACATTTTTGACCGTAAAGCAATACAGCACAACAAAATAGCAAACTTCGGTACTTGATTTTTGTTACACATGTTCAGAAATGCCCAAAAAAATTTATATAAGATTGGAGACCCACCGTGTTAATTCATCTCTTGGGGTTACAACTCGATTTTTGAGAATATTCACTCCAGGGCAAACTATTACCGAACAAAATGAGTTTATGAGAGGCCATGGCATCTATGAGGAAATTGGACTTCTGAAGTCTTCAGTCGCTGGCGTCAAAGAGCAAGTTAACAATTTGATATCAATGCGCCCTCTGAAGAGCCGTTACAATGGAGAAGTCGGTGATGTAGTTGTAGGGAGAATAACGGAAGTGCAGCAAAAACGGTGGAAAGTAGAAACCAACTCCAGGTTGGATTTAGTTCTGTTATTGTCTTCGGTGAATTTGCCTGGAGGCGAACTCCGACGTCGATCTGCTGAAGATGAGCACATGATGAGACAGTATCTTCAAGAGGGTGATTTGATTAGTGCTGAGGTTCAGATGTTTTCTCAGATGGTTCCCTCTCCTTACATACCAGAAGTTTGAAATACGGAAAGCTGTCGCAAGGTGTTTTGGTTAAAGTGTTTCCATCTTTAATAAAAAGAAGCAAGACACATTTTCATAATTTAAATGTTGGAGCTAGCATAATTCTCGGTAACAATGGATTCGTCTGAATTTTTCCCGATACAGAAGATAGAGTAGGAGGTTTTATACAAAATTTGGAAGAAGTGATTTCAAAGCCAGAAAGGGAAACTATTGCGCGACTAAGAAACTGTGTGTTGGCTCTCACCCAAAGTAAGATGATGTTATTTGATACCAGTATTCTTTACGCTTATGAAGAATCCATGAAATACACCGTTGCCGAATTGTTGATCACAGAGGCGATGGTTGATGTATCAGTGTTAACGCAGCAGCGTCTTAGTATGTTTAAAAATATTTGATCATTACATATTATATTTTAGAATAAAATCGATAGTCTTATTAAAACAATAATTCTCTAATGATGCGGTAAAATCTTTCGATTGCATATAACTGTCTTAAATTATTTAGCCCCATATGCACGCACAGGTAATTACATAATAGTTTCCTGTGTTAATCATACAGTTATAATGTTATTTTAGTACAAAATCTGGTTGTAGAGCAGCAATTTTTATATGAAAACCACATTTCCAAGGTGGAAAATGTGGTTTCAGTGAAAACACCAAAAAATACCAGGATGTGCCTCTTGGTTTTGGAGTGGCGGCGCGGTCAACAGCTGAATGCAAGCAGACATTGGGGAATATATCCGCTCAGAGGAGAATTTACTTAAATTAGGTACCCTATTTATATTGAATTGTTTAAATAAATAAACAAAATACTGATAATTTTTTAAAAGTTTTTTTTTGTTAATTACTAGCAGAGATAATAGAATATCTGAATTATGGAAAAGAAATGCCATAATACGTCTATAATTTTTGTTTTTACTATCAATAACAAAAACAAATTAACATCGCAAAAAATTGCTAATTGTACTTTTTCTACTTTAAGACACCGCTTTGAATCAAGAACAATAATTCTCCAAAGATGCGGTAAAATCTTTCGATTGCATACAGAGTGATTCATGTAGCCCGTCCATTAAAAGTTTTTCAACCTCCAGTTGGATTAAAATTTGAAACTTGGAAGGCAGTCATTATTAGTCATGCTCATTCTATCTAAAATATTTTGAGCCCTCTAGCTATACAGGGTGTGCGAAAAGTCGGTATCAACTTTCTTATTTTAAATGGAAACGTACCATTTTTTTTACATGGTCTAATTGGTCTTCCAACTCTGAGTTTTTATAACATTTTTGTTATGTAAACTTATTTGACAATTTTTGACATTATGTTAATTTATGTGAAAAAAAGGGTCAATGTGGTAGCTTACGAAAAAATTCGTATCTGGCAGACGGTTTTGAATTTATGAAAACCAATTTGTAAAGTACTTAGTTCGAAGTTCAGACTAACTTCTGATATCTTAATGGTAGTTCTATTTTGTACCGTATGGGCGCAGACAGTTTTCAAATATCGCACCCAAAAATGGTCAAAAAGTCATTTTTTTCAAATGGCACCTACAGATTTTTTTTACATCATTCGATAAAAAATTGTATTTTGGGATGAGTCACTTAAACATTTCCTTTACCTAACTTCATCCCCTATCAAATTAAAAATTAAAATCCAGAAATTCCATCAATCCTGCCAAGAGATTTTTTTAGTTTTTCAAGTATGCCATGGAAACAAAACACAATTGCAACATTTTAATTATGAAATGAATATGTTACTAATTTTATAAAAAAAACAACAACAAAAACTACCAAGAACTATCTTAACAAAATTCTAATGTAGGTGTTCACTGTGAGCACCATTTTGATTACTACATACATTCTATTAATCCATTTTCAACAGATTGTGTACCTCTTTTAATTTCGTTGGGACCAAGACTGTCGAATGCTCTTATTATCTCCAGATCTTACCTCATTAGACTTTTATGTTTGGGGTCGAATAAAAGATTTAGTTTATACTTCACCACTTTGCAACATGAAGGAATGAAGCGGGAGAATAATAAGAGCATTTGACAGTCTTGACACCAACCAAATAAGAAGAGCTACACAATAATATAAAATGATAGAATGTAGTAATCAAAATGATGCTCACATTGAACATTTACATTAGAATTTTGTTAAGATGGCTCTTGATAGTTTTTGTTGTTGTTGTTTTATAAAATTAGTAAGATATTCATTTTATAATTAAATTGTTGTAATTGTCTTTTGTTTCCATGGCATACTTGAAAAACCAAAAAATCTTGTGCAAAATTGATGAAATTTCTGGATTTTAATTTTTAATTTGATAGGGGATGAAGTTAGGTATAGGGAATGCTTAAGTAACTTATCCCAAAATACAATTTTCTATCGAGTGGTGTAAAAAAAATCTGTAAGTGCCTTTTGAAAAAAATGACTTCTTGATCATTTTTGGTTGCGATATTTGAAAATTGTCTGCGCCCATATGGTACAAGATGGAACTACCATTAAGACATCAGAAGTTAGTCTGGACTTTGAACTAAGCACTTTATAAATTAGCTTTCATAAATTCTGAACCGTCTGCCAGATACGAATTTTTTTGTAAGCTACTACATCGACCCTTTTTTTCACATAAATTAACATAATGTCAAAAATTGTCAAATAAGTTTACATAACAAATGTTATAAAAACTCAGAGTTGGAAGACCAATTAGACCATGTAGAAAAAATGGTACGTTTCCATTTAAAATAAGAAAGTTGATACCGACTTTTCGCACACCCTGTATAGCTAGAGAGCTCAAAATATTTTAGATAGAATGAGCATGACTGATAATGACTGCCTTCCAAGTTTCAAATTTTTAATCTAACCGGAAGTTGAAAAACTTCTAATAGACGGGTTACGTGAATCACCCTGTATAACTGCCTTAAGGCTGGCGGAAGAAGGCTTCGTAATTCCGTCACAACGGCGTTAATTTTCAACATAGAACTTCAAAACTAGTACTGTTACAAAGTAAAAACATGAGAAAATAATAAGTTATTTCATTTTTTTCAATTTAATTTGTAATAATTTGTACCCAGGTGTTGCAAATTGATCAAATTGGGTTTGATCGCACGTCTAAAATAAAGCGATTATTTATATTTGGCCGCCGTTAAATTATTTGTAATTTATTTGGCAACAAGTTTCTATCCTTGGAAATTGGTTACCTGCAATAGTTTTTACGTTATGATGGAATTCTCAGGAGTTTACCAAACTTGAAAATGTTGCTAAAGCGCCCGATTTAGGTGTTAATGGGCTATAAAATTTAGTTTTTGGTTTCAAATGTTTATTAGGCTGCCGTCCATGTGACATTGTAACGCTAATTTTGTATATTTTTGGTGATCTAACTAATTTAAAATCTGGTCGGAAACTTACCTACTCAACTCCTTTCGCTAGCCTTAAATTATTTAGCTCCATGGTTAGTAAAATAGTAAGCGGTGAGTAAAATTAATAAACGGTCGGTAAAAATAATTGGTAAGAAAAAACGATCAGTAAATTTCACGGTTGGTAAAATAAACTACGGTCAATCCAATTAATAATTGGTCAGTAAAGTTAATAAAATTAATAATTAGTCAATAACATTATCAAACAGTGGGTAGAAATGTAACAATCAGTAAAAGTATTACCCAAATGTTGAACAGTAGGTAGACAGTGAAAACGGTACAAATCTTCTAAAGCAAACTATGATCTGTGCCTTTGGAAAAAAAATATCAAATTGGCCCCAAAATTTTCTCATAAAGATAAAACCTCTAACGTTGAAAAAAGTGTTCCAATTTCAAATTTTTTGCAATCTAATACTAATTCTGGATAACGCACTTTCATGGTGGTGCGGACCTTTTGTGACGACCTGTATAAATTAGAATAATTTCTCCATTTATTCAAACTCAATTTTCGCATATTTTTCAAAACCAGAAGCCAAACCTTAACAATTTCAAGTGTTTTTCCTCAAAGGTCAACAAACAGAGAATCGTAGTTTTAACTTTAATTGATACTATCCAATATAATAATAATTGACACTATCCAAATATTGTAAAACTATTTAAGGTTGGAAAATTCCAATTTTCAAGGAGTTTATGAGTGAGAACAAAGAACCGCGTGCCAAGAAATTATTGTGAAAACTAGACTATTGCTTCATAATTTTTAATGGAAATTCCTATATCTAAAGTAAATATCATTGTCAGCTATCTACTGCATTTTTCACAATTAATTACCTTCAGTTGAAACTATTCTAGGTTCTAATTCACAAGTTATGGCTAAACTAGTTGTAACGCTGGCACTTTTTAGTGCCTTCTTAGCAATTGGATACTCCGGTAAGTGTGCTTTAGAAAGTCTTAATTATTTCTACTGAATCTAACGATTTCAGCAAATAATGTGGTGTGTTACTTCACTAACTGGACCGTGTACCGGCCTGGTAAAGGAAAGTATAACGTGTCAAATATAGACCCATTCTTGTGCACCCACATAATGTACGCTTTCAATGGTCTCAACGAAGACGGTTCTGTTTGGGTTCTCGATGACTGGGAAGCTAATGGATTAGGTACTCGTCCAAAAGTTATTCTTCCTAAATTACAATTAATAATTTCAGAGGAAGTCAAAAATTTGGTTAAACTTAAACACCAAAATCCCAACTTGAAAGTGGTAATGAGCATGGGAGGATGGAACGAAGGTTCCGAGAAGTATTCTCGTGTAGCTGCAGATCCTAAAAAAAGAGCTAACTTGATTCAAAGCGTGATTAGCTATCTTGACGACAATGGATTTGATGGTTTTGACTTTGATTGGGAGTACCCAGGCCAACGGCACGAATCAAACAATCCAGAAGAAGACAAGGCAAATTTTTTAACTAATTATTCTGAAATGTAAAATACTAATCGTAAAATCTAGGTCAACTTTATCACTCTCTTGTCGGAATTAAAAGCAGCTCTTAGTGCCAAAGGTAAAATTCTTACAGCAGCAGTTTCAGCAGGTGTTAAATCCATCGATATCTCCTACGACGTTAAAGCTGTATCTGAGTAAGTATTCAAATTTTGTTGGTTTTTATACGGTTTCTGGTTACTTTTAGCCTTTTGGACTTGATAAATGTGATGGCGTACGATTTTCACGGGGCTTTTGAGCCCTTCGTTGGTCATCACTGTCCATTGTACGCCTCTCACTTGGACAAAACTGTAGAACAACAACAACTTAATGTCGTAAGTTATGCTAATCAGCCCGATTCTGTTTCTATAGATATGACAATGGTTATACAGCAAGATTGCTCAGCTTATAAACAGTAACAATGTTACTAAGAAAAACTATCAAATCACATTACTGCACTTATTTTTAATGAAATAAATAAATTTCTTGTTAGGCTGCAGGCGTCCAACATTGGATTGATTTAGGAGCTGATCCTAGCAAAATTGTTCTTGGCGTTGGAGCTTACGGCCGGAGTTTTACTTTAGATAACGTGTCCAACTCTGAGCTATATGCACCTACAAGAGGAGGTGGGCATGCTGGACCTTACACCAATTTTGAAGGAATTTTAGGATACAATGAAGTGAGTTTTTATCAGTGCGTAAAAAATATACCAAACAAAATTCTGTAGATTTGCGAGCTCTATAGCCATTGGAAGGTGATTAACGATGATGAGCAAATGGTGCCCCATAAGATTTTTGAAGATCAATGGGTTGGATATGAAGATGAACATTCTATCGCCATAAAGGTTGGTAGGATAAATTTCTTAGTAAGTAAAATCTATTGATTTGACTTTAGGTTGAATTTGCAAAATCTTTACGACTTGGTGGCATAATGGTTTGGTCTTTGGATACCGATGATTTTCTAGGTAACTGTGGAAAAGGAAAATATCCACTTCTTACGACCATCAACAAAGTATTAAATAATGTTAATTAAATTATATCTACGGGACTAGAAGCAGTTGAAAAAATAAACAAGTATTTGTCATTACCAGTTGTTTTGATTTCGATTTCTTCTAATTCCTCAGACTGTTAAGAAATATACAGGGTGGGGCAATAGTGCGTCCAACTTTGATATCTCGAGTTCTATGATAGGTAGAAATTTGATTTCAAAAACAAAACAATAACAAGTCAATCGGGAAAGTACCACACTTACAAGGGATGAACAAAAATAATATTAAATTTAATACAAAAGTTCTATTAGTAAAGGAAAAGTCCTCTTACACCTAGAAAGACCTAGACTTGGAAAACGTCTTCAAGACTGATGAGTTCAAAACCTCTGGAACTGTCCAAGAAGCTTGATAATGACCAGATGATGGAAAACGTCCACAGAACCGGCAGGTCCAAACAATGGAAAACGTCCTCACACCTGTCAAATTCCTAGACTTGGGAAACGTCCTCAAGAGTGGCGAGTCCAAGATTATGGGAAAGGTCCACAAACTGGAGAGTGAACCTTGGCAAAACCAAGACCATTGTTCATACATCTGTAAACAATGCCAAGACTGAATGCTCTCTGGCATTCCGCGTATATTTATACTAACTACATTCGGCTCTAAGGTTGTACTCGTACGGCCGACAGCAAAGAAATGTCCATCTCGCACTTTTAAAATTTAAATTTTTTCTACAAATGATGTACTAGGTAATCGAAACCTAATGCACCTGTTCTATCATTTATTTATTTATGCTTAGCATAAATATAAATTCTAATGTCTGCGTTTGCTTATGTGGAAAATAAACGACTTAAAAGTTTAACAAGTGGACATTATTTTTGCTGTTGGCCGTACAAAATTTTTTTTAAATTAGGTAGCCATTTGATAAACAATTATCTTTTTTATGTCTAACATTTTATGCAGGAGGCCCTTGGAACCATACTTTTGACTAACCTAGTAGTATATTTTATTATTTATACTTGTGATTAACCCTTGACCATCCCTGAATGACTAAAAATCTGTGTCGTCCACATGTTCAGAGGTGGGCAACAAAATTATTCTTCCTAATCCTTTTTCATCTTAGCAGCTAATTTACATTGTTAACTATTTTATTTTGTAAAACACATATTAAACAAATTTAAAAAGTGTGCAGTTAATTACCAGAAAATAATCTGAAAATTGAAGTTACTGATACATTTTTTTAATAGTCGAATCCAAGAGTAAGTTGTGACGTCAGCAAGGAAGAATGAAATAAGTCACTTGACTGTATAAATTGCAGAACTGAACTAAATCTTCCAATATTTTTTCCCATTTCTGCCCATTTAACTCTTAATAAATTAGGAAAACAATTATCACTTATTGCTGAATCACCCAATTCAAGATAGTACTTTAGTATCAAATTTATCTTAAAGCAAACATTGAGTATCAGGTGACAACACCAATAAACAAACCAATCTCAAATTACTCAGTACCCTTTACGTACCTTAAGCAAAATTTGTGTTGCAATGTTCAGAATAGTGGTAATTTTACTGTTCATCACCATCATATCACTTCCTCCATCATCAGGTTAACAGATAAGATTACTTTTATCTTAAAATTTGCCAACCATTTGCAGGACGAGTTGTGTGTTATTTTACCAGTTGGTCAATCTATAGACCAGGAAATGGGCAATTCAACACTTCAAACGTAGACCCATCGCTTTGTACTCATATTATATATGCCAATGTTGGACTTAACTCAGACGGTGCCATCTTAATCATCGACCAAAATGAAGCTGTTGTTTTAGGTTTTTCTTTTAAATTATAAGAGTAAAATAATCAAATTGCTCTTTAGGTGAAATTGCTAATTTAATCAGTCTTAAAAACGACAACCCCGACTTAAAAATACTCTTTAGTATGGGAGGATTTAACGTGGATCCAGTTACATTTTCGCAAGTAGCTGCAGATGACGTTAAAAGAACTACTCTGGTTGAAAGCGTTTTAACATTCGCAGACCAATTTGGTTTCGATGGATTTGATTTAAATTGGGAATATCCTGCAGAAGAAGATAAGGTATCCTCTGCGTTCTTCAGTAATTATTAATTAGAAAAACAAGTCTAATTTTAGCTCAATTTTGTGATACTTTTAATAGAATTACATCAAGTTCTTGGCGAAAACGAAAAAATTTTGTCAGTTGGAGTTTCTGGCGGGGTAGCCGCCAGTGAGGTATCTTACTCAATCAGGGCGGTATCAGAGTAACAAAAATGTGTCCCAATTAATAATAAAGTTTAACCCCCTTTTGTTTCAGCAATGTAGACCTTATTAATTTTAAAAGTTATGGCTATCATGGCGTGTTTGAAAACTATGTCGGTCATCACGCACCCTTATACGAGTCTTATCTGGACCAAACCATGGAACAAAGAGAACGTAATATTGTAAGTAATCTCCAGTCACAAAACACGAAACGAGACCATCCAAACTGTTGGTTTAAGATCGCTGGTGTGGGATATTGGTTGGATTTAGGAGCTGACCGGAAAAAGCTTAACCTTGGAATTGCGACTTTTGGAGCTGGGTTTACTTTAGTTGATCCCGAAAATACAGAACTATACGCACCTATTGCTGGTCCCAGTAATCCTGGCCTCTACACGAATCAAACTGGAATTTTGGGCTATAATGAAGTGTGTGCTTGAATAGCCATTTGACACATGTACTTGTTGTTGGTAGTTGTAGATTTGCGAATTGTATTCCGACTGGGATATGGTTTTCGACAGTGAACAAAGAGTGTCACATTTAGTCCATGAAGATCAATGGGTGGGTTACGATGATTACTGGTCGATTGGAGAAAAGGTACATATTTTAGGTTTATGTAGCTAAGTGTCAATGGTGATTGCGTACACCCCGCAATTTTTCTTTGGTATAAATCAGTTTTAATTTTTAGATAGAGTGGGCCAAATCTGTGAGTTTAGGAGGCGTAATGTTGTTCTCTCTCGATACTGATGACTTTTTGGGTCTTTGTGGAGAAGAAACGTACCCATTGCTACGCCAAATTAACGCAGTGCTATACAAGTAATTTTGAGAAAAGTAGTTTATTTGAAAGAAGACTTCAGCCATAAAAATTTTTAAAATACCTACCTAATATTATTATCTATGTCAATGTACTTATTCCATCAAGAATTGCTTTCTTCCTCGAGCCAAATCACTAATTGTAATGTAAATGTGTAATCTGAAAAAATAAATTGTTGTCAAAAAATATTATACCGCGGTCGTCCCCTTCGTCTACGTTCCGGCGGCATCCATTCCACTATCTTTCTGGGCCATCTCTCTTCACTCATCCAAACCAAGTTAACTGCCTTTTTTCAATTTCTTTGTGCATGTTGCTTTCCATTTTCATCTCCGCTCGGATATCGTTATTTCTGACCCTTTCCAACTTCGATCGTCGACAGCTTCTTTTAAAGAAGTCCATTTCCGTTGCCATTAGTTTACTCTTTTTGCCTTTAGTAACGTCCCACACTTCTGATCCATTGAGAGTAACACTTTGAACCAGACTTTTGTATATGTGTTTCTTTGTGGCTTTCTTAATGTTCTTATTCTATAGAAGAGAATTCAGTGTTTTGGTGACTTCTCTTCCCTTGTTAATTCTTACCTGTATTTTGTCTTAGCTGTTTCCTTTCTTATTGAAGAGTATACCGAGATATTTACTTGGCTCAACCCCTTTTATTTTGGTAGTATTTAAAATGAGGGCGTTTACTTGGTCGTTCCTCACTATTAGGTATTCGCACTTAGATAAATTCATTTAGATCCCGGCCCCTTCGTATTCTGCTTTGAGTTTTCTAATCATGTAAGCGAGATCGTCTTCATCCTCAACAATAACGATCTGATTGTCTGCGAAGAACAGTGTAAACAGTGTATCATCCCCCACCCTTAACCCCATGTTTTAGAATTTTTTTACCCATGTCACCAAAACCTTATCCAAATAGATTTTAAAGAGGAGTAGGAGATAAGCAACAGCCTTGTCAGAATCTTTTTGTTGTTTCAAATGAGGCGGTAACCCTGTTGCCCATCTTGATTCTCGCAGAGTTTTGCTGATAGTATCACTGAGTAGCATGAATCAAAGTTTGATTTATTTTTAAGTTCTCTATTTCTTTCCATAGTTAGATCGGCACGCTATCGTAAGCTTTTTTAAGATCTATTAAAGCTACGTGGAATCTCTGTTACGTTGTACTCTCTTTTCTAGGGCTATTTTAAGAGTAAAGGCATTATCCACAGCCCGAAAGCCTGCCTGTTCCTCTGGTTGCTTATCTTTGATTTACTCGTTCACTAGATTTATAGTGTTAAACTATTTAAATGAAAGTATTTTAGAGCTCCAGAATCTTTTTTGGAATAAACTTTATTGTCTTCAATCAGTTGTTTAGAGTGATTGGAAACTTAAATTCTTTATTTTTGATAATATTTGTTAACTAGTAAAATTTAACAAAATAAAAATTTGTCTAGTGCTTTTTGTTTAATAATGACTACAAGAATTTTTACTAAATAGCAGATTTGCTTCAATTTCACTAGTTAACAAGTCTTCAGCAATCAAGATCCTTTGTAAATCATTATATTATTATAATGTTAACTTGAAAATTAGTGAATCTTTGTTAGTTGTTTGGATTGCTTTTGTGTATACAGGAAAGCAAGGTTTCTGTACATAAAAAATTTTATAAAACTTGAAACAGTCTATAGTTTTTTTTTATTTTTTAATAAAAATTGCAGTTTAATTATTCCTGAGTGACGTCTTGATTGTGTTGATCAACGGGTATCTCGGTCCGCAAAGACCACGGAAATCGTCAGTGTCCAAAGCCCAAACCATCATGCCTCCAAGACCCTTAGATTGTGCAAACTGAACCTTAAGTTGAAGAGATTCGGTATCGTCATAGCCCACCCACGTAGTTCCGGAAATTTTGTGAGGTACTCTTTGTTCATCATCCCAGAACCGTTCCCAGTCGCTGTGGAACTCGCAGATCTAAACCAATATTAGATTAACCACTGTCACTAACAAGTCAAACTAACTTACTTCATTGTAACCCAAAATTCCAGCTTCTCTGGTGTAAGGGCCAGCGTCACATCCTCCATAAGTGGGGGCGTACAATTCAGTGTTTGCAGCATCGGCCAAGATAAAACCACGGCCATAAGTACCCACACCAAGATTCATTTTGCTAGGATCAGCACCTCCATCAAGCCAGTGTTGGACGCCGGCTTCCTAAAGTAAAAATTTAATTCTAATCTTTTGTTGGTTAGGGGTAACATACGATATTGAGGGCTTTTTCGTCGTCTGTTGTGTCAAGATGGGAAACACCCAAGGGAGCATAGTGACCAACAAAAGGCTCGAAAGCTCCATGGAAATCGTAAGCCATAATGTTAATCATATCAAGTTGACTAAAATTTGCGTTATTAATTCACGGGATTGTGTAAAATGGTTTAAACATACGCTGAAACAGCTGGAATATCGTAGGAAAGATCGATGGACTTTCCAGCACCAGCGACAGCGGCACTCAAGATCTTGCCTTCGGCACTCAAAGCAGATTTAAGTTCAGTGATAAGAGCAACATAGTTTTGCTAAAATTGTTGTTAGTTAGTATTAAGAATAAAAAACAACCAAAACTTAACACTTACCACATCAGCTTCAACACCTCCACGTTGATTAGGATATTCCCAATCAAGATCGAAGCCATCGAAACCGTATTGGTTAACAAAACTTACAACGCTTTGGACCATGACAGATCTCAATCCAGGGTCTCCAGCGACATGGGAATATTTCTCAGAACCTTCATTCCATCCTCCCATGCTTACCATAACTTTCAATGATGGGTTTTGATCTTTCAAGCTCATCAAATGGATTACTTCCTCTAAAATTCTGGATTTTTAATAAATGGCCGTTAGTTAAACTCTAATTCCTTACGCAATCCGTTCAATTCCCAATCGTCGAGAACTTGTACTGTGCCTTCATAATTCAATCCAACGAAAGCGTAAAGAATGTGCGTGCAAAGATTGGGATCAACGTCGGAGGCCTGGAATTTACCATTGTCGGGCCTGTAGATAGTCCAACTGGCAAAATAGCAGACCAAGTTGCCTGAAAGTCCATTGAATAACGGAGAAAATTCGTTTTCTTGTGTGAAACTCACCGGCTGATACTGAGAGCACTGAGAAAGCGCTCAAAAGGGCGACAGCTAGCAAAAGTTTCATTTTGAAGGTGCAGCGACTGTTGGGAACTAGTATCTCGGCATGTGGTCGGACCCTTTTATATGTGATGATAGATTGGCAGTACATCAAGATTTTATCTTTAAGTTGTTTTGATAATTTAAAAACAAATAGTAGGGACTAGAACTATAACGAGGATTATTCCGCTTTCGTGCCTAATAGCAAAGGTCGTTAGTTCTACCAATTTATTCATTTTGAGTCATGATTTCAAAGAGATAGGTACCAGCACCTGCACTTCCGTTATCTGTACATTAAAAATAGGAGATAAGTAATGTTGCATAAGAAATGTTTGTACCTCTAAGAAACTACCTGCCTAAAAGACATTATACATGGTTTTAGTTTCCCGATTACATGAAAATAAGCTATTTACAACAAGTAGGTAATAACTTTTAAGCAACTAGCAAACGTTGATTATGTAGCATAATAATATTGCTATTTTGAGAATTATGGTTATGTTGAACATTAATCTGCATATTAGTTAATAGAAAAAATTTCGGTACAACTTATGAAATTAAGTTTTTTTTTTAATTCATAAAACAATTTGCTGTAAACAGTTTTCAATCTTCTAACAAATTAATTTTTTTCCTTAAAAAAAGATGGCATTATCTATTTTTTTTTGGTGGTTTGGGTAACAGCGGTAATCTTTTTTCAGGTTGGTAGTTGTAAATGCAAATGTCATTAAACTAGTGGTAACCACCACCATTTTCCGAAATTTTGAAATTGCTAATTTTTATTGACCAATTATGGCACTTGTTCATTATAAAAATTGCGGCTCGGTCGCTCGTTCTTTAAACTTGAACTCCGGTCATAAAATGTGTTTTCCATATTGTTTGGAAACAAAAAATAAGTTTGCAGGGGGTCGCTTTACGTTGGCTTGTACTTATGGTAGGTACTAATCAAGAGTGTTTTATTTTCTTTGTATTTTAATTTTTTTTAATTAAAAAAATGTCAATCAAACAAGGTAAGTAGGTGTCCTGCTTAATTCTATAATTTTAGCTGATTTAATCTTGACGTTATCGTCATTGTCGTAAATAAATTTTAATCTGCCAAATTGCGCCGTAAATCCTCCTCTTTATCAGACAAGTAGATATACTTTTACAAAAAACAATAATAATACTAAGTGTATTAAATGTTTCAGTCTGAAATAATAAATCTACTTATTATAGTTATTTAGGTCCTAGTTCTTGACCAAACAGCACCAAATAGGTTTTGGGTAGCATTATACTATGCGATTAATATTATACATATTTATACTAGTAGGGTAAGATGAGGGCTTCTGATCCAGAGGAGGAAGATCATTCCCCCACCACTTTTATATATTGTGTTGCCTATCGGTTTGCTCATCTTACTATTTTTCATGTTCTAAACAACTTTACACAGGTTCTAAACAGCTTTGTTTAAAGTGGTTTATAAAACATAAAGTTGTTTAGAACATGAACAATAGTAAGTTGAGCAAACTGGTAGACAACACAATATATAAAAGTGGTGGGGGGATAATCCTCCTCCTCTTTTGTTCCAGAAGCCCTCATCTTACCCTACTTATACTATTTATACTATTCATATAAAGTGTAACCACTTAAAGAACAGCAAATACGTAATCAGAAAATTGTGCGACAGTGGCGTAACATGCAACATAAATGATTTGATAAACCTACGACACTGGCTTGTTGTTATAACGCCCTTCTCTCTAATATTTGCGTGCTTCGGACTGATTTTGTTCAAGTGCGCATGATAACGTTGTACCTACACGTACAGATCTCTCTTAGATCTCTAAGCTAAGAAGTTTTGCTTTACCCCCTGCACTAACGTTTGGTTGCGTACCGCTAATGCGACGTTAATGACCCATTTGTGTTTTTACAAAGTGTATTTTCTTTGAAAGTTGTTTGAGAAACAACAAAACTTTAAGGTTTTGTATACTTAAAACCAATGGATGCCTAATCAAACACTTAGTAATTGCTTACTCATCTGCTACATCTAAGACTAAGCATCACACTTTAAAATTAAGGCATTTGCATTCACATCTTATCAACCAATAAAATCAAAATTAGTCATTTGTAGCTCAATGGTACAATATTCTGAAAATTTATTTTTTATCAATATTTACGCAATTACATAATAGACAAAGTTAGAAAGTTATATTCCCAAAAACTTGAATGTGTTTTTTGCAATTGTTGTCCTTTTCTTCTTGCTGTGCAGAACTCAAACGTTAGATACTCTTCTAGTTTACATAAATCTGAAGAAGTCATCTAGATAAGCTTATTTGCTGCTGCATATTCAAATGGTGTCCTTGATCAAGTACTGCTTAAAGGAATTTACTTGGCAAATCCATCATTGCCGTGAGCATGTCCTTCACTTATCCATTAAATTCTAAAGATTACGGATAAATTAATAATTGTGAGATTAGAAGTTTCTACAACTACTGAGTAGCTATATGGATCTTCAATTGAAGCCAGTCATCTTCATGCCAGAGTCTCCTTGAGCGGCTATAAGCCCCTGGGTTATGTTCAACTATCGCCTATCGCGTCTCACATTGTTATAATTCCTTGATCTTGACATTCTTTAGCAATTTCATTTCAACTTTATTTTTTTGTCTTAGGAGTAGTTTGCTAACATTTTGCATCCCTTACAGATTGACGAATAAAATCCTTGGCAGTGCTACTACAAATCTTACTTAAAATAATTTGACTTTAATAGTTGTTCACGTGTATTGGAGGTGGCAGATAAAAGTTTGATGCTTCTGTGATTACAGATTGTGTACCTAGGTAGGTACATACTTGTAATTATATGAAAAGTGACCATCAAAATTTGGAAATTCATTACTGTTTCTAAGAGAGATGAATAGATAGTAGGTATATAAGTAAGTAATCTAATAAACATCAAATCGATTTCATACCACACAAAATATCATGAGAAATGATTATCACTGTGATTCGTCTTTCACTTAAGTAGGTACCTGAAATCTATTTATATTATATAATGTGAAACCACTCTTAACTTGTCAACAACATAAAACTTAAAGAAAAAAATCAGAAGTCAAAACAGTAGATGGACTAGAAGTGACACAAAAAACCTACCATTTTTGTCCAATACCTTACAGGTGTTTTAAAACTCATCCAAGAAGAATTGTTGGCAGAATAAAAAAAGAAGTCATCTTGAAGCACCTTATCAAGAAGATTAGACTACAAAAAGTAACGGAAATAATCAACCTGAAGAAAGCCCCAAGACTTGACCTGGTCAAAGACAAAATACTGTAAGAACTATCAATAAAAGCAATTCAAGCAATGGCACAGATCTTTAGTGCGGTTGTCATAACTGGCCATTATCCAAGTAAATAAAAAATTGCGCAGATAATTGTGCTAACAAATTCTGGAAAGGCAGCAAAAGAAGTTACTTCATAGGTGTAAACCTATTAACTTGCTGCAAGTCTTGTCAAAAGTTTTTGAGAAAATACTTTTTAAAAGACTAAAACCAATCTTGAATAAGAACATCCTAATCCCAGATCACCAGTATAGATTCAGACGTCGCTATGGAACAATTGAACCAATTCAACACGATCTAGAGGCAAAAAGATGCCGCTCGGCTGCCTTCCTAGACATAGCAAAGGCCTTGGACAAGTTCTGGCATATGGATCTATGTTACAAGCTAAAAAAACAACTACCACGTTACATGAGTAACTTCTACTTATACTTTTAAAATCATTTTAAATGAGTAACGCAAACTGTTGTCATCATTACGTAGTTGCATTTGTGCATCACTTAATTACCTATAATAAGTAGAAGAAAAATTAATAATAAAAATGATCAATTAAAATGGTTTAAAAAATAAACTTAAATATATATTTTTAAAGATAATTTGTCACAATTACAAATTGTCGTAAATTGCATGCAACAGAGGCTTGGCATTACCGCAACGCCCATGCACGTCATCTTGATCTATCGACCAGATCATAGCTCCTCCGAGTCCGTTCGAATTAATATAAGCGACCTAAAAACAATTTTTGCTAATGACCTAGAACTTCAGAACATCCTAGTACCTTATTGCGTATAGAACCTTCATCATCGTAACCCAACCATTGATCACCATCTCTGACGCAGTAGGGATTCTTTTGTTCAGCATCCCAAGTGCAACTCCAAGCACCTTGTTCTTCGCACACCTAATAAAATTGTTATGCCAAATTACCTGAGTTTGTAGTATATTACCTCAACGTAGGCCATGCCACCTTCTTCATTTAGAATAGGACCAGGCCTGCCACGGCCGCTAATAGGGGCGTGCAAACCATTAATAGAAGGATTAGCCAGGGTAAAAGTGCGTCCGTAAAACGCTATTCCAGCGCAAATCTTGCCTGGACTTGCTCCAGCCTCGATCCAGTGTCTCACAGAAGCGTCCATGTTTAGGTTGTCTCGCTCCCAATCGCTCTCAACAGAAGACGGCCACAGGGGAGAGTTCTGACCAGTATACTCGCTCCAATCAGGACCGTACATATCATATGTCATCAAATTGATGTGGTCTAAAATGCTAAAGGAGCACTAGAAGTAGCTGCAAAGTTTCTAAAACTTACTTCGACATTGCGGGAATATCATAACCATCACTTGGTATAGCACCAACAGCTGCTGAAACCTCCCATCCATTTCTGTCAAAGTCATTGCGGAAATCTTGCAAAAGAGCAATAAAGTTTGCCTGGAAACCTTTGAGTTAAGGAAAAGTTGATCAAAATAGAGACTGATCTGTAACTTTTGACAGTATCAAGTGGTTATCATAAGGAAAAACAATGATAATGTTAAAATTACAGAATCTAGTAATCAGCACAAAAAAATTGCATACCCTATCGCCTCCTCCAGGAACTTCCCAGTCAAGGTCAACACCGTCAAAGTGGTAGGTTTCCATAAACCATCTGGCGCTTCCCA
This sequence comes from Schizotus pectinicornis, assembly GCA_951805265.1. Taxonomy (NCBI): domain Eukaryota; kingdom Metazoa; phylum Arthropoda; class Insecta; order Coleoptera; family Pyrochroidae; genus Schizotus; species Schizotus pectinicornis. The sequence goes on along the minus strand of OX638204.1, from coordinate 17,271,069 downwards.
CCATTGCAGCTCTCTTTCCTGGATCTGCGGCAATTTGAGCAAACGTTTGAGAAGGGGCCGATGCACCCCCTATGCTCAAGAGCACCTTGAGATTGCCGTTCACCTGTTTCAAATCAGTTACCCGGTAATAGCCTCCTAAAATTACCAATATTATTGTCTTAAATTGGTTTCTTGGATCAGTACCTTGATCGATGTCCGCGTACTCGTCTTCCGCTCTTAAACTACCATCTTCGTTGATGGCAATGAAGGCGTAGTTGACGTGAGTACACATGTTAGCGTCAATGTCTTCAGGTTGGACTGCGCCCCCATTGCCGTAATATATAGCCCACGAGCCATAATAGCAAACAATCTTCGCCGCGGACCCCGTTCCAAACGCTATGGAAAGGAGTGTTAGGAGCGTTGTGGTTCTCATTATGCCTAATCTTAACCTCTAATTTGAGCTTTATATATAGTGGCATCGAGTGCTTCATTTTGGGGAGACCTCCAATGGCACAAGCAATCTTTTGGAAAATTGCATCACTGTCATAATCTAAGTATGATCTATCCTAAGTATTTTTGCAACACTCCAAGCTATCAACTAGGTTATTTTTATCTTTCATGTCACAATGCTGTTAGGAGGTCCACAGCTTCAGAAGCAAAGTTGAATTGTTGTATTTAAAGCATTGTTGAAAGTGTTTTAAATTACAACCAACCTAAAATAATATATTGAATCAGATGGACCCTTTGCTAAGAAATAGTTAAGAATAAATTTACATCAGCGGAATAGGTAACTAAAAATTTCCTTAAAAGTTGGATAAACAATAAGATTTTTTAATTTAAAATCTTGTATTTTAGTCACCATGTGCCTGTTTTTGACCCAGTTCATTGTTTGTCTATCTAAACAACAATCAACTGGGATCACCAAGACGATTCCGTGGAGGATTATCCTATTGTGATTTTTTCCACAAGTGTTAATTTCGTTCTATCTAGATAACCAGTAAAATTTCTGTCGCCTCTTGTGTAAGCTACTCGAAATCTAATCTCACGTTGCTTACACCGCTTTTAAGTGTTTTTTATTTGGGAAAAGTCGATCTCAATTGCATCGTAGATAAGTTTGTATAAAAGGTCTCAACGACAAACAATTTCAACGTCTTAATTAGCAAAATGTTTGTTAAAATCTTAGCAATTTGCCTAATTGTCGTTTTGACAGGGCAAGTCCACGCAGCTACCGGTAAGTACCCGACTTTTTCAGGTAATTGGATATTGTTGTTGTTTTGTTACAGACAAAGTTATTTGTTACTTTGCGAGCTGGGCGATGGGACGTCCGGGTAACGGCCAATTTCTTCCCGAAGACATTGACGCCAACCTTTGCACCCATGTCAATTACGCCTTCTTGGGTCTAAATGCCGATGGAACTTTACAAATCCTAGACCAAAATATTGACATAGACCAAGGTGCGTTACCAAAACTCCTTTAGGTAACACTTTTAATTACAGCGAAGTATAATAATTGTAGAGGGTCTAAAGAGAGTGAGTGATTTAAAAGCAATTAATCCCAACTTAAAAGTATTATTAAGTATTGGTGGTGCTGCCGCTGACACTGGCGTTTTCACCACGGTTTCCTCGAGTCCTGAGCTAAGAGAATCCATGGCCCAAAGTGCTATAGAAATTATTCAAACCTATAATTACGACGGTCTAGACGTTGATTGGGAATACCCACGTGGTGGTGACCAGCAAAAATATGTTGATCTCTTGACCTCTTTAAAAAACGCCTTCGAACCACATGGATACCTTCTAACAGTTGCTGTCAACTCAATTCCTAGTGAAGTAGGAGGTTACGATATTCCAGCAATGTCAAAGTAATACTTCTCTTACATGTTATTAAATATGTGCTTATTTTTATCATAGCGTTTTAGATGTTATTAACGTAATGACTTATGATTTCCACGCAATCTGGGGAGGAGTAACAGCAGAAAATTCCCCGCTCTTTGGTGGCGACAACGAAAGCGCTTGGCAGAAGGAGAATCGTAACGCCAATGCCTCCATAACGTATTGGCTAGATGGAGGCGCCGATCCCCAGAAAATTGCCATTGGAGTTGCATTTTATGGTCATCATTTTATCCTTTCCGACTCTTCCAACACTGGTTTAGATGCCCCAACGTCAGGTCCTGGTGATCCAGGACAATACACACAAAATCTTGGCAGCTTAGGCTACAATGAAGTAATTTTGTTGAAATTCTTTTGGCGGTATAGTATCAATTTCTTTTTTAGATCTGCGAATTTCACTCAAGTGGCACTTCAGTATTCCTCAACGACATGCAGGTTCCTTATTTATATGACGGTTCTATGTGGGTCGGTTATGATAATGAGCAATCAGTGATTGCTAAGGCAAGTATTTCTGGATTTCTGGGTGGATAAGAAGCTAACTTATTACTTTTTCTAGGCGCAATATGCCAAGGATAAAAATTTGGCCGGTGTCTTCATTTGGTCCATCGAGACTGACGATAAACACGGATTCTGCGGACAACCCTTAGGGCTACTAAAAGCTGTAAGTGGAGCAGTTAGGAAGCCGTAATACCTAATTATCTACTATTTCGAATAAAAACCTGCAAATACTTTAGTGCCTTATTTCAAAATATTATCAGAGTTACAAGGTTACGTGTCCACATCTGGCATAGCAACTTGAATTAAATATAGTAATCTCAAGTGATACCTGACTTCTTAATTTTGAGCTATTTATGGGCCCAATCTCTCAACTTAAAAATTCCTTCAAATCAAAACAAGATCTAGAGATATCAACAATGCTTTAACTGAGTGCTCGTATCGCAAAACTAACTCGACATCCTAAAAATGTTGACCAAAATGCTGCTTCTCGCAGCAATTTGTTACTGCTTCATCCCCACAGCTTTGGCCGCCTCTGGTAAGTTCTTTATTATTGACTTCGTGAAGTAATGGTGATTTTTATTTGATTCTAGACAAGGTACTTTGTTACTATGCTAGTTGGGCCTCAACACGGTCGGGTAACGGCAAAATTACACCTTCTGATCTCGATGCTAACCTGTGCACTCACATCAACTACGCCTTTGTTGGTCTGAACGTCGATGGAAGTTTATTAATTCTGGATCAACTTGTTGATATTGAGATGGGAGGCTTTGCAAACACGGCAGCGTTAAAAGAGATCAACCCTAACTTGAAGGTTTTGTTTAGTATTGGAGGCGCCAGTGCAGATACTTCAGTTTTCACAGCTATCTCCTCAGATCCAGGAAAGAGAGCAACAATGGTCCAAAGCTGTATTGAGTTCATGCAAACTTACAATTTCGACGGCATTGACGTAGATTGGGAATATCCTCTAGAAGGCGACAGGGTAAAGTCTTGGACAAACTGAAAATTAGTTTTAATAATTTTCTCCACCCGCAGCAAAACTATATTACTCTGTTAACTGATATGAAGACTGCATTTGAACCACATGGTTACATGGTGACTGTTGCTGTTGCTGCTATTCCAACCGATGCCGCTTATGACGTACCAGCAATGTCAAAGTAACTGGGTTATTTACAATTATAACAATTTTTACTTATTGTTTTTTTTAAGTGTTTTAGACGTGATCAACGTGATGACCTACGACTTTCACAGTTCTTGGTCGGGAACCGCAATGGAACATTCTCCGTTATATGGATCTCCTACAGAAGGCGAATGGCAACGTGACAATTTAAATGCGAATTCTTCAATTACTCACTGGATCTTGAGCGGAGCTGATTCCCAAAAGCTCGCAATTGGAGCGGCATTCTATGGTCATGCTTTTCTGCTAACGGATCCAGGCAATCACGAAATAGGGGCACCGACGAGTGGACCAGCTCCTCCTGGCGAATTTACTCAAAACAGCGGCACTTTGGGCTATAACGAGGTAATATTTTAGAACTAGATTTAAATTTACTTAGCTGTAAACGTTCAATATTCATTTTCTGACTTTTTTTACTTTTACACCCAACTTTTGCTTCTCTGCTATGCTCATCTGCTAGACATTTTGCCAGTTTTCTGTTTGTCTTTCTATAAGTAAATACAGCTGTGGCTATCTATTTCTCCGACTGTAGTGTATATCCACTCGTCTCATTATACCGCTTCTTCTCCTTCGCTTGCTCTCGATTCTTAAATTTTTCCATTCTTTCCAACACTTTTAAAATAATTCTACATTATTTTTCACTACCTGATATTTGTTCCTCGTACTTTTACTTATCTTTTCTTCGGCAGCCTCACTTTCACTTTTTCTCTTTTGACTTGTTTTATCTATACCTACAAGGTGTATCTAAAATATGTATTCAAAATTTATGACTAGTTAGAGCAAACAAAGACAAACCCGTTATAAAGTTATAAAGTTTTTCGTTTGAGTGTGTTCTAAGGGAGTTAAAGTCTCCTGAAAATGACCCCCTAAACCTAAAGATTATTTTACCGTTTAAAATAGATATAATAATAAAATTTTAAACAATCACTTTTCTTTTTATGTTCAATAAGATAAAAAACAAGACAACCTTTTATCTGTAGAAACGTGTGAAAGTTTGTAACTTTTAGCAAAAACTAAAGAAAAATTACATACAAAAAGTTAATGCGTATTTTTTTTACTTCTCTTTGGTTAAAGTTTTGAAATTTCAATTATTTCGTCTTATTGAGCATAAAAATATTAGTCATCAGTCAAAATTTTTTTCATTATTATGTCTTCAATGGTTTAGAAAATATTAAGTAAAAATCATCTTCGAGGAGTCACTTTCAGTGGGTTGTAGTTCTCTTAGGAGAAACTTAACTAAAAACTTTATAAAAAAATTTGTTATGTTTGAATTGCTTTGACTCCCCTTACATTTTGTAGATACAACTTGTATATCCTAATAACTCCTGTAAGTTCCACTAAACAAGTTCAAAAAGACAATCGCGATATTTACAAAACAGAGAGACGAGGGTTAACTTTTAGATGTTTCGCTTTCAAATCTTTCAGAAGAGTTCCTTATCTGCTCAGAGGAAACTACCCTTGAGAGCCCTAACGACTCCATTTCAACTACTAACGGTCGCCTAAACATATTTTCTATAGGTATCTTTTTTTCCTTTCTTGTTCTTTCCATTTCGTAAAGTAGCATTCCGCATTTCCTAAAATTATACTCATGTTATTTTTTTCATATTTTTCCATCTGCTCTATTACCCTATTTACCTTGTAAATTCCACAATTCACACTAAACATATAAACTATACCTACTCTGTAGTGGGATCCTGGAAAAAGCGATTGCGACCGAGTCGCTTCTAAGCAACCGCAAACGGTTGCTGAATTAAGTTATCATGTATCGTTGGTATTCATTTTGATGAAAATCGCACGACACCGAAAAGTAGCCAATAGAAAAATAGAATTCGATGTCGTTTCTATGACAATGTAAAAATTTCCTGAAATTTTTTTTTTCCGAAAATTTTATTCTTATGCATGTTCCACTCGGGCTAATTAATACGTTTTAGAAATGCATTCGAAAAAATTTACGGAAATAATCAATGCACTAGGAATATTATAAGTGACAATTGTTTAGTGTATTAAAGTCCACGAGGTTTACGTTCACGATACTTAGGTTAAATAGTTTGAAAACTTTTCACCTTAACAAATTGCTGAAAATTGATTGGTTTCGCATTTTTGAAAAGATCCTCCCCTAAATTCCTTCCCTCCAAAGCGACCGAAATCGTAAAGATAGCGACTCGATCGCAATCGCTTTTTCCAGGATCCCACTACTGGTACGGAAATTTAAAAAGTGACTCACAAATGTATGTTCACAATCTCTAAGAAGCTCTAACATTTTTAACACACGACTGCTGTCGAGTTATATGCACAACCAATTTGCCGCATCATACACACAACGTCCTTACTATTTAGCGTCCGCTTGCAACGCTTTAAATGATGCTGATGAGTCACTTTTTAAGTTTCCGTACCAGAGTATAATTATTTAAACGCCGCTTATCTTGTTTTTTTTTCCAATTCGACTATATTTTTTGCCATTTTGCTGCTTGATCTCTAAAAATTAATTTTTCTATTCATTTATTATCATTCTTTCGTGTCCCAAAGCACTTATTATTTCTTCTAACACATTTTTCATTCTTTAGTAGCAACACCATATAATTCGCATCCGTTCTGTATTCTAGTTCACCACTTTCTTTACTGACGGTATTTTTACAATTTCTCTACCTTATTTGTGTCGAACGCTATCTTTACGTCAATGAATAAAGCATAAATACGTCTACCATTCTTACTTAATTCTTTGTTAACTAAAGAGCTAGATATGTATATATTGTCCATAATTCTTTTCTTTTTTGAATCCAAACAGTTTATCTGGTAGCGTCTCTTTATTCTTCATAACGACTTCCAGTCTTTCTTCTACCACCACCGCACATGATGCACATGTTCCTACATAATGTGCATCATATCACCAACGTGATGTTTCTGGAGTCAGAAATTATACTCTTGACTCTGTTGTTAACAGGTCATAAAATGACCTCTCTTTATTCTATATTTCATTCATAACTTTTTATCTGTTTGTCTATCTATAGTAACCTCTTCACTTATCTATTTGTTTCTTACTTTTCTATATTTTTTCCATTTGTTTGCTTTCCTAGTTCTCTTCGTGTCCTTACAATTTTGTCTTCTTCAATTAATATGTCTAAGATTTGTTTCACTATATTTATTGTATTGTTGTATTGCTTGTAGCCTCTTGTTTACATATTTCTAGAAATCTTCTTTATTTTCTATTTCTGTATTTTTCTCTTCTCTTCTATTTTACATTTGGTCTATTTTATTGCCACATGTTGGTATTGAGTTTTCTGTACCTACTTTCACCACATTCTTAATTCTTCACTCATCTCTTTATTACTTAATCCATAATCCATTCTTTCATTTTCTCTCTTCATCTTCACTAACCATTACTCTTTTATCTTTATTTACTGTACTTACTACTTATCAAATTCTCCATTCAGCGCGTCACATCCCGCTTCTTCCATTATTTCTTAAATTACTACCCCCTCCCGCCTCTACTATATGTTTTGTATGTCGATCGTTTCATCCATTGGTCGTCCTCTCTAATTTCTCTTTGCTGTTTTACCCCCTAAGTCGCCTGGCCTGATTCTCTCAAATATCCAAGATATCTTGTGGTTTCTAGACTATGTTCTTACTCTAAACCAACTAAGAATTTAAATATTTTTTAGACTTCAAACACTTTCCGGTAAGTATATCTATTCTCAAAAACCTCAAAATAGCAAGGTTCTCTTTTTTTGTCAGATTTTTTAATCTTGTGTATTTTGTCGCAAATATATTTATTCTTAATGAACCTAAGTTTATAGTGAATGTTGTTTTTCTTTATTATTGTACGTTACAGCTTTGCGAGTTTCACGGTGGTGCTACCACCGTATGGAATGACGTTCAGAAGGCACCTTATTTGTACCAAGACGCGTTGTGGGTAGGCTTCGACAATACCCAATCTGCTGCGTTAAAGGTAGTAACATTGATTTAGTAGATGATCCGGTTGCTAATACTACAGAAATGATTTTAGGCACAGTACGCTAAAGACAACAATTTAGCAGGAATAATGATTTGGTCCATAGAAACTGACGATTGGCATGGTTTGTGTGGCACGAGAGCTGGACTCTTGGAGGCTATCAATGGGGTTATGAAATAAACAATTTTCTTTTATCCGTTATAAAACTATGAATAAAAGTTTATTTAAACAGTAGATTCTTTAAAAAATTTGTCGCTCCGCATGGCATATTTAGACAACCCTTGATTATTTCCTACGACATTCTAGTACGTACCCTAGTTTACCGTACAACTTTAATGAATTAGGTACCTGTAGTGCATATGTTGCCAATATTACATTTTAGTGGAGATGCCAATTGATCATCGTAATCAGAAAAGACTTAAGGGTGAGTGGAGCAGATTATTGTTGTTGTGTGACCAGTGACCACTGTAGCCCACTGGTCACACAACAACAATCTGACCACTGTACCCCGTATGTAGGGCACAGTGGACAGTTTTTCATTCCCTAGCATATTATTTTTTACAAAACTGTTAAAACACGATAATAAAAAACACAATCTAAAAATATTTAATCACACCACGACCTTACTTAAACTATAAAAGAATGTAAAAAATCATCAATTCTGAAAGAGAAAAATAAAATTTTAAAGAGTGACCATCACTGTCACCCGGTCTCCCCTACACATTTTAATGTTCTTATTTTACATGTTTTATAACTAATCACCTTAATTTGTGTATTTACTTAGGGCCACCCCAGAAATTTTAGGAGTTTTCCCTTAGATTGTATCCTGGCTACGGCCCTGCGATGGTCAGAAGCAAAAAGGAAAGACAAATCAGATTTCAAACTTGTTGTTTCAGGTGATTTTACCAATGTTTTACGTAAAACATTGAAAGCTTTTGGATGCGTCGCATTTTGAATAACCAACCAACAGATTGGCCAGAAGCCAGGTACTCTGCACGCCACTGCTGTGAATTTTCCAGCAAGTTAGTTGCCGTTTCTGCCGCAACTGTTTTCTGGGGGCGCTGTTGTCTCTGTTGTAGTTTTACATAACCTACAAAATTATTCATATGCGTTTCGCGCTTCTTGAAGAACAAAATCAACTTTTAGCGTTATGAACGGCCAAGGCAACAGCAGAAGGTTATTATTAGGTAAGTTTGGTTTATTATTTGACTGCCGCTAACTGTTCAAAATCATTCAGCTGCCGATTTTCGTGATGCCGCCACATCCAAAGCCGCCAGAAACTCCCAAACAGAAGCAGAAGCAGAGGAAACGACAGATGTCGTAGCAGAAAAGGACAGCGATTTGGAATCTGGAAGTGAAGAACCGTTGACCGAGAAACCTTTCACTCCGAAACAATGGCCCAAACGTTTGGCAAAAGTGTATGATGCACCACAGAGTATCACCTTTCACGATATGGCAGATAATTGCAGAGATCAAGTTTTACAACCCATCTATCATAAGCTTCAGTATGAATTACCCGTTCCGATGAACCAAAAGTATCAACATTTGTCCTTGAAAATGCGAGCAAAGTTGCATGGGGATTATCTCAGTAGTATTAATAACGCTATAGCAGATCTAGCTAAAAATTCGTATCAAATGGCACCTCAACCGAAACCAATTTTATCATCTTCTCATTGTAAGTCCTCATTGCTGAAAGATGCAAGTACGTTTGAAGAACCAACTGTTGATCAAAGTGACAGCCCGCCACGAGAGGATGTTCAACGTGAATTATACGTGAGTCGGTCGGGTCGGCACATACAGCGAAAAATCTACACTGAAGATTCTGATGGAGATAGCGAATTTGGTTCAGAGTTAAACATCAGTAAAAAGAACAAAACTGATACATATGATATTAAAATCACATTAGAAACGCCAGTTGTCACCTCTGATTCAAGTAGCAAACCGAAGGATGATCAGAAAATTTCAAGATTAAAACGGCCTTATCCGGGAACACCAAAACGTTCCCTTCTAACTATGAAGAAAACACGATCTGAAATTATGTTTGATAATTTAGCAAAAGATTCCAAAAAACAGGAACAGCACGAGGCGGAAATGGAGGCGTTTCAGAAAACTTTAAGACAAGAGGATGAGATAGAAGTTGACTCGCTGAGCAGAGCTTGGAATGAGGAAGATGACGCCAATTTTGTTCCGAGAAGGGTACCTCCACCAATTCCTCGCAAAAAACCTAAAAAATCACAGTCAAAGCAAACAGGTAACGTGGGAGCCTCTTTATGAAACTAAAAGTTAAATTAGGAACTTGAACAAAGATCGTAATTAAAGTACTAATAGCTATGGGGCACCATTTGGACTTTTAATATGCTATTGCGTTATCTGCCAAAATAGTTCAGGAACGTGAAAATTATAATTTGTTTTATTGATTGAAACGTTACATTTTTGTTTTATAAGTTTTTGAGTGGAACATTTTTAAAGCTTATAACTAATCACTTGGGCAGAGTTTGGTTGGATTTAAAAAGATGAGGTTCAAAACATTTTTATTATCAGTTTGAACAAATTATGTGCGGAGGTAAGTTATTGTTGTATAATGAATATTTAGCCTATTTTGTGTCTCTCTATTAAATTCAATATTACGAGCGCGATAACGATCAACCAAATCTATAAAAAAAGATATATTGTCGAGATATTACAGGAATCTGTAATAGCATTAAAAGAGTAAGTATAAATCTATGATAAGTGATATAAAGTAAAGTAGACCATATTAATATAATTGGCTTTTTCCTCTTTCACTAGTGATTTATAAGTTATGTATGTTCTTGGGAGCATCCGCAGTGCAGTAGACCTCGCGCACTCGTTATAGGAGTATCGTAGATGGAACCCAGGACATGTGATTGTTTTGTTCTTCGTCATGCGTCTTCTCTTTGAATTCTTAATATGGTCTATTCACAATTGATATTTAAATTAATTGTAGACGAAAAAGGAAATTGTCTAATGGTCTAACAATTTTTCAGAACGCCAAACAAAATAATGTTTCTCAAATTGACTTGGATTCAAAATCTTGGTTGAGATATTTTACTTTCATCCGGCTTTATGGTAACCAGAGCTGTAGATAGTGAGAATATTGGTTTGTTCACAACCAACACTGTTGGCTAAAAATAATTACCTCATAATAATACAAGGAGTTTTATTATTGAATGTCAATATTGAAACGGGTTAATCTGTGTGTGGTTTTAAGAGGTTTCTTTAAACATAGGTCCGTTAACAGGAACGTCTCCCCTGTATCATTTGTGATTGTAGAACGTCAGCAAAATGCATTGACGTGATTGTTTGTATTAGCAAGGGCACATATTGAAAAGAGGCGAAAAGCATTTCGTATTTGTAAGAAAACTCCGTACAAGTAAAGAATATCTGACTTTAGTTTAGGCCTATCGCTTTTTTTAGTCGCTTTGGGAGCGACGCGGTCGAATCGCTTTGTCAGGGATCCCAGTGCTGATGCGTAACGATAGAGACTCCAGCGCTGGATATTTTGAAAGACGTTAACATGCACGTTAATATGAACAAGAATACGCTATCTTTATCCTTGGCTCTTAAATCCAAGGCTTAAGGGTACCAATTGACAAACGGCAAAAAATCCCCGCACTGCATCTTTACGGTCGGAAATTTAGTTTGTTTCCACACCTTTTGTGATAATTAATTGATAGGTTGCTTATGTTACGCACCGACCGGCAGATGTCACGATAGAGGATGCGACATTTTAAAAATCCTCCATTTCTAGTGGGTTGACCGTTGCAACTTCTATTCTTTCCGCTTACCATAAACTCTTTTGAGAAAGCGCGAAAGTGTTGCTAATAACAAAAGTAGGAAACGCGCCATCTGTTTCACATGCTTTGAACTATTTATGTTCAGAACTTATTAAAAAAATGGGTAGTGGTAACAAAAACAGTTACAAGACTTTAATCTTATTTAAAAGCTTTCATTAATATCGTTGAACTAAAAGAGTACATTTGACCTTCAAAAGAAAAATTTTACTTTTGGGACACTTTTTTTAACGGTACAAGTTTTATCTCTATAAGAAAATTGTGGGGCCAATTTTATACATTTTTCTCCAAAGGCACCGATCATAGCTTGCTTTACAAGATTCCAAAGTACCATCTCATAATATGATATAGTTTTTTCTTAAATCTGGAAATTGAAAGAGTCTGCATATGCATAGCATACGCTTTCCACCCTTAACAAGTGGGTAACTAATATCCATTTCTGATTTAATTAGTTAATAATTGTAATTGACTGTTAACAAATTAGTAACAATTTTCTGGAAAAAACTTTAATGTATTTTCGGAGTTATTTCAGAAAAACCAAAAATCAAAAAAATGTATCGCCTTGTATCTCAAAAATAACGCGCAAACGGGCCTATGTTTACAGAAACTTTTTATCTTAAAGTCATATCTGTATGACATCTTTCAATATTGACATTCAATTATGAAACATCCTGTATAGTACGTTATATGTAGGTACATAATTTTGAAGATTATCTAAAGTGATAATTTCTAACAAATAATGCGGATACAAAATGATCCCTTTATAATTATGTTGCTACAAACTATCCCAAGTCATAGTAGAAGTGATGCGAAGCGATAATTTATAAGATCAAAAATCTTTTTAGTTTTTCTCATAAATTTATAAAACGAAAATATGTACATATAACATTTTATAATAACCTATAAATATTATAAACCCATACAACCAAATATAACCAATGTAGTTCTGTTTCACGTATGGAGTGGAGTAATTACAATTAGTCAATACGTAATAAGACAACCCTTTAGCGCAAAATTACTACAAATAATATAAATGAGGTGTCTAAATCCTCTTAATGACCTTAAAGTCTTGTCTGCAAATTTCATCTTTCCATTATCATTTTTTTTAGCGGCAGATTTAGATGCAATTGTCCCAGCGTCGCCGAAGCCAGGACCCAGGTCACGTACCATCAAACGACCAGAAGTTGCCAAGAAACGCAAGACTCCACCTGTGGAATCAACTCCAGAAAGCGTTAATTGTCCGATTTGCGGTCGTTCATTCCCTATGGATAAAGTTCAGGTACTTACGTCGTTTTCGTGCTTAAGTAGAATTCTTTTAATCTTGCACCATATCAATTTTTTATAGGAACATGCTTCTGCATGTAGTGATTTTGCCATGGACACCGAACCTTCTCAGACGGCAATACAATCCACCGTTGATACGACATGTGAGTTGTGTGATCAGAGTTTTTTAACTCAAGAAGAATATTTAATCCACGCCAAACAGTGTATTGCGGGTAATATTAATAGCTGGTAGCTTATGAGACTTTAAAATTTTCTTTACTTCAAATATGATTCATTGTTATAATTTTAAGCATTTTTTCTAAAACCTATCAACTCCTATATTTTGTTTTGATAAAGCCATCAATAAGCGACTCACTGAAGAGAAATCTTGCCTAAAAACCAGGTTAAAAGAACTTTGGTACAATATACTGTCACGTAAGTGCAAGATGTACGTTAACGTTTAGGTTCACCATCAGGCTACATTTGTCAATTAACGACTTTTAGGGATCAATTTCAAGTATGGAAGTTGCGATTCTGCAGCATATCCGTTGCCATGCTATTTTCCCTATCTCGGTGCCACAGAGTTGCGAGTGGAACTGTCACTTTGCGGTCGGACCTCTCATTTCCCCGGGAAAAAATTCGAAATATGGTTAATATCAATATTTATGACTCGCGTAACATTAATTAAGCCAAAATAGATCACTTTCAATCGAATTTTGAAGTAAATTGCCACAAATGGCCATGTAATCACCAAAGATTGAAAATTATTTTTTTTATACAATCGTATCGAAATAGTACCATTTCGAATGTCATTTTCATGTTAAAATGACGTGTTTTTTTTCACTATACTGTCACTTTTTCGCACTAGATACAAAATGTAAAATTAACTGACAAATACCTCAATTATCAATGAAATGTTGATTCTGTTATGTCGCATTTCCTAGGAAACGAAAAATTGTGCAACTAGATTATGCAGTAAGAATGTGAAATTTTATTCTTTCTTTTTACATTTTAAACAATTCTGGCCACGATTGTATAAAAAATCTTGTATGTAGTACGTTGCAAAATTCGTGTTTTTCGCACGCGACGTGTTACCAAACTCGCTTCGCTCGTTTGGTAATATTCACGTCTTGGTGCGAAAAACACTTTCATTTTGCTACTTACTACATAAATAGCTATTTTATACACTCGTATCGAAATAGTACCATTTCGAATGTTATTTTCATGTTGAAATGACGTGGTTTTTTTGCTATACTGTCACTTTTTCGCACTAGATACAAAATCTAAAATTAACAAACACCTCAATTGTCAATGAAATGTTGATTCTGTTATGTCGCATTTTCTAGGAAATGAAAAAAAATTGTGCAATAATTGTGCAGTAAGTATGTGCAATTTTATTCTTTCTGTTTACATTTTTAACAATTCTGGCGACGATTGTATAAAAAATCTTGTACGTAGTACGTTGCAAAATTCGTGTTTTTCGCAAGCGACGTGTTACCAAACTCGCTTCCCTCGATTGGTAATATTCTCGTCTTGGTGCGAAAAACACTTTCATTTTGCAACTTAGTACATAAATAGCTAATTTTCTTCCCAACCGGGAATAAAGTGGTACTTTATTCCCTCATAATGAGGGAATAAAGTAAAAAAAAATGCCGATATAACATAAAGAAACTCGTTTTCATAATAACCGTCTGCCAACTTTATTTAGGTATCTGTCAATTATAACAATTATTTTTTCTCTAATTTATTATTATTATTAACTTAAACGGTTGGGAAGAAAGTGTTGTGTGCATCTCTGGAATAAACATCGTTAATCCCTCGAATGAAAATGCCTTCGGCTCCGCCTCGTGCATTACTTACATTCCCGGGATTAAAATCGGTGTTTATTCCCTTGATACATAAATAACTATTATACAATCGTATCGAAATAGTACCATTTCGAATGTCATTTTCATGTTGAAATGACATGCTTTTTTTTACTATATTGTCACTTTTTTGCACGAGATACAAAATGTAAAATAACAGACAAACACCTCAATTATCAATGAAATGTTGATTCTGTCATGTCGCATTTCCTCGGAAAAGAAAAATTGTGCAACTAGATTATGCAGTAAGTATGTGCAATTTTATTCTTTCTTTTTACATTTTTAACAAATCTGGCGTCGATTGTATAAAAAATCTTGTATGGTAACTTTGCAATATTCGTGTTTTTCGCACACGACGTGTTACCAAACGAGCGAAGCGTTTTCATTTATCTACTTGTTGCCATGGTCATGTTTGTTTTTTTAAGCAGTTAGAGCTAATGCAATAAGGAATTCTTTGTCCATGGACATATCAAATATTTGAATTATTGCATTCCTATACTTCAGTGCCCGAAGATAAAATATGATAGCATGACAACAACAATCTTACGAACACATATTTTAAATTTAGTAAACACTTGTAACAGATTGGATAAACTATCACAGATACCTAAATATATGAAACTTAGTCCTTTTTAATTTAGTGTAGCTGGTTATAGCTAAGATTTGATGATGGGTCACTGGTACAAAAATTACTTACTATTAGTAGTAGTAATCTTAGGTTCATCGATATGCACTGCGCAAATTATACAAGACTTAGGAGGAGACTGGGTAGTTGCCGATTCCGGTGAGTTTTCGAAAGAAGAATTAAAATAGTGTTAAAAATAGAATTTTGTATTGATATAAGGTCTGAAAACAATAGCACACATCTTTCTTGTTTATCAAATTGATTGCCAATAATTATGTTAACAATCAAAAAAAACATTATTGCCACTATGTTTCTAGTTACCTAGCTCATGAAAATCATTCAAGGTATCTTAAGTAATTACTAAACTGACTTAAGCAAAGCCTATTTAATACTTTTATTTTTGTTTCATAATTTTATGTATTGTTATATTTTGTCGTTTAGATAATGTTATTACTGCTAATGCAACTGTCCCGGGAGGAATTTATTCTGATCTTATGAACGCGCAGATTATCGACGATATTTTTTATGGAATGGGGGATGAAGAGGAGCTTTGGATCTCTTTCTTAGACTGGACTTACAGCACCACGTTTACAAGTAAATAATAAAATTATACAATCGCCAATTACACAAACGAATTCTAGTTGACGAAACGATCTTGGCCAACAACGTTGTCAACATTGTTTTTGACGGTCTGGATACTTTCTGTACAATTTTAATCAACGACGTGGAAGTCGGAAGGGGACAAAACATGTTTATTCGATACATTTTTCCAATAAAGGAACATCTTCAAGTAAAACCAAATCATTCATTGTTACCAGTTTTACAGTTAATTTTGCTGTAGCTCGGTATCAACAGTCTGCAGGTAAAATTTTTTTCTGCTGTGAATACTGCTGCGGAACTAGCTGAAAAACAGAACGAAAATTACGTCGTACCTCCCGAATGTCCTACCCCCGAATCGAGAGGGGCTTGTCATGCTAATTTCGCCCGGAAAATGCAAGCGTCATTTTCTTGGGACTGGGGACCCTCGTTCCCTTCTGTGGGAATTTGGTAACTATCAAGTTAACTGAATACATTATTGCAGGTGATATTTTAATTATTAGGAAGAACGTCTACTTGGAAGCTTTCAACGACGCAGTTATCCGTGATGTTGTTGTTAAAACCACAGAATTTTCCGGTGATGATGTTTGGAACTTGGAGTATACTGTTTATCTGAGCACTGAAGGAGCCGACCAAGCTGTTGGAACAATTACAATGGTTTTGAACATGGATGATGGCATAGATCTAGCAGCTATGTCAGACGTAGATGCGACTATCAATGAATACGGCGAAATTGCTGTCGCTAATAGCGTTAACATTTCGATGGTACTTATTTCTCTAGTTTTTAATTTTCTATACTTCTCATAATTAATTTAGAGTGATGTCAGAAGATGGTGGCCAAACGGTTACGGAGATGCTGTATTGTACAATTTATCAATAGACTATACAAGTAGCGGTTCCAATGAAAAAACCTCAAAGAATTTACGGATTGGCTTCAGAACCGTTCAAGTGGTTCAAGATCAATTGGGTGGGGTTAAAGTTATGTTGCATTAATGGAGGTAAAACTTCTTGTTTTCTTTCAGATTCAGGGCTAAGTTTCTATTTTGTGGTGAATGGCGTTCCTGTTTTTGCTAAAGGAGCCAATTCTATTCCATTAAATGTTCTTCCTGAGAGAGGTCAAGACCCAAACACCGTTAGAAACATACTCGAGTCAGCCGCCGATGTTCACATGAATATGTTGAGAGTATGGGGGGGTGGTGTTTACGAATCTGATTATTTCTATGAAACTACCGACGAATTGGGTATCATGATTTGGCAAGACTTCATGTTCGCATGTGCCATGTATCCCACAGATGACAACTTTTTAGGGTCAGTAGCTAAATGTTGTTTTGTTGAGGCATGAAGAGTTAAAATAAATATTACAGACATGTCACCGAGGAAGTTAATCATCAGGTTAAACGAATTTTTAACCATCCAAGCGTCGTAGTGTTCGCAGGAAATAACGAAAATGAGGCGGCCTTAATCCAAAATTGGTATAATGTTTGAAATTAGTTTGTCACCAAACATTACGTGAATTAAAAACTTTTAGGTATCAAACAAGTGATAACTATGAACTGTACAAAACCGATTATATCAAATTGTATGTAACCACCATAAGAGATGAGGTCTATCGAGTTTTGGGTTCAACAAATTTTCTCGTGTCGAGTCCAACTAACGGGCAAGAATCAGAAGCTGAAGGATATATCGCATCAAATCCGGGGGATCCTCTATATGGGGATGGTAAATAAGTTGAAACTGTTATCGAGAAAACCTTATTCTGCCTTTCAGTTCATTACTATAACTACCAATCTGATAGTTTCAATGACCGAAATTTCCCAATTCCGAGATTCTCTTCTGAATTCGGTTACCAATCGATGCCTGATGAAAGTGCTTGGTTAACTGCCACAAATGACATATCAAATTTACATCCGGCAAGTGATTTTGTGGATCATCGTCAACACCATCCAAATGGACTAGCGGAAAACACTGCTCTTATCGGTCTTCAACTTACTTTACCCGACGAGTCAAGTGAAAATTATTACAAAGCGTACATTTATTACTCGCAAATACTGCAAGCGATGTCGATTAAGATCGAAACGGAACATTACAGAAGATATATGGGTCGCTATGATGAAATGGGACAAGGAAACACAATGGGCGCCCTCTATTGGCAATTGAGTGATGTTTGGGTGGCACCTACTTGGTCAGGAATAGGTATGATTTGTTCTAATCTTGGCATAAATAACATCAATTTGTATCTATAGACTTTACCGGGAGATGGAAAATGTTGCATTATTTTGCCAAAAACTTTTTTGCCCCTCTCATTATCTCACCAGAAATAACAGATGACAATCAACTCGAAGTATATGTTGTTAACGATGCACCAACTGGATTAGCCACAAACTTAAATGCCGTTGTGCAAGTTTTTACTTGGACAAGTTTACAACCCTTGAGCGACAATGTGTATCCAATTGCTATAGTAAGCATCTATAGATTAGGCGGTGTGTAGGTACCACTTGAATAATTCATTTATTTCAATTTAGGAACCTGGTAACGTGGTTTCTGCTACTTCTTTTGCTATTGAGGAACAGTTAGCTTCTTCTGGCTGTGGCGATTATCCAACTTCCAGTGTCAATTGCTTTTTTGTTTTCTATATAACAGACGATGAGGAAAATGTTGTAACGTTTAAAAACTTCTATTTTCCTAGTAAATTGAAAGATTCTAATATACAAACACCAAATTTGCAAGTAAGTTTTTATTATATCTAGTACGATCTTAATGTTAATTCGTATGTTTAAGATTGCTTCGGTATTAGATGGACTTGGCCTGGGGGAATTTGAAATTACAGTCAGCACCGACACCGTCACTCCATTTGTTTGGTTGGATTCACACGAGATATCCGGTAGATTTTCTGAGAATGGATTTTTGATGTTAAGCGAGACTAAAACTGTTACCTTTAAAACTTCAACGTCAATTTCTGCAGCAGAATTGCAACTTATATTAACAATAACGTCATTGCGAGATTCCACTTACACATAATATTTAACATTAAGTACGGCATGCTTAAATAAACTTTGAACGCATTTATACGCCAATTACTTACTGCTTACTGCAATTCTTTTAATACGTTTTTTTACAATGTACACAAAGATGGACAAGGAATCATCATTGAATTGAAGTACAAAGAAGAGGATTTACATGGTGCCCTGAAACAACTTAAAAAAATGTCACTTTCCTCTATATAATCCTCTTGGCTCACCCTGTATGTTCAGAAATAATTTCCGGTTATAGTTTTTTTTTAGTTTATTTGTGTTTTAAAATCAAGTTTCTAGTTATCATAGAACTCAAGCTATCGAAGTCGGACGCACTATTGCCCCACCTTGTATATTTATACATTTCATGAACAGGAGACACGAGATCCATTTCATAAACTGGATTGTCGACTCCATGAACAAGATTTTCCTTGCTCTAATCCAGTTCTTGAAATGGGCATTCTTTTCATGAAATGGACAATTACTCTAAGTGGGTGCGACATATACAGGGTGGGGCAATAGTGCGTCCGACTTTAATAGCTCGAGTTTCATGATGGGTAGAAATTTGATTTAAAAACACAAATAAACTAGAGAAAAAAGTCTATAACAGAAAATTATTTTTGAACATACAGGGTGAGCGAAAAAAATTATACAGGGGCAAGTGACATTTTTTTAAATAAAATGTGGTGTTTAAAAGAAGATTTTTCGGAGCCTTTTCTTAGACTCTTTTCAATCCAATATTATTGCTGACTATTTCCAAACCGCTTAGATGTAGCGATTTTTTTGTTCAAATAATGGCATCTGTAGATGCATGTTAAAAAAATCACTGCAGTCACAATTATGAGTTTAAAAAAAAAATGTGCTATTACTAGTCCAGAAACATCTGTGAAATCTCTTTATTCGTTTTTAGTTTTGAAAAATTATACAGGGTGACTAAACTTAATTTTTCAATTTAGAACTTCTTGAATTTAATTATCTCCATTTTTTCAAATGTAACACCTGTATATTTTTGAACGATATGATGTAGAAGTTAAAAACAAACATTTTTTGTATAAACACCCTTATTGCTATTTGTAACCATTTTCGATTTATCGTCCGATAATTACAAAATTCAAGAATAATTCTAAAAAATTAGCTCGTTTTTCAAATAACTCGACAGATAAAATTGTAATAAGTGCCTGTATGTTCAAAAGTAATTTCCGATTGTAGATTTTTTTTCTAGTTTATTTGTGTTCTTAAATCAAATTTTTAGCCATCATAGAACTCGAGTTATTGAAGTCGGACGCACTATTGTTCCATCCTGTAAAATAAAAATTAAATCAGAAATAATATACAATTCATACATTTTTACGCCACGAGACGCTACCCTCTAACGATATCTCGAAAATTTGTCAGATATACACATCTATCTGGCAACATGAAGATATTGGTGTCCATCCTCAACTCTAATCATTTTTCCAGAAGCCACTATGGCTTTATTACAGCTCATTAGTCATGTCATCGTTTCCGAGAAGTAGTAAAGTTACAGCTTGTCAAAAATAGAAAAAGTCGTGACATTTCAAATTGAAAGAACGCCTTTCGAGTGACTGTCGTGTTGGCTTATTTTGAACCCTTATTTTGAAAGAGGTAGGCTAGCCGGGGATCTACCTGTGCAGGTACTGTCGTTTGCAGCTGAGTTGAGCAGTTGAAAGAATGAGGATCGAATCGCCTACAAACTTGACGGTTACCTGCGCATTAGAATAGACCTTTTCATTTCAGAAAACTGTCAAGGGATGATAACATTTGTTTCCAGCCATGTCAATGTTTGTTGACAGAGTTTTTCCGGAAATACCAATTTAGAACGAGCAATTGAGTGGGAAATAATACTTCCCGGTTCAGAGTCTATAACGATAGTAGACACGTCCGTATTAATGATATTTCACGTGTCTTTATACCTATTTGACATTATTTGACGAAACAAAAGAAAATGGGTAGTATGTTGTGACACATAATGAAATCGTCTATATGCGAATTCCAATACCTTCTCTTTCCCCATCGGTCAACTTAGCTGCTCAGGCATTTTTTTTTTTTGAACATTTTGTAGTTCGGAAAACGGAAAAACAAAATGAAGAGAAAGCCAAGCGCAATTATACGTCGTCACAATAATTACACATTTTTTTAAATAAAATGTGGTGTTTAAAAGAAGATTTTTCGGAGCCTTTTCTTAGACTCTTTTCAATCCAATATTATTGCTGACTATTTCCAAACCGCTTAGATGTAGCGATTTTTTTTGTTCAAATAATGGCATCTACAGATGCATGTTAAAAAAATCACTTCAGTCACAATTATGAGTTCTAAGAAAAAATTATGTAAAGACTAATTAGGAAACATCTGTGGAATGTCTTTGAATCGTTTTAACTTTTGATAAATTATACAGGGTGACTAGATTTAATTTTTTAATTTAGAACTTTTTGAATTTAATTTTCTCCATTTTTTTAAATGGAATACCCTGTATATTTTTTAACGATATGATGTATAAACTAAAAACGAATATTTTTTGTATGCACACCCCTATGGCTATTTGTAACCATTTTTGATTTATCGTCCAATAATTACAAAATTCAAGAGTAATCCTAAAAAATTAGATTGTTTTTCAAATTACCCGACAGATAAAATTGTAATAAGTGCTCCAGATGTTTTGTTTATAAAAACAGCATAAGTTTTTTTAGTAAGTTCACTTTATGTTTGTATCTTGATCATTTTTTGCATTTCATATTATCCGAAAAAAATACACATTTATCGCAGCTACCTGTTGTCAATTTTGAAACATTTGAAGTTTTTTGTCCAGTTATTTGGAAAACGATCTAATTTTTTAGGATTATTTTTGAATTAGAATGTAATGATTTGGCGATATTTCGTAAATGGTTACAAATAGTCATAGGGATGTACATACAAAAAACGTTTGTTTTTAGTTTCTACATCATATGGTTAAATAATATACAGGCTGTTCCATTTAAAAAAATGAAGAAAATTAAATTCAAAAAGTTCTAAATTGAAAAATTTAATTTGGCCACCCTGTATAATTTTTCAAAAGTTAAAACGGATCAAAGACATTCCACAGATGTTTCCTAACTAGTCTTTACATAATTTTTTCTTAGAACTCATAATTGTGATGGTAGTGATTTTTTTAACATGCATCTGCAGATGCCATTATTTGAACAATAAAATTCGCTACATCCAAGTGGTTTGGAAATAGTCAGCAATAATATTGGATTGAAAAGAGTCTAGAAAAAGGCTCTGAAAAATCTTTTTTTACACACCACATTCCATTTAAAAAAATGTATGTTCAAAAATAATTTCCGGTTATAGACTTCTTTCCCTAGTTTATCTGTGTTTTTAAATCAAATTTCTACCTATCATAGAACTCGAGCTATCGAAGTCGGACGCACTATTGCCCCACTCTGTATATAAAAGCTATTCATAAACATCGATTTGGTGATATATTTAAAACAACAAATAATGTCATAAAGCGCATTTATTAAACAATATTTATAGAAATGTACATATGGCTGTAAATTATAAACATAAGTAGGTAGGTAATACTTAAGTAAGTAATTTTATAAAAAGTTTTGATTTACTAAACTGTATACTATTTCTGTCGCAATATTTACAAAATTTCAGAAGAACGCGACATTTTGGTTCGGAGGGTAAAATAAATTCTTCGGGAAATTTGTCAAGAAGCAGGAGCAACACCTCCAAATGATGATCATTTTTGTGAAATTTTTCAAAACAAAAATTTCGTTCAATAACTTCTAACAGTACATATGGAAACTTGTTCATAAAGAGTTGCAAATCTTCAATGTCGCAATGTCCAAGGTAATAATAAAAGCGTCTCAACTCTTCCACCTCGTAGCAAATCGTTTTAGTTTTTTGCAAAATGTTATAAAAAAATGGGCTGCCTATTATTAAAGCCCCAAAGAAAAGAGTTGCATCGGTGCATGTATTGTCTCCATTGAATAAATGGTCAAAGAGACGCTGCTGGACAGCTTGTTTTCCGTTTTCCACTGCCACTAGGAAGGCATTCTGAATTGCTGTAGAATCTGGATGGCGGTCCAAAAGCATTGTCACAACTTCATTGTCTGCATTGTGCTTGCAGGCAAGGCTTAACGGGCTGTAATTATCCTTGTTCACGGCATTACTATTGACGCCTTGTTGAATTAGCCATCTAACAGTATTTGTGGCTCTTGCACGTACTGCTGTGTGCAACAAATTATCACCTTCATCGTCAATTATATTTAAGTCCGCACCAGCTTTTGCCAATTGGGCAATAAAAAAGGAATCGGAACATTGAACAGACTTCCTTAATAAAGAGTTTTTCTTTGCGTCCGGAAAAAGCTTGAAGCAATCCTCGTTATTGTCCATTTTCAACAATGAGAGAAACCTCATCTTCCTGGAAGAAGAAATTTTGTAAAAAAAATTATGAAAATCATAAAAAGTAATGATAACACAAAATTCTTAATAAATGCACAAAACTTAAAGAATGATTAGAAAGTTTCAAATATTGATGCTAGCAATATTACAAATCACTTACCTTTCGTTCAGAATTGCTAGCTTTAGAGATGAGTAGCGACCCGAAACGTCCCCAGTTGCAAAAAAATCCTGAAACCAAAAAACAATTGGTTAAGTATATTAAGACTCAAAGGAGAACTGGCAACTTTCAACAATTATTACGCTGATAACTGTGCTAACTTGCTAAATATTAACTAATTAGGGAAAAGTCAAAGCGCAGCAAAACGGATATTTTGCAAGGTAGTCTAAGCTCAAGACCGACCGTCAGGCTATGTGACTATAACTATATCTAAGTTACTCTTGACTAGGGCTGGGCGATACCAGAAACCAGGTATCGTGTATCGATACCTTTTGAGTATCGATATTATTCATAGTATTGAAAGTATCGAGGTATTGAAAGTATCGAGGTATCGAAAGTATCGAGGTATCGAAAGTATCGAGGTATCGAAAGTATCAAGGTATCGGAAGTATCGAGGTATTAAAAATATCGAGGTATCAAATATAGGAAATAAATAGATAAATGAATACAATAATAAATTTATTACTAGATACCTACATATTTAAATAATTTTATAGAAAACAAAACAAGGTAACTATAATGCCCGGTTTCACAAGCGAACATTAACGGTTCATTAACTTTTTTCTAACTTTTCTATTACTTTGATTGACCATAATTGCAATTCGTAAAGTGTTTGATAGACATTAACATTGCAACCTTTCATATTTCTAAAAATCCGCGGGTAACCCTACAAAAGAATTTCAACGATTTTTTAACGAATGATACCCCGACAATGGAGTACTTGCCTCATGTTTGGGAAATATGATATTTAAAAAATGTAGGCAATTTCATTAGACCCATATTTTTTTATTTGGTTCTAGGGTCAATATTTCGCCCAAAATTAATTTTTTTAATTCTTGGAGTGGAAGATTTGTGACGTAGCCGTCCCCTGCACAGCGTAATTCTAAAAGAAATCGTATGATGGCGCTTTACTCACATTGCTTGCGTTCTATTTATAAATCGCATGCCAATCTGCTGTACACATGTCGCGCACTCTGGTAGCAGCGCAGCATACTAGCCAAAAACAAGAGTCCATTCAATATAGGTGTGAGTCTTGGATACGAGGGACCAATGCGTTATAAAAACCAAAATTGCAAATATTGACGAAAATATGAAATAAAAAAATGGGAAAAAAATATTTAAGCCTCTTTTAGTTCTTTGCATGCATCTACCTAGAGAATAAAAAGTGCAATATTTTTTTTATGCAAGTACCCTATTCTACCCATTGATCAAGGTTCCGAACGAGGTCGCCAAAACAATGAATCACTCCTGATTTTCCAATGCAACCATTATAAACCATGCAGTTATTGAATAGCCAAATCGGCAGCAGCTATAAGAACATCGAAAGTATTGAAGTATCAAAAATTAATGTTATCGAGGTATCGAAAATATCGGTATCGATACATGTCGAAGTATCGAAAATATCGGTATCGATACATGTCACAGTATCGAAAATATCGGTATCGATATATTCGATAGTTCGATACCTCCGTGCTCTCAGTATCGACGTTCGATACTTGGTGAGGTGTCGATACCAACTTTAAGTATCGATATTTTGCCCAGCCCTACTCTTGACACGGCCTGCTTCAATGGGTTTCAACGCGTGGTCGACCGGTACGTTTTCTTTAGTGTCTCATTCTTATTCATTAAAGTGAGCGAGACAAGACATAAGCATCACCTCGCTGTAAATTGGCGATCTCGTTCATTTTAGATTTAGAGGATTAAGTTAAGACCGTGCAAACAAAATATCAAGTTTTAGAAATCATAATTAATTTAGGGAATACTTAACATAATGGTAAATGGGCATTAATAAGTAAAGGGAGTACTTACATTTTCAGAATGAGATTCACTGCAAGGATTTGTAATGTTCGCACGAAAATACATGATTACTACCACCACACAGAAGAAAGTGCTACTTCAAGATGTTTGCTGAACTAAGCATGAAGTACAAAGTGACTGCTACTCGGCAAAATTTGGTCTTTTATAGAACCCCTCGTAAACTACCCCTCCTCTTGGGGTTTCTTGGTGAAAAGGTTCAGAATCTTCTAGAAAATTTTCAAGGAATAAACGGTCCTCGCACAAAGACCTGGACGATAATGGTTGTTGTTAATCTTCTCCCCCATTCAATGAGGAAGTCTTTGAAGAGGAACTTGTAAGATTTTTATTGCAGTCCCAAATCTTTTCGAAAACGGCAATAATACTCAAACTAAGCAATCAGAACTTCTCAACTAAAAACGATTACTTACTAAATTTATTCAATAAAGTTTGTTATACTGCTTTATTTATTATTGAACCGCAATTTGCACTAAAAGTTTGATCACACAATTTATTATTTGTTTGGGTCTATACATCAGTATCACAAAATGCAAAATCCAACTCATACGCCTAACAATCTGTCCTGTTATGAAATTTTGAACAAACTTAAAAGACCTCGTTTCCTGAAATTAATAGTAGTTAATTATTTATTTATAATAATTGATATGGAACAAGCATCTAGTAAAGATCCATGATCCAAGAACGCACAGATAAACGTAAAATTCATTCAAGAGAAAACATCTTGCTTTTCGCTACTCGTTATGTACGCACCATTACTTAAATCCTCGGCTGTACATACCTACCACATAAAAGCATTTGAGGATTTCCTTACGTTGTCTCTGTTACCTGTCCTTCTGCATCCTTTCAACCGCTAATTTAGCTGGAAGTGGCTGTAAACAGTAAGCAGCTTAAGTTGTAAAGTTCAACTGAAGGATTTATGGTCTGCCTATGCTATCCCATCCAGATAATCTGCAGATCATCAGGGTTACGCAACTACATTTAGAATAATATAATATGGAAATTTAAAGTTGTGACACTCTAAAAACTGATCTAAGGTGCCTATTTTCACGAAATTCATAAAAGTCTCAATATCTCGAAAACTAATGACTTTTTACTGAGGTCATATTATGATATTCTGGTCAGTAATAAGCTGGTCTATCAGCCCTCCACGGGTTGACGTTGAGTTTTGGGACACTCTGTATACGGCATATGCAAGAACAAAAGGTACTATCAATATACGCACCTCTGGCAGGTAGGCAACATCTTATATACATGACCTTGGAATGCAAACACAACCCTCATAAAGAATAACATGGGTTTGGGGCCATAACTATACTACTAAAAGCAATTTCTGCAACATGTGAATGGGCATTATGAGGAAAATGCGACCGGCAGCAATAGTAGGTTTAATTCAAGGCCGTATTCTAATAGTTCATAAATTTCACTACAAACCCTTAAGTCACCATTTGAACCCATAACTCATGATTTCTTTAATTTTTTTATCAATTAGAATACTTTCCAAGAAACTTTACCAAGAAGACAATTTTTGTGCCCGTGTCCTTCAGTGTCGAAGTTGGTAAAGCTTATATTCCTAGACAAATCTGTTTCTTGAAATTCGACATTTTCTCGTCTACTGAAGAATTATCGTCTTACATTGAGGAGTGGAGACTTACTTCTCGCAGTCTGTTTTGGACAGTTTAACTTCAAATAAAATTTGTATCCCTCTTGAAACAGAAAGCGTTGTGGCTGTTCCTGTCTGCTTTTTGAGAATTTGAAGTTCAAAACATTGGTTATATCCTGCAGTACTCTCTAGGTATATGTATTAGGGTGTTTCAAAAAAATCGAATATTTTGTTTTTTTCAAATGGTCGGCAAATTCTGTCAGAGAATGCTAAAATAAAGACCTCGTCAAAATTTGAGCTCTTAATTTAAAGATTTAGTGGTCGCGGTTCGCAACTTTCTATTTCCCATTTAAATAACATAAGAAATAAATATTTTTAACTTTAGATTTTTTTTTTTTTTATGAAGAAGATTTTCAGTATCTATTACAAGTTGTAAAAAAGCACAGAGAGATGTACCCTAATTGTAATAAAAAAGCCTTAATATAACAGTTGGACAATTGATTATTTTTAATTTCTACCCTTTTCTTTTAGAATATCATTTATAATTTGTCGTTAAACATTTGTTCTCATTTTTTTTATCACCTTCCGTATGTCTCAGATATAAATGTGTGATATTTTTTTATTACATAATGATAAAAGTTGAAAAACCCGAAAAATCGGTTCAAATTAAACTTTGACCTTGAATAACTCTGGAAGGATTCAATTTATGGAAAAATTATAAGAGACCTTTTTTGTAGAGCATTAAATTTTCTATAAGAATCTGAATTGGTCATTGCCATAAGTTCATTCAATCCAGAGATATAAAATTCTAAAGTTAAAAATATTTATTTCTTATGTTATTTAAATGGGAAATAGAAAGTTGCGAACCGCGACCACTAAATCTTTAAATTAAGAGCTCAAATTTTGACGAGGTCTTTATTTTAGCATTCTCTGACAGAATTTGCCGACTATTTAAAAAAAAAAAAAATTGATTTTTTTGAAACACCCTAATATGTATAACAACCTAATCCTAGTTCTAATTAGGTTTTCAAATTTTCCGTTTTTTTTTGTAGGACTTGCACCAGAGCATTTTTTGTCTTCATATGTACTCAGCAAGTAGTAATATCTGATTAGCTAGTTGACATAACATTGTAGTTATTAATGGTAACTTATACACAGTGCTTTACTATATTTTACCGAACAGGCATATCAAGAAAAATTCAAATGCTCCCCTAACTACAGGTAGTCTCTACGATTAAGGTGAATAGGGTACCTTAAGAGGGGTCACAAAAAAATTATTAAAGATGAGATGCGAGGTATAATGAAATTCTTACATTCAGATTCTAGTTAGGGGATAATTTGGATTTTTTTTGATATGCTTATTAATAGCTCCGGTAGAATTTGGGCCGTTTTTAATAATTTTTTTGTGACCTCTCTAAAGTTAACGTCGGTAAGTGTGATACCTTTCTGTAATCAGAAGAAAATCCCCCACGAGATAGTCTATTAAGAAACATAGGTTCCCCATTGTGAATCGAGAGTTGATTCACTCCCGGTTCGAACCCAAAGCTCTGGGATGTACAGCCGGCCAAAGAATTAATGCACAGGGGGGTCTGGGTGACGATGTAAAGCAGGCAACACTCCTTGCACGGTTTACGGCCGAAGGTTTGGTACCGCATTGAGGACTCGGTGATTGCCAACCCAGCACACTCAGGTAGGGTTGTAAATACCGTAAAAGGAATTTTGCACACCAAGATCGCAGACATTTTATCTTCAACGGTGTTTCGACATTTGTCAGGAAAAAAAAGAGTAATTATACAAAGATTAACACATTATGAAAAAAATTAGGTTACTTTTATTCAAAGGTCTACACCATTTTTTTTTTAATTTGGAGCCTATTGTTGCTAGAATCGTTACTCCGTAACCAAACAAAAATTAAAAAAGAAGAGAGCATTTTATTTCTACATCAACCTATTGTCTATAAATGTTAATATCTTATTGGATATTAAATGAAGTAAATGGGAATAATGCTTATGACATTTATGACAATTAATTCTGCATTAATAGTTATTTATGTATCAAGGGAATAAACGCCGATTTTAATCCCGAGAATGAAAGCGTTGATTGAGATATTTACTAAATATCTCAATCAACGATGAAAGTAATGCACGAGGCGCAGCCGAGGGCATTTTCATTCGAGGGATTAACGATGTTTATTCCAGAGATGCATACAAAACTTTCTTTCCGACCGTTTAAGTTAATAATAATAATAAATTAGAGAAGGAATAATAGTTATAATTGACAGAAACCTAAATAAAGTTGGCTGACGTTATTATGGAAATGAGTTTCTTTATGTTAAGATCGGCATTTTTTTTACTTTATTCCCCGGTAATAGGGTGGCACTTTATTCCCTCATTATAAGGGAATAAAGTACCACTTTATTTCCGGTTGGGAAGAAAGAAATTAATGAGATGTAGTATTGAACGATTTTAACAAATACCTAACATATTCAAGAAGAAACATTCAAAAAATCAATGTCAAATGAAAGTCAATATTGAAGGGAGTTTCTGTGTATGATTTTAAGATTAAAAGTCTTAATAAACATACTTCCGTTTTCGCTTAATCTTTCATATACAGGGCGGTTAACCATAAAACCCAGTTCTGATTAAATTACTTAATAATTGTAATTGACTCTTAGCAAATTAATAACAATTTTGTGAAACAAAATAATTCAACAACCACAGCCTAGAGAATTGTAGAGAATTTTAATATCCTGCTTTTAATTTAGAAGAGACATATAAATATTTGTTTTTATTTCTTTACTGATAAACACTTCAAGATACGAAAAATATTCAAGAGATCTTTTTTATTACAAAATAAAGCACGATTAATAAAATAATTTTTGTTTATGAAGAAAATAGAGGCGTATCATTTTTTTTATTCAAAATAATCAAGGTGACATTAATTGGGATGCCACTGGTTAAAACTAAAAATTTGTTGTTTCACAAAAGTTGTGTCTCTACACATAATTTACATCCACCAAGCTTAATAGAAATATCTAATGTAGTTTCGGAGTTATTAAACAAAAAATCTTTTTTGGCCTGTAGTATTATAAAAAAAATATTTAATAGAATTAATCTTTAAAACTTATGTAAACTATAAAAAAATCCATTTAAGAAAATTTAAATGTATTTCACTCTTCATCTTGTTGATTATAAAATAATTATCGAATTATTTATACGTAGCACATTGGACCATGTGGACTTACTAAGTCAATATTGAAGGGGGTTAATTTGTGCATGATTTTAAGACAAAAAGTCTTAATTATTAACATACTTTCATAAAATAATTCAACAATCACAGCCTACTATACAGAGAATTTTAATATCCTGGTTTTAGTTTAGGGACATACAAACAACTGTTCTTTATTTTTTTACTAATAAATAATTTTTGTTTATGGAAAAAATAGTGGCGTATTATTTTTTAATTTAAAATAATCAAAGCGACATTAATTGGGATGCCACTGGTTAAAAATTTTAATCTATTTTAGACCTTTAGCTTGCTGATAAACATGTTATACCTACTGCTAACGAGAAAATAGTTATCTAATTATTTATACGTAGCACACTGGACCATATGGACTTACTAAGCATTAACAGCACTCTGATATAAGTTTGAATTATTTTTGAGTAACATCGCTTTGTAGCGTATTCTCGCTACATAGTATCGGATTGCAGCATTTTGGCTTGTAAAGTATACCTACCGCCAAGATAATTCCAATCTGCGTGAGAGAATTATAATTGTCATAAGCATTAGGTATTCCTATTTACTTTACTTAATATCCATTAAAGTCTTAAACTGGGACGTTTATAGGCAATGGATTCAAGTAGAAATAAAATTCTTTCTTCTCTTGTAATTTTTGTTTGGTTACAAAGTAACAATTATAGCAACAATAAGCCCCAAATTTTAAAAGCAATTAGCTAATGTTTTTTGACAAATGTCAAAACACAGTGAAGATAAAATTTCTGCGACTGTGGTGTGCGAATTTGCCAAAAAAATTTTTACGGTATTTACAACGCTACCTGAGCTACCGACCGACCTTCAGGACGCCAGCGGTGAGAGATGGTGCCAAACATTGAGAGAGTGAGGAACGTGGCAGTAAAGTTGCCTACAGGGCAAGGACCTGTGCATTAATTCTTTGGCCGGCTGTACCCTATGCACTTCAATCGTAGAAATCTACCAGTAGTTAGGGAAGAATTTGATTTTTTCTCAAGTTTCCGGTAAAACTTGGGCCGATTATGGTGAAGCACTCTGTATAATCTTAATCTAACGCTTTTATTTTTTATCAATTGATTTATTAAGTAGGTATTTTTACCACTCAATCAAAATCTGTACTGAATTCCACTTCAGGTGAAAACCTCCCATTTTTATCGCTTTATTATTATTTAGCCATCGATATTAGTAACATCTTGAAACAGTCATCAGGCAATAGCTACGAACGTATTTAAAACATTGGTCTGAATTTTGCCATGTCAGTGTTTATAAAATTTATTATTTTGGCATCAATAAGTTTTCGTGTCAACTGGTCCGAAATTATATTACAAGATTTGGGAGGAAATTGGTTGGTAACGGGAGAAACTGAAACAGGTAAAATTATAAAATTATGATACAAAAACAATTCTAACTGATAAACTGACTTGAAACAGGAACCATTTCCGAAAATGCTACTGTTCCGGGCGGAATTTACTCTGATCTGATGAATGCCGGAATTATTGGCGATATTTTCTACGGCATGGGAGATCAAGAATATTTATGGGTTTCATTAACAAATTGGACCTACACAACGACGTTTACAGGTAAAAAATTCAGCAAGAGTTTTCATCTAACAACATCAACTTTTTAGTGAACGAATCCTTACTAAGCGACAATTACATCAACCTAGTCTTTGAAGGTTTGGACACTTTCGCCACTATTTTGATAAACGACGTCGAAATAGGCAAATCTGAAAATATGTTTGTCCGTTACATTTTCCCGGTGAAAAACCAAATACAAGTAAATTCCCTACAATTTTAAAAATAAATTATTTAAACGTTATAATAATTATAGCTCGGTGATAACACTTTAGAAGTGCGATTTTCGTCAGCTGTAACAACAGCCGCTACTCTTGCAGAAGAACAGAGTCAAGACTACGTAGTTCCTCCGGATTGTCCTGCCGCAGCATCTCGAGGAGCTTGCCACGTCAATCAAATCAGGAAGATGCAGGCATCGTTTTCCTGGGATTGGGGTCCCTCCTTTCCTTCCGTTGGAATTTGGTAAGTATATTAAACAAATTTACAGAGATTTTAACAACAAGTTTCATATTTTCGCAGGAAGGATGTGTATTTGGAAGGTTTCAATGACGGAGTTCTGCGCGATATTATTGCTGTAACAACTGAAGATGCTAGCGATGAAATGTGGTATTTGGTCTCCACTATGTATCTGAGTGTCGAAGGTGGCAACTATTTGGCGGGGGAAATTGCAACGACACTATACACTGTTAATGAGGTAGTTTCTTCATCAGCAACTATTAACGAAACCATAGATGAAAATGGGGAGATACCCTGTTCGTTACTCATGCAAGTTCCAATGGTAAAATAGACGGTTTGAACTTGCAACATTAATAACTTTTAACATAATTGTTAGGACGATGTCAAACGATGGTGGCCCAATGGATACGGTGATCCCAATATGTACAAGCTGGTCGTAGAATTTACTAGCACTTCTGCTGAGAAGACTTCAAAGGAAGTCAACGTTGGTTTTAGAACAGTGCGGATAGTTCAGGATCAATTAGGTGATGTCATTTAACTTTATAATAATTAATTTCTTAACGGTATGAAATTGTTAGATTCTGGATTGACTTTCTACTTCCTAGTGAATGACGTCCCAGTTTTCGCTAAAGGATCCAATACCATTCCTCTAAATATTCTGCCAGAACGGGGGCAAGACCCCAACACCATTAGAACTCTTCTGGAATCGGCTCGTGATGCTAACATGAACATGTTGCGGGTGTGGGGTGGAGGAGTGTACGAGTCTGATCTATTCTACCAAACAGCAGATGAACTAGGAATCATGATATGGCAAGATTTCATGTTTGCTTGCGCCCTCTACCCAACTAAACCGGAATACTTGAAGCAAGTATTAATAATTGGCTGCAATTATAGCGATATATAAAGTTACAATTGCAGCAACGTTATTCAAGAGGTGCGTCATCAAATTAAAAGGTTGTACAGTCATCCCAGTATCGTTCTATTTGCCGGAAATAACGAAAATGAAATGAGTTTAAGCTACAACATGTAAAAGGACCAAAAAAATTTAATTTTTATTCTCATATTGACTTGCAGTTTTGGGAATAACGAGAACTTTAGGCGCTATAAATTTGATTACATCACTTTATATGTTGATACCATCAAATCAGAGGTAATTCGTATTTTGCAAGCTGCAAATTATGTGGTTTCAAGTCCTAGCAATGGAAGAGAGTCGGAGGCTGAAGGTTACGTAGCAGCAAATCCAGAAGATACATTCTACGGAGATGGTAACTCTTATCTTGTCCACTACATCGTTATATGTAATTTTGATTTGCAGTACATTATTATAATTACCTTTCCGATAGTTTTGACGTAAGAAACTTTCCAATTCCTAGATTCGCTTCTGAATATGGATATCAGTCAATGCCTGATCTTACTGCTTGGTTAACAACAACTAACAACATTTCAGACTTACAACCTTCAAGTGCCTTTATCGACCATAGACAACATCATCCTTCAGGGACGATAGAAAATACACTTCTCATCAGTTACCAAATTACTTTACCCAACGAATCCAATGAGAATTATTATAAAGCCTTCATCTTCTATTCTCAAGTGATGCAAGCGATGTCTATCAAAATCGAAACTGAACATTATCGAAGCTATACAGGGCGTTTAGACGAAACGGGGCAGGGATATACCATGGGTGCTCTCTTCTGGCAACTCAATGACGTTTGGGTTGCACCAACGTGGTCTGGAATAGGTTTGTTGTCCAGTAATAAATACAGGATGTTTTCTAAACAACGACTCAAGTCATACCTTCGTTACTTACCTATTATCCGACTTGAATGAGAAAAAACTTTAAAAAATTATTCTTTAAATACTATACAGTAAAAGTGATTATAATTTTTCTATAAATATTAAGAGGAGCGTCTTTGCTGTACCATTTGTAGATTGTAGAACGTCAGCAAAATGCATTGACGTGATTTTTTGTATTAGCAGTGGCACGTATTGAAAAGAGAGAAAATGCATTTCGTATTTCCAAGAAAGCTTCGTACAAGTAAAAAATATCTGACTTTTGTTTTTGAGATCTGATACGTAACAATAGAGACTCCAGAATAATGGAGTTACGGCTTGGAGCGTTTTTAAAAAGCACGCTGTATAAGAAATTTGCTTCTAATTAAATTTTATCTACGTAGATTTTACTGGCAAATGGAAAATGTTACAGTACTTTGCTAAAGATTTTTTTACGCCAACTATTGTCACATGTGAACCAAAACACGAGAACATCGAAATTTACGTTGTTTCCGATGTTCCAACTGCTAATGGTTTACCTGTGCATGCTAATGTTGTGGTTCAAGTTTTCGATTGGCAAAGTTTTGACTCCTTAACTAAGAATCAATTTCCTATAACTATAGTAAGTAATTCTTTCGATTGGGATGTAATCATCTATTTTCATGGTATTGTAGCAATCTGGTCGAGCTGTACAAGTTATTGTTTTAAACGTTGGTGATTACTTAAATTATTCCGGATGTGGAGATTCTGAAGTAGCTACTACTAGATGCTTTTTCTACTTTCAAGTTATGGATGAAAATCAAAACCTTATAACTCCGGACAATTTCTATTTTCCTGGAAAGTTGAAAGATTCGAATATTCAATCTGGAAATATAAAGGTGGAATTTTTACAAGAATTATAAAACATGATGAATCCGTATTTTTTAGATCACTTCAGTGCGTCAACTCTCCCCAAATGAATTTGAAATTGTTATGAGTACCGATGCAATCGCTGCGTTTGTTTGGTTGGATTCTCAGGAGATTCCAGGAAAATTTTCAGAAAATGGATTTTTGCTTGTAACCAGCGGCAAAACTGTTTTCTTTTCCGCGCTATCCACAACAACAGTAGAAGAATTAGAAAATGTTTTAACGGTAACGCATCTGCGAGATCCCATTTACGAAAAGTAAAGCTGATGACGTCAAAAGTGCACTTATTTACCTTCATCAAAACTTTTTATTTATTTGATTATCACCAAATGATGATAATTAACAATCATCATTTGAAGCCTGCTATAGATTCTCAACCACGATAAGTCACTGCAATATAATAAGAAGAGCAAAGGACTAAGTACAGAGCCCTGCGGCACTTCCAAAAGAATATACTGCGACATATTACCGTCGTATAAGGTGGGCTGTTGTAACTACAGTAGTTCTTTAGCCGGCTCAGTGAATTATCTGCAGGTCAAAGAAATATAGTTTAGCAAGAAGAAGCTCTATGTTAACGCTATCAAAAGCTTTAGATAATTATATCAAACAAAATCAGAATTGTGACCTCATCTCGATCAAAACCACGAAGGATGATAAAGAGAATGGATACTATTCTTGACTGATTCATGGAACCTTTAGCACGTTGACGGACCTTTTGATGGAATTGTTGTGTGACAAACTCAGAAGGTCCTTAGTTTTGTTTCTTTTGCTTTTTACTCATGTGAATAATTAATACTTCTGCTTAGCTTCGCCTTTTTTGAAATGCCTAAGTTTGTTGAATTATCCATTTTGGGTCGACTAGATCCAAAACTTTTTATTATATTTGATATCTAGTTCCTAGAAAAACTACATAGTAATCAAGAAACCAATTTTTGGAATTATTGATAAACAATTTGACAAACTCCAAACTCCTTAAAATCAAGTAACGTTTGAACCATTTAAAATTTTAAGAGCAGCTCTTAATAATTGATAGCAGATCTAGAAATAGAAGTAAGGCTTAACCTCAATTATAACAATTTACAAATAACAAATAAATAGGTTCAAAGTAGAAAAAAGTATTAATAATAAAATGAATTAAAACACGCTGTAAGTTACCTTTACCTTTACGTATTTGTTTGTACAGCGTTCCGTTTTGAAAAATATGGCAAAAAGTGTGGAGTTAGAAAATAGAGGTGAAGGAGATAGCAACTGGATTCATCACTATCTGTTACACTCCGTTTTTATCAGACAATGATTTTTATATTTAGGAAAAATTAAATACTTCTCAAGGGTCAATCTGATTGATTACTTAGAGGATTAAAAAACACTTAAATACTTGCGTCAGTGATGGTTCAAAAAATTAAAAAGATTATATTATAAATAAATGGTGTCAATCCTTTTCTTGTGCCTTACTAAGCATGTCACGAATAATTGAAATTCTGCTGTTGATGGCGCTATGCCTAGAAGGCTGCAGGTCGGAAATTATCACCCAAGATTTGGGCGGACAATGGGTGGTAACGGGACAAGGCGAATCACCAGGTAAAAATTAACAACAAAAGAAGCAGTTACTACATTTTCTTGCTATAGATATCCCCGTTTCTGTGAACGCCACTGTACCAGGAGGCATCTACTCAGATTTAATGAATGCTGGAGTGATCGGGGATATTTTTTATGGCACGGGAGATCAAGACTATATTTGGGTCTCTTTATCAAACTGGACTTATACCACCACATTTACAGGTGAGACATTTATAGACTTTTTTGCAACCCTAACAAAAAAAATTCTAGTGGATGAACAACTTATGAACAGTGACAACATCAACATTATCTTCGACGGATTAGACACTTTCGCTCTAATTTCAATAAACAATGTTGCAATAGGCGAAGCCACTAATATGTTCGTCCAGTATATATTCCCAGTGAAAGAGCAGTTGGTGGTAATTTTTCTCCAATACCAACAACAGAAATTAACCTGTTAACAATAGTGATGTAAATTTTTCCATAGATTGGCCTCAACACTATCGAAGTGGTATTTTTATCTCCTGTAACAACTGCTGCGGCTCTGGCGGAAAAGCAAAGTGAAGATTACGTAGTGCCTCCTGACTGCCCATCTCCTGAATTTCGAGGAGCATGTCACGTTAATCAAATTCGAAAAATGCAAGCTTCATTTTCTTGGGACTGGGGTCCGTCGTTCCCTTCCGTTGGAATTTGGTGATTGTTCGTGGCGCAGCTCCGGTTTATTTATTTAAAGAAATCGCGTTGCAGGAAAAACGTTTTTCTAGAAGGTTTTAATAATGCAGTTATCCGTAACGTGGTGGCAAGGCCGTCCAAAGATCCAGTTGAAGACGTCTGGAACTTGATAATTGACACGTATTTCACTGTTGGTATCAACGAGCTAGCTGCAGGACAACTGTTCTACATTCTGTCCACTGATGATGGTATCGTAGAAGTGAATTATGGAGTCAGACAAACATATGATATCTATGGCGAAGTTAGGGTCGCACATTCTTTAAATGTTCCAATGGTAAGCGGGTTTGTGGTTCCTTTCAACCATCAATGATTAACAATATAATTAAAGGCAAGCGTAAAGAGATGGTGGCCTAATCGTTATGGTGATCAACACCTGTATAATTTAATTGTAATGTTTGAAGGAGACGATGGTGAAATCAGTGAGAAAAGAACAAGAGTTGGATTTAGAACTGTTGAACTTAAACAAGATCAACTTGGTGAGTTTCATTACTCCACAAAAGTTTGATTACAATTAGTTTCTTATCCACAGATTCTGGATTGACCTTCCATTTTGTGGTAAATGATGTATTAATGTTTGCTAAGGGAGCAAACGAAATTCCCCTTAACGTCCTCCCGGAGAGAGGACAAGATCCCGACACTATCAAGAGTATTCTGCAATCAGCCAAAGACACCCATATGAACATGCTAAGGGTGTGGGGTGGTGGAGTTTATGAATCCGATCTCTTTTATGATACTTGCGACGAAATGGGAATTCTTATTTGGCAAGATTTCATGTTTGCGTGTGCCCTTTACCCAACTCGTCCCGACTACCTGAGGTAAAATTTTCTTAAGTCACACACTCGCGCGTTTTAATTGAGCGTTGTAGCAACGTTGTGGATGAAGTTCGTCATCAAATTAAGCGATTAAGCAGTCATCCTAGCATCGCTCTTTGGGCGGGCAACAACGAAAACGAGCTGGCTTTAGCCCAAAATTGGTAGGTAAAAATTAAATGTTTGTGCCTACCATTGTTAAGAATGCTAATGCTTCATTCCATTATTCAATTTGAGTCCCTGTTAAATTATTTATTTTCTGTAATTGAAGACTTGTTCATGTGAACTGAACCGGATAGAGTAAAATAAGGGGAGGCTTCGACTCCAAGTGCTCCCTTTTGCCTCTTATTAAAACCACAATGTCATCAGCGTACCCCTGAACATTCTAGCAATTAATTTTTTAAATCAGTAAATAATTCGGTCTATGTCGTTTCCAAAATTGTCAATATTTTCATTTTTTTAAATCTACGTTTAGGTTTGGTACTTGGGAGAACTTTGAATTTTATAAAGGTGACTTCATTAAGTTGTATGTGGACACCATCAAAACCGAGGTACAGCGAATGCTACCCTTCGCAACATTTTTAACTGCCAGTCCAACCAATGGAAAAGAATCAGAGGATGAGGGCTACATAGCCCAAGATCCTCAAAACTCCTTCTACGGCGACGGTAACTATTTTTTGCTAGACTTTGGCTGCAACGTTGTTGGTGTTAGTTCATTTCTACAGTTACTACGCAGATAGTCTAGATCCAAAATCGTACCCAATTCCTCGATTCGCGTCCGAATTTGGATACCAGTCGATGCCAGATGTAGACGCTTGGTTGACTGTGACTGACGACATAGCAAACTTGGCTCCAGCGGGAGTTTTCGTTGATCATCGACAACACCATCCGGGAGGATTGGAACAAAATAATATTTTAATCGATTTTCAGCTTCAGCTACCGGATAATTCAAGTGAAAATTACTACAAAACGTACATTTACTATTCGCAAATTGTACAAGCTATGTCGATTAAAGTTGAAGTTGAGCACTATCGAAGTTTTAAAGGCGTTCTGGACAGTCAAGGACAAGGCAACACAATGGGCGCCTTGTTTTGGCAATTGAACGACGTCTGGGTGGCCCCAACATGGTCCGGAATAGGTTGGTTGTATTCACCTCAAGACTTCTAATCACAATCCCTATTTTCTCTCATACATCTAAAAATTCAGCTGACGCCAATCATCAACTGCTCTTATAAATTGTTTTCCACTTATGCAGATTTTACTGGAAAGTGGAAGATGTTACAGTACTTCGCTCTAGACTTCTTCTCACCAGCTATAGTAACTGCAAAATTGGTCAATGATGTCAAATTAGAAGTTTATTTTATTTCCGACGTGCCCGCTACAGATGGCACAATAGCCGTTACCCTTACTACAACGGTCTACCAATGGAACTCTTTGACACCTGTTGCTAGCAATGTTGTTTCTGTAGATGTAGAAGTAAGTAAGTTCCTAACTGTAATCATTATGCTAGTAATTATTTTGCAGAATACCAATAATGCTGCCTTACTTCTTTCCACCAATGCAACCGAGTTGTTGGTTAATGCTGGTTGTGGTGCCGACTACGACGTTGCTAAAACAAACTGCTTCTTGCACTTGGAAGTCAAACAAGCCCCATTTTTTGTTACACCTAACAATTATTTTTTCTTCGACAAACTAAAAAATTCTAACATACAATCAGCTAGTGTGGCAGTAATAATATTTGTTTTAAATCGATTCCACGTTTGATACCACAATTGTTTTTAGATAACATCCATTGTACAAACTGATGGCAAAGTTTTCAATATTAGCATTTCCACCGATAGCATTGCGTTATTTGTGTGGTTGGACTCGCACCAAATTAAAGGGAAGTTTTCAGAGAATGGATTTCTTCAGGTGACTGAATCAAAAACAGTCACTTTTACAACAACATTAGAAAACGTAACGACAGAAGAGTTACTAGATGCAGTGACTGTTACGCATCTACGTGACCCCGTGTACAATTGAAATATTTGATTCAATAGATATTTTTCCCTGAACATGTTCGCTTTATGCCCTAAATATTTACGAGTCTTTTAACGGGAATTATCCCTAGATAGTCATTCGAGAAATTAAGGACCTTACAAAACTTATTTTTACAAATAAATATAATAATATATTGTATAGAAAAAGTACTTGAATATTACAACAAAAAATAATTACATAAAAGGACAGAATGATAGATGTAGCAAAAAAGTATTATAATTGTATTATTTAAGGGTGTCAAAAACATTTTAATTTTGTATTATGTAAGTACTATGCCCAAAATAGAAAGAATACGAAAACTAACATCAACTAAAATGATCAGTTGAAAATTAAATTTTATTTTTTCGAAAATATTTAAAGAAATGTTAATAGGTACACCCAATTACTTGTGTAACGTATCTAAACTTTGAAATTCTCACCCTAAGACACAGTGCAGGATTTCGGGTGTATTTGGGAATGATTTTGTTTTGGGGTGTCACAATGAACAATTAGATGTAAACAAGAGATACGAATATATTTATTTTTAATATTGATACAAATAGTATACACCAAAACATCCAAACTAACCTACGAACTGTTCAATTTACCTTTAAATAAATTTGTACTTGATAAAATAACAGCTCTTTCAGGGTTAACAGTAACTTGCAAGATTTTGCAAAGATATCCCAAACTTTTTCACTTTACAAAATGAGCTTACCAATATTCAGACTTTTAGTCAGTAAATTTGTATATGTACAATTAGTCGTTCACTTAATTAAATTCATTGCCGTAAACCTACGTTTAAAATTAAATTTCACTGAAGTTGGCGTAAAAAAGCTGACAGACTTTCTTAAGCGCAACGGAAAGGAAGAGATCATTAAAATTAAAAAAATATAATTAAGGGTTAAACACTTACGTGGCAGTAAAACGATAAGTGTAACATAAAACTTTGTGATGCTTATGTTTTATAATAAGGCAAGCAATTTGTTTAATGTTTCAAAAATAAAATTACTTAAAATGGAAGCTGCATGAAAACTAGACTTTCTACAATCATAATAACAAATTCGTTTTGACGGCCGATCAAGTAAAAATTATAATCATCAACAAGCAGAAATAATTAAAAGAAACTAGCAGTATCAGTGTAAAAAATGTATTTTTCAGATTGTTTCGTTAAAAAACTACAAGCTATATGGTGTAAAAAGCTAGGCACAGGTAATAGGCTGGGGGCAAAAAACCACCTCGTATGATCAGTGCATTGAACTGTACCTCCCAACAGTCGGAATTACTTAGAGCTGATGAACAAAATCGCTATCTACAAATACAACGTGATTTAAGGTCTTCTTAATTATCATAAGTTGAAACAACTAGCTGGTTCAAGAGTCTAGGTACAAAAATACACGCAATTAATTCGGACTTCAATGAAGGTACTTAAGCAGATGATGGCAATAGTCCACAAATAATTAAAACACCGCACAATATTATAATAGTTGGACCGTGATCACAATGAAACTTGTCTAGTTTCAATCAAAACGGGCCCACACGAACGTTTCTTGGGACAATACATCAGAGTCTTGTTATCAGTAAATTGGCAAAATATGTTGACGGTGTCGCTAAATTAAAGGCCACCTCAGCTATCACTCCTCGCTAAAAAACATTATAAAAATAATCTTTCCAAAATCACATATACATTAATTATTTTTGGACTACCCTTACATTAATTACATTTACCAACTCTTCAATAATTTCTAAAAACGAATAACACAAAAAGAACAAAAATCATAAAAACAAAGTTAGCGCCACTAATATTCCAAATAATATAAATTTATCACAGATATTCTTGTAACAGTTTTTCTTTTTCGATAATTTACCGTTAAAATTTCATAAAACCTAGCTATATTGTTCAAAACAATTAAACAAATTAAATAAAACGTCCAACTGGGTAGTTTAGAACTACACGACATCAGCAGAAAACTGATACATGCACTACTTCCGCGGATTCCACATTTATTTGAAGAAATAATCTCCTCAACGACAAATTTATTAGTCACCCGAACACAAATAGATGTTTTGTTTTGAGCATTTAATCAATAACTTGAAAAAATGTGACTGCACAAGACAATTATTGCGAGAAGTTTATTACCATATTTTTATAAATTCTTTTTATAAAATTTTAGCGCTTCTTTACGATCAATGCTTCAAACTTTCCTTACAAAAGCTACTGCTCAGATTAATAAAAATTTTGTATACAGGGTGAGTCAGCTGAAGTAAATCAACCGAAATATCTTTGTTATTAGTAAAATTACAGCTTTATGATACAATTAAATTACTAAAATTATTCCCAGTACGTAGGTACCTTCAAATGTCACTTAATTTTACTATGCTTAGAGATATTTAATTAAATTTCTCAAATTCAACAATTTTTTTAGCTAACTTGTAAAGAGGAAAAGTCCTGACTATGTTATTGGCGATAAAATTAATTAAAAGATGCAATTAGTGTTATAGAACTGCGACTGACGAATGCTGCGGTCCGACGACGTATGTCGCAGCTTCTTTTAAGAAATTTGAAACTCCAAGGAAGGTTCGCAATTGGGTGGAGATGTGTGTTGGGCTAACTACAATGGGATAAAGTACCAAACAGGTAAAAGGACATCAACCTAAGAGACCGCCCATGGTGGACTTTACAGTGCGACCCGTTCCAATGTCAACGGCGAGAAAAGGCGGTCAGTTGGGTAGATAAATTTTAGAATTTCAGAAATGATCAACGACATGCTTCGCGGAATAGACAAATTTGAACCGTTTGTGCAGAGCTTTTTAAAATGAAATTATGCTCATTCCTGCAACTTTTTAAAAATTTAAACAATTGCATTGTGATAGTATTCCGTTTCTAACCTCAGTTAAAAAAAACTATTATTTGGAAAAATTCAAAGAATTTAAAACAATTAATTAAATATCTCTAAGCAGAATAAAACTAAATTAAATTTAAAGGTATCCATGTTCTGGAAATAATTTATGCTTTAGAATTTTAAAATCTGAGGGACTAATAAGATGAGATAGATTGTATTTGAAAAAGAATCTGGACAGAGGGTTTTCCGGTTTCTCTTGCAATTACTGTACGTTAAACGCACAACTGAATGACATTCTCCATTTAATAAATACTGAGAAGTTAAACTTCCTTCTGATTCCAGTTTTCTTATTCTTTTTTATCTAACGGTGGTGTCTGAAGTGTGAAACCATGATCGTTTAGTCGGTAGTAAAGCATCACTAAAAAGGTCTCTTGTAAAATGTTGCTTACACGTTCATTGGATCATGTGTGAATTGATTGATAAATAGTGTTTACTATGGCAAACATGTGCACAAAAGTCGAAATTTTACGTAAAACCAAAGTTTTTCCCAGATATTTTCTAAACGAATGTATCGCCCGAGACCTGGACAACTAAATGAAAATTGTTTGTTAGTCAGTACTGTAACAATAACTTTACAAGTAGCGGGCCCTTTTATCTACTTTACAATCCAAAGGCGGTAAGATAGACCAAAAGCCCGCTCATGTTAACTTGGAAATGGATATTTACTTAATTTCTGACAGACGTCACCTTACTGTGCTATTATTAAAACATCGACTTATTGCAATTGATTTAGAAAAAAAAACACATTTTGCTTCAGTTGTGCGTAAAACGTTGTACGTAAAGCAATCCCACTCAAAGAACTACACATACGTCATCAGAAAGCTACGCGAATAGTTTCAACCAGTGGCGTAACATGCAACATTACCAATGAAGAAGGACGATTTAGCGAACGTACAGCACTGGCTTGTTGGCATAG
Source organism: Schizotus pectinicornis (assembly GCA_951805265.1). Taxonomy (NCBI): domain Eukaryota; kingdom Metazoa; phylum Arthropoda; class Insecta; order Coleoptera; family Pyrochroidae; genus Schizotus; species Schizotus pectinicornis. The sequence goes on along the minus strand of OX638204.1, from coordinate 17,227,471 downwards.
AACACAAATACTCCCTCCTTAATATTTAACTAATCCGAACTAATTTTGTTCAAGTCCGCGTAATGGCGTATGTGTAGTTCTCTAAATGATACGACTGTACCTCAGACCAAAAGTAACGCCCGGTTTCTCCAACGCATCTCAAGTTCTACTTGGCTAAGACAGTCTTAAATGTAGGATTACCTTTCAAATCCGTCCAATTAAAATCCAAAGCGTAAAATGTTCTGAAAACCAATAACTTGGAAAAATACCTAACTTGCATTTTCTCGTGGCAGAGCCCAGCCAAGAGCGTCTCAAGATGCGTTGGAGAAACCGAGCGTAAACTACTTTGTCTTGTAAATTAATTTTTGTTTGATTAACTTTAATAAACCAAAGCTATGATTGATCATGAGCACCTTCATTCATAGCGCTTTTGTTTTTCAATCTCACTAGCAATTAAAATTGATATGGTAATAAACGACAATAATTGTACATAATAAGTGAAAATGCATCTGGGTGAACATAGGCGATTTATATTGCACATAACATTGATTAATGTTTCGGCTGTCCATAGTTATGTACAGAAACGATACTGGTTTCAACAGAAAGAGATGAAACATTTGGACAATCTCTCAGGTTTAAAAAAATAAAAATTAGATATTTATGAAAATTAATTAATCAATTGTTTTATTGTTGCCATAAAACTATGCTAAATATAAGTTAATAGTTGTTCCAATGGATGTGAAAAAAAATCCACTGATACCATTACCATTTCTCTAGATAAATATGAGTAGCAAAAACATTCACAAATGTTAGGTGCATTGTAAGTCGCCGGATGCCAGGCCATTGGATATAATGTAATTAGAAGAAAATAGTCGTATTCCCATCTCGTCATAATTAAATCAATTTTTGTTGCTAAATCTTAACAAAACAACGTATATTTATCAAAATAAATATTACCCTTTTTGCTTTATGTTTAATTTGAATCCGTATCAAAGCAAATGGTCCATCTCACTATGGCGTTAGCCCAGGAAATAGTGCGGTACCAGTCGATTACTGATCGATCTAATTAATTGGCAATGTTGCCGTTGTAATTCTGTTCACCGATCAAAACCCCGTTCTCATCCATAAGCGCGTTATCGTTTTCGACGATGCCGAACTCGTTACCCGGCAGCGTCCTTTCTATACTAAATTCCTCCTGCGTTAAATGCCTATCGATATTATTGTCATCGCTCATCTCGTTCAGGGTTGGCATGAAATAAGTCAAATTATCCGCGATATCAGAACCGCTGACCGAACCGTTCGTCCTGATCGGTTGTCCGTTCAACAAACAGTCGCCGTTGATGTTGTAGTTGAAAGGTGATTCCGACACCAAAAGCGGCGTCGACGGGTAAGACCGTGAACTCTGAGTGTTGAAGTTTTTCGTTTGTTGCGGCTTGAGGCTGTGGGCGAAAGGTAAGGGAGTGTTCGGGACAGATCTGGAAGGGTTGCTGCATTTAATGTCGTAACAACCGTTAACGTCTATACTTTGGGACCTGCCCAAGTTTCTAGAACAAGGAGTGTGGTTGCTGAAATTTATGCTTTCTTGACTGAAATTATTCTGCAACTCGGTATTGTTATTGACGATCAAACTAAAAGGTAAACAAGGATTGTTGGGATTCAAGTCGACACCGTACATGTCTATGTTGTTGGTGTCGCACTGTTGATCGCCTAAAGCGTCAATGATGCGGTTAACTGTGACGCTTTCGGCTTCCGGTATCGGATCAAGATCGTTAAAATCGTTGGTGGTTTGGCTGGGTATCGCATGCAAGTATTGGGTATCGACGGGATAATTTGACTTCACCATTTGGCTGAGCGGCACCGATTGCGACCTGTAGCTGAATTCGTTGATGGTTTCGACGACTTCGCTCTTCAAAAATTCACCAATTTCGTTCGGATTCTCCGTTTTAACGGTATAATTCGGAGTGTACGGAACTCTTCCGCTTGAATTCAACAATTTCTGCAACACGGACTTGTTACTGTTTAACATGGGACTCGCCGGTGCTGACATCGGCGAATAATTTTTATTAACGAAATTTGCTTCGTTCAATATTTCCAAACTCAATTCAGGTTCTCTTTTAATTTTGCCGCAAGTCGGATTTTTAACGTTGCCGACCACCATAATCCCAGTATTTTGATGCGCGATGTTTTTACTACGCGGCACTGGCGTATTCCTTGGACTAACGAAAGGACTTACGTTGGTGCTCGAACACTTGGATTGTCTGCCGTTGGGCGATTGCGGTCCCGGCGAGATGGGTGTGAAACTGAAGTTCTTACGTCGCGTGTTCGGACTAGGTGGCACCGTTTCTTCGTGCATCGGCGTTTCGAAGCTCACTCTTCTTCTGGCATTGCTGTTCTGGCCTGGTAAATTGGCCAAGTTCCTGGTGATCGGGGCGATGTACGGAATCACGTTCTCTATTGCTAGCTCGTTGATCGCAGAATCGGCCAGACTGACTTCCTCGTGAACGATACCGGAATTGTCATTGGCGAGACTAAGTTGTAAGGTTTTATTATCGGAGATGCCGTTCTGCTCGAGGAGCTGGCGCAGCTGCGACAACTTTGTGGTGTTGTCTTGATCGACTTGGTCTGGAGTGCTATTGCTGAAATATTTTGACAATTCCTCTTCATGCTGACTATTGTTTGATCCTGCAAATAACACAAGAACATTCACATGTAATTACTACAGTATCAGATGTAACAAGAAACATAATGCAGCATTGCTTTAAAACCTTAGTTCTAATGGAGTTACAAATTTGAAGTTGAAAATAAAATTCAAACTCTCATTCATGCATGTTATTTATTGATCCGCCCGTCGCCGCGACGAGGTCAGCATCTTTTCTTCTTTTGGCCGTCACCGGATGTACTGTGGTGCCGTGTGCATTAGGTTAGACTATATAAGTTCAATGCGTATTAGTTTTAAGTGAGTTCTAGTGAAGCTGCCGTACAAGCAACATTTCCCAATTGAGTGCAATAAGTTGTTTTGTTGAATAAACGTTTTGTATAGCAAAAATCAAACTTGGCTAAAATTATTTGTTGAAATACCCTGTAGTGGGATCCTGGAAAAAGCGATTGCGATCGAGTCGCTATCTTTACGATTTCGGTCGCTTTGGAGGGAAGGGGTTTAGGGGAGGATCTTTTCAAAAATGCGAAACCAATCATTTTTCAGCAATTTGTTAAGGTGAAAAGTTTTCAAACTACCTAACCTAAGTATCGTGAACGTAAACCTCGTGGACTTTAATACACTAAACAATTGTCACTTATAATATTCCTAGTGCATTGATTATTTCCGGAAATTTTTTCGAATGCATTTCTAAAACGTATTGATTAGCCCGAGTGGAACATGCATAAGAATAAAATTTCGGGAAAAAAAAAATTTCAGGAAATTTTTACATTGTCATAGAAACGACATCGAATTCTATTTTTCTATTGGCTATTTGTCGGTGTCGTGCGATTTTCATCAAAATGGATACCAACGATACATAATAACTTAATTCAGTAACATTCGGAAAAATTGATCATAAGAGTCAAGAGTTACGACAATTTTCAAGAACTCTTCCTCCGTTATCAACTGTTTTCGAGAACACGTTTATTAAGAAAAGCCGTTTAATTTTTTGATTTTATATCCGCCTCTCAAGTTTGTAACAGTTATTCCGGGACACTCTGTATACAAAAATTTAGATATGCGTATGGATTCAAACTTGCGTTTCAATCTGACAGAGTCAGAATATAAGCTACTGTATATTATGAATCCAACAAATTATTATAAATGTAACAAAATTTGTGGAGGATATTATTTTATATAGAAACATACTTTATGGTACGATTGTACCTAGGACTTTTGTTTACAGATATTTTTTCTGAATGTAATTACAAATGTCCAAGTTGACTGGGATATAACGTTTATTCAAGGAAATAATTAAAATGTTTGTCGAGATTAAGATTTTGTAAAATTTGCAAGTACGTTTTGAAGAAGAAATTCAAATAATCTAGAGATCATTTAAAAGTGGTTTCGGAAATGAAAATTGTTATTTTTTACCTACAAAAGTAATAATATTGGTACATATTATGAACAACAAGATAAAGATTATTTAAAAACTCCTTGTTAATCTCCAAATAACGATAAATATGCAATATCCGAAGAATCGCTTTTAAAGCAGCACCTTTGGAGTTGTAGAAACGGTTTCTACCAAGAACAGGTAAACTTGGGTGCCGGAGGCTATAACCCTTCCACTTGTACCTGAAAATATTTGAAAATCCAGCCCCTAAGCCGTCATCTACCAATGCCATTCATAGGGATGCACCTTCGGCACACCAAAAAATGCGATAGCCTCTCGGAACTCTCTGTTTAACCGATGGAAATCTATTGCGACTCGGCTGATATCTATCCAAAGCAACCGTTTTCGGTTGCTTAGAAGCGACTCGGTCGCAATCGCTTTTTCCAGGATCCCACTACTGGATAGCAAATGTCGTTTCAGAAACGAGCGTGACCTATGTATACTTAGATTCGTTCCCAATTTAATAGGAAACGTAATAAAAACTTGAGGGCCAAACCACATGTAGCTTTTGATCTTCTTACCTAAATATTCGTCCATGGCGTCCTTGTCAACGTTGCTAATGCTGTCAAGCCTCTCCCTTGGCAGAGGAAAAACGGGTGCATCACAATCATCATCACTGCCTTTTCTTTCCTTAAACCTATCTACGTTGTGTACGCCTTGAGATCTGATGTCCGCAGCTAGCTGCGGGTTGTACGATGCAATATCACATGTTTGCGGTTTGGGTTGGATGGCTTTGTACTTTGCGTTCTTGACTTGCTTCTTGGGGGAGGGCTGCGGCGACTTCTGGGCCTTGTTGGCGCCCAACAATCGCGGAATCGGCACTTTGGCAGCACCCCCGTTAACCGCACCGCCACAGACGCCATTCGGGCTAGTCTGATCACCTGCGGCGGGCTTTTGGAAACTTTTGAAGTCAGGTAACGCTGGTAATTGAGTGAAATCTGGCGATTTATCACAGATAGGTTTCCCCTGAGTCGGACTCGTGCAGGTGCTGCCAGTGCCGGTGCTAGTACTGGTACTAGTACTGCTTTCACCTGCGCCCGTCAGCGTCGGTGATGTTTCCGGACGCGCCGGTGTCACCCCCTGATGTTGCTTCGCCTTTTTGCCGTTCGGTTTCTGGTCGCATTTTGGAGACTGCAACAGTTACGAAAACTAACTATAACAAAAACTACCAAGCGCACTTCGACCAACCTGCATTTTTCTCTTGCGCTCTTTAACTTCGTTCTTTTGCTGGATCTTCTTCTGCAATTGCAACTGCATTTCTCGATGCTTGGTGCCACCCTTACCGCTGGACGACTCTGCCGACAAAATTACACAATAACGCCTCTGCAACGCGCTTCCTCATAATAAAACCATAAGAATCGTCATCAATAACTTACTACTTTCAATTTGGACCTTAAAGCGTCAAATATAATCATAAAAGTTGTTCGTAGAATTTAGTTAATATAAAATAAACCGTGAAAATTTATAAGTAATATTATAGCTTTTAGAAAAAAAAATATTAATAACAAATGGCCAAACTAAAAACCTTCAGCAACCCACCAAACCTCATATATCATTATAATAGTGCAACAGTAGAGTTTATAAATTTTCTTAAAAAAGGTGTTTGAAAACAAAAACTAGTTCATCACTAATTACTGTTTCACCTAAAACAAGTTGATTTTCAAATAAAAATGGTAAATATTTAAGTGGAAGTTGTGAATTTGGCGGAATAGCTTCACCTTTTGGTTGCGAATTCGTGGCAGATGTTACATGACTCGCCGCCTCCGTTCCAATGCCGACAGAATATTTAATAATAAGAAAGTACGCCAAACTTTGCAACGATGAGAATGGAACGCCAAAGTACTCTTGACTCCATTCCTTGACTATGAGCCAGGCTGATGCGGTTAAACTGGATTGCGTACATAAAGCCTCTGTACCCTGAAACCGAAATATTTTCCGTTAGAAATGTCGAAATTTGAGTTTCCATTAAACAATAGTACATTAAGGAACGAGTAACGTAAGGCACATTTTATGGCAAGAGTTCTAGTTTATGAAACGAGTGGCACAGCCACGAGTTTCATAACGGACGAGTATATGAACGAGTTCTGTATACTATTTTTTCTACTTTTGGCCAATTTTAAAATTTGGGAATTTCGTCGTGGTTGGTTAATTATGTCAAATTTAAAATTACTCGTAATCGTTTCATTTTGACGTTTATTTGATGTTTTAATGACCTGAAAGAACCAAATTGTACTATCACAATTACGAAACCCAAAAAGCTATTACAGCACTGTTTTGGGTCTCGTAATACCTTGCCAAAGTAGAAAAAATCTTTAATTTCAACTTATTATGTTATTTAGATAACATGCAACACTAACTTATCAATAAAGAATAAGTGCGACACTCACCAAAGGTTTATCGGCCAAATCCGGTAACAGAGGAGCTTTTAACTTGATGCACCTACGCAAGCCCGAATAACAGTATCGGGAGTTGCCTCTGGTACCCAATCTTCGAGCGCGAACCTTTGGATACACTTGCTTCATAACTTTACCAAAGTCAGCTTGAGACAGCGCCTTGATTTCATTTCGGACGCAGTAGCCACTGCAATAACCAAACGCAGCTTTTAGTAATATGTAATTGTAATTTAAAATATGCAAAATAAATCCACAAATAGTGTTAGTACATAATACATATGAAACAAGATGCGTTTAATAAGACTAATGGAATGGATCCAAGTAGATTCTCGTTAACTCTTGAATCGTTGAGTGAAGAAGTTTGGATGAAAGTTGGGGGTGTATATGCTTAAGTAGATATGTGTTTTATGTATACAGAGTGTTTCAACAAGAACCGCCGGTGCCTAATTGAGTATTTCTAATGGAGTTAAAAATTTGAAATTTGGCAGAAATAAACTTTAATTAATGCGCTACAATGTGGCGTAACTGTTTGGCCCATAATTAATTCCATGCGCCGTAAAGTGCTTTTTCAAAAATTTTTAAAATATGTATTTTTTTATTATTATTATGTTCGTAATACTGCCAGGTAAACGTTCCTGTTGTTAAAAATTTAAAATTTGTAGTTGAAGTATCACTAATTGTGTTTTTAAGAAGTTCACGAAATTTTGACGAATTTATGACACAACTGCTTTGTTGAAGCAGTCAAATTTCATGACAAAGACGCTTAAACGGTTCGGTTATTTAAGACTTAAAACCTACTCAAAGATCTTTGCAGTACAGAGACCATCATAAAATCTAATGTGGTTAACCGCAAAAACGGCCACAAAGCTGTCAATCAAAAATACCTTCAGGGTTGAAATTTAATTCATTAACGGTTTGATATAAAAATATTTCAATTACTCGTTATCAATCTTAGAGGTCGTGATCATGAGCTTGAAGAAAATCAAAGAAATAAAGTGAATATTTCGATATAAAATCGCGATCGGAAGTGAAAACTCACATAATTTAAAAAAAGAAAAAACGATGTCATGCTGTAGTGCATTAATCATAGTTTATTTCTGCCAAATTTCAAATTTTGAACTCCATTGAAAATACGCAATTAGGCACCAGCGATTCTCGTTGAAATATCCTGTATGTCTTTTGCAGCAACTGATAACATTATTATTTATAAGGATATTATGCTCGGAAGCTCAACTCAAAAATTGCGTTATCGTCCTTACTAAATATAAGATATCTTACCACCTGCTACTTATAATTGACCCGATCTTAATCACGGTCTAATCATACTTTTATCCGACAGGTACTTAATTCATGCAATTTTTAAGATAAATCTTGTCTTTTCAAGCAGTCTGGAGTTACCTAAAAATCAAGTCATTTTTTGATATGAAAATCTTCTGATAAAAAATATCGGTATGAAGGACGAACAAGTAACAAGTAACCTTTTCATCATAAAGCATTATAAGACGCGGGCCATGGTGGCATTTATACAGAACACCAAAATTCCAGCAACGCCCTCACAATTTAAAATGTCAAATTTAATGAACCAAATTCGGCGATTTTATAGAAATTTTTCTGACGATCATACATCGAATTATTTACTGTATTATATTATTATATTATATATGTAGTATATTTTTTAAAACTCAAGCAGCATCCTAGCGGAAAATGAGCAGTAATAAAAGTTTTCCAACAGAACAATCAAAAAAACTCAAATAAGTACAATATAATTACAATATTAAAAAAAATAGAAAAAGTACTGAAATGTGATGAAACAAGAATTATTAAATATGCAACATTTTAAAGTTAAATAGATTATAGTCGGCAAATCAAAGATTTAACTTTATACTTAAACTGAGTAGTTCACGATTTAACGATTTGGTCGAGCCAAAAATTCAATACTAAAGTTTCAATAGTAGAAACCTACTTAACCTGACTTGAATTAATAAAATTCCGAGAACTTTCCAGCACAGTTGGTACCTATTGTGGGAAAAGCGGTCATTAAATCGGATAATCATAACGTCCTCTAATTACTATGGTTATGCGTGAGTGATAAATTTGTTTAGGTTATTAAGAGGAACGTCTCCACAGTATCATTTGTGATTATAGAACGTCAACAAAATGCATTGACGTGATTTTTCGAATTAGCAGGGGCACGTATTGAAAAAAGAGAAAATGCATTTCGTATTTCCAGTTATTTGAAAAACAATCTAATTTTTTAAGATTATTCTTGAATTTTGTAATTATTGGGCGATAAATCAAAAATGGTTACAAATAGTCATAGGAGTGTACACCCGGATGATCTGTAAATGAGACTCTTGAATCGCTGGTTTAGCTAATTTGGCAACATTGTTAGACTGGTCTGGTAAGATCGAAGGCACCGAACCGACCCGAACGCCGGACAAAGTCGGTTCGGTGCCTTCGATCTTACTGGACCAGTCTACAATGTTGCCAAAGCCGCCAAACCAGCCATTATAAGACTATATAATATAAGATTATAAGAGTCTCATTTACAGATCATCCGGATGTACCTACATGCAAAAAATGTTCGTTTTTAGTTTCTACATCATATCGTTAAAAAATATACTGGCCGTTCCCTTTGAAAAAAAAATGGAGAAAATTAAATTCAAAAAGTTCTAAATTAAAAAAATTCAGTTTAGCCACCCTGTATAGTTTTTCAAAAGTAGAGATGATTTAAGGACATCCCACAGATGTTTCTCAACTAGTAATTACATAATTTTTTCTTAGAACTGGTAATTGTGACTGTCGTGATTTTTCTAACATGCATCTGCAGATGCCATTATTTGAACAAAAAAAATTGCTACATCCAAGTGGTTTGGAAATAGTCAGCAATAATATTGGAGTGAAAAGAGTCTAGGAAAAGGCTCCGAAAAATCATCTTTTACACACAACATTCCATTTAAAAAAATGTCACTTGCCCCTGTATAATGGTCTTGGCTCACCCTGTAAGTTCAAAAATAATTTCCGGTTATAGACTTCTTTCTCTAGTTTATTTGTGTTTTTAAATCAAATTTCTACCCATTATAGAACTCGAGCTATCGAAGTCGGACCCACTATTGCCCCACCCTGTATAATGATAAGGTTTGGTGAGTATGCGACTTGTGGTTTTTTAAATATTAAATAAAATAATATCACAGAATCCTCGTAAAATCTTTCGTTGATCGATTAGGATATTGTCAGAGTGCTGAAAACCTTCAGTTTGACCATTTATCCTGTTTTTTTTTTTTTATAAATATTAAAATGCCCGATATTTTGTAATATCAAATTTGATTTTCATAAACCAATAACTATTTAAATTATATTTAATATTTTAAAACCACAAAGTCGCACACTCACCAAACCTTATACCATTATACATATATCCAAAAGTGTATCTAAAAATCTAAAAATATACAGCGTGATCCATTTAAAAAAACGCCGATGACGTCATATCTCAAAAAATAGGATTGCTCTTAAATCAAAATAAGTCACTGAATGAAATTAAAATACATACTACAAGGGTACTACTAAGAGTATTTTTTAATCAAAATTATAGTTTAGCTAGAAATCAGATGTTCCGACACATTTGCTCAACCCTGTATTTAGAACCAAAGTAGAAAAATTTATTTTTTTTATACTTTCCCCAATGTTTGTAGTTTAAAAGTAATCAAACTTCAATTAAAAAAAAAAAATGTGCGAGTAATAGCAAAGAACAGCCGACTGTGGTCGGTAAACTAGGTCGCTGAAATTTGAAATTTCGTCTGAGGCTACATCAGACGTTTTACCTGCGATGTTAACCCAAGCCAACTCGCGCTTACGTCATCAACTCCACTCTAGAACTGCAAAAATTAATTGTGGGGTTAATATTAACGATGAAGAAGATAAAAAAAGCGTCTAGAACGTCTAAAAAAATTTCCCATATATCTTAATTAATGTTTTTTTTCCAAATGATTGATATTTATAGGATACTTATTACTTTAATCAATAATTTAATTATCAGAGTTCTAATCAAGTTTATGAAATATATTTGGTTTAAATTTTGATTTTCTTATTGTATGTATGTAATTGTATTGTCATAAGATCTTTAGTCAGTTGTAAGATCTAAAAAACCATTTCTAAATATATTTTAGAACCAATACCATCTAGACTTAAAAAAAAATATTTAGAAAAATGATTTTTAGTTGGCAAACATTTTAATGGTTAGGGATTCCCGCCTACTTTGAAGGCGGCAATTTTTATGAACAAGCTGTAAAAGAAATAGTCTCCAAGGATATTAGCAATTACCTCCAGATTTATGCAAATAAATAGCTAAGAAAGATATCTGCTAGCTACCACCTGTTAAAATAAGCAGGGCGCAGAATTGACAAAAATCTATCACCTGGATGTCCTTGGACTACTACAGTAAGTAAATAAACGTTGTCTATTTTTATGCGTCCCTCATTTTGCTGCACAATAACGTGCAGAGTGGAGTGTTTACTTACGAATACTCCTCATAGACTTGTTGTTTGGGAAGAGAGATGTCGGGGTCCTCTTCCAAATGAGTTCTGATCCAAGATATGGTTCGGTTGATTTCAGATCTGCTGCCCAACGGGTTCAACGGTTGTCTCAGCGGATCCACAACGTTGGTTATTTCAAACAACTTCAAATAGAGCAAGTACTTTTCGGTGTTGGTCAGGGACTTCATGTGTCCCAAAATAATCGGAATTAACTGTTTCGCTTGGTCACTGGAAGCATGAATTTAATTAGTTGGAAAAGAACGTAAGTCCTGATTGATGAGATTAATTTCGGTAATTAATTCGCAGGGAAACAAAATCAATTTTTTAATTTGTCGGATTGTGGCGTGCTTTAGCGCGCTTGGACGGTTTTAAATTGGTCTGGAAACGGATAAATTGGCTTGTTTACGGAGTTTGGCCGGTTTATTTTGCGTAAATAATGTGGGAACAGATGGTAAATTCTCGGCAATTGAGGAACTAACCTGATGCTGGTATTCACTGGTTGGTTTTCCGGATCCGGTTGCGTTGGTTCTTCGGGACTGTTTTCGGTGTCGTCTTTGCCGGCCTTGTCCGTGGACTCGGTGGTGTCGGTGAGGGCCTCGCCGTTGCCATTGTTTAAACTATCGTCGGTGCTCTCTGCGGCCGTCGCCACAGATTGTTGGTATTTGGCGGGCCATTGCTGATTTTCCATCATCGCCAGCGATTTTTTATGGATTTTCAGTAGTTTCCAGTGTGAGCCGCACTGATTTGGAACACTTTACCAGCCAATACGGGCTGACAAGACCGGATCATTTTATTGTCAACTCAAATCAGCTGGTCTCCAATGGACGACAATCCACTCTTTTCTCGATTTTTTTAGTAATTTGCCAGTGTGACGTAAGGCTACACATATGTGCGGCGCCACTTTACCACTACCAACCTAACGCGTTATGTCATCGCAAAGTTAACCAAAACTCCACAATCAATACGTAATTCCTCCCAATTAAATCAGTCGCAAACGTAATTACTCGCAATTACGACTCGATCTGACCGGATCTAACACGTGTCGACCTTTTTAACTTTATGTGAAATAAAGAAATTTCATCCATCAAGTTGCCTCCATGTTTTGGGGTCATTAAAAACTACTCGCCGCCAGCAAATAAACTACCACGATTCAAACGCCCAACTTTTCTTTAACTTTCTTCCACAAAATATTAGAATCAACCAAACCTCATTTTATTATTTTTTTGTTGCAATCGCTATTGCTACTGGAATTTTCTCAGCAATATCTATTTAATTTTTGATAAACTAAATTTAGGTTTTTAGCGCCAAACTCGCCATATTTTTTTCCAACCACGTGACCTTCATAAATGTCATTTTAAATCCTAACCTCAATTAAATTTTTCTCGTAAGGAACAAGGAACAAATCAAAATGTTATCACCGGGCAGTGGTACTGGGCAATTTTTTAATAGATCCGCCAAAGTTATTAGATTTGTAAGGCAAGGATGTACAAATAGACCGTTTTTCCATATAGTAGTGGCGGAAGTAGGTTTTTGATTTATGAAATATTTGTTGCCTAATTTGATATTGCAGACGAGGACTGAGCAACACACTCCGGTTATTGAACAGTTGGGTTCCTTTGATCCAATACCCAATGAATATAACGAAAAGTTAATATCCTTGAATCTGGAACGAATTCGATTTTGGATCGGAAATGGGGCTTTGATTTCAAAGCCTGTTGAGCAGTTATTAGGTGAAGTTAATTAATGTTTGTACAAATTCTAACTGGTATTTGTAGGGTTGTCGGGATTTTTACCAATTCATCCTACCTCATACATGGCAGCTTGGCGAAACAGAAGGACAGCTGCACAAGAAGAAGTAACACCAGCTGAGAGTAAAGATCCTGCGTAAATGTGTTAATAAATTAGTTGTATACACATTAGATTTAATAATTATCCTTACAAAAACCTGAAAGTTTAATCAATGTCTACATACTTATAATCGTTGTCCATTCTTTTAATTAAGTATGTATAATTATTAATGTCTTACAATTAATGCTAAAAGCTTTGTGAAGAGTTGGTTAAATCTATTACAAAATAGGGTACAAATTATTGAATTATGGTAAATAAATTTATAAGGTTGGGATAAAAATGAAACATTGTGGGCATTCTCCCATGAAGCAAACAATGCAAGTAATAGATAATTATTATTTATTAATGAAGCACTGAACCAGACATTTCCTAGTGTATTAAATTACATTCAAGAATTTTGTTCTTGACAGCACAAAAATTGCAAGTCCATGTTTAGGCATATAAACTAGGGCTTCGCCCCAGTATTCCTGAAAAAGTTCCGACTTGTTGAAAGTAGTTTTTTAGACGACAATTTTTTTTTTTTTTATAAGAATTTACCCGTTGAATTTTTAGCTTACTTTAATTTGATTATCTGCTCTGAATCCTCTATTTTTCTTTTTGTTTTTCGCTCCCCTTTGTTTCTCTCTCTTTCTTTCTGCGGCTTTTTTTTGCTCTTTGCCTTTCTCTCGTTTTCTTTCTTTTTCTTTCTCTTCGTTTTGCTCTTTCTCTCTTTTGGTCTGCCTATCTTTCTTTTTTTCCTCTTCCTTTATTTTAATCTTTCTTTTTCTTTTCTTTCTCTCTCTCTCCCTCTTTGTTTCTCTGTCTTGCTTTTTTTCCTTCTTCCCCCCTTTTGGTCTTTTTCTCTGCCTATCTTTCTCTCTCTCTCTCTCTCCAGGCCTGTCCATCTGTCTCTCTTTTTCTCTCCCTTATTTTTCTTTCTCCCCCTTTCTGTCATTTTTTATACCTTTTGTTCTCTCTTTTTCTCTCCCTTATTTTTCTCTCTCCCCCTTTCTGTCACTTGCCCCTGTATAACCGTCTTGGCTCACTCTGCATGTTCAGGAATAATTTCCGGTTATAGACTTCTTTTTCCAGTTTATTTGTGTTTTTAAATCAAATTTCTACCCATCATAGAACTCGAGCTCTCGAAGTCGGACGCACTATTGCCCCACCCTGTATATTAGCGGTCTACTGTTGTTGCATTTTATTGTGGTCCTAATCAGATAAAAACCGAAAAAATTATTACCTCCTTCATAGAAATTATTATTTGCTATCGTTAATGATGGTTCTTATCACATACGATTATAAACCACTTTTTCTTAACGATTTGAAAGGTTGGAAAACGTCTACTAAATGCAACAAAGAACTGATCGGTCAAAGTAGTAAGAATAAGAACAATTAAAAAATACGATTGACTCGTTGGCGTCTGCAATCTGCAACTGGACATTAGAATCCATATTAGTTCGGTGGAGAAGATATCAATTTCTTCAATTGGTAATTTGGGAAGAGATTAAAATTTGCTGATAACCTTAAGCAGACCACCCTTTTATTTAATGAGTCATAGAGACCAATTTGATACTTGCGATATTTTCGCCTGTGTTGAGTAAATCCTCAGTGATTTGCTTCGGCTCTAAATTTATGGTTGTAATTTATTTATTGTGGAAATGGAGTCAGGTAGAAAGAAAGAAAAAGAAACATAAAAATGAAAGAATGAGGAGTTTGGCCAAATTTTATTTTTGCATAAAAATTAATTATATCATATCTCTTCCGCAACCATATTAAGCACAAGCTTAATACGAAATAATGAAGAACATGTTATTAATGTTTGATTCTAACAATGAGTGGCAACGTTAGATTAAGATATCTATCTCATATTTATTTTCCAAGTGACCACTCTATAAATATCAAATACTTCAAGGCAAAAAATGTCATTCTTAAAAAATGCCACTAGAAGTAAAATTCAGAGGTTTAGAATCTTAGCTATAAATAATATTTTCTTAAGATTTTGCATCTATTAAGTTTATAAAAAAAAATGCATTTTAACTTCACTGTGTCTTTCAGTTAACAGCTTTTTATTGCGTAGTTAATTACCCACTGTCACGCATTTTTTTTTAAATTCGTAAGTTCTTTGCTCTTTTTTATCCTATAGTTTCGTGCTATTTAGTGTAAAACTGTTGTCTAACTAGTAACTTGTTTGTTTTAAATTAAACCCTGGTAATAAAATTCAAATTTTAATCTCAAGTAAGAGTTACCACCCATTGCTGTTGCAGAAAATATACAGGGTGTTTCGTTAATAATTGTACATACATAAGCTAACTGGAGAATTCTTGGAACAAAATATGAAATCTAATTGAAACAGCTAAACAACATGTGTCTGCTTACTGAGATACGGCGTTTTATTTCAAAATTTTAAAATTATTGTTGCCCATTATTTTGATACTGTTGAATATTTCTTTATTATATTCTGCCGAATATGATAAAAGAAATATTGAGCAGTATCAAAATAACGGGCAAGAATAATTTTAAAATATTGAAATAAAAGACCCTGTAAGTCAGTAGGTAAGGAGGCACATTTTTTAGGTTAAGGCTTAAATTTAAGAGACAAGAATGTACCTATACAGGGTGATTCACGTAGCCCGACCATTAGAAGTTTTTCAACTTCCAGTTGGATTAAAAATTTGAAACTTGGAAGGCAGTCATTATCAGTCATGCTCATTCTATCTAAAATATTTTGAGCTCTCTAGCTATACAGGGTGTGCGAAAAGTCGGTATCAACTTTCTTATTTTAAATGGAAACATACCATTTTTTCTACATGGTCTAATTGGTCTTCCAACTCTGAGTTTTTATAACATTTGTTATGTAAACTTATTTGACAATTTTTGACATTATGTTAATTTATGTAAAAAAAGGGTCGATGTGGTAGCTTACGAAAAAATTCGTATCTGGCAGACGGTTTTGAATTTATGAAAACCAATTTGTAAAGTACTTAGTTTGAAGTCCAGACTAACTTCTGATATCTTAATGGTACTTCCATTTTGTACCGTATGGGCGCAGACAATTTTCAAATATCGCACCCAAAAATGGTCAAAAAGTCATTTTTTTCAAATGGCACCTCCAGATTTTTTTTACATCATTCGATAGAAAATTGTATTTTGGGATGAGTCACTTAAGCATTCCCTATACCTAACTTCATCCCCTATCAAATTAAAAATTAAAATCCAGAAATTTCATCAATCCTGCCAAGAGATTTTTTTAGTTGTTCAAGTATGCCATGGAAACAAAAGACAATTGCAACATTTTAATTATGAAATGAATATGTTACTAATTTTATAAAAAAAAACAACAACAAAAACTATCAAGAACCATCTTAACAAAATTCCAATGTAGGTGTTCAATGTGAGCACCATTTTGATTACTACATACATTCTATTAATCCATTTTTAACAGATTGTGTACCTCTTTTAATTTCGTTGGGACCAAGACTGTCGAATGCTCTTGTTATCTCCAGATCTTACCTCATTAGACTTTTATGTTTGGGGTCGAATAAAAGATTTAGTTTATACTTCACCACTTTGCAACATAAAGGAATTAAGCGGGAGAATAATAAAAGCATTGACAGTCTTGACACCAACGAAATAAGAAAAGCTACACAATGATATAAAATGATAGAATCAACGATAGAATGTAGTAATCAAAATGATGCTCACATTGAACATTTACATTAGAATTTTGTTAAGATGGTTCTTGATAGTTTTTGTTGTTGTTGTTTTATAAAATTAGTAAGATATTCATTTCATAATTAAATTGTTGCAATTGTCTTTTGTTTCCATGGCATACTTGAAAAACCAAAAAATCTTGTGCAAAATTGATGAAATTTCTGGATTTTAATTTTTAATTTGATAGGGAATGAAGTTAGGTATAGGGAATGCTTAAGTAACTCATCCCAAAATACAATTTTCTATCGAGTGGTGTAAAAAAAATCTGTAGGTGCCATTTGAAAAAAATGACTTCTTGACCATTTTTGGTTGCGATATTTGAAAATTGTCTGCGCCCATATGGTACAAGATGGAACCACCATTAAGACATCAGAAGTTAGTCTGGACTTTGAACTAAGCACTTTACAAATTAGCTTTCATAAATTCTGAACCGTCTGCCAGATACGAATTTTTTCGTAAGCTACCACAACGACCCTTTTTTTCACATAAATTAACATAATGTCAAAAATTGTCAAATAAGTTTACATAACAAATGTTATAAAAACTCAGAGTTAGAAGACCAATTAGACCATGTAGAAAAAATGGTACGTTTCCATTTAAAATAAGAAAGTTGATACCGACTTTTTGCACACCCTGTATAGCTAGAGAGCTCAAAATATTTTATATAGAATGAGCATGACTGATAATAACTGCCTTACATGTTTCAAATTTTTAATCCAACTGGAAGTTGAAAAACTTCTAATGGACGGCCTACGTGAATCACCCTGTATAGCGCATCCTTGTCGTTCCCAATGGGCGGTATAAGGATGTTAGTCCATGATTGCGTTGAGTCAGGCTCGAAAAGTAAAACAAATTTTCACGATTTTGTTCAATTTTAAGAATCTGTAAACACCAGCCTTGGAAGTGATTTATTTTTAAAGTTGATCGGTCAAATACCTTTAAAAATACAGTCCTTTAAACTTGATCTTTAATTCATCACCAAATTTATCCTTGTTTCTTAAATCCAAGCCTTAAGTCTTGATATCTTGTTCCAAGGATTCTTCAGTTAGCTTATGTCCACCTGGATGATCTGTAAAATGAGACTCTTGAATCGCTGGTTTGGCTGATTTGGCAACATCGTAGCCTGGTCTGGTAAGATCGAAGGCACCGAACCGACCCGAACGCCGGGCAAAGTCGGTTCGGTGCCTTCGATTTTACCAGGCCAGGCTACGATGTTGCCAAATCAGCCAAACCAGCGATTCAAGAGTCTCATTTACAGATCATCCGGGTGTACACAATTATTAATGAAACACCCTGTATAAGGAGGGAAAGATAAATATGATGTCGCGGACGATTGTACTGCTTGCCCACTATTAAGATATGTTGTTTAATCCTATCGCATTCCAAGACGTAAAATCATGTAATAATCTATATATTAAGGTGTGTAACCCAAAGATAACGCAATTAGGCCAACTGCGCATGCGCGGCATGGTCAAACAACGGCGTGGCGTAATCGATGCAAACAAAACGGATTTTCTAATAAAGGTAAACTGTTACAGAGATATAATACATTCATTAATTTGTGTTCATTTAGGGGTTATTGCATTGTTTCCTAATAAAAACGTAAAATAAGAAAAACCGTGTTACAATATATTTGAAAATTGATACACAGAAAAACCGACCTGAGTAAAATTATTAAAGCACATACAGAGGCAGAGGTACATATAAATCTATGTCTTATTGTAATCTTAAATAGTGCACCTCACATGCAAACATTTGAACCACATAGTGTTGCAATAGAGTAATAATGAACAGAAACTATTTATTAATTTGAAGATACACATCCAATAAAACATAAAAACCATCCCAAAAAAGGCACTACAAATTTCTAAAATAAAGCTAAAATTGAAAAACAGTCCTCAAAAAGAGTCAAGTAGAACAATTATTGCAGCTACGGCATAATCTTAAATTTACGAAACACTTGACAATAACTGAATTTATTCCGACTTCTCAAACACCTTGTTGACTGAAACAGATAAGTTTGTCAAAATCAGATTCAATTGTGGAGGAGATAAGTCACCTGAATCTTTACCCTTGGAGATCAAGTTATCAATGGAACCTTCATGTTTTAAGAAATATGGCCTAATGACTTTGTTATAAAGAATGATTGAACCATTGAACTCAGTTGGAATCATTAGCCAGATGAAGAAAATGCACTAAAATAGAAAAAGTTGCAAAACAATCAAAATTTGCTTTGTCTCTGATTATAAGTGGTTTTACCTTGATAAGCCAGTAAAGTGGAAACCATCCAACAATGGTGTCCGAGAAATATTCGGTGACGGAAAATACGGCGAAAACCACCCAATACGTCAGCCACTTGGTGTCATCATCCTTGTTTCTGGACTCGATGGCCTTTATGGAGACATAGGCTGGATACAAGAAACCGACGCAGTTGCAAACTAGCTGGGCCGCGTACCCAAAAACGAGCCACAATCCAATCAAAGCGATCGACCCTGTATAAATAGCGCAAGGAAAAAGAAAAATTTTTCTCTAATCATCGCTGAACCTTAAACTTCTCACCTATGAAAACGTAGAGCCTATCGACGCCGGTCTTTTGCTCGGCGTAACTTAACACTGCCGTCCATGGTTTGCTGGTGTCGTGTAGCGATTTGTCCAGTTCAGTCTTAATTTCAGCCACTCTTCCTGCCATTTCGGAAAATCTCGTTTTGTAACACTCAACTCAAAAACAAAAGCCGACTGTCTACTCTACAAAATCAAGGCCGATTTAGAGGTTAGAGTCACAGGGTGGCTAATCTAATGAAACCAAAATTACTGAACAAATAATCAGCCGAATCAGCGCTGTTTTCGATTTTGACCCAGAGACTAGCGTTCCCTAATGCTGACCGACCGGCAGTTCATCAAACTAGAATAATTCTTGTCGGAGCAATTGAGCAATATCGAAAAGTTGATTTTGCAAATAATAAATAATTTAAAAGTTATTAATAGCAACAAATTCCCTAAATAACAAAAACAAAAATCACTAGAGCGGTAAAGCGACAGGACAGAATCCATCTTGTCTTGCATTTCTTGATTTGTTACCTAATATCGAGGAACGTCAGTATATTATTAAAGTAAGTTCTAGTTATTGTAAATTGGTATTTTCCTGGATGGAGGTCGATCTACCGTTTGCGATAACATAAGTTTTGTATTTTTAGCAATGTTCGCCGCTCTTAGGACTGCACCCCGTGCTGGATGGGCTTTGGCTCAAACCCGACAAATGTCGGTCGTTTCAGGGCCCCCAAAAGTCCGCATTTCCTTCGCAGAGAAAGTAGCTCATGGAGTTCTAATTTCTGTATGTATGTTAGCCATTCCTGCTTGGGTGCTCGTCAATATCAAGAACTACAGAGCCAGAGACTAAATGTATTTTTACTCGTAGCCCTTTAGTAATCTAATGTATATAACTTACAAATAAACATATAAACTACATTAGCGATTTTTTCTTAAAGCCAAGTTTGTTGCGTTGTGGGAATAGGTCACAAATGTGGGTTTGAAGCTGTTTAGGGCGAATTAGGGTTTTTCACAGCTCATCTTATTTTGGAGTTTCTCTATCCTTGTGTAATGAGAAAGTTTAACATTGAAAGCAATGATCAATTTTGTTAAATATATAAAGATAAATCATTCTAAAAAAATCAATGTTACAACCATCTATCGACTATGTTATTACTGTTAGCGCTTCACTTTGTAAGTACTCTTTGCAGAGCATATTTTTAATGCATAAATTGCTTTTGACTAATCAGTATTTACAGCCACATTTTTAAACAACAACTTAAAATAAATCAGAAATAGTAAAACTCCCTTGATTACTCCTTGAGGTGATTGGTTCTCACCTAAAAGCGTTAATTTTATTTTCAAGTTGTCCTCTCTACAACCAGCGACGTAACGATGTGAATCAAGGTTCTCTTCAAAATTAAAATGAGACCCCCTACCTGTCTTTGAGAAGTTTGCTAATAATGTTATCAATGAATAGTAACAGGCCCAACCAGCCCATAAACAATTCAATATGTATTTGGCCATTTCTCCTACCTTTATTTTACTTATCATTTGCATTGTATTGATTATACAACAAATCTCTTATTTTGTTTTTTTACAGTTATATCCTACAAATGATCTCAAAGAGTACCTAGTATCTACTATCTAGTGTGTATTAATCAGGTTTGTAAAAGGACAAGAGCACAGAACTAAGTACCTACAATCATCACCTTTGAAAATCTTCAGTGATCCCTTAAAATTTCTGGCCTCTAATCTATAAGGCATAAGTCACCTTCTTATTACTTATAAAGGTATTATACTCTGAATTTATCCAACAGAAATGTCTAGAATTATCATTACAACTTGTCAAAATAATGTTATTGTAAGAAGTCTTCAAACTCCTGCTATATTTTGTATCATTATACTGTTTTCTGTTTATTTTTCGTGATAGGATATTAGAAACTTTCTCCAAGATTGTACCCAAGTAGATAAAAATTCAAGCGTATACATCATACATCAATATTGTAACAGGCAATTAGTACATGCTACGCGGCAGTAGATTGTACAGCCGACTGCAGAGATAATGTCCACCTGTCAAACTTTAAACTCGCTTAATTTCCACAAAAACAAACACAGATATTAAAATTCATATTTATGCCAAGCATAAGAAATAATGGAATAGATGCTTTGAGTTTCATTTACTTAGTATGCACATCATCTATAGAAGAAATTTAAATTTTAAAAGTGAGATGAACATTTTCAATGCCGTCAATTGTACAGTGCCGCCTACAATGCACTGTACTGGAAGTGTTAATTTAAATTATATAAACGACCTACATATTTAATTATATATTTGCTGAATATCATACACAGATTTAATTAGTTTATAGAAAGGGACAACTTTAAGATTCTGTACATTAATGACGAAATAAAAAGAACACTTGACTAGTTAAAGATTACACACACTAAGTGACTTAAAAAAACTTCCATATAATCATCATTGGCACATGCGAAATAGAAACTCAGTCTATCTCCCTACCTCCAACATAATCGCCACATCATCAACAGAACAATTCAGGAAAGGCACATACAACGTAGAAAAACAGGGATCATTCTATCTAACGAGCATTTATACATTTGTAAGTGTTTGTGTGGACCCATTTTATTTTCAGAACTGAAAATGTGCATTTATCACAAGTGCTCACAACATTGAAATGAAAAAAAATAATATACCACGAATCAAAACTAATGCCTAATTAAAGTGTTATCATGCACACGAAAATTCGCTAAATTACTCTTCTAAAATAACACAAAAATTTAAGGTATCACAATTATTACAAAAACAATATTCGAAAGTCAATGAGGTAAAATGCAGTTTTCTCCCAATCAGTTAACTTTGGTTTTACGTAATGACGTTTTGTTAAAGTTGCAGATGGCGCCCAACAACTGTGAACGGTCCTTGCTGACCTCAGGAAGAGGGGGCGCGGCGGTCCTGTTGGGCAACAATACTGGAGGAGGGGGCGGAGGGGGTGGCGGCGATGGAACGCTGGACCCTGCAACCAAATCTGTCAACATAAACACGATCTTAAGTACTTCAAGAATATCACTGTAATTCAAAGTTCAACAAATAACATCATGATCAGTAGATTGAATGAAAACTACAGCTCTTGAGCTTAGTAATTTTGGTGAAATTAATGAGGGTAAATGCAAAAAATGGGAGGTGAGATGAAGAACAACACACATGCAACACAATATTAGTTGGAAGTACCCTATAGTCCTTAGAAGCTTCTCAGGCCTAAGAATAGAGAAGCAACAAAACATGATATGATTCATAATACGAAAAATTCAAGATTCGACAAAAATTAATAACGAACATGGCTAATATTTTTGGTTTGTTCACATCTTGATTGCAAAGCATTTCAAAGACGATTTTGACATCAAAAGTTTAAAAACTTTGTAAGTAAAATATTTTCTAGAATTACGTGCTCAGCAAACAAGATATGAACTAAAATTTCACTATTACAAATGGTGATGATAAAATTATAAGAGTATGCACTGAAAACATCTTGTAATGCTACAATCTAAAAAAAAACATCTGCACTAGACAGCCGCTTTAGATAATTATTATTTTACAGAAAAGCATATTAGCAATATTCTACATGTTTGTCGATTTAAACTGTTATTGAAACAAGTTTTATATTAGGATTAAAGAGGTCACTTTCTACGCCTCAAATTTAGTTGCGTTTGTTGTAAAATTGAGACACTAGCCGTTGTCAACGTCTGCTCCCAGTGTTGACAATGGCTACAATGACAAACATTATTAATGCCCAGTTGCAAGAAACTTAATGGTTGTTTAATCCTTCGTTAATGACCCATTAAAATTTTATCCGCTCATTCATAAGAATTTAAAAAGTTGCAATGTAAATGTCTATCAAACACCTGTAAATTGCAATAGTAGGTTAGTGGTCTATCAAAGTAGCAACAAACTTAGAGAAGTCTTGGAGTTTACTTTACTCGGCTGTGACCTCTCCAACAGACAAACAACACTATCCGTGATGTAAATCAAAGACATACCTGATATTGAAGGTGGCGTTGCTGTACCTAACGATGTAGCTGTACTGCTGTTCACGCTGCTAGATCTGTCTCCTCCGTTACAGTTAACTTTTTCGTTCTGCGCCTCCTTATCTTGTTTATTCTTCTGTTTTTGTTGTTCTTTCGCCAACTGCCTCTGTTCGTGCTTCTAAACGTTAATAACCCAATAAAGTAAGATTTGTAAAACGATTATAAAAGAAAATTACCAATTTGTGCCTCTGCTTCTTCTTTTCCTCTTCGGAACTCATCAGTTCTTGAACCCGTACCAGCCGCTTTTGGCTCCTCACCATTTTTTGTTCCTCTTTCAGTCTTTCCTCCATTTGAACTATAACGGATTTGAGGTGTTCTTTCGTCGAACTCGGTATTTTCAAGTGAGCCTTGTCCCCCGGTAACAAAGTCAAATTGACCGAAGCGAAAAACTCGTGGTTAAGCAGAGATTCGATCGTAGGCAACCCGTTCTTGCAGGCTTCTGACGACAGAATCGATTCCAGGAGAGATCCTAAATTTCAAAAAATATATTGAGTTACGAAACACTAGGAGAAAATTATTGCAACTTACTTAAGAGAGGTGGGCAGTTCGGAATGTTATCCACTACACTTTCGTGAAGGGGTGCCCCGAAAGACATTTCGTACACCGTATGGCCAAAGCAATACACGTCGATTGCTTGAGAAGTGTTGATTTTTCTGTGTTGCATGAAATATGGCCGGTAGAACGAAGGCACGCCCAAAATTCCGTTTTCCACATCCAACAATTTGACCCTATCGTCTTCGATGATCACGTTCCCAGTGTGTAAGTGACCTAGAAGATTATTAAAAAGTGTTACGAAAAACCGTTTCGGTTCGTTTACAATTAATTTCACACCCCCCAGAATGAATCAACGTAAGGTAATAGTGTCTAAACTTTATATGAACAGAACACATACAGAGTGTTGAATTCAAGATAGAAAGAAAATACAAATTTTGATAACAATAAATAAAAAGTAGATATAAGTTAATAAATATAAGGTTATTCATGCAAATAGTTCGGTAACAAATTTTTTGTTCTAGTAAATTAAAAATGAATTTTAAAACTCTGAGTATTTGGCAATGGTAGTTCTAATATTTTTGAAGTTTATTCGTGGTTTTTAGTTTTCGTTTTGCTGGTAATATTTATTACACGAATTTCGAAGAGACGCCAAAATTGAATTTTGTTTCGTGCAAACGGACTTTACAATTTTAGTACACATTAGGTAATACGTAAAAAAAAGTAATTAATAAATGATACATCTCAAGAGACTAAAATATTAGTAAAAAAAATCTAAGTGTAAAAACAGTAAGCTGGAAAATTAAAA
The DNA here is from genome assembly GCA_951805265.1 of Schizotus pectinicornis. Classification (NCBI taxonomy): domain Eukaryota; kingdom Metazoa; phylum Arthropoda; class Insecta; order Coleoptera; family Pyrochroidae; genus Schizotus; species Schizotus pectinicornis. The sequence goes on along the minus strand of OX638204.1, from coordinate 17,203,005 downwards.
TACACTCGCTTATTCAGTGACCTTAAAAAGATCTTCCTTCTTGTAGCATTCCCAAAAATTCTGCATGTTTCGCTTTGATAGTTCTTTCGGCGGTCAAAATCTTTGTCGTATGTTACTTCCTGCTTATTTAAGTGAGTCAAACTGTACGATTCGGTTCTGGACTAAAGTTGAAAACATAAATCAGTTGGAAACATGTTCATTATTAAATTCAAAATAAACACATTGAATATTATTTTCTTATCAGAAAATATTACGAATGGACGTCTCATTATGTACGTGCTTTGCTCTTAAGCTCCACCCAGTTTCAGTTACCTGAAAAATTCCAACACAATACACAGTCGACAACACCATTAGAATGTGACCGTCTCTTCAAATGTAGACCCTACCGCTCAATTTTGATGGTGTTATTGACTTGGTATTTTATTAGAATCTTCCAGGTAACTGAAACTGAGCAGAGCTTAATGGCAAAGTTCACCTTCGCTTTGCTGAATCGCAAGTTTCAAAACTAGCTGATCTCACTAAATATCGAGCTTGAGTTCATTTGAACAACAAAAGGATGACAATTTCTATTTTAACAAATATTTTCTGCAGACAAGTAATTTTCCCCCAAAATTCCCGGAGTACTGTTATCTATCAAATTTAATTAAGATTTTCCCATTTCAGCAGCGTTTTCTCGGTGGACGCTCAACGGTAACGAACTTTGGTGTCCCTTTGCAGTAAGATTCGTCAGTTATGGATCGCCGTGGGATAGTTGATGTTGTCTACACCGATTTTTCTAAGGCCTTCGTCGGGTTAGTCACAGTAGATTACTGACCAAGTTATCACGTTTCGGGTATTCTTAACTAATATTAATTTCTGTAGTTTTATCTTCATGAGCGAATCTATAGCGTTATGTATAATGGAGCCACATATCGCCAAAATATATGGGATCATGTGGTGTCCCTCAAGGGTCAAACCTTGGCCCATTGTTGTTCCTTTTTTTAGTTCACTCGCGTTCGTTCGTCGAAAGACTTTATTGCGATCTTTCTGTTATCGCCCGTTGGTATCTAAATAACTCTTTGCTGCATCTGAGTATCTCGAAGCGAAGGGTAGTTACGACAATGAAGTTGTCACTGATATACGCTTATGACGTGGGTGGCTGGGTGTGTGTTGGTTGATCAGAATGTTGTCTGTGATAGGTCTTGGGATGGTGTTTGATACCGAATAGAGTCACCTTGAACACGTTTGCGCTACGGTTGAGCATTTCATGAAAGTTTATGACATGATTGTGAGGTCCCGCAGACATTTTGACAATGCTGATGTCACCTTGATACTGTAAAATTCACTTGTAAGGTCCCTGTTGAAGTATAGGTCCATTATACAAAGTTATTCAAAAGTATGGAACTGAGTTGACTAAGTTGAGACCATATTAGAACCATTTTTTTTTTACAAAATGGCGAAGGCTATTTTTACCTGTGGCAACTTTCTTTTCTTAAATGACTACATACCTACTAATACTTTCATTTAGCCTGCCGTAAAGAATTATTCTCCACACAAACGTGGACTTTTTCTCCTACATTCCCCCCGTTTCTTTTTAAAAAAATTAAGAAAATTCGCTTTTCAGCTCTCTTAAAGTTATTAAGGTCCGCCCAGTCCGGGTTACCTGAAAGATGGGGGTGTACCCCAACACAATACACAGTTCATAACCACTATAGTCCGGCCGCTCAACAGATAGAGTAATAAAAAAATTAAATTCGTAAAAACACATACAAGTTCCAAATTATTTGCATTTTAATTGTAAAAAATAACTAAAAACTGAGCAGTTCTAGTAATTTTTCACAATTGAAGTCCAAATATTTTGAAATCTATATGTATTTTTATGAATTTGAATTTATTATTACTCTATCTATTGAGCGGCCGGAGTATAGTGCTGTTATTGTGTACGAAATTTTGTTCTAATAATGTTCTGTTATTAGAATAGCTTTCAGATTATCCGACTACTGAAAAACTGGGGTACTTGCCTCATGTTTGGGAAATATAATAATTAGAATTTTTTTCGACTCCTATTTTTTATTTTTTTTCTAGGGTTAATATTACGCCCAGAATTAGTTTTTTTAATTTCTAGAGTAGGAGATTGTGACGTAAGTGGCCAGAGTGCGGCGTAGTTCTAAAAGAAGTCGTGTGATGGCGCCACTAAAAAATCTCAAATCTCAAGCCGCCGTCAGCAGTTGAGATCAGACAGACAGAGAAGTGTAGATATTTTTGTGATTGTGTCCGAGTCGTTAGCGAAACGTAATTTATCTGAATCTGATTTACGCATATGGCGCACTCTAATGGCAGCGCAGCATAGTAGCCAAAGCGAGAATCCATTCAATATAGATGTGAGTCTTGGATATATGGGACAGATACGTCATCAATAACAACCTTAGCAAATATTAAAGATGAAAACGAATGTATAAAACGTATGCTATGCAGATCCTTCCAATTACAGGACCTTAAAGAAAACTATATCATATTATGAGATGGTATTCTGAAACCTTGTAAAGCAAACTATGATCTATGCCTTTGGAGACAAATTTATAAAATTGACTCCCAAAATTTTGCCATGGAGATAAAAACTGTAACGTTAAAAAAAAGTCAAAATTTTCTTCCAAAGACACAAATGTACTCTTTTTGTTCAAAATTATGCAATTATATTAATGAAAGCTTTTAAATAAAACTAAAAGTCATGTAACAGTTTTTGTTACAATTGCCCATTTTTTTTTTTTTTTTTTAGTAAGTTCTGGACGAAAAAGTTCAGAACCTTTAAAACAGATGGCGCGCTTCCCACTTTTCTTACTGACAACCCTTTCGCGCTTTCTCACGATCTCGGGTGTTATGGTAGGCAGCAAGAATGGAAGCTGCAACGATCAACTCACTAGAGATGGAAGATTTCGTTTAAGATGCCGCATCCTCTATCGCGACATCTGCCAGTGAATTATCACAAATGGTGTAAAAACGAACAAAAATTTCCGACCGTAACGATGCCGTGCGGGCTTTTTTGTCGTTTGTCAATTGGTACTCTTAACAAAAATATTTAAGGCTCTTAGGCCAGTGAATAGAGACATAATAACTAAAAAATTTAACAAAAATTCTAACATTTTTTAAACTTTGCCGTGTAATGTGTAACGAATCGAAACGGAACTATAAAATTTTGCAACTCGATTGAAGGTCGGCATCATTGTAAAAATCGGAAAAATTTAAATTAAGCGATATCTCGACGAGAAAAAATGTAACATCGTTGCAAACTCAATAGAGTTTTCATTACAATATTCAAAATAAACAGCGAAATTTGCAAGAACTTATGAATTAGGCATAATAATTAATTATCATTAATAAACATTTTTTTATCTAACTTTCCAGCAAAAATATTAACATGCTTGCAAAACTAGAATCAACTTGCTAAAATCAAGAACTAGCACTTAAGATAAGTAGATCAGACCAACAATCCTAATTGCGCTACATACCATTTAGGTACTTAAACGAGTCATTGTACATACCTATGTCGCCAATTTACAGATATTAATCATTTTTCTAACAACTATTTTTCCTTCAAAATGATTAAGCCTGATATCAATCTCACGTGCAGCTACACTTTCTTTGTAGCCACAGGTTGAAACTTTATTCTAATTTGATTGAACGTACCATAAGGGAGTCCCTTGTCATGCAAGAACTTCAGAGCTTCCAAGATTTGGCGTCCATACAGCGCCACCTGACCGGCATCGAGATGTTTATGGCCTTTAGGATTCCCGTACTTTTTCAAAAACGATTGTCGTGGTTTGGCACCGCACAAAATATCTCTCAAAGTTCCATTTTTGTGACTAACTCGTACTACAAGGCCTCCAATATCAGTACATAGGCACAACTCAATGGAATGTATGTATGGATGCTACAAATTTCCAAGATAACAATCGACTAACAATTGAACCAAGTTCCGTGTTAAAAACCTGAATTTGGTTGAGACTCTTGAATACAGCATGCATGTCCTTGTCATCTAAATACTTATCAGGGCCGTAATCAGTCCAACCCCCAAATAATTCGTCTTTCGGTAGTGATTTACACCGAATTTGGTAATAATGCTTGCGTAATCTCCACCCCATTTCTTCTAAAGGACCGACAACTTCCCAGCCAACTTCACCTCGCAAAGCCAACGAAACGTGTTGCAGCGCTAATTCTACAATAAAAACGTGCAACAGGATTGTTTGTAGAAGGAATTGTTTGATTTACCGCCGAAAGGTTGACAATAATTGGCTGGATCTACGAACGACCTCGCTGGCAAGGAAGATACTAGAATTGGATTCATCATGACACTGTTCAAATATTTCTGGAAAATTTTCGAGTTTAAGTAGGTGGATTGGATGCGTCGAGAACGTTAACCTGCAAGCCCTGTTGTCTTTCACTGATGAATTCTGGATCCATATTCCCAATAAGCTTTTTCGGGGGTAACTGCAGGGACAACCCCGACGTTTGCAAGTAATTATGCAACTTGTAGAAATCATTGTATCTTTTGTAAATGCGCCAAGTACGATCGGAAAACGGTCCACGTTGCACTTTTATGACGAATTCCTGGAGTTGGCGGAGTGTTTAATTAATTAATTGGCGGTTTTGATTGGAGTCTTACCGTGTGTCCATTGACGTTTCGCCAGTTTTCAATGACGCATGATAGAGACTCTGTATCGTCTAATGTAACCTTCTTGACAATTTGCTGCTCAAATATAGCCATTGAAATGCGAACATTTGCTCACGTTCTCGTTTCAAATCCATTAGATAGCACATTACCGTGATTACGCCTCTTCAAACGTCAAACATGCTTCGGACAATTAGCGCCTGTAGTATGCCATGATAATTTTGACGCAACAATGACAAAGCTGTCATTTCATTGTCAATTAAGTCAATGGGAGCCGCACGCATGCGTATGCGCAACTTTCTTCCATTGAAGTGCCGTGTTGTTTTGAACGAGAACGCTTGTGGAAGCGGGCCTAAAATTTCGCGCCAGTTCGGCCAGTTAGAACAAAACTTGGGTTTGACCCATGACCCATGATCCGTGGGTTTGATCAATGAGTAAGTGACTCCTATATATACCCACGATTTCCGATTCGCCCTCCACTAACTGTTAACCTTACAATTCGAAATTTTTTTGTGCGTCTGCGCAAATCACTGGCACAGGGACGTACAACGCAATTTTTGAAAACTCATGGCACAAGATTGCGTTCCTGTAGTGGGATCCTGGAAAAAGCGATTGCGATCGAGTCGCTATCTTTACGATTTCGGTCGCTTTGGAGGGAAGGGGTTTAGGGGAGGATCTTTTCAAAAATGCGAAACCAATCATTTTTCAGCAATTTGTTAAGGTGAAAAGTTTTGAAACTACCTAACCTAAGAATCGTCAACGTAAACCTCGTGTACTTTAATACACTAAACAATTGGTACTTATAATATTCCTAGTGCATTAATTATTTCCGGAAATTTTTTCGAATGCATTTCCAAAACGTATTAATTAGCCCGAGTGGAACATGCATAAAAATAAAATTTCCGGAAAAAAAAAATTTTAGAAAATTTTTACATTGTCATAGAAACGACAGCGAATTCTATTTTTCTATTGGCTACTTTTCGGTGTCGTGCGATTTTCATCAAAATGGATACCAACGATACATGATAACTTAATTCAGTAGTACATGTGCAAACATTCGGAAAAATTGATCATAAGAGTCAAGAGTTACGACAATTTTCAAGAACTCTTCCTCCGTTATCAACCGTTTTCGAGAACATGTTTATTAAGAAAAGCCGTTTAATTTTTTTATTTTATATCCGCCTCTCAAGTTTGTAACAGTTATTCCGGGACACTCTGTATACAAAAATTGAGGTATGCATATGGATTCAAACTTGCGTTTCAATCTGATAGAGTTAGAATATAAGCTACTGTATATTATGAATCCAACAAATTATTATAAATGTAACAAAATTTGTGGAGGATATTATTTTGTATAGAAACATACTTTATGGTACGATTGTACCTAGGACTTTTGTTTACAGATATTTTTTCTGAATGTAATTACAAATGTCCAAGTTGACTGGGATATAACGTTTATTCAAGGAAATAATTAAAATGTTTGTCGAAATTAAGATTTTGTAAAATTTGCAAGCACGTTTTGAAGAAGAAATTCAAATAATCTAGAGATCATTTAAAAGTGGTTTCGGAAATGAAAATTGTTATTTTTTGCCTACAAAAGTAATAATATTGGTACATATTATGAACAAGATAAAGATTATTTAAAAACCTCTTGTTAATCTCCAAATAACGATAAATATGCAATATCCGAAGAATCGCTTTTAAAGCAGCACCTTTGGAGTTGTAGAAACGGTTTCTACCAAGCACAGGTAAACTTGGGTGCCGGAGGCTATAACCCTTCCACTTGTACCTGAAAATATCTGAAAATCCAGCCCCTAAGCCGTCATCTACCAATGCCATTCATAGGGATGCACCTTCGGAACACCAAAAAAAGCGATAGCCTCTTGGAACTCTCTGTTTAACCGACGGAAATCCATTGCGACTCGGCTGATATCTATCCAAAGCAACCGTTTTCGGTTGCTTAGAAGCGACTCGGTCGCAATCGCTTTTTCCAGGATCCCACTACTGTTTATTAATCCGGTCAATGTGGTTTACGGCGTAAAATTTAAAATGTTTGTTGAAATTAAGTTGCAAAAGTTTTAAGAGTGCCATGGTTATTAAAATTATCCACAAATGTTGTTCAAATTGTATTTTCTGATTGTTTTTTGCCGCGCGTCAGATCAAAGAATTGTCCATCTTACGATCTTCATAAAAGTGTCGTAATGCCGGAAACACCCAGCCTAAATAACTGTTGTTCAAGGGACCAGGGGGTGCACTTGCCGGTAGGCTTTGGACCAACGAGAGCGACGCGGGTAACGCGTCATCAGGATTGTCCGATTAAAACTTTGTTTGTCGTCTTCGGATGGCAGTGTTCCCAACTCTCAAAAATTTTTCTCCCTAAAGCTTCAACCAAAAACCCCTAAAATCCCCACAGGTACTGGGGAATTCCTCTAAAAAAATATTATTGTTAAAAAAATAAATAATGAAATATTATTACATAAATAATAAAATATAAATATTAAAATGTCATCAAATTAAATATAATTAGTTAATAATAAATATCATTCAGCAAATTTTTTAAATATCTTTTATTCATAAATTATTTAATACCTACTTCAAGTTTAATATCAGTTTCTTCAGTTTCTGTTTTTTTAAAATCATACATATTTACACTAAATAACTCGAACATTTTTGCTGACGGATGGAATGTTGTACAAGACCCACCATTTCGTTGCAGTGTGAACCGAACCATCATCATACTTTGTAACATCTCAATAGACAGTTTATTACGCAACTTATTCTTGACAATGTTATTGATTGAGAACGCACGTTCAACACTTGCATTTGAAATCGGTACTGTGACAAATGCTAGTCCAAATTTCGAGACATTTTCAAAACGCTTAGAACCAGCTGCGTCTAATTCATTATACATTTCATAATAGAAATCTGCCGAGTTGGATACATTTGACCACTGTTTATTACTTAATTGGTGCCACTCAGACTCGACATCATTTTTATTACCGTAAATATGAGTTCGTTGTGTATGATTTAATATTGCTTTGATGGCCGGTTTTACCTGAGATGTAGCGACTTTCGGATGTAAATCAGCAATTATTTTTAAAATTGACAAGTTTTCTGGAAGCCTCTTTTGAATCTGCTCAGCTAAACAACAAAGAAAGTTCTTGCATCTTTTTTTTTTTTACATCCAACAAGTCCATGGGTGCAAGTTCTTGTGATATATTTTGAAAATCAAAACCAAAATACATTGACGCTGTATGCATCAAATGTTCTTTGAAATTAAATTCAACCAGTTCCGAATCCACCAATTTTTCTAAATAAGAAGGTACAACAAGTCGTTTCAACAAATTCTTATATAAAAAAAATAAATCTTTAAATAGTTTAGTAGTTTCAACATTGTCACTTTGAAACAGTAAATTTAATTGAGTCACAGTTTTTAATTCATTTTTAAAAAAAATTAAGAAAGCTTTAAAAAGTAGGCGGTTCATGATATCATAAAGCTGTTCTGCCATGTAACACTTATCATCAGATTTAGCTATTGAAAAGAGCAACTTCAATTCGTCCCACTGTTCTAATATTGTGAAGCCTAATGTCGAAAGATGGGAAGGCAGGGGGGCGTCATTTTGACGCCTTCCACATTCTTTAAATGTTCTAATATTGTAGAAATAGCTTGATAACGAGCAAGCTAACGGGTTCCTCTCAATCCTTGAATTTTTTTGGGATCTTTATTATTATTTATAGTGTCGTATAAGTTTTGATAATAATTCAACCGTTTAGGGCTGTATGAGAACCAATTATGAGTTTCTCTTACCAGAAATTCTAGTTGTCGAGGTAATAACTCCGCAGCTTTTTCCGCGGATAAATGCAAGGAATGGCTAACACATTTTACAACAACCAAATCAGATAATTCTCTTAATATAGCAGTAACAGAATTATGTTTACCAACTATTACATTGGCTCCATCAACCCCAATTCCGATCATATTTTCAAGGTTTAAGCCATCCTTTTTAAATTGATCCACTATTGCTTGATGTACACTTTTCGCGTCACACTCTATGATTTTTAGTATCCGGTAAAACGTTGTCACAACTTGTTTAATCTTGTGAGAAAAAAAACGTACCATAATACATAATACTTTTTGTGTTGATAGATCAGTACTCTCGTCAATTATAATAGAGTAGGGAGTATCTTCAATTTCTGCAATTAAATCTTCGAGCATTGACGGGCCAAGAACATTTTTTATCAACATCGAACACTTAGTTCTATGAAGTTTAAAGTTCTTCAAGGCATCTGATGAAGGGTCTAGTTGCGGCAGTATGTTAATTAAATGATCAATTGTTAATAGAGAACAGTGTTCAGCGATGAAGGCAGCTACTTTCAATTCAGCGATTTTTGTATTTTCTGATAACTTTGGTTTTGATATAGGTGTAGTAGATTTAGCAGATTTTTCCCATTGTGTATATCTTTTATGTTTTTCAGTTTTTGCATGACTCAGTAAATCCTTTTTGTGAGCTTTTAACCTTACACGGCAATATTGACAATAGGCCAAATTGTCATTCGTACTATCAGGTGCAAGCCAACCTGTAATAAAATAATTAATTATAAATAACGGTACATGGCTTATAAATGTTGAATTAAATATTGTTTATCGTAATTATTTATAAACAGGACCAGAAAGTTCATCTATTTTCTCTGTTTGAATTTAACGAGAAAGATATGAACGGTCAGTAAACTAACAGCGATCTTCCTAGTCCTATCTATAAATTATAAAAATATAATAGAATAACTTTACCTTTTAAGTCTGGATCTGTTTCCCAAGTCTTGGTATATTTTTGACAATATTTTTTTGTATCTTTAACTTTAGGCATTTTAATGAATTGCTTGCTGATACACGAACAAATTATAAAGGTTAATAAGAATGGATAACAATCAACGAATTGTCAGTAAACATAACCACAGTATATCCACCAAGTATCACGATATATGATTATGTTCATAGTAAACTGTTTACTCTTAGTAACAAACAACCGTACTAGATGTCACCAAGCCGCTATATCAAAAATTCAAAAATAAATAAAAATAATGAACAAAAATAAATGTGATTAGCAAGATTGGGTTATCCCAGGGCCTATAATATTATACCTTTATTTTTCTTAATTAAAAAAAAATAAATATTCGAAATTTCAAAAATCCCCAAAAATACCTCTAAAAAAATAACACCTCTAAAAAAATCCCATTCGACTTTTTTACCCCCTAAATCTGGGGAGAAAACCTTAGACCATTCCCTAAGTTGGAAACCCTGTCGTGTGGCGCCGCTTTTTACACTACGAAAATGTCTGGTGACAATAATTGGTGTTAAGTTGGTACGTACCAGTTTAGTTTAGTAACTGTCACTTGTCAGAGATTTTAGTCGTGTTTGGCTTTGCTTTGATTTATATTTCTTTCATTTTCTTTCGAGTTTTCCGTTATAAAGCAGTTCTTTTCAGAACTCATCACTCATCAGCTTTATGCTAATTGCATTACGTGAGTGCTACAAATACTTTTTAATGAATACGTAGTTTTTACTAGTTTCTTGCCGTGAACTAGTGAAAAACGTCGCACTATGGCTCAAGAACTTGAAGAAAAGATGCCTCTTGTTGAACAACCTGAAGTTCAACTTGAAGGGTGAAGGGTAGAAGAATAAGAAGGGAAAAGCAATCCGAAGTATCGACACGATTACCCATGAACAGTTCAGAAAGCGATTGACATCTCCAGGATTCCGCTAGGTCGCTACTCAGTGAGATCGCCGAAGTATCTAATCTACGGAAGTATCAACAGCAGCTCCAGAGCAAACACAAGGTCAGAGTTTTTGTGTTCATTGTTCAATCTTTTTTCCATATTGCATTCTCCCCTTTCTACAAATTTTGTTCGCATAATTATGATTGAACTTCACTAAGGTAAGTTTGTTTAATCATTAAATTGAAGCCCTTGGGGCAACAAGGCTACTTTCCACATTAAGTAAGTTTCGAGATACATCATTGCCTTACAATATTTAAATCAAATCCATTCAAATGGTATATTTTTCAAATTTAATTTTATTATTTATAATTATTTACTTATTTTTCACTTTAATTGCAATCGTAAAAATTATTAATCTAAAATATGGCCCTAATTTGGCACAACCACAATATCGGTCTTACAAGTATCAATAAAATAATGAAATTTGAAGCAATTAAAATAAATGAAATAACAAGTAAAAAAATAAGAAAATAAGAGTGACTTATGCTCTTATTGCACAAAAAAAGTGGTATTTTATTTTGAAAACCATCATTGATCTTCATTACTGGCTTTCTCTTCGGGAAATTCGTCCAGATTTTCTACTTCGTCTGCTTCTGCTTCCTGTGATCCCTCTATTGCTGCACTTGATGTGCTCCAATTTACTCATAATAAGGTAGATAAATAGGTAGGAGGAATGTATGGAATTAGGTTTGCTAGATTCTGTATCTTTTTGTGGTTTAAAGTTATTGGTTCTTTGTATTTTCGTTGTAAATCTTGATGGAGCAATAATGCATTCTTTGAACCTTTCTTTCCAATGTTCACACTTTTGAAGCTTTCATTGAGAAGATGTTTAATTTATCAGTTGGAATTTTTCTCGTTGAATTTGAAGCAACAAATCTTACTGAATTGAAGTTTTTCTTTCTTGGATGTCATGGTCTTCTTTACCACTTAATTTTGTCACTCTTTGAAGGAAAATATATCTTCCTGCTTCAATACGACAACCTTGAACGGATTAGTCCTTTTTGATTTTCGCACGGCTTCGTACCAGTCTTCAGGAGCGTATGCTTCCTTCATGTACTGACGTTTGTATTTTTCTATTAGTCCGAAGTCGCGGTTAGAAGGTAAGTGGGTGTGTTCTACTGACAGAAATCTTTGTTCAATTGTCTTGAAGATGCTTTCCCTCACAAACTGTTGCCATAAACATATAACTGCCATGCCGGTTGTGTTTGACTTTGAGATGCCGTACCAAGTAGTCATCGACGACCGTGTCACGGCGTAGAGAACAATAGCACAACTGAGCCGACATTCATCCGTCTGGTACACAGAGGGATCAAAAAGCGATCAAGGGACAGGCATAGGAATTTGTGGGCCTGGGTATAAAGAAACCATAGCCTTAGGCAGTCCTTACAGTTATGCAAGTTGAGATGCTTGCCATAGATTTCTGGCAAGAGAGTGCCGGCAAAGGAATCCCAAAGAAGCGAAAATCTATATTCTAACAGATAGCCAAGCAGCAATTAAAGCTCTAAAAGCCTACAGCTTTGAGTCTAAAACTAAATGGACATACAAACAATCTTTGAAGCAACTGGCAAGAGGCAACAAACTCACCCTCATGTGGGCGCCAGGTCATCAGTATTGAAGGTAACGAAACGGCCGACCAGTTGGCCAAACGAGGCACAGAGACCCCACCCATAGGACCGGAGCCGTTCTGTGGGCTGAGCAAAAACCACAGAAAGGCTGAAATCCATTGGTGGGAAAGAAATGCTAAAATAGCATACTGGAGACAAGTTCCAGGACAAAGATAGGCGAAAAAGTTTGTAGACTATTCGTCTAAGAAGGCCACGAAGCTTCTCGACCTGACAAGGAACGAAATGAGCCTCGTTACCGGTCTCCTCATTGGACACTACCCACTGAAGTACCATCTCAATAAAATGGGAAAGACGGACAGTGAGATATCCAGATTATGTGGATCGGAAGAAGAAACTTCCGAACACATACTATGTCACTGTGACACATTAGCAAGCTATAGACTAACTCACTTCGGCAGTGTGAGTCTATCACCTAACAAAGTGAAGGAAAAATCACCTAAGGTCATTGCAAACTTTGCAAAGAGTTTATGCCTTTAAGATAAAAATTAGAGGCAGGGTTTGAACAAAAGATCTCATTGGTCGCAGTTCGGAAAGGCTAGAAAGCCAAGAGACCCCTCTGTAATCTACAATATAACAGCCAGGTTTTTGTTTTGACCGCTGCAATTATCGGTCAGCTTGTGGCTTGTTTTCTTTCAAGTGTTTGTAAAATATGCTAGGAAGAGGAAGCGACGAGTGTTTCCTCTTTTGGCGACGTTTTCTGGTCACATGTACATATATCCTTGACCTGTCACGTAATCATGAATTCCCAAATTGTAGATTCAGGCTTTTCTCAAATAAAATGCCGGACCAACTGTGAGGTTGGGAATGAGAAGAGCTTACTGTAAATCGAAAGATATAACACATGTCATCTTGATAACCTTTGCATTTTCGGCTTGTGTTTTCAAACTGGTTTGCATAGGTACGGCACTCCTTTGATGAATCAAGTTCAAGTTATTATCAAGTAGAGTTTTGAATGTGTTTCTTGTAGGTCCTCTGTAGAGCGGGGCAACTTCTTTCATTAATCCCAAGAAACCCTCACCTTCAACAGTTGAAAATGGCATATTGTCCGTCACTATGAAATATGCAATGGCATTTGTTAATTGTACGTTCTTTGATCCACCTTCTGCAGCAAAATTAATTATTTCAAGTAATACTGTTTAGGTAATATAATTACTTCATTACATATACTTGAAAAGGATGTAACAAACTTCATTGCATTTGCAATGATGGGTTGTGAGCCGGAGAAAGTGCCCGATTTTGTTGATTTTACAATAGTAAATGGTGGTGAGATGATAGGAGTGCCATAAGAAAACTTTGATACCTGGGACTGCTGCACCTGAGGCGGCGTTTTTGCTTTACTTATTAATAAATATTTTTATAAAAAACTTAATTGTTGAAATAAAATTAATTACCTCTACTTCAGTACCTAGTAGATTTTTTCATGTTTTTCTTTTCTTTGGATATTCAACGCAGTGTTGTAGACGGCGGCATAATGCTGTCGTAGATGAGCGTTAAGATTAGACGTGTTTTCAGAACTTTTTAAAATCTTACCGCACGTATTGCACTAGGCGCCCTACTGTCTATTTGCATCTTAAACACTTTTTTTATCTATTTTTACCTGGGCTATGAATGGGTTATCAATTCTATTAACATTTTTGCTCATCGAAATAAGTTCTCGTTCATCGTCCTCTACATAATTATTTGGCCTACTTCTGCAAATACTCGCTAGATGTCCTACCTTATTGCATTTGTTACATTTATAGCTAGCATATTTACAAACATCATTGTGGCCTTTCCCAGAATGTTTACAATTGTTACTATTATTGCTACTCTCTTTGTTACTGTAATTTCTCTCCGTTCTGCGCTCTTGTGTGCTGCCTCGGTGCTACGTTTGTGTTCTATCCCTGGTAGCCTTCCCATCTTCTTCGTAATTACGCCTCTTCGGGTTTCCGCCGTTCTTTGTGACTTTGTTTACTTTTATCTGCAGGTTCGACTCCTTCTTCTGCGCCACTTGAAGTAACTTGGTCAGATCCTCTGTTATGTCTGTTTTGTCGGTAGATCTTGCTCTTCTGGATGTCCTTCGTCCTCGGGGAACAATTTCAGTCTCCAGTCCTTCCTAATCTCTTGGCCCTCTTCTTGCACTTTTGCAGCGCTTTCGACGCATTTTCTCATTGTCCCCCATCATATTTTTGATCGGGACATGAACATTTCGGTTTTCTTTGATGAATTTCTCCATTCGTTCCAGACATGTTTCGATGATATTAGTGAGTGTATCACTTCCTATCCTGTATCACTTGATTGACCCTTATCAAGAATAAAGTTATGCCCAAGACGGATTCCTGGTACCATTAGAGTACTCTATTAGCACGTGCTTGGAAGGTTCTATCTTTGGGAAAGTTGTTTATGAAATGGAGTGTATTTTCCTGGAACCTCCAAGTTTTAAGCGATATTAAAATATCGTGTCGTCATGTTGTATCAAAGGCTTTCTCTAAATCGAAGAAAATGGTTATAACTTCTTGTTGGTTGATGAATGCTTTATTAGGCGGCAAATGGTGGAGCTATCGGGCTTTTCTAAAGTTTTTGGTGATATTATTTTGGGCGATAGCGTCGGTGACTCTTATCACCAGTTATCTATTAATAACAATTTTTCAAAATAATATTCTATTATAATTCAAACAAATTATGATCTTATCCCGCTGTATACAGGGTGTTCAGCTTGAACTGGATTCTTCGATAACTCCGAAAATACTAACGTGGGTAAAAATTGTTAAATACAAAAGTTACTTGTGGCAATGTTCTCCACGAAATAAAAATATTTTTGCATATACAGGGCGTCCGATGCTCGAGATTTTTGGGATCACTTCGTATTTTTAAATGGGATGATATGGTTTTTCTTGCAGTTTTGGATTCCTTGTGAAAAATTAAGATAATTTTATTTACCATGTCCTATGGCTACAATGTACAGTTTTCGAGTTATTCATAATTTTTCAAAAATTTTGACATGTGTGAAGGTTTACTAAAATCAACGTTACTCCGGTATGGTAGCAGATTTTTTAAATTTCTTTTTTTAGTGTTAAAGGCGATGAAATGGAGCTGTTATTTCGTTATTTGGAAGTTGAAAAAAATTATTGGAAGGGTCTCACCGGGATCCCTAAACATACAAAATTTCAAACGTGAAAATCTCGCGTTTTTCAAATGGAACACTCCTATTATTTTTATGGTGTCATTATCCAAATGCAATTTTCTTTCATCTTTATTAACATGTTTATATGCCTAAATGCCGTGGTTTTTGAGTTATTTTACATTTTTCGGTTCTATTTGAGAATCTGACACAAACTAATCGATTTTGTTATCAAAGAAAGCCGGAAAAGTGACATTTCATTCTCCCTTAAGTCGCAGGATATTCTGATTGAAAAAAAAAATTTCTTTAGGGCTAGCACTTAAGTCATGGTTTGAGTAAATTTGTGTTAGGTACGTTTGTTTTCATTATTACCTAATTTAAACTTTAAACCACGACTGAAGAGTTGGACCTAAGAGTCAAATACCAAAATAAATAAGAGAACACGTCAACAGAAAACAATGATTTATGGTAAAAGATGTTCGAAGATATTTCCATTTCGTTCCATACAAAGTTGTAAACGTCTGAGAAACGATATGCGGACATGGGACAACATGACTCCGTCAACTTTCAAAAACGCTTTCCGAATTCGAGTTTTCATGTTGTTCCTTGTTGTAGGTGCAGTTGTATAAACGATGTTTTTGATAAATCCCCACAAAAAAAAATCCAAACAAGTTAGGTCCGGGCACCTAGGAGGCCAAGCAACTGGACCACCACGTCCAATCCAACGATTCGGAAACGCAGTGTCAATGTAGTTAGACATGGATCATTTTAAGTTGGACCAGTGAGTCATCAGCGCAGAAACCAATTTGCGTCGGGCCGGTCCCATTCCACACTATGAAAGGAAGTTGGGCTGTCATCAGCGTCGTACGTTCAGGTGGTTCCCTGCGTTTAGTATGAACTCCGCCACTGTCGGCGAAGCCAAGCTCCGCCTTGCGCAGCTTTTGATGACTCACCAGTCCATCTTAGCCTGAACGTACTATACGCGCTTGAAGGCTGTAGTATGGTGGAGCTCCATCCTGTTGAAACCACATTTCTCTGATAACATTCAGAGGAACATTTTCAAGCAAGTCCCATAAGTTATCTCTTAGGAAGTTCTCGCAAATTGGCCCAGTCAAATTGCCTTCAAAAAAGTAGGGTCCTATTAAATAGTCCCCCAATATTCCAGCCCAGACATTAAGGCTCCACTGGTGTTGGTGGTCAAGTTGTCTTACGAATTCATTAGGTTTTTCCGTGGCGTAGCAGTGAAAATTGTGTCTGTTCATAATTCCACTTTGATTAAAATTAGCTTCGTCGGAAAAGAGCAATTTGTTGATAAAACATGGCTCATCCCGAACTTTATTCAAAGCCCATTGACAAAAAGTGGCTCTAGCCTCATAGTCGTTAGGACTAAGCGCTTGATGGACATTAAGTTTATAGGGATGAAACTTTTCCTTTTGGATCACACAATTAACCGAATCAATCGAAATATCCAGTTCCCTACTAATGTTCCTTACGGACGTGTGCCCATCTTCTACGACAGATGCAATAATTTCAAATTGGGCGTCTTCATCGAGAACAGCCTTCTCCCTGGACGGCGCTTTAGGAGCCACGCTTCCCGTTGCCTCAAATCTTTCCTGTAGTTTTTGAAACGCTACAGTCTGGGGATGTCTTCGGTGAGGATATTAGCCCCATACACCCGAGATGCTAACATGCAATTTCTGTTAAATTCATCGTCTACGCAGCAATTCAGCTGTGATGCAGTAGATGTTATAATAATATGTACATATCGAAGTCTCATTAATTAGCTATTAGTTGACTTAGAAATTGTTTTAAAAACACATTTTTCTTTCGCGCAATATGAGAATAAACTCAACCGACAAAAGTTTTGGAACTTACCAAGACCAGAAAACATGAGGTTAATCGGCAACTCCAGCTTCATCTACATGATTAATAACTAACATTCTTCTGTTGGATCTGGGATGGTTGGTTACAGAAATCATCAACAGATAGCCGGGATACATACCTAATCCATACAGTTTAAAATACGCCGATTTTGGTCTTTTTATTGCCTAACGGGCATAGTTCTTAATCTCTAAATGATATCGCTATTTTTAAATAATTTTGGACCATGAATTTGTCGAGCATCTCCGCCCTCCTCTATTCGCACGATCTTATTATCGCATTTTCAATTTACACTAATTTTTCTCATGAGTTTATATGTCTTGGGCGATGGACCTGATGACTTTACTGTCTTGTTCTTGGCGACGCAATTATTGCTGCTTTTCGCGGTTCCTTCCACATGTGATATTTTCGATTTAGTTTTTGACCATACGTCAAAAGAGTACCTTGTTGATACCGGGTTGTTTTAGTTCATGTAGTTGAAGGCAAATTTCTTTATTATGTATATGTCTCCCACTCGTTGCACATATCTTTCCAGTTCTGTAGGGCTCATCACTCGAATTGTTGAGAAGTCGATCTGCAACAAAGCATTTTCGTAAAGAATTTAGTTTCGACAAGTTTCCAGTGCCGCCCTCGCTGTCGGCAGCATCCCCGAGTGGGAAAAACGTGGGCTTTACCGCGTTTTGTTATGAGTAACCTTGTCGGGTTATCGGCGCCGCCCTTGCAGTCTTCGGCCTTCCCGACCGGGAGGGACGTGGGTTACTGCGTTCTGGGCCGGGGTTGCTGTTTTGTTGGCGGTGCCCTTGCTGTCTGACCGCCTGGGTCCCTTCGAGCGGAGGAAGCGTAAGCATTGCTGCGCTTTAGGCCTGGATTGTCGCTTTTTCTGTCACTTTGGGCTTGAATCAGTGATAATTCTAGATCCGGAGGGATCGTATCTACAATTGTACGTGGGAACCTACAATCGTTTAGTTCTAATTGTAATAATTATCTTTATAAATGATATAACTATTAACAACAGCTGCGTCTAAGAAATAATACATCATTTTTATCCACCATTTGCAGTCCTTCCAAGACATTAAATAATTGAATGGTCGACTTCTGGAGGATCTGAATAGTGTTCGTCGCAACCAGGGCAGAGAATGTTTTCATTATGTTCCTGATTTTGAATCGCCGACTTTCCAAATAAATTTCGTTTTGCGCGAGTCTTCGTTTTCTTTATGTTGATGTAGGACTCAATGAATCTTCGTTCGTCAATTTATTTTCGATTATATTTGAAGATAAACCTACTGCGTCAACACCTACATTGGAATAATTCTCTTTACCGAGAAGGTTGATTAGGAGTTCATCTTCTGAAGATGAGTTTGGGTCTTCCTCATTTGTTGCTACTGATGGGGCGTTTAGGGGTTCTGTAGAACAGGAGCTTTTGGCAGAGCGGTATCGTCGTATAAAAATTGACAAAGAACCGACAGTGGTCTTTGTTTTTGTATTTTTCATTTAGAGTGAGAATCACCCTTTCACCTAACATGTCATCGCTATTAATTTTCTTCAGTTTTTTTACCGGAGTAAACATTGAAATTAAGCAAATAACCTGTCTTCGAGTCAGCAATGGTCCAAATTTTAAAACCTTGTTTCACTGGTTTCATGGGCATGCTGAATGTCTCACTGTTGGTCTCACTCCCCCTTAGACACCGACTCCCGAAAAACAAATCTCTGCGGTTACAAGTTTACCACGCTCAGCCGACGAAAGGGACCCAACTTGTCTTCTACCTCTTTTTGCAATAATTTTTGTTTGCTATTTACCTAAGGTAGTCATTTCAGTTTCATCACAATTGAAAATTCGTGCCGGAGAAAACTTGTAACGATCATAAACCGTAATTAAGCAATGAAAAAACTTTTAAACAGATATTTTATTGAAGCCCATTGCTCGGGCAGCCGATGTGGCTTCTGGAGTTCGTAGAGATAGTTCAGGATGTCGTAGGAATCCCCGTACCCAGTCCTTACCGTCCTCTTGAGTTTTGTTGTTAAAATTGTGCGAAATTCCATTTCGTTGGGCCAGCTGATGGGCTAGTCGTCGTAATTCTGTTATTGTAAGTCCAAATAATTTGGTTTCTAACTCTAAAACGTAAGAAACCAGTTCATCCTCTTGTTCTTTGGAAAATACTGTTCTGTAACGTCCCATTCTTTTTACTGCAGCTTCAGTTGGATTTTTGTCTGCCCTTAATGCGGATTTGTCTCTAATGTACTGCGAGGAACATTGTACTGCCTAGCAGCTCTTTGATAGCCGGAATTACCGCTAAGGCACGCCTCTATTGCATTTTTTGACCACTGCTGACGATCAGTTTTTCTTTTGTAGGTACGCATATTGTCTAAAATAAAAGCAAATCAATTAGATTTACGCTGTTGATTAAAATTAATGCTATGGGGCAAAAACGCATATGTGTGATTTTGTCCCATGCTTCTGTATGCGATTTAGCCTCATAACCACAAAATAAACATTTTCGATGTTTAAAAAAAATCTAACATTTTGTCTCTCGTTTTTAATATAGTATATTCTTCTGCCAATTTCTTGCAGGCTACAACAATTAAAACTGTTATCGAAAATTTTAGCAGATATATCATTAATAAATTGCTTTGCTATTTCTTGTATTTCTAAGCAGCAGTTGTATTATGTTTTCGTTTCAACTTTTCGTGCTCTTGTTTCAATGGATATATACCTGACGGACAATATTCTATTAGAATAGTAGTACAAGATAAACACAACTTACTTGATTTTATTTTATGTAACTTTGCAATACCAACTAAAACAGGAACGAACGATTTTACAGCAGCAACCATTGAAATAATGAAGCTTCTGCCATTTCTTTGCAGATTAACATGTGGTTGCCGTATTCTGTAATATCATCATATACAAAGAGCTAAACATTACAGCTTCAGTAAAATAGATGTCGCTTCGCTACTCAATAATAATATTTCTGGACCTGTGCGATTTGACCTTACTATGCGGTTTTACCCCGCCTTCCCCTAATAATAGGCTTTTGTAAGTTCATTATTGCACGAGCAATTATTATTACACCATCAAGTTTCTGGACCATTTCTGAGCTAATAGTTGCAGGTGGACTTAAAAATTACAAATCTCTGATGCGCTTTATCACACGTTTTATGTGTATTCGAACGCTGGCAATACGTTTTGTGAGAAGCACATCTTCTTTTGTCATTTTCTGATTACTTTTAACACTTGTCGGTCTAACAAGTGTACATTTTTTTGTTTTTAATAACATTTCAATCTGCTTGAATCCTCTATCTGCCATCTATCTATCTGTTTCGGAGTAATGCCTGAACAAAGTGCATGAGCCCATTTCTGTCAGACATTGCATTTGAACCATTTTGCTTTAGCTACAGACTCACTAAACAGTTCCAAACAGAAAATGCAGGATGCGTCATCCTCGTCTACTCTCATCTTCGATGTTGTCTTGGAACGTCGGAAATTTTTTCTTTTGGTTGCAATCTTGGATTTTTGGGAACTCGCGGTCGAGTACCCTTAGCTTTTTCTTTGGTGATAGCGTAATTGGGCGTTGAAGTGAATAAAGTTGTTTCTTGAGATGGTTCCAGAACTTCTGGTTTTAATAGGGGCTACTGGCAAGGGCGAAATGTCGAACGGAGTCACGATTTTATCGACCGTAAGGTCTGACGAAAGTTTTGTTTGAGATGGTGGAAATAACTCTTCCTCGAAATTTTCAACGTCGTCATCACCATTACCAAAAAGGCTAACATCATCTGAAGAACTTCCACTAGCCTGCCATTCATTTGATGACTCATCAGAAGAAGATGTTGATAAGTTTCTTCGCTCTTTATGTGCTCCACTTGAACAAGGCTGAGGAGATGGCGTTTTTTCACCTTCAATTAGATTTTCGACATTATTGATGTCTATCCCACGGTCAGTGGGAGCAGAAGGTTTAAATCTCCACTCTGGGAAGATATTTGGATTCATGGGAAGAATTCCGGTTTTCTCAAAACCGCTCAACCCATTATTGAGCGTTGCAGCTCTCCTGTACGCTTTCTCAAAAAGAACACCAACATTATAAAGCTTAACATTTTCCCCTGGATTAGCTCTGAGCCACAAATTCAGCTCTTCATTATTGTCACGTCTTGGGGGTAAGGTAGTAGAATGATGGGTAACAATTAGACGTAACTTGCTAAACAGGAATAAAATAGTACTACATTACACTATTACAAGTAAACTATCTGACCTTACAGGAATCGTGGATGTTAATCTCAGACTTGCTAGCTTGTTGACGTTGTCGTGTAAAATGAACGATCATCATTCAGTTTATCACTAGCATACTAAACAAGTTCTGCCAACAGTATCAGTTGTTACCAACTTAACATTTATTGCAAACACTCCAATATCCCTCTTTTTATGTTGGAACCCCTACTTGGTTAACTTATTTATTATAACGCCTACTTATAATACCTAATCTCTAAATTTCATTGGCTTCCTCACAATCCTTTTTGGTCTTGTATCTGACTCAATTCTAGGGTTTATAGGAACTTCGGGTATTTGGACAGTGGACTCTACGTTCGGCAAGTTTTCCGGTGTGTGCGGTATATTATTTTCTCGTCTTGGTATCTTCCTTTTTGTGGTTTTCTGCATTTCGATTGTTTCCTCTTCCTTATCGCTTTGCTCTGTGTACGGTTTCTTTCCTATTATCTCAATGTGCCTTCTCCACATTAATCCTTCGTTCTTCACTTCGCACATGTAGGTTTTCTCCCCTATTGCCTTCGTGATTTTTGCTTGTACCCAGCCTTTTTTGTTTATACTTCGGTAATTACATGCCCCCTCCTTAAGTTTTTTGTAATTCTTGCCTGTATGGTGCTTTAATCTGACCATTTGATTATTGCGGATTGTCGCGTTTGTGTCAGGTCTTATTAAATCGAAAGCAGTTCTTAAGTTCCTTCCTAACATCTGTAACGCTACCACATGCGGCTAACGGTTAGCTCCTTTGCGGCGGCTGGGTCGTGGGTCCTCTAAGATCTCATAGAGCTTATTGGGCGCCAGCAATTAGCGTTTAACACCAATTGCGGAGGGGAAGGTTGAGCAAAAATAAATAAGTGTCTAATCAAGACGTGGTGGTTTAATTACAATAAGAGATACGAAAATACAAAATAAAGTTAGGGAGAGAAAAAAGTAAGTTGAAGTCAGACGCCTAGCGGATGATACAAAGGCACAATATGATTGATACGCTTACTCTTTAGTCCTTAATAGCATTACGGTAGCATCAACTTGTTACAGATATTTAAATTGTTATCTTACCACTTGGCAAGACCATGAGTTGAAGTGCAGAAGTCTCTGTCTCAGAGAATTTCTTATCTAGCTCAGCTATTGCTCTCTTAAAGAATTCTTCTTTCTCTGTTGTGCCTATATTGACCGCATCATGGTCTCCGGCTGCAAGAGGAATCATTGCCAATCTGTAATTCAGGTATTGTGTAATTTGATTCCTGACCATAACGGACATCTCATCCTCGGCTGCATAATAATTTTGAAGAGAGGAATGTTCCATCTGAGCACAGGCTGTCGCTACATTTACAACTGTTGCAAATCTCTGCCTGTTCAATTGCGAAGTTTGCTCTTTGGGTAGTAAGATACGAGCATACATAATCAGAGACGGGTCCAATCTCTTGAGGGTATCCACAGCCTCAGAAAATACTTGAGTAAGCCCTCTCAATATGGATAGTTTAAGAAGCTCAGGATATTGGAGCATGAGATATTTATCAATCATTAGTAAATGATTGAGTTCACTTCCCCGAAGTAGATGGATCAGTTCAGTTGCACCATTAACAATCTGAGTTTTCTTATCATAGAGCGAAAATGATAAGAAGGTTTCAAATAAAGTCTTTTTAATGTTGACTGCGCCTGATATCGCTGAGGAGAACTTAATCAATAGATCAATGTTCGGGAATTTGGTATCAGGTAAAAAGTCAACAATGTTTGACTCTCCGATAGTGCCAGAAAACCCACGAACTCTATTTTTAAACCATCCGTACGTTACGATCAATGTGCTTTCTAAGTATGTATCAACAAGATGCAGAAGCATTCTACAAGGAAGGTGTTGGTTTTTTCCAGTATGTAGTCAACTTCTACTGTCCAAAATGCTAAAAATCCTATAGCTCGAGGATCCCGATTTACCAGATTGACCAACTGTACAGACTCGATAACTTCAAAATGAAGCTGTATACCCACATTCTGGTATGCATGAATCATGTTGTTCCTTGGTTCCCCATGTTCCCCAGTCAATGGTATTAGCCAGAAGACCAATTGCGCTAACAAGTGATCTTCGGGCATTTATTTCATGAGCTCCCTGCAGTGAATAAAATCTCGAGATGTGATAAGCTAATGCCAGGTTTCGAGCCTTTTGTGAGTCAACAACACCTCGCTTAAATAGTACTATACAAATCAAGTCTTCTAGCACTTGCTCCTTTGGTTCGATGTTAGTAATCTTCGCTGCGATTGGCAGATCTCTTGTAGCACCCAGAGTGGATAAGGCTCCCGGACGGTATGCTTTAGTATTCATTTTGATTTTTGGATGATGGTGGTCACTGGCGGTACCCGGCAAAAATACTCCTTGCGCAGCTAAACTTAACAAAAACACCAACAACGACCTCGCCGTACAAAATTTGTCAAGCTGCACAAACAGCGCAAAATCGAAGGGTGGCACGACGAAGATGAAGAAGACAGAAGACAAAGAGCAGATAGGGGTTCTCCAGGTCCTGGATCTTAATATCGGGCTTGAGTTGCCCCGCGTTCCGAACTGGCCGATAAATCCGCTTGTCCTGGTGGTCTCGAGTAATGGTGGTGGGTTTCAGAATAATTGGCTTTTTATAACCAGAAAGAGCGAAATAAAAATTAGGGGTAGCTATGGATCTGTGGAGAGACGAGCATGAGTGAGGGCTAACCCTCTTCAAACAAAGCTCACCTCAAAATCTCGTCCCCACATACACCAACCCACACACCTCGAGAAACGTCACCAATATGCCGTTTATCAGCCAGCGAATCCGAAAAACGCATACAAGAAAACATCGCAACTCAAGGGACCGATAACGATCCAGAACCATAGGAAAGGGAAAAACCTGTACAGAAAAGGACGGACACCTTTGTTTGTTGTACAGTGTTTAGAATTCCTGTATGCTAATAGATATCTGCTGATTAGAATTTCCTTTGATGTTCTAGTGTTTCTGCTATCCCTTAACGCTGCGTAAAATCCCTTTTTGAACGATTTTACTGCATTTTCTGCTAGTCCATTAGTGGATGGATGGTAAGGTGGTGATTTCACATGCTGGATTCCATTACTCTTCAACAATGTCTCAAAATCCTCGGAGGTCAATTGTGGTCCATTGTCCGACACAATTACATTTGGAATGCTCCATCTCGTGCAGTACTCCCTTATTCTTGATTTGGTCGCTTCCGTCGTTATTGTTTTCATTTCCCAAATTTCTGGCCATTTTGAATGTGCATCTTGCATTATGAAGTAGTGACTATTGTTTATTGGTCCTAGGAAGTCTACATAAACTCTTTCACTTGGTTTGGTGGGTTGATACCATGGCGTTGGTATTGCCTTCTGTGGATCACTTGACACCTTTAGACATGGTCTGCATGACTTTCCTGTGTCTTCTATTGCCTCATCTAATTTAGGCCACCAAAAATAAGATCTCGCAATAGACTTCATTTTCACTATGCCCATATGACTTGCATGTAATTCAGTCATTAATTGTTGTTTCAGTTTTCCCGGTACTATCACGCGATAACAAACAATCTTATTCGCAAGTGATTTCATTCTTCCTAATCCAATATGGTCTTAACCTTTTTGTCAACCATTTTCTCTGGCCAACCTTTGTTGTAAGGTTGTAAGAGAGAGACGTTCCACGGAGCTCTTGCTACTGAAACATGCGCATTATGGGTGATTGTTTACAATGTCCACTTCTTGGTTTTTGAGATGTAGATGTGCTAAGGCAAAGAAAATAAGAGTAAAAATAGAAGTGGTTTGCACAAAAAAAGATATTGATTTCCGTAATATATAAATGTTAAGGAATGCTTTGCTGTAATTGGCTTTTTGAAAATCCAGAAGTGGGTAAAGTAAACAATGACCGCATTATGTAAAACGTAAAACTTCTTTTAGTGGTAATTTCTAATCGTGCTTTTAAAAAAAAAATTACAGGGCCCAGAACTGACCTTGTACAAAACTTTTTCGCGTGCCTCTAAAAAAAATGGAAAAAAAATTCTTGTCCTGGGCCAAGAACCGAACCTACGACCTCGACCGTCCACTTTCAGCCACTATCCCATGCGGCTACCTTACCAGCAACCCTCGAGTGCTCTATCTTTGAAGTCTTTTGTCTCCATGCGCGAAGTACATAATGCGCATCTTTCAGGAGCAATAACTCGGTGAACGTCTGTCTGTAGACGTAAATTTCGAAAACCAACTCGCCGACAACCTCGTCACAGACCTCGTGGCAGTTACCAGATGGCATGTATTGTGATAAGAGAACCTTTTCACGGAAGGTAGTCGACCAAAGTTTATTGCCGATTAGGACCCAGTAAATCTTCTTTTCCATGGGGTTGTGTCATAAATTATTTTGGGCCAAAAAACAGCGCCATCTGTAGAGTCAGAAACACAACTTGAGGGGTACATCGTCGCGTTAAGATTTCAATATTTCACTTGCGAAGCTACGGGAAGGGTAGTTACTACTCTTAGCCTAGGACCCGCCTTGTCCATTTTTCAACTGCAATGCAACCAAAGACAAGAATTTAATTAAGAACAGAAAACGAAAGCGGTATTTGTCCTGTACCGAGTTTTATCTTTTTAATTCGCACAAGTTTCGTATATTTAAAAAAAGAAATTGCTTGTGACTGACATTCTATTTTGTATACCTTTCATACCTTTATACCTTGTATACCTTTCATATATTGGGAAAAACATATTTATTTATCTGTAACTATTCAATATTGTAAATAAAATTGTTTACGCAATGTTTCAAATTCCTCAATAATAGTTTTGTATGTTATTGTTTGTGCAATTGATTATAGATTAACGATATTATTCATTTAGATTCTAACATGCACTGTCGTCTCTCACGTCACATGCTGTAACAAATTATTGTTTCCAAGTCATAAGAGTTATTATTAATTTAACAATAACTGTTTAATATGTTCTCCGTCTCCATACTCAGAAATCAATTCGACCAGTGCATTTCAAAACATGTTCATCTTGCATAGAGTTCAAAGTTAGTTAAATCTCGTCCCAGATTAAATAGTCACCAGGATTAAAATCTGGGGAATGAAGTGACCATAAAGAAATATGAGCACTTTGGCTATCCTTATGTGAATTTTGCAATGCAAAAATAATTGAATCATCCACTTTTGAATTTAAATTCTTTAACCAGTAATATCAAAAAAATAATCGTATGAGTTCAAGAAATTTCGTATTATGGCCCAACTTCTCAAACTTTAGTTCTTCAGATTTTCAATATGGAAAACTTAAGAGCAAGTGTAAAATTAGATTTTTTTTTCTATAGGTATGCATCTATGTATAAGCTATTTTGTTGACGACAATTAATATAAGTAATAAATTATTTTATGATTCTGCAGAGACTAGCCACACGTTTGTTTACGTATGTTACCTGTAAAGGGCACGATCATTGCTACCACCCTCTCGGAATTTATAATGCATTTTTGTTTTTCCAGTTTGTTTATGCCATAAACCCGTGCTCTTGACATACTTGTAACAAATAAATAACAGCAAACGGTGAGATGCCGGATATAGCCTCGACAGTACTTAACAATGAGGAGGAAATTTCCTTGATTTTGTTTATAACAAACCTTTACACTCCTGTCTTGGGCTAGGTTGTGGCAAGGCATGTTTGGATCTGACATTGCGACGAGGGTCATCCGGTAACCTTTCTACACAAAATGTAGTAGCGGATATCCTTCCTTCCGAAGACCGGCAACTATTAAAACAGAAACGCATTTTTAAAACAGCTTTCACTTAAATATTTATTGTTGATTAGTAGATCCGTATGGACGACTATAACGCGTTTGGTTTGGTTCTCGGCGACAATATTCTTGAACTCTCTGTCTTCACTGAGAAAAATCACGTAAAATTTTTACTGAAGGACCGAAATTACAAAATGTAATTGTAATTTCAATTTACTTCCGGCGAACTTCCTGGACGGCAAGGTTAATTAGTGTAAATAAAATGGTGGCAATAACAAGGCACGCACTGGTAAATCCTCGAAATCCTTGTGTTCACTCGGCCGGAATAAGCAAAATAGGAAGCAAACATTTTTTTGTAGTAGCAATGTCAAGTTAGATGTGCAATGATTAATTGAATACCGAATATACTTATCTATTATGAAATAATAAGTATAATTGATGGACAATATTTGGTTTTAACCTTTAAATAAAATTGTTGTCAAATTGTAGTTAGATATTGATTTTAGAAACTATGCGATAACAACATATAAATAGTTTGTTGTCAATACCATTATTTTTTCGTAAACATAAGAGAGATGCAGCTCTTCAAAATTGTCTATTTTTTCGGTTTTTATTTATCTACATCCGGGTATCGATTTTACTCAAATTTTGAATACTTAATTAAACAGACACAAAATAATAATAGTAATAGCCATTTTGATTCAAAATATTTAGTGATCCTTCTTTTAAAGATTTAAAGTGTTCTAAGTTTTCATTTTCTAGTAGCAAGTCATCGCTCACATTTTTTATTCTGTTTTTAACTTATCTATAAAAACAAATCCAAGCATCTCATCTTAGTTATGTAGGTAAAGAAAAGTCGAGAAGTACAAGAATGTGTAAAATTTGATGATTTTTTTTTATTTATCCTAATTTGACTGGTCTACCTAATAATAATATCAAGGTTTTTTTTTAACAATAACAAATAATAATAATTTAAATAACAAAATAATAAAAAAATATGTTGAATGATTGGTCTTACTTTTATGTGTCGCTTATTTGTGTGTTTCAATTCATGATTGGACGCTGGATGCTCAGTTTGCATAATTCCATTTAGGGTTACGTCAAAAATCTAATCGTCTTTTTGTGATCAAGTGTTGTTCACCCGGCGCATCCGCCAAAAGTGCTTGCATAAGAATCACGTTTTGCCGTGTCACCGGTCCATTTTCCGCATTTAGCGAACAATTGCAGTGTATGTGGTTGGTTAGAATGATTGTCCAATTTTACAAAATATAGATTTTGTTGTCTCGATGTTTCTAATGGCGGGAATTTTATTGCCGAATTGTCTGCCAGAAAACAGTTTTGAAAAGGTTTCTTTTGTCGTTGTATGAAGTGGACCGTTATACATAATCATATAATCAAGCAAACTATTATAATCAATCAGATTTCTTTAAGTGGGCATCCGAATATAATATACAGGGTGGGGCAATAGTGCGTCCGACTTCGATAACTCAAGTTCTATGATTGGTAGAAATTTGATTTAAAAATACGAAGAAACTAGAGAAACAAGTCTATTTTTTCGGAAATTATTTTGAACATACAGGATGAGCCAAGACGATTGATTACACAGGGGCAAGTGAAATTTTTTTAAATGTTGTGTGTAAAAGAAGATTTTTTTGGACCTTTTTTCTAGACTCTTTTCACTCCAATATTATTACTGACTATTTCCAAAGCACTTGAATGTAATGTTTTTTTTTTGTTCAAATAATGGCATCTGCAGGTGCATGTTAAAAAAGTCAGTACAGTCACAATTACGAGTTTTAAGAAAAAAATAGGTAAGTACTAGTTAGGAAACATCTGTGGGAGGTCTTTGAATCGTTTTTATTTTTGAAAAATTATACAGGGTGGCTAAACTAAGTTTTTCAATTTAAAACTTATTGAATTTAATTACTTCAATTTTTTCAAATAAAACACCCTGTATATTTACTTACACACGACTTACACACTTACACACGATTTTGAAGATTGTTCGCAAGCCGAGTGCTACAATCATACGAGTTGTTTATTAAACTCTAGCGAGCTATGTACAATACTTCTCTCACGACTCCAAAATTACACTTCACTCAACAATTTTTTTTGGATTTTTCTAATCGAATTAGCTATGACTTGTGTGTTTGTGCTTGCTGGTCCTTGTTCAACTTACGTAGCGGTATCGTCGATTACAGAGGAGCGGAGCGATTGAATTACTATTACGGGATAAAAATAAAAAAAAACGTTTTGAAATTTTTGAATTTTTTACTAGGAGAGTTGGACCACTTTTCGAAAAAAATTCGTAACTTTTTAAATTTTAATGGAAAAGCATAAATGCAAGTGCAAACAACTTAAGTAGAACCTATTCTTTTTATATTGAGAGTTCAAAAAAAAAATAACAAGACAATCTAAGATAAATAACAAAAATGTAAATTGAGTGATCGGACCATCTCTCCTACATACATAAGGAGAGATGGACTACCCATTTTATGTAACAAAAACACATAAAACAATAAAATTTAAAAGTAAAGTTAATAACAACGAAGCAGCAACATTTAAAAACAATAATACTAATATTTGGCATGATTGCCACACAAATCACACAAGCCAGTGTATTTAGTGCAGCTTTCGTGAATCCAGCGTCCGCATCTAAGGCATTGGATCCAGTCTTCCGTTTTTTTGGTCTTTGAATAGTCTTCCCCGCATCCCGCGCATTCATTTTTATAATTATTGTCGCTATCGTCGCTTTCATCAAAAGTTGGGTAATCACATTCTGTTGATATGTCTGAAACTATCCCTATTCGGCGGTTCTTTTGGGGTAGATTTTGAAACTTTTTTTGATGTGGCTTAGAAGTGGTGCATTTGCCATTTTTGATTTTTTTTTTGCGTCTCTGGTATTAATGGTGCTCATATTTTTACTTGAATTAAGGATGGTTGCGACACTTCTTTCGCGTTTTTTGGCTTCAGATAGAGATTTAATCTCAGGGACCGGAGATACTTCATCCAGTATTTTACCTGGGGTACATTTTTTGTGGTGTGCAAACGCCCAATGTTTTTGAACAAATTTGAATTTCTGTAGTCGGTGATGCAGTATTTAATCTGAAGCTTACATTGGATGCTCGCGATAATTCAGATGATGAAGGTGGTTGTGTAGCACTGGCCTGTATATTTACGTAAAGAGTTTCTGAAGATGTACCTGGTTGTGGTGAATTGGGCCGATTTGTCAAATGGGTCTGAATAAACTTCACATCGGATGTCTGGGTGTTGTTTTTTTTGGACAGTTCCTGATGATATGGGTGGTTGTCTTGTACTGGGGAGGTTTGGCAAAGCAGCTTGAACGTTATCCTCAACTAATAAGAATGCATGATCGGGAATTATGGCTGGATCAAATGGTGAAATACCAGCTGCACGAAAGGCCGAAACAGCATTCTGTACCACTGTACTCCAAGACTTGCCCAATAGGTTTCCAAACTGCAGTCTGTTTAGTTTTCAGGTCAGAGTGGCGTCTCAAAAATGATGTAGTAAGCCAAACGTAGCCTGCTTTGCGGGTTTCTCTATTAAACTTGTGATCGATATTTATTTTTTCCGCCAGGTCAAAC
This sequence comes from Schizotus pectinicornis, assembly GCA_951805265.1. Lineage (NCBI taxonomy): Eukaryota > Metazoa > Arthropoda > Insecta > Coleoptera > Pyrochroidae > Schizotus > Schizotus pectinicornis. The sequence continues at coordinate 17,172,395 of OX638204.1, read as the reverse complement.
GCCATTCTGCGTACCGCATCTCTTGTAGGTGCAAACCCGTATTTTTGTAACTTTTTAATGTGTTGACTCAATCTTAGTTCGGCAGCTTCCCCCAAGCTAGAAGATGGGCCAAGACGAGTTAATTTATTATGATTTTGGTTTTAGCGTCTTCGTTTTAGTGTAGTTGGTGGAATGCCAAAACTTCTAGCTGCTCCATTAATCCCCATTGAGTTATTTTCTACTGCTTGAAGGGCATTCTGAAGCACATCGGCCGTCCAGTGTCCCCTATTAACTGTGCCTTTTCTCTTGTAGCAATTTGGCATCATAGATTCCTACAAAAATAAAATATAACATCGGTCTAACTCTCCTGCAGAAAATTAGTCCATCTATCCTAATCATACAGGAGAGATGGACCGCATCAATGTGACATTGGTAAAATACAAGGCTTTGTTTTTTTTGAGGGCGACACTCAATAAACTCACTTAACTGTAAATGAATTCGCGCCAAATCTACTGAAGACGCTCAAACAATAATTGTGAATTGTTTATTGGTACAACCACCGACATCTGTTGAAATGTAGTAAAATTTTGGCCACTGGTCCATCTCTCTTCATGGTCCAACTCTCCTAGACTTACCCTACATCGATGAACAAGTTGCAGTCAAAATTGACAAATTATGTATTATTTAATCAGTCAATAAATTTTCTCTTAATATTAGCGATATCTTGTATATCAAAATCATAATAATAACTACTGAATTAACAACATACAAATAAAAAAAAAAATAAGTTGATTGTAACTTTGATTCCTTTTTCTTCTTCGAAAATCTTTTATAATTTTTTTTATATTCTTGTTTGTAAAACTGTTTAATACGCATTTGGATATAAAATAATATAAATCGTGAAGTAACATCATTTTGATGCGTATGACAAGTAAAGAATAATTTAGTTTTTATATCTAATTGAGAGTTAAAAAATTCTTCAATTGTTAAATCAAAAACGTCAACTATTTTAATATGTGTAAACAAAATTTTCTCCAACTTTTGCGCCATATTAAATAAATTATGGTGGTTTAACCCACCCCTTGACTTGAGACAAGTTAACGATGCTTGTAGTAACAAATCATCTACATTTTTTTGATAGAGAGCATTTCGACAGGTAATACATTTTGTATTATTATGAATTTTTTTCAAAACAAAACCACAAAGATAATAAATAACACAATATTTAGTTTGGACGTCAAAAGCGTTATTCAAATCGGTTCCGTCATTTAAATCTTCTTCATCTAAGGAGTTCAAATCAGTCGAATTTAATAAAGTGATAATTTCTTGTTTTATCTTTTCTAAATGTATTTTTTAAAAGACTGGAAATTTTCCGAAAATATCTTCTTAAATGTATCGAAGTTTAATACCAGCTTTCGTATTGAACTGATGGAAGTGTTACTCTTTAAAACTGTGGTGTTTCCGAATTGTGGTGGCTTCAGTAATTTGTAAACTGCTAACATTCTATAAAGTTGAAGGAATGTAGTCATAATAGGGTGATCATTGGAGCATCCAGCTTGTCGAATTGTTCCAAAAAATTGCTAAAATATTTCTACTTCATATACATAAATAAATACAAACTACGCTGCAACATGATTATCTATTACACCGTGGTTTCAACGGAAAATCTGTAATGTCAAACAAACAAGTTGCCAGCTAAAAGCTATAGATTTTGGTGCTCAACTAAACAAAAAGCATAAATAAAGTGTTAGCGACTAACAAATAAATACAGGTGGTTAGTCATAAATTATAAGCATTAGTATCAAATTATATAACGTGATCTTACTTCCAAAGGGTCTTGATTGACTTTATTAGTAAGCACATAGTTGAAGTGGTATTTATCAAGAAGATAATGGCACAATCCTACGCGGTTGACAAAAGAGAAACTCTTAATTCTTCGGCGGTGGTTGCTGTTAGGAATTGTTCCTTGTTAATCTCACCATTGAGAACTATCATCTCCCATTTGTGAAGATATACCAAGTTTTCATCAATACCTGAATTAGTTATTTGCATTAAATTATAATAGAAGCTCAAAATACTCATCAAGTCAAAGAGATAACTTGTCTTAAATAGAAATATCAATTAAAAGTTGTTACTTATTGAAGTGTTGATTATCTCCGCACCTGATGGTTATTAAATTACAAAAGTAGGTGTATATAATAATATACGTACCTTAAAATCGTTACTATCATTTTGAATTCCTTCAAGTCGTCATAACATTTATTAACATTAATCAGGTCCTTTACAGCAATCGGAAGCCATGCTTCAACACCTCCCAAAGAAGCTACTGCACAGGCCCCCTAAATGTGCTTTCACAGGAAAGAAGCAATAGACTGTGTTAAATAAAATATACGTTAGCGTGGATTACTCTAACTCTAAAGATATTAAACATTTGAAAATGAATAAAATAATTAAAATAGTAAACACGACCGCGACAGAAAACCGTGCTGGTGAAAATTTTCTCGATAACTGAAGAAGGCGTTAAACTAGACAATCACTGAAAAAGTTTAACTTTACCTGCATAAAACACGGTGAACGACCAAATACACAAATTTTAGCAGCTACCCTGTACTTGCATTATTTCTCAATAATGCTTTATATGAACGGTTGCACTTATTTAGTTGTCTCTTTGTTAGGTTCTTAGGTTGGTAGTACATATTGTAATGGTGGGTTAGTTCTGGTTTAGTTTCGAGCATAGTGTGGTGTTTCGAGTAATTCTCGTTACCTAACGCCGCAATCTCCAGAGGCGTATCAGCCGTGCAGACAAAGGGGGTCCATTTTAATATAAAGATTTATAAAAAGATTTAATAAAAACCAAAGCATGGTTAGCTCTCTTATCGGTAGTATGAGCGCAGCAAACTGCGTACGTAATGACCACACATTTTGGTGGTTCTATGTATTCCTCTGTTACCAGAGTATTCCCCGGCGCATATTTTTGAATTCCATCGACCAAGACCTTTAATCCACTTCCGGTGGGTAAATCCTCCTCATTGTCAAAATTATATTTGACTAGGAAGTAGCACCCATCCCTTTTTCTTGTATAAATGCCATCTTTTACAGCAAAATGTTTGGGTGTAATTCTGATAAAGGGCGCTTTTTTGGTCTCCTCATCTTCTTTCCAAGTAAAGTCCACCAAAAAATCATCCTTTAGAAAATTTGGGTAATTCTCCACAACTTCTTCGAATTGGCGTTGGCGATCCATCGATGCAGGAAGCAAATGGCGTGAAGATCACATGAATAGATCCTAAACGATACAGGTCCAAGTATGCTGCCCTGCGGAACCCCACTTTTAATTTCCAAAAAATTTGATAATGTATCGTTTACTTTTACCGCCTGTCTACGATCAGTAAAATAGCTATTGAACCAGCGCAACTCCGTGTTTTGTATTTCTAAGTATTTCATTTTAGCTAATATGAGAGAAAAATTTACCATGTCGAAAGCTTTACTTTGATCAAGAAGGACAAGAAACGTCAATTTAGAAGCATCCATTTCCATGCACATGTTATCCACCACCCTCAAGAAGGCAGTACTTGTGCTGTGGTTCTTCCTAAATCTCGATTGAACTTGCGGCAATATGGCGTTATCATCAATATACTTTAGCAATTGAGTCACCACCACCCGCTCCAACACCTTAGAGAGCGCAGGTAGGATGCTAATAGGCCTAAGATCTCCAAACACTTCTGGCCTAGAACTTTTGGGGATGGGAAGAACCAGTGCCGTCTTCCACAAAGACGGGACCAAGCCAGCAGAGAGCGACATATTTATGATTGAAGAAGCGGTGGAAGGAAACAATCGCGGAAAATCACAAATTTCTCGCAAACCGCGGATCACAACTCGATGCAAGTAGTATCAATCGACAGGCGGACATATTCATCAATTTATTGTATTCACAAATCGTTTTTCCCGCCAGCTCCAAAACAAGAATAATTTAGTATTATGTAATTATGTAGTTAATAACAAAAAATGAATATATGTAAAATCAAATTGATAATGACAACAAATACGGATAAACTTTGGTAGGAATTGTTAATTAATAATTGGTCACTTACAACTTTTTTACAATATTTTGTATAATACGCATAATTATCTGCCCTACGCTAAATTAATTTTATTTTATTGTGTACATTACGGATGGTAGCATTTGTGCATGTAAACTGTTAAACAAGCCGATTCACGAAGATGATGGAAAGAAATGAATGTTAGTAGTGCATAAACTGGCTTTCATTCGCCGATTAAATTGAATGCCTTGAAAGGGTCACTCATCGCCGAACCCAAGTAGGCCATGCAAGCCTTGCCCACCTTTACTTCAATTGTTCGTGCCGATTCTGGGAATTGTTTACTTTTTGTTTATATTACAAAACACAGCCAACCAGAAAAATAAATGTGTTTCGAATACTTAATAATTTCTATATTATCCGCATAATTATAAATAAATATTATCATAATTTATTGGATGTAATTGAACAATTACAACTTATTCAGATTTAATTTGCTTTCACTTTAATCTGTGGACTGAAATTACCGAATGGAAATTTAATTTTGTGACTCATAATTTGAAGTAGATGATAATTTGATAATGCCAAAGATAATTACTGTGAGTAATTCATTGGATTACCGAAATTATTTATTTGACACGAAATCCGAGTAGTTATCCAAGTTCAAGTTTTATATTCAATCCAATAAGATCAGTTAAGAAATCAGTCGAGTTATTTTTGGTGCAACGAAAGAAATAGTAATAAGTCATCTACCTAGCAGACCACGTAAATCAAAATTGTGATGCTCATCTTGTTTGTCATAGAGGAAAGAAATTGAGTTCCAAGTTTTTTTTAGTTGCGAAAGTTTTTAGATGTGCGATTCAATTTCAACAAAGACAAGATTGTTTCAGTAATCTTAATTATTGGCTTAAAAACTGCGCTATTAAATTCTTTCTTTTTGTAATACATAGTTATCTAGTTCATAGTCTATTAGTACAAATCTGTTTATTGAACGAATTGAATAAGACTCCGCATACCTCACGGTCCACGGTTACAAACATTAACGGTTAATAATTCATTAATATATCGTCGATAGGAATTTGTATTGCAATGTTAACTGAGCATGAACTAATTTACATGTTTAAATGATTGGGACCCGATTTTACGTTGTTAGAATAAATTTTGTTATGCGATTGTTGTATGTACTTAGTCAGCATAATTCTTCTTCTATTTTTCATTGTTATTTATCTAAACAATAGTTTATTTTATTGATGTACTTTGGCTTATTGTCCACATACAGTTTAACGATTTTCTATCCGCATGTAATCTTTATTTCGACATGTACCTATGTAATTACTCTTTAATTACTCACTTTGAGCAAGCAAAAAGTTCAAAATAGAATAGCATCTTCAGAAACCAGGTTGATTCGTACCAGAAAAGTCTTTCTTAAAATCCTAAAAACGACTGTAACTGCATATCATAATTTAATTAAACTACAATTGTGGACAACGTCTTTAAACAAACGTTGTCGTCTTCTATACCTATTATTGTTTTGTTGTTGTTATTATTGTCGATTTGCCAGGTAAACAGTGACCCGGATGTGTTTCTATTTAGAATAGGTAATTATTATTCTTGCCAATAATTACCCGAGCAAAACATTACTTCATAGTAACTTCGATATAATACCAGCCATCTAAACCATAAACTGTTAAATTATTTCAACGTCTCTATTCCTTTCGTTATTAGAATTAAATTGTTTTGCTTCTTCAATACTAATGACCACAACAAATAGTTGCGCGCAATGGTTAAATTGCAATTAATAACCATAAAAAATAATACTGTAATAATTCTTAGAAGAGCAAATAGAAACGTTTTCCATAATTTCTAATTGGAATTTTTAAATAATGGTTTTACCGATATTAAAGTAAATTGTTATTAAATAATGTTACGAGGAATTATAAACTTTCGAGGTTTCGTTGAACCAAAACTAGTAATTTGTACATATTTACAGAAGATGGAAAGTTCAACTATATAATTAATAACATTCACCACTAAACTTTAAAAAAACTTACCATCAATATTCACATATTTTTTAATGTAAAAAAAACAAGTTGTTTCTAACATTATGCCTCTATCTGTACCTTTAGAGTCTAGATTGAGTTTACGAAAAATAAGAATGACAACTCTGAGAGGTTGGACGCTTATATTGCTTAAAATGTACTTTCTGCTAGAATAGAATTGATTCCATTGAACTTTTTACCCGCTATAAACAGTTACAAAAATTTTGCGGTCACGTATATATTCAAGTGTAATTAATTGTAAATGATTGTATCCACTAATCACGCGGATGATTGGTGTAGGTAGGTATATTACTTAATAAACGATTTTGGAATTTTGTTAATGCTCATCTAATGATGTCTGTAATTAATAATGTAATGTTATAACATTATTTCACTCGTAATAACTATAATTGGCATCTTTAAAAATGGGTATTGCTCAAATGGCAAGCGTATGTTAAAAAAATAGTATTGGCAGAACGAGAGGAGACGATGAATAATATGAACCGTATCAGAGTGGATAATCTTGACCCTATTTAACGGCAAAATGTTTAATTGAGATGATTTGCTGTTTGTTTAATATTCCATTAGATTGTGTGTACACGATTGTTTAAATATTTAACGACAAAAAGGTTATTTGCTTTTGTCGTTTGCGGTACGGCAGCACCAATCACCATATCACTTATTAATGTTGTCGGGCATAATAATAATAGTAATGTAAACACTTTTCTTTTCAATATGCTTCGGGGCAGCTATTTTTATTTTCTCGCTATTTTATAAGTAAAGTAACTCCTCTGTAATTTTCAAAGTTTTTTTTTTGAAAATAGTTATGATGATGCTTTTGTGCCACTCGGTTGGTATGCTGGACGTCACAATTATATTATTTCATAATTTATTTACCAGCTCCTCGCTGTAGTACTTTAATGTTCGTTAGGAATGCCGTATACTCCTGAAGTTTTTTTGGTTTTCAGTTTTCTCATCTTTTGTTCAACTTCTATTTCTGCGATTGTGTCTTTCTATTGCTTTGTCACTCGTGGGCTTCTCTTCTCGTGGGCTACTTTTTAGTCTGCGGGCGCTTCCGTTCCCGTAAGCTCGCTCGGTAGAGATAAACAAATTTTGTCTTCTTACGGACTTACGGGCGGGCGGGCTGACAGGAATCTATAAATCGCGCTTTAGCCAGCCTGCAGACAAGAACAAGATCGTCGATGCCAAAAATTTTTGCATTATGACAACACTGACACAGAAAAATTAAACCAAAGCCTAGTTAATAATAATCCATTCATATATCCTGAATAAAGAAAACCAACAAGCAAACTGGCAATGATACAGATTGGCCACTACTCAGAAAAAAAATAGACAACCTAATAACATTAAAGCAACCGTTAAATGCTGAACTGGACGTAGAAGCTCGAAAGCAAATTTAACAAAAAAATATTCAAGAGACAACATAGTGTGCGACTCCTGACTCAGAAAAAAATGATGTTTCACCCAAAATCAAGCAGAAAACGGCAGAAAAAGAACAACTAATGCGAACACAATGACAACAAGTATTGATAACAGAAGAAAACGAGATAAAACTAAACAGAGCAATAAAAAAGCTAAAAAAATGTTTCTCTTAGCACAATATCAAAGCATTCAAGAGTATTTTCCGATTTTCTTGTTTTTGATTAATCTTTTCATCTTTTTTACAATGATAATAGAATCGCTGGTCTTAAAGTGCCGTCAAACAGCTTTCTTTTAAAGTGCCGTTAATTCATATGACGGCACTTCAGTGTGTTAGGACAACGAAAAAGATTATAAAAGTTCTTTTCAAGTAGTAAGTAGTAACTGACCTTTCGTAGAACTTCTTTTTTGCAAAAAAAGCATTGTTTCCAAGAGAAATTGAACCTGTGGCCTCTCCATTCGCACGCAACCTTGTTTCCACGGCTCTATCAAGCTCGCTAGTCGTTGCGTATTCGATTTTTGTATTCTCGTCTTTCCGTGATGACATCACTTGCGTGTTGCGCGCGCATCAACGGCACTTTAACAGGAAGCCGTTTGACGGCACTTTAAGTACAGTATAATAGAATTGCTATAAGTATGTTTAAATTTTTAGAGTTCTTAAAAAATCGAAGAAATGGCAAAAACTTACTAAAATCGATAGCAAGTTTTAGTTTACCATAAAAGTTTTTAAAACTGTAATGAATTCATCTTATGTAAAATTGAACAAGCAAAATAATGCCCAACAGTTCTTGACTAATGGCCAAAAGGTGTGGAAAATATTTCGAATTTTGGACTAGTATTACCTTTATAATAGCCCAGATTTGGTTCCGTATCTCTAACACTTTTTAACTTGAAAACCATTAAAAAGAAAAGAAATATCATTAAGCAATTAATTCCGTAGTGAACCCTGATCATTTTGAATCAAACAAAAAGAAAAATTGTTTTCAAGGATTGCTACTCAGTCGACCGAATAAGTGTAGGTACGTACAACGCCCATCCTTCCTCTTGATTCTGCGAATTTTGGCATCTCTCCTCGTAAGTTTTATTTTTTTGTTTTAATTAAATCGGAAATGTAGTCGCTAGTTGCTGGCCTCCGGAAATCGAACAAGGTTGTCAATGTATTAACATTAAGAAGTGACCGTCACTACAACTGCGAGTAGTGTGTACGAAAAACCTTCGATTTACCAGATTCAATCTCTAGTTAAATTTGAAAAAAAAATACATCGTCACCTTTTCACTTCTATTCTTATAGCGCAATAATAAGTATCTATCCACCTTGAGGTTAACGTTTCTCACGAAAAAGAAGGAAGGTAAGTTCTAGTTATCAAAGTTTGACCTGAAAGATTTGCGGTCCTGGGGTCTCGACAAGGTTACTGAAAATGAAAAATTCATTTGCACACACCTGCGTTATATAATTCGCGTTTACCTTTTATTGGGTCAAGTGCGACCGGGTTGGATTATTGTAGGTATACTGATTGTGTCCAAATTTCACTTGGGGTTTTCTACTACGGTTAGAAATTTTGATCATAAATCATGGTGTTCGAATAAGGATTTTCAGTTATGCACTGCTGGTTTAGTGGATTGGCTACGTTTGTGCTAAAATATGAATGTAATAACCAACAATTGTCTGTGTATGAATAAAAATGTTGTCACGCTCTACAACGGCCTTAATTAGGCACCCATCACACGAATTTCGTAGCCGGATTTTGCTCATTGTGTCGCTTTTTGCCCACAATTGCATTTTATTCAGACGTTTTTTAAGCTAGTGGCTCCTTTTTGAGACCAATTGGCTCATATCTCAAACATTTTGCTTGTCAGCCAATCAAAATCTTTAAAATATCTGGTCTATTCTTATTTCAAAACCACAATCTTTTAAATTAAGCATTTTAAGTTATTAAAAAGACATTTTTTTGTCCATCTTTGTACCTTATACTGTCTTAGGGCCGGTTTTACGAAAGTCGGATAAACATTGGAATAACTATTCCGGGATAAGGGCCGGTTTACATAGAAACGGTCCACAGTTCATACTTGGATTTATCCAATTCGATTTTCGTAAAAGCCCATTTATCCCGAGTTATTCCGGAATAGCGTTATACGTGGCTTATTCTCCTTTCGTAAAACCGGCCCTTAAGGAGGCATTTTCGGATATAAGTAAATCGTGTTCAATGAACCTGTGGTTAGCCTGTGTCCGCACCTTTCAGGGACACGCTGTATAATAATTATATACTGTGTGGATCTTTGATCTTCCCCGGGTTGCGCCGCCCCAAAAATAAATTGGACTTATTTTTATTTTTGATGGTGTCTCATAAGAAATTTTTGTAAAGAAAAATTTCTTTGACGTGGGATAAATACGGTCTGAGATAAATCCTGTGTTCATCCTTAAGGATTCATCCTGTATATTGAAGGATAAGACATTCGAGACAGATTTGTTTATATCCCCGATTTAATAACTCTAGGACAGTTCTATTTCAGATTCCGAATGAAAAAATCCAATTGAGAAGCAACATCAATGTCAAGTTGGCAAATATTATTTTTTACTATGCGATTCTTGTTGTAACTATGGTCAAATCATTGCGAATAAGAGAGTTTTAATAGTTTTGGCCCATATCATGCATCTTCAATGCCATTAGTTCTGCGCCTAATAGCAGTAATTTCGCACATATAGAAAGGATACCGGTAATTGTTGCAAGTAATATCGGTTACCCAAATTCAAGGACGATAACCGAACCACATTCCGAATTGTTCGCATGTCTTGCATCACGTCATGTCTGAGTAGGATCGACATCAAAAAGGATTTGACTTGAGCAGCGCATAAAACAATCTAATCTGTTGTTCTTGTGTATTGCATCACGAATATCGTGGGTTTATTTGAATTTTACGAGGGCAGTATCTAGGGTACGAAAACTAATAGTTTCTTAGAGTCGGATTCTCCGTCACCGACATTTTTTAAGAAAAGCTTCCTTAATTGGAAAAAATCTCATCTTAAAATCCATTGAGTTGAACTCATTCTTAATTCTTCATGGTATGCATAAAGATTTTGGCCTCGATTGACGTCTTTTGCACCTACTTAAGACCATGTATGTTGTTCAAAGTGATAATTAAGTGTAAAAACACAATAATTGGAGTCTGGGCACTTGGGGAAGTCCTTGACAAATATGCCAAATTTGTGACAAATTTGCAGAAACATACCGGGTGGACCATTACTTATGGTCGAATTTTTCCCGTCCAAACGATAAAAGATTTGAATTTGAGCTTCCGAGGATATGATCGAATCATTAAGACCTACTTTTCAAAAAAATTGAATTTTTTTGGCCCACCCCGTACGCGTCTACACAGTGATTCATTCAAAATTGTAAAAAAGTTGACAATAAAGTTGCAACTTTTTTTATACCGTTGTACGCAGAAAATTTTTCAGATTACTGCGGTCTCTTCAGAATTTCGAAATTTTGATTTCTGGGGCCGTAGTATTTTGTTGAAAATTATCTGAGGCAAGGGAGGTATTCCATGAATCAACTTGGCTGTTGCATTTTTACGAAATACTACGGCCCCAGAAATCAAAATTTCGAAATTCTGAAGAAACCGCCGTAATCTGAAAAATTTTCTGCGTACAACGGTATAAAAAAGTTGCAACTTTATTGCCACCTTTTTTACAATTTTGAATGAATCACCGTGTAGACGAACACGGGGTGGGCCAAAAAACTTTTTTTTGAAAAGTAGGTCTTAATGGTTTGATCATATCCTCGGAAGCTCAAATTTAAATCTTTTATCGTTTGGGCGGGAAAAATTCGACCACAAGTGATGGTCCACCCGGTATATTGTACTACTACTAGAAGCGTAACATTTTTTTAGAATCTGTTACTGTTGAATGTTGTTTATACAAAGTTATTAAAACCAAATTTAAGATAACAATTAACAAATCTCTTTTGGGAATAAGTAAGTTGCGTTAATTAAGAGGAACGTCTCCGCTTTATCATCTGTGATTGTAGAACGTCAGCAAAATGCATTGACGTGAGTTTTTGTATTAGCAGGGGCACCTATTGAAAAGAGAGAAAATGCATTTTGTATTTCCAAAATCGCTCCGTACAGGTAAAAAATATCTAACTTTTGTTTTTAAGATCTGATACGTCACGATAGAGACTCCGGGGGATGATGTTTTGAAGAACGTGTTAACATGCACGTTAATATGAACAAAATACAAATGTTTACTTTAACATTAAATAAATAGTCAAATTTGACTTTAGTTTGCTGTAAACCTCATCATCCCCCATTCGTTATTGAATATTCTAAACTGAAGGCTAATTATATTACTCAAAATTTGCGTGTTGCTTTTGCAGATTTGAAAATACAATTTGGTGCTTATTGTCGTTCTCTGTTCGACACTCAGTTACAGTTACACGTAAAATTGATTGTTAGAAAAGGTAAAAAAAGATTTAAAAAAATGTTGTCTTGATCGAGATTTGAAAGACACCTTCTGACCCGATCACTTGACTTTTGACTAAGGTCTTTCTATTCATCAATTTTACTTAAAAGCCTGCTTTTCCTTTTCAGAATCCGTTTAGAGTTTTTCGTTTCTACCAAATTTTATTTGGGAAGATATAATTTTTCATGCTATTTCACCATGTTTCAGTTGCGCTGGGGACACTCGGTGTATGCTCCTATAAATACAAAATTCAATACTGAATTTAATGAACCACTACTAATCAGTTTTTAACACAAGATTCCTTCCTTTCTAGTCTTCTTTTCATCAACTGTTCTTTTATTATTATTTTAACATTTTATAAGCGTTCCGCACTGACTGGGAATAACCCTCTGACGTTATTAACTTCAGAGCTATGTCTGTCTTAACTGTTGCATGACCATTTTGACAGTGTCGTTGTGCTGGTGTTATTATGTTAGAAATTTGGCATAAAACGGCTGATTGGCGACGGTGTTTCGTCTGCAGACTTCTAGTAGCTTCTTTCTTTTTTTAATGAATTGTAGGATGTGAATAACGACCGGCTGTGGTCAGCTTAGCGAGACGCATAATTAAATCTTCAAGTGCAATGCATCCAACCGAGGAATCAAGTTCGAGGCAAAATTCCGCACTAACACCTCTATACCATACTGTCATAATTCTCGTGGATTTCCGTAAATATTGTCGTTCTTGACATTGCATTGTTTATTTCTGCAAGTAATTAATTGCCAATTTGCAATTAACGGATAATATTGTTGTGGCAAAAAAACTTTATGTAATTGAATGAGTGGCAACCACCAAGCGCATTAAACAGTGGAATTTTGTTTCTCTGAGAGTAACATAAGTGATTCTGAAGTTTATGTAGATGCAAATTACTTTAGCTAAAACAAGATCACTAAAAAATTATTAATTAATTATTTAAGTATTTTTATTTTTAAATTTTTTGGAAGGACTAGTTTTGTGCTTCTACGAGCAAGTCCTAGCTAAGTAGCTGCTTACTAGCCATGAATTTCGTCGATCATCGCCTATTTTCAAGGATATCAACTGTGACCCTCTTGCGATTTATTATCCTTTGAAACCTGCCACATTATAATTGTGTTAGTATTAGCTGATTAGGGTGGTGGCGTGACATTCTAAGTATAGGTATTATTTAAGCTGATGCGATTTGCACCCATACATGTTGCAAAACGCTTGGATTAAGCGTTAGAATAAAAACTATAGTTTTAAAGTTTAAACAGCGCCTTTTTCTCCGCACTAAACAAAACGTAATTTTAAGATAAAAATTGTTCTATTATTGACTCATTTTATTAAAAGATAACCTTGACTGCCACGCTAAGATAAAGTACAAAGCAATAATAATTGCACAATCATAATGCTTGAAGGTAGATATTACCTACATTGATCTTATAATCCGAGAACCACTTTTGAAACTTCTTCAAAATAATGGTGAATGTCATAATAATGACACTCATAAATCAAACGAAAAATACTTTATGAAAGATTAATAAAAAACATTTTTAAGAAACTTTTGATCAACAAACATTTTCTTGGTTAAATCTTTACAAGATAACTTGAGAACTGCAAAGAAATTACTTCCAAAATTGTTCATTTTGAGTTCTTCAATTAAATTAGCTTCTCAGAAATAAAGTTTGTTTTGAGGAAGGATTGCGCTGATCTTCGACTGATGCTTTAAAAAGATCGGAAAGACACTTTTAAACTGTTACAAATAATGATACGATAGACTTCAAAGATTTTATTTAAATAAATAATAATAACTTTTGTTCAACAAAGGACAAGATAAAATGCTTAGAACAAAATTAAATACCTATTTAACGTTTTGTAAAGTTTACAAATAATAATATAAATAAACTAGCAAAAAGATAACAAGAAACTGCAAAACATGTAAACAAATACTTCAATTTGCAATAATTACGCCTTTGACTTCATCAGAAGCTCTGAGAAACCGAAAAGTTCGTTACGAGGCAATATTGCAAAAATTTTGTTCATACAAATTAGCTGTGAAGAAGAAAATACAAAAATACAGCAAGAAAAAGAACCAGTGATAAGCATTTGGTCTTTTTAAGTAGGTACATGGTTTTGATTTTTGATTGATATACAGGGTGGCCCAAAAGGTCCGCACCACCTTGAAGGTGAGTCATCTAGGATTTTTGTAGAGTACTGGAAATTTGCTAAAAAAAAAATCTTAATAAAAATTTGTTTAATTAGATATGTCAGTGGCTCATTATTGTTCTTTTGTAGTTGTTACGCTTCTACTGCCGGTTGAATTACTGGGTAATTTGATGCGATTAGCGAGATTTGCGTGCGTTATCTTGAAAAAAATAGAAATGCGATATCCGTATCTTGTCTCGTTTTCCTAGTGCAAAATGAGTTTCTACAGTTCCTTGCAGCAGCAGCATCCTCTTTAGCTCAGTGGCAGAGCACTGGTCTTGTAAACCAGGGGTCGATATCTCCTACTACGCTACCCCCCAAGAAGTAACAATACTCCAAAATATTTCTTTTGTTTTGAAATAACCGTGTGTACACCCGGCCAATTAAGTAATGCACAGGGGGTGCACAAATAATCTACGTTTACCACATTATCGTCCAGTATAAAGTAGAAAAAGTTGACAATTTGTGATCTCCTGTGCTTTTCCAATATCTCCTGCAAGTTTTTTTTATGTTACACTCGATGATAACGTGAGAAAAGTAAATTATTTGCGCACCCCCTGTGCATTACTTAATTGGTCGGGTGTACCCCTAAATTTAAACTTTAATTGTGCCTTTCTTAAAAGGGACCTTGAAACTTGAAAACTAAATGACATAGAATTTTTTAAACAATTTTGCAGCATCTTAATACAATTCTAGATAACGCACCTTACCGGACCTTTTGGGACAGCCTGTAGTATACTTTGTAGCAAAACTAGTAAACTTTATAATATTTTGTAAAATTCTTGCAAGTGGTATTTTTTCTTCTTCTTTTGGTATCTGATGGATTTCTATAAATGGGCACCAAGAAACATAAGTTGGACAAAAGACTGATTTCCCATTTAACTTTATAGGATTACGATTGCGAAAAGCTCACATCTTCATGGCTTGGAATCTAATCGAAAATTTTGGCATGCAAAATTCAAATATATGTATTTTGTATAGGTATAGTAAAAATAAAATAAATTGATGTCAGTTTCCACTCTCACTTCTCAATTATCGTCTAAGAAGCTGCTTAAAATAATGGAAATCTCGGCCGTACAGCCAAGCACGAACCCGTTACATTTTACCCAACTGTAACAGGCATAATTAACAGTTTATTTATTAATTAGTTATCTTTTATTTATGCCAGGGGATAATATTATTGATTTAATATAAACTGAATGGTATCTTTTCTTTATTTCTCCTTTAATCTTTTATGCTAAAAGATAAGGAGAGCACGATTAGCAGTTACTCTGTGGTACCCGTTCCATTAACTTGAAGAATAGCTTTTGGTTTGGTTGGAATACTGGTTAGCAGTTTCTAAACTCTATGAGAATCAAGTTGACTCTTGGACACCTTTTTGAGGCCCTTTGGTATTCGGCGCTCTCAAACTCCTCGACTTTGATCGGATTTTTAAAAGGCCACGGCCAACTTTTTTGTATCATCTGATTACCTACGACATCCTCACCGACAATTTCGCATTGGATAATATTTTCATCTTCCATCCCTTTTAACCCTTTTTCTTTCGCCACAATATTAGGAAGGTAAGACCATTTCGATTATTATTGTGGATGTGGTTGTTGATTCCTCTACTTTCTCGAACGTTTTAAGATTAATATTGAGGTGTAATTTAGTTTGTGTCTTCAGGATCAACACTTTCATCCATTAAAGTCTTAAATGTACATACTTTTAATAAGGTTGCAAACTCTTGTATCTTGAAATTGAATCTTCTGCAAAACTGAAAGAAGAAAACATTAACAGAGCAAAATGACTACATCCAGAAAAAGGTTGGTCATAGTGGCGATGTTGTTTGGAATCACGTTATTGGTATTGAATGAATAATTTGTCTTCAATGTTGTAAAACTAAATGACTTTCATGTCTTCATGTTGTTTTCTAGCTACATGGCAACAAATGCCAACTACCCGTGCCAGCCAGCAGTATTGTTGTGGCCAGACGGGCAGGCAGGCAGGCGTTAAGCAGATGGCGATGATTATCCCAATAATTGCAGTTCTTCACGGCAATTAAGCTAAGTAAGCTCTCGTCCGCACCACTAACGGCTTCAACCTGGCGACTGGCCATGGATTTTTCCTGAAACCCAATTAACTTAACAGAAACTGCCTCGGTGCAAGTCGCTTCCTCGCCATCGCCGGTACAGTGCGATGCTTTACTGCTCATCCTTGGTGGAGGTGCCGGTCCCTCCTGGGTCGCCTTGATCCGGTTGGCCCCACAGACGGTGAGGCACACACCGCACCACAACCGCTCTCCGCTGGGTGTTTGCTGACCCGTCATGGGTTGGGCATTGCCTGCTGATTTCAACCTCGCTCTCAAATTAAGCCGACACCTCACCCAAGTCATTGACACCAGTGCTTGTGTTCTTTTGATCATTATCAAGAATCAAGCGCGATTAGGGCCGATGGAGAGGGAAATTGTCACTTTATTCTAGAACCTTGATTCTAGTTGTTGATTCCAATCGAAAAGTGCACAAGAAGATTGCTCGCAAAAAGTGAAAGGACATGGCAGGTGTCCGTGCTAAATTTACGTATGCAGATTGAGATTTAAATAGACGAACGAAATGCCATACTCTTTCATTGATAGTTTTTTATGCGGATACGTGTGTGAGGTGCGAGGTAAATAACCTGCTCTGTTGGTGGAAATAGGTCGGGGTCGCTTGTAATCAGGCTACCAAGAAAGACCCAAAGAAGATACTGACATTTTATTGCGATAGTCCTATTAGGCACGTCGAAATTAGTTCTATAAGTGCTAATGATTTACTACTTATGTACATAAAGTATAACGACTATAATAATACCATACTACTAGTAAATTGACGACATATGAATACCGTTCAGGGTAACTTAACACAAACATATTATTTCTATAGATAAAATAGTGTATATGACCCGTTTCCAAAGTGTTTTCATGGCACTTGTGTGATCGCAGCCTCCACACTCGATGTCATAATGTTGCACTTTTAAAACTTGCGTATAAATAACTTTTTAAAAACTACATGAATCCGACTGCAAGACTATTATTGTTGGAGATGTATTAAGACGATTTCAACCGACGCGTTGTCCTGGGCTGTCAAGCAGAAAGAACTGGTTTAAAATGTAAATCAAAGTTTGCAGACAATATTGGAATTAAAAAAGAAAAGTTCTGTGGCAATTACGCTAAGGAAGTAAAACTTATGATTAAACGGAAGACACCACTTAAGAAAGAAAGACATCACTGTAAAGTTAAAAGAAAAGTTTTACCATGTTGCTGCTGTAGAATTGGCAGACAAGAGCAGTGATGCTAACATATTTTGTTTAAATATTTTAAAGACGTACCTATGACTAAACGTCATTAGTAAAACTTATTTTCACAGATCCTACAGAGTGTAAAGATAAAAATGATTAAATCAAAATTGCGCATGCATTCTTAATAAAGAATATTAAGGAAGTTTGTATACTTACCTAAGTAAAATTACACAAAATCTTCGATGAAAACATTTAAAACTGACGAATACTTTTTGACGCTTAAAAATTTTACAAACATAAGGATTTTACAGACCTCAAGCCAAATTTGATTTTACAATTTTTCAGTAGGAGGAATGGTTTAGATTAAAAAACAAGGAAACAAGTTGGATAGGTTTGAATAGTAAAAAATAAGAAACCGCTTAAAGCAACTGTTGCAGTACTGTAGTGAGATAAATTACTAAGTCGGTACTTTTAATGTTCTAAGCTAAATCACACGTACAAATCGAGTCTGTTATTAATCACTTTGATTAATCATAATCTAACTTCGCAGAAGCCTATTCTATAGATACTTTTGCTCTCTACTTTTTTTTAGTCTTTTACAGCTTTACAGGGTCTTAAATATTGCAATCTGATCAGTTAGATCAATGAACAATTTTTCTCTAACCCAACTGGATACTAATTAATTATCGAACCAACTCAAGAGGCTTAGTCCTCTTGAGTCTTCTTACGAGTTGTGTGTTGTCCAGGAGCTGGATCGCCTCGATGTTCACATGATGAAGCAGCCTTTGTTGGTGACTACCGGCTAATTTGGCTATGGTCTGTTCAACTGTCTCGATGGATGTCGCTGTTGCCGCAGTACCTGGGTGCATCAATGATACTCCTTAGTGCTTTGTTCTGAAACCGTTGAATAATTTGTATGTTGCTCGTACTGGCACAATCTCATAGTTGGCTACCATATGTCCATACTGGTTTTGTTATCTGCTTATAAAGAAGCAATGTATTGTATGTAGACAACTTGGATTTGCGTCCTAGCAGCCAATACATTTTTTTAAATTTAATATCAAGCTTTTTGCTAGACTCTAGACTCTAGATGCTAGACTCCAGCGGAGTTCTAGAGACATGTCCAGATATTTTGCTGAGTTAGCATAGGGGATCTGAACATCGTTTATTCTGACTGGTAGGTATATGTTATTCTTGCTTGTTAGTGAAGTTGACATGAACGGATTTAGCTTCGATCAACTTAATCTTGTCCAATTCATCACTTGGTTAATTGAAGTTTGGAGCTTTGCCGCAGCTTCTTTATAGTTCATTCCTACGGCCATAATTGCAGTGTCATCAGCAAAAGTTGCCACCGTGTCATTGTCAATCTCCGGAATGTCACTTGTATATAGCAGATAGAGTACTGGACCTACCATACTACCTTGTGGTACCCTTGCTCGAATTTCTTTTATTTTACAATAGGCATTTTCTTGCTTGCCTCTGAAATATCTTTCGGATAAATAGGTTTGCAGAAGTTCTGAATATGGTCTTGGCAGGAGCAGGTTTAGTTTATAGAACAGACCTTTATGCCAAACTTTATCAAAAGCCTGGGCAACGTCGAGGAAGATGGTGGAACAAACTTTCTTTTCTTCCAACGATTTTCCAATGATATTTGAGGCGTTTACAGCTAGAGTGGCCTAACCGGCAAATATAATGAATTAATTAAAATTGTAACATTTTCAAATTTTTTGTTTAAATTTAATTTTTGTTTCTAAGATATTGCAATTTTTTTGTATGTACTTCACTAATGTTGACTCTATTTATAAGGAAAAAAATATATTTTAAAATGTGAGTTTTTCAAAAAATAAAATGTTAGGCCACTATTGCGAAAATTTAAAATGTTACTTAGGCCACGATAGCAGTAAACGCCTCATTTGTAATCCTTTGAACTTGATCGATGGTCGAATGATTTTCTCTGAAACCGAAGTGATGAATGGGAATCAAATTCTTGTCCTCTCCTCTATTATGGATTTTAATTTCTTGAGAAGTAATTTTTCATAGTTTGGAAATTACTGGTAGCAATAATATAAGTCTGTATGATGAAGCTTCATAAGGTGGCTTTCCTGGCTTGGGGATCATGATGACCTCTGCGACTTTCCATATTCAAGGAACGTACTTCAGTCTGAAGGACCCGTTAATAAGGTTGGTTAGTTTTACGATAGCTTTCTTTGGAAGTTGCTTCAAAACTTTACCACTCTCTACAAATAAAGGACTATTTAGTGCCTGCTTTATATTTAGAAAATATTCTTGTACGGACAGCTATTTTCAATACATTGGAGACATCTACATTTTTGATTTTACTTTATATTGAACATTGTGGACGATTCTGTTTTTATCCCATTTGGTAGGAACAATTTAAAAATTGTACAACATAATCCACGCTTATGTCGCCAGAATTATTTGGATCAACAATCAACAGATCTTTGCATTTCAATCCTAAATGTACGAATCAAGTAGTCACAAACGACGCAAAACATTACAAAAAGTATGAAACTCCCTACGAAATATGGAAGTGTAAAATTAGAAAATTACGAATACGATAATTTCGCTATTTCTTCTTATTTAAATTGCTTGTAATATTTTCCCAATTCGTGTGATCGTGTGTAATCGTAATAGTTTAATTAGATCATTTTTCTCAAATTTATTCAATTTCTTAATTCTTAATCATCAACAATTGCTGCAGTAAAATAGTTATTTTTTAGAATTTCTGCTTCATCACTTTCTCGTGCTAATTGATAAATATTTTCAACGTAATTATCTTTATTTATAGTTACGTATGGGCTGTCGACTTTATGTTTGGACTATCGGTAGTTAATAATATTTTATTGAAAATAATAAATTTAAAAACTCTTAACCGGTTTTATCGCGTAGAAATCATGAATGAAATACAATGTACCTAGTTTCTGATTAGTGTTATTAACTATATGAAAAATTAATTGTTTCGTTTTGTACAAATAACGCTTTCTGCTAGTGGTCAGCAAAAGTCACTCCCGTTAGAAGCATTATTGTTAATTTATTACCATGTTGCTCATTGCATTGAACGTTGAAGTCGATATTAAATTCAGGTTAACCTGATATAGTGACTTATAAATATGGATTTGTAGTTGAATGTAATTTATTTAAATAGGACAAAAATGTACTATCGTTATCTGCGTGTTCATTCACACCTAATGAACGCTATATCTGTTTTTTTTTTTACTAACATACTTCTTTTACATGATCAGTATTAATTATTACATTTGTCCTATGCAATCATTACTGAAGTACTCCTACAAAAAATATTGTCTAATTTTGTCTCTAATTTTGATTCGTAAACATGAGTTAAGAGGAACATCTCGGCTGTATCATTTGTGATTGTAGAACGTCAGCAAAATGCATTGCGTGTTTTTTGTATTAGCAGGGCACGTATTAAAAAGAAAGAAAATGCATTTCGTATTTCCAAGAAAGCTCTGTACAAGTAAAAAATATCTGACTTTTGTTTTTAAGATCTGATACGTAACGATAGAGACTCCAGCGCTAGATGCTTTGAAGAAAGTTAACATGCACGTTAATATGAACAAAATACAAATGTTTACTTAACATTAAAATTAATACCCCAATTTGACTTCAGTTTGCTGTAAACCTCATCATGCGCCATTCGTTATCGAATATTCTAAACAAAAATTTAATTATATTACTAAAAATATGCGTGTTTTTTTGCAAATTTGAAAATACAAATTTGGTGCTTATTGACGTTCTCTGTTCGACAGTCATAAAATGGGTTATACCCATCTGCCTCACTTTACGGTTGCTCGAGATGTTGTAGTGCAATTACTCTGCCGAATACTAGAAATGATCTCGCGTCAAACATTATGAATATTGTCTTGAGTTATCATACTAGCGCGCAAAAACTAGGCTTGTATTAGCACGCGTTATTCAATATGAAGTAACAACGTGGAAACAGTAACCTGGTGAATACGACACTGGATTAAGGCAGAGCGTGCCACTGTGAACCAGCTGCGTATTCAATGCATGCGAGCGGCGTCATTCCATTAAATTAACTGGGTTATGTACTTGCACTTGACGTAAAGCGCATGTGATAGCGAAATCGTTGCTCTTAAGCACATCTAGATAACCGCTGTTTAGTTTGCACCAGTTCTGATAAAATCTCCTAATCCTTAAACAAATAATTGACCTAAATATTAAACGAGTTTATGCGTTATCCCCTAAAATTTCCACCCTCCTCGGATAAATCAAATTGTTAGAAATTTATAATGAACAGAATCTTTTACTAGTTTTGTGGGAAAATGCAGGACAAGAATAGGAAGAGATGTAGAAGGAAGATTTCTAGAACAGCTGATATGAAGCGAACGAAACCAAATTGAAAGGCGTTTCTAGAATTGTGGATACAAACAATGACCTAGTGTGATTCATCATACCTACTCCTTGTTTTACATGTTGGTTTTTTGACCTGTCAAACGAGCGATGGACTTGACTTTCCCCCGTCCGCATCGTGAAATTTTCTATTAGAGCATGCTTAGAATAATACTTTCAAATACGTTCTCTCCATTCGCGCATTTGTACATTTCGTTGTAGCAAAACTAAAACGAAGAAAAAGTAGACCGTTTTGTTGTGAAGTCGTTAAGAAACGATTGTGATGAACATGTAAACACTTGATGATTTAGATGGATTAGAAATCGATCCTCCTACAATTACAGTTATGGATTTCTTTTGGGTAATGCACGTCAATAAATAAATGACTACAAAATGGGTCTGCTATAATGTTTAAATATTACAAAACACATTTTAACACTGAACCACTATCTCAAATTTTTTGTCAATATAAAAGAATTAAAATAAACGTTAAAAAATGCAAATTTTATGGAAGAAAAAATTGTGAACATTCATCTTTATGAAAGTCGTAAAATTAAATTCATGGGGATTTCCGTAATAAATTTAGTTGCTAGAAAAAGTGAAATTTGGACCGAGCACATGCCATCGTGAAGATGGCGTGGCTATTAGGTACAACTGTTAACTTTTCATTTCGAAGCGAAAAGGGCCAATTTACTTTGCTTTATTTCGAGATATCTGTAAGAAAACGCAGGAAAACTGTGATTAGTTCTCATTTGTCACTTTCCAGCAATTTTCCCTTAAAATTATGTAGTAGAAAAGTTTTCGAGATTGAAATTAATATTTAATCGAAGCACGGAGCTATTAAAAAACTTTTTTGCAATATCCGGTCCGTTGCTAATCTGGTACTGAGATGATTAGGTCAAGGGTGTAATAGACCCAAGGTGAGATTTTAACACTAGTTTTAAGCGCTTATCGGGTCACACTAATATTTATTATATTGCTAATCGTCAACAAATATTTTATAAATTTATTTATACTGTTTGATGGAAGGCTAACAAGTCGTAATTGCAGTTGCTTCTTTTTTAAATTGTTGTCAGTGTTTGATTTTTAGAATGACAAACAACAAATATTTCTTCAACACTTGTTACGTGAAAGTTCTAAGAAAATTTAGAGCAACATTTTGTATACTCTTGCAAAAAATTTAAAATTCTCTCTCATGAATAGTTCTTTACTTTAACTTCCTAAGTGTTGTATAATTATTTTTTAGCAGCTATCTAAATTGGAACAAAATCAATATTTGTCATACGGTTGTCATCAATTGATAGCTTCCTTATAGATAGTTTATAAATTTGCACAAAATTAAAGATTGAATAATTTAATTCAATTCTTCATCGAATTATTGCAAAAGAAACTATTTTATAAGATTTCAGACTTTATATTGATTAAACATATTGAAATAGGTTCTTGTACGATCTTATAGTACCTATAGGTTAAGTAGGTATGTACTTTGATGAGTTTTGGATGGAAATTTAAAGCTAAAACTGATGTACAAAATGTAGATGATGTAGAAAAATAGTTGCTGCACTAACGTGATTTAAATTTATCGAAATCCAAAATTAATTCAATATTCCTAATAATTTCACCAATTTATTTACAATATTTATTGCAAGAAAACTATTACTTAGATGGTATAAGATATATGGCTAACAAGTTTTAAAAAGGTTCTGCAAGCTGTACGTACCTACCAATTTTACAACAAGGAAAGGTTCAAAATCTGCGCGTTTAGTATCAAATAGGTCAAGTGCAATAATTACAAATTCACTTTTTTGCATTTTGTTGACACATTCATGTCTGCATGCTATCGCTGTTAAATTATTTTAACCAAAATCGTTTATGTTGTAGGGAATATAATACCAACACCAAGGTGGTATAAGATTTCTAACAAGATTTCAGTTAGATAATTGGCATTAGTTATATAGAATATGATAAAAAAATATTGAACAGGATCAAAATAATGGGCAAGCATAATTTTAAAATGTTGAAATAAAACACCCTGTATTTCAGTAAGGAGTCACATTTTATCGAGCTGTTTTAGGTTAAAGCTTCATATTTGGTTGCAAGAATTCTCCTGTTAGTTTATTTACAATTATTAATGAAACACCCTGTATAATGTGTGTCATGATTTGTACAAATTTGAATAATTTGCGTTGTTTCTATTAATTTTTTAATTTGGGTAAACTAAAAGCTAATTTCTGTATGTTCGATTTTCCTTTATTAACGTTAATATTTGAAAAAAAAATCTTTTATCTTCAATTCTTCAACTTTTTCAGCTCTCAGTACTTGGAGTATTAGTTTAAGCGCTCATAAGAATTTACTCAAAGTTGAAACTGATTATGTGAATATTTGGACTTGCCCCCTCAGGGTGAATACATTTAACTAATATTTTTGACTGAAGAGAGCAACCTCAAAAATTTTACTTATTCAGCTATAAATTTACATCGATCGTCTTGACCTTAATCACTATCATTTCAAATCATTGCGACTCAAAAACTACGAAAACGAGAAAAAAATTAAAAATAAAAATTTGTACCCTGACAGGCACGTCCAAATATTTTTTATATTTATATTAAGCTCAAATTTTGAGTCCATTCTTGTTTTGAAAAAAAATATGATTTTTATTGGTTTCATAATTAATTTTTGTGGTTTTTGTGTTAGGAGGTCGTGTAGTGGCTAACAGCAGACCCTCTACAGTAATCACAATAATCACGAAAATGCTGGAAAATTAAAGCAAATGAAAATAAATTATTGCAAGTACCTACATTCTGCAACGAATCCGATTATGTGATAGTGACACATATTACATGGCGATTTTAATTGGAATCAGACTGCTATTAGAGTTGACCTGATCTGATCAGATAAAAATTCTAAATAGAAGTAGACAAGGTTACAGAATCTATTAAACTGTGAAACAAATAAAATTAATCGCAATGACTATAGGCAAGAAGGTCTACTTTTCTTGATACTTTAAAAATTAGAATATTAGACATCGTAAAGAAAAAAGTAACATCTAACTGGAGTTATGAAACCTTTTATCAATGTTGAATTTTTTTGCAGGAACCACCCATCAACACCCATCAATAGATTATATTAAACTATACTAAACAATTTTTTTACAATATGTTTTTTCTGCATCTTTAATGAGATGTCAGGTAGTGACTCAGACAATTGATTTAAATTTTCTTCAATACATTTGCCTGAACCAAAGCATTCAAATGTGGAATGTTTTCCAATTTTTTTAGTAATTGAATTTGTAACGTCCTTGAGAATTTGTTATCGCTTCGAAGCAAAATATAAATTTTACGCCTCTTAACAACTAACTAACCTACATAACTTTTATTGTTTCGTGGATAAGGAGATTTTTTTACCAACCAATTTTAGTACTTTATTAGCACAATTTTATAATTGTTCTTACAACTACTAAATATTATTATACCGCTCATCATAATTTATATAATGTTTCTAAACATTTTCAAAAAGTTTAATTCTTTTATTTTGGTAAATAATTATGATCAACGACTAAATTTAACTACATAAATGCAAGCAAACTCAGGCCATCAATAATTTACTAAATTTATTTAAAAATTTAAGAAGTTTAAGTACGGAGGTACGATGATTTTGATTAAATTAATTGCCTTATTTTTTACTGGTACTTTGTTCACAATTTGCGATTAATTTAATAAACTC
Organism: Schizotus pectinicornis; assembly: GCA_951805265.1. Classification (NCBI taxonomy): domain Eukaryota; kingdom Metazoa; phylum Arthropoda; class Insecta; order Coleoptera; family Pyrochroidae; genus Schizotus; species Schizotus pectinicornis. The sequence goes on along the minus strand of OX638204.1, from coordinate 17,146,872 downwards.
GAAACAATTTATGTTTTCGAGAATGTTTAATAACTAGTCAATTTCTACAAAATTTGCCATAAAAAAAAAATTACTTAATTGCAACGTAAATCTCTAACTACATTAATTATTAGTGCCAATTAGTAGATCCAAGCGTAAATCATTGGTTGTTGTACGTATTGAACTCGAACAATTTGCATAATTACTCTCTTAAAACAAACACGACCGTTCTGAAACAATTGTTTACCTTTTATTGTACTTGCTTTTTAAATGTTTTATTTATAATCGTCTAATTATATTAACTTTATTTATTAATTGCATAATACCCTAAATGTTGAACTGCCAAAATTAATTTAAATACAAACATTAATAATATAAATAAAGATTTCTTATTTGAGTAAGGTTTTTAAATAAAACATATTGTAGTTAACTTGTCATTATGGTGTTGCTTTTGTGCCTACTATTCATTCGTCGTCATTATATTTGAAAGAAATGTCGGAGAATTAAAAATGCCCCTACTCAAAATTCCAAAATTTTAAAAACCCAATATTGTAGGTAGTGAATCCAGAAATTGATACAGGGAAATTCAATTAAATCTAGAGGTCAATGTTTTAATAAATCCTAGTAAAGTAGGTTTTATAGATGATGAATGTATCTCAAGGAACAGATATATGAACATAGGTAAATCATTTAACAATAATCTGCAGCGCCCTAGAAGATGTCATTTAAGAAGGAAACTTCTATGAAAAAAAATGTACTTTTGGAACACTATTTTTTAACGTTACAGGTTTTATCTCTATGGCAAAATTTTGGGAGCAATTTTATAAACTTTTCTCCCAAAGGCACAGATCATAGTTTGCTTTACAAGAGTCCAAAGTACCATCTCATAATATGATATAGTTTTTCTTAAAGTTCTGTAATTAGAAAGGTCTGCATAGCATACGCTTAATACATTAATTTGTTTTCACCCTTAATCTGATATATAAAAAAATATTACTTTCTATTTGGTTCCGCAATGATGAACCCATCCACTTCTGGCACGTTGAGGAGATACTTCAACTTGGAGCACACCGTGTTGAAGTATTTTGGACCTGATATAGAGAACTTGAGACGCAAAAATCGTTACCCTAATTTCGAGTCAGAGATACTACTGGTTGTTAAAGTTTTTCAAAAAATGTAGAGTCGTGCCGCTGAAGTTATAAATTGTATCAAAGAATACAACCGCAACGTCAGAGTAAAAGTAGAGGACAGCATAATAAAGAACAAGAAAATCAACCGAATTAATCAAAAACTGCCAAGGAAGGAATTTGCTGATGATGATGCGCTATGCTATAATGGGAAAATTGCCTTATAAGGAAATTAATGAAATCGCAAGAAGACGAGGTATTTGCTACTAGTGAAAGTTTTGGTTTAATTGATAGGAATGAAAAGGTTGACTGCTGCAACCGATTTAGTTTAACCTATGCAAGTGTATCGAGCCTTTAAAGTTTTCTATGCATTATATAAAATTGAAATATTCTATAGTTTCCAGAAAAAATACACTTTATTTTGGTCGATAAGTTTCAACATTAGTTTAGAGACAATTTCAAACTTTAGAAAAAATATAAGAAGTCAAGATCTCCTCAGCCACTTATTTGTCTTTTTTTGTACTTTTTTCAGTATTTCTATAACAGACCGAACAGGAGCTGCAAGTCACAACATCAACACACGTGTGATAAAACTTTGGTATAAATATAAAGTATGGATTTAAAGAAGACTACAATATAACATATCCGCATATCCGTAACAGAATTCTCACTTCTTGTAGTTACAGTCACTTGTGCAGACCTACTGAGGACAATCAGTAATTATTTCCAAATTTGGACTGTGATTATCTAATTTAGTCTGGCTTCAATTAATATGTTGATGTATGCTGTAAGCTGTCTAAACTGTACAATTTCTAAAATAATCAATCAAATTTATGGCTTAAGATAATACAAATTAGCTATTGACTTAACGCCCTAATAGTTTTTTTTTTAATTTTATATTGTTTTCATTCCAGTATTATCTTTAACTGAGCATGCTGTAAATGATGCTTACATGTATTGCAGCTAACTTCCAATTCAACATAGGTTTTAAGTTAATAGCTTTATTCTAAAAGAAAAATTGTAATAATTTTTAATTCTCCATTTTGAAGCCTTTGTGTTGTTCAAGTGCCAAAGATTTATACGAAGAGGATTGCAAAATATTTCAAAATTTAAATATAACAATACCTTTCAATTTAATAAGAATTTTATATTTATCGTGAATGTTGTTTCCTGTTTGCGCATAAACTCACAAAAATATTTATTTTCCCCGAAAAAGGTGTAGTAATATACCAAATCTGTAAAACGTAGCTTAATACCTAGTTATTTAGGTTAAGGTACGCAACAGATATACAATTAGTCATTACTTCTCAAAGTTTTGCCATTCTGGATTATTATCGAACAATAATGAAACGTAATTTCCACCATTTCTCAAAATAATTAGGTATCTCAAATTCCAAACAATTAAGCAATAAATTACTTGTACGTATCTTTATCTGTGTAACGGCATTGTAGTTTTTACCGAAATACATTTAGAATCGTATACTTACAAAGTGGAGCATAACATCAAGTCTAATTCTTTATTTTAGCCAAAAAAATTTGAACCCGTGGAGCAAACACGTTAAATTTATATTAAAAACAGGTAGTTTGTTCGTGTGTTTATATCAACTATACTAGGGATTAGATAACAGTATTACATATTTACCACCATTTAAAAATGTCTACAAGTTATTTAAAATGTCTTAATAACAACTTCAAGGATTTGTTTAAAACGACTGACATTTGTAATAAAGCAAATTCTATACTTTTAACTTATCTTGAGCATTATATCAGCACGACTGCAAATAATGGCTGTAAAATCTATAATTATACCGGATTTTCCGCCAAAATTTCAAATGGAGAAGAAAGTTGTAAATTGAAATAATTTTCGTATGTTAGGGAATCAGAGGCGTCCCTAAGAAAGCCTCTAGGGGTCACCAAATTAAAATAAAATTATTTTTTTTCAATATATTGAAAATATAAATCCAATATATTAAAAAAAAATATCTAGGACTGGATGTTTATTTTGAGAGGCATCGGGCATTTTCTGCTAACCTATACACTTCATGTAAAATATTTTTAATGGAAGCTATTGCACAAAATACAGCCTTCTCAAATATGCTTTTCAACATTTTTATTCACTTGTCATTTAATCAGAAATGGCATCAACTTTATTATTTCAAATGGCAACACATAATTTTTTTACCAATTTCTAGTAGATAATTTAATTCTGAATTCAACAATGTATTATAAAGGGATTGTTGTAAAAATTCTATTCAGAAAAATTGAAATATTATGTTTGGCCACCCTGAATAATTTTTAGAAAGTAAAAATGATTCAAAGATTTTGCATAGATGTTTCCTAACTGGTTCTTACATCATTTTTTCTTAAAGCCCTTAATTGTGATCGTAATGATTTTTTTAACACTACAAACAAAAACACTACATCCAAGTGGTTTGAAGACAGTTAAAGACAGAATAATAATACTGGAGTGAGAAGAGTCTAAGAGTCTAGGAAGAGGCTTCATAAAATCTTATTTCATTCACAACAATTTATTTAAAAAAAGTTACTTGACTCTGTATAATCGTCTTGGCTCACTCTTTATATTCAAAAATAATTTCTTGTTATAGACTTTTTTTGTCTAGTTTATTTATGTCTTATAATCAAATTTCTACCCATCGTAGAACTCTTGCTATCGCAGTCGGACGCACCTGTATATGGATAAGATCACAGAAAAGTCAACAAAATGTAATTCGTCGAATTAAACTGCGAACACCAAAATACCAAAAGCGTAGCAGTGATTCGAATAAAATAAGACAAGTCCGGAGCAATAGATGAAACATGAAAAAAATGAAGGAACACGAAGAACATCGAAAAACCGCAAAGTAATAATGTGCCTTCACAAATGTTGCCAATTTACAACTTACAGCGGTTTAAAGTTAAAATCTATTTACCGAATCGGGTTGTATGAGTTGATCAGTAGTTAGTCGTGTAGTTTACCTACGATTATTGCGACATTAACATTGTTGACTGGTACGATTACCAGGTAATCATGTGAAATTCGGGTTGTCCCATCGAAAAAACCCTACGCTCTTTCGTTTTTCAAGCTGATGATGCTCGCAAACTTGTAATTAAATATCCAGTGTGAACCACACACTAGCTTAGCAAATGTGAAGCAAGCTCTCCAATAACGTCTCTCATAGGAATCTCCTAATCCACTTTTATCCATTTACGATTCGAAACAAGGTTATAAGTAAATTTTGTGCGAAGAAAATCTCCTTAAGCGCAGCTATAGACAAGGTTTTTGTCATATCAAGGAGACTACCAGATATAAAACGATAATGATGTATGACTAACAACAACACGAGCGAGACCCTGATGAGGTCTTGTAAAAAAACATTGAATAACTTATTGGCCCATTAAATAATATACAGCACCAACAGACACAATTAATTCATTCGGTAAGAGGTGAGCGGAGGTTTATTAGTCATGCTTAGAACGAATTCATTCTAGTTGTTTTTATTTATTTACATCAAATTTCCGTTTGGGTTTCTAGGGATTGTTCGCGATTTCTAGAACTTTGGTGGCTTCATGTAAATCATGTCCCGAGTTGTTTGTGAATTTTAAGCGGCAATTAGAATGGATGTCAACGTTCTGTAGGTCGATGTGAAGGGAAATAATTATTTAAATTTCAGATAAAGTTCCGTTGATTGAAAGCTTTTCATGTCAGATTTTAAAAAATATTCTCAATTGGCAATTATTATCCCAAAAAAATTACTGATTATACGAGTACTTACAGCAAAGGTAATAAAATTTAATTTTACTATTGTCGTTTGTCAATTTTATCGATAAAGTAAAATAATTACCTAATGATTTCAACTAAATTTAATAATTAATTTATGTCTTTTTTTGTTGATCTAACCACAGACATTGAATAAACAAACTATAATAAATGTATGAAAATGTATTACACCACGTAATAGGAGGAAGGGCTGCAATCAGCTATTTATATTTCTACTGGTTATCCATCTTTTGAAAATTTCAAATAACGTTGAACAAATACGTCAAATATAAAACACAAGGTTTTGCAAATTTGTTCAAAAAAAATATTTTTTATTTATCGAAGTTGTTCTAGTTAAAGTCATCACCCTGTATAGACAAGCAGAGCGTTGATGGCTTTCTATAATCTTCTATATACATTCTACACGCTCTGTTACACAACCATACCTTTAATGAACCACAAAACCATCCTCTTTCCCTTCTATCTATTTAGTAATGAAGTTTGTTATTTAAAAGGGGCCTTTAGTTCACACGCATCATAAGATGGCGCCACGTGCAAAATGTAGACCTGTGTATCCAGGTATAACATGTTGTTATTATTAAGAGTCTTGCAAATCTGATCACACTACGTGATTAAGAAAGGTTTGAACAGGGCAAAGAGGTTTTTCCAGCAGCCTACTTGTTTAAATAAACGAGTATTTTGCATGCAAACTTTGTAAACATTGGAATTTTTGGTTACACCAAAGACGACCAAAGTTGGTTAACTCCGAGGTATGATTGTAAGAAGTAATAACCCCAAAGCCCAAGTCACAATTGTTGATAATAATCGTACGATATAACTTGATAGACAACAAATGTCATTGCCAGCGGTAATGGCGTCGCAAATCACGTCTGAAACTTCAGCCATTGCCTCTCAGAGGGCGCTCTGTCGTTCGTCATTCTGTCAATAACAACCACCATTTGTATAGAAAACAAAACAATGGCACGTGCTCTGGTACATTTGTTTAATAATCCAAATATATCTAGTAACCAGTGTGTTGTTCGTCGATTGGCTGTTCTATCGAGTTTCAACCGTTCAATCGAGAAAGAAAATCTTGAAATAATCTAAGACCCGGTGGTAAGTTGAGTTCCAGACGATTTTGTTCTATACAACTGAAAAGTCGAACGTTGTTGGCAAATAATAATAGTTTTCATTATTTCTTTAGATTTTTCAAAGGCCCTGAACAAGTAACAACGGCTATAATGGATTCGTAGAGTTTAACGCAAGAATTAGTGACCTCACGCTAGAGTAGATGTTGGAAGCACTTTTGCAAAGACTGTTGTGATGGAGTTTACATTGAATGTTGTGAGACTGAAGAAAGACGCTTCGTGTACCATTTTCCTTCTTTTCCGACGTATTTACAGCACGTTAGTACAATAATATAATAGCTGCCCAATTTAAATTTATCCCCCGATTGTGTAACTTTTGAAGGACATAATTATGAAAGGATAGTCTTTCTAGCTGGGGTTAAAGATTGGCTCTCTCTCAAAATGTAACGACCATGGGAAGCCAGGGTTACAAAATTGGGTGCTAGAATACAATCCACTTAAGAAAAGCCAATATCATTTTTCGGTGCATTTCTATAAACATATACAATTGTACATATTATATTGTTGAGAAAAGTTGCTGTATTGGATAGATTAATATAAATTTCATTGAAGGTTCAAACACAAAAGGGAATCAACCGGAAAATGAAACAGCTAACAATTTGTGAAGAAGCCAACCAATCACTTGAGGCATACCTAGTTGTTGATTTAAAAGCAACATGAACCTCTGCCATCTATGTGTTTACTTAAATTTACGTTAATATACATTATAATTTTAATATTATGCTATTACCTAAAAGATTTTATTGTTCTCAATGCATCATTATGTATTTATTACATTCTCACAGTATATTTGTATGTAGCAAATATGCAATAAATTTTTAGAGTACATAATTTATTTTATTGAAAATTTAGTACAGTTTTTTATAAGTATTATTGCTGATGTGGATTGGTTAGGCAGTTTCCAATGAGCATTTGTTTTATTCGCATCCATTTAAACATGGCTTCACAAACTGAGTAACGCTCCCTCCTACTTCTATGATCCATTGTGTATACTGCAAGTGTGCTGTAGAGAAAATTGTTTCCTTTATGCATACAATAACTGGTTTTTACAAGGTTTCTGTCATGTACGGTTGATATTTTACCAAATTATACTGTTGTCGTCCATCGTAATCAAGAAATAAATAAGGAATAAATGTTACATACAAAACTATAAGGATAGGAGCCAATACCTCAAGAACATTTCACTTTACTGATACTTTCAAAGTAGATACAACATTTATTATTTTATAAACAATAATAATACATATACGTATTTGACATATTGCATTTCGTAAGATGAAAGTTAAACTTATTGTTTTTTACAATACAATATTCCTTCAGCTAAATAGTTAAAAAAATTTACATGAGTTTCACTGCAAAATAATCTGTATGTATACCGCTACAATCAGAATTCATTTAGACTAAAAGGTTCAGTTGAATAATTGTTTCTATAGCAAATCAACTAGGTTAAATTAAAGGTATCTTCAATCAACTGGGCCTTTTAGTCTTAGATATAAGTAAAGGTAACATAGGAATCATTTCCCGATAGAACACATTTTCAACAAAACTATGAAAAAGCCGTTGCAGAACAAATTACAATTAAAATTTATAAGGTATAGCAAAAAGATGGAGCACATTTTATTCAACTAGTGGGCACAACTAAAAAATTACATATTAATAATAATATTTATATGTATGTACAAATAAATCAAATCAAACAGGTAGTTTATAATCACCTTAGTATCAGAAAATAATTAAATAAGAAAAGCACATATTAATTTTTTCACAAACTATTGCAATTCGTTCAATATTTTCGGTACGCTCTTGATGTTTTTAGACCTTGGTCTACGACGGCAGAGCCACTAATTAACGAAACGACTTTCTTTTTCTTCTCCAACTTTTCCAACTTCTTTGTTTCTGATATGAACTGTTGTGGGTCCACACATTTCAAGCCACAAAATAACATTTGCTTCTGTCCGCTGTTTTATTGACCCTGAATCTGAAAGAAAAAAAGACTATACTACTCGTTATATTATATACCTATTTTTCACTATTTTTAAACACGGATATTTTCCAAACTATTTGACATAAGCGATTAGCAATTTCCGTGAAATGGTAAAAATTAAAAAGACCGTGCCTAAAATTAAAGCTGTTACGAAAGTTCTTCAAACCTTTGAGTACAAAACGCTAGTAAAAAAATTGATTGGTTTATAAATAAAAAAAAAATTATGTAAAATGTCGACACTGTTTGCCGCCCTGAAGTTTTCCTTCTCTCACATACTATCTCTCTCGACAGTCGCAGCGTGGTCTCTGCAACCAACTCATATCATATTACAAACGATAAATTAGGTGTGTTATGGTTTCTGAAACAGCGTCTTGGTATAGTTGTTCGAATGCTATTTAGCGCCTGTTTATTGTCAGGACGGTGGAAAGATTGCCAAAGACGGTAAATTGGTAATTGTTTACAATGCCCACTTCTCGCTTTTTGCGGTGTTTTTTTTTTGGAAACCGTCGTGAAACATCATTATAATGTCATTTTAAGTAATGAAATGTTGTGCAAATGATCAAAAATTTCATACAAAATCTATAGATGTAGATGTGCTAGAGCAAGAAAAATAAGAGTATAAATAAAAGTGGATTGCACAAAAAAAGATAGTGATTTCCGTAATATACAAGGTGGGGCAATAGTGCGCCCGAGTTCGATAGCTCGAGTTCTATGATAGATAAAAATTTGATTTAAAAACACAGATAAACTAGAGAAAGAAGTCTATAACCGGAAATTATTTTTGAACATACAGGCTGAGCCAAGACAATTATACAGGGGCAAGTGAGAGTTTTTTAAATGGAATGTGGTGTGTAAAAGAAGATTTTTTGGAGTCTTTTCCTAGACTCTTTTCAATCCAATATTATTGCTGACCATTTCCAAACCACTTGGATGTAATGATTTTCTTTTGTTCAAATAATGGCATCTGTAGATGCATGTTAAAAAAATCACTACTGTCTTAATTACGACTTCTAAAAAAAAATTATGTAAAGACTACTTAGAAAACATCTGTGGAATGTCTTTGATCTGTTTTAACTTTTGAAAAATTATACAGGGTGGCTAAATTTAATTTTTCAATTTAGAACTTTTTGAATTTAATTTTCTCCATTTTTTCAAATAGAATATCCTGTATATTTTTTAACGATATGATGTAGAAACTAAAGACGAACATTTTTTGTATGCACACTCCTATGGCTATTTGTAACTATTTTCGAGATATCGCCAAATAATTACAAAATTCAAGAATAATCCTAAAAAATTAGATCGTTTTCCAAATAACTCGACAAAAAAATTCAAATGTTTCAAAATAGACACAAAAATGGCAACTGACAACAGGTAACTGCGATAAATGTGTATTTCTTGTCGGATAATATAAAATGCAAAAAATGATCAAGATACAAACATAAAGTGAACTTACTAAAAAAACTTATGCTGTTTTTATAAACAGAAGATCTGGAGCACTTACTATTACAATTTTATCTGTCGATTAATTTGAAAAACAGTCTAATTATTTAGAATTATTCTTGATTTTTGTAATTATTGGGCGATAAATCGAAAATGGTTACAAATAGCCGTAGGGGTGTACATACAAAAAATATTTGTTTTTAGTTTCTACATCATACAGATAAAAAATATAGAGGGTGTTCTATTTGAAACAATAGAGAAAATCAAATTCAAGAAGTTTGAAATTTAGCCACCCTGTATAATTTTTCAAAAGTTAAAACGGATTAAAGACATTCCACAGATGTTTTCTAAGTAGTCTTTACATCATTTTTCCTTAGAAGTCGTAATTGTGAGTGTAGTAATTTTTTTAATATGCATCTGCAGATGCCATTATTGAACAAAAAAAATCGCTACATCCAAGTTGTTTAAAAATAGTCAGCAATAATATTGGATTGAAAAGAGTCTAGGAAAAGGCTCCGAAAAATCTATGAAAAATCTACTTTTACACACCACATTCCATTTAAAAAAGTGTCACTTGCCCCTGTATAATTGTATTGGCTCACTCTGTTCAAAAATAATTTCCGGTTATAGACTTCTTTCTCTAGTTTATCTGTGTTTTTAAATCAAATTTCCACCTATCATAGAAGTCGAGCTATCGAACTCGGGCGCACTATTGCCCTACCCTGTATAAAAGTTAAGGAATGCTTTGCTGTAAATGGCTTTTTGAAAATCCAGAAGTGGGTAAAGTAAACAATGACCAAAATTTGAGCTAAAAGATGACTTTTAAAGAAAAGTAATTAATTAGTACATTAACAATTAAAGTATTGATTGGGTTCTGCACTCGGCCCCACGATCCTCCTCGTCACCTCGTCCGCAATCCGCGAACATGCATTGTTTTCCGTGACTATCGGGAAGATATCAGGTTACCGCATGTTATGACTGCCGTTGGCGTCACCTCGCTAACAGTATGTAAGTATAAATTGCATACGTTATTCAAAAAAATCGTTCTCTCCTGAAATTTTTTCATAAAAAAGTCACAAAAGTGGCGCTTAGTAATTGCCCTTGTACTTGATGAAAATGATTGTATTAATTTTTAAAATCATTTTCAATGAAACGGCGGCCGGTCGGCATCAGTCGATCTCAAATAATTTTGACTTAGGTACGTCTTTTGACCTTTTCGCGTAGTGGCCGATTTTCTGGACAATCAGAAATGCGATGTAATTGTTGCGAAGAAAATGGTCTTTTTAATAAGAGCTCGAAATATAGTGTGATTGGTCATTATTCTTACCTGATAGTAATATGGGACGACATAAAACCTTTTTCTGCGAAAATGAATCATAAAAGTGATGTACCTACCTGACCTTTCAAGTAAAATGTTTATGTCTACGAAAGCATCATCAACAGGCTGTGGCACACTAACATTATTAGTAGAAGAGTCTACCGAGGAAAATGTAGTAGCAACAATAGGTTCAGGGATCTCATCGGTCGCTGCTTCTACTTCTACTTTTGAGTCAAAACTTGCTACGTCTTGCCTAAAAAGAAAATATTCGAAATTAGTATTGGTTGGGAAGGTAACGTAAAGAGAAATACTACAAGTGAGTTTGCGCTATACTTGTTTTTTGTTTATACCGTACGTTACAACATTTTTCTCTTAGCAACGTGTTAAATATTGCCAACAGGAAATCGAGTAAGAAGCTTATAATGTAACGAAGTTATAACGTTTGTGATACGCAAACTCACTATGACAAAAATAACAAAAAGTTATAACATATTTTTCAGATCTGACAGATAATAATCGTAATTTGTGTGTCTGTGTGTAATTGTTGAGAGGCTGGCGAATAATTACTCAAATTTGGATAAACCAAACACAGGTCCCCGTCTAACTCGTTGAAAACCATATCAACAATATTCCTCAAATCAAAGCCTTCTAGAAATCGGTGCTATATTCAATTTTCTCTGACAAATAAGAAAATTGCAAATATCTAAAGAACCATACATTTTCATACAGCATTACTTTTCTCCATCAAGTGGTGTATTGTCTCACCAGCATAAAAAATTCAACGTGCTATTATCAACTGTTGCTGACATATGTAATTGTGTCGTCACATCATTTATCTGTCCAAATTTTCAGATAAATGTAAAATCTTGAAAAATTGTGATTTTAAGTAAAGGGATTTTTTAACCAAATGATGTTCATTAAACAGAAATAAGTTAAAAATTGAGGTATTCTATTTAAAATAACAAAGTTGTTGTCAACTTTCATTATACGTATGCAAAAGTGCCAATATACAGGGTGTAACCGAAATAAGTACATTAATTTTAACCAGTGGTAGAACTCATCAAAACAAATTTTTTTTCTATGTACCATTTTTTCGAAATCGAATTTTTTAAAAGCATTTTTCCCTCCTACAAATTGATGAGCCTCTTATGAAATGCTCCAACAAAGAACAATAATAATACAATTAATTCATCTTGTTGACTTAGGTAACGTTGCCTCCAGTGGCGTGTAAAAAAATTGTGTAAGATTTCTAAATAATTTTAACACAAAAACTAAAACGTTCTTTAAAAAAAATTATTAAGAAAAGTTTTTCGTCTTGAAGAGGTCTATTACCAGTTGAAATTAATGTACTTATTTCTGTTACACCCTGTATTATGAAAATATTTTCATTGATTACATCCTCACTCGCTAAGACTATAACTAAATTTTTGGCTTGTATAATTTTACTCCCTATTTTTGTGATGTTGGATGATTTTATTTTACTCCCGAGTTTTTATGACATACGAATTATTCTGATGTACAGTGGCGAGCAAAAAATAAGGCACGACTTGTAAAGCAAAATTGATGATTTTTAAGTTGTGTTAAACTCGCTGTATGAGTGGCTGTCTCAGCGTAGCCGTGCTCAGCGCCATTGTGGATAGTTCAGAATTCTATTTTCCCTAATATCATCACGACCTAATAAATAATAATGATAAATTGTATATCTATGTGAATTTATCTAAAATAAAAATATATAATGGGTATAAACAAAAAAGATAAAACATTAATAATGAAATATGACAAAATATGAACAAGAAAAAGTACCCATTTCTTAATATTTTGTTGGTGTCTCATTCAGCTCCATGACCTTTGCCAGGTGCCTAGACATTCATCCCATGATATTTTGAAAATCACCTATGGCAAGGTATCGCAGGCGTCCTCAATAGCGGTCCAAAGTTACTCTTTATTTTCCGATCGAAATAAGTTTCTATTAATTTTTTCCCACAATAGCGCCCACACATTCTTAATGGGATTGAGATATGGACTTTTCGACGGTCATGGCAGGACAGTAACTCTACTGTCGTTGAACAATTCTGGCGTTATGAATTGGGCAATTGTCCTATAATAGATAATAATTACTTGTTTATTGCTTATTTGTTCCAAATTTTAATTTCACCTGCTGAACAATATAAATAAATCAATACTGGAAGCCGGAAAGGATAATAACATTAAAAATCAATTTGTTAATAAATAAGCAAATACGTCGGTTACAAACGTTGTATTTGGTTTTTACCGAAAATGTTCATAATTATAAACCATAACCACCTACTTAAATTTGGATTAAAATAATAAATGATTAAAAACTCATCATACACCAGCTTCATGTTAGTGTATACCTACAATGAATAATTATTATCAGCTTAAAACGGTCCAGTTACGTTTGATACGTAAATGTCACGTTTTTTGATTTCGAAGCGCCTGTAGGAAATATGTAGATATTTTACCTACAGTGTCGCCAGTTTGCCGTATTGGACCTCCAGAAATTTTTATCGCCCAATTGTGCTACGGATAATAAATATTTAGTCCGCTGGGAGGGTATATCTACCCCAAAATTCACCCACTTCCCTCGCCCAGCAGCGAATCACCTGGAAATGGGTGGGTCGCAATGCCCTGCCCGCCTTACCAAATGGAGTTGGTTTACACTAGAAAGAAACATCGTGCCTTATTTTTTGCTCGCCACTGTACGTACATAATTGCATTTATTATCTTTCAGATCCGTTGAAAACCTAGTATTGTCAATTAGGCTGTTAAAGGCAAAGCCTCCTAGAAGTCGGTACTTTTTAAATTTTCTTCCATAAAATATAAAAACCGTAGATATTTAAAGAGCCATACATTTCGGTATTGGAACATCATGACATCATTATAAGCGCATTACTTTTCTCTATTTATTGGTTGTAACCACAGCACAGCCACAGATTGTTTGCTGTTTTTGTAAATTCGACGTATGTCGTTAGTTATAAACTTTACTGTTCCAATATTTTGGATATTTTTTTATAACATTAATAGCTCCAACGTTATATCTTTCCCGCATCAAAAAAAAAACCAATGGTGTTGTCGTCAACTGTTGCTGTAATTTTACTTTTCTACCGACATCAAATTTTTCAGAAAAACTTAATCATGTCCAAAGTACCTGTGGATTTTAGGTATAAAAAGTTTTTAGCAAATGACTTTCCAATTCTCCACAGAATCCAGAAAAAAAATTAGAATTGGGGTACATATTCCATTTATAGTAACAAAATTAATTTCAAATTCCCGCAAGCGGAGATGACGCCATTTTGAAAGTGTTTTCACTAATTAGATCCTATCTCGCTAAAACTATGAGGAAATTTTCAGGTCAGATCATTCTTTCTTTCTCGAGATACTTCTAATAAACGGTCAGAATAAATCACTTTGTAGTAGAAATAGTCACTTACCTAGAAAGTAGGTTTTTTCCCTTCAATTCATGCCAATTTCTAGTGGCTTTTGCTCGCCGATTTCTCTTGTTCTGCGTAGCACAATACTTTGGCATCTTCCTGAATTTTCACTGAAATTACACAAGTACCTACACACTAAGAACACTAACAGTTTGTCGGGATGATCGCAAAAACAGTCAATGAAAACAAAGAATTGTGAATGCGGCAGTTAAAATCTACCACTCAACAACTCGATAATCTCAATTCGACGATTCTGGCGCCTGGGTAGTATAATAACATTTAGTCGACGTTTGACCTTTCAACAAAGTTTCAATTTACAAAACAAACAATGGCTGTATAAAAGCGCACCGCAGTAGCGCCCTCTGTGTGCTAGCAACCGTAATCATCGATTTCGACGTACAATGCAGCATTCTTCTTTTAACCGAAAAAATCAGCGACATCTATGAGGAACTACCTATATGAAAAAAGAGAATCATTGAATTCGAAGCTACTAGCGCCCTCTTTGTGGAGGACCCTCTACTGTTTTGTAATGGCTGCTTTTAACTAATAAAACCTTATCGCTCAAGACAAAACCAGATAATATATAATTTTTCTCTTTTTACTCTAAATTTTGCAAATAGCAAAAATTTTTACTAAAGTCAAACTTTCTTCGGGTGCTGTTACTGTTAACAATTTGTTTTTCGACAATTTTCTTGTTGTACCAAAATCACATTACTCGTTGACAAGTTCAGTGCCCCAACAATTTTGCTATCAACTATTTTTTGGTGTACGCTGGCCGACAATAAATAGGGCAAAATCGGCGATTTTAAAGTTGTGTAAAAAGGGCTGTAGGAGTGATTGTTAGCGTAGACGTTGTGCCAGTGCCATGTTAACAAGCGGTCTAATTTATTTTCACCTAAACTGTTCATATTTGTAAACCATCGATACTTGAATTTTACTGAGAAAAGTCAGCGTGTCCTATTTGCTGTCGGTCACTGTACTTGTGGACAATGTAAGTTTTAAAAAAATTACAAAAACAAGGAATCTTATCCCAACGGCGATTATAACATTACCTACCATGTTTGAGCCGTAATAATTTACTATGTTTATCGGTTATATACAGGGTGGCCCAAAAGGTCCGTACCACTTTGAAATTTGCTAAAAAAATCCTATTTCTCAATTTAGAAATTAGAAGCAATTTAAAATTAGGAAAAAGGCAACACGGCTATCTGAAATTGAACTTTCACCTATACACTAAAAAATCATCCAATATTGATTCCCTAGAAACTTTTATTAGGTGTATTGGCCATCCTGCCATATTTTTCTCATTGTTATATTAAAGATCTTATTTTATGATTGTAAACCTTCAAATTCAAAGAGTTTTTTAACTTCAAACTCTTCAAAGGATTCTACTACAATTTTAGATAACGTACCTTCAAGGTGGTGAGGACCTTTTAAGACACTCTGTATATTAACTAATAATTCGAATAATAAATAAAGTAACGCATACATAATTTTTGCTTGCTTGTTGACTCCAACTACTTACCTACTTCTCCTAACTTGTTGAACTTGAAATCGTAAGTCTTACCGGATATGTTGCTGTTAGCTTGTTTTGATTGGTTCAATTTGAAAAACGGAAGCATTCTAATGACTCACTTAAGGTAGAGCTGGATCATTGCCTGAAAGACCTTCGTCATTATAAACTCTTGTAACGTAGTCTACATTAATTGTACCGAAAAATCACAGATCCTGCAATTATATTTATTTGCTTGAGTTGGTAGTTTGAAAATTTGAAATAAATAGACTTATTACCAATTATTAACTTTCCCTGGCAAATTTTTGTTTATCTTGTCTAGAATAGACATTTAGGGTGGAGCGAGATTTTTTTTTCCTCAATTTGATTCTTCTGTATTGTGGAAAGTTGTGTACGTGAACAAGAAGTATTTACATATTTATTAATTTTTTTTTCTATTATCCCCTCCACCGCCACAGAGCTTTAGTTCCTGTTTTCCATTCTATCACTTTGTGGCGGTGGAAAACGTTTTACTTCTATTGTACCAAACAATCCTTTTCTTTATCAGAAAAATCCCCCCTCTAACCCTCAAAAAAAAATATTTTTTTTACGTTGTGGCGGTGGAAGGAGACATTTTTGGAAAAAAAACTGGCAGAAAAGATTCTTTCCCTTATCTACAACTTTCGGTAATACAGGGTTTTTTGAAAAAACAAAATTAAATAAAATGTACATGCTCGCTCCACCCTAATACACATGGATACAGAGTGTTCCATAATTAAACCGACAAACTTTTGGTAGTTATAAAGCACCAGAGCCAAGACAACCAAGTGTCCACAAATGAGCCGTTTTGAATCAACGGATCAACAAAATCAATATCGGTATCTTGGCTTGCATGAACGTTAATCATTCAATTGCTCATCAATTAAGATAATAAGACGTTGATGAATCATTATTGACTTATTTACGTTCGTACTAGCCAAAGTATCGATAATGATTTTGTTGATCCGTTGCTACAGGTTCTACGTCAAATCTCGACGCTTCGCTGACAATAAATTAACTTTAATCATTGTTCGAGACGCCGGGTATTAGTTTTTTGAGATGAATTTTTCAAACTTAAAATCTACCTACATGTCCAACATCACTTCTTGACATAACAATAATTTTTTTCAATAATTATTATGCTCACTAAAAAAATAAATCAGATCTAGATTGAAAAATAAAATTAGCATCAAAAGTTCTTTTGCCCTATCGTTCAATATCACTTACGTGGTATTACTAGATTCACAAAAGTTTGTAATTTTTAAGATAATATTTCAGGTTGTGCTATTTAAATATCGAAGGTTAACCTTCGACAAAACTGAAAACGTAAGAAGATTCATTTTATATCAAGAAGTGGAATTTGACAGATACACTCAATATTCCAAATTTGAGAAAATTATTGATCTCAAAAAATTAAGACCATTACATGTTGTTATCTGGTGGATCCCAAGTCATCAGGGGCATGGAGGAAACGAAAAGGCTGACGCCCTGACTAAGAAGGGATCAGGGCTGATTGGCCCGGAGTCGGCACTTGGCATTCCTCCAAGCCAGCTAATGCGCGCCCTCAAGAACTGGGTGTCTGAAAGGCACTCTAGAGAATGGGAGGCGAACGCACCTCGACAGTTGAGGATCTTCATTTCAGGTCCCGATCAGCAAAGAACAGCTGAGTTGCTGTGACTCAACAGGGAAGACCTAAGGAAGGCGGTTGGACTGCTCACGGGACACTGCCCCCTTAGAAGACACACCTCTACATCGTGAGCTCTCTTGAGGACCCTATGTGCAGAAGGTGTGAAGAGGAGGAAGAAACGCCTCTTCATGTACTGTGTCACTCTCCGGCTCTTGCTGCACAGAGATCCAGGTATCCAGACTTTCTCTTCTTAGAGGTAAGTGAAATTAAGAAGGCTCCTATGAGCAGGTTACTAGCCTTCATCAGGAGCACAGGCCTACTCTGAAGGGCTCTCTAGAAACCACACAGGGGTGCACACAATGGGCCTATTTGGTCTCAGTTTGCGGCTCGGCGACTAACCTGGCCCCCCATGCTCGAAGCAAAAAAAAATCAAAAAGAGCCAAACTGGCTCATTTGTGAACAAAATTTGACAAAAATTACTTTTCTTGTTACCAATAATGGTAGGTATTTATCCAGAATTGTTAAACTTGTGACTCAACCGAGGACTCAACGCTTTGCTTTAATGTCTTGGAATATTTAACTTTAACCATCTTTGGTGTGTTTTGTAAAAAATTTAGTTTGTAATATAGTCAATTTCTTAACAAATATTGCAAATTATGTTTTGAAACTAATATCTCGGAAATCTTAAATCTTCTTAAAATCTCCACTACTTATACAGGGTGATTTACGTAGCCCGTCTATTAGAAGTTTTTCAACTTTCAGTTGAATTAGAAATTTGAAACTTGGAGGGCAGTCATTATCAGTCATGTTCATTCTATCTAAAATATTTTGAGCTCTCTAGCTATACAGGATGTGCCAAAAGTCGGTATCAACTTTCTTATTTTAAATAGAAACGTACCATTTTTTCTACATGGTCTAATTGGTCTTCCAACTCTGAGTTTCTATAACACTTGTTATGTAAACTTATTTGACAATTCTTGACATTATGTTAATTTATGTGAAAAAAATAATCGATGTGGTAGCTTACGGAGAAATTCGTATCTGGCAGACGGTTCAGAATCTGTGAAAGCTAATTTGTAAAGTGCTTAGTTCAAAGTCCAGACTAACTTTTGATATTTTAATGGTGGTTCCATCTTGTACCACATGGGTGGAGACAATTTTCAAATATCGCAACCAAAAATGGTCAAGAAGTCATTTTTTTCAAATGGCACCTACAGATTTTTTTTACATCACTCGATAGAAAATTGTATTTTGGGATGAGTTACTTAAGCATTCCCTATACCTAACTTCATCCCCTATCAAATTAAAAATTAAAATCCAGAAATTTCATCAATTTTGCACAAGATTTTTTGGTTTTTCAAGTATGCCATGGAAACAAAAGACAATTGCAACAATTTAATTATGAAATAAATATCTTGCTAATTTTATAAAACAACAACAACAAAAGCTATCAAGAACTTAACAAAATTCTAATGTAAATGTCCAATGTGAGCACCATTTTGATTACTACATTCTATTAATCTATTTTTTTTAACAGATTGTGTACCTCTTCTAATTTCGTTGGGACCAAGACTGTCAAATGCTCTTATTATTCTCCCGCTTAATTCCTTTATGTTGCAAAGTGGTGAAGTATAAACTAAATCTTTTATTCGACCCCAAACATAAAAGTCTAATGAGGTAAGGTCTGGAGATAATAAGAGCATTCGACAGTCTTGGTCCCAACGAAATTAGAAGAGGTACACAATCTGTTGAAAATGGATTAATAGAATGTAGTAATCAAAATGGTGCTCACATTGGACATTTACATTAGAATTTTGTTAAGATGGTTCTTGGTAGTTATTGTTGTTGTTTTTTTATAAAATTAGTAACATATTTATTTTATAATTAAAATGTTGCAATTGTCTTTGGTTTCCATGGCATACTTGAAAAACTAAAGAAATCTCTCGGCAAGATTGATGGAATTTCTGGATTTTAATTTTTAATTTGATAGGGGATGAAGTTAGGTATAGGGAATGCTTAAGTGACTCATCCCAAAATACAATTTTCTATCGAGTGGTGTAAAAAAAATCTGTAGATGCCATTTGAAAAAAATGACTTTTTGACCATTTTTGTGTGCGATATTTGAAAATTGTCTGCGCCTATACGGTACAAAATGGAACTACCATTAAGATATCAGAAGTTACTCTGGACTTCGAACTAAGTACCTTTACAAATTGGTTTTCATAAATTTAAAACCGTCTGCCAGATACGAATTTTTTCGTAAGCTACCACATCGACCTTTTTTTTCACATAAATTAACATAATGTCAAAAATTGTTAAATAAGTTTACATTACAAATGTTATAAAAACTTAGAGTTGGAAGACCAATTAGACCATGTAGAAAAAATGGTACGTTTCCATTTAAAATAAGAAAGTAGATACCGACTATTCGCCCACCCTGTATAGCTAGAGAGCTCAAAATATTTTAGATAGAATGAGCATGACTGATAATGACTGCCTTCCAAGTTTCAAATTTTTAATCCAACTGGAAGTTGAAAAACTTCTAATGGACGGGCTACGTGAATCACCCTGTATTGTTTTCCAACAGTTCCGAGGAAATAATTTTTGTCACGTTGTCAATGCTCGTTATCGTATCGCTAAATCGATCTAAATGTAAACAAAAGTTTTGTACAAAATAAATAGTTCTCATGTTAACGTCAAAAAAAAATCCAGGTGAACTTAAATTTATGGATTGTCGTGTTACGATCCACTGGCACTATTACGTTAGGTCAGGTTCTCGACCGTGACACGGGAAAAGGTGAAGCGGCCTTCCACCTCGAGCCTCAGACACGCTCGGAGTTTTGACCCTGCAGAAGTCATCCACGACGTGGTGCTGTTACGCGCTAGGTGGGGAGGACTCGGTGCAAGCCCCACGACGCCGGCTCCATGCCTATAAAGTCTCCACAACAACACCACGAGCTCAGTACGCTCAAAGCTAGGTCATCAAACAGGTGTGTTGTGGCAGTAGCAAACCCGATCACCACGTGTGACCTACATTCACACGCCTACTCTATAAACCCGCTATCACCATCACCACCAGCAGCAGTGTACGCGAAGTGCCTTAAAGAACAAGACTGAAAACCGGACTTTTGTGAAACAAGTGATATTTTTGTGATATTAGTTATAATTTTATAAGTGATAATGCCGGCGCCCGTGCAAGACAACATCGACGAAATCGAGCTGAACGAGGTGGACGACGTGGGGAGCTTATCGTTCTCGCCTCCGCCATCCAAATTGTTAGAAACCAGAGACAGTATTTCGTCCATCGACAGCGACGTTTCCTTGTCGTTCGACAAGACCCCCGTCACCGAACATCCTGGCGAGACCGAAGATGAAGGCGCCCACATGGCCGATCTCTCCGACAGCGCTTCCGACACCGGCTCCGGAGGAGGTAAAGATTCCGGTTGCGAAGTAACTCCGGAAGTCGCCGAACCACCCTTCAGCGCCCCCTCCGACGAACTAGCCGACAAGATAGTACAACAAGTCGAATTCTACTTCTCCGACGCCAACATCACCAAGGACGCGTTCCTGCTGAAGCACGTCAAAAGAAACAAGGAGGGCTACGTTTCGTTGAAATTGATTTCGAGTTTTAAGAGAGTTAAGCACTTGACCAAAGACTGGCGCGTCGTGGCACACGCTCTTTCGCGGTCCACCAAGTTGGAAATCAACGAGGTCGGAACGAAATTGCGTCGTTTGGATCCTCTTCCACAATACGACGAGACGACTCCGTCACGCACCGTCGTCGCGGTTCACATGCCCATAGATAAGCCGACGATAGAAAACGTGGCTGAACTATTCAGGTCTTGCGGAGAAATCGCTCTTATCCGCATTCTGAGACCAGGAAATCCGATTCCAGCTGACGTTAGACAGTTCATTAACAAAAATCCTTCGTTGGCCGGAATGGTTTGTGCCTTAGTCGAATTCGTCAATTCGGAATCGGCCCGTAACGCCCTCCAACTCCAGAATGTTCACGGCGAACCTTTGAGGGTTTACGAACTCAACAACGTGCCTCACCCCGAACGCAAGAAGAAGACCAACAACAAGAAAAACAACAAAGTTCTTTCCGACACCGACTACATAAGTTCTTCGTGTCAAAGCGGTTCTGAGGCTGAAGATTTCAAAAATCGAATGGATCCTCGCGCCAAATTGCGCCGAGGTTCTTCAGCCCACTTCCCATCGAGATACATAGAACCGGCTGCTTGGTTGCAGCGTCGTCTATCTGCTTCGAGCACCGAAGCTAATTTCATCTACATGCCGAGGCGTCTCTCCTACAGCAGTCGCGATTCCAGCGATTCCAGCCTGTTTCTGCCCCGCAGGATGAGCTCTTGCAGCCTGTCTGGATCCGAGTATAATCGAAGGTTATCGTCGGCAAGTCAGTCGTCGGAATACAGCAGTCCGAGGTCCAGGAGCAACAGTGCTGCTTTCCAAACTGAGAACGTGGTGAGGATGCCTCGTGGTCCGGACGGTTCCAAAGGCTTCAGACAGCGACCTTTGGCGGGAATAGCGCAATGAACTAATTCCATTGAGGTTCATGACGGTTAAAGCCTTGATTTCTAACACTTTTACTTGCCCAGCGGTAAAGTGACTCATTAGCCGGGACAGGTCTTGAAGATGACTCGTATTCGTCGGTAATAAAGCAGCGTCGTCTCATTTGTCTCGAAACTTCGCTTCGTTAGTTTTAGTTAGTTTTAGTTTTGCCGGGACCATTTACCACCGACCGCCGCGTTATCGATGAGGGGTGGGCGGTGGGGTAATTTCAATTAAAAGTCAATGCCGATTAAACGGTCGTAAGGTTGTGATGCGCTATTGTGTTTTCAAGGCTAACTCTGTTGGCCTTCGTGGTCGATAAGTTTTGAATTTGAGTTATCTGAGGAAGGCATTTTGCGGTACCCAAGGCTGATTGCGTTTCAATCACTCCATTTCCACGACAGCCTTGAAATGTCGGTTCAATGTTTCGTGTGCCAAGTGAATTCAATCTAACTGGACTTGAAAAACGTGAATGCATTCGGAACGCGACCCACTTCTCGATCGGACTTTCACCGAAATGCGGTTTAATTAACGTTATTATTGGAAAATCTCGGAAATTTCTTCCAGTCGGCTGCAATTTATTAATAATTTGATACGCTTTTTAATCTGTGCATTTTTTTGGGAAATTAGTTTCGTCGACTGATTGCGGTTTCCGTCGAAAAATCGATTAATTAGTCCACAAACTTCCATGAAAATGGAAATCGTGGAAAACAAAAATCAATAATTGCGATTTGTTCGCAATTATATGTATATTTCTCATTTACGTCTCAATAACACAACCTTTATCAGCCGGATTTGGTTTTCGCCTTTCCTTTCTTCTCTACAACTACAGCTACTTTCTAACGGCTAATTAAGGTAATCATAGATTAAAGCTTGATTTTTTTCCTTTAGCACATAGGATATGTACGATTATTTTGTTTCTTCCCGGAACCAAAATAGTTGCCCTTTTTGTGTATTGTTTTGTTTTAAAAACACTATCGCTATCGCTAATATAAAAGTATAATAGGCAGGTAACTGTTACGGTAATAAACAAACAGCAAATCCGTCGGCGTATTTACAGTTCGTTCAGTTACTTTTCTGCAATTAAATCTTGAATTTAATCAGGTTGAATTTAACACTAAATTGACCTTGGTAACTTTTATATTGTTTGTGCATGTTGCTGTGGCATATGCGGGTTGCAAGGATTTTTCTCTAGCGCTAATTCATTATAAAGTTTCCTTTGTAAATAATCGTATTTATTATTTCTTATTTATTTCAAATTGTGTAATTGTAATAAATTGTTTTTGAATGTTTATTTATTTATTTGTTATTATTTGCAATAAAATATTTGGGATTACTCCGTCATTTTCTTTTGTTATTTATATTCCATCATCCCTCTTATCTTCTTACGTTCATGGTCTTCATTAAAATAACCAAAATAAAAGTGTAAAATCTTATAAAATGATCACAAGCATCAATATCTTTTTCTTAAATAATTTTAGATATCTAAATTTTTAACTTGGCTTTGAAAATATATTATGTGGAAAGTAAAACATTAGAATTATTATAAAAATCACGACCTTACTTATTGTTTCTGTAATTATCCAACTAGTGTCTAACTGATTGAAGGTTGCAAAAGTTACCAGTAACCGAAAGGACAATTTTGGAGTTTGCAAGGATGAACTAAAATTTCCACATATACCGAGTGGACCATTACTTATGGTCGAATTTTTCCCGTTCAAACGATAAAAGATTTGAATTTGAGCTTCCGTGGATATGATCGAATCATTAAGACCTACTTTTCAGCAAAATTTGAATTTTTTTGGCCCACCACGTACGCGTCTGCACAGTGATTCATTCAAAATTGTAAAAAAGTTGACAATAGAATTGCAACTTTTTTTATACCGTTGTACGCAGAAAATTTTTCAGATTACGGCGGTCTCTTCAGAATTTCGAAATTTTGATTCCTGGGGCCGTAGTATTTCGTAAAAATGCAACAACCAAGTTGATGCATGGAATACCTCCCTTGCCTCAAATAATTTTCAACAAAATACTACGGCCCCAGAAATCAAAATTTCGAAATTCTGAAGAGACCGCCGTAATCTGAAATTTTTTTTGCGTACAACGGTATAAAAAAAGTTGCAGCTTTATTGTCAACTTTTTTACAATTTTGAATGAATCACCGTGTAGACGAGCACGGGGTGGGCCAAAACTCTTCAAAATTTTTTGAAAAGTAGGTCTTAATGGTTCGATCATATTCTCGAAAGCTCAAATTCAAATCTTTTATCGTTTGGGCGAGAAAAATTCGACCACAAGTGATGGTCCACCTGGTACATTACTCAACCAAATTTAACTACTCAGCCATTAGTGCAATTTTTTTTTAATTTTAAAACATTAAAATAAAAATGATGTTAAGGACTCTATATAATATATAAATTACTAATTGATTAGTAATTTATACGGTATTACATATTTCTAACGATTGTAATCCTAATAAACAATAAAAGAACAATTATGGGTCGACATAAATTATACAGAAAGTAATAATAGACTTTCTGCAAATTAAGCTTTAAATGCGGAAACATTTGAGGTACCCATTTTTTTTTCTAAATACCTTTACTTCCGTAAAATTCCACTTTAGATGTAGTTGCATAATGCATAAAAATATCTTTTCAATCAACATTACAGTGAACATGGGTGTGACATGTTATAGGAATCTTGGAAGAATTAAAAATTGAAAAATATTCCATATTTTTCCGCATCTTCGTTTGTTCTCAAATTAGAGACTTAAGATTTTTTGGATTATTTTTATCTTATCATTTTCTTTACGATGATAGTAAAATTGCTATACCGGGTGTCTCAGCGCTAATGAAACATAGGGAAATAGCATAGAATGTTATACTTTCTTAAATAATATCTTCTCAGATAAAATTTTGTAAGAACGAAAAACTCCATGTGGATTCTTAAAAGGAGGGGAACGAATTTATGTAAAATTAATGGTTAGAAAAACTAAAATTTTTTAGAAATAGTTTATTTCGAGGTTTATTTTCTATTATTGTCCCCCGATTGGAATTGGGAACTAAAAATATTTTTGATGATATTCTCGTGGCCGATTTTCTTTAATAAACTTTTTTTTCAATCAATGTGGGGCAAATAAGAACTAAGATAAATCCGCTAACAATTTTTAGTTAGCTATTGTGTATGACCTTTCTTACTCTCTTTAGTACTTCAAATCACATAAGTCTCCCTTCTCCTTAAAATTTTGTATGCAGGCAGAGACTTAATAAAGAGCTAAAAATCCTTATTCATTCTTCCATTTATCTCTATTATATTCTTGGCAATCTTATTTCGTATCTTTTATTTCCTTCCATTACTCTTAGTTTTTTCTAACATTTTCTTTCTTTCAACAGTATCAAAATTGGCCTTTGGGTCGTCAATAAACAACGCATATGTATAGATAAAACCTTCCTCTCTTCTTACTTTACTTAATTCTTTGTTAACTAAATGGCTGGAAATGTATAAATCTTTTTATTATACTCAGCGATGTGATCCATCTGTAATTAGCGAGGTAATTAGTTACTAACTCTTGGTCTCCCTACTTATAACATGGATACAACTGTTTCGGAAACTCCGTTTACTTCTATACTTCATTCATAACTTCTTTGCCTATGCTTATTTCAGTACATCGTGCATCACGCATATATTTGCACGGCTGATGGAAAACACAATGCAGTACCATGCCATCTTATGGTGAAACTTGACAACTACAAACTTTTCACTCTGATTATCGCACCTTATAGAGCAACTACCAATAAAAGCGTTTGAGGTAATATCGTATTCTAATAATAAATTTTAATTAATATGATAATTAAATGTCTAGTTGGTTTGTGGTCAGTGTTGTGTTGATGATGAAGGTGCGCAACCAAAGATCACGCACTACCAGCAAAGAAATAAAGGTAATTGCACTGCACCGCTTCCTGTATAGCACTGTATAGCATGACACTGCACTGCTGCTGGTGTCTTAATATTCTTCTTCAATCTCTTTACTTGCCCATTCATTTCATCATTTTCTCTTTTCTTTCTTTCTTTCTTTCTTTCTTTCTTTGTTTTTTTTTAAATTAAAATTTTCGTAAAACTTTTTTTTCCTTCTATTCTGTTTTTATTCTACATTTGTTATATTTCTGTTCATCTGTTCTATGTCGGTTTTCTTCTTTTCTACACAGTTATTTTGTATTTGCCTTAATGATTTGAAAAACATTAAAATTTTTTGAGAACAGTTATGACGTTTAGATGTTTATGAATATAAATCCTATTAATCATTTATTTATCATATTATTAAAATAATATATAGTGAGCAGTGGCATATCATTATCACTTGTGGCAATTAATTTAAAGACGTCACCTCGAAAGACAAACCGATGTCGTGCGACGGATTTTGGTACAGTAGCTGGTAATAGTGCTAAAGGAGTCAAAAGTGAGTGTCAAACATAATTAACTACTTTCACCGGGGACGTTGTACGTCGATCGACTATAGTTGCAGTTGGGGGGGTCAGCGATGCGTGCAAACGCTCTTTATTTCTTTCTTGACTTTCATCAATAATTTCATCACATCGATGGCGGCCGTACTTACTATAAACATTCAAGTTCCACGGTTTGCACTTGACATTGCCGAGTCGTTGGGTTGGAAAAGAGAAATGTTTTGGTCGTCGTTCGCGTTTTCCACGGTCCGAATACAACATTTTTTTAATTAGCAAGTACGGTACCGGTGCATAACGTAATAAGGCTAATTAATTAGAGCAATAATTAATCTTTTCTAATTAGGCAAATTATCAGAATTTGTACAGCAACTTTCCTGATTTCATATGTTACCTATTGCACTTACCACCAAGACTGGTCTTAACTATCTTTGGTCTAAGTAAATCTTTTAATTAACTTTATTGCCAGTACCATAGTCAGGACTTTTTCCCTTTACATTTTATCGAAAAAAAAATAGTTAAATTTGAAAAATTAAAAAAAATAATTGGATACATTTAGTTAAATACCGGATGTTTCAACGAGAACCGCCGGTGCCAAATTGCTTATTTCTAATGGAGTTAAAAATTTGAAATTTGGCAGGAATAAACTATAATTAATGCACTACAAAATGACATTATCGTTTTTTTCTTTTTTTAAACGGTGTGAGTTTTCACTTTTGCTCGCGATTTCATATCGAAATATTCACTTCATCTCTTGGATTTTCTTCAAGCTCATAATCACGACCTCCAAGATTGATAACGAGTAATTTAAATATTTTTATATCAAACCGTTATTGAATTACATGGATTTTTAAATTTCAGCTCGTAAGCGATTTTTTGATTGACAGCATGACACTTTTGTGGTCTCAGATTTGCGGGGAACCGCATTAGATTTTATGATGGTCTTTGTACTGCGAAGATCTTTGAGTAGGTATCGCTTTTAAGTAATAAATAACCGAACCGTTTAAACGGTCTTTGTCACAAAATTTCACTGCTTCAATAAAGCAGTCGTGTCATAAATTCGTCAAAATTCCGCGCACTTTTTTAAAACACAATTAGGGTTACTTCAACTACAAATTTCAAATTTTTAACAATAGGAACGTATACCTGGCGGTATTACGAACATAATAATAATAATAATAAAAAAAAATTAAAAATTTCTGAAAAAGCACATTATGGCATCCCAAAGCGCATGGAATTAATACGCAATTTGGCACCGACGGTTCTCGTTGAAACACCCGGTATCTCTAAGCAGAATAAAACTAAGTAACATTTGAAGGTACTGGGAATAATTTTAGCTATTTAATTGTACCATATATTTAAGCTTACTATTAACAATGATATTTTGGTTGATTCACTTTAGCTGACTCACCCTGTATATAGTTATTGCACTTGCTTAATTTTAAATATTGTAAACATTACTGTTTTTAGTTTACAAATTAATGTAGAATACATAATTAGTTAATTACATATTATTTTATGTTTATGTTTATTTTATGTTTTATGTTTATGGTTTATTACAAATAAAATTTTTAGTAAATAAATACCTACGTAGTAAATAAGAGTGTAAAAGTAGTAGATATCAAGTGTCTGATAAATAGTGCTGGTTTTTTGATGTGTGATAACCACAATCCAGCTAATCCTCATTGTTTATTACTCCCGAATCACCAATCGGCGGATTGGCCTTCTCACCTCATAAATTCGAAAGTTTGCCACAGATTTGGATTTCTGCACTACCTCAACTCATTACGCAAAGACAAGTGATATTTTGATCTATTTACACCAATCATTCATGACTACCTATTTACTTTAAAATTCGATTGAAGGTATTTTATTTTGATTTAACTAATATTGTGCTAATTATAGATTTTGATATTAATCACATTTCGAGTTTTCTCCCAGGTCTGATCGCAACTTTGCGACGCCGAGATAAGGAAAAGATTGCGACAACCGCAATTGCAATTAGTCGCAAATCCCAACCTGAAATCGGCCCTTACTAAAGAAGGAATACAGAACATCACCGGAAAACGTAAAACAGAATGGGCAAAAACTGAAAATTTCTGGCGAACTCTAGAAGAACAGACGGAAGGATTATAAACCAGTGATTTTTAGAATAAGTGGGAAAATTCCACTTAAACCGAAGAAATGTTTAATAAATTTTGCAGAAAAAAAATATTTTAGCGAAAGATTGTAAACTTGACGAACTTAACGATATTTTTTACGTGTTGATTTTATTTCACATGTAAAATGTAATGAACTTAGGTAATTAGGTAATGTAATTAATGTAATTAGGTAGGTATGCGATGAGTTATTCATAGAATCGACATTGCTATTAATACTTTTGCAGTGACTATTATTATAGCGTCGAGACTCAAGTGGATCATATCATCGGTTTCATATTACCAAACTATTATTACCTACACACATAAAATTAATTGTGGTTATAGTAATCTACAGTGTCCCAGCATTTTGTTTCACCTCTTTTTGAAAGAAACGTTTCAAATACTTCATGAATGCCTCACAAGATATTTACTTTAAAAAATGATTTAATCGAAGTTTGATGCCATAAAATTTGAGAGTTTTCGATAAAATTTTTTTATTTCTTTTTCATTTCTTGTTTAGATGGAAACTGTATTATCTTGTATTTTTTTTATAATAATTTGAACATTTTAGAAGTGAAAAACTTTGCTCAAAACTAAGCTTTCAAAACTTTCAATAACTACTAAAACATTAATCAATTTGATATATTTTGATTGCATATAACTTTTTCTACTAAAAAATTAGGTTTTGGAAAATTAAAAAAAAATATAAATTTGTGCTTTTTTTTAATTTATCGATTGCATGGCAAAATTGAGTTTAAATTGGAAATCAGGAAGCTCAAAATACATTATACATAGAACATAGAACGTTGATGTCATCCCGCAATTTTATTGGTTTTTATCTAATATGCATAATTATAGGTATAATTATTCTTTGTTATATCTTATTATCATTATAGAGCAGGGACGGACTGGGCACCGATAATCGACCCGGGGGGGGATAAACGGTCATGGGCCCACCGGAAGATTGACCGATTGCCCGGCCGGACAGTCCGCCCCTATTAGATATACAGTGTTTCACACTTGGTTTCAAACAGTGTCTCAAACTAAAGCCTATGTGTCATATTTTAATGTTGGAAATCGATGTGAAAGATTGGACATATATTTCTATGAATATTTGAGACTAGAAATATAATATTTATTTGAATTTTGCGCTTTGAGTCTCTTAAAAATTTAAGTAAAATTGTCAACCTTATTGTTAGGTGTAAACATAAACACGTGCGTTCTTGGTTTCATAATTTCCAACCTTGTTACTCTACTGCGCATGAATATGATGCAAATAACCTATCAAGAAAATATAGAACACGTTCTATATTTCAATCTATGTTGTATATGTATCAGGGGAACATATATTGCACTTTCCAAAGAATTTTCTAACTTTGTGTCAATAAACTTTAAAATAGCAAAATCACGCTTTGCGTTAGGTAAAGTGTAACTTGAAGCTTACCCACTATAAAATGATACAATCGCACTTTGAATTGGGTACACTTAAGCTTTAACTTTACCCCCTATAAAATGAGAGAATGGCACTTTGCACTGAGCACAATTAAATTTTAAGCCTAACCACTATAAAATGACAGGATTGCACTTTGATTGGGAACATTTTATTAGTAAAGTACAAAAGAGAGAATATATTATTGCACTTTGGAAAATTATTCTAACTTTGTGCCAATAAACTATAAAATAGAGCTTACCCACTATAAAATGATACAAACGCATTTTGAAATTGGGTACACTTAAGCTTTAACTCTACCCCCTATAAAATGAGAGAATGGCTCTTTGCACTACTAGCGGCTATATCCCGCCGGTCCACGGCCATTCCCGCTAATGGAATATAGCGTCACTGTGGTTAAAGTGCCGTTAATGCGCGCGCAACGCGCAAGTGGTGTCATCACAGGAGACGAGACTGTACAAAGATCGAACACGCTTCGACTAGCGAGGTTGATACAGCCGTGGAAAGAAGTTGCGCACCAATCGACAGCTTTCGGGTTCAAATACTCGTTCAAACGATACTTTTTTTTTGGGAAAAAGAAGTTCTACGCAAGGTCAGTTCAGGGCCCTGCAATTTTTTTCTTAAAGCACGATTAAAAATTACTACTTGAAAAGAACTTTTCTAATCTTTTTCCTTGTCCTAATACACTGAAGTGCCCTCATATGGATTAACGGCACTTTAACAGGAAGCCGTTTGACGGTACTTTAACGCCAACGATATAGCGTTGGTTTGATATTGCAAACGATTTTCAAACATTTTTCCTTGCCCTAAGACTTTTGACATAGAAAAATAAACATAAATATGCGACGTGTTTATGTTTATTTTTCTATGTTATAAGTCTTAGGGCAGTGGTCGGCAAAGTGCGGTTCCAGAGCCGCATGTGGCTCTTTGGCTCCTTAAGTGCGGCTCTGGCACAAATATCCACGGAAGGCGCAATAATATTTTCATTAAAAATAAATTTGGTAAGAAAAAAATTACATCTTATTTTGATAAATTAAAAATTTTCTTTTGTTTAAGTTAAAAGATAAATAGGTAATTAAAATTTTATACTGTTGTTTACTAAATAAGCAGATTTGGCTCCCAATTTTTTTTTAAATTGTTGTAATGTTCATATTTGGCTCTTTGGCTAATAAGTTTGCCGACCACTGTCTTAGGGCAATGGCAATTGTTTGAAAATCGTTTGCTATATCTAACCAACGCTATATTCCGTCAGCAGGAATGACCGTAGACCGGCGGGATCTAACCGCTAGTAGTGCAAAGTGCCATTCTCTCATTTTATAGGGGATAGAGTTAAAGCTTAAGTGTACCCAATTCCAAAGTGCGATTCTATCATTTTATAGTGGGTAAGCTTCAAGTTACACTTTACCTAATGCAGAGTGTGATTTTGCCATTTTATAGTTTATTGGCACCAAGTTAGAAGAATTTTTCAAAGTGCAATAATATATTTTTAACGTTATTTTAGTTTATTTTCAAGTGTATAAAATTCCAACCCTTTTATATTTACGTTTCAAAGTGATAAGTATCGGTTTTTTGTGTAAGCCGCATTTAAAGAGCGTGTAAAAATACTTTAAAGTGGATTTTCTTTCTTCAAAGTGGAAGACTATTACTCTAAGTCATTGCTATTTTTTCAAAGTGCGTTTTCTCTGTCAAAAGTGACATATATTTTTTTTCTGTGTTTTACCTTTTATAAAAGTTTGAAATAGTTTTTTAATGTTTATTCATTTCTTTTTAACGTTATTTTGGTCTATTTTGAAGTGTATAAAATTCCAACCCATTTGTATCTAGTCATATTTTTAAATACTTATTTCGTTATATTTTCTATACAGGCTGTCCCGAAAAAAGTGTGCAATATTTTACCGACGGCTTTTACAATAAAAAACAAAAATATAAAGAAACTTAACTAAAGGAACTAAAGCCCTCTAAAGGTAGATATTGTAGATATTCACTGCAAACCACTAACAGAGATTTACCTTAACATTAACATTTGTAATATGTTAAGCTAACAGCCAGCATTATATCAACAATTTTTTCGTTAAGAAATTTGTTAATTTGAAGAAAGCTTTTGAGGTTTTTTTACCGTGAACTTCACGAAAAACTTGACGCATGTTCTGTTTTGGCAAGTCCTTGTCGAAATAACTTGCGACCATTTTTTCGGCAAGTTTACCGTCAAGTCTCTTACGGTAAGAAATTGAGAAACAAATTGTTGGTGTATTGCTAGCTTTAGGTATTCCTATTATGGGCTTATGCCGGCCCTGTCCTCAATGAGTGGTTGGTGTTAGTGGATTTAGCTTTTAGAGCCTTAACTGTTGGTAGTCCTTGGCCGCGCTTCTCCTCGTGTCCGCCATTTTTCTTCCGCAAAAATTACTGTTGAAATTGCCGGTTGGATTAATAATAACTGTATGATTCATTACATTCTAGTTTTTAGCCTTAAAAAAATACATAAAAAAGATTTTTGGTTTAATTTAATAGATAGTATTGAGTAAGTACACCTTTTATTGTTCTTTTACCATTTAAACTAGCCAGTTTACTTCAAAATCGCACGCATATGTTCCAAATCCTGTCAGAAGTACGGCCCCCTGTTTTGACCATCGCAGCGATTTTGATTAAACGCAACTTGACTGTAACTCAACAACCCAAGTTTATTTGCCGTGAGGTTATGTTAAAATCTTATCCCTTCACGTAGATATGGCAGACAATGAAGATCTAGGATTAGGTCCCGAGGATCATTTGGATTCTTTAGACGAAACCAATGGGGTGCACGACGATGCTCTGTTAAACGATACCGATCTCGACGGTACGGGTGGTGACGACCCCGAACTTGAAGCGATCAAAGCTCGAGTTCGTGAAATGGAAGAAGAAGCTGAGAAACTGAAACAACTGCAGAGCGAAGTCGATAAACAAATGAACATGGGAAGTCCTCCTGGGATCAGTAAGGCGCATCGAGAACAACCCACGTATTTTTTGGTTACTATAATTTTTTGCAGCGAGTCCATTGAACATGTCCATCGAAGAGAAAATGGAGGTCGACAACCGCAGTATTTATGTCGGTAATGTTGATTACGGCGCCACCGCCGAAGAGCTCGAACAACACTTCCATGGTTGCGGTTCCATCAACCGCGTGACGATATTGTGCAACAAGTATGATGGCCACCCTAAAGGTTTCGCTTACATCGAGTTCGGGGATAGAGATTCCGTCCAAACTGCCATGGCAATGGATGAGTCTCTCTTCAGAGGAAGACAGATCAAGGTAGTCCTACATTCGGAAACTTACCAGATTTTTTTGATTAAGGAGATGAAAAGTATTGTTACAGAAACATGGTGCAATCGTCTTTTTTCTAGAGACTTATTCAACTGATGACTACAAATTTTTTCCAATGTTACAGGTAATGCCCAAGAGGACGAACCGGCCCGGGTTGTCAACAACGAATCGACCTCCAAGAGGCAGAGGAAACTTCCGTGGCTCCCGAGGTGTAGGACGGGGATATTACGCTGGTTATAGGCCCATGCGCAGACCTAGGTATAATGTTTTGAATTCCACAAATATAAACGAAACAATATCTGTGCTTAAATTACAAGTTGGATTGTTGCGTTTATGCTGAAAATACAGCGTTGGGTCGTCTTTTCAGCACAAATGTCTTTTTAAAAAACAATTGATATTTTGTCAAGTTGTTAGCGTTCTTTTGTTTATTTAGACTATTGTTTCTGTTTTGTCTGCCTTATCTTCAGTGTCTTAATGAACTGATGTCTACATTTTTAGGAATTACAGACGAGGTGGATATTTTTCACCGTACTGACGGGCCTGGTAAATATGGAACATCATATTACATTTTTGTTTAACACCTTTCATTAATTTATCAAGTCATTATTTTCGGGGAAAAAAGAAAAAATCAAGGACAGTGAAAAAATGTAGGGACTTTAAAAAAGTGTTTAATTTCTAAAATTTAGTAACTTACCTAAACTAGACTTAAGCAAACTGGCTTGGGTGACTGTGTGAATTTGAATGTGTTGAGCGTATGGTTGATTGTGTCTCTACAGACTCTTGAGGGAAAAAAAAAATGTTCAAATTGATAGTTGTGAAGATTCATGCAACTAACAATTCAAGATTAAATGGTGTGATTTTGTTAAGGGTGTTGACTCGTTTGTTCTACATGATCTATTTAATTTTGCAAAAGTTACAGGTACCTTCGCCTGTTTTTTCAGGAGTTCCATTTTTTAAGACTTAGATTAGAAAACAAAAATGTAAAAAAAGTTCATGTCTGTAAAAATAATAATAAATTAACTGATACATGGCATATTTTATTTTTTATTGCTAAAGAATAGTTATTTAACACGTGTGTTGAGAGTGATTAATAATCCAGACATTTTAACTTCAAAATTTAGCCTCGAGCAATATTCAATTTGAGCTATTAAATTATTTATTTGAAGTCAACTGAAAAGAGTGAAGTTGGGTCCCTCTTATTGCTCCCTTTTATTGTGTACTGTCGTAGCAGCTAAGTTGAGCGGTTGAAAGAATACAGAATGCTTACGAACTTGACGTTTACCTATGCGTTAGGATACGTGCACTCTCTTTCCTCACAAGTCAACTTAGCTGCAACGGACAGTGGTGGTTCCCTCACTAGAGATCGCGCCAGCTAAAAAGAGACCTGTCAATCATTTATCGCGCAACCACTATTTTTGAAGTGGCACGACAATTTCAGGCTAGTTGTCGAGGACAGTTTCAGAAAAGCAAAGTGTTGCTTGACTTAGTTGGATTCAAAACTCCACCTTTAGCCGCACACCTGAATAGTCAACGGGCTCGTCCACGTGAATATACAGGATGGGGCAATAGTGTGTCCGACTTTGATGGCTCGAGTTCTATGATGGGTAGAAATTTGATTTAAAAACAGACAAACTAGAGAAATAAAGATTTATTTCTCCTGTATGTTCAAAAATAATTTCCAGTTATAGATATAACTGGAAATTATTTTTGAACATACAGGGTGAGCCAAGACAATTATACAGGGGCAAGTGACATTTTTTTAAATAGAATGTGGTGTGTAAAAGAAGATTTTTCAGAGCCTTTTCCTAGACTCTTTTCAATCCAATATTATTACCGACTATTTTCAAACCACTTGGATAAAGCGATTTTTTTCTTTGTTCAAATAATGGCATTTGCAGATGCATGTTAAAAAAATCACTACAGTCACAATTATGAGTTCTAAGAAAAAATTAGGTAAAGACTACTTATGAAACATCTGTAGAATGTCTTTGAATTATTTTATTTTTTGAAAAATTATACAGGGTGGCTAGATTTAATTTTTTAATTTAGCACTTTTTGAAATTAATTTTCTCCATTTTTTCAAATGTGAAAAAGGGTGAAGGCTCCCGTTCACAAGAGTGGCGCGTTTGCAGTCAAGTCATCAAATGAGTGCTGACTTGACTGCAATGTCGCGCCAAAAGATGAATGAAGACCGGCAATACCGCGAAAAGAAGCTTAAACAAATAACTGGGCGGAAACATTTACTTATCATTTCAAGCTCAACACTAGCGGCGCGTAGCGGTTGTGAATCAAGACATAGACCGAGGAGTATCTCCTTAAACAGCCCCTGTATGTACTCTCCCTCAAAGAATGAATGCACAATTCCTTGCCCTGTAGGCAACTTTACTGCCACGTTCCTCACTCTCCCAATGTTTGGCACCATCTCTCACCGCTGGCGTCCTGAAGGTCGGTCGGTAGCTCAGGTAGCGTTGTAAATACCGTAAAAAAAAATTGACAAATTCGCACACCACAGTGGCAGAAATTTTATCTTCACTGTGTTTTGACATTTGTCAAGAAACATTAACTAATTGCTTTTAAAATTTGGGGCCTATTGTTGCTAGAATTGTTACTTTGTAACCAAACAAAAATTACAAGAGAAGAGAGAATTTTATTTCTACATGAATCCATTGTCTATAAACGTCCCAGTTTAAGACTTTAATGGATATTAAATAAAGTAAATAGGAATACCTAATGCTTATGACAATTATAATTCTCTCACGCAGATTGGAATTATCTTGGCGGTATACGTTACAAGCCAAAATGCTGCAATCCGATACTATGTAGCGAGAATACGCTACAAAGCGATGTTACTCAAAAATAATACAAAATTATATCAGAGTCCTGTTAATGCTTAGTAAGTCCACATGGTCCAGTGTGCTACGTATAAATAATTAGATCATTATTTTCTCGTTAGCAGTATAACATGTTTATCAGCAAGCTAAAGGTCTAAATAGATTAAAAATTTTAAACAGTGGCATCCCAATTAATGTCGCTTTGATTATTTTAAATTAAAAAATAATACGCCACTATTTTTTCCATAAACAAAAGTTATTTATTAGTAAAAAAATAAAGAACAGTTATTTGTATGTCCCTAAACTAAAACCTGGATATTAAAATTCTCTGTATAGTAGGCTGTGATTGTTGAATTATTTTACGGAAGTATGTTAATTAAGACTTTTTGTCTTAAAATCATGCACAAATTAACCCCCTTCAATATTGACTTAGTAAGTCCACATGGTCCAATGTGCTACGTATAAATAATTAGATAATTATTTTCTTGTTAGCAGTATAACAATACATGTAATGCTCTTTATCAACAATCAACAAGATGAAGAGTGAAATACATTTAAATTTTCTTAAATGGAATTTTTTTATAGTTTACATAAGTTTGCGCTTTTTTAAAGATTAATTCAATTAAATATTTTTTTTTATAATACTACAGGCCGCAAAAGATTTTTTGTTTAATAACTCCGAAACTACATTAGATATTTTTATTAAACTTAGTGGATGTAAACTATGTGTAGAGACACAACTTTTGTAAAACAACGAATTTTTAGTTTTAACCAGTGGCATCCCAATTAATGTCACCTTGATTATTTTGAATAAAAAAAATGATACGCCACTATTTTCTTCATAAACAAAAATTATTTTATTATTCGTGCTTTATTTTGTAATAAAAAAGATCTCTTGAATATTTTTCGTATCTTGAAGTGTTTATCAGTAAAAAATAAACATTAAAAAAATTAAATTAAAAGCAGGATATTAAAATTCTCTACAATTCTCTAGGCTGTGGTTGTTGAATTATTTTGTTTCACAAAATTGTTATTAATTTGCTAAGAGTCAATTACAATTATTAAGTAATTTAATCAGAACTGAGTTTTATGGTTAATCGCCCTGTATACGAAAGATTAAGCGAAAACGGAAGTATGTTTATTAAGACTTTTAATCTTAAAATCATACACAGAAACTCCCTTCAATATTGACTTTTATTTTTTATTTGACATTGATTTTTTGAATGTTTCTTCTTGAATACGTTAGGTATTTGTTAAAATCGTTCAATGCTACATCTCATTAATTTCTCTAATGCAGAATTAATTGTCATTATTCCCATTTACTTCATTTAATATCCAATAAGATCTTAAACTGGGACGTTTATATTATAGACAATAGGTTGATGTAGAAATAAAATGCTCTCTTCTTTTTTAATTTTTGTTTGGTTACGGAGTTACAATTCTAGCAACAATAGGCTCCAAATTTAAAAAGAAAAAAAAATGGTGTGGACCTTTAAATAAAAGTTACCTAATTTTTTTCATAATGTGTTAATCTTTGTATAATTAGTCTTTTTTTTCCTGCCAAATGTCGAAACAGCGTTGGAGATAAAATGTCTGCGACCTTGGTGTCCAAAATTCCTTTTACGGTATTTACAACCCTACCTGAGTGCGCTGGGTTGGCGATCACAGAGTCCTCGATTCGGTACCAAACCTTCGGCCGTAAACCGTGCAAGGAGTGTTGCCTGCTTTACATCGTCACCCAGACCCCCCCCTGTGCATTAATTCTTTGGCCGGCTGTACATTTTAAAGTTCCCCGGTTGCAACTTTCTAACATTTCTATGTAAAAAATCAACAGGCATTTTTAGTATTTTTTATACTTGAACGTTTAATAATTATACAAAAAGACGTATTGTTTTCATATTTAAATTGATTATAAAAACATATGTAAATCTTACAATTTTTCATTTTGAACCTCAAACCACCTCTTTTCGTAATCATTACTTCTATCAACGCAATCCCATCTATGACCAGGTTTGATGCCAAATCTGTTGGTCATAAATTGGCCCTGAAACTGCGGCTTTTCCGAATGCCCCATCTTCCTCTTCTTTTTCCTTATATAGGCCAACATAGGATCACCGTCGCGCTCATGATCTTTTATCATCGGCTTATCTGGCCAACGGTTTGCTCATCTCTTGCAACTCCTCTTGAATCCGTTGCTCACGAGTCTTCTCTAGATGCATGCAAATAACTAAAAGAGGCTTAAATATTTTTTTTCCCATTTTTTAATTTTATTTTTTTGTAAATTTTTGCAATTTTTACAGCATTTATTTTTTTAAGTTTGAAATTTACATTAACTACAAAATCATGAAAATTATCGGTTATGGTAAAAAATAATATGGATAATGTATATTCTAGCTAGATAAAAGTAATTACTTATTTAGCAACTTATGATGAGATGGTTGAATATCATACACAGCGCAAAAAAATCTAAAAAGTATAAATTATAATTATAGCATAATTTGAACAATCTTGTTGGTTTCCGAGTAGGCTACACATTATCAGTGTGTACAAACTTATTTATCCGGTAAACGAAGAATTTTCTGAATCAGACAAATTGCTGTCTGAAATGTACTGTCAGGCCTGCTTTGTCTTTTGTTTCACCGCAATAACGTATCGTTGTGCGACGGGCAATGGCGGACTGTACCCTCCAGGACACGTACGATCTTCAAACAATATTTCATACTGATCTCTGTGAGTTCCAGGCGGTTTATTAACGATGCCTTTATAAAAGCAACTTGTAGTGGGATACAACGCCATCACTAGAAAAATATTTTTTCTCATGTAGTTTGAAAATTGTGATATTAAAAAACATGTTAAAACATTAATTAAGCGTGTTAGCTACTTACCGACAGTGCCTTGTGGAAATAAAGCGGTAGGGTCGGTTTCTGGGTTAGCGCGCATCAACGGTAACGGTACGACTCCGCGTTTGCTGACTGTATGGCGACCTTTTTGATTTTGTTCGGCCAAAATGTCGTCGATTTCGTATTTGTTAGTGGTATGATTATAGCTTACAACTTCTGCTAAAATCCAGTTTTCACCGTCGCCATCTGGGATTTTTACCAACGCCGCTACCATATCACCCACCTATAAAATGTTCGTAGAAGAACAATTATTACCTCATCACAGAGAATTTCTCGCATCACAAAATTATGTGCTTCGAACAACATTTGAAAAACTACTAACGTCTTACCTTCGCAATGTATCCTGGGTCCGCTGAAACAGCGCCACACAACGCTGGCGGTTTCTCGTCAACTTTTCCAACAAACAATGGCAAAGTTTGCGCAGAACTCAGCAGCATTTTCATCCAAGTGCCTCGACGAATTGATTCTTTATTGCCTGCGTGGCGCGCCTGCAATTTTAGAAGTTTCAATACTTCAAATGCCACTGAATTGTAGTAACCTGTATTCTCCTTTCATTCTTGATCTTGCGAATCTCGGCGATTCTTTGTAAAGCTTTCCTTAGTAAATCCTCTTCTTGTTCGGCATGTGATATCGAACTCTTACATAAACTTTTCATTTTCATCTGTAAAAGATACACTAAAATTATAATTATTCACCTTACAGTTGAGTTATTGCAGCCGCTAATAACAATTCAGGAAAAATTGTTAATGGTGAGTTATACCAGTTTTATTTTGGTCATTATTGGGCGACACCAGCAAAAACCCTCGTTTATATTAACAAAATTGAAAAAAGTAGATTTTCTGGTTATTGGTATGGAAAGTGTCATAATTTACTAACATAAAGCGCAAAAGACGCTTTGCATCTGGCAAACTGTCTCACCTGATAATGTTGTCCACATTTTTCATCCTGTCCGTTTTGGAACTTGACAATGGCATTGATGCCATGTTCGCTTTGCAGTCGCTTCTTCTCGACGTCATGAACTAACTGATATAAAGATTTGAGATGCTCCTGGACCTGTTGGGCTGCTATAGCGTCGGCAGTAAAAGGCATGTTGTGTTCAATGGTTGGAGTCGCATATGTGGGTACTTTTAAAGTGTTGATCTAGAAGAATTGTATTGTACCAAGAAAGCAAAACGAGTGCTGCCAGAAGCTGTAAATACGGTGATTAGTTTACATAAAGCTGCGTACCTACTGTTAAATCTTACAACTTTGCAGATGACTTTTGGGGTTATGTTCACCTGGATTAAGTTAAGAAACATAGGCGCTACAATTGTGAAGGTGTAACAAATTTAAATAGCTCAGTACAAAAGATAGTATCCGTAAGAATCTTTAAACTGCGTATTTCCGTCTACTTAAGAGCAAATAATCACATTTATTTGTTTAATTGTTTATTACTGTCAAACAAACATGTTTGAGTTTGACAATGACATTTAACATTTTATTTGCTATTATTAATTATGAATGACTACCACGACCACCAACCTGCAAAAAGTAAATTACACTAGTAGAATTCCAAACTGCAAAAAGCTAATGAAAAAGCTATTACAGGACACGGCCCATAATTACAGAATACCAGATTACAGCACTTTTGGGGTGGTCTGTAAAACAATTGAAAAATATAATCTAATTATTTGAAATTTTTGGGGCTTATATTTATCTGAAATAGTATAGAAATTTTGAAAGCTGCAAGCCCCGCTGATTTCTAATAGATGGCGCACAAAACAACCAACTTAGACTTGCGTAGACTTAATTATACAAAAAGACATATTATTTTCATATTTAAATTTATTGTACAAACATAATATGTAAACTTTACAATTATACAACTAAGCCTAATGTCAAAGGACGAGAAGGCGGAGCACCACTTTAGTGATTTCCCAAGTATGTACACCTGGCCAATTAAGTAATGCACAGAAGGTGCACAAATAATCTACATTTACCATAATATCATCCAGTATAACGTAGTAAAAGTTGACAAATTGTGATCCCCTGTGCTTTTCTAATATCTCGTACAAGTTTTTCTATGTTACACTTGATGATAACGTGAGAAAAGTAAATTATTTGCGCACCCCCTGTGCATTACTTAATTGGCCGGGTGTACACCCAGATTCAATAGAATTGAGACACTTGAATAACTGGTTGTCTACCTTTATTTTGTAATCCAAGAAATTTGACAACACTGTAAAGATAGTAAGGCCGTAGGCACGGAGTGACAGAGCTGACGGAGGCCGTTATTCAAAATTCTGAAACTGAAACGCACGTGGACGGGATTGTTTGGTTTGAAGGCTCCCTCGAACCTCGAACCAACGAAAATTACACAAGTCATCGACACGTTTTTTGGATTTAAGTTTAACGAAAGTTTGCTTTTAATTTATTATAAATTATTATTTAATTTGTATGAAAATTGCACGACACTGAAAAGTAGCCAATAGAAAAATAGAATTTGCTGTCATTTGTATGACAATGTAAAAATTTCCTGGAAATTTTTGCGCCATGCATAAAATTAATAAGTGGAAATTATTTCAGCCAATCAAAATTATTTATTTATTAATAATGATATCATAATGACATAATGGGCAAATGTCTGTGTCGTTGCGATTTTCTTACGCCCTCGTGCATTGATTAATATCAGGAAATTTTATTCTCATGCATTTCCAAAACGTAATTAGCCCTCGTGTTCCACTCGGGCTAATTAATATGTTTTGGAAATGCATTCGAAAAAATTTCCGGAAATAATCAATGCACTAGGGATATTATAAGTGACAATAATTCAACTAACATAATCATAACTATATCAAAACTAATAAAATTTAGCAGTTTCGACCAATCAGAAAACAATTTAATGGAAATCTCAATGCACTTGGAAAACTACGGTCTCTTCGGGCTATTCCGGAAAAATCTTTTTTATATTACTTATTTATTCCTTGCAATTGAAACACAAATTTTGAAATAAAAATAGCGTGCTTAGAAAACTAGATTCATAATTGTGTGAGTTTTTTTAAATTGCAGTTTTAGTTTAAGTTGTCATGTCAAATTCAGCTCGAGACTTTGCAGATTCCGGAAATTTCCGGCTTTCAAAGATTCGTGCTTGTCGGATTTTTAAATGACCACTCGCGCGCGCGTTGCGCTCGTGGTCATTTCACAAGCCAAAAAGCACTATTGTAAATTACTATTAAGTAAACAAAATTTTTTTTATACATCCTGAGTCATTTTAGCCTGTTAAAACGAGGAACCGTTTTTCTGTTTCTTCGGAGTGTTGCATCTATTTTTGATGTTAAACTTCATCTTATTATTAAATTCTTTATGTTTTCTATATGGTTTTTGAAATGCTTATGATTCCTCATTCTATATAAATTCTTCCAATGGCTAAAGCCGATAACCAAAAGCAAATGACTGATAAAATAATACAGAATAGAGAACTCGACATAGTAAAGGAACCATTTTTGTTCAAAACATTTACCATTTACTATTTTAAATTGGTAAGAAAAGGATAATTAACAGACAATAATTATTTACGACCCGAGTCTTGAGAATTTATTTCTTAAATGCAGCACAGTAGTTACCCAAAGTGCATTCACCCGAATACGCAGGTAAACCTTTCTGAAAGCACAAGTAACTATTTGTTAATGAGCTGGACCATAAAGTTTATTGAGGGTCGCATAGACAGCGAAGGGTTCTGTCTGATGCTGCCAGCTGGTGAAATGTGTAGTTTACCCTCCGTCAGCTCTGTCACTCCGTGCCTACGGCCTTACTATCTTTACAGTGTTGTCTAATTTCTTGGGTTACAAAATAAAGGTAGACAACCAGTTATTCAAGTGTCTCAATTCTATTGAATCTGGGTGTACCTACTTTAAATTATACAACTGTATACTATATACAACTATAGATGGTTATAATACATAATCAAACTACATATCTTCAGTGCTCCATTTGTAAGTTTCTTCTTGCTGTGCCTTTTTTTCATTTTGCACCTCAAACCACTTCTTTTCGTAACCATTACTTCTATCGACGCCATCCCACCTATGACCAGGCTTAATGCCAAATCTGTTGGGCATAAATTGACCCTGAAACTGCGGCTTTTCCGAATGCCCCATCTTCGCTGCCTCCTTCCTCTTCTTTTTCCTTATATAAGCCAACATAGGATCACCGTCGCGCTCCTGATCTTTCAAGTACTTTTCTAGATCTTCATCGTCGGCATATCTGGCCAAAGGCTTGCTCATCTCTTCCAACTCCTCTTGAATCCGTTGCTCACGAGTCTCGATTTGCACCAAACCTCTACCCCACCTTGAGTATTTTTCCTTGTTCTTCTCTTCTTCTTGACGTTTCTTTCGTTGATGTTCCTCTTCTTCCTCGAAATTGCGGACACGTCCGGTTTTTCGGTTCCTTACAATTGTTTGCGCGTTTTCTCCAGAAACTTGTTGCGACATGTTCTTGAACAGTTCATCCTCGCGCTGTTTAAGTTTTGTTGTTTCCTCAACTAATTCTTTGGCATTCTGCAAACCTGCAGCTTTTCCATCTAAAGTTGTCTTCATTTTGCTAGCACTGAAACAATAAATTAGTAAGATACGAGAATGACCGAAGCTCCACATTCAAAACCGAAAGTGGCAAAGACGTGACCCGTATTTAGGGGTGTCTATCGTAGATACAAAACATTAGATTAACGTACAAAACAAACGCATTAAAATTAGGGAGAGTCTACTGCACTGTCCAGACAGCAAAATAAATTTGTAAAATGTCGCACATGTATGGCAAGCCATTTTGCTATTTATTCTCTATAGGTATCAATGTGTCATTTTAATTCCATCTTATTTTTATTTCACTTGCAATAATTAAAATTACGCTATTTTCC
Source organism: Schizotus pectinicornis (assembly GCA_951805265.1). Classification (NCBI taxonomy): domain Eukaryota; kingdom Metazoa; phylum Arthropoda; class Insecta; order Coleoptera; family Pyrochroidae; genus Schizotus; species Schizotus pectinicornis. Next base: position 17,102,978 of record OX638204.1, on the reverse strand, counting down.
TTAAGGAAAATACAATTTCCATTCTAAATTAAAAATTAAATACATATTTTTATTTTAAATTAAAAGTTGAATAATTTGTTACCAGTTTGAGAATTCTCTTTTCACATTGTATTTATATCGTACGAATATTTTTGGGAGATTTCAATTTTTTTGTCATGTCAATTTCCATTGCACATGAATTTCTATGGCATTGAAGATCTTCTTGCGGTGTTTTTATTCGAATTTGTTGTGTATTTTTCTTGCAATTGAATTTCAATGTCATTTGAATTTGTCATGACAAAGATGTATTTTTATTTTAAATTAAAATTTTAATTCGTTTGCTATTTTGCTTCAATGTGAATTTCTACGGCATTTAAGATCTTCTTGCGGTGTTTTTATTCGAATTCGTTGTGTATTTTTTTTGCAATTGAATTTCAATGTCATTTGAATTTGTCATGACATAGATGTATTTTTATTTTAAATTAAAATTTTAATTCGTTTGCATGTGAATTTCTATGGCATTTGATGTCTTCTTGTAGTATTTCTATTACCATTCGTTATGAATTTCGTTTGTAATTGAATTTCCATTCAACACGACGTTCTCCTTGCACGTCATATTGAATTGAAATTCCCGAGCGCCACCTATGTTCCAGTAGGTATAATAATAATTTGTTCAGTTGGCGCCAAATTTTGTTTGCTCGGTGACCGAGCAAACAAACGAACAAACCATCACCCACTACCGTGGCAATCACAACAACGGCAAGCAACGCTTTGTCAACTGAGCAAATTATTATTATACCTACTGGAACATAGGTGGCGCTCGGGAATTTCAATTCAATATGACGTGCAAGAAGAACGTCGTGTTGAATGGAAATTCGTGTGGAATGGAAATTCAATTACAAACGAAATTCATAACGAATGGTAATAGAAATACTACAAGAAGACATCAAATGCCATAGAAATTCACATGCAAACGAATTAAAATTTTAATTTAAAATAAAAATACATCTATGTCATGACAAATTCAAATGACATTAAAATTCAATTGCAAGAAAAATACACAACGAATTCGAATAAAAACACCGCAAGAAGATCTTCAATGCCATAGAAATTCATGTGCAATGGAAATTGACACGACAAAACCACGTTTTTAAAGCAGACATTTTTCCCATAAAAATGTAAGCAGCCGAATAAGCAAATGAAATTGAAATGTCTAAATGCATTCAACTTTTAATTTAAAAAATAAAATCAATTTCCCTTAAGGGAAACTGAATTAAAATTGTAAATAACAACCAAAAATAGGTAAACCCTGTTTTCAAATAACTTGTGTATTAAAATTTTAATTTAAAATATAAATTCATTTTCTTTTTCATTTCACAAGTGTTCTAAATTTGCCATTAGTTCCAAATTGAAATAAAAATTCACATCGGTACCGAAACAGTAATTTATAAACCCATTTTCATGTTAATTTAAAAGTTAAATTCATTTTTCCTTAAGGATAATTGTATTTCTGTTAAGGAAAATATCAAAATTTTTCAAAGGGACAATGGGTGTTATGTATTTAACTTTTAATTTAAAATGAAAATATGTATTTAATTTTTAATTTAGAATGGAAATTGTATTTTCCTTAAGGGAAATAGCGTAATTTTAATTATCGCAAGTGAAATGAAAATAAGATGGAATTAAAATGACACATTGATACCTATAGAGAATAAATAGCAAAACGGCTTGCCATACACATGTGCAGTAGAATTTATTGGAACACTGTCGCGTAAAACTTCTTTTAGATTGATAATTTCTAATCCTGTTTTTTTTTTTTAAACGGGAACCTGACCTTATATAAAACTTCTTTTCGCCTGGCTTTAAAAAAAGGAGGGAAAAAAACTTGACCCGCGCAGGAAACTAACCTCAACCACTAGCCTCCAATCCCAACAATAGGGTACTTGCCTCATGTTTGGGAAATATAATATTTGGAAAATGTAGGCAATTTCATTAAACCCGTATTTTTTTATTTGGTTCTAGGATCAATATTACGCCCAGAATTAATTTTTTAATTTTTGGAGTGGGAGATTTGTGACGTAGCCGACCCCTGCACGGCGTAGTTCTAAAAGAAATCGTTTGATGACGCTTTACTCAGATTGCTTGCGTTCTATTTATAAATCAAATGTTAATCCGCTGTACACATGTCGCGCCCTCTGTTAGCAACGCAGCATAGTAGCCAAAAACAAAAGTCTATTCAATATAGGTGTGAGTCTTGAATACGGGGGTCCAATATACGTCATCAAAAACAAAAATTGCAAATATTTACAAAAATATGAAATAAAAAAATGGGAAACAAAATATTTAAGCCTCTTTTAGTTATTTGCATGCATCTAGAGAATAAAAAGTGCAATATTTTTTTTAGGCAAGTACCCCATTGCCCCATGAGGGTACCATCAACTGTGCTTCATAGATCTGTGCTCTATCTTTGAACTATTTCGTCTTTCTTATATTGCTATTTCTGCGCATGTGCGACAGTACACTAATTTACATTGCGGCAGCGCAGTAGATACTCCCATAAAATTACCTAGAATCCACTGACTTCCTAGATCGTCTCGATGGCGATTTATCTTTGTTCCACCTACTTTTTCGAGGAGGCAAAGCTTCGTCATCTCGTCGAACCGCAAAGGGAGAATTATCACCTATTTTCTTCCTTTTTGGTGGGGAGTTATCAACAGTTCTTTGGCTCCTACGAGGAAGTGAAGCGTCGTCATCTATCTTCATCCTCGCTTGAAGCGGTGAGAGATCATCACTCAATTTCCTCAATGGCGAACTGTCTGCGATTTCAACTACTCCAACTTCATATCTTCTTTTCCTAGGAGGTGATGCGTCATCACTCACTGTTTGCGTTTTATGACGTTTTCTAGGTGGCGAATAATCGTCATCTCTTTTACTGCGGCGAGGCGGCGAGTTATCATCGTTACTTACAGGTTCTTGTTTAATAGAAATTTTGTCAGCGTCTTTCCCTATTTTAAAGCTTGAAGTTAACATTTGCTTGGGAACCACCGGGTTGGAATCGCTTGCGTTTCCAATCGGTTGCCACAAAGGATCTTTAGTTTTCTCATCAACACGTAACGAAGGGGGCCTTTCGTCTATGATAGCCACTATTTGAGGCGCGTCCTCGTTGACGTTAAAAGGATCATCGTCCGGAACTATAACGGCATTAGCGTCCAAATCGTCGTCAATGATCTTGATTCTGCAACAGTTGATATTAAGAAATATAATGTTGTTAATTTATATCAGTAAACTAGGGCTTCGCCCTAGTGAGTGAAGCCCTCCACAGTAGAGACGTTTCCATTTTTTTTGAATGTAGTTTTTTAGACGACGATTGTTTTTCTTTTTGCAAAATCACAATTACATTTTACCTGATAAAATACGTTTTTAGCTTACTTTAATTTGATTGTCTGCCTTGAGCCCTTTCTGTTCTTCAATTTTTTCTCTGCTTTTTTCTCTCCCTTTCTTAAATCTATCCCTCTTATCTATCTCTCTTTCCTCCTGATTGTCTGCCTTTCTCTACTTTTCTTTCATCCTGTTTCTTTGTCTTTTTCCCTTTTTTTCTCTACGTCTGTGCTTTGCCTCTCTCTCCTGGTCTGTCTGTCTCCTTTTTTTCTCCCCCTCCTCTCTCCTTTTTTCTCCCCCTCCTCTTTCCTTTTTTTCTCCCCCTCCTCTCTCCTTTTTTTCTCTACCTCCTCTCTCCTTTTTTTCTTCCCTCTCTCTTGTTTTCTCCCCCTCCCCCCATACTCTCTCCTTTTTTCTCTCCCTCTGCTATATTTTTTTTCTCCCCCTCCACTTTTTCCCCCCTCTCTCCTTTTTTCTCCTACTTCCCTCTCCCTTTCCTCCCCCCATTACTTGCTATTTTTTTTCTCCCACTGCTATATTCTTTTCTCCCCCGCCTCTCTCCTTTTTTTCTCCCCCTCTTCTCTCCTTTTGTCTCCCCCTCCTCTTTCCTTTTTTTCTCCCCCTCCTCTCTCCTCTCTCCTTTTTTTCTCCCCCTCCTCTCCTTTTTTCTCCCCCTCCTCTCTCCTTTTTTTCTCCCCCTCCTCTCTCCTTCTTTTCTCCCCCTCTCTCTTTTTTTCTCCCCCTCTCTTTTTTCTTCCCCTCTCTTTTTTTTCTCCCCCTCCCCCCATACTCACTCCTTTTTTCTCTCCCTCTGCTATATTCTTTTTTTCTTCCCCTCCACTTTTTCTTTTTTCCCCCCTCTCTCCTTTTTTCTCCTACTTCCCTCTCCCTTTTCCCCCCCATTACTTGCTCTTTTTTTTCTCCCACTGCTATATTCTTTTTTCTCCCTCATCTCTCCTTTTTTTTTCATTTTCCCCATCTTTTTTTGTTTTCTCCATCGCTTTCTCTATATCTTGCTCTCGCTCTCTTTTTCGCTTTTTCTCATTTTCCTTCTCCCAGTCCCTTTTCTTTTCTCCCTCTCTCTCCTCCTCCCTTTTCAAAATGTTATGAAAAATATTAATGCTCCTACATTTCTTTTCTCCCTCTTTATTGTTTTTGTTCCTCGCTTTCTTTATATCTTTCCGCCTCCCTTTCCAAAATTTTATGAAGAACATTAATGCCCGGTTATTAACATTTATTATAATAAAAAATTCTTGTTGAATAAGTGGTCCTTCTAAAGTTAAATAAGTTTGTTTTTATGTTTACCTTTAGTTTTAAGTAGAAGAATGTTTTATTTGAGAAAAGTCTATTTTAGCCAGAAGGTGTAATTAATTTTTTTTTGTCACACCACGATATAGAGGTAAACCGTTTGTCACCTTTATTAGGTGTATCGGCCATGCTGGTATGTTTTCCCAATTGTTACATTATTAAAAATCTTACTTTATGAAAATTTTAAACCTTAGACGCATAAATTCTCCAGTTATAACAATAAATATTTAACAGGCAAAGTGGTAAAGAACTTGAAAAAAAGATAACGGAGTATTAAACAATCGTTAAGTTTCGTGAATAGCCGTGCGTACCCCTAAATTTAAACTTTCCTTAAAAACCCATAACTTTGAAACAAATTTTTCAATATTCTACTACATACAATTCTAGATAACACACTTTCAAGGTGTTTAGAGACCGTAGCTCTACTCAATTTGTGTCAAAATTCTGAATTTGCTTAACACGGGTTTAGTTAGAAACATAGTCATCGTAACCTGATCATTGTCGGAAAACTTTGTCGCATAGATATTTCGACTTGCGAGATTCCGGCGCGACTCTAAAATATTCTTCTTTCTCAATTTAGAAACTGTAGGAAATTTAAAATTAAGAAAAATATGTGAAATTGTACTTTAGTGAATTTTGGGTTGCCTATTCACTTTTCCCCTTTTCTAAAACATACTGGATTATCTACAATTCTTTTTTGCGATCTTTTTCTTCAATCGTAAACCTTAATTAACATGCTTCGTCCCGTCTCACGATCGTTTTCAGCGCCAAGTTGGAGTGAAAAACGTGAAAGTCTACTGCTTTTTCATCACGAAGGGAGTTGAACCGAAATTGATCTCACTCCGTCAAAGGTGCTTTAAACGTGTTGGAACGGATGCGTTAACATGCCTCGTCCTTTGAACGATGATGGTCTTTCGGTACCGGAAAGAAAAAAACGTTTTGACAGTCGTACACGAAAAATTAACAAAAAGTACCATTAACGCCTCCGGAGTGTTCCGGACGTTTTTTTTCTGCACAAATTTACTTGGTCCCCTCTGAGATTTGTCACAGGTACCACGACAATAAAACTCGTCTGCTCTCACTCGATCGAAGACGCTTTAAACGTCTCGGGCCCGTCGAATTAATATGCCTCGTCCTGTCTACGATGATTTCGAGACCCCGGTAACAAAAGAAGGTTTTAACAGTCGTGCACGAAAAATAAACACAGAAAGTACATTTTTAAGGCCTCGGAAGTGTCCGTGACCGTTTTCTCCTACACTAATTCACTTCGTCCTGTCTCAGACGTCGTTTTTCAGGGCCTCGTGGGTAAGGTCATCGGGAGAGCATTCGCGATCGCACACATTTTTCTTTCAAAGCCGTACGTTCTGAGAAACTAACAAACCGGGAGAGACGGGAAGGTCGGTACCGCAATGGTAAATCACTCGTCAAGACGGGTGTCTTCTCTTGTTTAAAACAAAAAACTTGACACTTAACCTAAAAAAATGACATTTGTCGAGATCGAGACGGCGGCTTAATGGGGCTCAAAAATTTGTCGGTTCGGTTCGTTGAACATTTCCAAAGTGACGGGTAAGAGAAACTGACCTGAAACGTCGTCGCAAAGTGTTTTTACCGCGCGTCGCAGCCCCCAATTGTTTTAAAACGGAAAATATAACCTCAAACTTTGGAAATGACATCCGATTGAAGTTTAACGACACGGCGAGTCGAGTCGTGAGCACGCGCAGACGGTTGTAGCTTTTCCCTAGCGTCTGCGACACGTAAACGGTTAACGTGACATTGTGTCGGCGTCTCACTCTCTCGAGACTCCGGTTGAGGCGGAAAGGGCCCCCCGAAGAGGGTGAAATGAACGCAGGGACCCGATGACGTCTCGAGGCCCCCTTCGGCCACTCTTGCGTTTCGCTTCGACTCCGTCGGTCCGAGTTGTGTGTTCCCAACGATATAGTGCGAAGGGTTCAGCCAACTGTCTTTTATAATATGTAAATAACTACCGGTTCAATACAGTTTTGACCGCTTTCTTCTTTCTTTTTTGTCCTGGAGCCTTTCCAATACCCAAGTACTTCTTTAAATATTCCTTCTGGTTGATTGCAGTCATTTTAACGGGTTAAATTGAAAAACTTGGTTATTGTTGAGTTTATTATTGCTACAGTAATTTTTTGAGGTTAAGAAACCTCTTCTAAATGTCAGATAGATGACAATTATAGCATTTTATGGTAAGGTTACTAAATTATAGCAGTTTTGCGCGCCATCTATACAGCGCTTACGTTACTTGGAACAATAAATTACAGATTTCTAATAATAAAAAAACATTTTCTAATAGAAATAAATTAAATATATGATTAAACATGATTGTTTTTGACTGAAATCTACGCGGGTATTTTACAAGAAATGCGGCTTAAAAGTTGGCAAAAACCTATCGATTATTTTTAATTAAGTCGACACACCTCTGTTATTAGTAGTCTATGATGGCGTTGCAATCGTTATAGCGGGCAATTTGAACCTACGCGGTAAAAGTCGTTTGAGAAATTGTATTGATATAAATTTTTATTTTTCTGTGAGTGGAATTGATATATTTTATCAAACGGACTTATTTTACAAGGTACAACAAATATAAAATTAATAAGTTTCATTGTTGTTGTGATGTAGAAGAAGAAATAAAATTGAACATAAAAACAATATTATCTCATCTCATCTTTTTCCCCATTGTATGTAACAAAAAAACAAACAGGAGCTATTTAACATTGCATTTAGACAAATGCAAAAGAATACTGTTTCTATCGAATGTACGGCAATTTGACAAAAAATAATTTAAAAAAAAGAAACAAAAAACTATTTAGCTACAACTTATCCCCAAATTCAGTTTGCACTTGGAAAATTTATTCGGATCTTTCTTTCGGGGCAAAGCGTTTACAATACCACGGAATACCCGTGCAACAAATTCCGGCAACAACGTAATTCCTGATGTAATCAAAATGTGTAGCGCAAGTAATCCAGGAAAAATCTACCTTTTTTAGTCCTGCATCCATCTCCATAGTCCTTGAGACCTCCAATAGTACCTATCGGAGGAGGCGCAATATTGGATATATATAAGGGACATTTCAGCAAATGTCAGAGAGCATATACAGGGTTCCAACGAGTATTTATCGAAGCCAATATGTTGAAAGATCTCTTCGTTTACCCCCGCATTGAAAGGAACTTTTGTGAGAAAGGCATCAAGGGTGGATTTGTCAGGAAGGGCAACAACACGGCGAAGCAACGAGTAACCTTTTGAACTTTGGTTGCATAATGATAGAAGATTAATTTTTTCATCTAAGGTTCATATCCTTGGGAATTCGTTTAGCGCTACACATTTGAGACATCATAAAGCTCGCTGTCGCAGAAGTCATTCCTTTAAAGATATCTCTGAATATACAATCAAAATGATAAATATATGCAATGTCATGCCTTCTATTGCGGCAAAGTTTAATTAATTTGTTTAAATATTTTTCCTTCCTTTGAATAATAGAAACCAATCTTTGTTTCAATATTTTTAAAAAGATACCGCGTATTCTTAGAAGTAGAAGACAAATTGGATAAAGGGAAGGTGGGTTGAGGATATTTGAAGACAAATTTTAAGAACTAGGATCAACAACAGAAGAAAGGGACTAAAAAGGATGAGTTAATATTTGGTTGGGTGTGAATCCCTAAATGTAACTTTCTTTAACTGTTTGAGGCTGAGTGGTTGAGAAAATGTACCACGTATGAGAAACGACTTTCATTCTAAACAGCCGCCTTTGCAACCGACTTGGAAATCCAAATCAAAATACAGTGCGATCATTTTTCTTGGTTACCCTTGCCGTTTAATAATAAATACAACAAATTATGTCTCCACCGTCAGAAATTGCCGTGCCGTTTATGTGGCGGTGTTGACCATTTGAGGTCGAGCAGTACGAAATGTTTGCAACACAAACCGAGAATTCGCAAAAGAAATTTGGATGTTGCAAAGAAATATTCCGTATACACCATCAAGCAGGGTCTCAACAAATTTTTCTGCCCTTTGTTGGCCACGGAGCTGAAAATTAAATTGAAGAAGCGGATCCTGGAAGATGTGAAAACGGTCTCTCGATTGATGATTGAAAGTTCGTATTTGATAAATTCATTTTATAAATTTTATCACGAACGTATGCCCGAAAATACATTTGACAAATTAAATGCAGAACATTTTACTTTTATATTAAAAAGTTCAAAAAATGTCAAAATCGACGATTCTCTGAATTTCATACCAAGTTACATGAAAGTGCGAAATGACAATTTTTACAGTTGCAAACTTAAAAATTATGTTATACAGGAGGCGTGTAAACAATATACCACCAATTTTAACAATAACATTACCAATAACATGTTTAAGCGTATAAAAAAATTCATTCGATTATTGAACGTGGAGAACGACAAAGCAGTGATTCATAATATTTGTTATAAATTTTATTATAAAAACGACACGACAACAATCAACGATATTACGAAAACTTTGGACTTTTATAAATTACACTCGGTATTGGTGGAGAAAAGTCCCATGAAATATTTATCGTTCATGTTTGATCTACAGACCCTCGAATGTACGAAAGGCGTGCAGGCTTGCAAAGTGTTTCTAATTTATAAACAATCCGTGAAACACATAACGTATTCCACAATGGGTTTATTTGAATTATTATCTAGTATCGGTGAAAAAGTTGGAGATGTCGTCGAATTCCGTGATAATGCAAAAATCTATTGGAATCGTTATTTCAACGTGACAAAAACACCAATGTTTGGATGCAGCTTTTCCACTGATGGGGTAGCAGTATCAAAATCGATGAACCGTGAGGTTCACATGGATACTGATCTCTCGCCATCAACAAAGAAGAACAAAAAGACTAATCAAGAATGCTATAGTCGAGTAATTGCCGTTGATCCTGGAGCAAAAACTCCTATAGTCACTTGCGATGAATCTCATCGATATCAGATGTTGACAAAAGGAAGGGTTAATTTTGAAAAGCGAGAGAATATGCGACAAAATAAAATGCAACGATGGACCGGAAATGGGGAAAAAGAAATTCGAAATAACGCAGATCCTACTTGGTCGTTCAAAAATGAGCATTACATGGAAATGGTGAAATTTAAATTGAAGCATTTCGACAAAAAGCAAAAATGCTATGAACGATCAAATGTAGTAAGACTAAATTTTGACACATTTATTTGTAAACACCGAGCCATTCACAAAATAATTCGAGAATACTTTGCACCATCCACAGAAAAAAAAAACGTTAATTTTATATGGCAATGGCTGCAAATTCATGAACATTGCACATTTCAAGGGACATTGCAAATTCTTCCATGATTCAATAATCAAGATAATCCAACATTTTTACAAAAACCAATTGACCGTGGAACTAGTGGATGAAGCCTATACGACAAAGACATGTTCCATTTGCCAGTGTCAAGACGGTTTAAAAGTGTCTACGGGCGGACATCGTTACGTATATTGCAGTATATGTCGTAAAGGTGTTCATCGAGACAAGAATGCGGCGAAGAACATCTTTTTGAAGCATTACAACAATTTTGTCCGGTCTTCTTTCGTCGATCGGACATTGATCGAGACCCGGACCATCAAGAAAGGTCAAGATCGAATCTCTTGATACTCTGAACCTCAAAGAGTTAAAGGAAGTGCATCTATTGAAACTTGGTTGTATGTAGTTTAAAGTTTTAATTTACAATCACAAACACAATAAAATAAAGAAACTGCGTTAAAATAAAAAATCTACAATACAGAACCATTCTTTCAACACACCCACCTACATACCAAATTGCACTGACAAACTTCTCACATGTTAACATGTTTCTTGTCTGAAGTTGTCAATTCATACACGATTTCAACAATCACTTCACGTATTTCTCCATAAATTTTTTGTGAAAGTCTGACCGTAACGAATCATTAATGAATATTTTGGTTGTCTTATCGGGTTCTGATCTCGCGCAGTTTTTAAAAACAACATCGTCATCCCACCTCCTCTTGACTTTATGATCAGTTTTCACGTTTCCTGCTGAATAATGCGTCAACAAAGGATTTCCGCTCAAAATATTCTCCATCCGTATCCTTTCCTCCTCTTGCTTTTTCTCGACATCCTTTTTAGCTTGATCCAAAGCTCTTTCTTTCTTGATTTTATTTAATTCAGCCAGAAGTGATTCCATATCATCATCGTCATCGCTCGAATCCGAATCTTCCTCTTCCAAGGGATCGTCAGCATCTAAACTGGCAGTGGGTACTTGATCAAGTTTCAATCGTTTGTGTTCAGAGGGTCGCGGTCCACGTTTCGTCTCGCGTTCCTCGAGCTCCTTGCGGAAATCCCGGCCTCGAGTTTCTTCAACTGTACCTTGACCGTGCTCTCTGTTGATACAATTAAGATCTGTATTTATTTAATCAAAATCAAATTGGAAACTAACCTGTATTTCAACTTGGTGTGTCCTGGCAAATCTCTGCTGGAGTACTGGCGAGATATGGCGCTCAAGTCCTTTTCATTGCGGCCCTGGCCCCCTCGGGCTGGCTCAAAAGTGGGTCTAGCAGCCGTAGTCATCCTCTTTTGATAGACAACCGTCTCTTAACGTAGGAACAGTAAAACTTAACCTAGAATTTTAATAGGTTAGGTTAACGCGTGATTACTAACCTGACACACTGGTACCAACCTAATAACACTTGCTGTTACCAACCACGTCTCCAGTCCAGTGTAGTACACTATTGTTAACCAGTCATGAGATTCATGAGAATCAGGTCAGGATGAAGGATGAACCATTAGATTATTTTATAAGTCAATTTTGATCCTTATTTATAGTGATTTATATACTAAAATATACGAATTATATGTATACAGAACAACATAAGAATTAATACCATGAATTTGGTCCGCCACTGGAGCGCGAGCTTCATCCGGCTTCATCGATAAGTTGACCAACGTTACTAGCATAACCAACGTCACCAAACACTGCTAACAAAGTACGACAAAGGATTGACGTGGGATTGACGAGGACGGCACTAAAAGAAAGGTGGTTACGTGAACTGTCAACCAATGAAAATAGCCATTTTTTGAATTTAAGTATTTGAGGTTAAGTATCTAGGTGGTTTGAGGTTAACGTGATCCCGCCCGGCTTTTATTGAAAAACTTACCATGGACAACGATTTGGAAAGATCTGTCCGGCTTCTGGAGGACTCTTTGTCGACTCCGACCAAAGGTAGTTGCGCTTTTACCTAATTTTCAAGTATGTAATCTTATTTCTTAGGGTTGTTGAATCCGCGGATCGGAAGCCAAAAGAGTTTAGCCGATTTACAAGTGAGTCTAACGTTAGCACCGGACGAAGTCAGCAACCTTTTCAAAACCTCGAACAATACCCAGTTTAATGAAACTATGGGCAGCTTGTTGCAAACTGATAACACGCTTAGGGGTTCAGTTATTTATGCCGGAACCCCATGGGAAAGTACTATGGACAATCTACACATGGAGTTTGCAGGAATAGTACAGAACCACTCCAGCGGGGCTGACATATTGGAAGTTGCAGCAGATTTAGGGAGATGCTGCTCGGACGCTCTCACTGTAGTTCAAGGACTTAAATCCAAAGTGGCCATCTCTTGCATTCCAGAAGAAAAATTGCTAGAAAACGAACGCAATCACTGGCGGTTACTCCATGCTCTCTACCAAGACCGTCTGAATTCTCAAAACTCGACTTCCGAAGAATTTGATCAGTACGTGGGAAACAGCGAGAAATTGTGTGTTAATCATTTATTTAAACGAGACAGTTTGATTCGAGAAAGTCAGTTGGTCATCGACTGGTTGGAGAGAAATGCATTGGATCAAGATGATCCCATTTTGCACCACTCTGACTGGACATACGGTTGGGAGCACACTTTGCATCAGTTGTTGGCTCCTGATTCAATCGCGATCGGAAGTAATACAAAAACTATAACAAACATACATCCGGATGCGCCGCAATTGCAGAACTTATCGTTGCATCATTTAGACTCAGATAACGAAAAGAAGCTTTGTCAGAGGGTTTTTACTGAAATCAGATGTGGGAAGCTGGAAGCTGCGCAAGAGGTTAGTAGTTTCGTCAATTTAAAAGAAGTAAAAATAACAACTTTTATGTAATTTTGCTTGGGCATACAGGGCAATTTGTAAGAAGTTTTAAAACTGTCACCTCATGTATAATATAGAGTAAATGAATTTGTCTTGTTAGCTTTGCTATAATTGCGGACACCCGTGGAGAGCGGCCTTACTGGAGGGCTGGAAGCTATATCACAACTCGAAAATGAAAGAACCTGGGGTGCCCACAGACACAGATAATTCCGAGCCGACCAACCTATCAAATATAGTTTCTAATGAAGTCACATATGAAGATGTTGAAGGAAACGTTAGTAGAGACCTCTGGAAAGCTGTTGCTATACAATATTGCAAGAAGGTAAGCTTTAAAATAAATTTCAGGAAATTTCCGTTCTCCCCATTTTACTTTTTATTTCTCTCTCCCTTTTCTTGCCACTCTCTCTTGTTTCTTTCCTATACAGGATATTTCAACGAGAACCGCCTGTGTCTAATTGGGTGTATGCTTAAATTTTATTTTTACCCGTATTACCTTGCAATAGATGCGGTTTTATGTTTAGAATTGACATTCGAAGAAATAAATACAAAATATTTGGAATCTACGAAATTATTTAACTTATAAGTTTGGCTCATGCCGAAACGGGCTGCTATTGGTGGAGTGCGAAATGACGTCAACTGTTCGGTCGGGAGTCAGGTCCCTACCCTACTCTGTGCTTACTGAGTGTAAGATCGTAATTGCTAATCTCGTCAATATCGTAAATAAGCTGTCACTTCCTGGAGGGTTATCTTCCAGGAAATGTCGGCTCGATCTTACAGGTAACCCATGACTAATTTTTAAGCTGGCGATATTTTCCAGAGAAACCAAATTAGTTAAAGTTTGAGATTAAGGATTGAGATTAAAACACATGTACTAAAGTCTTAATATGACTACTTTATTTTTGGTATTAAAAACATTTTGTACTATTCTATTTATTATTGGAGATTGTAAATTAATCAGAGCTGCAGCGGTAATTACAACATTATCTGTACTACTAATTAAATTATGATCTATTACTGAATGTGGCTTTAAATATTTGTATTCTCTTAGTCTGGGGATGACTTGCTCTATGTGAATTCTTAAACTAGCTATTCTTTTTGTTTTAATTATTTCTAATTTAGTTAGTTTTTCTAATGACGATACACTGGGAGGTCTAATAAGAACGCAATCCCGCTCTTCCATAACTTCCTTTAAGTGTTTAAAATCTCTATCAGCCATACCAGCGCAACTTCAAGGTAGAATGTCTAGAAATCCACAAGTTTTAACCAGTATGTAATACATCAGTAGTTTGTCCTCTATACCCGGTTGAAATGTAATTTATGATCCATCAGCAGTGACCGATACAAGATATTTTAAAGTACAATTTCGAAACAATCAATAATTGACTAACTTTGTTACATCTAGCCCTAAATGGAATGGACAATAATTTTTTTATTAAAGAATTATCTGGCCCTTAATAAATGGCTCAAAATAGGAAGTTTCATATTGAAAAATTTCGACACGTTACCCTGTGACATGCCAAATTAATTGATCTCCTAATCTTTCAAATGAGTCATTTAATTTAATTTTTATTAAAACTACATAAACTTGTTGAAGAGTTAGGTCTTGTGAATTAAGTATTATTAATTTTGTTAAAGAATCGAGCCACGTCGAGCCATGAGATTTTTTTCAATTAATGAATTTTTTTTCTGGAGAAATCTTCTGAGCTTCCTGAACTAGTTTTCGAAGCCGTTTTGCACAAAAAAGGCGAATAACCGTAGTTACAGCACGTTTTCTGTCTTCTTAACAGTCAAAAATATGAGGAACCACGTGGGTTTTCATAATTATCGTACGGCCCATTAACTTAATTTTTAAGTAATTTTCCATATCGCTCTCCAACTGTAAATTATCATAGTCAGTATTAAATATTAACCAAAGCATTAAACAAAATTCTTAAGTTAAAATGATCCTCGCAACAGAAAAAAATGGATTTGCTTGTTGGTAAATCGCGTCTAGCAGCTTTGAACCATTGTTTTCGCCGTGGGCTCACTTCTGGACACTGTCACAAATATTTTATTAAGTGCAGAAACAGTCGTGTTACTGCATCTTGGTACAAAACACCATTTATACCCAGTTTTTTTCGCCATAACCAACTCTTAAACCGCCCTAGACTTCGAGCACGTGCATCGCCAAATGCAACCAAGCGTAACCAACGAACAAGTGACGTCAGCGCTCCCCGTTGCTAGCCAGTCAGCGTTTTCGCGCGCTCAAACTTTAAGTGAAGATTTAATATGTAAAACTTCATCAAATTTAAAAATAAAAAAACGCACGTACATTTTACAATGCTTACTTGCATTTAAGCAACAATTTGAAAAATTGGCATACACCGAATTGCGTATTTCCGATGGAGTTAAAAATTTGAAATTTGGCAGAAATAAACTTTAATTAATGCGCTACAATGTGGCGTAATTGTTTGGTCCATAATTAATTCTATGCGCCGTCGGGACGCCATAATTTGCTTTTTCAGAAATGTTTAATATATTTTTTTATTATTATTTATTATGTTCGTAATACCGCCAGGTATACGTTCCTGTTGTTAAAAATTTGAAATTTATAGTTAAAGTATCGCTAATTGTGTTTTTAAGAAGTTTGCAGGATTTTGACGAATTTATTACACGACTGCTTTATTGAAGCAGTAAAATTTTATGACAATGACGCTTAAACGGTTCGGTTATTTATGACTTAATAGCGATACCTACTCAAAAATCTTTGCAGTACAGGGACCATCATAAAATCTAATGTGGTTAACCGCAAATAGACTAGGTAAACGGCCACAAAGCTGTCAATCAAAAATCCATGTCAATAACAGTTTGATATAAAAATATTTCAATTACTCTTTATCAATCTTGGAGGTCGTGATCATAAGCTTGAAGAAAATCAAAGAGGTGAAATAAATATTTCGATATGAAATCGCGATCGAAAGTGAAAACGCACATCATTAAAAAAAAGAAAAAACGATAATGTCATTTTGTAGTAATTTTAAATTTTTAACTCCATTGAAAATACGCAATTAGGCACCGGCGGTTCTCGTTGAAATACCCTGGATAACGCTCCGTCATGGTGGTGCTGACCTTTTGGGACATCTTGTATAAATTATTTATTAAAACTGAATTTTCGCATATTTTCCAAAACCAGAAGCCAAACCTTAACAATTTCGAGTGTTTGTTCCTCAATGGTCAACAAACAGAGGATCGTAGTTTTAACTTTTTTTTAGAACCCCATTAGACCCACCCACCCCTTATCAACGTTGACAGAGTTTCTGATGACCAACGTGGATTTTATTGACATCAGTTAATCAATTACACCATAAACCTAATAAATCAAGTCTCAAAATACTACGCCATACTCCCTAGATCCTCATTCCTCTCTCTCATGTATAATATCAATGGACTTTGTGATATTGTTCATTTACCAATTTCTGCAATCAGATTCGATTTTCTCGGACCAAACGCTTTGTCTTAAACCCTTAAACACTACAAAGTGGCCTTAATCGTAATTTTTTAAATATTAACTTTAATGTCAAAAGACGTTTGTTTTTAATTTTAATACTTTAGTTTGATGGAGTATTTTTTCTGAATGCATTCATGCTAAAAAAATGAATTTGTGGTATAAAACTCATTCAACAAAATAATTAATAATTAATAAATAAAGTCACAGCTTCAGCACTTTTCCGAGAACCACCCCGTATAAAATAAAAAGTTGTCACTTTTTTTTTGTAGAATTGCCTCAATGTTTATGAGAAAGCCGCTGTTGCCGCTCTCTGCGGTTATCTGGAGTCACTTCTTCCGGTGTGCGCCACCTGGGAGGACAATCTTTGGGCGTACATTCGAACCATGGTGGACATCCGGGTGGAGTCGGAAATCAGGGATTGCATCGTTAAAAGTTATAAATCGCTGCCTGAAGAGTATTGGGAACAAAAGTTCGTAACAATTAGTTGTTTTTTTTTTTAACATCCAACTGAGCCGTTGCGTTGTTCTAGAATGTCGCTCAACGAAATTTTCACAGCTCTCGAGTCTTCCAAAAACGCCTCCGTTCGAAACGCATCGTTAGAGCTCGACCACATAATCCAAAAACATATAATTTTGGACAAAATTTCAAAACTGATTGAAATCTTAGACACTTGGATCGACGATCCAGCAGTGTCCGTACATTCGCTGAGGTTTTTTACTCATTTAATACTTTTCTTCGATCACGTAGGCGAAATTCCCAACAGGGAAAGCAGTGAGAAAATCGTGGGAGCGTAAGTTATCGATTTTTTTTTATTTTTTTTCTCGAAAATTCATTTGGTTCGATTTTAGTTACATCAAAAAATTGAGTGAAGCAAATGAAACGCAGTTAGTGGCGTTCTATGTGAGCAAGCTGCGGAAGCGGAAACAGGTCATCATGTACGCCCAACATCTAGAAAAAATTATTGAAAACGATCAAAGACGCACCGCTTTAGGCTACGCAGAAGATTTTGGGATTGATGTATTAGCGGTCACTCAACGAGTAGTGGAGGCCATCAGGAATCGCCCCAACGAGATTGAAATCGGGGGCAATTTACACGTAAGTTAAATTTGCAACAAAAGCTTCAAGTCTTTAAAGCCTTAAAAAGAAGCAATGTCGACGTCCATTAAACACTTATTGAATACAACAAACGAACCATAAGAAAATTATACGCTTTATGATTTATTGTGACTGATTAACAGATCATTAACGTTATGCAACTTCCACTAATAATAGTTATTGTAAACTACTAGATAGTATAAGTGTAACGTAAGCAAAGTAATACGATACGCTAAATTCTTGTTTTGATGTCATGACTCCTAGGTCTGTTTGAGTGTTGCAGATTCCTGTTATTTTCTGTGGAAAAGTTTGCCTTGACCATTGGCTTGACCTAACATAACTACTCTTTCTTGGGTGTTTTGCGGGACGTAAGACGATTGCAGTTTATAAAAAAAAACTTTAATTTTCAGCGCAAGATGACCGAGGATGACGAAATTAAGATTTCGTCTCTCGACTGGCTAACTTTCTATGAAGAACAACGCCCTGACGCGCTCATTCAAACCAACGCCATGATTTTCACTTTCTTGACTCTGGGCAAACTCGATGCTGCTCAGTTATCCATCAATAAAGTCCCGGCGAACTCTGTTGACAAAATCCTGAACGGTGGCGAAATAAGAGAGGATCTCAATCAGGTCATCAAAGAATACCTCAGTTACAAGGCATATCTCGACGCCCAAGAAGCCTTCAACGAATGGTTCAAACAATTTAAAAATAAACCGATCGCACCCGCCGAGATTCATGATCAAGCACAATTTACCGAAAAAGTCGCTCATCAACACCGAGTTTCACAATATAACGCGGAAATCGAAAGGTGGAAATTAACGACGTCGCAGGCGGCGAAAACGGCAAAGACTTTATTGTATAATGTCTTGTTGTTTCCGTTGGGTTGGTTAGAGGGGGGCGAAGATACTGATTATTTAAGGTCGATTTGTATTCCGGAAGTTGTGTTGTTGCTTTATTCGGTTTTAAGTGAGTCGGGATGTCACGAGGAGGCGGTGCAATTGGCTGATTTGCTTGCTGCGGAGAAGCATGGACTTTACAAGGTTTACTCCAAAGAGAAGTTGGGGGAGATTTTGGAGAAGATCTGCGAAAGCTCAGTTGCTTTGTTGAACGCCAAGAAAGACCCTTGGGGGAGTTCGGGGACTGCCTAAAACTTCAGTTTGTCTTTTTGTAATTACATATTATTTTTCTACTTGGTGTTCAATAAAAAAAATTCAATCAATTTGTCCATATGACGAAAGATTTTAATTCCCGGCCATTAGCTTAAATCTTTACAGAGCATGTCTAAGATATGATAAAAAAACATTGTATTTGTCCAGAATTATTAAGAAATCTGTATCATAGTTCAGAATTCTTTACTATGGGGTGCTTAGGATAACAACGCGACAATAGATGGCGGGTAACTTATAATTTCAAACAGGCAGTTCTCCTACTAACCGCACCTGTCTCCGAGAACCCGAGAGACAATGACGACAGTAATAAGCCAGCACAAATTTAGCCTATTCCACACTAGAGGGCGTTATAGTTAATTGTGCTTGGCGCCAATGGGCAGCATTCTTTTGCTCATGTCCACGATTATGAATTGGAATCTCTGGCTAGAACCTTTTGAATCAAACTACCTAACTTTTGTCTCCAAAAAATGTTTTTATTCCGGTAGTTTGAGTTCAAGTTGTTCAAAACAAGTACTATTTCTATTTATTTAGAGGCTTTGTCCTATATAGTTTGGCACATGGCCACATGACGCGTATAAACTAAGAAACAGACAAATTGTACAAAGATCATGTTATGATTATTCATATTTTTTATAAATCATTTATTAGTAACAAGTTTATAGATAAGTTCTGATTTCAGCAGGTGCATCTTATAACTATTATGTACACCCGGATTATTTGAAAATGAAACACTTGAATCGCTGGTTTGACTAATTTGGCGCTATATTGATCGCAAAATTTGTGCAATTTACGGAACACTGGGCGACTTCTGTAGCAGTTAATTTGAAGTCCAAGATCTTTTCAATAAAACTGAACGGCGGACTTGATTGATCCTGATGGGTGTGCTAATTTATGAAAACGATCCTTGAACGGTGCTTAAGTGTAAATTTTATTAAATTAGTTTTTTTTACAATTTTCGGCAACTGAGTGCGGCATGAATGAAATCATCAAAATAGCCGCTACGTGACTTATCGATGTTTTGTCGCGTAACTTGAGTAGAGTGCTCGTAAAATAGTATTTATGTTTAGAGCAGTCTTGATTCGATATAGAATCGAATATGGGAAGTTTTTAAACGGCACTGTAAGGAAAATTCAATTTTAAATATGTAATTTAGTAGTTCGCAGGTCAGTCTTGGATATTTCTTGGGACCGCGAGCTTCGTATCATTTCCTTTTGTAGCATCTTAATCGGTGAGCTTATTTTTTTTAACTAATTTAACGAATATCATCGACTTCTCAACATTATTAAAAGGAGCAAACGTAACTTCATTAATTTGTCGCAAAAGTTGGTGAACAACCCCATAGTGACCTAGTGTGAGTGGTGTTAGAGAAGATCCGGTTCCACCAGATACAGCTATCGATGAAGATGGATCTATCGCTAACGTCTGTGATGTGATAACGATATCGATAACTATTCAACCGCAAAGCGAAGAATTAGGTACAACCGACAGCAGAGATAATGTCCACCTATTAAACTTTAAACTAGTTTATTTTTCATATAAAACAAACACAGACATTAAAATTTATATTTTGAAATAATGGAATAGATGCATTGGATTTCGTCTACCTAGTACACCATCTGTAGAAGACTTTTAAAAGTGTGAGATGGACATTATCTCTGCTGTCAGCCGTACATAACTTAGCCTATAACCTACACATTTACCACTGGTTAATAAAGCTAGTTTTAGTATTTCAGTGATGATGGTTGTTGATGTACCCCTAAAGTTTCTTGAGTTTGCATTGATCTACTCCACTAAAGGTATCCCCTCAAATCAAATTAAATGTGTCTTAATTTAATTATTTTGTCATTGTCAATGTCATACTGTCAAAAACAGTGACTACTAGCTATAGATTAAATAATGTATTTAATATACAGGGTGGGGCAATAGTGCGTCCGACTTCGATAGCTCGAGTTCTTTGATAGGTAGAAATTTGATTTAAAAACACAGATAAACTAGAGAAAGAAGTCTATAACCGAAAATTATTTTTGAACATACAGGGTGAGCCAAGACAATTATATAGAGGTAACTAATATTTTTTTAAATTGAATGTGGTGTGCCTTTTCTTAGTCTCTTTTCAATCCAATATTATTGCTGACTATTTCCAAACCACTTGGATGTAGCGATTTTTTTTGTTCAAGTAATGGCATTTGCAGATGCATGTTAAAAAAATCTTACTACAGTCACAATTATGAGTTCTAAGAAAAAATTATGTAAAGACTAGTTAGGAAACATCTGTGAAATGTCTTTCATATATTTTAATTTTTGAAAAATTATACAGCAGGGTGGCTAAATTTAATTTTTTAATTTAGAACTTTTGAATTTAACTTTCTCAATTTTTTTAAATGGAACACTCTGTATATTTTTTAACGATATGATGTAGAAACTAAAAACGAACATTTTTTGTATGCAGACCCTTATGGCTATTTGTAACCATTTTCGAAATATCGCCAAATAATTACAAAATTCAAGAATAATTCTAAAAAATTAGATCGTTTTCCAAATAACTCGACAAAAAACTTCAAATGTTTCAAAATTGACACAAAAATGACAACTGACGACAGGTAACTGCGATAAATGTGATCGAATAATATAAAATGCAAAAAATGATCAAGATACAAAAATAAAGTGAACTTACTAAAAAAACTTATGCTGTTTTTATATGGAGCACTTATTACAATTTTATCTGTCAAGTAATTTGAAAAACAATCTAATCTTTTAGGATTATTCTTGAATTTTGTAATTATTGGGCGATAAATCGAAAATGGTTACAAATAGCCATAGGGGTGTACATACAAAAAATGTTCGTTTTTAGTTTCTGCATCATTTCGTTAAAAAATATACAGGCTGTTCCATTTAAAAAAAATGGAGAAAATTAAATTCAAAAAGTTCTAAATTAAAAAATTAAATCTAGCCACCCTGTATCATTTTTCAAAAGTTAAAACGATTCAAAGACATTCTACAGATGTTTCCTAACACTAACTAGTCTTTACATAATTTTTTCTTAGAACTCATAATTGTGACTGTAGTGATTTTTTTAACATGCATCTGCAGATGCCATTATTTGAACAAAAAAAATTGCTACATCCAAGTGGTTTGGAAATAGTCAGCAATAATATTGGATTGAAAAGAGTCTAGGGAAAGGCTCCGAAAAATTTTCTTTTACACACCACAGTCCATTTAAAAAAATGTTACTTGCCCCTGTATAATTGTCTTGGCTCACCCTGTATGTTCAAAAATAATTTCCGGTTATAGACTTTTCTCTCTAGTTTATTTGTGTTTTTAAATCAAATTTCTACCAATCATAGAACTCGAGCTATCGAAGTCGGACGCACTATTGCCCCACCCTGTATTAGTGGTATTAGATTATATGTAGTACCAATGATAGTACGTATATAGGTATGTATTTAAAGTATATACCACTATCCAACACCACTGTCAGCTATTCTACATATTTTTTTGCAACTTTTTGTGTAGCAACAATTTACCTGGTTTAGAGTATATTATGAAATTTAGTGTAGGTATAACCTATATTTTGTAATTTATTCTTATCGAACAGTGCGACTGTCCTTTGTGTCGTTTCTTTTCGAATAATGTTGAATGTTGTCGGTTGTGCAGGAATTCGCTTTCTGGAGCAACGATAAGAGATCCATTTAAAAGGTTCGTAAAAGCACTTTTATTCTTACTTGCTGTATTAACGTATGTCATTTTAAGAAATTTTTTAGTTATCTTGAACTTGTTGTCAAGCCATAACTGCGATGTTAGTAAACATTGTTCAACAATTTTATTAGCGAAAAAATAACCATGTACTGGAAATGTCCATTTTTGAGAGTGAATCTGAATGTTTGGACACCCAATATACTAGTGAGTCAAACCTTTTACCAATAAATAACTTTCTTATTAACTAAATTTTTTTGAAAATTCTCACTATTTATAGGTACTGGGATAATTTGTACTCATGCTGATTATGATTTCCATTACCAGATCAGTTTGCTTCCAAAAGACCGTAAATACAGGCCCTGTATAATGCTGATATGCTAGTATGCAATAATACTACGACGTTGTCAAAATAATTAGGTCTCTGAAAATTGTATGCACACTATACAGGGTGCTTCTTACAAAACGGTTCAAACTGTATTTCCGTTATTTATTATCCGATTTGAATTAACAAAAATCTTTAGCAAATTATTCTTTAACCACTACAAAGTGGGCGTAATAGAGATTTTTTTCAATTATTAACTTCAATGTCAAATAATGCTCAATTTTTTTTTTCAAATAAAAACGTGATTTTCTTAAGGTTTTATTTGAAGAACAATAGTTTTATGAATACAATGTTGTCTAAAAAATTGACTTTGGTTCAATATTCATTCAATGAAATAATTAAAATGTTTATTAAGAATATAAGTATATCGTATTGTAACTATTTTTGGCTTTCAAGATTACTTTCTTATAAAGAAATAAATAAATAATGGATAACAATCAACTGAACGACATGTTGCAAGTGTATTTTGATTGAATGCAACAAAAATTGTGGTCAAGCAGTGCGAATTTACAACGATCGCATTCCAAACAGAGAGGTTCCAAAACGTCGAATACTTGCAGAAACCTTGGACTTCTAAAAAACCTCACCAGAAGAAACGCCAATTTGGCAGAAGTGTTGAATTAGATGTTCTTCTGAGTGGTGCTTCACTTGAGGTATTAAAAAACATAAGTTTAAACCATGCATACCTCAAAAAGTGCAGACATTGGAGCAAAATGATCAAGGTCGGAGAGAGCAATTTTGCCATTTTATTTGGAAGCGATTCAGATTTAAAAAAATTGTTAGGACAATTATTTGGCCAGATGAATGTATACTTTTCGTAATAATGGCATTTTTAATAGCAACAATCACCGATACTGGTGCCAAGAAAATCCCAGAGTAATTATTAGAGAAATTTTCAGTGCTTGATTAATTTTGTGATTCTTTATTGACGGTACTCTAAATCAAGAAAAATACAACCAATTGTTATCTGAGAAAATTGCAATTTTTTTTGATGAGTTGCCCCTTGCAGAACATAATCGAGTCTACTTTCAACAAGACGAAGCTCCGGCGCATAATGCCAAAATAAATGTGCATTGGCTAAACACTGAATTTAGTAATAGATGAATAGGAACATATATACGTATATACCAATTCAGTATGATCTGCGCGTTCACCCGATCTTACGCCACTTGATTTTTGGTTGTGGAGATATCCTTAAGATATCTCGCGTTTATCTAACACCTTCAGAAAACCGACTTATTTTGATGCAAAGAATTACCAATTTTTGTCGTGAAATAACTCCCAATTTTATATCGAGTACGGCTTGGGGAGTAGCCAGAAGATGTCAATTATGCATTGTTGAAGGTAGCGGTCAATTTGAGCAACATTTGTAAACAATTTTGTAGTTTTGTTCAAACACGTTTGGTTGTTAATAAAATCGTTCTTTTTTTTTCATGGCACAGTTGAAAATTTTATAAAAAAAAGCAACTGATTCTCGATAAACATTTTAATTATTTCTTTCAATCTATATTGTACCAAAGTCAACTTTTTAGACATCATTGTATTTAGAAAAATATTGTCCTTCAAATAAAACCATAAGAAAATTACTTTTTTATTTAAAAAAAAAGTTGAACATTGTTTGACATTAAAGTTAATAATTAAAACAATCACTATTAGGGCCAATTTGTATATAGTGGTTAAAAAATAACAATAAGTTTCTATAAACATAGGACCGTTTTCGCGTTACTTTTGATATACAGAGCGATAATTTTTTATATTTTTATTGTTCTTTTTTTAAATAACGCCGATTCTACGTGAGATATTTTTATTAAGCTTGGTGGGTGTAAACTAGATGTAAACAAATTAAAAACTAATTTTTAGTTTTAACCAATGGTCACTATTTTTTCCAGAAACAAAAATTATTTTGTGAATTGTACTTCATTTTGTAATAAAAAAAATTTCTTTACTATTTTTTGTAGCTTGTACTATTTTTCAGTAAAAAAATAAATAACAATTATTTGTATGTAAAAATAAATAATTTTTCTTTTTACATTTTTATTAAAATAATTCTTTAACTAGATAACTAAAATCCATTTCTGATGAAATTAGTCAAGTAATATAATTGTAATTGACTGTTAACAAAATAATAACAATTTTGTGAAAAAGAAATCTAATGTAGTTTCGGAGTTTAAAAAAAATAAAAAACCTTTATCGCCATGTATATCAAAAATAACATACTTCAATATTGACATTCAATTATAAAACTGCTCGTATAGAGGCTCTACGCACATGGTGCATGTCAGAGACCAAGTGGTTGATGGACTTGATATTTGAGTTCATACTTAAAAGCAAGAAGACGAAAGGTGGTAGAATAGTAAAAGAAATATTAAAAAAGACAAATTGAGTCATAATCACGTCATCAGTAAGAGCTTCATAGATGTGATTT
This sequence comes from Schizotus pectinicornis, assembly GCA_951805265.1. NCBI lineage: Eukaryota > Metazoa > Arthropoda > Insecta > Coleoptera > Pyrochroidae > Schizotus > Schizotus pectinicornis. The sequence goes on along the minus strand of OX638204.1, from coordinate 17,077,921 downwards.
TACAGTAGGCACAGCTGAATATCTGGGAGAAGCTCACAAAAAAATGAAGTCAATGTGAATGTACATTTTCGAATTAAAGCCAAATAATATGGAATATAAAATTGCTTCTGAGGTCCCTTCACAGCAGTTTTATCAAAAAAATTGTCTACATTTGTTATAGAAACCTTGATATCCGTTTCAAGGTGACCAATAGATATACGAGTTTTTCTTCTTAGAAGGAGCGTGTTACAACATGACTTGGAGTCAATAGATGATACAACCGGCATAGAACCGGCATTTGGAACAAACGTTGGCTTAATCTCGTGAACAATGACCAAAACCAAAAGAAACAATAGCGTACGTACAGTACACTACCGTATCGAAAAGTCTGTGTAGCTAACTAGAGTCTAAACTCTAGTAGACCATCTCAAAAAGCGTCAAGTTGAGGGTAGATACTTCTGACTGGAATTGAGATTAGCTGTGGCTAATAATTAAAATGATCACTTGCTCACTTTGTTTACAGATAAGTTTACCGCACGTAAAAATTTGTTGGTAGTGGGTCTGTATTTAAAGGGGGTCAAGCGGTTGACAGCGTTTTGAGTTTATATTTACAAGTATGGTTGGCTGCCTAAACGGAACACAGTCACAGAAACATGAGATAGTTTGATTTGACTGACAAGTTGCTGCAATTATACAGGGTGTTTCATAACTGAATGCCTTCATTGAAAGGGGTTAATGTGTGTATGATTCTAAGTTTAAAAGTTTTCGCAATATTTTTGATATACAGGGCGATAAAGATTTTGTTTTTTTTTAATAATTCCGAAATTTTTCTTTCACAAAATTGTAATTAATTTGTATATCGGTTTAAGGCTGTAAGAAGGTCCTTAACATTCACAAAAATTGGTTTGTAAGGTACCTTTATAACTGTATTAGGAATGTAAAAATGACATATCGGTAATGTAAAAACGATATAATGGTAATGTTAAATTTTTACAATACGATTATTAATTTGCTGCCACTGTTTGAACTCAGTATAACATTTTTCGTATCTCACTTTCGACTTGGTTGGGAATAAGGGCTTGCATAGCTTTCTCAGCACTTTTTAGCACGTTTTCAGACAAATTAGCGTCACTCATTTTACAAATTATTGAATTTTTAAAAAATAAAATATTTGTTGACAAATAAACATCTTTGTGACTACCTAGCAACCAACTTGTATAACGATTTTGATTTTTACAGAAAAAGTTGCAAATGAACTTTTGATTGATTAATGCAGTCATAATAATTCATCAAAATGCGAAGGTGGTCGCCTGAAATCGATAAAATATTGAACAAACCTCGATGTTATGACATATTACAGCCTTGGATGTCTTAAATTCCTCACTCTTTGAGCTCGGATTTCAACCTGACATCTGCGGCTGTAATAAATGTCATAACATTTCTCGGTATGTTAATAGCTATAACAGTCAATTACAATTTTATTAACTAATTTAATCAGAAATGGGTATACCTAAGGTATCCAATTGTTAAAGACTTATTTCAATAAAAAGTATAAAAAGTACCTTAAGTAAAAAAATACCTATTTTATTTTTACATTATAATATTTGTTCTTTATTTCTTTACTGAGAAATAGTTTAAGATAAGGTACGAAAAATAGTAAAGAATTCTTTTTTATTACAAACTGAAGCACCATTAATACAATAATTTTTGTTTGTGAAACAAGCAGTGACGTATCATTTTTTAATTCAAAATAAACAGGGTGACCTTAATTGTAACGCCATTGGTTAAAACTAAAAATTAGTTTTTTCACAAAAAATGTCCCTCTACTCTAATTCTAGTTTATACTCACCAAGCTTAATAGAAATATCTAATGTACCTAGTTTTGGAGTTATTAAAAAAATTAAAAGCTTTATTGCTCTGTATATCAAAAATAACGCGCAAACGGGCCTATGTTTATAGAAACTTATTATCTTAAAATCATAAGTACGCAGATTAACCTCCCTCATTATTGACATTCAATTATGAAACACCCTGTATATTTTGAATGGAACGTAAAAAATACTAAAGCAAAATGTAAAGAATGTTCACCTACAATACGCGTGTTGCAGTTGATTGCAGCTAAAAAAAATTAGTACATCAATAGTAGGATTTTTCTCCAACTCCACGATCGCATAAAACTGTTAGAATGCTGGCTGCAATCAACTGCAACACGCGTATTGTGTCGACTGTCTCTCTTACTCACAGAGAACAACAAGTTTAGCCTAGTTATTTTCGACGCGGTGCGCTCCAATGGATTTAAACGCGTGATCAACTGATGATAAATGAGACACCAACGGAGATACGCCTCCGTTGGTGTCTCATTCTTATCCATTGAAGTGAGCAAGACAAGACTATAAGCATCACTTTCCCGCAAATTTGCTGTCTTATTTATTTTAGTGAATTAGAATGAGACATCAACGAGGGTGCGATTTAAGGGGTGTAAGCTTACACCCACTGAACAACACCACGTTGAGAATAACTCATGTCTCGGATCACCTAGTCGTTCTCTGCCAGCAATAGAGACAGCCGATAATACGCTTGTTGCATTCTGACAGTTTTCTGCGATCGTGGATATGTTAGAAAAATTCTATTATACCTATACTGAAGTCAACATCAAAGTTGGGATAAGTATCCTGACGCCCGAGGAGAGTTGAATCGCTGACCAACACTTGTTGGGTACCGCGTTTCAAGTTGCTTGTTTATAGAACTTTAGAATAATTTGATAACAACTTTTTAACCAGGAAATAAAAGTGAATCCCCGAGCTGCGGTGACTGGGAATCGAACGCAGTACAGTATCTGTCCAAAAACAAGTCACGACTTGTGAAGCGAAATCGGCAATTTCGAATTTCTGCAAAACGGGCTGTAGGAGGACAGAGAAGAAGAAACAGTGTGTCTTATTTATCGATAGTCACTGTACACCAACGAGCAAGATATTAGGCACGACTCGTGAAGCAAAATCGGCGATTTTGAAGTTGTTTAAAACGGGCTATATAAGTGACTGTCAGCGAGACCTGCAGACCTGTCAGTCTGTCGTATTGGACCGCAGCAAATTCTTATCGCCCAATAGTGCTACGGGTAATAAATATTTGTTCCGTTTGAAGTTTATGTCTACCCCAAACGTTATTCACTTCCCTCGCCCGGTCGCGAATAACCTGGAAATGGGTAGGTCGCAATGCCTTCCCCATCTTACCAAATGGAGTTGGTTTACACATCGTGCCTAATTTTTTGCTCGCCAGTGTACCTGCCGCTCCAAATCACGGAGGTCTACCTACTCTTTTTCTGTTAAATCGTCTTCTCATCTCTTTCGAGTTCCCAGTCGCATATTACCCAATAATTATAACCAAATATGTTGGGTTTTCGGATTGCATCTGCAAATGTTGATTCAATTTTGTTGTTTGCTGTTATACAGTCCTAAGGAAAGAAATAAGTCCAAGAGAGCGCAGGGTTTCTCCGGTGTCTTTTACAACAAACTATACCCCATGTGAGTTTACGTTCACTTAACACGTGGATCGCCTGCTCAGTGCTCCTACTTCCATCTAGGGTTACCATATGGTAACCAAGAGGAGGACATGCCCTCCATTAAAATAAATAGTTCTCCCAACCTCTACCCACCTCAAAATGTCCTTCTTTTAAACCGATTTACAGACCAAATGGTCCACCTTTTTCATTTTTGCATCTGGTAACCCTACTTCCATCGCGCTAATCCGCTAGCTGCTTACCTACCCGGCCATACCACTTTCTTCACCCGCATAATTATTATTGTGTGTACAACAAACGTCTAATTTTCTGTCTTGGCCATTTTTGTTATTATTTTCAGACTTATAAGGTTTGCGGCGTAATAAATAAAAAAGACCTTTTTTAAGAATATGATGCACTTGCATTCGAGTTGGTGGCAGGCAGTTTAAACACATCTGTTGAGTTTTATTTGTTTTATTTTTTAATATACATATCTGTCACTGCAATTTAACACGTATTTTAATTCGATTTCCTAATTATTAACATAATTTCACAATGCGCTTCGCAGTCAAATGAAAATATTTTTTTTTTCTAATGTAAAACATAGAAATTGTTACACCATTTTGAAAACTACACTCAATGAGCCATCTTTTAGAATAACTTGCCAGGTTAGCGTGGTATTTTTTTCAAATGTATGAAGAATCAAAGTTAGGTCATTAAAAAAATCATGTATCAGTCAAAAATGTATTTTTCTTTTCCAAAGATCTGGCTCTAGTAATGTTTCTTTGCCTTTTGATCAATAGCGGGGCTATTCGGGGTTACGTAACAACAATTAGAATATTATAATACGGAATTTTGGAATTGTAGCACTCTAAAAACTGATCAGAGGCGTCGATTTTCACAAAATTCATAAAAGTCCCAATATCTCAAAAACTAATAACTTTTTACTAAGGTCATATTATGATATTCTGGTCAGTAATGAGCTGGTCTATCAGCCCTCTACGGGTTGACGTTGAGTTTTGGGACACCCTGTATATTTTTTGCACTTTGTCCATTTAAAAAGAATGACGAAAGTCGGAATATAATGATGTCCGAAGCACACAGACAAAATTATGACGCGAGATCACTGTTTCAAATTTTTATTTAAACATTTAAAGTTAATACCTAGTGAACTCAGAAAGGATGAAAACAGGCGCATACTTGTCGCTCCCAATGGGCGGTAGGTTGTTGTTGTACATGACTGCGTTGAGTCAGGCTCTAAAACTCAAGCAAATTTTCAGGATTTTGTTAGATTTTTATAATTTGTAAACATCAGCCTCGGAGGTGTCTTATTTTGGAAGTCGATCGGTCAAATACCTTTAAAAATACAGTTATTTGAATTTGATCTTTGATTTATCACCAAAATTGCAGCTAAATCTTATTTTATTCTGTAGCCATTTCAAAGAGGACCATCAAATGTCCGAGCCAACAGCATTATCTTTCAAACGAAACAAAAAAATTCTGAAAATTTTTTAGTTTTTAAATTTTTTAGCTTTAGTTTTGGAGCCTGACTCGACGCAATATGAGACTGATATCAATCTACCGCCCATTGGAAGCGACAAGAATGCACCTCTATCTTCATCCTAGTTGTCCCTAGTTGCAAATTACGGCGGGAATTAAATATAGCTACCTATGAATGGATAAATAGAAAAAATTTGTCAATATTTTATTTTAGGGTCATTCTCTTTTATATGGAATAGGTACCTAATTAAATTCTTAAGTCCGTCCCGCTGATGGTTACCGATTTGTAACACTAGTCAAATCTGTATTTCATCAGTATTCTCTGATCCGGATATATTATACTATGGGCTATCCTGATGAAATGTGTAAAATTAAGGATCATTTGTTTTTTTCAAATCAATGCCAAAAACAGAGATTAAAAAAAACAAATTGACGTGCTATTGTTTTCTCGCGTTAAAATTTTGAAAAGATAGTTGGCCATCCATGGGTTGAGACAACTGTGTATCGTGCATCGTGCATCATAATTTGACAGCTCTCTAAAATGAAGTGGTCTATCGAAGAAACTTCAATTGTTTCTTGTATTTCTGAACGGCGAGGTATAAGGCGGGCGGTGCAAAGTCGAAATAATATTTATCAATCGGCCAATTCCTGCAGTGCTGGTAATTAACGTGGTGATTCGATGGCAGATGAAACACGCCGCTGACTGACTGACTGGACCCGCATTTAAGGTTAGAATTCGACCGCGAAATTTAAAAAGATAATGGGGCTGCATCGATCTTGTGTATTTTTACCCGTCAACCTCGCATCAGTCGGCCGGTTGAAACAGGATGAAGAGAGACGGAACGATTGGTACCGACCGCCGCCGCCGCACGGTCGTAAACTTGTTTTCGTTCGGTTGTTTTTTGGAAAAAATCTGTCATTAAAAGGAAATATTTTCTATCCGTCGGTCAGCCGCACGCCCTCCCGGATCCAGGAATAATTAGTGGGAAATTTAAAGAAATACCTATTCTCTCACACGAGCTCGTTAAATTATTTCCACATTATTTGATGATTGTGTGCGACGACGACGACGAGTGCGCATAACAGACGAATCCCGGAGAAGCATCGGCCGGCGGCCGGGTGAAAATTGACCAAACCGCAAAACGGGGAATATCCAGATAGAAGGGACTATGAAAGGATTGAGGATTGGAAAGCGGCTGCGGCGGCGCTTTCTTTTGTACTTGGCCCGTTCCGCAGCTATTTATACTGCACGCCAACTAAGAATTTCGGCCAATTATCAATTTTTCGATTCCGACAATTCCGTCGGAAAAATCGATCAGCGACTCCCGCCAATATAAGAAATTCGGCCATGCTTTATATTTGTGTACGCGCAAATTTTGATTATCTTATTTCCATTATTACGCTCGTAATACAGAATAGAAGTTTCGAAATTATCCATTCCATGGTTATATGTAACTAGACGGGCGGCGCTTGTCATTACTCGCTTTCGTCCGCTTTGTTTGTTTAACGTGGCCGTCGACGGTACAACTGGACGATTGTAGGAGAGAAATAGACTGGAGGGTCGGTGCCGTAGCTTTCCGTGAAAGCAGTACACTGTAGCCTAGCTACTCGCACTGAAATGGTGACGTCAGTGAAAAGAGACGACGCTATGCCACAACGCGCCAACCGACAGAGACAGCAGTAGAAGAAACTTATTAGGGAAGGGAGAACCAAGCGACCCAACCTAACCATACTCCAGCCGGTTCGGAAAGCTATCCGAATGCCGGAATAGAGAGAGACGGACTATGTTTTATGCATGGCAGTGAATCGTGAACTGGCCCACAACGGCTGAGTCACAGTAATTGATAATAACTTAGGCATTGCTCTGTTCGCTGTACTGGTGTGTACGTTTACTTTTGGGAAGGAACATGAAGACCGTACTCTTGCAGATTTTCGAAATTGATTGATGCGCCGCCGTCAAAAGATCTATAACGTTCGTTAGGGGGTTGTTGAAGGGCCGGCGTCCTAACGCCGGCACGTTTTTTGCCGTATCTCGCGCCCTTCGACAAGGTTAAAACTGGATAACCGCCAAATTTGAATAACGCATCGGTGGAGGGATAAACTGTTGTCGTAATTTTATCTTTTGAAATTTCTGGCGCGCCAGGAACCGATTTCTCTCAAATAATTTCAATCATCGTCGGTGCGGGAAAGATCCCGGTGACCACCATTTATCAGCGTTCCAGCATTCTCACCAATCAGCATCCTGAATACTTTTCTTCGCCGTCATCAAACAGTATGGATAAGGATAATGGTGCCTTCGCATATCCAAATGACAGACGACCGCTCTCATTTCCATTAAACCTCGCGGTTTGAGCGTTGCGTTAGAAGAATCAAGAAATTTTATTGTTTCAATTAAACGAATCTTTAAAACCTGCCGTGTTTTAGAAAATAAGGCACACCGGTAAGAACGTCAAAAATTATTCTTTTACTTTCCTTCGTCTCCTTTTTGTTATCAAAGTAACACCGAGGTTTTACACAGTCGGCTGTGAAAGTAATCGACATCCTGCGTTGCGTTTTCGAGACAAATGTACAGGTTAACCAAGCTGCAATCAGTCAGTCAGTGCACCTACATACTATAAGCTTCCGTTATGAAGTATCACGATAGGTAAATGTTTTTTACTCAACCTCACATCTGATACAAAAAACAAAATTAATTTCTCATTTACCATATATATCACATAATTCTGAATCTCAGAAACATAGTGGTAAACACTAAATACTTATTAGTGCTAAAGTTACCATATACTACCACCATGCGATATCTTTGTATCTTTGAAATTAAAGGAGACAGATAGAAAATGTACGTAACGACTATTGTTTCATCTGATGAGTATCTGTTATGTGATGGCCCAGTCAGGTAAATCAATTCGTCCCATATAACCATACTCATCGGCAATAAGAAAATCGTTCAATTTATCTATTTTTCGCAATTATCTTATTGGATATGTACCTATACATCCAAATATGTAGTTTCATCTATTTAGGGTCCGATTTCAAGTTGAGATTTGCGATAATCACAATCCAGCCAATCCTCGTTGTTTATGAGACCAGCTTGACGAATCGGCGAGTCGACCTTGATTCTCTACTTTACAACTTCCCAAAGTTCGTACAAGTTGTGGCACTTGAGGCAGGTGCAACTTTGCGGCACTGTGATAGGGAAAATCAAAATCTCGGCTGGTTTGCGGTGTTTCCACTGCAACGGAAGTTGCAGTTAGTCGCAAATCTCGACTTAAAATCGGGCCATTAAGTTTTGAAGGCGGACTGTCGCAGTAGAATGTGATTCATCGTTGGGGTTCTAGAGGTTACAAGATGGTCAAAAAGCTGTAGAACATGACATTGGTGAAGAAAGCTGGATCAAATTGAAGGTGTGCAACTCGTCAAGAATTTTTCAAGAATTGTTTGGAATTAGTTGGAGAAGGCTAAAGGGGATCAGTTCTAACAGAACGATTCTCACTAATTCTACACTCATGATATAGATTGTAGATGGCCTGAAGTCTTCTTTATTTGTCACAAATTAAGTGCTGCCTGCGATAACGAAATGATTTGATGGCAAAGGCTTGAAGATTTGTTCCGTGCAATTTCGTTCCTAGGCTTAGCTACGTAGCGAAGAAAAGAATGTATACTGTCGTTTGCAGCTTAGTTGAGCGATTAGACAAACTCCAAGGTCATCTGTGCGCTAGCATACGGGCATTCCATTCCCTTCCCTTTTACCAGCAGTCAACTTAACTTCAACCGACAGTATACACATTAGATAAAGATGCAATGACTGTCAGAAAAGTACATTAGATATATTACCTACCGATATCCGTTATCCCATGTTATTCCTTTTTGGACCAATTACTGGGAAAGTTTCCATGTTAATGCTTGATAATTAACTAATTATTTGTATGAAACAACGTTTGATTTGGTCCTCAAGAAGCCCAAACTTAAATCTTATATAGACCATGCTTCAGAAAAAAATGAAAGTCTGCGAACCCGGCAGATCTATCTGCAGCAGTTGCCCAAACATGCTGAAACTTGATCAGGAGGCCATCCGACATCTTTTTAAGGGTACAACAAGTTACAATTTACATAGAAACTTGAGAAGCTTATATCTATTATAATTCCTTCTATTTTTGTTATTTTAAGACTTATCTATCTATGTTTGTTATCACATTTTCACAGTATAACTATATTATAAAAGTTGATAGTATTGTACAGTTGTGGCGGAAATGGAAACATCTACTCTAGAAACGTGAACTCTAAAATTTACCCTGCGTTTTTGGGGCTTACATTCACGCGCTCGGCCAGGGTGTCTAATAAATATCCTATTACTGTATTGTAGCCTTAAAATTATCCGCAAGCCGCAAATAGCGCAACCCACCACCCCAAGTTACTACATTGGGGAAAAATAGGTATCGCTCTTTCCATTTTTGCCACAGCTTCATCTCGCACTCACACCCCAGTGTTTGAGCGGTCGTGAGGCGGCAGCGTAGGTGCCGCGCATCGTGATGACTTAGAAAGGAGGGCAGACATATCCACTTGAGGTGTGGAATAGACTTGTCTGGGATCGGGACCTCAAAAACATTATGTCTAAAGAAAGCGATCTGATGCTCCGATACTCTGATTACGAAAAACGTCAAATTAATTGTGTCAATTGTGTCAACGCACTCAAAATTGTTTAAAATTCGCGGCTAAATCCAGCCGAATTACTGAGCATGTATTGTGGGAGCCAAGATTACGTGTATTATGCTTTGTTGCCGTTAAAGTGACGTTAGCTTCTATTGTTATTCTTTATAAACAATCACCGTCAAAGACTACCTTCAATAGGGGGCACCATTGGTAGTTTTTATTATCGTTTTAGAGTTCTGCTTCTTTTTTAGACGCAATTGTATGATTTATACCAGTCGTTTGGCAATCTTCTAAAGATGCTCGATCAGATGTAGCTCTGAACATTATAGCAATCAACCCATAAAGGACACAACATCTTTCACAATGTTTCAAGATGAGACAGTGCAATTATGAATCTTTTCTGAAGAAAGAACTTTACGAGCCTAGGCATATACCCGCAGAACAGCATGAAGCACCAAATATTGAAACACCAACTCTAAAGCCTTTTTTGATTTTAAATTTTAGAAAGATTGTTTGGCTTTCTAGCCTGTATGAACTGCAACCAATGAGACTTTTTTTGCAAAGTTTACAATGACTTTGGGAGACCTATTCTTTACTTTGTCAGGCAATAAACTCTCACTGTCGAAGTGAATTAGTCTACCGAAGCATTGAGGAAATATTGCAACTAGCGCACGTTTATCAAAATTCTTTGCCAAATTTGTCCATATTCATCAGTTGATCTATCTTGATTTTGTCTGTGAACATAACTTGTTTCCACTAATTAAAAGGTCAATTAAAATAATAACTGGCCAAATGTAATGTTACTACTAGAATTCTATTCTTTTTGATGAACCTGTTATGTCCGTCCTGGTTAATTCCAGGAGATTCTAGGTTTACCTGCGAGCAAAGCTTGGTCCTACTGATCACTGACAAAATGTAATCTGTCAGCGCCAACTGTATTTTTTCGGGTAAGTAGAGGTGCAATTGCTAGACCTCTGGTGCATTTCGTCATTTGATGGTTTAAGTTAAAATGTTCCCTGTTACCAATAACCAAAAGACATCCATCTTTCTTGTAAGTAGATCTTTTTCACCCTTATTCTTGTCTTTTAAAATTGGAACCTATAGTTCCAAACCAACGCAAACATCATTTAACTATGACTAGTCAGTTTAGCAGCTTCTAATCTTTGATTCTCTAGAAAGTTGACAACTAGGCACTCGATTAATACGAGTAACATTCTTTCTTTGGCGACATACACCGAACGAAGTAGGTCTGTGAACGATGCAATTATCGAAAAATAGTTTCTAATATTAATTTCTTGGTACCTACATCTTTTTAATTACTATTACGTTGACACATTGCTGGTTGTTTACCTGCCAGAAGACTGAATGCTGTTATTTTGTTGGAAATATCAAATAACTTTTCTGCCAGTGCCTTTTTTTCTTTCTTCTTTTTTTTTATTCCATTTTGAAGAAGTTTTGCTGTTGACACGTCATCCTTACCTTCTCATTGATTTTCTCCGTTTTCAATCAGATCTCAGAAATGATCTTAGATCCACTACCTTTATTCCTATTATCTTTACTTAGGGTTGCTGATTCTACTGTAAATATAAGAACGAATTCCGATTATTTCTGAAAATCAGATAATGACTATTAAAAAATAGAAGAAGAGCTCAAACTTTTGTATGTTGATACCGGTCACTAGAGCATTTTGATGGCTAATAAATAGTAAAATGTAGCGTTTCTACCCCAACATTGCAAGTACTTAGATCATAAAACGATACAAAAATGTGCTAACACGAGTGCGAGAAAAGTAACCTTACTTCTCTTTAACCTTAAAGTAAGATAAGTGACTGCTTGTGGGATGGTGGAATGAATGTAGCAGAAAAAACGATGATAAAAACGATGATCACTCTAAAATTTAGAGTAGGTATCACCGTTTTTTTTTTGCTTCAGAGAAGTAAAGTCACTTCTCTCACAGTCGTATTAGCACATTCTAAATTATTATTATTATTATTTAATTTGGTCAAATTTCAACTTGACCTCAGCCAAAATTAGTTATTTTTACTTAGTTCCTTTGATATAATTTATCACAACTTATGTGATCATGCGGCGCGCTGCGAACGCTGCTGGTACCTAAATCCTATATACTAACAATAAGTAAATAACAGAAGTATTGAAGAAGGTTGCGTTCAACACGATGCCTGCGTATATTTGCTGTATGCTGTATGATGTGGTGGAGCTGGAGTGCCAGTTGTCATTGCGACGGCACGTTCGTTGTAGTTCGTAGTTTGCCGCCCGATAGCAGACGTAGACTTTTAATCTGCTTTAAGTCTAGTCTTATTAACTACAAACGCGATTTTTATAATGTTTCCATCATATGATCCGCTTTGTATTTTATTAGAAACGTCATTTTCGAATTGGAACGACAGTGACCAAAAAGACTATTTAAGCTGTGATAAAGCCATGCTTCAAAGTGTATCGTTGAAATTTTAAGAAATTGTGGTACTCTGTATTCGAGTGGTTATGTAAAAAAATGGTTTTCAACAATTTTTTGAAGTCACTGATCTACTCTACCATGTCCTGAATACGAAGTCATTTGATATTTATCTCTGCACAGTGCAAATTAAAAAGACTCAAAAACTCTTAAACAGCAAGAAAAATTACGAGAACTGCTGGAAAAATACCAGTTGCAACTCAATTCCGCGAGGAACTAAAAGGTACTACGCTCGCATGACACCAAATTCGTCAAAGATATAAATTCCCGTATTACAAAATCTTAAATAAATATTGTTTTACTAGACATTACCACACGTTGTCAAGATATGGAAAAGCTTTATTTTGTTACACTAATGGATGCTTCGAAGTTTGTAAAACATTTTCACAAAGGCATTCAACAGTAAACTACCCTAAAATATTTACTGACTTCCATAGGTTAAAAAGTGAATTACAACTTATATTATGATAAATAAATTTTATGAAAATTCTAATTAAAAACAGCAGCATCCTTAAGGAAGCTTATAAATTGTCTTGTTTAATAGTGACTATTCTATTCATTAGTGTTTCCGCAGAATCGAACTCTTCCACCTTAAGAAGAACCAAAACCTACAAGCGTCACACAATTGCAAAAGACAAATGGACAAATTTGGCAAAAATTTCGATTGAAGGGGAACTGTTAAAAGAATTAATAAATGTACAACCATTCCATGATGATATCATTGTTAAGTTCGCCAGTTTGAAGAAGGAAAAAATTCACCTTACATTCAAAATACATTCAAAAAAGACTGGGTAAGTAGGTACTTATATGGTATTGCAAGAAAACACATCTTTTCTTTGTTTTCACGTTTGGCGAAAAATTATTTTCTTTCCAATGACTGAAAAAAAGAAGTATCTAGATTTAGCTCCTTGAACTACCCTTCCAGAGAAAGTGATCATCATTAATAAAAATTCAAAGTCTAAGATGTTAGAGAAATAGTCTTCAAGACAGAATAGACTTAAATTTGATATAATTAGTGACAATTAAAATCTTATTCACTGAAATTAACGAAAGCAAGGAAACATGTTAACGAGGTAGCATCATACAGAACAATCTAGTTATAGACTATTTCTCAATATTCCGAATCTGATTACAAAATTTTGTCTCAAATAATCAATTTTAAGAGTATGTATTTAAACAAATATTTCTAACATTTTATTTCTTTTTTTCAGTTTATAACTAATCATCAGCACGATTTAAAGACACCGTTCTCCTTCTTGTCATTTTAAATGAAGATTTTACTAATATTGCTGTTCTTGGGATCCACGAGGTGTCACTGAATGATTTTCACCAATTTTCTACTTTTCAGTAGAAGTAACTGTACTAACCTTCTACGATGAGCGAGAATACTTTTAAATGTATTTGACATAATACCAAGTTTTTTTTTTGAAAAAGAAATAAAAAGGTTCCCACTCACCCAACCCTTCTTCCCTTGCTGCTTCAAAGCAACAATTTCTTCTTTGGGGTTCAATGAATGCAAGTCTTTGCAAAATTGGATTAATATTTATTACTTTTTTTGAGGAAAGCGTTTCCAGAAAGGATATAGGTATAAGGCTTACAGAAATAATTTTCTTTTCAAATCGGCATAAGTATTATACCTGTAGATAAAAACAAAACTGGCTGTTTTAACCGAATTGAGACTAGAATGAGACTTTAAACTTGCTTCCAATTCGGTACATACCACAAAAAAAAAATAATAGTCTCTAGAAGATTTAGATTAGAAGTGCTTCTTCTGGAAGCATCTTGCTAATGAATCACAATAGAGACAGGGCAAGATAGAAATGGTCAAAACTCCAGATTCTTCAAAAACTGTGGTCATATGGTCTATTTATTTATTTTGGATGGCAAAACCCTAGTTTGCAAAAGTCAAGAAGCAACAGCTGCATCGTCATATTATTTTCAAAAACTAATGAAATGACCATTCTTCTTCCAAATCTGATTTCGTGAAGTAGTGTTTGATGCTTAACAGAAAAAATACTTGCAATTTCAAGGTAATAAGAGCTAATTTCCCTTTTTTTTTGTACCCATTTCTTTCATTCTGAACATTTTTGCAACTCCTCTGAAATGTCTGCTTGCTCTTATTATTTTAGTAATGTCAGTCCTACTTACTATAGCAAAATACGAGGGTAAATTAAAACCCAACTCCACGGCACACACGTTATAGATTGGCCACCATTAGACAATTGAGTAGACGTACCAAAGGTACTAACTAGGAGAGAGAGATGGGCATTAACGATCAGTTGATCTTTTAAACTAAGCATCCTAACAAACTACGTACTAGATTTCAGTTGCTGCTGCATCTACTGTAGGTCTAAGCAATAATTGGGAAACGATTCTATCCAGATCCACATATGTGTACACCCGCCTAATTAAGTAATACCTCACTGGGGGTGCGCAAATAATTTACTTTTCTCCACGTTATCATTAAATGTAACATAGGAAAACTTGTAGAACACATTAGAAAAGCACAGATTGTCAACTTTTTCTACGTTATACTAGATGATAATGTGGTAAACGTAGATCATTTGTGTACTCCCTGTGCATTACTTAATTGACCGGGTGTACCTATACACTTTGGGAGTGTCCTTTGCCAATATTTAAAAGATACCACGCTTATTTGTTTCGTGTAAATGCTCATCGACCAAGAAAATGTTTCTCAGAGTACCTACCTATCTTCTTAATTTACCGGATCTGGTTCCATTAGAGTTTCACTTGACTGTTACATTAGAATCCTATCACCATTGACAGATATTTGCCAAATTGCAAATGTCAGAACGAGGAATTAAACCGAGATTCTAAGGTTATAAGTTACAATCAGCCCTATTGCGTATCCATGATGTTTGGCATAACATGAGGGCTTGCCATTAGAATGTGACCGGTAGGGTCTACATTTGAAGTGACGGTCACATTCTAATGGCAAACACCTATCTTAGACCAACCATCTTGGATACGCAATAGGGCTGAATATCAAGTAGGTATATAAACTAAATTTAACCTCGCATTTATGCTCCTATACAAAAACGTGTTCATTTAATAATTTTTTACAAATTTGTATAATTAAGAAGCGTCGCGGCGCCTCACGACGCCTTGAAGTCCTGGGCGACGTCGCGCGCCGCGCGTTGTTTCTTTATGAACTCCGGGTTGCTTAACAAATTTAGAAACCTCTCACAGGAGTCGCAACACCAGCATGCAAAGCAAAGGTCTACAACTATCAAGAGCAAAAGCCACGACTCCGCTCGACAACAACATAGAAAGTGAAAGTTTCGGCAAAAACCACAAATCTTTCTTAGAAATATTCGCGCTCAAAGCTAGCTCGCAAACTTTAGTTTGGTTCGTTGCTGTTGGACAGAAATATAACTATTCTTTATTTGTTAGCTACCACAAAAACAGTCAACGGAAAGTTTCGAAAATACTTCATCGTGCTGATATCATATGTGGGAAAGGTCAGATTTTGTACTAAATACATGGGTTCTAGACTAATTTGAGACGCGGACGCAAAATGTACGAATGGGGTAATAGGAAATGAACCTCCTTTTTTTTTTTTTTTTTTTTTTTCTTAGGGAGGGGAAATCCCTTCGGACACCCAGCGCTTGGTTCAATCACGCTGGGTAGTGCCGGACTTGAACCGGCTAAAACCCCTCCGGACGGGCCGGGACACTGTCCCTTCACCCCGTTATCTTCTGGAGAAAGCGCTCGCGGTGTGGAAATGTGTGTAACCTAAGTCAATGTCGTGTGTCGCGGTTCGCGGTTCGCGAGTTGACGCGGATGGTTTTACCCGTTTAAAACCATTTTCGGCCGTTTTAATCGATAGGGTGGTTCCTCGCCGTAGTCGACGGCTCTACGAACGAGGAGGTTCGGGTGGTCAGCTGCTGTTGCAAAGAACTTTATCGCGACATCTTTGAGATGTTCATTGATGTATTTAATACTAGCGTCTTTATGTAGCTGGTTGTTTCGAACAAACCAGGGTGCGTCGAAAACAAATCTGAGGGACTTGTTTTGCACCACTTGAATTTTGTTTAAATGCGTAAACGCTGCGTGACTCCAGACGGGAGACGCATAAGTCATTATGGGCCTGATAATTGTGGTAAAAAGTCGTAATTTACTTCGCGGTGACAATCTGCTCTTTCGGCAGAGCAGTGGATAAAGTTGGGCGATACATCCTCGCGCCTTGTTTCTGGCTGTCTCAATATGCTTGGCGAACGTCAATCGCTTGTCCAGGGTGACCCCCAGATATTTGGCTGATGCCTGCCACTGGATGGGCTCACCAAAGATGCTCAATTCTCTATCAGGTGTTACTAGGTTACGACGTGTGAAAAGGACTGCAGTACTTTTGGCTGCATTGACGTTAATGAGCCATTCGCGATACCATGTTTCCAGATTTTCCAAAGCTCTTTCGAGCTTATTTGAAATTTGGAACGCATGTTTGGCGCGCGCGAGTATAGCGGTGTCGTCGGCGTACTGAGCAAACTCAACTGTCGCGGGCTGAGGCATGTCTGAGATGTAAATATTGAACAACTGTGGCGCGAGTACTGATCCTTGTGGTACCCCAGCCGCCAGGGGGCGACTGGTTGATCTGATACCATCAATTTTAACGCGAAAGCTACGGTCCGAAAGAAAAGAATAAATGAGTTTAATAATTTTGCCCGGATAGCCCAAATTGATCATCTTATATATGAGCCCAGAGTGCCAGACACGATCAAAAGCTTTTGAGACATCCAGAAAGACGGCCCCGGTGTTGTATTTCCAGTCGAAGCTGGTGTAACAGTGCTCTACCACCCGAAGGATTTGTTGTGTTGTCGAGTGTTGTGCGCGGAAACCGAACTGAGTGTCGGGGATAACGCCATGATCCGTCGTGAACATATTTAGCCTATGGAGAATGCATCTTTCCGCAAGCTTTCCAATGGTCGAAAGAAGACTTATGGGGCGGTAATTTGAGGGCTCTTTCGGACTTTTGCCAGGTTTTTGAAAGAGAATGACGTCCGCCTTTTTCCACGTTTGTGGGAAGTGACCTAGCCGAAGAGTGGCGTTAAAGATTGCGGTTAGATGCATGATTGCTAACATTGGCAGATTTTTCATTGACAAGTTGGTGATTCCGTCTGGGCCTGGCGCGCGACGTTTGTGAAAAAATTTAATGTGACTCGAAATTTCCTGAGGGGTAATCGGATTGACGTTTCCGACGTCGTTTTCTACTTGATTTTCCAAATGTTGTTGAACAAATCTCTCTATGAAGCCAACACGGCCCAGGATGAACCTCCTATGTAACAGAGATCGAGTGCGTTCGGTTTGGGTAAAGTACAATCGACGGCACTCAAGCTACTGTGGTGGTTCGAATTGAACACCACTTGTTACTACATACAGTCGAGTACTGAACATTGTTCCTACTTTGTCTGCTCAGCAACATTTTAGATCCCTTGTATTCACCAAAAAAAAAAAAAAAAAAACGGGACAAAGATAATATGTAGAGGAAAATGCCGAAAAACCACAACACAACCGATTTGAAGTCTACGACAGTTCAGAGAAAGAATATTATTTTTTCCCATTTCCATTAGTTTCCACCAGTTGTAATTCTGTTCGCTTTGTGCGCATCGAAGTTCTAAGTGTTAACTCTGCCTAGAGCTAGTAGCAAATGGAAGTAATATTAGTAGCATTCGCAACTATTCTGCAGAAAAAGTGATGTTTTGTTTTTCACACCCTTAAATTCAGCTCCCAATTTTATGTTTATTATATGTGTCTGAGTATTTGCTATGTTCTTACGTATTTGTTTTGGTGTTAGTAAAACCCAGGCTCAACACAAAGCAATTTTGCGGAAACATTGTTTGCTCCTCTGGATGTGATGAAGATAAAGAAAAATAGAAACTTGCAGCAAGGAAGAGAAAAAAAAGGAAATGTGTTTCAGATAATTTGCTTCAATTTTATCATCACTGTTCAATCAAAAAAGAATTTGTACAAATCTCAATAATGGTAACTGAAATCAAAAATATTTTGAATGAGTGTCTTCGTGTTATTCTGCTGATGGAGGATGTAAAAAGCGCAGTTAAAATTTTGCAAATTAATGTTGGGACACCCTGTATAGTTGTATAAATTTATTGTAACAAAGATGTAATTGGACTTTCATTTCTTCTTCAACTATGTAGGCACCTGTTAGATATGTATTTTTATGGTCCATAACGCCAATCAGAAACCGATTTCAATAAAACTTATCATTTTTCCAACTACTAAGCGCGCAAAACTTTTGGTGGTATAGAGACGTGAAGAAAACCAATCGAGAGACCAACAAAATGCCAAAACGCGCTGTGTATTGTATGACCTCAATTTGGAGGCTAGGCGGAGCTTGTGAGGTCACTGTTACGTTTGGGAAAACTGTTCTCTGTTCTATAGCGTAGCGTGCGATCATTTACCAATTAATTGCACCCGCCAACATCCATTTTTGGTTTGCACCTGGGTACTTGGTACTTTTCGGTGGTAAATTTTATCTGAAGATATGTCGATCATAATATTAAGTATAATTATAAATTAAATTAATCTATTTAGGAACGTTCTTTTACAATAAATATGGACAATTCTTCGTTACTTTACAGATATTACTTAACAGATTCTATATTCTGTGGCATACGTTTATAACGAAGATATTTTGTTAAAATTTTAGATATTTTGTTAGAGAAACAACCTAGTAGGGAACAAAAGTTTTGGAGCTTTTGGGCGGCGGGGCGCTCGTTGTCATAATAGTAGGGGTGGGGTACACAACGTCGTTTGCCGCTTTTTGGCTCAGCGACGGTGGGAGGCCTGGAATTTCCCAAAATATCTAAGGGTGTGCGAAACTACCTGGGGAATTCAAAATTACCGAGGAGCCAGGGCCAGGTAGTATACCCATGAACCGGCATACAAAAGACTTTCCAGACGACCTTGTAGATTTCGAATGGGCCTCAGTTTTTACCAGCCTCATGAATTTATTGCGTTTATTTAAAATATAAGTTTCATAGTTTTTTTAATACAACGCAGAATAACGGTAAAAATATTTTCTTATAATATATTTGTGACGTCATTTTTCTTATATTTTCTATTTTGTACAACTCAAAATCATCGTGTATGACCGTCTGCTATCTAAGTTTATCCCACTATGCAACGTTGCCACTTCGAAATTTCAACCAATGGAAATTTTCCGGCTTATTTAAATTAACAACGATTTAATAATTTTTTTTACGAAAAACGGTAAAAATGAATAATTCCTTTTTCTTTGGAAATTAATAGAAAAATATGTACATTTCCATCAGAATAAAAAAAAAAATTTTTTTGAACTGGTGAGGCCCATTCCGTTTTTGTAGCGGTCTCATCTTTCAAAAAAATTACCCTGATTATTATGCCAACAAATATCTTATTACCAAAACCAACTTTATGATTATTCTAACTAGTGTAAAGATAAAATAAAAGTAATTATAACAAATGTATTCAATAAGTTCAAAGTCAACATTTATTTATGTATATTAAAAAAAGTAAAGATGATAATATAACTATAGTGTATATAATAGTAATATGTATGTAAAATACATATGTAGTAGTACAGTAGTGCTTTACTCGGCGTAAAAGCGGTTAAAAAACGAACTGATGAGCAAAGAAAATACTTTAAAGGCCACTGACAGTTGTCAATTGTATCAAATGCTTCTCCAAAAGAAATAAATAAAAGTGCGTTTTGATCAAGATGGTTAGACGATACGCTGATGTCACGTTCAAAGATTCTGGATGACAGTACACCTCTCGTTTGATTTGAGAATCACTCTCTTTTCTTACATTTTAAACTTTCTATTATTTACACTTTTTCCTTCATCACATAATTATTGGTATTTTAGAATAGATTATCTACGAATTCTAAAGATGCATTGATTAATTCTGGGCAATAAATATCGAAGTTTACTTTAGTACAGTTATCTTAATGAGATTCCGGCACTTTTCGTTGTTTGCGTAGAAGCCTTTTGACCTCAGATTTTTTCCCCGAGAAGAATTGGGAACTAGAAATATTTTCCGTGATTATCTCATGGTCGCTTTTTTCAGCCTAAGTTGAAGTGGGACAAATAGGATTTAAGATAAATCCGGTGTTCATCCTTAAGGACTCACCCTGTGTATTGTATATGTACTTACTTCCAAATTCATCAAAACAGTTTTGCTAAAATAAATATTTTTTAACGTGCAAGACAAATAATTCTGGTAAAAAAATGCGTTGTTAATCATCTTTCCCTTGTTGAATTAAAAAATTGATAATTGTTTACAATGCTCACTTCTTGCTTTTTGCGGTCTTTTTTTGGAAACCATTGTGAAACATAATTATAATGCCATTTTACACAATAAAATGTTGTGTAAATCATTGTAGAGAAAAATTTATAGATGTGGATATGCTAGGGCAAGAAAAATAAAAGGAAAAATAGAAATGGTTTGCACAAAAAACAACATTGATTTTGAAGTTAAAAATTTGAAATTGGGCAGAAATAAACTTTAACTAATGCGTTACAATTTGGCGTAATTGTTTGGTTCATAATTAATTCCATGCGCCGTCGGGACGCCATAAAGTGCTTTTTCAGAAACTTTCAATATATTTTTTTATTATTATTATGTTCGTAATACCGGCAGGTGTACGTTCCTGTTGTTAAAAATTTGAAATTTCTAGTTAAAGTATCGCTAATTGTGTTTTTAAGAAGTTCGCAATTTTATGACACGACTGTTTTATTGAAGCAGTCAAATTTCATGACAATGACGCTTAAACGGTTGGGTAATTTATGACTTAATAGCAGTACCTACTCAAAGATCTTTGCAGTACAGGGAACGTCATAAAATCTAATGTGGTTAACCGCAAATAGACTAGGTAAACGACCACAAAGCCTCAATCAAAAATCTCTTTAGCACTAAAATTTAAAAATCCATGTAATTCAATAACGGTTTGATATAAAAATATTTCAATTACTCGTTATCAATCTTGGAGGTCGTGATCATGAGCTTGAAGAAAATCAAAGAGATGAAGTGAATAGTTCGATATGAAATCGCAATCAAAAGTAAAACTCCCACCATTTAAAAAAAGAAAAAAAACGATATGCCATCTTGTAGTGCATTAATTATAGTTCATTTCTGACAAATTTCAATTTTTAACTCCATTGGAAATATGTACGCAATTAGGCATCGGCCGTTCTTGTTGAATAAATGTTAAAGAATGCGTTGCTGTATTTGGCTTTTTTTTTGAAAATCCAGAAGTGGGTAAAGTAAATAATAACCATTTTTTATCTAGCAAATTTCTGGCTGCTGTTTGCTGTTTCCAAAAGTTGGTAATTGTTTACAATGTCCACTTTTCGCTTTTTGTGCTGTTTTTTTTGGAAACCATCGTAAAACATCATTAAAATGCCATTTTGAGCAATAAAATGTTGTGCAAATGATAAATAATTTTATGCAAAATTTAGTGAAAAAAAAAGTGCTCTAGGGCAAGGAAAATGAGTAAAAATAAAAGTAATTTGCACAAGAAAAGATATTGATTTTTGTAATGTATACATGGTGACGAATGCGTTGGTGTAATTAGTTTTTTGAAAATCGAAGAGTAGGTAAAGTAAACAATGACCCAAAAGTTTGCTACGTCGTTGTCTCTTGTTTTTGTTAAAAATTATTTTCGACAAGAGTTTGAAGAATTAGAGCAAGCCGTTTACATTTTTACTCATTTGAATGTAAACGCTACGCAAATTAAACTTCGATAACACCTCCAACTTTTCAGTCACTGGACAATATTAGTTCGTAAATAATTTTAGGATAAATGCAATTTTTTTTAATGCAACAGTTTTTTTTAGTTCTCGGCCAACAACCCGTCAATTTACCGCCCGTGAAATGGTCCCTTTTTCCGAACGTTGGGGCCTGGAAGAAGCGTTGCGTTTTCCCGCCATCAGCTTCGGTACAATGGAAATCGGAAAAGCGATCGCGCTAACGTCAGGTCAGCGTCAAGCTACGGTACAGTCAAACGAAAAAGAATCGTAAACATCGTCGGCGGTCCTGGCGCGGCGATCCCTTGTATTAATTTTGTTGCATAAGCCGAGGTTAGAGCTGGAAAATTCAGGCGGTCGAGCGTTTTCAGACGTCGCGATGCTGACGTCGCAGTTGGCTGTTATTTTGAAAGTCCTCCACAGGACGCTGCGATCGCTCGTCGAACGGACCCCTCGAATATTTTTCATCTCTAACCTAACCTTTCAGTGGCTATGATTGCAGGTGGACCGGAGAAGCGCGAGGGAAGCCGACGCGGCCCGATAGCGCAGGACCGGTCTTGGCGCTGCCGTATTTTGCCTGCGCGCACTGTTAGACTGTGTATCGCTCCGTGCACGATAGTTCATGCTTATGTGATAGTGTGTTCTTCGTGTGACATGTTGCCCCACGCAACAATGACGTCCCCGAGCCCAAATTAATCATGTGGTTTGACTCTCAGGTAGGTTCGAAAATTTTTCAACTCACCCACCAATTCGAAACGGCGTCCTTGTTAGAAATTTTCCGTTCAGAATTGTCGCTGGCAACGTTCTAGACGAGACCCGTCGAAATTCCGAGCCGACAGGCGCGATTTTCAGTCAGGATTTATCAAATTTCGCCTCCACGTGACAACTGTCAAAATCCGATCTAGTTACCTATGCTATCTCCGCATGTGTTTTGTTTTGAAACGAGCGGGATCCCAGTGCATTGAAATGGTTTTATGTGCAGTCGCCCAGATCGGTTATCGGCGTGCGACGAACATTGCCGAAGCTCGCGGCCATGTTCAAGATCGCGCTGGCCGATTGGACATTAGTCTTGTACTTCAAGACAGAAATGTGGAGGGGGCAGGCGCCGCCAGAGTCTGACGGTTCGCTGTTTACGAGCCTCGGATAGCCAGCCACATAGACATGTATTTTCCGGGAATTTCGGCCCAATGGGTTTTCCAAAAAATTTATCCGCCATCGGGAACCCCCCCCAATAACTCCCGTTAATATTAGAAACAATTCAGGGGGTGGCGGTTAAGTTTCGTACAGTTCATTTTATTTCTTTTCTAAGTATGTATGATGAGAATATCTCAACCATAAGCCTCAAATCTAGGAGCCCAAGATAATTTTTTAAAAATAATTTTCTAAAAAAACAACAAACCTCCAAGTTGCTGTTAGATACTGTAGATACTTGAAAGTAGTTTAATTGAAAATATTAGGAAAAATCTAAGCGTTTTGACCGGTTGTAATAATAATAATAAAAAAACAATCAACTAATGTTGCTATAATATATCGATTGTTAAGTTCGGGTAACGGGTCTAATAACACCGCGTTGGTGTCGTCTCTATGGCAACGGTGGGCGTAACTAACTACCTTGCTGTACACATCACAATGACATGCGTTCATTCAATGAAATAGTTCGCTCGCAACAACGTGCCCGGCTTTACTTTTAATCCAGGCCCCAAACTTTATCTTTGCATGTGTGCATACTGATACATTAGAACTATCCTGGAAGCACCATTTATACAATGGTGCCATATTTTGAATTCTTTTTCTCACCGCTTCACTTTATTTTGACACTTTTTTATCCATAACTGAAATAGCTAAACTATAAATCAGGGACCAATATCTATAATAATAATAATATGTTGTCATTAATTAACTTAAGCAGAAACTTTTCAAATATGTATAGGTAACATTGCCTACTTTTGTAGGCAATTGTTCTACTTTTTCAAAAAAGTCAACCTTTACCCGTCTAGTGTACTTATTGAAAAGCTTCTGCAATTATTAAAACTTTAATGGTTATAACAAGCACTAGTTAATTATTGTTCTTAATTTTTTTTATGTACATAAATATTTATTTAAACTTTGGTATTAACTTTTTCACATTTTGTTCCAATATTTGAATACGCCTTATATTCATTTACGGTTATTCCTTCGGTTTAGATTCGTAAATTCTCAAGCAGAACGATGAAGCTCGGACGTGCCCAGTGTTGGCAGCCGTGCTTTCCCGAACCGTACATTTGCACCACAACTTGCTTCAATCCCTAGTTACGTGCACCCAATAGTTTTTAATTATTTTTTTTTTACAAAATACAAAAACATATTTTTTGTATTTTTTTGCATTTTTAGAATACATATTTAAGCATCAACCTCGGGACTTTGATAATTTGAAGTTGATCGGTCAAGTGCTTTAAAAAAGTTATTTGAATTTAGCACAAATTATTCTTTTTATTCTAAAGCTATTTCGAAGAGAATTATTATGAACCGGTCAAATATCGTCGTCAATATTATCTTTGAAATAAAAAAAAAAAACTCCAGAAAATTCACTTTGGTTTTTGAAATTTGTGCCATGAGATAATATTTTTGTTTCTAAAACACGCGCGAATACGACAAAGAACGAGCCATTTTATAAATTATAGCCTAAAATAGATTTTAGAGAGAAAGGGATTTTATGAAAACTGAATACTCACTATAATGTTTTTATTATTTGTTTACCACTGCAGTATTTGTAATAATTATCCGTGTTGGTTACACTTAACTAGGTAAATATTTTTGTATTGTTGAGACGTCAAAAAAATATTTACTTACGTTAAGGGAATTTTCACGTTTTGTAAAGTGGCCAAAAGCGAGGGATATAAATTATGACGTAATTTCTTAACCCATTGCGATGAAATTTTAAGAGAAAATATTTGAATAGATTTTTTTTATTTTTAAAAATCTAAATTCTGCATTCAAATATTTTTTTTGGTCATTGTTTACTTTACCCACTCTTCGATTTTCAAAAAACTAATTACACCAACGCATTCGTCACCATGTATATGTTGTAGTCATCATTTCATGAAATGCCCGGCAATCGCTGTAATGAAGATCGTTAAACTATCTGTTTTAGGGCAAGGAAAAGGTCAGGGAAAGGTGAGGAGGATAAGCAACACCAAATTTGTACATTGCCTATTCTCCTCACCTTTTTCTTGCCCTAAAACAGATAGTTTAACGATTTTCATTACAGCGATTGCCGGGCATTTCATGAAATGACGCATTACGCCCAATGACTACAACAACATATACATTACGAAAATCAATATGTTTTTTTGTGCAAACTACTTTTATTTTTACTCATTCTCCTTGCCCTAGCACATCTTTTTTTTCCTATAAATTTTGCATAAAATTATTTATCATTTGCACAACATTTTATTGCTCAAAATGGAATTATAATGATGTTTTACGATGGTTTCCAAAAAAAACAGCACAAAAAGCGAAAAGTGGACATTGTAAACAATACCTTTTTTTTCAAAATTTCGTCACAATCGGTCAAAAAATAACGATATACAATTTATATCCTTCGCTATTGGTCACATTAACAAAACGTCAAAACCCCCTTTAGTTAAATATCTGTTTGAATTTTCTCCACTCGTACCGGGATCGATGTCGAGGTGCAAATGATCTTTCCTTCGAGTAAGCGCTCGGCAAGCTCGACGCCCGCTGTTTCATACATAGCGTCTCTCTTGGTGCCATGAATTGGAAAAGGAACGAAGAAAGACACTCTACGATCTGGGGTCCTGGGTGTTTCCGTTCCGAGTTCGCTTGCTGCATATGAGAGGGACGTTAGTTTAGGGTCGTCGCGACTCCCTACTCTGACTGAAACGACTTTCTTGTCGTAATGTTTAAAACTTTTGCCGCCAAAAAGACAACCTAAGTTAGAAACAAAAATTAACAAGCGGCCAATTACTCGATCTTAAAAAACCTCAAAACATTTTTTAAATCGGGTGGCTTAACACTAAGGTTCAGTACCAAAATTGGCGTTAATTTTAAAGGTAAAAATTGGACGATGTATCAGGCTAGAATTTTGTTGACAATATAAACTTTTTTACTTTAGAAAGTTGACATTTTTAATTGAAGAAAATGAAAAGAAAGAAAAATAAAACTTTTACCGTTAGATTTAATACAAAGACGATGAGAAAATGGACAAAATGATGGGTGATTTTACTTTACAACTTGAAAGTCAATTAGCCGCAGTCAATAAAGTACTAATAATAAAGTCCTAAAGTACTATGAAAAGTGCAGACCAGTACTTACACCCTCTCGGATACCTACCTTACCATAAATCATTATTTGTATCGGTCTTGTGAGGAGCAGCCTATAAAGTAAAGTCAATTTAGTTAGTGCATCGATTCTTGCAGAATAATTTATCATTTATGAAAAAACTAGTAACCCTTCCTTGTAGCCTCTCAAGTTTTACATTTATTTAGAGTTTTTTTTTGTGAAAAATGGTATTATCTTTGCACAACATAAGTCCAACGATTTGACAGCTGTCAAACGTTAAAACAAGATAGAAACACGTTGTAAATCGTTCAGAGCTAGCAACCTAATTTAAATGTACTCAACGGTCGTTTCACTAAAATCGCCGAAATATGCATGAAACGCATTCACGTTTAAATAAACCTTGAGGGAACTTTAAAGGAATGGTCTTTTGCGAATTACTCCTGTGTGATCTATCGAAAAAATATGGAATTGGTGTAACATGTCTTTGTTGATTAAAGATATAGAAAAAGTTTATTGTCTTAATTAACTTCACTACCCCCTAGAGAAAAGGGTTTTTATTGGTAGTCTGACTAAAACTATACTTGGCCAGTTTTTCGCAACAATTTTTTGTCAAATTTGGAAGTTTTTACTCTTACACGATAAAAAAGTAATTTTTTCCTATTCTTTGAAACAGATAACTATAGACTCTCTGCATTAAGTGCCTAATGTCACCTCTGAGATGAGGTTGCAAACTATTTTTCTCTCGTAAAGTGCAGTCTATTTCATTGAGAATTAATTAATGTCCATTACGGGAGAAAAATAGTTGACATTCAATCGCACCAGTCAAAAATCTTGAACAACTGAGGATACCAGCTACTCCTTAGATCTGATGAAGGAGTTGTACAAAATATTAATCTGTTCAATTCGGTTAAAAGGTTTACTTTTTAGCATACTTCCGAAGATAAGTTTATGTAGGTATAGGTATGATCGTCAAAGCCAATATTCAAATTACTTTGAACACCCAATATTAAATGAAAACGAACAATTTGGTTGGTGGTTCATCACCCATACAACCATGCAAATCATATTTTAGAAAAATGAGAAGAAATTTTGGCAGTCTTCCAGATATCGAAGATAGCACTCCAACCAAAGGGCACTATTCCTAACTAGAAATGGGTATTTTTGGATTTTGCGTTCTCAGCTCTTCTATTGTAATTTTTTTTTTTTGGTACCTGGTTGTTCGGTGCACAGATCTTTTCGTAAATCTTAGTGGTGAATTTTTTCTAACATGACTGTGCCAAGTTAACTCATCAAAAGTCTCAATGTTAAATTACTACGGAATGCAACAAATTTTAGATTGCGTCAGGCAAAATCGCCAAAGCGACAAGGGTGTGGCGGCCGACCACGTTTTCATCAACAATAAAATTACAGATCTTTAGCTTTGTGAAAATGTCGTTTTCCCGCGAGATGCAACGGTTTATTTTTGTTTGCTTTGTCGTCCAGCCGAACTGATTATCCGATAACGTGTCGCGACCTTGTTCGCGTTGTTTAGGCGGATCGAAATCGACGTCATGTTATTTCTGTGTTGAAAAATAAATTGATGGCAAAATTGCAATTTCGATACGTTCTAATTCGACGATGATTTGCTATAATTACGTCGATCTCAGTTATCATTCGAATCTTATCAGACCGCGTGTTTCACCGCTTACAAGAAAAATAGGTCCAAAGGGTACACACATCACAGATAACGGTTGATTCCGTGCGAAATCGCTTCATTCAAACAACCGAAGGTGGGATAACAATATTTTCCATTTTCGAAATTGAGACTTTATGCAAGTTTTTTTTGTTTCTGCTCTGCAAATGTTTGAGATGTGGCATAACCTTTTTTTCATAGAAATACCACGAAATACAACACAAGTTGTCCAACAATTGTTTAATATCAAAACATTTCATAAAACTTGATTTTTTAAAGTTGACAAATTTTTCTTCATAGTGCATGCACCATTTTTATTTTAAAAAGTATTGGCTTTAAATTCTACTCTTGTCAATAGCGGTCCATCATTTTTTAATTCGCTTTTGAAATGTTGAATAAGACACGTGCCGCCGCTCCTGCAAATCAGTTTACAGCAGCAACATAACATCTCTTTTCCTGCCCTACAAGGAGATTTTTTTTTTCCAGAAATACCAAAGCACCTCGTCTGGATATTTTTTCGTTTTTTGCTGCTTCAAAACAGTCGTATTTGAGGTATCGGGCATCTGTATCTATCCGTTTCACATTGTTTTCAAGGTAGATTTAGCTAAATTTTGGCCCAATAATGTCGGACATAACGTTCGGGTATGTTAGTAGGTGATAATGATTTTTTTGCGAAGAGCGAGTGGCGTTATTGACGCACTAACTGGATATCCCCTGTAGCAAAGGGTTGAGTCCGATAACTGAACGACGCATTGCCATTCTAATAACGACGAAGTCTTTTGAAGCCTTTAAATCATTGGCCGTTGCAATGGTTCCAATTTTTGGAAAGAAAGTGCAAATTGTAACTAATTAGAGTAGTGGCCTGGCCCATCATTTGTTCGGTTCAGGTCTCGGGCTGGTTTCTGGAGCTGACGTCACCGCGTTCAACGCACAGATATCATGGAGCCAAAAACTCTCCAAGTTCGAAATTTGCTAATTGTAAGCGGGCAGACTCCGTTTTATCGGAAAACTTTGGGAATTAATTTAGACTGGTGTAACTTGGTCCGCAGACCTCCACCTTTAGTACAGCGGCTAGTGGAATCGCTCCATGCGGACAGAATAGATCATACCTGAATTATTCTTAGGTGAACTAACGTTCTAGTTGCATTCCAATTTGCACTGTTCAATATACCTTGCTGGCGTGTTGAATTATTGGGGCTATTCCCAGAATTCCACACCCCCGGGGTATACTGCTGCTGTTGACAATTTGAATCCACATAATATCTCAATACCTAATCTAACGTATGTGTATACACTTCAGTGAATGGTCTAGTATTTTAATTTTTCTATATTTTGATTTTCCATTAATTAAAATTTGAGAAAAATGACAATTTTGAAATTGTTTTTGTATTGTAGATTTTGCACCCTCTACAGTCGGACTGACTGCGCGTTCTGGTTTTTGGCGGGTTGACGCGAAGATGAAATCGATACTATTAATAGCTGAACGCAACCGCGTTGAAAATTAAAAATAAATAAATTCCTATCAATGAAACTGATTAAAACCAAATTTATAGTATGCGAGGTCGTAAAATATTAATTGATGCGGAAGTGGTTTGGCGATTACGACACCGTGGAGTTTTATGAATGAAAATAGTAAATTTTAAGTATGTATTAAGATGTCATATCAGCAAACCAAACAATTACATATATGTTGTCGGAGGTTAGTTCGTAGTTGTAATTTATTTAATCGCTTCTTCTAACCGTGCCATTATTATGTAAATATGTTATTGAGATAAAAAGTTCATAGGTTTTACATTTCTTTTATGTTTGCGTTCTTAACGATAAATTAATTTGTTTATGCAAGA
Organism: Schizotus pectinicornis; assembly: GCA_951805265.1. Classification (NCBI taxonomy): domain Eukaryota; kingdom Metazoa; phylum Arthropoda; class Insecta; order Coleoptera; family Pyrochroidae; genus Schizotus; species Schizotus pectinicornis. The sequence continues at coordinate 17,048,262 of OX638204.1, read as the reverse complement.
TCTTGTTGCGAAGTATTACAGTTTTTAGTTTGTCATCGTAAATTACATTATTGGGTATCATACAGAGTTTCAACGCTTCAGAAGCCAACCACCACTCTTTTGAAACTCTTTCTCTGCGAAATGAAACTTGGACGATTTCAAGACATTTTGTTGCAATCTGAATCATTTGAAAAACATTTGTGATATTTTTTAAGAAAGGGACTAATGGAAGATTTGATCAGGGGCAACACCGTTAATGATAATAAGCAACAAAAACTGAGAAATCTGACCAAATTCAGGGTAATGCTCTGCGGGGAGAAGCCATCATTGTACTCCGCATTACTCAAACTACGATTTTATTTGATCAAGAGTATTGAATGTTTTCTAATCGCCGTTTTTTAGGATACAAAATGTTCTTTTTACAATTGGCTAATAATAATTGGGAAAAGAACAGGCTTTATAAATTACTAGGTCACCCTAGTGTCCGCCGTTTAAATTCGATAGGGTGGCGATGTAAATGTTATTGTATGCATCCTTGTTACTCTCAATGGGCGGCATACCGATGTCAGTCCATAATTGCGTCGAATCAGGCTCTAAAACTAAAGCAAGTTTTCAGGATTTTGTTTGATTTTTAAAATCTGTAAACATCACTCTCGGACGTTTCCTATTTTTAAAGTCGACCGGTCAAGTACCTTTAAAAATTTGAATTTGATCTTCGATTTATCACCATAATTCTAGCTGAATTTTATTTTATTCTGAAGCCATTTCAAAGAGGATCATTATACACAGATCAAATGTCCGAGGCAATAGCATTATCTTTCAAACAAATGAAAAAAATTCTGAAAATTGGTTATAGTTTTGGAGTCTGTCTCGACGCAATCATGGATTGACATCGGTGTACCGCCCATTGGGAGCGACGAGGATGCGCCTATCTTCATCCTTGTCTCTTAAATCCAAACCTTAAAAATGTAGCTTCTGGAACCTCTCTTCCAAAAGTATAATTTTCAAATGTCATTGCAACGACGAAGTTATACTTTTAAACTCCACATAAAATTATAGAGCTACTTAAATCAGTATAGGACTAGTTAGTTCCAATTCAGATTTGCAAAACATTGCAGATAAATACATTTAGTAGATGTGACGCAAATAAATGTGATCGCACGGTAACTAGATGGTAACCGTCCTCCTAACGCGTCGTTTATTTATTAGACTTGGCGTATGCGTAAATGACCCAAGTCTTCAATGAGGTCTTCCTGCCAGTGGCGTACTCTTTGTTTATTTCAATTAAATTGGAAATGGGCATTAGCTTCAAAAAAGAATAATAGATCTTGTCGACCTCAAAATTGATGTTCTCGCGTTGTAAATTCCGCGACTAAAGAGCGCAACTTTTCATGAACAACGTTGAACGGTGGTCGTCCGACTACTGTGGGGAGCACCTGTTAGATCTGCAATGTAAACATCAATTAGTATGATCGTGGCGGTTATGGTTGTCGCTAACTAGATCGCGCTGCGGCGCCTGCAATAAAAACGTCATAAAACGGCAAATCACGGTCCATCAATCATTCGGCTGGGAGTTCGGTCCAGCGGCTTCGAATAGCGCCACTGACCTCGCACAACCTGCTACGTATCTGACATGAATGAAGGAACAGGTAATGTCACACGACGCACTTCCGATAATAAAGCGCCCGACTGGGTCCACGAGGCACACACGCCGGTCTCCGCCCCGCTGCTGTTTTTATTGCATTATTGGCCGCTCACGTGGCCGTGTGCTGTACGTACAACACACTAATCTAGCGGCCCGTGCCGACAAGTGACAGTCGGCACGCGCCCAAGCGCTGCAATTGTCATGTCTTGGGTCGGCACGGGTTACAGGTTGTGATGCGGGTGCACGACGCGCCATAACTTTATGAATGAACGCAGGCCATCTATGACCGCTAAAACGAAATGACCACTACAAACACCCACCAACCGAAGACAGTGACTATAAAGGGGTTTCGTAAATATTTCGGTGATGATTTAGAACTGCGGAGACAAAAATTGATTTAAAATTTTACGGTTCTTGATATTTTAACAAATGGTTTTTAATCATAATTGTGTTATTAAATTTTATTATTCTCATCATGATTCGGTCTTTTGCAAAATTATTCAATCGACGGGCGCTATTTAGCAATTTTGCAAAATGACAGTTACGTATTCGTGTTTGCTACTGTAAAACCATCTAGAGTTCGAATAATGTAGAAACCGATTTGTCAAGCATTTTTGGGCCGGCCCTGTCGGGATTCGGAACCAGATTCAAAAAATTCAATTAAACGTACCGTACTTACCTATATAGGTATCATAAGGATGAGTTCAACGGAGATGCAAGAATAACTTTTTTAGTTTTTACCAGAAGTTTTCTTGATACTACAGAGATACCCAGAATGATTGATGGTGACGTCAGCGCGGCATCCGCGATTTTGCTCGAAACTAATTTCCATTTGTTTCCTTTGACGGCGCATTCAGAGATTGACAGTAGGCAGTGGCGTTCAAGATATTTTGTTGGTGTTTCTAGAGTTTGTACGCTTATTCTTGATTTACCAACCAACGATTTGTGTTTTTCAGCCCTAACTGTAAGCAATTTATCAAGATGACATGGTAATACCAGAACAAAACTAATTTTCTAAATATTTTTAGGTTAGGTCGTTTATAAACATTTTGTTCAAAAACAGGATCTACTTTGGCAAGAATCTTATTTTCGTAGTGGTGAACATGGTGAAGAAGGTTGCACAAACGTGTCATGTGCAATTTCAAGAAGAATTTTTGAATGACGCTGCAAATGATGTTTGTCAATAGTTGCTGAATTTCATAATATCGGTAGCGTTTGCAAGGGAAAATCTACTGGAAGACCATCTGTTTTAACAGAAGTGACTTTAGGTGACGTGCAAAGTTGCTTAGATTAGAGACTAATTACAATAAATTGTTTGTCCAGAAGGTACAAATTTCTTAGGAAACTTTTCTTGTAATATTTTCTGTAAAACTATTTTTCAGAACTTTCTTATTAGTCGTGTTATCATAGAGTCTGTGATAGAGCGGTACGGTAAAGATGGTCAGGTCGAAAAATAGTTGGACCAATTCTTTTTAACTAAACGATCAATGCTGAACGATATCAACAGCAAATTTTTACGATTTATGGAAAAGCTTTATGATGATGAACTAAGGAATGGTTACTTTCAGCAGGATGGGGTCACGGCTCACACAACAAATGCAACGATGGAATTCAAGAACATTATGATGACCATTTGATTAGCCCGACATAACACCCTTAGATTTTCACTTATTTGAGTACTTAAAAAATACCATTTATGTCAATTGCATGCTCACAGTAGAAGAAATGCAAGACGCTATAGCAAGTGCAATTAGAATTTGCAGTAAAATTAAAATTTGATGTAATCAATGGTGTAATTTCATTTGAAACCTTACTTAGTAGATGGTAAAATTTGGACTAATTGCTTAGGGACCACTTTATTCTTTAGAATATTAGGGAAGTGTTTCATCACTTATGTCTGAAATCTAGAGCCCCAAAACACTATGGGAATACCGATTTTCTAAGCAATCAGTACTCATCAACTAAACATACAAATTAATTTTATTGAAAATTTTGAATAAACGCCAGTTTCCCGAATTGGGATTGAATCTTCGTCGTAAAACAGATGCCACATCATACAAATCTTTGAATGAATAGCTTCTCACTGTTAACTCCAAACCTGTTTATTTGTCTAAAATTTTGAGGTTATATTTATGAAACGCCACTGACATTAGTACGTGTCGGAATAGTTATCAATCGGCAAAAAATAGTTAGATATAGATATCGAGTAAGTGGCACGTTCAATCTTTTTGGATGACTCTGTATGTATTTGGCCAGGGTCTTCACGTGCAAAAATGTAGAAACGATGCCCAGTTAAAACTAGTCTCGCCTGGAATAAATTCACCGCTGCCCGGCATTTCCGGTTTAAAACTTGCTTTCGGGGAACTCCTTCCCAGATATAAATGGAGGGATTGTTGATAACTTTCGCCTCTCGGAAATTTACGTCGGTCGTCGTGTGCCCCAGCTTCTCTCAGGAATATCTGTGGCACTGGTAAAAGTTCCATCAATTTGATTCTGTAACAGCCGGCTTCATAATCGTTTTGAATGGGAAAATACTTTTTGCAATCGGAATTTTAACGTACAACTCTTCTGTCCCGATTCTATCCCGCTTGCTCGTTCAAGAAAACAGGAATGTGCTTCTTTGAAATATCAGAAATGTGAAAAGAAATAACGTTGACCTGTAAACGTCAATTGTGGTGGAAATAAGTAATAAATAGGTACCTACCAATTCTACGTTCATTTATATACAGGTTGCTCAGAAAAACTTACATAATATCACTTTCCAGCATTTAATTGTTTTGTCTCGTTCGATGACTATTTGTTGTGCCAGTGGCGTAACAAGAAAAACCGTCATAAATCTTCTGTCGTAAAAATATTTTTTATGTTAATAATCATTTTTGTGGAAAGCAAATTAGTTAAACTTAAGTTCTACTGTTTGTTGCAAGTGGCTACTTTCCAACAAAAATAGAAAATCATCAAAATAATAGTAAAGATATGTGCCTAAAACCATTACCAAAATTATTAGCCATTTTGAAGCTTGCAATTACAAATTGGATTCTGCTGTATCTCTGTCGGTTTCATAATTTCGTCCGAGATGCACGCACTATCACCTTATTTCCTCAATCACGGTTTTATTCATTTAAACCAATGCGTAAGACAACGACACCCACCCACGATTAGCAGCGATCTCACTCGGATCATTTTGCCAGCAAGACGTGCTCATTTAAAATACATATGCGAACTATCTTCACTTCAATGCTCTATGATGTATCTTCAATCATTCTGGATGTCTTTGTGCAAGGATAATTTGATTAAATATTGTTGACTTTTCTACATCCTTTGTTTTTTTTTTATTGTCAAACCTAAACGTATGTTAATTTAATGTTATTCCATTTTAACATTTTACTGCAAGTTGTTGTCCTTATGTTGGACTTTTTGCTTAAAAAACAATTGCATCAGTTTGACATGTAACAAACCTTAAAAGTCATCAAACATAACCTCAAAGACATGTTCTGCTTGAAACATCAGCGTGATATTTCTGAAACACCTGCATATCAAAGTGGTTTTAGGTGGCACGTGAAGATGGTAATTTCCCATGTCATGAATTGGTAAGTGGCGCCGTCATTATCTGGTCAGGTTGCCCACGTTAATCTATAGGATAATTTTTTGATCAGTCTTGCTGATAGGGATATGTGTGCCAACTACCATTTATATCAAGATTAGTGGTACAGATGACCATTAGGTACCGCAAATTATGAAGTTGAGTCTCTTCCTAACTCCCTCGGTGCTTGCCAATCAAGTTTTGCTAATTACTTTTATCATAAAGGTGGCATAGTGTAGTAGAATTTTTCTAACAAAGCCACGATCCCATGCAGTCAGCCCTATGCTGTATTCCAGATGTTTGATATAACATGGGTTTGTTTACATTAGAATGTGACCGTCGCTTCAAATGTAGGCAGTACCGGTCACATTCTAAGTTCTTAGTAAGCAAGATTTTTAGCAAAACTTCTATGTATCATTCACATAAATATGTACATAATGTATTAATAAATTCTGCTTCTAAGAATCTAAGAAAGCGTGACGTCACGACGTTCGCGTTATACCTGACTATAGTCCGGCCGCCCAACAGGTAGAGTGATAAAAAAATCAAATTTGTAAAAACACATAAATTTTAAAATATTTCGATTTCAATTGTGAAAAATTACCAGAAATGCCCAGTTTTTAGCTGTTTTTCGCAAATATTTTGAAATTTATGTGCATTTTTAGAAATTTAATTTTTTTATTACTTTACCTGTTGGGCGGCCGGACCATAGATCAGACAACGTTGGTTCTGGTAGAAATATTCTGTATTTTCCTCTCGCTAGTGCCGACAGCTTCGTAATGTTTGTAAATCATAAAAACTCTGACAGAATCTACAAAATTGCCTGGATCTAGGTAACATTTTCAGTGTGACAACACACAAATGAAAGAAAATAATAATAAAAAAAATACATTTACCTACCTAATTGCCTTGTAATAACAGCGTTGAAATCAGACGACATCAGTAGTTGAGTACCTGAATGCAGATCCGATGGAGAGTCGACTGAACTCCAAAGCAAGGATGACAGATGGCAGCCAAGTGACAACTTTGACAAGTTATGTCGTATTATGCTTCCATCTTTTTTTGGCATTTTGCTTTATGAGTAAATTTCTTTCAGTTTTAGAGTGTTGATTATTATATTTCTTTATTTTATTTAAGTATTATAATACTTTGTTGTCTAGTATTCTCGCTGGTCTAGTTGTCTAGTAGTCACATGCCCTCGAGTCTGTCAAAAAGAAAAAAGCGTCAACGATAGTCACTATGGTGACTAATTGGGGGGGGATGTCTAACGGTATTGTGAAATGTCCGCGGGAAAACCACGTTTATCATTTATTGGTCCCACGTTCTTGCGGTAGAGACTGCGTCGATTCCATTTTTACAATCTGCATATCGCATCGCCACACCGGCGATTCCACCAAGATTCCAACGCAGCGAACCGACCGAGCGCTTTTTTGACAGTATTACCAATACACGTGGACGATCTGCAAAACTTGCATAATATTTCCAATAGCGAAACTTCGCCCAAAATTGGAAGGACGCAACTTGCAAAACAATAAACAAGTGGTTAAAAAGCGCCCAGCGTCTCGTAGCGTTGATCCAAAGAAAGTTGGAACGGTGTTTGTTTTAGAGGCACACACATATCTGCGCAATGCCATACAATAAGGATCTATTCCGTTTCGTCGCCGTGCGAATCTAACGGTTGATTCTGAATTTTCGCCCGTATAGCCCTCCCCTTGCCTGGGCCTCCGGTCTAGCGATAAGAGAAAACGCCCAGGAGAAGTTCGGACGTGTTCGGATCGTTCTGGTGAGGCAACACGGTGGCCCGACACGTTACGACCGCAATCGACTGTGTTGCATCCTGGTCTGGCAGCAATAAAAGAAGGCCAAGCGCTGAACTTTTCTCTAGAGGTAGCGCAAAGACACTGACGTAGAGAGCTGGCAATCGTATTATGATGAAAAAAGTCGTTGATTTGTCGTCGTTCGCTTGAATGATGCTGCGAGGCGCTACCTTACGGTCATGTGACCTCCCGAAAGCTGCACTTGTTTGAATGCGGACTTGCACGTGGAGTGCGCCAACTGCTGTCAAACGTAGCAGAAAAAAATAATTAATTTTTACGAATATAATATCTGCCTTTGTCGATGTTTTCCCGCTTCGTTCTTGGGAGTCCTAAAAGTTTAGGAATTTTTGCGCAAAATTAAAATTTTCCTTTCGTACGGGTGGTGTATCCACGTGAATTTTGACAGTATTCCGACAAAAAGGGATATGTAATTGCATTAGCGAACGCCACGTGCTTTTTTTGCTTTATTAGGTGGTGGGGGTAGGTTTTGGTATTGATATCGGATATTCAGGAGGAGCGTGCGCGTTGGCGCTCCGAGCCAACCCCCTTGCTCCGTCAGCGTCGCTTTTTGGAAATTAAAAGGAAAAACCGAGGGTGGCTCGTTTAATATTTGCAACGCAATGCGTTCGAGCCTGACGAAATTAAGAAAGAACGTAAAAAAAAAAAGCGTTGGCTGTTCCCAAGTAAAAGCAAATCGCGCGAACACAGCAACAGCGGTGGTGGGGGATGCCGATCCGCTATTGGACCGTCGCCATGGCAACGGGCCTACGTTACCCCGTTAGTACTCAACAACCGGCAAAAACAAAATGCGAACGGCGCACTCGGGTTGCTAGATTTTAATTTGAAATATCCTACACGCCGCCTCCCCTCTTTCAGTGCGGGGGCGCCGGCAGGAGGGCTTTTTACTGCCGCCGCGGCCGGCTTTTTGTGACGTGAATTCCGTTTTTGTCAGGAGCCGGCGAGGGTGAAGTTCGGGAATATATTTTTGGGCCGTTTTGAACTTTATTCCCCCCTCTGAAGGAAATTAATGGGGAAAACAGCTTTGAGCCGTATGGAAGGGACAATTTTAAAGTTTGTTGAGTCATATTTTGTTCTATCTCGGCTTTTAGTTTAGTTTGAGTTGGGGTAATTTGATGAGGAGGGTTGGCAATACTCCGACCTAACTTTATTCCGTCTCCTGTCATTTTTTTTTCCACAACACACATCTATTTTGGCATATCAATTAAAAAGAACGCTCCACCATCAATAATTACTCAGTTTGCAACAGAACTGGTATCTATTGTTTCGAAAAAGGGTAATATACAATTTCTCGCCCCCACCCTGTCCTAATAAAAAAAGGAAGGCTACGTAGGTACAACCAGGCAATGTTACACATAATTGAAAAGTGTGCAAAATCATTTGGTTTTATTTTCTGAGGTTTAGGCTCCTCGTCCCAACTCACACATCTAAAACTGTAAAATCCGAAATCCGAAATCTAAAAAGTTAGCTTCAAGGGTGACATTATCAAAACATTATCTTTTGGCAACAAACAAAAATCTGGGTTTTTGATAGAATATGTTAACGCCACACAGTTTTCTATTATTGCAGAAGCTTTGGTATCTTCAATCTGATATTTTTCATTGAAACCTTGTCTTGCTGTTATTTGGTCTCGGCATTAATATGTGCTTCTAGCTACTTGGCACTCAACCACTGAAAGTCTTCTCAAAGTATTTGTAAATCATGTAGGTAATGATAATGGCTAGTAATGTTTTATTTTTAAATCTCTATAGATAATTTTCAGGTCTGTGGTAGATTAGATGCCTTCTTGCAGTAATTTACACCCTGAAATATTAGAATCTTGTTATCTACATTCAGAACACTTTTTTGAGGTATTCCTGCTTGGATTGTAAGTCTGGCTATGATTTAACTATTTTTATCATGAATCATCAATCAACATGATTCGAGTAGTTGATAAAGCTTATATGATAATTGTTTTCTTGATTATGTAATAATGCGTGATGCCAACCTTCTCGAAGGTCTGCATTTCCAAAACCACTGCTCTATTACGTCCATACTCACGTGCCCCTGTTTAGCAACAGCGGGGTGTTCTTGGAAGCAATCGCTTTTCTGCCAGAGATCTTGATTGTTTTTATAAAAAGTACCTAGACGAAGGTTTTATTTTCTTTATCATTCTTTGCTCAACTCCCATTAAGTCTTCTTATAGCCAGTATAAGCTTTTGAGGTTTCGTTACTCATTTCTACAGTGAGTGGCTTAGAAATATTTATTCTAATTTTCCCCATTTTTTTCTGCAGAGATCAATTCCTTCATTTTGCATTTTGAATATGCCTCTCTCTCTTTTGAGATCTTTTCATCCATCAGTTCTTGTGACACTAGATTAACACGTTGAATTTTTTTACATACATATTTACATTTTTGAATCCCATGCTGCTCCGTATAATGGGTACCGTCAGGAACTTTGAGAATGTCCAGTTACGTCGGGCCTTTCTACTTTTTCTACTCATTACAGGCAGGTGTCTATCTATAGGGCTAATCGCACTTGTCGTCAACATTATTTGACTTGCAAAAGTTATTGAAAGATGTTCTTTTCTGACGTAAAAAGTTATGCGTGACTGGACATTGTCAAAGTCTCCGATTGTACTTTTTAAATGCTCTGCAACGTTATCCTATTTCTTATGCTCCACCACCATCACTGCGAAAAATGGTGAATACGTACTCAGTTGGTGCTTTTTTCATACTAAAATTGTTGTCACTCTTGTTATGGGAGCAGAGTTTCGCTTGGCGCGCAATTTCGGCAATTGTAATAATGAACGAAAGTCAGTTTTCCTTGTCTCTGATGAAAATCCGGGCCCGGATTCGTTATCGTGCGACGGTGAACGTGCTCGGGACTCCAGTCGCGTCGCTCCCTAAAACCCTTCACTTGCGAACCCCCCCGTCTATATGCAACTTCAACTTGACTGGCGTTTTTTATGTCTTTGCCTGCACGCTGGCGAACATTTGGCATTGCGCTGCTAACACGAACGTTCGAGGATAGAACAATATGTAGGTATTTAATTAGAAAATCATGTTTCATAAAATTGATTATTGACATTGTTTTTAAACAGTGGGAGCCAATGAAGGTAATAATGCTAGCGCAAGAAGGTAATTTTTAACATTGGTTGCTACCAAAGGGCAATTAATTTGTTAAGAAAGTTAAAAGTTTCGAGTTGCAAAAAATTTCGTAATTATTTAAAATGGATCTATAATTTTAAAATTGCTTCTTGTCAGTTCTAAAGGTAGATATTTTGTCTTTTTAATTTTTATTTATTTTTGTTCAAGTTGATTTGGAGTGCCTAAAATGTGTTGTACAATTTTATTACGAAAAATTATTCCAGAAATAAGACAATTAATTTGATGCTCTACCACCAAAGAAATACATGAAGGTAAAGGGCAAAAGACTGATTCTTTTCCCTTGCATGCCCGCGAAATCAGAGTGCGATTTCGAAGGAAAGTGCTTACATATTACCAATCATTGACAATAAAGGTTGTAATGTAACAAAAGTTGTAAAAAGACAATTACATAGATGTTTTATTGTAATTTTCAATTTCATATTTAGACATTGGACCGATATTGCTTTCCATAATGCTTGATCTCTTGTGCTCTTCATTACTTACACAACTTTTAAAAACTATAAGAAACTCACCCTTATTAAATTTTTAGGTAATTGTTTACAATTTCCACTCTTCGCTTTTTGTGCTGTTTTTTTTGGAAACCATCGTAAAACATCATTAGAATGCCATTTTGAGCAATGAAATGTTATGCAAATGATAAATAATTTTATGCAAAATTTATAGAAAAAAAAAAAGATGTGCTAGGGCAAGGAAAATGAGTAAAAATAAAAGTAGTTTGCACAAGAAAAGATATTGATTTTCGTAATGTATACATGGTGACGAATGCGTTGGTGTAATTAGTTTTTTGAAAATCGAAGAGTGGGTAAAGTAAACAATGACCAATTTTTAATACAAAAGATGTCCCTATTAATGAAATAGTTAGAAAACATAATGAATACTAATACTATAAAGATAAAAGTTTAGAATAATAAAATAATAAGACAAAACTTTTTGCTTATCATCTGGTGATTAATATAAAATTGGAAGAGAATTTCGTTGTTATAACGTTAAGAATCGGCGAACCCAATGGTACTTTCAAAGTTGGCTAAAAACATGCAACATTCAGCCGGCACCACGAAGTTGTGGGTCCGTCCGCGTCCGCAAGTGTATGCCGGGCTTAAGTGACATTCAAACATAACCTCCGTCGTCTGCTGTAGAGATACAGCATGGAAATTTACCCGTTTTTAGCGGTGTTCCTCCTGCCTGCCTTACGCCGTTACCCAATGGCAAGGATAGCGCATGCGTCTACGTCACCAATCCACTCAAGAACGCTAGTCATCCAAGTTACCCTCGATCCGTCGTTCCAGTGGCATCGAAACAGTTTGCCGACGTTGCGCCTGAATATCAGCCACTACCACTAAACAATTAATTGGAGTCTGCAGTCTGATGCTATTTTTCCTCATACTAAATTTCTGCAATTACAAGAACAACTTTACACACATCGTTTTCATTTCATCGGTTCTTGTAGGTGTATGGTGACGTAATTGGGAACAATTAAAGAAATGAAGTCATAGAAATTAGTTCCAATTTGTTGGCGCCCTGTTTTATAATCGCGTCCATAAGGGAGCTTTAATTAATGCTGCCAGTAAAATGCCGTTAAATATAAAGGGGTTTCAAAAATATTGGAATATTGCAATTTCTCCACTACTGCCATTTAGCACGTTAAAATCTTCAACTCTGGTGTTTTGAGGCACCAAATAGAAAATTTGATTATGTTTGACAGGTGTCAAGCATGCAAACTTGAATATGCATATTGTAAATATCCAAAGTTCTAACGCCAAAAACCCTAACAATAAGAGCGAAATGAAATATGTCCTGGTATGAAAGAAAGAAAAAACAGATTTTGGAAGGCAAAATTACAATAAAAAGAAGATGATGTACAGAAGTGACCAGTAAACAATTTATTGTTATACTCTAACAAACTGAAACTTACTATTCAGCGACACATTATTTGACACTTTTTGGTTCTTGAACCAAATTTCCCAAAAATGTTAAATAGAGGTTAATTCTTGTTTAATATTAATTTTTTTATTTAGATAAGAAACAATAAGCTGTAAAATATTTGGAACACACGGCCAAGTTTGTAGAAATTAACTTTTTAAACATTCCATTCTGAAAGAAAGCAACAATAACCCCCTGTATCATAGTTGTAATTTCGCTTCTTAAGAGATTAGTTGTTTCAAAACCATAATTTAAACAATGATTCACGTTTTTGTCGGGTGGAAAGACTGTATTTAATCCATAACTTTGAAGTAGCACGGGTTTCGGTCGCTTGTTGAGTGCCACTGATCGCGCCATAAGGCCTGTTGGCGTGTGTACCCGAGCGCCGTCCGGGCGACGCGACGTTCCGTCCCCGCTTTTATTGAGGGAAGTTCCCTGCGTTGAGCCCCTCGACTGCGCTGGGGCTGCCACCCCAAGCAGGGTCGGCGAGGGGGCCCCGCTTACTAATCCCGGTTGCCTGCCATCCCGACCCGACCATGCAGACTCTCATTTCAGGGGAAACAAAACTGAACTGAGCCACTATTTTCATGATAGCAAAGCAACCAACATGAGTTACGTTACGTCTTTCGGAACTCTTTGTTACCTCTAATAAAACAATTATTACAACGATAGAAATAAATGCGAGCAATTCCTGCTCTATAAGAAACACTTGGTTTTAGAAAATCCCAAAAGGTCCGGTCAGGACGCAGCTGCTTTGCAGCCATCGCTATCACCCCCGAAAACTAGATTCCTACCTGGCATCCTGCCTCCGGAACCGCCGAACTCGACGTTGCAGTCCTTTCTCAAATTCCAGGTAGCGGAGACCCACGGCAACATTTGGTCAGAATTAGGGTGCTTTTTTTTGTGAAGAGGTAAAAGATCCTTCTCTGAATTCAAATTCCCCTACAAGAGAGTCATCCGTCTCAGCATTTTCCTTTTTCATCAATTACAAAACGTCCTGGAGAACTGTTGAAATCTCTAATTAGATCGTCTACTAGTAGGTGTCAGGTGGTACCTTCTAGAGTCATTGTTAATTTTCTAATTGTAATTGGTGAATTTCAGTTAAAATCATGTATTGGTGGTAAAATCTAGAGGAACCCAATGTTCCTGCCGTAATTGTGCAAGGTATGTGTGTTGAAATCTATGGTTGATGGTTGGGATACACGCATTAAGAACACGGTTAACCTTGAAGAGAGTAGTTTCTCATGTGACGAGTTACGAGTGAGCGGCCTTCGAGAGAACGGCGTATGGTTTGGTTGGTGGGCACACCACGCCATACCGACTGCAGGCTACAAGCAGGACTTGCGTTCAACATTCAATTTACCAGCAGCAGGATTGCATTGAATAGAAAGCGTGTGGCGTGTAGAGTTTGGAAAAACCGAACCTCGAACTCCACTTAACTAACGCCCTAACAGCAGCGAAGGTCCGGAGAACATGTCCAGCAGATTTTAATTAAATAATTATTAATATTGTAGATTTTGTACAGAAAATACTTTTTTTTCTTATATTTGATGCATCCACGAATGTTTGAAGCTTCTAAAACTGTCTCGTGTTAGTTTGATAATTTTAGAAAACTGTCCTTGCTTTTTTCAACCATTAAACCAATTTGTGTGTTATGCTCCTTGTAGTAGGCAACCAATGATACCCATTTTGTGGGTTTTCTAATAGAAATTGACCAAATTGGCAGTGTAAAGATGTAAAAAATTGCCATCAAAGTTTTCAGTTTTCTTGGACTTAAATAAATAACTGTATCTTTTCTGCGATAAATCTTTGAGAGAATTAAAGATAAAAAATTATACTAAAGATAGTGTCATGAATTGAAGCAAAAACTTACCTATTTATTTGCGTTGTTAGATGTCACCTGCATCCACCTCATTTATAGTGTGTCGGAGAATCCGTTGAAACCAAGCTCAAATAATATCAACCACTAGAGATGCCTATACAGGGTGTTTTCTCTTTAATATTGAATGTCAATATTGAAGGGAAGAATCTGTGTATGATTTTAAGATAAAATGTCTCTATAAAAATTCGCTTTGTTTTGAGATACAGGGCGGTAAAGATAAAGAATTTTTTATTAAATAACCCCCAAACTACATTAATTTTTTCAGAAATTGTTATTAATTTTAACAATCAATTACAATTATATTAACTAATTTTATTAGAAATGGGTATCTATTAGTTATCCAGTCAAAGAATTCTTTCAATAAAAAGGGTAAGAAGTTCCTTAAGTATAAAAATGTTTTATTTTTACTTAGAAATATGTAATTGTTCTTTATTCTTTTGTACTGAAAAATAGTCTTAAGATACGAAAAATAGTAGAGATCTTTTTTATTATAATATATGAAGCACTATTAATAAAATAATTTCTTGTTTTTATGAAAAGCAGTGACGTACCTTTTTTGCGTTCAAAATAATCAGGATGACATTAATTGGGACGCCATTGGTTAAAACAGAAAATTTGTTTTTTTTACAAAAGATGTAGTTTACAACCACTAAGCTTAATAAAAATATCTAATGTAATTTTATCGCCCTGTATATCAAAAATAACGCATAGACGGATCTATGTTTATAGAAACTTCTTATCTTAAAATCATACACAGAAACTATGTTTATAGAAAATTTTATCTTAGAATTATACACAGATTACCCTCCTTTAATATTGACATTCAATTATGAAACACCCTGTAGAAAGACTGCGTTGTTGAAAAGGTAAAAGAGCTGGATGCCCCATGTTAGAATCCACAAAGAGATACAAAAGAGAAGTAATGTACAGAATTTACTAAATACCTATGAACCCTTTTTCATTAGACAATATTTTGGAACTGCAAAATAAAAATTCTTAGGTTACTTTTGGATCGTAAATTAATATTTTACATTAAATTAGGTTTATATGAACGGGATAATTTTCGCAATAAATAATTTCTATAAGTACGTGAATACGCCGAATAGCGTTGCGGATCGTGACGTCAACTACTGAAACCGCCCCGCAACCGATGGAAACTAACAGAACGTTTCGCCATACAGCGTACAGGTTCTCGTTTTGGTTCGATTTTTGGAAAGCGTTAAGATTAACGTTTAGTTATGGCATTTTAGGGCGATAAAATGGAATTTGTCGACTGTTCGTGCTTCTTAACCCTCCAGCATGTTTGTATTATATCATATTCCATGTGGTAGGCAACCAATTATACTTTATAATAATTATTACTCTTAAGAAAACTCTAACCTCCAGAACTGGCACAAATTTACAAATAGTTTCACATCTCGAGGCTCATCTCTTCTGCAATTAACCTTTGGGCGAACCTAAGATGGTGTTTTTTTTTGAAAAATTATCCTAAATGCAGGGCCGTGAATCGCCACGAAAGCCCATTTCTCCTCTAAAATGTTGCACGTATCATTGTTAGATGTCACCTGCATCCAACTCATATATTTACAGAAAGACGCATTGAAACCAACCTTAAAGAATATCAACTACGAGATACGACCATTGGGCTGCGATGCTGAAAATGACGAAAGAGCTGGATTTCCGATGTTAAAATCCACAGAAAGTCCATAAAGACACAAGAGAAAAGTAAATATCAACCTTCCCCCATTAAACAATGTTTTCTTATCACAAAACAAAATTATGGGTATTGTCAAAATTCTAATCCTAGTGGGTTAATTTTTACTATACTGGGATAAACAATTTTTTTAAGTACGCAATCATGTCAATACGCGTTGCAAATCGTGACGTCGGCCGTTGAAGCACCCGACCGATGAAAATTATAGAAACGTACCGCTCAGGTTCTCGTTCTGGCTCGATTTTTGACAAAAATAAAAATAAATGGTTGTTTACGTCCAGTTATGTAATTAGGAAAGATAAAATAGAATTTTTGTGTTGAAAATTGTTTATGTTTATATTATATTGTTTGTAGTAGGATTTTACAATAGACTTGGACGTGTAGCCCACTAATCAAGGTTTCTAGTTTTCATGGCATTAAATAGGAACTTACACAAATTTACATCATGAAGTTTATCTCTTCAGCAATGAACCTTCAAGACAGGCAAAGAAAAAAGTTATTATCAGAAAATTATTCCAAAAATGTTCCATAAATTGGTACAAAAGTCTAAAATATTGCAAGTATCATTGTTAGGCGTCATGTGCATATACCTATAATTCATATTTACAGAAAGACTCATTGAAAGTAGAGCTGAGTGTTCGATGATATAATTTAGAGAACAGCCATAGAGACACAAGAGAAACGTAGTTAAATATTAACTTTTCTCCATTAGAGAATATTTTCAAACCACAAAACTAAAATTCTTCGGTAAATATTCTACCTACATAAAATTGCATGTGTGTAAATGAAGATTCTAACTCTAGCCTAGACGTATGTTAGTACGCATTGCAAGACGTGATGTCATTTGATGAAGCCGCCTCGCCCGCAGGAAACAATACCTAGAAACGTACTGCACAGGCTTCTGCTCTGACTCAATTTTTAGAAAAAAATAGCGAATGGGTGCAGTTTGTGGAGATAAGATGTAATTTTTGATTATTTCGCTCGCAATTATTAAGCACGTCGAGATCAATACGTAACATAAAATGTTGGCGACTCGTGGTTTTAACATTACCAAAATTTGTAATTACAAAGAACGCGCAGGGGTACAGATTTAAATATATTGGAACAATTTTGGAAGCTATTGCCGCTAATGTATAAAAGAATTTGTTGCAATAAACGTAAAGATTTCTATAAAATAGCGGTGGCGAATTGAATCGCATGAGAACAATAATGCTTTGCTAAGTAAAAAATTAGCATCGTTCAGAAGTTACTGGTAGATTTTTTTAATAAAACGCCGTTTCCCGTAGATATTGAACTAATGAAGGTTTTGTTGTTTCAGAATTGTGCCATGATGGGTTTGCAGGCGACTACAGGTAAACGCAAGTTAGAAGCAGCGGCTACTCCAGGAGAATCCTCACCCCCCAAGAACGGCCGATGGGAAGCCGACGATTGCATAGCTCGTCTCCAAGCCGTAGCCGTACCCGGTGACACTTGGCGATCGCCGACACCGTCTTTGGCGGCCACGTTGCTGTCTAGTAGCACCAACGGCTGTGAAGATTACGAGGACGACGATGAGTTCGACGACGAACTCTCAGACGACGACAGGTGTGTTGGAGTGCCGGAACCTGCGCGCTTCACCCAACCCTTCAATCGTTATCAATCAGGTGAATACTGGCAATACTATCAACCCCCGCAACAACAGACGATACGTTGCGAAGAAAACGGAAAATCGTACCTGGAACTTGGTGCTTCCCCGCCGCCAGTGCGGACACGATGTTGCGACGGACGGACGCGGTGGTGTCACGTGCCCTGTTACCGACAACGTCGCCTGGCTGTTCTCAATCTCTCTATGTGCAAATTGGCAAGGTACCGTCAATGTTCGGATCCTTCTTTGCGACGTTCGGTACTCATCTGTAACACGTTGAGGAGGCTGGAGCGAGAAATGGAGACAGAACCTTCCGAGCCTAACTACCCCGCAGTGCCGGAGGTGGCGCCCCCTAGCAGACCTTCAATTGTATCAGAACCTAGTTACGAACTGAGTTTACGAGAGATGACGTGCTCGTCCGGACGGGCTACCCCCTTTCCAGCGGCCAACGGTCCCGACACCGATTCGGGACTGGGTGACGACGAGATGACAAGGCCGATCAACTGGGGCTCTGTTCTTAGTTTAACTTCACAAACGGATCTAGAATCTCTCAACAACAACGAGTTATACGCTGAATTGGGGCTATCTAGTGAACCGCCCGAGTGGAAGGAGCCCTCCACGTCACGGACGGATAATGAATGGGATGGTTTCATGCACGTTCTTGTAGGGGGTACGTAGCAAAACGTCGTTGGTGCTTCCGCTTTCCTCAGGTTGTGATCACTTAGTTAAAAAGACATCAGTGCAGTACTGGAATTGTGCAGCTATTGTTGACTGTTTTTATTTTTATATTCTATTTAATATATTTTTATTCTTCAACACATTGAAACTTTTCCAGCTTGTCGGATTTTATGGATCTATTGTTCAAATTGTGGACGACATGATACATGGATTATACATTGTAGAATTTCACATTCAAGTTAAATCAGTTAGCTCTTTCAACACGATTTGCTTAAAATTGCAATAAGCCCATAAATCGCCAGAAAAAAAAGGAAAGGTACAATGATTTGAAGTATACCTACCTGACGATAGGACTAAGGTACTTAGAAGGAACCCGACAGTCCTTACTATTTGCGCTAGTTTTATCGCAACGGTTTGATCTCCATCGCTCAATTAACTTAAACCAAGCTCAACTCGTGAGTTTCATTTAGTTATTGATATTATTTCATGTTACTGACCCTCTTGGGCATTCCTCTGTAAATATGTAACTCTGTAAAATAATGTGCATAATGTACATAAGAGAAGATTTCTAATTAGGTCTATATTTGTAAATAACTCTGTGTTATACTATACATATATTTTCAACGATGTGTGAATTTATAATTAAATTGGTAATATGGTCCTACACAAAATACGCAACTCCCAGCCTAGGTCAAGCCGCATCTACCGAATCCCTTTATGAAAATCTCCGCCAATATCGCGTCATTATTGTCTTTATACGTTGAGATGAATTGCGACTGAAAATGGTTCAAACAATAATAGTTCAAAGCTGCTCCTACCAATAATGTTCCTTTTTCAAATTATAAGTTACCATAGCATTAGAATCTGAATGTCATGGAGGCAATATTTTTAATATTTCTCTATGTGGTTTTAATGTGTGGAAAAATTCAGCAGCTGGGAGGATGAATCTAGTCCATCATTGGTCATTATCTGGGAGTAAATGAGCCAGTATTACATAAAACTTAAACAAACTTAAATACTTGTTCAAACCGTCCCAAACTTCCATGATAATGACAACAATGAGATCTTTGTAGGTGTATACCATGTTATTTCGTAGCTAGTTAATTCTCTATGTAGCCTCTTGCGCGCCGGTTCGTGCGCAAAAGGCTTTGCAGTTTCTTGCCATGACACCTTGTTTCAACGTTCATAATTTTACTAAACGCCACTCACGGGTTGCGTCCTTAAATGTTGAGTTCGTCCCGGACAAGCAACGGCAATTTTAATTTATTTACCAATGTTTCCTCTTGTTTTTACGTTGCTGATGTTTGTCGCAAGCACGGACCTGAGAACAAGCAAGGACGCAGCTATTCCTTGAACGGGCGTTTTAAAATCCGTGATAACTTTTGATTTCAGAGGTGTTTTTTTCCGATACGTCTTAAAAACAGTAAGTTTGTAACAAATAACAATACGAGGGCACAATTAATACTGTTAAAATATTATAAAGTATTGAAATAAGAAATTGTTGTGGTACGATAACTTAAGTTGTTGAAGTTACAATTTTATTCCACCTCTGTGAAAATAGTAAAATTGAATCGTGAGGCAATCAATATTATACAGTTTTATGAAAAGAACTAGCTGTGTTTTTTATTCTAAAAGAAATTATATGTGCACAGAAAAATGAAATATTTTGATAACATTGCAATAAAAAAGAATTTTTTGAAGCATGTTGTTTCTGTCTGAATTTTGGGGACAAATTGTATCGAAGGACAGACTCACTTTATTTATTATTAAACAACGACAAAGATTGTTGCGCCAAACGCAATTCTCCCAAGAATTCAGGCTCTTAGATTTAAGTAAAAGTACTTGTACTTCGTCCCACATCGACGTGACGTCAATAATAAATACGTACAACACTTGATTGTGTGCAAGTAACATGTGATATCATGTAATATGTTAGTGTTAAAAAATAAATCGGTATATATATACATATTACCTCATTTCTTGTTTTATATTTTTATGTTTTAATATAATGAATAAGCAAATCATACTGTCTTTGATTACATCTGAAAACCACCACTGCACTTGCAAACCGTATATAATCGAAAAGAATCTTCTCATTAGAACTTGCTTTGAGTTTTCATTCATTGGTGGTGCATAGTTTTACAAATACAATTTATAAGTTTTATCAAAAGTTAAATTAACTAATAAAATAACAAAATAAGCGAAAATTTGACATTCTATACTCAATACAGAAATTGAAATAATTATATATAGCTACTTAATCTTTACATTCTGAAAGGTAGTTACAGCAACATACTGTTCGTGGCAGCTTAGTTGACCGCTGAAGGAAGGAAGTGCATGTATCCCAATGCACAAGAAAAACGTTAAATTTGTGGATCTTCTGTATTCAACAACTCAACTTAGCTGGAACGCACAGTGGCCATTAAAGACAAGTGGTTTTGAAACATTAGGTACATGATATTCTAAAATTAAAGCGATGAACTTCAGGTGGTTATAAAGAACAAGTAATCAGCCATTTGGGGCTTTGGGGTGAATTAAATATTGATAGTGTGGTACATAATTTGCAATGGATGTTCATTACAGATACAACGTGAGTTTCCAGATTTACAAACTGTACATATGTATGCCCTACTTCTAGTAACTTGCACATGAACCTCGACCAGCATTTATCAATCTACCCTCTGAAAGTGTCTGCATGAGTACCTATCATACATCAACGGTTTAATAGAAGAATCCAGCGGAAGAAGATCAGGGGATCATGCAAGATGTTTATACACACTATTACAAGGCCTGCAAACTCCTAGAAATCATTAAAGAAGAAAATTTTCTAAATGATTGTTCGAGGGAGCAAGATCTGGTGCTGTAAATAAGGGAATGTTCAACATATTTGAACTCTAGAAATTGTATTGAAGAACACGACTTGCGTGTAAAAATATTTGCCTACTATATTAAATTAGGCATCTTTGGCCGATTATTCTCTTCTTTTCTTCACAATATTTTCTCTCATAGTTATTAATAATACAAACAAATAATATTCTTCAGTTACCGTTCCCATTAGGTAGGTTTCTATACCTATATGTATAAATTGTATACACCTAGTTGCAAAAAAAACCAGAAGGGTTTTCGGTTTTGCAAAGTTATATAAAAAAACAAAATTATGAATGATACTGGTAAAGCGTCCAACTTCTTTTGAAACCAGCTGTACCTAGAAGATTTTTATTTGCTTCTAGTGAAATTGAATTTCTAATATTGGCAACACTGCTAAAAAAAGCGCCATGCGCATGCGCCACGTGCAACTGCTGACTACTAAACTAACCTCTCGGATTTAACATTTAACCTAACCTACAAAATTTGTTGTAAAATGAGGTGAAAAGTTGGTACAATTACCAAAGTGCGACAAAATACAGACAACGAGAGTAGAGATTTACGTTGTGAATTAAATATTCTAGGTAACGATATATTTTTTTGAGCTTACTATACTAAGATGTTTTTAACTCCTACAGCCAGTTAATCTCTGAAAATGGTCCGTGGATCGAGAGGAAAGCATAGAGGCGGACACGGAGGTAGGAACCGGAAGAGACAATCCAATAGAAGCGCGACGCGGCCACAAAAACCTTACAAGTTTCAAGAGCCTGAAAGAAAGCGCCCAAAATTAAACAAATCTCCGATTAGAGAGTCTTCTTCAGAGGATGAAGAAGTGGAACTGCAAGATCACATGAAACAATTACAATCCACTTTCAAATCGAATTTGAACGATAAACGAGCTGTTGACAGTGAAAGCAGTGAAAGTGAAGATGAGATCATTAATGACAATATTAATAAAGATGAGTCAAAAGAGGTTATTGCAAACGAATTGTCTTCAACTGAACAATTATGTTCAGTTGAAGACGATGAATCAGAATTGGAGGCAACAATTGAAGAAAATGAAGATGCCAAGGATCCGTTTGTAAAGCATTTATTTTATGATTTACATGAAAAGTTATTGAACTCTCTGCAAAATTTGCCCCCTCTAGTAAACAATTTTGTGCAGAATTGGCCAAAATTAGGACGTCTTTCTATTCAAATTCCACAATTCACAGATGTCGAAATCAAACCTACTAATGAGATTAGCATTGATGAAAGAAAAGTATTTGCGCCCGCTGCCACAGTTGCTGATAAAATTGAATCAAAGACAGCAAAACCTTCAGAACTGTTCATTAAAAGCCAAATTTCAAACAACCTAGCCACAGCTAATTCTGTGTTGCAAGAAGATAATTCCATCTTCACACCGTTACAAGCCGAACTATTTTCTGTTATCAATAATTATCAAGATCTGTATTACGGCGAAAGAACATTTAGTAATGCAGAGGAAATTCGGTTCATTTATTGTTTACATGCCGTTAATCATATTCTAAAGACAAGAATGAAGGTGATCCACCACAATGCTCGTTTAAGTAACAAAGACGACGTGCCAGAAGAGTTTCGAGATCAAGGATTAGTTCGGCCCAAGGTAAATTAATTCTATTTTTTAAGACTTATTTGACATTATTTTGATTTTTAGATTCTTATTATTCTGCCATTTAGAGATGCCGCCTACAAAGTTATCAATACAATTATAGACATATTAATTCCCGAAAATAAAGGCTTTGTTATGAACAGAAAGAGGTTCATCGACGAATTCACCGGTCATGAGTTGGTTATGCCGAAAAAAAATCCAAAACCCGAAGACTATGAATTGACGTTTAGTGGAAACAGCAGCGATGACTTTCGCATTGGCATGACCGTCACCAAGAAGAGTTTAAAGGTTGGTAGCAATTTTGTTTAGGATTCCACTTATTTAAATAAATAACAACATAATTCAACAGTTTAACGTTCCAAACTGTCTAAAAACCAAATATCGAATGTTATGCGTTAACAATAGACCATTAATTCGCACTTTCCCCTTCCACTAATGATTGTTGTTATTGCGAGCATGCGCAGTGCAGTAGACCTCACGGACACGATATAGGAGTATGAGAAATGGAAGCCAGAACATGTTGTGTTCTCTCTTCTGTTCCCGATTTGCGCTTGCGCTTTGAATTTTTAATATACAGGGTGAGTCAGCTAGAATAAATCAACTGAAATATCTTCGTTATTACGTTGATTGAGATATTTACTGGAAGATACCCAACCCCGTGCTAATAGTCAACCGAGTTTCCCTTCTTTGCCCTGCGTCCTCTCACCCACATTGTCTGCACTGTACGGTGGCGCCACAGACGGCCAACGTTGGTTTTCGGTTTTATGAATCAGGTACCGGCTCCAGAAGGCTCACTTTACGCATTTGTACGTGTGCGACATTGCCAAATTGTCTATGGTGTGGAATGTGGGCACAGGACCACGGGACCATAGCTGCACGGGACGGGACGAGATATGTTTGCGGTGTATTTATTCCGTTCGGTCTGCGTTTCATGGTTCAGGTCGCACGTCTCGATGATTAAAGTCGCCTTTCAGGCAATATTATATTTTTATAAACCAAATCAAAGTAAACAAAGTTTTAATTAAATAAAAAAACAATTTACAAAAAGTTCAAAAATTATACAAAAAAAGATCCTTACGCTTATCTATACAAAACTAATTTAGGACAAAATTTTTATTTTCCTGTGTGGTTTGACAGTTGTTCGTTTGTTTTTCAAGATTTAATCACATGAACCACATCAATGTAAACAAAATTTTAATTAAATAAAAAAAATTCAAGAATTATTATACAGGGTGAGGCAATAGTGCGTCCGACTTTGATAGCTTGAGTTCTATGACAGCTAGAAATTTGCTTTAAAAACACAAAGCCTATAACCGGAAATTATTTCTGAACATACAAGATGAGCCAAGACAATTTATACAGAGGCTAATAACATTTTTTTAAATGGAATGTTGTGTGTAAAACAAGATTTTAATACGTGCCCTTGCTAATACAAAAAATTACGTTAATGCATTTTGCTGACGTTCTACAATCACAGATGATAAAGCGGAGACGTTCCTCTTAATAAACACTTAAATTAAAATCGAAATAACACAAGCTCTATATCAATAGCTAAGTATGTAGTTCGTCTTCGAGTGTAAATTTGAGAAAGTCGTCAAATTAAATTTCTTTGGCTGGAACGTCTAATCGGTTTTATCATTCATTCCATCCGCCCCTGACGTAAGTAGCACCATCATTATTGATTGGCACCATGTTACAGTGTTCGGCAAGGTACTGTTCATTTCAGCCGTTTAGTCCTCTAAATCGTAAAAGCCCAGACCGCACAAATGACCTCGGACCTGCCGTGTGCTAACCGTGATGGCCAAAGAAACCGTACATTTGCACCACAACCTTTACGGTTCTGTGTGCTTTGATATTTATCTTTAATTTTTTGCAAAATGTTTTCTACTTTTTACTACACATTATCGAAATATGTATAATTATTTAATGAGAAAAGTTAAGCACATTTTCTGTGGTTAACAAATTTCTTAACAAATAAAAAAAAATTCTTTCATATTTTGTTTACAGCGTTTGGACACTGAAGCCGTGGTGCAAAAGATATTTACCCGCACCACTTTTTGTCTATCGCGTACAATAAGCTCGCTTCCCGCTCGTTTGTTCCATCTCTGTTAGTGTCATGAATTGAAAAGAGATCGAGAAAACGGCTGAAATGAACTATACTACGTGGCAACATCGCTTCATCTTGTTGTCGTAATATTACAGCTATCTGTAATTTCTGAACCCGACTAAACTGCATTTAATAATGATGCTGGCGGACAGATGGACCGATTCTGAACCCCTATCCGCCAGCATCATTTTTAGACACGATTCTGGCGGTAAGGCTGGGCATCTTCCAGTAAATATCTCAATCAACGGTTATTAGTAGAATTACAGTTGATTCACTTTAGCTGACTCACGCTGTATAGTTCTGTTAATTTCGTAGAATTTTGAAAAGAATGGTAACCTCTGATTCATTGAAATGATTGATAACAGAATGACTTCCCAACAATAATTGAGTGCCCCTGATAATTCATACAACGGAATTGTACGGAAAAATTGTTACATCTCTTATTTGTTGATATTTCCTTTGATTCCTTGGTGCCTCCTTCGTCTAAAAGAGAAATTTTTTTAGTTGTTCGCCGATTTTTACTCATCTGACATAATCGTCGCGTCCCCTTTGGGGTTGAGGACCATCATTGGAGCCAAAGGCGAGGCGCAGCGCGACTACGATTTTCTGGCGTCCGTCGAGCTTTTGATTCTGGATCAAACCGAACTTTTTTTGATGCAAAACTGGGACCATTTGCTTCACGTCATAAATCATCTGCATTTGCAACCGAAAGATTCTCACGGTACCGATTTTTCCCGAGTTCGAACTTGGTGTTTGAACGGTTGGGCCAAGTACTATCGACAAACATTAATATTTTCGTCCATAATGGTGCCGGAGATTAATGCATTGTTTAATAAAAAGTGCAACAACTACGCGGGGAAAGTGAAAGTGACGAATTTAATAGAGTTTGGAAGTATCAGTCAGGTTTTCGTGCAACTTCCTCACGTTTTCCACAAGTTTGGGGCCAGCACCGCCCAGGAAGTGATTGATGCAAGATTTCAATTTTTTATCAATAAAGTGTTACCTTTACAAAAAGATGGGCTCATGAAGCAAACTATGATATTTGTCTCCAGTTACTTTGATTATGTTAGATTGCGAAATTATT
Source organism: Schizotus pectinicornis (assembly GCA_951805265.1). Lineage (NCBI taxonomy): Eukaryota > Metazoa > Arthropoda > Insecta > Coleoptera > Pyrochroidae > Schizotus > Schizotus pectinicornis. Next base: position 17,022,568 of record OX638204.1, on the reverse strand, counting down.
TCAAGAAGGAAGATATCGGCTTTGTCCAAATTTGTGAATATTCTAAGGTAAACTAAAAATATTTCTGCTAAAGACCAAGGACTTAAATTGAACGTTTTAGGAAGGAAAAGTTGCTAGAGCTAGAGATATGTTTTTCCACGGCGACGCCCACTTCTTGTTGTATACGGAACGGTACCACTTCTTCAATCGCGTGAGGGTCAAAGGGATTCGACATCTGGTGTTCTACCAACCTCCCACTTTTCCCAACTTTTACTACGAGATGTGCAATTTAATGCAGGTAATGTATTTTTATAGAGGATTATTATTTCTCAGTCTTGGAGATATCTTTATTACATGCCCCATTTTGGAAGCAGTGGAGAAATTAGACAATTAACGAATCCTAATTTTCATCAAACGTTTTCTATGTGCTATCCTTTCAATTCAGACTTTTAGATTTAGACTTAAAACTACTATGGAATGCCATTTGGACTCTTCATATATTATTACATTTTTTGTGAAGATAATTCACAAATGTGAAAATAATTTGTATTATTGAAGACCATAAGTATGAAAGGTGTCATATGTCAAAAAGTGGAAGACCGTCTATTTTTAAAAGTTTATTTTGAGTATTGTTCATTAAACGTAAAAACGTATTAAGTATGTAATATTTGACGTCGGAACTTACACAGAGTGTCCCAACACTACCTTCATCCAAATACATCTGTAACACACGGTAGATTGAAAGAAGACATAAAAAAGTTTTTAAATTATTTAAAAATGTGTCGCCACGATCCTTCAGGTAACACTTTAATCTTTTTTTTGCTCTAAAAAGTTACCGGTATTTTCAGAAAATATAACAAGAAAGAAAAAAAATTACGGTTAGATTTAATGCAAAAATGATGAGATTGTGGCGGTGCATTAGTATGGGCGCGTGGCGAGGCTGATTGTGTTCCCTCGATAGCTTAGCGGTCAGAGCAACCAACCGGCAATTGGGAGACCCAGGTTCGAATCCCGGTTGGGGAATAACACTTTTATCCTCGCTACGCCACATGCCATACCTGCACTCGGCCGCCAAAAGATAATACCTAAAATTATGCATAATTTATTTTACAACTTAGCAGTCAACGTCATAAATCTCTGACTATCCATAATGTAATTATCCCAGGCAGATACATTTCTTTCGGTATAAATAAATATTTGTTCCAGGCTCGTCAGGACGAGTCCATAAAAACTTATTTATGACATCTGTACTCAACTTCATTAATTCTAATTAATCTGCAATTTAAACATTATTTTCATATTGCTTATTATGAGGACAAAGTATAAACATTCATTACACATTGTGGAAGATAAGTGGTGAATATGTGCCCTGACAGCATATGGTAGCATTGATCAAAAAACTAATGACACCATTTTGTAGTCTACCATGTGTTACATATGTATTCCAAATTTGAAACTTTTACCTTTAAAATTAACGAAACTTTAGGAGGTAAATCTCAAGTGCTGGAACACCCTCTGTACAATGTTCCAAATTCAAAAAAGCACAAATTTTTTAAATAAAATCCACGAAAATTCATGAAAAGAGTCAAGTGACAATGTTTAGCTGTACAGGGTGTTTCAAAGAGAAGTACTGGCGCCAAAAAGCGTATTTCTAATACAGTTAAAAATTAAACTATAATTAACTAAACCATAAGATGACAATGTTTCTTTCGAATTTATTTCCATGTAAGTTTTCACTTTTGATCGCTGTTTTGTATCGAAATATTCACTTCATCTCTTTGATTTTCTTCAAGCTCATGATCATGACCTCCAAAATTTACAACGAGTAATTGAATTTTTTTTTATATCAAACCGCTATTGAGTTACACGGATTTTTAAGTTTTAGCGCCCAAGGCGTTTCCACATTGGATCGTTTACTTAGTGTCGTTGTGGCTATCCACCATTTATGTTCATGGTAGTGCGTTGCCTTCACTGGAGCTTATACGTACTTGAAAGTATCTCTATTAAGCCACAAGTAACCGAAGCATGAATAACTTTTGGAGAGTTTGCAGCCCCTAAGTCTTTTGGTTAGGTACATGTGCCTTCATTATTACAAAGGTGCAAATACCTAATAGCATCTTTCTAATCTACCGGCATTGGCGGTTATTAGTTCCGCCATCTAATAAACATGTTTTAAGCGAATAGGGGTGAGTTGATTCTAACGCTTTTCATACAGTGTTTTTAATACTACGTAGTATCTTGTGATTTTATAATACCTACTCATTTTTAATTTGTTGGCAGATAGCACTCTTTATAATAATTATGTTTCTACAAAATATCTCAAGTCATAATAAAAATAATGCGGGGTGATAATTTGTGAGACTTCAAAATGTTCTACTTATAAATTTACAAAACAAAAATTGCATTCACGTTTGTCAATTATTTCGGCAAATAATGCAATAACACATTTAAAGTCCAAATGACGTTAATAAACTGTTCAATTTTTTTACAGGAAGGCAACATGAATAAAAAAATAGGCAATGCCTCAAACATGACTGTTTCTGTGATTTATTCTAAATATGACCTCCATCAGTTGGCAGCAATTGTCGGAACGGAAAGGGCCGCAAAGATGATGCAGTCGGAAAAAAATGTTCACATGATGGTCACTGGAGGTGAATGATGATACATTTTTGGATTACGGAAGCACACACGTTGTTTACTTATGCTTTTGCTGGTATGTACAAAGTTTTTAGAATGACAGAGGTATTTAAAAAAATTGTTAACGGAATTAAAATAAATTAGACCAAAAAGTTAAAAAAACAACAAGAATGTTTTTCACAATCTAATAAATAATATAGAAAAAGTTTTTGTGACTTTTGACTTATTACGAACATTAGTCTCCCATACTTGGCAACAAATCCAATTATGTATCTAAATGCGCCATTGGTAGGTATATTGTTGCCACTTTGATTAGGAACTGAGGAGAGGGAAGAATTTGTTTGTGTGGATAAACAAAGCTTGTCGAATTCACAAATAAACATGTAATATGATATCGTCAGGATACATAGCAAGTTTTACAATTAGGAACAGTCTGCAGATCTATTAAAATTATGGAATCAATATTTTTCATACAATACAGTAGGTAACTATAATAAGTACCTACTTTTAAAGTTGTCCAATTTAAAAAATCATTTTTTTGATGTAGCAGTTTTGGATTACGGAGCCCGGCAGAGCCCCACGATAATTAAATTTCAAGGATGACACCTGAAAAAGGAGATCTTCAGCCAATACTGAAATTATTGTCGCTATCAGCAAATATCTTTCAGTTAGTTATTTTATGGTTTAGTAACAGCCGAAAATTTTGTCACATCCCTTAGTGTTGGTGAAAAAAGCTTCAAAATGAACAAATTTTGTTACTAATATCAAAATGTTGTTATTGCCAACCAACATCGTTTACATTGTTTCTAAATAAATCTCGCCACAAGAAATAAGTTGGTTAATCATTTTCACCGTATGGGTATTTGTTATAAATCAACTTTTGCAGGAATGGACTGGTTTTCTCAAAGTCCGATCTCAACTCCGAACTGAGATCGTATTCGGGCCAAGTAGTGTTTTCTTCTGTGGTGGTTGTCACTGAAGGACTCATCTCATCGTTGATGCTAAACTGCTTCTGCATTTCTGAAACATAACAGGAATCTGTAGTGTCTTAATCGAATTGAAACCGCTTTTGTTATCAACGTTTGGTGTTAATTCCCCGGCGAATTCAAACTCACCAGCTACGATATTGTCACATTTCGGTTGCAACTGGCGTTGCATTGCATATTTCGGAGCGATTTTATCGCCGTTCCATAAGAAGACATAATATAGGGATAACATGATTGCGGCCAGTGACACGAAAAACACATATGCTATTACTGTCAACACTCTGACGAGTTTCTTTTTATGTTTCGGTTCATACAAGCGATCTTTGGCTTCTTCATCTGCTAACTTGACCGAAGTGTTCATCAAGCTGTTGGTTTTAACCCACTGAGTCTCCGGACAGTTGATTCCGTTGTTTAACGACGGCAGTTTTTTCGACATGATCGGTATTTTTGGTTTGATGGCGTTGAATAGGGCCTTGATTAGTAATTTACACGCCACGCTGACGGGTGTTTAACGAGGAGGCTGATTTTATTAATAAATTGCACTACGCGAGTACAATGTGATCGAGCTGTTGCCGGCGGTTATTTCTATTCGTTTATGTTTGCCCGGCTGAAAACTTTTACAACAATCGATCATTTTACGTGCGACTAGACGAGGATTTACACACGTTATTTTCGAATTTAGGACGCGGCAGTTGTGATTTTGTTATGTATAGAATAGGCGCCGGGTCAATCAATAGCCACAGCTGTTTCAACTGGTACATGACGCATTTTCCTTGCGCATCCCCTAAAGCGTTCGAAATATGCATATTTCTTACATGATGTTTCTAGTCTTATCGATATATTTAAAGTATAGGTTCTATTATTATATGTGGAGGAAAAACCACTGAACATATAATTATAAAGTTAATATGTACTTTGAATCCTTACGTGCAATGCACCTTTTAAAGCAGCTATAGCAATTTTAAGATGGTATTTTAACTCTCTAATTATCCGCAGTTGCAGCTAATACCAAGTAATCTTTCATTCAGTAATCCAACAGACTTTTTCACAAAATTTGGGGCCAGCTAGAAAAAATTTTTTTTATGTATGTGCAGCCGAGGAATTAAGTAATGCACAGGGGGTGCGCAAATAGTTTACTTTTTCCACGTTATCATCAAGTAGAAAAACGTAAAACGTAGAAAAAATTAGAAAAGCACAGAGGGATCACGAATCGTCAACTTTTTCCACGTTATACTTGATGATAATGCAACAAACGTAGATTATTTGTGCATCCTCCTGTGCATTACTCAATTCCCCGGCTGTACCTACTTGGTATTTTTATTTTTGAAAGAAAAAAATATGTCACGTTGTCACTTATAGCATATTGTTAAAAATAATAAGGAATTTAAATGAGAAGTTGATGCACACATTTTTATGTTACGAGATGTTGCTCTCTACCGACAACTAAAATAATTTGGTAAATTCCTAGAATACTTTTCAGTGTAGCGCCTCGCGACAGCCTATGGTTGTCATTGACTCCAAATTAAAATTACGTTTTACTGCAATTTTTTTAAACATTAATTTTATTCAATAACTACATACCATATTTATTTCATTAAAATAGGAAAAATTTTGTTCTACAAATTCACGTATTGAAAACATCGACTAGGAGAGAATATGTTTTACAGGGGTTGTTTTCAATAGATGCACATGTTTTTTAAGAAAATTCTTTAAAAAATCTTCAATTTCTAGTTGGATACATGATCATTGTAAGACCGCAGCAGATGTTTAGATGATAAGTATTGGATTCTGATATCAGAACTAATAAGTTGAATTTTTAATATACAGAGTGAGTCAGCTAGAGTAAATCAATTTAAATATCTTCGTTATTAGTAGAATTACAGCTTTAATATATCATACAATTAAATAGCGAAAATTACTTCCAGTACCTTTAAATTTAATTTAGTTATATTCTGCTTAAAGATATTTCATTAAAATGTGTCATTTTTTTTAAATTTTCCTATTCTTTTAGCTAAGGTTAGAAATAAACGCAATACTGTCACAATGCAATTGTTTCAATTTTTAAAAAGTTGCAGGAATGAGTATAACTTGATTTTCAAAAGCTCTGCTACAAACGGTTCAAATTTGTCTGCTTCGCGAAGCATGTCGTTGATCATTTCTGAAATTCCAAAATTTATCCAATATGGTTAACTAATGCTGCCCTAGTGTGCACCAAATGAATTTGTTCGTTGTATAATTAGGTACTCTCCACCATTATCATTAATTACTAAAGTTCTACTTATAGTTAATTTGATTTTTTACGGAAATTGCTACAATATTAAGTATGTAATTTATGAGCCTCAATCAATCCCGCAATCATCGATAAGCATTACAAATCTTCATGTATGACCATGTTATTATGCAAATAACTCTTAGTTATTATCGGTAACACCTATTTAGCCCGTTATGTTTCTTACCGATTTAATTTTATAACGGTTCGATATCAAAACGTTTCAATTACTGGTTATCAATTTTGCATGCTTCTGAAAATTCAAAAATTTTAAATCTTTATCAATACATATAATTTATAATATTATTATACGATAAGTTATGCGGTAATCGTCCAACTTAAGGGATACAACATCTTGCTGCCAACAAATCAAGTTTGTATCCATCTAAATTTGTGTTTAATTTTATTGCGGTTGGTCATGAAACGCCTACGTAGTTGTTTAGGGAAAATTTGTTGTTACTGAAGAACAGATTTAGAAAATGAAAACAAACACGAGTCCATAAAATTAACGAGAGCACATTAATGCCCAGTTGCAAGAAACTTAATGGTTGTTTAATCCTTCGTTAAAATTCCGTTAAAATTTTATTGCCGGGCTATCCGCTCAATTGCAATCTTATTCCCCACGAATTGCAACAATGGATAAATGGTCAATCAAAGTAAAAGAAAGAAAAGAGAAATTATAGAACAATTAAGTTGTATGCAACGGGGCATAAAACTTGACAATGTCATCACTTTGGTAAAAAGTTTTGAAAATATTTGCAAAATTTTAAAGAACATTGTTGCATGTCAATTAACACTTTCCAATAGATACTCAGTGACATGTTATGACTATTGGAAATATGAAATAAATCTTGGGAAATAAGAGAAAAAGTCATTGTTACATTGTTACATTCAGCTAATTAAAGTAAAGGTAAGTGAAACCAGAATAAACTGTAAACTATACTATATTATTTATAAACGATCCTATAGTAGTATAGTAGTAGTACATAGTAATACTATAAGTACTTATAGTGCTCTTATGATTTTATGAGATGATAATCTTTAGGGCTTGCTTTTGAAACTACCAATAACGGTGTGGCTAAGGGTAAATTCCTTCTACTAAGATATTTTCGAACTCTGGAAACAGCATTCCAGGTATGTATGTACACTCGCGAGCAATATTTAAGGCGAAATCGGCGATTTTGAAGTTGTGTAAATCGAGCTGTAGGGGTGGTTGTGGCAGCAGACCTAACAGTATGCCTTATTGGACTCCAGCAAATTCTTATCGCCCAATGGTACTATGGATAATAAATATTTATTTCCTTTGCTACGCCAACAGTTATCTATCTCTCTTGCCCGGCCGCAAATCACCTGGAAGTGGGTAGGTTGCAATGCCCTTCCCATTTCACCGAATAGAGCTGGTTTACACTGGGAAGAAACACCGTGCCTTAAATATTGCTTGCGAGTTCACTACGTTGATGATGTCAAATTCTGAAATATTGGTTGAATTTTTATATGAAATTATTGGTTTTCGTTTATATGTGATTTACTGTCCAATCCAAACGATCTTTTGAAATTATTACATATTAAAAGTGGAAGCAGTGAAGTGGCCTTTTGGAGTATGTCGCAGATGTCAAGTATTTCTTGATAGGTTGTCAGTTCCACAATAATTAATTTGTATAGAAGCGTTCCATTTTCTGATAAAACAAATTGGTGGAGTTCGTAATTTTCCTCATGGATGGTGGAAAATATTTACTACGTTCAAGTTATTTTTTTTTCTATTACAAAAATATATTCACATCAGAACCAAATCATATTTTCGTTTTATATCTCCCTTCTCACGAGCTTTTATCCACAGGAACATTTACCTCCTATTTTTGTTGATTAATAATCCCTTGTCTCACTCGCATCAACTAACGCTAGGTTAAATTATTGTATCTTCTTTTTATCGTTGTAGTCTTTAATTTATCTTCACGACTGTCTTTTTATCAAAAAATTTACACCTGTATCAAAACTCTTGTCAGTATCAAAATCTGCTACCCAGCCTATAGTATTTCCTCGAGTCATTTCATCTTTGGAGTATAATGATGAAACGAATTGTTTTATCACTTCTAAATTTGGGTAGATCTTCTAACACTGTTACTGTAACGCTCAAAGGCCTCCTTTTCTTCTGACGACATCTGTAATTTAAAACATTCTCTTAGATCACTTGCCACTATTTGAATTTACTTAAATAATTTACAGTTAAGTTGATAGTATTTTATTAATGATGTTCTCGATGTACTCAACTGATATTAGTTTTTTATTGGTTTTGGCAAAAGCAACTGGTACATATATGGAAGTTGTATAATTTGGAAGCTCAATTGGACATCTAAGAGCGTATTTCTAATAAAGTTACAACTTTGAAAGTTCCGATAAAATAAACTTTAATTGATGTCCTACAATATGGCCTCGTTGTCTGGCTTTATTGTCTATTATTATTACGTTTGCAATACCGCCACGTATACATTCCTGATGAAAACTTGAGATTTTTAGTTGAAATATCATTAATTGTAATTTTAGAGAGCCCTGGAATAAATTTAGCGCTTGATAGTGGTACTTTCAAGTACTTGAAAGTACAACATATTTATAAGCTCCAGTGACGGCAACCGACTGCCATAAACATAAATGGTGGATAGCTACAAAGGCACTCAGTAAACGACCTATAAAACTGTTATTGCGAAAACCCCTTGCGATGAAAAGTGAAAATGACGGAAATAAATTTGGAAAAACCTATACTGCCATCTTGTACTGCATTCATTATAGTTTATTTCTGTCGTATTAGAAAAACGCTTTTAGGCGCCGGCGATTTTCTTTGTAACACAAGATTTTCAAAGTATTTTCCAAATTGCAGGCGTGATTTGAAATAACTTGTAAGAATGGATTATTTTGAGAGTTCTAAATCTAGCAATTTCTGTAAGCAGTTCTACCCATAACTATGGTTTTATGAACGTGCATGTACAGCCGACTGCAGAGAAAATGTCTATCTGTCAAACTTTAAACTCGTTTATTTTCCACAAATATTATTATATTATGACATTCATAATTTATACCTGCTTGTTGACTTCAATTTCTTCAATACTCGGTCCCATCTCCCATCGTTTGTTCGTCAAATCTCTGTTGCAGTACTAAGTGTCAACGGTGATTCCACAAGAGCACATGAAGTCCGCCCTGGTCCGCCCGACATTTCCATATAGCTGAGTGTTGAAGAGCGGTCACACACATATAGAGTGTCTCATAATTAGACCGACAAACTCCGGGTGGTTATGGAGGACACCAAAACAATCAATAAAGTTGGTCAATAAATAGACCCGTGTTCGCAAATGAGTCGCTATACTACGGTTTTTTCTTCTTAACTCATAAGTTCAATAAAGAGCATAGTTAGTAATGAGCACCACTAATAGTGCATGGACTTAATATACAGTACGTCCAGGATAAGAATGTTAAACATAGGGATCTCACTTATTTGAAGAGTGGCAAGAGGAAGAAAAATGCTTTCAGAATTAATTCAAGTGTCTCATTTATATTGAATTCCACTGTACATACTAAAAGTCCTAAAAGGTAGGAAACGAGGAAACTGCAACGGTGCTCAAGGAGGTTATCAGTTTTGATTTTTTAGCTTATATCTCGAACATGCTTTGCCCTAGCCAAAAAGTGGTTATGTACCAAATTCACAATGTCACAAATCACAATGTTCTTGTTCATTTAATTTCCATTAATTTTTGAATTATATGCTCGTAAATTTCACAAATTTTCAAAAAATTTCTTTTTCTACAGAAAAAGCATTGACTTTTAAGAGTCGAATGTTGGTAGTGATGACCTCAATGTTACTTTTCTGTTGATACTGATGAGATTGAGGCAGCCTGCCTCCTCAAATCATTCATAATGCTATTGTTTCTAGTATACTTCTTCCTACATGAAATGTGAAGTATGAGGGATTTCACACCACGTAGCTGAGAACCATTGTTGTATGATGGCTTCTATTAGCGTTCCATTAAAAAAAATAGAGAAAATTAAATTCAAAAAGTTCTAAATTGAAAAATTAAGTTTAGTCACCTTGTCTAATTTTTCTAAAGTAAAAACGATTCAAAGACATCCTACAGATGTTTCCTAACTAGTACTTACATAATTTTTTCTTAAAACTCGTAATTGTGACTGTAGTGATTTTTTTTAACATGCATCTGCAGATGCCATTATTGGAACAAAGAAAATCGCTATATCCAAGTGGTTTGGAAATAGTAAGTAATAATATTGGATTGAAAAGAGTCTAGAAAAGGCTCCAAAAAATCTTCTTTTACACACAACATTCCATTAAAAAAAATGTTACTTGCTCGTATAATTGCCTTGGCTCAGCCTGTATTTCCGGTTATAGACTTCTTTCTCTAGTTTATTTGTGTTTTAAATCAAATTTTTACCTATCATAGAACTCGAGCTATTGAAGTCGGACGCACTATTGCCCCAACCTGTATAATTAACTAAAACTATAGGTATTTTTCAAATAAGAAATCTATTAAACAAATTTAAGACAGGTGAAATTATTATTCTTGGCGAAAAAAATATCAGAGAATTTCAAGATAAAGTTGATTGAAATCTGTTTCAATAGGTTCATGACGTGTGTTTAGACTTGAATTTTTGTATGCTCTCAAGCTAATGTATCTGGTGAATTAGGTATTAATGATCAAAAAAAGGTTGTATTTTCAAGGGCTTTTAAAAACAAATTCTCACAATAACCAAAATAAACATATCCACTTACCTTGTCCCTCGGTATCAATTTTAAATCAATATGTTACACAATTCAGTACATCTCTATATGACTATTATACTTATGTCTCCTCTGCCCTGTTATAAAACTTAATTCAATTAAGTGCATGGCCTGGTCACGTTTGCTCTATCGATTGAATGTGGTTTTATTAATAAAAATTGTAGCTAATCAGGGGAAGGAAACCCTAGTTTCAGCGTCGCTGATGGTTTATGGAAAGCTAGAACAACAAATTAGATTAAGTTTGCACTATAGATGGAGTTTAAAAGCTGACCATTCAACTTGTACAATGATAGAAAGGATTAAAATTATCGATTGCTACTAAAGTTTTTACCACCATTCACATCTTGAACCAGTGACGGAAAATTTTGGAAAAAAATTACACAATAGTACCTATAAAAGTAAACCACCCACACCATGAAAACAGGGACAACCTCATCAACCCAATTTCAAAAGTAAATTAAGATCTTATCAAGAGTCAAACATTTAATTACAGCAGTTATGTGAAATTGAAGAATACAACAAATAAAAATTAATAACCCAATAACATCAGGCATAAACTGATCTTAAACGTCACGATGTTTAAGGTTGAATGTTAAAAATATATTCGACATTCAAAATAAGAAGAAGAAAAAATTATAGAGATACTAGTGAACAATAATGTCATCGTTGATTTGAAAAATATCGAAGTCTAGCGGCTTGAAACGTTTAACTTGAAATCAATATTGAGGTGACATTGATGAAAGCGGAGAAGTGCTGAGAAATGGATTAAGGGCATTGTCCATGTTTTTATCTCAGTTCGAACTCGAACAGTCATTAGAAATGCGTTATGGAACTATCCGCACTCTTATTGTTATCATATATTCTATTCTATACTAAGCATAGAGTCGTTAACAAGGCTACTGAATAATATTACGCAGCTGCTATAACCTTTTCGTTACCTACTTTACAATCGAGGACTTGACAATGTCCTGTCGCATGTAACCTTTTACGTTTATGCAATTGTCGTTATAAGCAAGTACCTTTTTATAATTATTGCAGGTCAAATAGCGTAAAGAAACCTACTTACTTATCTTCATAAAAGTAAAAAACGTAAAAAAGCCAGAGGTAACTGGGTATGGTCAAAACCCTCGATTGGACCTGTAATAAAAATTTTACCTTTTTTACACTCCAAAAATGGCTTCAATAGTCCAGCTATAAGAACTATTTATGACATTGATATAAAATAAGATAATGGCAAAATTCCTTCGTTTTTGGTTATTTCAACCAATAATTTGTTTACACAGTATTAGTACAAATTTTTAAAAAAAAATGCTTCTATGTAATAGGTGTGTGACCTCAAAAATCTGCACTTATTATTAACTTAAGCATTTTGTGCAACAGAGGACTTTCAGCATGCTCAGCGGTGTCAAACCCTTTTACAACCTACCCATAGCCTGTAGAGCTAATTGATTTTAATTTTTTTACGTTATTTGATTTGTAATAATTATAGAAATGTACGTACTTATAGTGACGCATTGTACATACATACATATTTTGCATAGATAAGCACACTAAGTACGAGAGGAAGTTCTCTGTACAGCCGCCGTCATTGAAGAAGCCCAGGGTGAAGTGAAGTTCATTCCAACTTACGGTGTGTTTGAAGCTGTTTATAATTTAAAACTGAAATGTGCCGCTCTATTTCGACTAATCTTAGTTCACTTGTGCGGTTCTCAAACAAACTGTACCCCGTGGTTTAGCCTGGTTGCAAATGTAACGTAAGTTAGAATGAATTTCGTTTCACCCTGGGCTTCTTCAATGACGGCGACTGTACCTAGAGGGATTTCCAGATTCAAAGAAAAGCTCTTCGGTGATTTCTATTCCGTATTGATGAATAAACGAAGTTGAACTATACGTTGAAGAAATGTTCTACATGGTAGGGTAAGAAGAATGGATTAATGAACCAACCATAGCTCATCTATTACATAAATTAGAGGCCATATACCTATTGACAATACTTTATATTAACAGGACTAGGTTTTATCCAAAGAAGGACTAAACTCAATACCATTGTGAGTGAAATCGAATATTATTGTGATAGTAAAGTCCCAAATTACTGAACAAGATATTTTGAACGGAAAATATTGTGAGAACCAACCGTTAAAGAGCAATATCATCATACTCTGGTACGGAAATTTAAAAAGTTCACAATCTCTAAGAAGCTGTAGCATCTTTAACACGCGACTGCTGTCGAGTTATATCCACAACCAATTTGCCGCATCATACACAACGTTCTTACTATTTAGCGTTAGCCCGCAAAGCTTCAAATGATGCTAATGAGTCACTTTTTAAATTTTTGTACCAGAGTATAGAGAACAGAGCTACCCAAACTCTGAATTTGCACGAATTGGCATCCTTTAACTGATTTTTTTAGTAACAGTTTGACCGAAAGCTGTGTGTGGCTATTGCTGATACCCTTGGCATAAGACCTTTAATTGGTGCTTATCTTCAATATGGACGGCAAATATTTACTAACCTTTCGGCAGGGTGTCTTAATTTCGGGCGCCAATAAATTCAAGATTATTTAGAACATCAACATGTAGCGAAGATGAGGGGTAAGAGGCAGAGCCTTTAGGTTTGATATCATGCGATTATGACTCTTCGGAAAAAATATGTTCGTTACAAGCATTACAAGTTGTGTAAATAAAACTAAAATCAATTAAATGGAAGTAAGAAGAAAATAAAAGTTGAAAGCGATTATCTTCTAAAAGTACCCGAGTCAACACGAGTTGAATTTTTCACAAATAGAATCTATATACGTGGGATTCCGCGTTAATTAATGTTGGAAGCATAACTTTATTAACCTTTGCAATACCTATAAATACGAATTCATAGGTTCACTCGTAGGAGATGGGCCAATTTTAAGTCCGGTAGTTATTTCTTAGCGGTTTATTCACTGAATTAATTACCTTTTCCAGAAGGGGTAGTGGCGATGTCAGCGTCCAACGGAACTGTTTTGTTCTGGATTCGAGATTTGTAATTGGCGGACTCCACTATTATAGATGCTACAGAATGGTTGAAGATTGCATAGTCTCTTCTGGCCCCCAAATGCGGCTGTCCGTCCCACATGAAGATGTAATAAATCGACAATAGAATAGCAGCCATCGATACGCTAAGTATGTAAGCGAGCACTGTCAGAACCCTTATGAGTTTAGGTTTGGGTTTCGGCTTGAACAGTGCATTGTCTTTGGAATTGGCGGACGGTTCCGGTGATGAATCTAAATTTATGTCTTCTTCTTGAGATGTCATTTCTGGGTACTAGTAATATTTTCCTAAAATTTGGTCCGTTAGGAAATTAATAATAACTTATCCACTTACTTAACTTGATTAAAGTTTTGTAATGTTACTGGTTGAGAGCGACGCTCGCAACATTCTTGATGCACGTCAGTTTTATGTTATCTGAAACGCCACGACGACCAGGAATGCTACAAAGATGCTACATATACGTGAACGTCATGTTTTTAATGTAAATTACACATGCGCGTTACGTTATTTTCAATTAAAATACTCTATCACACAAATAGGTGTACCCTTATGTCCTCTGATAATTGATTAAATCTACGTAATTAATGAGTCGGAGCTTCAGTGTTCAATTATTATCTCGACGCGGACTGGAGGATGAGGATTGATCGCCATTTCAGCTACAGACAGTTAAATTAAGCTTGATGTTTATTCTATTCGTGGGCGTCTTGTTTACCTGTTTATTCATTTTTTGTGTAAATAGTAATAACGTAGGTATGTAGAATTTGCTGTAACTTTATTATATTTTTAATTTTCAAAAAATAAACGAATTAATTTAGTTGCAGTAGATTCCAATAAACCAATCGATTTTTTCTTTAATTTTTAGAACACCACTAGCAGTGAACGTTGTATTTAGTACTCAAAAATAAGTAGTTCCGTGTACCTATTTAATACCCAGATATCTCCAAATTGAAAAATCATAAAACTTTTAATATGCAGTAGGTAAATTTAATAATAAGATCATTTTGAACAGGTTTAGATAAGATATGGCGCGTTAGAAATACTCATTGAAAATCGTGACGTCAGCTGTTGAAGCCGGTGCGCCGCAGGATGCTAAACTAAAGTGACCTGCTGATATACTTGCCGCATAACTTGACACTCTTCTTCTTTAAAATAAAAACGTGCTTATGCAATATTGTAAGTGCTTTAACTTCTAATTATGTATTACCAAAAGAAAAGGCACATTTGTGAACAAAAAGCTTAGCTTAACTGCGACAGGCTTTATTGTCATTGCTCCGGCATGCGCTTCACTTTTTCCTACTGTATGATCATGAGATAATGGAAACGTAGGTAATTGTTGATACAACTGATAAGGGCGTTAAACACCATTCGTGGTTGTAGTCACCAAGTGTAACGTGGAAAAACTTATAGGAAACCTGGAGACATTAGGAACGAACAGAAGACTCTTGAATAGCTAACTTCTTCCACTGTGGACGACAGACTCATTGATATATTTTGTATTCACGTTAGTTTAATCAATAATAATCCCAGAAGCGCCCAGTTACGACTTGATTATGAAAATATTACTAAAAGAACTTTCCGAAGCTGGGAATAAAGTGGTACATCCCCCAGGCTTTAAATAATTATTATAGCTGGAAAACTAGGAAAATCAGCAAAAAAAAAAACAAGATCACACAGATCGATCAATCTGTCAAACTCGAAAAATTATTTTTGGAAATGCTGTGGGCCACGCTAAAGGAAAAAGATATTATTACAGAAAAGGAAACTGTCCTCCTATCCGTCTAAATAGGTAATAAAAAACTCGCACAAACCGAAAAAGTTTGGGAGATAAAATTAGAAATTACAGTGGAGGTTATTTCCAGAAGATAAGTGCTCAAAGAAAGTAGTCACTCAACTTGTAGAGAAATGATTGAGGAGCTATTTACTAAACATAGAATTGCTATTGCATTACAGATGCATTTATGAGATTATTTTTTCTTAAGAATTGGGCAATCATCATCATGTCCATGCGGTAACGGCGAACTGTGTGAGGATGAAACACTTTTGTCATATTTTTGCTTATAAACAACTAAAAATATAATTAAGGCCAAAAACTCGATTCTGTCTATTGACGGCTTGCCTTTGTGTTGTGACGTCATTCAGATCTTGCCCGTCATGCCGGTGTTTTGAGCGCGTCGGTCAAAAAAATACCAAAATTTAATATTATGTTTTAGCGTTTCTTACCTTATGCATATATTTTTGTTGTAATATTTACTTCTATATCACATAAAACAAATTTTGTAAAGCAGTCCATTACTGAATGTCCATGAAGACAGATTGGCTTCAAGTGAGAAACATGAAGAAAAAAAATTTTTAAACCAGTTTACTCCACTCTTTAAATCAAACTCAAAATGAAGTGCGTTCTGATGCTAAGAATTTAAAATTTTCAATTCAATTTTCGCAGTTTCGAACATATTGTTTGCAACGTCTTATAGTGCGATAATGATCCAAAGTGGGTGTAACGTTGATGGTCCCATCTGTGTTCATGACAACGACAGACTAATAATTTTGGCACTAAAGAAAATAAAAGATAGAGTAGGATTTAGCCTATTACTAGCTACCTACAAGTGACAAGTGACCCAAAAATGGTGGAAAATATTTATAGTACGCTGTTCATTGCTATTAAAAAAATTCTTTTTAAATAGTAATTTGTAATCGTGCTTTAAAAAAAAATTGCACGGCCCTGAACTAACCTTGCTTAGGGCCAGTTTTACGAAAGTCGGATAAGCATTGGAATAACTATTCCGGACTAACGGCCGGTTTACATACCCTCGGTCGACAGTTCATACCTGGGTATTATCCTATTCAACTTTTGTAAAAGCACATTTATCTCGAATTATTCCGGAATAGCGCTATTCCTGGTATAATCCCCTTTCGTAAAACCGGCCCTTAGAAATTTTTTTGAAAAAAAAAAACTGTTTGAATAAAGAAGTGAACCTGGGGCCTCTTGGTCCGTACGCCACCTCTCTTCCACACCTTTATCGACCTCGCTACTCGATGCGTGTTCTATCTTGGAACTCTTTTGTCCTCTCGCGATAAACAATAAACTAGATTTTTGTTAGGTAGTTGCTATAAATGTGAGTTTGCCATTTGTCTAAGTTATTTCCAACGTAATACTAAGGAAATAATTTAATTAGACACAAATTTTGCAAACCTGCTTTCGAAACATCGTGTATTTCTATAGTTTATGGTAATTTAGAACCGAAAACTTTCTAATATTAAAAAAAAAAAAACTTGAATGGTAGATCACCTTTATTATAAAACTGTTTACAGAACAAGTACGAAGTACGCATATAGGTAAACAAAAACATTTTACCTTAGCTTCCCTAATTATTGAAAATGTAGAAATTTAAAAGTTTAGACGTGTATACAGTACAACAAAATAAGCAGCATTCAAACATTATGTAAATTATTCACAATTATTGCTAATATTTCAACTTCTTATTTTAATAAAAAATATTATCACAACTGTTGAAATGTTAAAAGTTTCACTTGTTCAAATTGAAAGAATTATAAACAATAACGTAAAATAACCGCATCACATTGTGTTTCAGCTAACAACCTAATATTTAAATTTTAAACTAAATCACATAAAACGATAACTGCAGTTCATATTGTGTTGATGCACACTTTTGAATTATATTTTGTATTTACTAAAGCTAAAATCTATTGTCATCAAGTTTATGTTGTGTTAAAGCTACTAAAATTCACCCATAGAACTGTTGTTAACGGTACAAATATATTTTGCGGAAACCTTCAACCTATTTCGCTAACTAAACTGTTTGTTATTATGAACGTCTACATATAACGGACTGTATACTCAGCTGGTGTATATTGCGTTAACTAGCAAGGTCATGCGCGTTGTATGTCAAGTGCTTCTTGTCGCATGTAACCATCACTGGTAATAGAACTGAACATAAACTCAATAGAACTGTTTAAACTCGTATAGTAAGTGTAATCTCATAAGAGGCAGTTTGAATTAATAAATAAATTGAGAATCTACAACAGAGCCAATTCTCTAATTATTGTATTTAACTAAAAACACAAAAGTATTTTTTCAAGTTTTACATGTATAAATAATCAATAATATTATATTACACAATATTAATTCGACTCATTCAGTCGGATCATCACTCATTGGTGTAGGTGGTTCAATGGCTTCAGTACCTGTTTCTGTTGGCGACCCACTCTTACTTGACTGCTTGGTGCCCGTGGAACTTGTTTGATTCTCGATGAAGGGACATTCGAAGTGGACGCAATGGAATACCTGGTTAAAGTATTCAGGGTTAGTCTGAGGTGTAGAACTGATCTTGTCTTCGCTAAACTATTACCCCAGAGGAAAAAACCGTTTGACTAATCAAGAACGTCTTCAATAATAAATTACCAGTCGTATCTACATCAATTTCGTATTATAATTTTTCTAATAACATCTATATTTTGGCTTGTTAAAATATCATCACGACGCTATAATTTAAAAAAATCACTTAGGGCGATTGGTAAACGTGAAACCTCGTTCTCCTCTTTGCTGAATATTCATAAGGACGTATGACATGATGCTAGACTGTGTACAAAAATTTGGGTTTGTGTATAAAGTCTAGCGGTAATTTTTTTTACTTTTTTGTTTTCATATTCATTGAAAATGTTGATACGCTTTCTATACCTGGCAATAAAAAATTGAATTGTCACCAAAAAGCTTCCCTAATGGATCGTGACGCCACATTTGGGTATGAATTAAAAAAAATTAAGCTATTTTGTAATCAACTATGTGCTGTAAAAGTCTTTTCTGAATCTGGAATTTACATTTAAAATTAACATCCATTTTGGAGGTAAACCTTAGAGCTCATCCACCCGTTATAATGATGGAAGGCACCTTATAATACCTATTACCTTTATTTTGATAGGGGGTCATTTTAAATTTGCAGAACCATCAGCGGACAGATTTTGCTTGCGCACTTATACATATAGCGGTTTTCTTAAAACCTTTCCGCTAAGATTTTGTAAGAATCGTGCTAAATCGAAAAATCTCTTACCTCGTTAGCTGAATTATGTGTACCGACAATCCGTATAAAAACCACAGGTCTTGGAGGAAAACGTATGTGTTGCCACGATTTGCAATTCTCCCTAGTGTAATCCACAACCATTTCCCAATCCCAAACGTTAACGGACGATTCAATGTAATAGCTGTAAGTTCTATCATCGCAGTCCCATAGTAGCAGCCGCAGACTCGAAATCACGTACGGTTGTCCTAAAATTATTAATTATTAATTTTCACCAGCTCACATTCAATACAGTGAAATTTTCAGCAATTAACAATCAAGAATTATGATGGATATACGTAGGACAGGGTCATCCAGAATGGCTGAACGTGCCACTTACCCAAATTTTGTTTTGTCAAACTTTACCTACTCTGACGTGTCCTGATGTCAGTGCGGCATATCACAAAAATTACCTCAATTTTTTTTTAACAAATTTGGTGTTACTCATTCAATAATAACACTGATTTTTAGTCAAAAGAGTGAAAATAAGCATAAAAGCGATTAATTAAAATTAATTAATTAAAACACAACCCGATGAGAAAGCAAAACACCTTGGACAACACTAACAGTTGTCAATAGGCAAATGCGTGTCGAAAGGAAACAAATAAAAGTAAGTTTTGATCAATGTAGCGAGACAGTACGCTGGAATCACGTTCAATAATTCTGGAAGACTGTGTCAAACTAAATATTGAAAAACATAGCTTCACATTGCACTTTACGTATTTTAGTATTCAATTGTAAACTGTATACAGGGTGATTCACGTAGCCCGTGCATTAAAAGTTTTTCAACTTTCAGTTGGGTTAGAAATTTGAAACTTGGAAGGGAGTCATAATCAGTCATGCTCATTCTATCTAAAATATTTTGAGCTCTCTAGCTATACAGGATGTGCCAAAAGTCGGTATCAACTTTCTTATTTTAAATGGAAACGTACCAAGTTTTCTACATGGTTTAATTGGTCTTCCAACTCTGAGTTTTTATAACACTAGTTATGTGAACTTATTTGACAATTTTTGACATTATGTTAATGTATGTGAAAAAAATGGTCGATGTGGTAGCTTACGAAGAAATTCGTATCTGACAGACGGTTTTGAATTTATGAAAACCAATTTGTAAAGTACTTAGTTCGAAGTCCAGATTAACTTCTGATATCTTAATGGTGGATCCATTTTGTACCATATGGGCGCAGACAATTTTCAAATATCGCACCCAAAAATGGTCAAAAAGTCATTTTTTTCAAATGGCACCTACAGATTTTGTTTACACCATTCGATAGAAAATTATATTTTGGGATGAATCACTTAAGCATTTCCTATACCTAACTTCATCCCCTATCAAATTAAAAATTAAAATCCAGATGAAATCCATCAATCTTGCCAAGAGATTTTTTTTAGTTTTTCAAGTATGCCATGGAAACAAAAGACAATTATAACAATTTAATTATGAAATAAATATGTTACTAATTTTATAAAAAAAAACAACAACAAAAACTACCAAGAACCATCTTAACAAAATTCTAATGTAATTGTCCATTGTGAGCACCATTTTGATTACTACATTCTATTAATCCATTTTTAACAGATTGTGTACCTCTTCTAATTTCGTTGGGACCAAGACTGTCGAATGCTCTTATTATCTCCAGACCTTACCCCATTGGATTTTTATGTTTGGGGTCGAATAAAAGATTTAGTTTATACTTCACCACTTCGCAACATAGACAAATTGAGAGGGAGAATAATAAGAGCATTTGACAGTCTTGACACCAACGAAATAAGAAGAGCTACACAATGATATAAAATAATAGAATGTAGTAATCAAAATGGTGCTCACATTGAACATTTACATTAGAATTTAGTTAAGATGGTTCGTGATAGTTTTTGTTGTTGTTGTTTTATAAAATTAGTAAGGTATTATTTCATAATTAAATTGTTGCAATTGCCTTTTGTTTCCATGGCATACTTAAAAAACCAACAAATCTTTCGGCCAGATTGATGGAATTTCTGGATTTTAGTTTTTAATTTGATAGGGGATGAAGTTAGGTATAGGAAATGCTTAAGTAACTCATCCCAAAATACAATTTTTTATCGAATGGTGTAAAAAAAATCACTAGGTGCCATTTGAAAAAAATGACTTTTTGACCATTCTTGGTTGCAATATTTGAAAATTGTCTGCGCCCATATGGTACAAAATGGAACCCCCATTAAGATATCAGAAGTTAGTCTGGACTTCGAACTAAGTACTTTACAAATTGGTTTTCATAAATTCAAAACCATCTGCCAGATACGAATTTTTTCGTAAGCTACCACATCGACCATTTTTTTCACATAAATTAACATAATGTCAAAAATTGTCAAATAAGTTCACATAACAAGTGTTATAAAAACTCAGAGTTGGAAGACCAATTAAACCATGTAGAGAAAATGTACGTTTCCATTTAAAATAAGAAAGTTGATACCGATTTTTGGCGCATTCTGTATAGCTAGAGAGCTCAAAATATTTTAGATAGAATGAGCATGACTGATTATGACTGCTTTCCAAGTTTCAAATTTCTAATCCAACTGGAAGTTGAAAAACTTCTAATGCACGAGCTACGTGAATCACCCTGTATAACCGGAACAGACTCGTTCGTTCTAAAGAGGATTAGAATGGAGTCGGGGAGCAGGAGTGAGATACGTAATACTTAAGTAAAACCATTCTCATTGGCCTCGTTAGTGCACAGGGATGTTTAATCAGCTGCTGCATGAATCTTAATCGTGGTCTATCCAAAAGAGAAAAAACGCATCATCTCTAAGGGGTACAATATCGAGTCCACTAATTTTTACAATCTTACATTCACGCTGTACAACTAACTTAAAAGACTGGTCATAATAATTGCTACAAGTCACTAATTAATTACAAACCTAATTGGATGAGAATGGATCCTGAACCTAATTGGTGGCATGTGTAACCTGAATCCCAGTCATAATGTCTCGTATCACCGTTGAGGAGAGCGTTCCTTGATCGGCTAAAGAAAAATGTAAGACATTTCATTCAAGAAGTATAAAGACAGCTTACCAGACGCCTTCTATAACTACAGCACTTTTATCCAAAGTTGCAACATTGGCATTGGGACAAATAATATCATTTACCATTTTTGGAATAGTAAGTTTGCAAGAAGCTTCGAAGGATACTAGATGGAACACCTAGAAACATTAAATTGTGTAAAAATCGGCTAGGAGAAAAAGACAAGGTTTCTAGAACTGGTTGATAATACGGGAGGTTACGAAAAGAACTGTCGGCCCTAAAAGCAAAGCTAAGAATTTGAAATTCGGCAGAAATAAACTATGACAATTAATGCAGTACAAAATGGCAGTATCGGGTTTTCTGTATTTATTACCCTGTGAGCTTTTACTTTTGATTGCGATTTTGTATCGAAATATTCATTTTATCTCATTGATTTTCTTCAAACTCATGATGGTGTTTCCATAATGGCCGCTTTATGGGTCGTTACTGTTTCCCTTTGTGGCTACCCACCATTTATGTTTACGGTAGTCCATTGCTCTTCACTGGAGCTCATATCTACTTGAAAGTATCTTTAATAAGTCACAATAACCGAAGTGTTTAGCTGTCATTGTCATGAAATTTGACTGCTTGAAAAGATGAAAAGCATTCTTGTCATAAATTCGTCAAAATTTCCATAGGGTATTACGACCCTAATCATAACGGAAAAAAATATTAAAAATTTCTGACCAAAACACTTTATAGCATCCTGGCGACGTATAAAATTTAAAATTAATTACAAGTTAGACAATGAAGCTATTTTTTGTACCGCATTAGTTAAGTTTATTTCTGCGGAATTTCAAATTTATAACTTTATTAGAAATACGCTTTTAGGCGCCGGTTATTTTCTTTGTAACACCCTGTATACATTAGGGGCGCCATCTTACCTTATTTACTGTATTGTGTGTCCCCACGATCCTTATATATTGAACCACTCGATTTTCAAAATATAAATACTGCCATGATCGACACGCGTAGTGGCTATAGTCCACAACTCTGACCCAGTCTTTTTGCTCCATAGATACTTCAATATAATATGAATAGGACCTTCAAAAATAAAATTATATGTACAGTTAGAAAAAAAACTATTATTACCTCAAGTCTCGATCCCACAACAACATTTTAATATGGTTGATAATAGATGGCACTCCAAACTTTATGATTATACCCTGATCTGCTGCGCCATTAATCGCGTGTCTGGTGTAACCTTTCTCCATGTCGTACGTGTAGAAGTCGCCATCCAATAAGTTTTCCATCAATTCTCCTGATACAACTTTTGATCCCATTCTGGGCGCCGCCACGTTTTCATCCAATACTAAAATTACATTCGTTATTTACTGTCATCATTACGTCATTATTTTAGAAAACAGTAAATACTCAATAATTAGTAGCAAATATTAAGAGACGATGAAGCAAGTGATGAAGGTATTGAATTGAGAGTAACGATTAATAATGATCATCAACATCATCTTTTGAATATACACGGTCATCCAGGATGGCTAAACGTACCGCTTAACCGATAAACATGTCCAACTTTTGGTTTTCCAAACTTTACCTACACACTCTGACACTGTTTTTATTATCAATAAAGCGAGAATAAGCGTGTTAAAACACGACGTGATGGGCGAAGAAAAGACCATATACCCCACTGACAGTTCTCAACCGTCAAATGAGTCTTCAAAAGAAACGAATAACTCTAAGTTTGGATCAAAATGGCGCATCGGTACGTCGACGTCACGTTCAGTTATTTTGGATGGCTCTGTATAACATCATTATTGTTCATACTAGGGCTGACCAATACAAGATTTTGTATCGATACGATATAAGCATATAAACTGTTACTGACTGTAAAGTCAAATTTTGTATAGAAAAACAAAAGATAATGTCATTTCCATTTTTACAAAGTCAGCATTTTCAATTTCTTACAGTCTTCATTCTTAACAAAAGGGTACTTGCCACATGTTTGAGAAATATAATATTTAGAAAATGTAGGCGATTTCATTATACCCCAATTTTTTTATTTTTTTTAATGTTAATATTTAATTTTTTAATTCCTGGAGTGGGAGATTGTAGCATAGGTGGTCCGCGTGCGGCGTAGTTCTAAAAGAAATCGTATGATGACACCACTCAAAAACCTCAATCTCAAGTCGCCGTCCAGCCGCCGCCGGCAGTTGCGATCAGACGGAGAAGTGTGGGGATTGTTGCTCGAATTAATATCGATATTCTTGTGATTGTGTCCGAATCGTTAGCGAAACGTAATTGTATCTGAATTCGCTGTTCACATGTGGCGCACTCTAAAGGCAGCGCAGCATAACAGCCAAAGCAAGAATCCATTCAATATAGGAGTGGGTCTTGGATATATGGAACAGATACGTCATCAATAACAACATTTGCAAATATTAACGAAAATATGAAGCAAAAAAATGGGAAAAAATATTAAATCTCTTTTAGTTATTTGCATACATCTAGAGAATAAAAATAGTAATAATTTTTTTAGACAACAGGCAAGTACCCCATTATGTGCCGAAATGCTAAGGCAACGATACATTTAAACTAATGTATTGGATATATAGATCTAGCCCTATTTTATACTGAACATTGGGTACATACTCCTTTTTAGAGAAAATGCATACAGCATGGGATAATAATGATACTTACTTAGTTGGCCTCGATGAGGTAAACTGCTGATTCTAACGTTGGTACGTTCGGCTATAGCGTCCAATAACGCGTCCGCTTTGACTAATCCTGCTGGTCTTACCACTGATAGAAGATCGGCTACGTTCATCAGAGGCAAGCGTATGCATTTCATAACAAGATCGTCGGTGTCATGGTTAGAGGTGCACCAGTTAGACACGCCTCGAAATATTTCAACTTCGGGAGCGAAGAAAGAGTCTCTTTGAAGCAATTGCACTAAGGATGTCTGTAATTTGATATAAACATAGTATCACCAAAATTCAAAATTCTATTTTCTAGAAGCTATGAAGGTGTCAATACTAAATATTTTTTATATTAATTTTTCTGTGTGTTAAAATTCTACATTTTCTGTGTTTCGTGGTTCAGTTTCTGTGAAGAGCTCTACTCTAAAGAAAGTCACAATTTAAGTAGTTTGGGATATTGACCAGGGTATAACTTCTTGCATATTCCGTTTCATTTACAATCACACTAAAATTGTAACCTGTGCTCTAACTCCAGGGAGAATTTGAATGCCTTATCAATGTCTTATAAAACCAATGTCTATAAAACAAATTGCATCTGAATTCGAGATTTTAGATTTTAAAAAATATGTTTGGATCAGAAATACGTTTTTCTTGCAATAAATCTGATAAAAACGAAGTCTAACATTGTCAAATACTTTCTTGAAAACATCTTTTTTCTTATTAAACCCAAGTTCAGGTGTTGACTGATAACGATTGTATCTGCGAGATATTCAGCCTTCAATTGTTTACCTTGCAGCATATTTAATAAGGTGTATGGACCTAGACCATAATATGTTGTAGCGTTTGTTTTGATCACTTTTAATAAACATATAAGAAAAGCGCTTTACTTGGAGCATTTTCTCCAAAGTTTGCTCATAATAACTTACTTGTGAAAGTTGAAGGAATGACTCGTGTGCCAAAATTTCTGAAGCATGCCTGTCCAAAAATCCATGACAAACACTGATCAACTTCTCTATACCGTATAAATGAGCTGTATCCAGAATCGCACATACGTTGCGTAAAGCCAATAGTTGTTTTAAAATTTCCGAAATGGCTACCTCCAAATCCTGGAATCCGTACTGATGGGCCAAACCTAGAGTATCCAAGATGGTGTCTTCTTTCACAGTCATTAAAAACATGTGTCCTGTAGAAAAAAAATACGTGAGTTAGTTTCAAAATAAAGTACTTGCTTTTTGACGCCCTGTCACACTAAAATGTACAATAAGTTTCAAAAGTAATGTCCATCTCACACTTTTAAAATTTAAATTTCTTCTACAGATGATGTACTAGCTAAAGCAAACCCAATGTATCTATTTCATTATTTCATATGCTTAGCATAAATATGAATTTTAATGTGTGTTGGTTTTATGTGGAAAATAAACGAGTTTAAAGTTAAACAGGTGAACATTACTTTTGAACTCGATTGTACATGTCGTAAGACATCCACGTCTTTGTATCCAAAATTTTGTTGTTCGCCTAGATGCTCTTTTTTGCTGAGAACGATGCTCAGAAATCAGAGCAAGCGATCAGAAAACCTGCGCGAACGACAAGCATTCCCGGATTCTTTTAAAGAAGATTGTACTATCGACTTTTATAATACAGTTAAGTGATGATCTCTTCCGTAAATAATCTAGTAAAACTGAGCCTTTTGCCCATTTTTTAATAAACACGAGCTTTAAGCCATTTACCAAAAATGCAATTGATATTTCATTTCAGATGCATCAAACCGATTATCTTTTCTTAAAAATTGGGCAATCATTACAACGCCTATGCGGTAACGCCAAACTGTGTGCTTAGATGAAACTATTTTCTGTCATATTTTTGCTTTAAACAGTTGAAAATGCAAGAGAAACTACTATATACTAAAATAAAACTTATAATAAATATAATATATCTATAATAAATAAACATATAACTGTTGATTGAAGTATTACCTCTATCAACAATATAACTAAAATAAAATTTAAAATTTTTGTAGTTCACCCAGTTTCCAAAGATTTGTAATTATTCGCATATTAATAGCCACGTTGATAACGATAATAATTGAGTTCTGATAGACTTGATAAGCATTTAACATTCTCTTTGCAACTGAAAGCTTGCTGTGCGCCCTCGTTCCTCGTATTTTGGTACCTACTTAACGAAAATAATGACACAGTCCATCATAAAAAGTGCGACTAGTGTAATACCAACTTAACATTTCATTTGTTCTACGTAGTGAGTGTTGACTAAAACTAACGTTGTACTTGTATTAATTATTAAAACCAACCTGTATATATGTAGCTCAGCAAAATTTTGAAAGCTTTTATTGGGGCATCCGATAACACAACTTCAGCCTGAAACATAAAAGTGTTAATAATATAATAAAAGACCACAATATTTACCTATACTGGGTGTTAATAAATAAAACTTTACGAGTGTTGGCAGGGATAAAAAATCAACCAAACCTCAACATCCTATAATTCAAAAACTCAATTTTTCACTTATCACCTGCCAAGGTGTGTAAGGTTTCTTATTAACACCCTGTATAGCAGTTCATTTTAAAGCAAAAATACACCACATTAATGATACATGTATTTTACAAACTTGTGTTGTCGATTTGATATTTAGAACCTCATTTGGTTAGAAGACAAATGGCAATAACTTTCTATATAATTATGTATTATGTACAGTCACGGTCACCTTAAAGTTGACGCGTCTTGCAGCAAATTTTGGCTGAATTGGTGGACTCGTTAACCTTTACATGACCGCGACTATACATACATACAGGCTGTCTCAGAAATGCGTGCACAAAAAGTTACCACATATTTTTAGGACTAAAGAAAGACTTATCTCTGAACAACAAAAGTATCCCGTTTCGGAGATTCTCAAATATCACGTAAAACATATTTTTCCTAAATTAACAAAAACGGTTGATGGTTAAAACTTGGATCGTGGACATTATTTACTTATTTATCCTCACATGGTAACAACTTTTTTTTCATTCTACTAAGAGGGAAGTTTTTAGATAGCAAAATTTAAAACTAAAGACAAAAAACTTAATAAGAACATTTTAGGAATTTTTTGACCCCAAAAATGTAATAACTTTATGTCATAATGTAGTATTTTTGGAGACACCTGTGTATCCATTTTTATTTTTCGGTCAATCTAGAGCACGCTACTTTTAAAGTCTACAATTATTACAAACAAAATTAATAATGAATTGAAATAATTGCCTACCCGGCATTGAAATTCACATTAAATGAAAATAACATACTAATTTCAATTAAAAGAAAAATTAAATTAAAAATTTTAATCAAAATTAAACCTGTTATGATGAGTTCAAATAACATTAAAATTTAAGTACAAAGAAAATAGACCGCAAGGCGATTTTAAGTCCCATGGAAGTTCATGTAGAATCAAATTATATATTACCTACATAACAATATATTTTATGATCTAATTTCAAATGAAAATACACTTATGGCATAAGAAATCAAAATGACATTCAAATTCAAGCATAATGAACACAAATAAAGCATTGAATGGAAATATGATTCAAAGGGCATGTGCCATGAAAATTCATATTCAATTGAAATTGACATGACAAACCTGCAAACTTCACGTTCAAATTCATTCTCCAAAAATGTTGGCGCCCCAATAATAAAATAAAGTTTTGATTATCAAATTACATTTAACTTTCAATTTAAAAAACAAAATAAGTTTCCTTTAGAAAAATTTTGAAAAACAAAATTTTCAAGTAACTTCGGTATTCAAGATATCGCAAGAGCGATTAAAGTATCATTGAATTAAAAAATTAAAGTAGTACATTGAGGCTTACCCATAGAAATTAAGTAAATAATAAAATAATTGCGATAATTTACCTTTGTGAAAATCATATAAAAATCATTTTATTTTCGGGAAACATACAAACGATGAAAGATGAAGAACGCAAAATGAAGCTCTTGCGAGTTTAATATTACAACTCACTCCCTAATGTTATTTATAATTTAGTCATTTGACTTGCCTTGCCATACAGTAGCATCATCTATAATCAAGTTCTATTACTAAGTAGATATCAAGATATCACCCATACATACCTGACTAGATTCTTTCAACCCTCCATATAGTAGAGCTCGAAAGTACTCACTTCTAGCGGCAAGAATCACCTGCAACAAACACATAAACATATTCCGCCTCAACTCCAGTACGTTCATTACCTTGTGAGCATGAAGCTTTTGTCCTTCGACTATCAAAACAATATCCGAGTAATCGTGGCTTAAGCACAGAGAAGAAAAGTTCTCTGATAACTGGGGCAGGTGTTCAATGTCTCCAAGTCGGGATGTGCTCCCTTTCCCACTTGAGTTTTGTAAATACTGATGACTGCTGCTCATCTAACAGAAAGAAACGAGCGGTTTAGTAGGTTCACACCACAATTTGTACTATATATTCAAAAACAATTCCAGGACAGCACAGATTCATGCAAAGTACTTTTTTGCGATACTTACAACAGGAGGACAGCACAGATTCATGCAAAGTACTTTTTGCGGTACTTACAATGATTTGTTGATGATAATTAAGTTCTTATTCAATGTATTATTGCCTGCAATTAATTTATCACTGAAATGTTCAAAATTGCACCCCCTGACCATAACATTGGCATAGTTGACAAACCGATAAATATTTTGAGTCTGACAATTGACATTTCACTTGACTTCAGCGTTGCCAGATGAAAAATTATTTGCTTCCCAGATTTTATGCTGAAAATCCCCAGAAATCCCTAGCCAACGAATTATAGCGTAAAATACCAAATATTAGGCCATTCAAAATTAAAACGATATGTTTTATTTTCTTTATTTCGTTACGTTGTGCTCGCGCTTCAACACCATACACAGAGCAAGTAGCAAAGAGAATAAAAAAAATAATAAAATAAAAATATTTTTTTTAGATTGCTAACCCTGTTGCATAACAATATAATAAAGAGTATCATCATGAGATAAATAATTTATTTTTATGTTAGCAACAATCCCCAAAATATCGGGAATTCACCCTCTACAAAGAAATCTAATCACTACATTGGAAAGCAATGCCAGTCGTCAACAGATGGCACTTTAAATAATTGAGCCAGCGCTAACAACTTATTCAAATATTTGGTTTTAGTACAGGATAGAGAAAAACTATTTTAAGATTGGCTTAAAAAATGGGTTATTTTGCACAATTTTTATTTCAAAAGTTTTCTAAATTTCCCTAGATTTGGGTATATTATTGGAAAAAATCCTTTTCCCTTTTACCACATCCAAAATCCCTAGATATGGCAACACTGTTTGACTTGAATATTTGACAATTGACATTAACACGTGATCGTAAGTAGAAGTAGTAGTATGGTAGTAGTTCTGAATGGTGTTAATAGAGGCGCTGTGCACTTTGCGCTCCAATTATTTAAAAGAAACCGTGAATAAATATTTTTGTCGCTTCATGTCGGCGTAGTAAAAATAAAAATACAGTCAATGACTACAATGATTTTGCCACATAAAATAGTTTTTTTTTACCTTGAGAAACCAACATCATTTCAGTAAGCTTATAAAATTGCCCAAACAGTTTAATTAATTTGGACTGCGATAGGTACTCCACAGTTCAGAGTTAACGTTTTATTAACATGTGAGTCGAGGTTCATTTAGAATATCCAAGTTTTTGCAGCGTTGAATTAATGAAAACCATGTGATTTTTTGAGTTTTGAGTTGTATCGTTGTAAATTCGCATTTAGTTGACAGAATTTTGAAAATTATGGTACAAAGAAACATTTTTCTGTGTGTTTTTTACTAACACACTAATTCTCACTAACATTTGACTGACTTACCATTTTTGGATGAGCTGCACTTCAATTAATAACGTGTGCAAGATGTCTTGGTTCTTTAACTACCCTTTCACTACGAGTGTGAACCAACAAATAACAAATCACACCACGTGTTCAGCTAGAGGGCGCTAAAATTTTGGAAGGGGTAGAAATGTAGGTGAACAAACACGCCCCGCAAGTAAAAATTTTCTAGAATTTTTTTTGTGTGGGGACCGGGGGGGGGGGGGGATTGAAACCAAAATTGTTCTACCTACCTTCAGGTATTGAAAATTGAAATCCTCTATCGAATACACTTAATTATACTAATATACTGGGTGTCCCAAACCAACTGAAACATAGAGAAATAGCATGGAAAATTATAGTTCTTACTTTTAAAAATTACATACATCTTTCCTTTTTTACAGCGTTAAATTGATGAAAACCATGTGATTTGGCATTCAGTTTAGTTGACAGAATTTTGAAAATTATGGTACTAAGAAACGTTTCTCTGTGTGTTTTTTTTACTAACATACTAATTCTCACTAACTTTTGACTGACTTGCTACAACTTACCATTTTTGGATGAGCTGCTGACTCCAATTAATAACATGTGCAAAGGTGTGTTATTGGTTCTTTAGTACCCTCTCACTACCAGTGTCAACCAACAAATAATAAATCACACAACGTGTTTGTGGCTTGTGGCACGTGTTCAGCTAGAGGGCGCTAATATTTTAGAAGGGGTAGAAATGTGGGTGAACAAAAATTTTTTGGATTTTTTTTTTTTAAGGGGAGGGGGGTTTAAAACCAAAATTGTCCTTTCTTCAGATATTGAAATCCTCTTCCAAATACACTTAATTAAACTAATATACTGAGTGTCCCAACTCAACTGAAACATAGAGAAATAGTATGAAAAATTATAGATCTTACTTTTATAAATTACATACCTACATCTTTCCTAATAAATTTTGACAAAAAGGAAACACTTCGCATTCTGAAAAGAAGGGGCACGCTTTCGTGTAAAATTGATAGTTAAAAAGGCCTTAATCAAACCAAAGCTCAAAATTAACGTTTTAAGAAATAAGAAGTGATCGGATCAGAATGTTTCTTCCAAACCTGAGATCCGCGGTTCAAACCACGATCAAGGCAACATTTTTTAAATCTTTATTATTCTTTCTAACCTTAAATTGTACATGAAACCGTGCCCTTCCGTTTAAGAATCCGCGTAGAGTTTTTTGTTCTTAGAAAATATTACTTCCCACGCTATTTCCTTATGTTTCAGTAACGCTGGGACACCCGGTATAAAAAATTATATCAAAAAAAATCTGAGATAACTTTTTGATATCTAGCATATAATAGTCCAGTCACTAGGAATTAAAAATGCCCTTTGTCTTACAAAACGTGAGACATAATAATTTTAACATGTGTTGAAAATAACACCTCAAACAATAACACCTCAAAACGTTTCAAATTTGACCGTTGTAATTCTTTAGATATTAGGCTTACAACAAAAATATTTATACAAAATTTTATCCGTAAAGATTCAATCTGTATTATTTTGTATATAACTTGATTATAAAAAAATTATTTAATAACAAATTGATAATATTGGATTTTATGTAAGTAACTTAGCTACTTAGCTAAAAAAGAATGGTAAAATTAAAAATTCCAGGGGAGGAAGTCTCCCACTTTGCCACCCCGTGCGGGCGCCTATGTCTGCTGTAATAAATAAATGAAGGAATACCCAATTTGCATTGAAATTTTAGAGATATTCTAGAAGTTGTTTCGTCCAGCGACTACACTGTCACCAAATCACCAACCTCGCCGTAAAGCGCTTGTTTTTGGCAATTGAAAGATTGAAAATTACTTAAAAATAGACCTGGAAATAAGCGAATGAGCGATCTAGCATTAATTTTGAAGTCTTGAAGTTAATCCGTAGAAAGTTTTAACATCACTGCTGGGTATTTATTAAATACAGATTTTTCCAAATCTTGGTATACCTACTTATAACAATACAACGACGGTCAAAGAGACAAACCTGGAAAACCATTTGCGAAGCGATAAAAGAATTTGCCTCAGTACTGCGCATCCAAAAAGTACCTAAAAACCACTCGCAGTCATAGGACTCATAAAAGAACCCAATGGAACTTACACCGAGAGTTATCAACTAAAATACAACCCCTGTTCTGTTTGCCTAAGTTTACAATTTTTTTTTAGAAAATCTACAAAGACCACGTCAATAATATTTAGGTCACATTGTAGCCCATAGTTTTTTCTAACAAAATATGCTCCCTCTTGGATGAATTAAACAGTCATAATTGATTCTACAACTAAATAGTGGCGCATGTTTTTCATTGCTTTTAAGTCAGATTTAGGCAACCAAATATACGCTTTACTTCTAGTCTTAAAGATTCTTCTGCACACATTTTCCGGGATCCAACAAAATATTCAATAGCATAGGCCAAGAAATCCTCCAGCTGAATAACGGTCGTATTCAGATTTTATAATTTTATTGCTAGTTCCTATTCTGCAATATCTTATTTATACAAAACACAGTTACATCACAAAAGCATTTTTGTACTAAACGTTATAATGTGTAAAAAGGCAATTTAAAAAGCTTTTCCTTATAGGATGCACCAGGGTTAAACTAACGTCGTTAAGCTAACCCACCATAATTTGTCTTTACGAAGCCCGCGCGTTCACTTTGGTAGGTTCCTCTTTTTTCCCTACAATTAGCTTGTTAGTTTTCGAAAAACACAATAACTTTTTTACTTATGCGTGTTTTGTCCATTTGATTCATGACGCCATCTTTTGGTACTGCTGGTAACTTTGGAGCTTCCTCATCTTCTAATTCTTGAAGTTCCCTCTCTAGTTCTTCTTCATCCAAATCCTCCGTAAATCCAACAGGATTGGTGATTAAATTTGAAATACCTTCCGTAATATCTCTTTGATCGTCCAATTCGTCTTTAATTGCATCAATTTCGTCCAAATTTCTGCAATATTGAAGCTAATTTACATGTATCTGGCATGAAACGTAACTTACAGGCATTTATTCGCCGTTTTTAGAGCATCCGAAGCTGTTTTCATTGACGTCACGACCAAAGAGTTTGCGTTAGCGGCTTCCAAAATGTCTAGTTGCGCCTCAATCGTCGTAAGGGCGCCGTCGATGTGCTGAAGTTGTCCCTCGAATCGTTTCTTCTTCTTTAGAGCCTCTATCGCGGCTAAAACAATATGTCCAAAATTGGTGTTGTTAATTCTTTAAAATTGGATATACCTACTTACCTTTCTTGTTTTTTGATGCGTTGCTTTTCGCGATGGCGATTTCCTTTTCTACTCTGGTCTCCAAATAGTTTTGCTTCTTTATTAACATAGCTTCCGTCTCTTTGACTTTTTGAATAGTTTCCGCAAGGGTTGTGGGCGGAGAGTTTTTATTTTTGCCAAATACTTTTTTTAAAAAGCTCATCTTGCCGAGATTTGGGCTGAACTGCGACTGTATCACGACGCTTTCTGCGGCGGCGCGACGCTAGTTTCGATTTGTGACTAATGCCGCGATTGATTCCCAAAAGTTGGAAAAATCAAAGGATATAAATAAATTGGCACATCCTACAAATATAATTTGATAGCGCAACAGCTAACAATTAAAAAAAACAATTAACTGATTTCAGATTCTAGTGGAAGGGCTAGAACCATAATTTGCACCTAGGTTTCAATATAAGGGAGATTTAATAGACCGCAACTACTTTCGGAAACAAAAGAGCAATAATTAAATATTGACCAATGACCACGCCGATAATCATAAATAACGTTAAAATCAATGAACAAGTTAAATTAAAAATAAATGGATCTAAAAAAGAACAAACTGTATTGAAATTGATGAAAGAAAAGTTACAAATAACAACTAATTTTTTTAATACAATATAAATTACATTCCATAATATAAGAAGTTCCACTTCAAAATAACAATAGGGATACAGCGCCTGACATCTTTTTCGTACCTCCTTGTTTTTGTTTCAGCTGAAGTGCGTGTAGTAAGTAGGAGTAAAAGTTACAATTTTTGCTTTTAGGAAAAATTAAACAAAACTGTCATATACACTCTACAACTTAATTAGCAGTACTTGAGATCTTGTAGTTTACCATAATAATACAAACGTTACGTTTTTTTGTTTACAAAACAACCACAAAAGATGTAAACAATTCTTTTACCTACTCCTTGGAGGTTTCCAAATCTATTAAAATTTTAACAATCCGAATCAGATTCGTTAATAATATCACTAGTATTGGCGGTGGACCTTGCCAACTTCTCTAATTCTTCATTTGTTAAACTTCTTAAATACTTATCGTATTCTTTGAGGTAATTCATCTTCTTTTGGGCAAAATCGTCTTTGTAAGTCAGTTTCTCTTCAGATGACAACTGGTTCCACGCACTTTCTGCGTCTCCCGTGCCTTTGTAAACAGTAGCGAAATAATCGAGAAGAGATATGGGCAGTCTCTTAGGTTGCTTCAATGGATGTTCTTTATCGATTACATTCACTTGTGCAGTTGTTTTCTTGGAAACCTTGAGACTTTTCGTGATTCCGCTATTTTGTAAGAAATTATCCCTTTCGTGTGGAGGCAGCGCCTCAACATAGTTGGTTACGTCTTTCGTGTATTGGTCCCATAATTGGTTAAGACGTGTCTTATATGAATCCTTCTCTTCCTGGGTACAATTTTGCCACTGTTTCGAAAACAACACCATTGCTTCAGCGCCACCCATTCCCTTTACAATGCCATCTGGTTGGGGGGTCTGAAATTGCAAAAGAAGCGACACTACGTTAGTAATTTACACAATTTCAGCGTAACATGTTAGGGCCCGATTTCAAGTTGGGATTAGCGATCACTACAATCCAGTCAATCTTCGTTGTTTATTACTTGCAAATATGAGGCAGCCAACTCAACGAACTGGGGAGCCACCTCAAATTCTCAAAGTATGTGACAATGTTGAATAATTTGAATTCCCAAAACTGCCAAAAATAAAAACAATAAGCATGGGCCCTTCACTTGTTTGTAGAATGACGAGTTTGATCCAATTACAAGAAATTTTCGATTTTGGCTTTTTCTTGTGGATCATGAGAAGGTTATCAATAAATTCTGAAAATACTTTTTTTTTTTAATTAAAAATTTGAAATTTTTCTTATGGGCGCCATATTGAATTTTTAAGTTTTCTTAATGATGTATCACACATAATACTTTTTTTACATTGCAAACATCTTTTTTTGTAGTGATAGAATAAAGGAAGAACTGTCAAGACTTTTATTGACACAAATAAACGTCGTTGTCTTTCCAAAGCACTTCTCAAAATTGAAAAATTTTAAAATTAGGGGTAGATACGAATACCCTGTATATAAACATAACTCTCAACAAACGTAGTGCACGAAAACAAATCGCGAGTAATAAATAATTAGTATTGTTCTACATTGAGGGTTTATTTATCAGGAGTTGACACAAATTTTAATTAAATTTAAATTATTATGCAGAAGGCATTGTAATGAAATAAACAAAGTGTACGCCACTGAGTTTTTGTATTACTTCTGAGAAAGTCGCGGCAAATTGACCGAAGAATCAAGAAAAATGTAATTAGTGAATTATATCTTCAAAAATGATTTACAGACAGCGCGCGTAAGTGCTGAGAGATTTGTCAATTAAGAAACAACAACCCCGCTATATCAAGAACCAGTGGTACATTTACCTGAGACCAGTAAGTCTCAGACTTATTTTTCGAAAACAATTACAAGTTGCATTACTGTCGGAATAAGTATCATGTTGGGTCTAAAATTCTGAAATTTAAAATTTACTTGAGGGCGACTCGTTATTTAAAAAAAAAACTTACATTTTTAAGGGTTTCTTGGCATGACATCATTTTGGTAAACAACTGAAACGCCGTTCTTGGAGGTTTAACCGGTTTCCCAGCCAATCGATCCTTGACTGCCTGGTCTTTCCTTGACAAGCCTTGTACGGCAAGGGGTGTAAATTTTGGGTGGTTTTTCATGTAGGTTTTAACATCTTCCATATATTTGCAGTGTTCCTCTTCAGCCCAGTTTATCCAGAACAATTTCTCTTCATCAACCATCTGTTTCCACCGCTCTCGACATTCATCACGATTCTCAAATCCCTCCTTTTTCACTTCTGATTGAAAAAATATTTCAAACGGCGATCTCGGTTTCTTCGGAGCCTCTTCAATGTCGGATTTGCTCTTTTTTCGAATCGCACATTCAGGATGAGATGCGTAGAAATCTTGCAACTTTTCTGCATATTCTTTTCTGGCAATAATAGCACGTTCGTCGTATTTTTGCTTTTGATCCGGAGGCAGTTGTTTGAATAAATTTCCAAGCTTTCTTGCAATATCATTCGGACCCCATTTCGAAAACTGTTGAGTTACCGCTGCCCTATTTTCCAACGCAAAAAGTAAATACGAATTAGGCGGCTGTTTCGGCATATCAGGATGTCTTGAGTTCTTTTCGGATTTCTCTATAAATTCTTTCACTTCTGAGACTATTTCTCGCATCAACCTGAACTTTCGTACACGACGCTGAAGGAGAATCCACATTTGCTTGCACTTTTCCCCGGAATATTCACCAAAGGCAATCTTGTCCCAATTAATTCTTTCTAGTCGGGTCATGTACGCCAAATGATCGTTTTCTGGAAGGTTTTGCTGGACTCTTTCGGCTAATTTTAATAAATCCTCGTTCGGACAGTTGATTTCTGTTCGGTTGCTTAAACTCTCATTTTGGTCGGAACTTGATTCCAGTGCTTCCTCGAAGTTGTACCCTTCAGGTTCAAGCACAGACCGCTTCCGTTTTCCTCTATTCATTTTATCAGAGAACACAAGAAGCTGAAATTACCCTGCAGAAGACAGCAATACTTGCAATAAACGGTCTCATTTAATAAATGAAACATACCTAACTTTATCTTATAATTCAAGTATAGTGGAAATGTGATTAAAACATAAACATAACCTCCACGAACCATGAACATAACCAACACAGTGAACCAACAAACTGACCTAACCTCAATTTCTAATTTCCCTTACTTCACTTTTATTTAGAAGTTTACAGTGTTGCCAAATGGCAGAATCCGAGGATACCAGCATACCAACCCAATATATGTTCTTTACCTTGAGATGCTTTGAGTTTTAAAATTTTTGGAAATTAATGTTTCTAAACGGCACGGTATAATAGTTTTACAAACAAATATACACTTTTTATCGTGGTTGCGCGCGTTTTGGTTTTAAGTTTTCCGTGACATGACATTCTGCTTTTTATCTTTGGATGTAAATTGGTGAGTGATTCTAAAATTTTAAATTTTAGAGATTTAAAAGACGAACAGGAGGCCGCAAGTTTATAGAGTGGTAGCTTGCCTAGAAAGCATTTTTTCAATTTTACTTTATGTAAATTGTTATTTTTTCTTATAGTTGCCAATAGAGGGCGCGGTAAATCAATTGTTTTTAAGGTCACTAATTGTTTTGAGGGTCAAAGACGCTGAATAAACTTTGGATTGCTTCACTGTTTAAAATCTTGTCCCTCAGCACTAGTCTCTTAATGCTCCCGGTACAAAGGACAGTAACCCTCAATACTCAAGTACATACACTCAAGCGACATAAAGGTTTCAAGTTACTTATTTGTTTAGAAAAAAATTTATTGTAAATAAAATATTCTCTTTACAATTCAATTATTGACCCATACAATTCAATAAATTCAAAATGTAACTGCCTAAATCTTCATCCTGATTAGTCCAAGTCACATAGACATTCTTCTGTTCATCTTCATCACCTTCAACTTTGACCAAAACGGACTCTACCGAAATTTCACCTTCAGCAAACGTAACAGACCATTGCGGCAGTTTCTCTTTCATAAACAAATGAAGTTTATGAGCAGTAGACAGGGCTGGTCCAGTATCATTAATATGCACAGTTGACGAAAACCTAATTATGTGTCTGTTAATGCCAGCCTCCTTGCAAGCATCATCTACATCCATCAAACAAACATTGTTCTCCTTCATTACCAGAACCCCGTGCAAAGTTCGTCTGCGTTTAGGATCCGGAGGCAAGGCGCTAAACTTTTTTGCCTCGTTCTTTAACAAAGGTAACGTAACATCAATCGGAATTTTAACGGGAGTGTCGATGACGCAAGTTTCCCCGTTGGCGGGGTTGTAGCATTTGACGTTGAATTCTTGCTGAATTTTTTGTTTGAGGAACTCCATTTTTTCGGCCTCGCCGTGGACCAGCATCACGTTTTTGGGCTCGCAGTGTTGAATGAGTTGCATGATACCTTTCGCGTCGGCGTGTGCAGAAAAGCTCATGTATTCGACCGCCATCTTAACTTCAACAACTTGTTTGTTCTCAAATTCGATTCTTTTAGCGCCATTTAGGATCTTATGGCCAACGGTGCCTTGGACGCAAAACCCCGGCATGATTACCATGTTGTTTTCGTTAGGAGCCCATTTCTTGAATATCTGCAAGCTCAAGCCGGCATGCAACATACCTGGAGTGGCAAAGACGACCATCGGGCCCGGATTATCGATATATTGCCGATCAAAAGGTTTGATATGTTTGAAATCAAACATGTTTCTTTGGACGAACGTTTTCCGTATTTTCTGGTTCGTCCAAGTAATAAACATTTTGTAGTAATTATTCGCTTTTTCAGTTAAGCCGAGTGCGAAAAACACGGGGGCTTTAAGATTCATTCGTTCCCAATAAGTTTCGAGTAAAATGCACAATTCTTGGGCCCTACCTAGCGCGAAAACCGGTATCAAAACTTTACCTCCTCGATCAATGCATTCGTGTACTTTTTTCAAAAAATCTCGTTCTCGGCATCGCTTTGAGTCTCGAATTGTTGTGGCATAAGTAGATTCAGAAATCAGCAAATCGGGTCTACATTTATCGATCCAAGCGGCTCCTAAATGTCGGTCGGGTGTCATGTTGTAATCACCTGTGTAAACCACCGATTGGGAGCCAACTCTTATCCAAAACATAGCAGCTCCTAAAACATGCCCTGCATAATATGCTTTAATTTCCAAGTCACTATCGACCATTAATGACTGGTGCAGAGTGACCGCCACCACTTTCTTCATACAATCCTTGATCATTTGGGATGTGAAAAAGTTTTGTTCCCCCTTCTTCTCGACTGAAACTTTCCTCATGTCTTCCAGTAGAATCGGTGCTATGGCTTTGGTGGGGTGCGTCATGTAAATGGGACCGGAGTACCCGACCATTTCTGACATGTACGGTAGGGCCCCACAATGGTCCAGATGAAAATGGGAAATTATGACGCAGTCAATGTACGATGACAAGGGACCCTCAGGAGAGATATAAGAAAAATCCGGAAACCTTCGCTCATCGTTGTATCCCATGTGCATTCCACAGTCCAACATGATGTTCTTGCCGCCAAAGGTGAGGAGAATACAACTCCTGCCGACGTCTTGGCCGGCCCCAAGGGGTGTAATCTTTATGTCGGGCATTATTTACCGGATAAACTTTATAACAACGGTTTTGACAATTTAACTAAACTTCAATGCATGCCTGCCAGGAGTTTGTGCTTTGGTCTCGGTCAATAAGAATTGAGGAACCAAATTTATCAAATTACGTATTTGAGGTTAGGTTTGTCACGTTTGACGTTTGTCAAACACTTGCTGTTGAACTTCAAGGTTATTTTGCCGTTTTGTTTTGTTAACACATGTCAGATTAACAGGGTGTCCAATAGTCCAACACAAAATAAACCACAAACACACCAGATTCAAATTCGAGATAAGAGTGCTTCCAGAAGCTTAAGAGTATTTTAATCCATCTCTAAATATTCAAGCTTCTGATCTGATTAATTTAAATTAAAGGTAAATAAAAAACTGAAAAGCTGAAAAGTGGCGCCTCTGCGAGGAACAAAGTAACTGTTCTTGTAGACATGGATATGGCTTCTACATACCTATATGGATGTAGACATGATTATTGTTTCTGTATTCACAAACTTAATATTCTTTTTATTGTCTTGTTAGATCTTAATTTTCATCCAGGTTGGATTGTAAATGGGGGTGGTAACTTGTAAAACTAGAAAAAATGTCTTGAGAGATTTAAAGGCTCAATAGTCCAAATTTATTTTATGTTTGTCTCAATATGAGTTAGCAAATTAAATAAATATCAATTAAACAACAACAATAATTTTTCTACATTTAAAATTTTATTAACGTACTTGTATCAACAAAAATCATCAAACTAACATCTCATACATTTAATGGGATTATTTCTAACACTTGTTCTACGTTTTATAGGACCTCCTCCTTCTTTCTTTCGACGTTCAATAAAAGCTTCTTTTATGTGGTCGCTATTGTATGACTTCTTTCCATTAAGGTGATAAACTGTCTTATTCCCGTTGGTTCCAAAGAGCCGACTTGGTTCCTCGCGAACAACTTTAATCAATGCAAATGGGTTTAGGATAGCTTCTTTCCGTTGTTTTTCATCCAACTTCATCTGCTTCCGAACTCGCTGTCTCAAAATGGGATCTCCCCGACAAACGCTCATCCACAATGGAAAAGCTTCGACTGCAGCAAGTAGAGATATTGGATCCAAGCATCTGTAATGAGAAAATCTGTTAGTCACTTGAAAAAATTGCAAAAAAAATGTTACTCACTTAAGAATGATTGACCAAATCTCCACAGGAAGACACACTTCCGGTAAAAAGCTTGAAACAGCAACAAAAGGCAACACTCGGAACATTATGGAATCACTAATCATGCTAAAGTAGAGGATATACTGACTGCGTCGCTAACGTTAAGTGCTTATATACCCTTGCTGAGAGCAATCTACTGAAACAGAACGGATCCCTTCACGCTTCGTTGATTCGGAACGGTTCTAGTTCATTGGAAGAGGTGTCAGGTAAGGGTTTTAATTTTTTTATGTCTCTCTGTTTTAATTAATAACAACTGGCTCTTTCTTACTTAGTTGAATATTCATTAATAAAAAAATATATTAATTAAAATATTTGAACAAGTACCTACCTACTATATTTTATAATCAATATTTTATTATATTATATGTATTTACAACATTTTTAAACTAACATCATATTTTTTATAGAATTATTTTTAACATTTGTTCTTTGTCTTACAGAACCACAACCTTCTTCTTTTCTTCGACGTTCAGTAAAAGCTTTTTTTATGTAGTCACTGTTGTATGGTTTCTCCCTATTTAGGTGGCGGACACCTTTGTTTCCGTTAGTTCTAAATAATCTATTTAGTTCTTTTCAAACTACCATAATCAGCGCAATGGATTAAGGGCAGCTTCTTCCCGTTGCCTCTCATCTAACTTCATCTGCTTGCAAACTCTCTGTTTCAAAATCGGATCACCTCGACAAACTCTCATCTACAATGGAAAACCTTCGATGGTAGCAAGTAGAGATGTTGAATCTAAGAATCTGTAATAAAAAAATCTGTTAGTTATTTGAAAAAAATTTGTTACTCACCTAAGAATCATGGCCCAAATCTCTACAGAAAAACACACTTTCAGTAAGAAGCTGGAAACAGTAACAAAGAGATTTGAAACACCATGGAATCACTAATGATGCTAAAGCAGAGGATATATTGACTACGTCGTTGACGTTAAGGGTCTATGTTATCCTTACGGAAGGCAATCAACTGAAGCAGAGCGGTTCTATTTAGGCGTCGTTGATTCGAAACGGTTCCAATTCATTGAAGGTGGTGTCAGGTAAGAGTTTTA
The DNA here is from genome assembly GCA_951805265.1 of Schizotus pectinicornis. Taxonomy (NCBI): domain Eukaryota; kingdom Metazoa; phylum Arthropoda; class Insecta; order Coleoptera; family Pyrochroidae; genus Schizotus; species Schizotus pectinicornis. The sequence continues at coordinate 16,980,549 of OX638204.1, read as the reverse complement.
AATTTTTGATTTGATTTGTGTTAACCTGAGTTATGAAACTAAAGAAAAATCAATGAAACAACTATCCTTTTATAATAAAAATTATATTATAATATACTTAACAAGTATTTACAACCATAATTTTACACTAACATCTTATATTTTTTATAGGATTATTTCTAACATTATTTCTTTGTCTTACAGAACCACCACCTTCTTTTCTTCGACATCCAGTAAAAATTTCCTTGATGTGATCGCTACTGTATGGTATGTCCCTATTTGCTCTATTAAGATGTTGGATAGTCTTATTTCCGTTACTTCCAAATAATCTGCTTGGTTCCTGCCGAACTACCCTAATTAAGGCAAATGGATTCAGGATAGCTTCTTTCCGCTGTTTTTCATCCAGCTTCATCTTCTTCTGCACTCGCTGTCTCAAAATCGGATCACCTCGACAAACGCTCATCCACAATGGAAAAGCTTCGATGGCAGCAAGTAGAGATATTGGATCCAGGGATCTGTAATGAGAAAATCAGTTAATCACTTAAAAGAATTAGAAAAAAATTATGACTGACCGAAGAATTATTGACCAAACCTCCACAGGAAGACACACTTTCGGTAAAAAGTTGGAAACAGCAACAAAAGGCAACACTCGGAACATTATGGAATCACTAATCATGCTAAAGCAGAGGATATACTGACTGCGTCGCTAACGTTAAGGGCTTATATACTTTTGCTGAGAGCAATCAACTGCAACAGAACGCATCCTTTTACGCTTCGTTGATTCGGAACGGTTCTAGTTCATTGGAAGAAGTGTCAGGTAAGGGTTTTAATTTTTTATGTCTCTCTGTTTTAATTAATAACAACTGACGCTCTTTTACTTAGATAAATATTTATGAATAAAAAATATATTAATTAAAAAAAAATAAAACAAGTTCTATTTTTTATAATTATTATCTTATTATATTTGTATTTACAACATTTGTTCTACGTTTTACAGGACCTCCTCCCTGTCTTCTTCTGCGTCCAGAAAATGCTTGGAACTACCTAGTCAACTTGGTTCCTCTCAAACAACTTTAATCAATGCAAATGGCAGGTCAGGATAGCTTCCTATCGTTGTTTTATGCCCAACTTCGCTTGCTTGCGAACTCGACACTGGATCAACCGCCCATGGTCGACTTCAAAGTGCGCCCCGTTCCATTGTCAACAGAAAGGAAGAGCGATCAGTTTGGTGGACGAATTTTAGAATTTCAGAAATGATCAACGACATGCTTTGCGGAACAAACAAATTTAAACCGTTTGTAGCAGAGCTTTTTAAAATCAAATTATACTAATTCCTGCAACCTTTTTAAAAATGTAAACAATTGATAAGTGGTAGTATGTATTGCGTTTATTTCTAACCTCAGCTAAAAAAATACTATTATTTGCGAAATTTAAAAAAAAAATGGATACATGTAATACAGAATGAAACTAAATTAAATTTAAAGGTATCCATGGTAGTGCAGGCGAACAAATCTGCTGACAAAAATAACCACATTTGATGATTTATTTTATGCATTTTTTACTCTGAATAGTACTATCAGACTTTAGGGTCCCATTTTATTAAAAATCACGGAACTGTAAAAAAATTACACCGCTCAATTCGTCTTTCAAATGAGGTATAACCAGATGGGCCATCCTATTTAAGATTCTCAAGGGGTGTTTGATAAAGGCAAGGGGGTGCGTAATACAAATGTCAGCTATACGCCAAAAGAGCTCTCTTGTAATATAAATCGACGTATTTTTGAAATTTTTCATTGTCGTTTTATTTTTTGAGTTATTCAGAGTGACAACTTTTCAAAGAATCAACCTGTATACTAAAATTTATTCAGGTTATACACTGCTGGTGCAGCACCGTGGTTGTCAATTATTGTTAATGCTAATGAAACCGTATTCATGGTTGTCTACTCTTCATGCTTTTAATTTTATGTTTAGAACAAAAAAAATTCTATTCGTACGAGCTTTTTTGACTGACCTCGTTCTCGTGTTGCGTTCTGCCGTCAGTCAGTCTCAACAGTTTATTTTAAAATCAGTAAAATACCACAATAATGGCTTTTTGGTCTTGGCTTAGCCTCGGTACTGGCTTCGCTTCTGAATCGCGGGCGTCTGGTATTTGGTATTTCATTTCAGTATGCTATGCAGCGGGCAGCCTGTCCATAAAAATTCAGTCGCTTTTTCACAGAATGAAAAAATAGCAATCCACTTTAAACATAGTCTTTATTCTTCGTCAAAGAGTGTCTTCAGCGGTTTTTGAGTAGAGAGGAAGAAAAAAAAGACCATTATTTTATTAAAATGCCGAACCTTGTGGTCGACGAAGAGCAAGCGCAAATTGCACCTTTCATTCATTCACATCAGGTCGTGGTCCGTGGTCGTAGTACTGACTGCCCGCCCGCCCGCTCGCCGACGCGGTCGAACCTGATGGACAAGGACGTAGGGGAGATTCCGAAAGTGAGAACGCAACATAACCTGTTACATAAAACAAGGACGAACGATTACGTGCGAGAGAGAAGGTCGTCAGAGGAGATTCCGCGGGGTCGTAACGTAAACGCTGACAAATGACAAAGAACGACGTCGACACTGTTGCAAGAAGTGTCACTACTTCCACTATATATATTAGGTCCGTTAAATTTGTTCCAAGTCTTACTGGTTTATTTTAAACAGAAATTTTAGAAAAGAATGCGCTCTAAACGCTTGCCATAAGTTAATGTATGCAAAAATTTCGGCTCAGCGGCTTTTTGAAAAATAAATGTAGAGGGCAACTTAACGGACCCTATTAAACTTGGTAAGAGGAGTGATTCCGATATACATAATTATGTTTATGCGAATTTCAACGACGCTACAATCACGACGATGTGACGACGGTTATATATAGAACATAGACAATGATAGCATAATCCCCTCTTACGCGCATTATAATTCAATAATAACTATATAAGTGCGGCAGAAGAAAAACAAACGTCCGCGACACGTATAAAGCTAACACCAAAACGGTCAAAATTGTCGAAAATCGTCATAATTGCGTTGTAATTCTACGGACTATGACGAGGTGACAAACGGATTTTGGGCGAATCGCACAAATTACCGGGAAATGTTTCGCTATGGATGATCGTTAGACTTTGTCCTGATCGCATGTTTGTGCGAAATGAAGAGTGAGATGTTTAGAAAGAGAAAGCATGACGCGTGGAACGGTAAGGTGAATCCAACCAAAGAGAGAGATAGTCGACAAACAGGTTTGAAAGTTTTCGAGGAAAGAGGTAGAATAACAAATAGCTCAACGTTGAACAGAGACTGAAGCCAGTGGCGCACCACATTGTTCCGTAACTAACGTTTAGGGTTGGTTGTTAAGACTACTCAAGATATGCGAATGCTCTTGAGTAAAAAATTATAAAGCTTCGTTATTGATTCGTCGCATTATTTGTTTCTTACTAAGAGACAATAGTGACGTCATGTAGATATGATACTTTTTGTTCATCGAGGGGGCCTAGCACTAGGCTTCACCCCCTTAAATGTCGCTAGTTTTAAAGGTAAAAATTTCAAATTTGGAATACATATCTATGTAACACACGGTACTGCAAGATGACAAGAAAGAATTTAAATTATCCAAAAATGTGGCGCCACGATGCAAAAAAAAATTAAAGTGTTATTTTTTAATAACACTTTAATTTTTTTGCTCTAGAAAGTTAGCGCTATTTTTAAAAAATATAATATTGGTGATAGTTTCCATAAAAAAAATTAAGTTGATTTGATGTAAAAAAAGATAATTTGACGATAAAATAACCGAATGTCTTTACTTTAATGAAATCAGTAAAAAATTATATTTAATTAAATTGCAACATGAGTGGTTACGAATGTACGTAAATAAAATATTTACGGCATTTCCAAATTAATATTTTCAGTAAAACCAAATGCACTTTTTTGCGGAAATTATCATTCAGCAAAATTTTCCAAGATGCAGTAAATGATAAGAACAGACGTTTTTCTTTCATAAAACAATAAAACATGTCAACCGGCAGGTAAGAAAAATATAAAATGTTTTGCCTTACAGTGGTTGCTAGCTGCTGGAAGGTGACTTACGTAATGTTTAAGGTTCTTAAAGTAACATAAAAAATCTCTTATACACTTAAAACTTATGCAACCAATTTTAGTCAAATCGGTCCTTGCGTTTTAAAGTTATTAAAAATTACTAATTCTTTTCGAGAAAGTTTGCAGCTTTATACTGCCTTAACAAAGCATTTTTGAAAATGAGTAAATTGTGTCAAATCTTATTTGGGTCTAAGGAACCTGTGTTTAGTTTAACTTGCCAATGCAGCATAACTTTCTTACTTGCTGCATATTTAAAATGAAATTTCTTTTTTTAAGAAACTTGCTATAGAAGAAAGTTTATTTTATAGTTACAAGTGCTGGTAAGAGGACACTGGATGGAAGGAACATACTGGTAAAATGATATGTATTTTGTACCATTTCCAAGATAGATGTAAAGATCAATTTATCTAAATTGTATTTTAACAATTAATCCAAGACGTGGACATTATATTACACATATAGGTACTTTATTATGTAGATGGTGCTCTCTCTTATGAAACAAACTTTTTATGGACTCTGGAAGTTAGAGTTGATTCAAGTCGCCAAGCACCAGATCAATTTTAACGATAAATGATAAATTAGAAATGACATAAGTTGCATTCATGATGAATCTCACTCAAAATTATACAATGAGTAATAATGATGTGAACTAGTTGTCATTCAACATTCAAGCTGTATTTAAGATGTGAACACCCAAACCCGTACATACAAAAAAGGAGATAAAAATTTTGACAAAATAGGATCATATTGTGATTCAACCATTTTTAACAATAAGGTTCTGAGCAGTCCTAATCTTCAAATCGATCCTTTACTTTACAATTTATTAGCTATAAAAGACTATATGGATTAAATAATCGCTTCAAACTTGTATGAAGATGCAATACTTTGACAAATTGAAGTGAGGAGAATTTCAGACTCAGAAATAAATTATTGAGACTTTGCAAAAAGTGCTTAGCTGATTAGGCTTACGAGTCACTTGCAACAAATAAGTACTCTTTTATGAAATATGTTCCATCAAGAAGTTTTTACGTCATTTTGGGTAATTATGTCAATATCAAAATATGTATAGCAAAAAAACACATACTTACCGGGTGTCGCAACACTAGGTGCACTCCCAAAATGGACATTCATTTTAAAAGTAGAAATTTTAAAAAGTTTGTATATTTCATCTAACGATTAAAAAAGACCATTTTTTGAAAATGTCGTTTACTTTGTATAACAAAAACAATTAAATTGTTATTAAAAAGTGCCTCGTGCCTCCATATTTTTGCATAACTCAAAAAAGGTATGCCAATTTGTAGTCGGCTATGCCTTATAAGTACATATACATATACCAAATTTGAAATTTATTATTTACGTAATTGACGCCACGAAATTATTCAAAAAACTCATGACGTCATCACGAGATTTTAATTTGTAAATACGCCCGAACGCCAGAATGCCAGAATGACACATAACAGAGGTGTTCGTTCATAAATAAAACCATCGATAAAACTAAATTATATTTGGGCAACGATCAAAAAGTTACATACGTTACGTTGTCCAAACTGCACTAAAAATAAGAAAGAAATGGTGTATTTCAATGTTTTTTCGATTGGATAACACCAACACAATAAATCTGTTATTTACTTATTACTTAGACCTACTATTCTGACCGATTCTGACTATTCACTTGTTCAATGACTACATTCAAAGCATTTAATTAGAAACAGCCTGTATAAGACTAGTGAAGTAACGCATAGCAAGATAATTATTAGAATTTGCAACATAAATGCTTGATTATTGATTTACTTCACACTATTTACATTATTTATCTCATATTTTAAAATTCGAAAAAGGCAGGAATTTCATGCTGATGTGTAGGTAAAAATGCAGAGATTCAAGGCGATTGGATTAATAACCAAAGTGTAAAAATAGAACCCCAATGGAATAATATGTGGGCTATTAAAAGGGGAATATATAATTGCACTTTCCAAAAAATTTTCTAACTTTGTGCCAATAAACTTTAAAATAGCAAAATCACACTTTGCATTAGGTAAAGTGTAACTTGAAGCTTACCCACTACAAAATGATAGAATCGCACTTTGAATTGGGTACACTTAAGCTTTAACTCTACCCCCTATAAAATGAGAGAATGGCACTTTGCACTGAGCACAATTAAACTTTAAGCCTAACTATTATAAAATGACAAGATTGCACTTTGATTGGGAACATTTTATTAGTAAAGTACAAACGGGGGAATATATTATTGCACTTTGGAAAATTATACTAACTTTGTGCCAATAAACTAAGCTTTAACTCTACCTCCTATAAAATGAGAGGATGGCACTTTGCACTACTAGCGGTTAGATACCGCCGCCGGTCTACGGCCATTCCCGCTGATGGAATATAGCGTCACTGTGGTTAAAGTGCCGTTAATGCGCGCGCAACGCGAAAGTGGTGTCATCACAGAAGACGAGACTGTACAAAGATCGAACACGCTTCGACTAGCGAGGCCGATAGAGCCGTGGAAAACAGGTTGCGCACCAATGGACAGCCTTCGGGTTCAAATACTCGTTCAAACGATACTTTTTCTTGGGAAAAAGAAGTTCTACGTAAGGTCAGTTCAGAGCCCTGTAATTTTTTTTTAAAAGCACGATTAAAAATCACTACTTGAAAAGAATCTTTTTCCTTGCCCTAACACACTGCAGTGCCGTCATATAGATTAACGGCACTTTAACAGGCGCCGTTTGACGGTACTTTAACGCCAGCTATATAGTGTTGGTTGGATACTTTTTTGGGAAAAAGAAGTTCTACGTAAGGTCAGTTCAGGGCCCTGTAATTTTTTTTTTAAAGCACGATTAAAAATTACTACTTGAAAAGAACTTTTCTAATCTTTTTCCTTGTATCATTTTATAGTGGGTAAGCTTCAAGTTACACTTTACCTAATGCAGAGTGTGATTTTGCCCTTTTATAGTTTATTGGCACAAAGTTAGAAGAATTTTCCAAAGTGCAATAATATATTTTTAACGTTATTTTGGTTTATTTTAAAGTGTATAAAATTCTACCCCGTTTATATTTACGTTTCAAAGTGATATGTATCGGTTCTTCGTGCAAACCGTATTTAAAGAGCGTGTTAAAATACTTTAAAGTGCATTCTCTTTCTTCAAACTGGAAGACTATTACTCTAAGTTATTGCTATTATTTTCATGTTGTAACAGATTTTATACTAAGCTAACGCTATTTTTTCAAAGTGCGTTTTCTTTATCAAAAGTGACAAATTTTATTTTTCTGTGTTTTATCTTTTATAAAAGTTTGAAATAGTTTTTTAATGCTTATTCACTTCTTTTTAACGTTATTTTGGTCTATTTCGAAGTGCGTAAAATTCCAACCCCTATTAAAAGTACAAAAAATAAGACGTAACGGTAGCAATTTTGTGTTGATGCGAAAAACTGCGTAACTAGGTTCGGTTTAGCGTCACCGAGAGCCGATCGGATGTTCCGCCACTGAATATGGCAGGGCTTTTCCATCGGGTCGGAGAGAGACGCAGGCGGCCACCAACTCGAGCGAGAAGCGTCTTAGTCATTGTGTTTGTGCGACGAGGACAGAACAAGTAAACATGGCGCCGTGGTCGCCACCATATCATATTTAGTGTGTATTGTATACGCAGTATCTCTAGATTTATCTGAAATTATTAGAAAATCGTTTAGATAAGTGCGAAACTTCGCCATACTAGCACGATGAGCGACACGCAACTCGTTTAAAATTCCAAAACCAAGTGCCAACACCGCTTTGAGGGTGATCAAGTGATTTAACCTGTCGTTATTGTGTAAATATCCGTCTACATGTGAGAGAGTGCCGTATTCGGTTCCAGTCCAATTGCCAATTCATCCCCCGTGACAACAATGTAGACACATCGCGGAGTTGGATAACGTGGGCGAAACGCCACTACCTGCCGATACTGGTGAGTGTTTTTGGGGCCCGGGGCGTCCCGCGCGCTTAATTAGCGAGACAAGTGGCCCCAAGAGCGGATTTTTTGCGCGGTGTGTACCCTGGCGCCGCTCTGACTATCGCTTTGGCGTCATACGCTGTCTGTCTCGAGTCGACGAGCGTTGCCCCTTGCCCGCCGCACGGATTCCTTCCACATGTTGTTAGTCCTTGCGGCTCGGAGCTGACGTCCACCGGCCGAACGCCAGAATTTTTTTTTAACCGTATATTTATCCAACCGGACAAACGTCGACGACGTCATCGTAGTGGCCGATTGCCGAATATTGGCCAGAACCCGATACCCAAATCGAAACCCATCCGCTTCCTTCGCCCATTCCCCATTCATGCAACAATTTATTTACGCCCACCGCTCAGTCTCCTCGATGCCCGGCCTGGCAAAATTCATCCCGGCCTATTACCGAACCGTTCCTCCAGACGACCACCGTCGAGAATTAAGACGAGGGGAAGAAATAAAAAAAGGGCGTCGAATGTCGAATTCGTTGTGGTTTTGTTCAAATTTGAAGGTTTGTCAACTATTATATGTATTGCCGAATTGCCGCGAGGAAAATCCGTAAAGTTAATTCCCAGAGAATTCGGGGAAACACAACTATGGAATTCCCTCCGTGTGTTACTTACATGTGACCGCTCCTACCCAATCCGGTGCCAGTAAACAAGTACCTATCTATTTGGTCCCCGCTCGTGCGATTGTTTATAAAAATGAGTAATGATTGTTACTGCGAACGGTGTGGTCGAAAAGTACGGAATCATGCTTATTGTTCCAAAATTAAAGTTGGGTTGGTTCAACGACCCTGTATCGTCTAAATCTAAAGTTTTTAGTGCTAAAAAGTGAACTCGAGCTCAATTTTTGAGAAACTCATGTTCAACTTGCTGCCACTTACCGAATATGTCAAAATTTTCGTCGTTATGTTAATCAGTTCTTTACTTTGCGAAATTTTTACCTCCAAACAATAATTTGCAAAACTATAAGGGCTGCGCCACACTTGCGAACCTTCTACCGCGCCGCTAAAATTTGGAGTGTTTGGCGCCGGCTTCGGGGCAAAGACAAATGATTGTTTTTGACTTGGGCTCCGACTATGAACATACAAGATGTTTCCTAAAAAAACTCTCCAAGCTGTAACTCCGTTATTTATTTTCCGATTAGAATTAACAAAAAACTTTGGCAAATTACCACATATTTAGCCACTACAAAGTGGCCCTAATAGTGATTTTTTTTAGTCATTAACTTTAATGTCAAACGATGCTCAATTTTTTATTTTCAAATAAAAACTTATTTTTCTTATGGTTTTATTTGATGCCCGATTTTTTTCTGAATACAATGATGATAGTAATAGTTTCAATTAGTTAGAAGATTTGCTGTTTCTTTTTTTATTTTTATTTTTGTGTAGACTTTTAGTTTTATAAGGGTGATGGGCCAGGTTGAAAATCAACTCACGTTGAAACCTTGCGCCTTTTGTATGGAGTTTGTATTGGTTAAATGTAACACGCACAATAAACATATATTTGATTTGATTTGATGTCTAAAAAGTTGACTTTGGTATTATTTATTGGAAGAAATAATTAAAATGTTTATCGAGAATGTTAGATTTCTCTTAAAATTTTTAAGTGTGCCGTGGAAAACAGAAACAGTAAAATGTCAGTAATCCGTCAGTGTCTCCGTTCGCAATATAATCCTTTTTGACGTTTTAAGTCAACTTTTGGTAAAAATATAAATAAATTATGGATAATAAGCAACTGATCGATTTGTTGAAAATTTTAGCCAAAGTCAACTTTTTAGACATAATTGTAATCAGAAAAAAATTCTCTGTCAAATAAGACCATAAGAAAAATACGTTTTCATTTGAAAATAAAAAGTTGAGCATCGTTTGACATTGAAGTTAATAACTAAAAAAATCACTTTTAGGGCCACTCTGTAGTGGCTAAATAGTAATTTGCTAAAGTTTTTTGCTTATTCAAATCGGATAATAAATAACGGAGCTACAGCTTGAGGCGTTTTTAGGAAACAGCCTGTATATCAAGTAATTGTAACGTTGTCGTACCACAAGCAACATTCGTAATTGCATTATTATTATACAGGGTGGGGCAATAGTGCGCCCAAGTTCGATAGCTCGAGTTCCATGATAGGTAGAAATTTGATTTAAAAACACAGATAAACTAGAGAAAGAAGTCTATAACTGGAAATTATTTTTGAACATATAGGGTGAGCCAAGACAATTATACAGGGGCAAGTGAGAGTTTTTTAAATGGAATGTGGTGTGCTAAAGAAGATTTTTCGGGGCCTTTTCCTAGACTCTTTTTAATCCAGTATTATTGCTGACTATTTCCAAACCACTTGGATGTAGCGAGTTTTTTTGTTCAAATAATGGCATCTGCAGATGCATGTTAAAAAAATCACTACTGTCACAATTACGACTTCTAAGAAAAAATTATGTAAAGGCTACTTAGAAAACATCTGTGGAATGTCTTTGATCCGTTTTAACTTTTGAAAAATTATACAGGGTGGCTAAATTTAATTTTTTAATTTAGAACTTTTTGAATTTAATTTTCTGCATTTTTTCAAATGGAACACCCTGTATATTTTTTATCGATATGATGTAGAAACTAAATACAAACATTTTTTTTATGTACACCCCTATGGCTATTTGTAACTATTTTCGATTTATCGCTCAATAATTACAAAAATCAAGAATAATCCTAAATAATTAGATTGTTTTTCAAATTACTCGACAGATAAAATTGCAATAAGTGCTCCAGATGTTCTGTTTATAAAAACAGCATAAGTTTTGTTAGTAAGTTCACTTTATGTTTGTATCTTGATCATTCTTTGCATTTTATATTATCCGACAAAAAATACACATTTATCACAGTTACCTGTCGTCAGTTGTCATTTTTGTGTCTATTTTGAAACATTTGAAGTTTTTTGTCGAATTATTTGGAAAACGATCTAATTTTTTAAGATTATTCTTGAATTTTGTAATTATTTGGCGATATCTCGAAAATGGTTACAAATAGCCATAGGGGTGTGCATACAAAAAATGTTTGTCTTTAGTTTCTACATTGTATCGTTAAAAAATATACAGGGTGTTCCATTTGAAAAAATGGAGAAAATTAAATTCAAAAAGTTCTAGATTGAAAAATTAAATTTAGCGATCCTGTATAATTTTTCAAAAGTTAAAACGGATCAAAGACATTCCACAGATGTTTTCTAAGTAGCCTTTACATAATTTTTTCTTAGAAGTCGTAATTGTGATAGTAGTGATTTTTTTAACATGCGTTTACAGATAACATTATTTGAACAAAAAAAATCGCTACATCCAAGTGGTTTAGAAATAGTCAGTAATAATATTGGATTGAAAAGAGTCTAGGAAAAGGCTCCGAAAAATCTTCTTTTACACACCATATTCCATTTAAAAAACTCTCACTTGCCCCTGTATAATTAATTGTCTTGGCTCACCCTGTATGTTCAAAAATAATTTCCGGTTATAGACTTCTTTCTCTAGTTTATCAGTGTTTTTAAATCAAATTTCTACCTATTATAGAACTCGAGCTATCGAACTCGGGCGCACTATTGCCTCACTCTGTATACTTACTAGATATGTAGTTCAGTAATTTTACAATAATTTGTTGTAATAAAAAAGAGAAAGGAAAGAACAAAAAAAAAATTCAGCCAAATGTTAGAAACTGATATGGGTCCATTGAGTTTGTCATTTAGTGGATTCTGGAAAAAAACTAGTCATGTCTGAGCGTTTGTCAGATTTTATTAGGTGTAACCTCGAAATGTCGAAATGTTGGGTTGAGAGTGACATTTGACGTTTGCTACGCTTTTAATCTTACGGTGGCCGTTCGAAAAGTTCGTTACGAGGCAATTTTGCGAAGATTTTGTTTATACAAATTGGCTGTGATAAAGAAAATACAAAAATACAGCAAGAAAGAGAAACTGTGGAAAAAATGCTTAGATAATTTGCTTCAATATTATTTTTACCGTCAAATCAAGGAATTCTTCAATTATTTTATTTCGGACAAATCTCAATAACGACTCCATTGAAATCCAAAATATTTTAGACATACATTTTGAACATGATTGTCCGGTGCTTAAGTTAGTTTTTTGAAATAGAAAAAAATATATTGAGGAAAATAGGGCCTAAAAATGTAACAGAAAAATTTGGTCATTTTTAGGAATTTTTTATGTAATAACCATACTGAGAATGTTATGGAAGCACCTAACTGCCATAGTTTTTTGCGAACAATTTTTCCCATAATTTATACAAAAAGTGAAGTAAAATTGATCACAAAAGTTGTTATGTAAGTTAAAATGTTACTTGAGTAGTATCATTGGATTAAGACAGAACTATGATCCCAAATTTCTCTATCTAATTTATGGGACAACCGTCATAAGTTTTTCTATAAATTAATCTGTTTCTAAGTACATAACTTTTTTTGCCGGAGTTAAACAGAAGAATGAATTGATCTTGTTAAGAGAGAAGGGCTTAGAGCCTTTTTGGCGTTGCGTGATATTCTTAGTTGTTTTTTTTTTTGCAAAGATACCTACATACATATTTTACAAGAACATGTAGGTAGAGTAAAGTTTATCGATGCAAGGCGAAAGAAACAATTTTTTTTTGTTGAGTGGCTGCCTGAGGAACATTATGGTCATCGTGTGCTCTTGAACCTAGAATCATCTGTATATTCTCTCTTGTTTGCTCTTTGAGTTATGAGAAATCGCGCTCTAACGTTCAATAACTTCTTTTTCACTTTCAAATTCAATAACTCCTGCTTTGCACAATTATTCATTTCAAAGACGCTGCATATCGCTCCTGTTCCCCATTTACTATGACCAGAAAAAATTGTGAATTTCTCCAATTATTCTTGAAAAGATCGATTGTCAGTGACAAGATGATTTTGATGGTGTATTTTTACCATTGAATGATAATTTTCTTATTGCTAATTGAACTGGTTAGCAACCTTACTCTTACTAGAAGGAATTCTGGTCGTCGAATAATATTTATTTATTTTCCAAGAATTATGACGGCGCTGAACACCTACCGACTTTATTAAATTTCAAACCATTTGATAGCAGTAATGGCTAAACAGAACCTATTACCAAATTCCAAGAAGTTACTTACTTCCTACTTTTTTGGATTTGATTGTTACGTACCAAAATTCTAGTTATTTTGGTAACATTCCTCTTTGCGAGGAATGTTACTATTGTACCGTTACCCGCCACTCCCACAAAAAGTAGGGTATATTAGAAAATAAATCTCATAGTATTGAGATTTATCGAAAATAATTATCCAAATTTTCTTTATTAGAGACCTAAAAATGTTGCGACATAATTTTTAATGATCAAAACCGTAACGATTTTTTACAATACTTCAATTTTTTTGCCTGATTGGACACAATCACTATTCACTGCCATCCCTATTGGTCTAAGTGGAAATATGGAAAATTTGCATAAGATAGAGCGCCAACAGACACAACAGTAATTATATGTGTGGGCCTGAGTTATTGGACGTTCCATAATTGGATTAAGGATACCCTAACAACTGCATATTATTTGAAATTGTCGCAAGAGCAAAAATACACAACCTTGCTGACGCCGAATAACACCATTTTTCTTCAGCATCTCTATCTATTAAAATTTGCTATTAACATTGTTATTTTTACTGTCAGGATAGTGGTAAATGGCGTTGTTCCAATCATTGTCACTGATTCTGCAATCAGTAATCTTTTCTTTCCACTGGTTCTTTTCTAGATTATCGAGACACCTCGTCGTTGGTAGTAGGGTTGGTCTTTATTGTTGAATTTATTATTGTCTTAGTTCATACTGTACATAGCGTTTTTTTTTATTTCTCATTTCTACATTCTGAATTTTGACATATCATTTTTTTTTAAATGGTCAATGTGGTAGTTCCCGAAAAAAATTGTACCTATATTGGAGAGCGTTCAGAATTATGAATTCAAATTTGTGAAACATTTAGCTGGAAATCCAGTCTAACTTCTGATACCTCAATCAATGAGCGCAGACGATTTTCAAATAATGCAACCAAGAATGGGGAAAACGTCTTCAGATTACAGCTACTGATTTTTTTGGCACTATTGGAAGGAAGAGTGTATTTTGGGATGAGTTCGTTAAGCATATCCTATACCTAACTTCACCCCTTCTCGAATCATTCATTAAAATCTAGAAATGGCATCAGTCAACCAGTCAAATCAAAACAAGTGCATTAGTCAAAGTGTCTAAAGTTATTCTAAATAATGAATAAAATTTTAATAAATGCACGTCATCAGACCATTTCTCTGTGAGTTAGACCCTTCTACTACATTCTACTAAATGGCAGTGGAAAACTGAAGGGAGAGCTTCTTTACTTTGCTAGAGATGCTTGTCCTCGTAGTTTACTCACCAAGGGCTGCACTTTTTAAGAGTTACATGAGAACGAGGACTATAATTAGGCAAACGTTTGGTTTCAACAGTATACGACAGCGTTCCATTTTGACTTATATTAAATAAAAATATTTTCTGATCATTGGATCTTCGAGATTTAACCTCATTGGACTTCTTTGTGGGGTTTATTTAATACGCATATCTTAGGGACAAACATTATCAGACCATATCAACATATTATAATATCGCCCCAATATCCCACTTCTGATTTGTTAACTTAGAACATGAGGGAACTGGACACTATTTTTTTACTTGCTATAGGAATTTGTACCCTTTAAATATGCGCTTGTGTAAACATTCGACACGGTTTTTCTTCTATTAATATGTCATGCGACTAAGTAAATTGATGATAATCCGCCATATTCACTGTGCTTTACTTACTTTAAGTAGTTAGGTATACGGATGCGTAACTTTTCTTGTAAACATTTTGGAACTACATATTCATAAAAAGCCATTCACGGCATCTCACCTTTAAAAGGTGGTGGCTCTTAATGACAAGTGCGGAATAATTAACTACTGGCTGTCGGATAAAGGTTATGAAGACTTTGAAATCTTTGTGGCTGCTAATATTTTATAAGCTAATATGGACAAAGCCTGGTTTCGAACTTAGGACCGGGAGGACCCGGTTTTTGGCTCATATATTTTTTTAAAGATTGCTACATACTGCAACAAATGAAAATAATCAGTTCAGTGTCATTTAAAAATATAGAATTTGTTTACTTTGAAAGAAACCTTTTTTTTAACATTGACAACAATAAAAGGCATAAGTTTCGTACTTTTGGACCACCTGTGGAGTGATCGTAGAATAAAGGAATGACGTGAAAGCTCTAAATTATTTCAATCCAACGTGCAACACTTTATTCACGATCTGTGCAACGAATAAGGATTTTCGTTATGTAACGATAATTTTTTTTAAAGTCGATAAATCTAGTAATGCAAAAAAGTTAAATATTGATTGTATAGCCGGAGTAGAAAGTAAATTTAGTTAATTTTCGACATTACGTTTTCTTTGATTGCTCGTCACCAGCTTTGCGGTTTTACGGGAATGATTAGGTGAGTTGTTTACTTTTAAACAGTTTCCCGGAAGACCATAAAGCTGATACTGATTTCTGATTGACCGCCAACTAGTGGTAATCGCGATTGAGGGGGCGACATTCGCCAGCAAATATTTAGGGCGAGTGATCTTGCAATTCCGAAAATAAACGATCTTCCACACAACACTGCCGAATTCTCGAAAATAGATACTGACATAAAAGAAATTCCCGATGTTGACGCGCACGCTCTTCAAAGAGGAATTTCGGCGCGCCCACGTCATTTTCATCCATTAAAGAAAAACTAACACAAGTTCACGATCACGTGGTGGACGACAAAAATATTAAGGAAAGGAAACATTATTTTGGTTGTGGCACGTTCTAATTATTTGTCAGAAGGAAGCTGCAGTTCGAAGGTCAGAACAACATTATCAATGATGATGGCGTCACAATTGTGTTCAGGTGATAGATTTTTGGCGTGACTGTCTGATGAGTATGCAAGTTATACGGACGCGTTTGCATGCCCACTCGTCCGAAAACCTTCGATTATGGAATGGTCTTGCAGCATGGTTGGGTGTCAAAATTCAGTGACAAAATCAACACGTTGTCAGTTATTAATAGACGCCGATTCAACTTTGACAAAGTACAGGGTTACGACAAAAAAAGTTCAAAAACGAGATTGAAGTGTTGAGGTGATGCAAACGGTGCAAACCTTTTTTGTTTAGGGGACGAGGTCGGATTGTACGAAATTAGCAGATCGTCTCGAGTCTTGAGTGTCTTGTGACTTGTAGCGCTTTATTCTAACCATTTTGGGATCGTTATGAATGACGTAAAAAACCTGTGTTAAGAAGGATTTAAACCAGAGAAAAAATGTCGAACCGGCGGGATTTGAAACTCGCGACCTGCCCGTTTAGGACCTAAAGCGCTTCCCACTGCGCCACGGAACGAACTCCTTCTCTAATTTAAAACCTTCCACTTCTCTTACGTAAGTGACGTCATCTCTCATGACTCACGATTGTAACAGTTCGGCCAAACCTGACAATACAGCCGTCCTCGGCTGTCCTCTCGACACCTTCGATCAACTGTCATTGCCGCCGACACCTCTATAACGACCACGCCTTGCTATTCCAAGCAGCCAAGCGCGCAGTGAATCCCACTTCTGATCTGTTAAGAAGGATTTAAACCAGAGAAAAAATGTCTAACCGGCGGGATTTGAACTCGCGACCTGCCCGTTTAGGACCTAAAGCGCTTCCCACTGCGCCACGGAACGAACTCCTTCTCTAATCTCTAATTTAAAACCTTCCACTTCTCTTACGTAAGTGACGTCATCTTTCATGACTCACGATTGTAACACCTGTAAGTCAGAATCGTTGGGTAATCTACGATTGGGACGCCGAGAGAGATAAAAGAAAGGGCAGGTGGACTCCGTGGCGCTGTGGTTGCGTCGCCTTATTCGGAGCTTGTGGACTTCTGGCACCTCGGTGATTCACCCTTTTTCTCTGGTAAAGTGGTTATCAACGGTAAAATGTTTGACAGATGAACGAAAATCAAATTCGATTTAGATGTATTTACCATCGTGATAAACATAAATGTTATTAAAATATGAACGAACTTTAGAAAAAGTGATTTTGCCGAAGCGCGATTCGGACCTGGATTTTCTGTACCGAGCTTTCAGCCAACACATTTCATTCAACGTGGTTTGCATCGCCGCATATTCTATAACAATTTGGCTTTTTCTGACATGAAATCTTCCCTCAGATGTCTCTGGAATTACAAGTCATAGTCATAATCTCACATTATGTATTATCTCAGACGGAAATTCTTCAGGCCGTATCGACCCAATATTCCACTTAGCCTAACTAAACACACGTTCAGAAGTCAGAAGGAGTGTCAGAAGTGATAACTGCCAGTTTAGAAATGCTGTTGGGTTCACAGCCGACCTTCTTTACTTAGTAGTTGTCGTAGCTGAGTGCAGAAATTGATTACGTGAACGCCAAGATCCAACTAGCGGAATTAATTGAACGTAGAGTTCATCCAGCGAATGTTCAGCATGTTGAGTTATCAAGAGATGTGCGGCGGGACCGCACCAATTCGCGATTTGAATTAAGATTCCGGCCACAAACATGGCGGTCAAATGCGGATAGTTACATAACCTCACATATTTGAAGTTCAAAGTTTTAGTAGAAATATCATTTTTACGGATGTGTTTTGAGCTGTAGCTGGATAAAATGGAAAATTATAAATTAACAATATCCGAGGTGTGCCGTTATCTAGAGTCTACGCCATCATCACGGAATTTTATTGAGGGTGAAGCAATTGTTAATGCAGGCCATGTTCTAATGTGCGGTATTACCAACTCTTCAGGTAATTTACTTATTTTCGCAAAATAATGTTAGGTACCTATATATTTATATTTTTAGATGATTCCATAGAGATTGTAGGTTTGTGCCTACAAACCTCATCACTTAAATATCTTCCACATGAGATTCGAGGCAATTTTATAACATCAACAAATGATGCTAAAATCAAGGAGATAGCAGGCGTTTTGTTGTTTTGCACTAGGTGGTTTATAATAATCGAAAAAAATTGGCGTCTCTATCATGGCCACTGCAAATTTATTGTGATATTATCACATAACTTATTTTAGTTCTTTCGTTGCTGTCCTTCTTACTTTCAGATCAAACTTTTCAAATCTGGAAAAAGTGTCTTCAACTAAATCTTCTTGACCGTTTTGATTTGTTTATTTTGGAAACGCAAGATATCTGGTCTAGTAGTACACGAGTTTTCACACCTGTCATTGTATTCACTTTGTCATCACTATTAATTAGAGAGATGAATGGCTCCACAAAATCACTCTCGTCAACTTGCACTCCAACATCCCCAGTTTTAGGAAGTGATCATCTAACACTTCTCTTTCTTCGATATTCACATTGATGTCATTCAGCTGCTCTTCTGTGCTGTTGCAAGTTTCACAATGTTCAAGCTCGACAAGTCTAATTTTCTTTGGCCTCGGATTTGGTGACTCATGTGTATGACTTCTGGATGGTAAATTCAATTAAGGCACTGTTGTTTTCAACAAAACTCTTCGTTTGATGTCAACATCTATCATAACTGTATGATTAGGATTGACCCGCAATAATTTTATTGTTGTATACTTACATTAAATACCGGGAAAGAAATCTCCGTCTTTGAAATGTGGAGGGCATACTTTCATGTAAGGTGAGATTTTCTTATCGGATTTTATAGCATTTTCCCAAACTTTTCTTCTGTCTACCAACTTTTCAACACCAAACTTGTTTACAACTTTGACCTAATTTTCACCGGCTTTGGGAAAGCTATGAAAGCTCAAATTCCTCTTCCTTTCGGCTTTAGAGAAACAACTGTATACACAACAGTTCCTGTGATTCGATTTAGACATTTTTAACTCACATGCACACACGACCATGGCATGGGTGGGTTGGGTATCCGTATTCGGATGATTATAAGATTGCCGCCAGAGGGCGCGACGTTGGTAGCTATAATCGCGAATAGCGTAGCTTCGAAAGCGAGAGCGAACAAGCGAGCGGTCGAGCGGAGATTTGGTGAACGACACTGTGCCGATAAAGGCCTGTCGTTTCCAAAGCGTTGCACTCGTCCGAGACTCCCGCGCAGCTTTGCTGTTAGAGAAGGGGTATGCTGACCTTTGTTGGATGCCCCCATGGACAGGGAGGGGGTAGTTTTAGGGAGATTCACGATTTTAATTCTTGTACTACTAACTCCTCATATTTTTAATGACTTTTTGGTTAAAGATGTATTGATCGTATTGAAGCATAGTAAACTTAAACTCGTGTCCTTCTTACTAAATTAACCTTTAAACTTGAATGATTTTTTTTGCAATGTTTTTCTGTAGATCTAAAACATTTTGTCGACTCATTTCCTACGAATTGATTTTTTTATCTGAGAAACGACCATTTGCGAAAAGATAACAATCTTTATCTATTATAACTAAGCCCTCGAGTGTGACTAGCTCAATGGTGACGAAAAGCGTTGAAAAAAGTTTGATTTTTCCTCTATTGATGAACACTAAAATTCCCCGAACATTTTCGCTTTCCTTTCATCATTTCTTTTATTTTTCTAAGTGATAAGTTTTTATCAGTAATTTTTCTCCATTGTATTCGATCTGATTTAACGAACTAACGCTTTAGTGGAAGTGTAATTTATTAGATAGGAAGCCCCGAGTGCGTAACGTTTTCATTTCCTGTTGGCCGTTCAAAGAATGTAATTAATTAGATCCAATTCGTAGTAGGTATTTTCCGAAAAGGAATCTCCCAATGGAGTTTTAACAATGGGTAAACCCGTGGCAATTACAACTTGTTGAAGTCTTCGCTGTCCGAAACTGATCGACTTGGAATTTTGTCCGCCATCCATTGACATTTTAGTCCGCCAATGTCGGTTATACCTATGTAGAAGAAAAAAATAAACCCGTTTTTATGCGAGTCCTTGAAAACGGAACACACGTTCATTTCCTATTATAAAAACTTATATAAACGGCTGGGCGTCAGACGCTGCAAGCTGCAAGTCTTCCTTCCCCTTATGGGGATGCCGGTGGTGAGGAAGGAAAAAATCAAGTGCAAGGTGAACGGCAGGTAGGAGCGAAACGAGAACGGCGGCCCCGCCACCGCCCCCTCCGTGGATGGAAGCACCATTGAAATGGTCGTATTCACCGCAACAGTCATCTGGTTCCGAGAAAAGGCAACGAGCTATGTTTACCTGACTTTTCTCAGAATTACCGCTTATCGTTTGGCATTTACGGAGAACGACAGATGCCCCACGTACTGAGAGCCACTCTTCGTTTTTTCAGAATTTTAAGGAGTTACACGCGAGACTTGGCCAGGAAGTGGAACACGTCCGTCGACTAGTCACTTGCCGCTAACCCTGGAAAGGAGACTCCCAAAGTAACCGCAATTGAATCACTTTCCGTATGGCTTCAACTAACGGAAAGTGAATTGTTTAAAACTTTAGAAAGATGTATGCCGAATTGAACAATAATTAACTGTCATTGTGGTGACTCCCTTTTTCACCTTTTTCTACCTTACCGAATGCCGGACAAAAATCGACTTCTTGAGAAAATTTCTTGGGACTAGACTTTTTAGTTTATTGTTTATTGCTTTCGTAGGAAATAAGTATGTTGTCCATTCTGTATAAAGACGGGACAAAAAAAAAATTGAGATTTCTTTTAAACCAAACACGACAATAAGAGTTTGATTTCGAGATTATTTACTTAAACATTGCCTAATACCTTATTTCTAACTTACACCATTACGACGAGGACAGGTCAATCACTCACGCGGTTATGAAACTATCCACCAGATCACTAGGAAGCGCTGTCATGAAATTTTTGCATCTTGTTCGGGCCTTCGAGGTGAATAATAGTTGAAAAATAGGAGAAATTTTGTTATTGCAGTTATTGATGTTGCGAATTGTGACGTTAATATGAGTTTACCTCGCAAGCTACCCGTACGATGGAGCCACGCGGAAATTTTGAAATCTTGTCGATCGCCGCCAGTCAGGTCTCTGTTATGGGTGTTTTTTTTTTTTTTACTTTACCCCCAAATAAAATACTTGGATTTTGGGTAATTATCCGCACATTGACAACGCTACTAATTGAGGTTAGTTTGATTGAACGCCTGTTGGTCCTTTTGCCTTTACTGGTTGTTGCTCGAGGCCTTGCTGCGCCCTCCCAGTAGCACTGCGTATTAGCAAAACGGACCCCATTATAAAAAGTGCGAGTCTTGGCTATAATCCTGAGCTTTCTTTGATGTTGCTTTCCGTGTTAACAGTAAATCAGGTTCCGGTAGACTCGATTTGAATCTAAATTTTCGATGAATTTCAATGATTTAGTTGCGTAGATATAGTAGATAATGATTCGCAATGTGTTTCACGTCCAAAGCAGCTACCGGCTCCCACCCTCTCAATGTAAGCTTCTTAGATGGTTTTTTATGTATTAAATAAATACATAATATCAAAATAGTTCATACAATGTTGAATTGTAATCTTGGTAAACAGATGATTTCAAAGCTATATAAAATTTTATTCACGGATACCTCAAGCAGTAAGGGACGGAGATGAATATTGTCTCTAATTTTTCTATGCATACTTTCTCACTTTTTGCCTTGAAAATACTTATCTTTAGGGTTTTTTGCAATAATAATAATTTTGCGATAAAAAGGTACTCTTATCTCATTTCGATAGGATGCATAGATTTTGAGTAAAATCGATGTGGCATGACAAAGAAATTCAGATCAATTGTAGACCGTGGAACACAAAAGTATGTTATCTCAATTTATTCAACATTGGATGCCAAATACATCAAGTAATGGTTTGCCGATTTATCATTGCTCATCTTCAAAACGCGGTTATTATTACCAAATCCATTTTAAAAGTCTATATTCTAATTTGGTAAATGACTATTTTAAAATATAAACCAATATTTCTACCAAAATAGTTGTGCTCCTGGGTCATCAGATGCGAATAAAATTATGCAAAAGGTTTCTTTCTTATTTCTGGTCATTCAAAAAAGATTCTCCAAATTCAATTCAATCCAGTTTTGTAAAAGCTTATGGCTTTTAGTATTTTTTGATCAAGCAATGTTAACTTTTCTTCAAGTTTCATACATTTTTTTTTTTTGAATCCATGTGACACACAAAGCTGGATTTCCTCCATTCAAGATGTAGAATAGCGAAAATTTTCAGTTTTTAGAAATGCAACTTCAGTGTTTTTCACCGATCCCTGTAAGCTTTACGTTTTTTATTTTTGACGACATTTGACATTATGGACTGATAAATTCAACATTTTTTTTGTAAATAGCAGATTTACTATCAGTTTCAATTAAAGTTCTAATCAATACAGTATTAGGTACAGGTTATGGGATTTTCTGTCGTATTATCTACAATTTCGACCTCGTTGTCAGCTCATGTTTTATAACCATCAATTTTGTTTGTATATGAGTTTTATACTTTTAAGTAGGATACTTCCGAAAATTGAATTTGAACATCAAGTAACATTCTTAATAATATTATACATATCTGTTTTGGAAAAACAACTCTACTGGTTGCATCGTCATTTTCGAGGTCCTACTCGGAAGTTTCTACTTTTGCCACTGACACTTCCTTCCGGTCTTTAATAGTTCCTGATAGCCAGGAGCAAAACAAACCGATCGGATTTTGAGCTCTATTCGTCTTATTTGTTCTCTAGATAAACTCTACAGAATAAAAGTGGCCAATGCGAGAGTTTATCCGGTTTCTTTTGCTCTGACTGACTGCACTAGATCGTTGAACGTTTCATGCTCATTCTGAAGTATGTAACAAGTAGTTGCAAAAGAAACCGAACAAACGCTATGTTTTGCCAACTCTATTTCTTGTCTATGTAAGGGTGACAGTGGTGAATTGGCCGGTTTCTTTTGGAATTAGCTATCAGTTTTTCGAAACTTTTAACGAGAAGAACGAAAATAGCAATAGTAGCAAAGGTTGAAATTATCGAGCTATTGAAATCATTAGTAGACTGAGATGTATTATTTTCTATTAAACATTTTCAAACATAAGGTATCATTATAATTGCAGCACAGCTTGCTACATGCTACAACTTTGATAAAAACTTACAATTTTCAGGAAAAGTTCAATTTCGTTCAACTCACTTACCAACATTCCAGAGACAAAGTTTCTGGATATTTAATCCGTTCTTCCACATTGGGTCACTGGAATTCTTCTATGCTTCAGATTTGCTGTCTTATGATCTATTTCATTTTCTTACATGGCTAATTAAAAATGTTTCTTGTTACTTCTTTGAAGTTGCCGAATTTGTTTACAACACTTGATTTTGTTTATTCGTGATTCCATTCTATTATTAGTGTACTGTTCAGAAAATTGGCACATTGATATACGAGACCAATAACCCAGTGAGCACTAACGTGATGCCAATTCTTTAAAATAATACTCCATGACTGACGTAGGAAGCGACTTTCCAATCCATACACCTAATCATGACTTAATAATATTACTACATTGTTTCATTCATTTTCTGAATACGTTCTTTAGTCAAAATTTTTCCCAAGAGGTAATCCTCACTTTTTCCATTATGCTTAAATGCTTCAAGTGCGCTAGATTTTTTTAATTGTTGTTTTCACTTGCCAGGACTATTTTTAATTTATCAAAAGCTTCGTTTTTGAAGCAATCCCACAGGCTCTACGTGAAAATATATAACTTTTTTTTATTACATCATCTTGTAGAAATATCTATTGACATTCATTTATCTTGAAGATCTTTCGAGATTCTCGTTTCTGGCATTTTAATCGCATTAAAATTGACCAATCTACAAGAGAATGATCTGATTTGAGAATTCTGTAAATTAGACAATACGCTTTCTTGTTTGCTTCTAGTTTTCTTTTGAGAATAATGTTTGTTTGTGGAAAATATGTGCAGCTTTTTTATAAATAATGAAATTTGTTCTACAAGTAGTAAAATCCAAAGTTGTCCTTACTCTATATTTAATAGATGATTGTGTGATTCGTTTCTGTTTTTGATTATTAGTAAACACTTTCCGTAATCACTCAATCGTAGTAAGATGTGGACTTTGCAATTTTGTTTAAATGAATTAAAGGTTACGTAAGACTAAGATAAATAACAGCTATTTGACATGTCATTGGGCGCGTTTATTTTTTTTATTCTTCTTACCTTTAATTTTCCGTTTTCATTAAAACAAAGTGGCTGCAGTTTTTAATTTAACCGTGAATTCTTAACTACCTATACGTAACTGTAACTGTTTTAAAGCGCGACTAGGAGTGAAGCCGGCGCAGCGCGACGACATCACACAAACACAAACGAAGATATTTGTCATAACAAGTAATAGTCTTGATATGTGCTCTAACGTAACTGTCTCACCAATTGTTCTTCTGCCATCACACTATGTATGTTTTGTTAAATTTCTTACGTCCAATTTGGACTCCAGTAAATTGTTCTTTACGGCCCGCCTATGTTACCTTGGAGATAATTACCTACATGATAACCAACGCGGGCTTGGTTTCTGTCACAGGCCACCTACTTGATTAAAAAATCAATTTATTTGGAACAAACAACGTATTTTTGATCAGATTGTGCATAAAACGTAGTTAGGTACCTAAGCAAATTGCCGAAAGCAAATTACGCCCTTTGAACGAATAATTCAGACCTACCTACATCTCTAAATTTACGAAGTCGGACTGAACAACGGAGAATTGCTCGCTTCATTAGTGTCATTGCGCAAGAGGAGATGTGTACGAGTTGTGGCTTTATCTGTACAAAGTTGTGATTAAACAAATTGTGGGGATTAAGTACATAAATAAGATTTTTCGGGAAAAAATTATTTGCATGTAACTTTTGATCGCAAACTCAACTGGTATAAAATGTTATCAGCCTCCGCTCTTATAAATGAAACCTTCATAACAAAATACAATTTATACCAAGTATTTGTTATCATTTCTTATCTTCCTAGTGTAAATGACTCACTCCCTTTATGCTCTCACAGTGTGCGTCAATTTTTTTCATCCACGTCAATCTCGTTTGTGCTCGTTCTTTTTTAATTTGATAATAAAAACAGATTTCGTTTAACGTAACCGTTCCTGATTTCAATGTTTATTGTTCGCAGTTCACCACCAGCGATGGAAAGCAGTGCTGCCAGTTATTTGCATAAGAAATTCAAGAAACAGCTGAGCATCGAACCCAAACACCATCATGAGAGCAAAAGTGCGGCTGGAGTCGTGGTCTCGGGTGAAGAAAAAATTGCCAAAGCTCTGGAGGAAATCAAGAATCGAGCGGAGAATCAAACGCGCCAAGACAATAAAGATGTGCCAAACCAGAGTACAAATCAAAATGTCGTGGCGAACAACAGTACCATGTCTTCCATATCAGTAGAAAAGTGTATAGCGAATTTACAATCGGCGAACTCGTGCATATCATACGTAGTTTCGTGTAGTCAGGAGCAGTCGAGACGTTTCGATAATAAGGCTGAGCCCGCTAGTTCAACAGTTTGTACGTCTTCCATTTTAGATAATTTATACATCAAACACAACTACATAACGAAGACAGAGGATGCGGCATCGATAAATACCCAAGACAAGGATCCTAGCACCGATGAGTCCCCAGATAGGGCCAAATCGGACGATGCTCAGCCTCTCCCAGACAAGAGTTCCGGAGGAAAATACGTTTGCCATTATTGCAACTTGGTGTGCTCAAAACCCAGTGTTCTCCAAAAACACATTCGGGCACACACAAACGAGCGTCCTTACCCTTGCAACAGTTGCGGGTTCAGTTTCAAAACCCGATCTAATCTCTACAAACATTGCAGATCTCGAACTCATGCCAATAGGGTTATGGGAAACAAAGCGCAAGAAATCAACAACGAAATCGAAACCCCCAACAGAAGTCCGCAACGTAACGAAATCAACGAAGAAATACCCGAGTGTCCGCAGGATCTCAAAACGAAACCTTACAAACCCCGGTTTCACACCGCCAAGCATTTTTACAGTTCCTTAACAAAAGAGAACGTTCATGAGGAAGAGGAGACAACGAAAAACACAAACACGGACTTGCTGTCGCACCATATTAACGAGATAATCAGTAAAAACAATTCTATTGTCAATTCTGGAGATACGTACTTGTTGAAGAAAAGACCCGGAGATGTTCTAAATGATAACAACAACGAGTACTTGCATCGCTCTAAAACTAGCTCTATTTATTCGTTGAGCGATGAACCGTTGAATCTGACCAATAAGAACCGGAAGCGGTGCTTGAGCGAAGTCGTGGAACCTATTGCCCAGAAAAGTTTAATCAAAGAGTTGCTATTAAAAAATTTAAACAGCGACATGCAATGTCCGCATTGCAAAATGATCTTCCAAACAGTCACAGAGTTAGAGCTGCACAAGTTGAGAAGTTGTAAAGGTTTCGTTAAGCCTGGTGCCAAATACAGTAGAAGTAGTTCAGTTAACGTCGCTTCTATTTTAACCCAAAACAAGAACGCTTTTGATAACATCCCCCATTTACAAAACGCCTCTTTCCCCCTAAAATCTCCAGGTCCATTTTTGGGTAAGACTCGCCTGGTCGAAAGTGATAAGAGTAAATCGTTTTCGTTCGACGACGGGATTCCTAGTACTTTTGCAATGCCGAACAATGACAGGTACTTGTTGTCACCTCTCACGTTACAGTGCGAAAAGGAGAAGAGGCCTGCAGTGAAACTGTTTGGCGGCGAAGTGAAAATCACGCAAACTTCCGGTGAAACAAAATCTTTTAAGATCGACAATAAAGAGGACAAGTACGACGCGAGTTTTGTCGAGTACGGTGGCAAATTGAGCGAAAATCGCGTCGTTAAGTCGAGCTTGCAATCGGGAGGCACTGTTTTAACCAACAAAACGAATTACGGTAAGCAAGATTTGATAGGGTCAGGTCAAGACGTTATCCGAGTGTACGAAAACACTTCGGTATCGCCTAGTATAGACATGGCAAATTTGGGGAAATCTAAGTTCAATTTCGACCGACAATCCGAAGATTTGGGATTCGAAACGTTCAGCACTGTGGCCAGTCCTTCATATAAATACCCAAATATCGTCGATTTTAGTCAAAAAGCGGTCAAACTTCTCACTCCCAATTTGAAACAGCCCAACCTCGCAGTCCCCGGAGTTCCCGTTCCTAGCAACTTTACATTCAATAGCAGTACAACCGATAAGATCGCACCTAGCCCGGTCCCCAACGTGATCAAGGATCATCCCGATAAATTTTTTCACCCTAAAGTCATCACTCCGCAATCTCCAAATTTCTATAACCCCATGAACTTGTTGGTTAATGGTAAAGTTGTGAGGCACGTGCCCGGAATTCCTGGTCCAGTAGCCGCGGAAGAGCCCGTTGATCTAGTTTTCGAAACCAACATCGTCAGCACGAAACCGTCGCCGAGGAAGCCGGAGAAGAACGATTCTGCGAAAGAATTGCGGGTTACCCAACTCCAGCCGCCGGCGAAACCGAAACCTTCAAAATCAGAAGTGCCTGAAATCAAAACTGACATAAAATCTCCCGCTAAAATCTTAGAAAAAGCCGTAACAACATCGAAAATTACCGAATTGACTTCATCAGGATTTCCCGTGGGCGAATCGAAAAAGTTTGCTCGGCCCAACAGTTTGGCGTTAAAACCAACCACAGCTTCACTAAAACAACACCACGGTCTAACCCCAACTATGTTCAATCAAATTTTGATCAGTCCCGATACGCCCAGAGTGGCGAAAAAGTACGTGCAGCAATTTTTACACGGGAACTACTTCAGTTATTTGGGTCTCAAATGTTCAACCAAACCTGTTTATTGCACGCTGAACAAAACGCAGCCGTTTTACGTTCCTCATTTCAAGAAGTTGAGCATGTACTCGGAATGGCGACAGCAAGACACCAAAGCGGACAAATTGTACGTCAGCTCTTATGATTCAAGACAGAAACCATTGAAGTACACAACTGCGGGGAAAACTGTCACTTGTACGTTGGTACATTCCAGTTACAAGGTAAGCTTTCATCGAAATGGCGACTCAAGTTCCCGTTTTGATCGATGCAAAAGTCCAAAGTTACGCGTTTCCGGTAGTTGTAATATTCTCTTGTTTATTATTCAAGTTGATTGACGCAGCGCTCGTCAATCTTCCATAAATTACATTTTCTGTTCGAACTACACGCTGTAGGAAGTCAAGAAATTCACAAATTAACGAAACACATCGTTCAACATGTTTTTTCTTATGTGTATAAAATTAGTTCGTACGCATAAATAATATCTATAAGGTGTGGAAATATGTATAAACGTCGCTACAAAGCTCTCTGATTGCTTCTTAAAAACGAACAATTTATCAGATTCCGAATGCTAAATCCATCTAGCCAGATAATGTGGAACACCATTTGGTCTTTTAAATATGTTATTTTATTATCTGCCAATATTATTCACGAACGTGAAAACGATAGTTTGCATTGGTTATAATGAAACGTCATATGTATTTCCGTTGCATAAATTTATGAATAGAACATTTTTACGTCTCAAAGCTTCTATCATGACTTGAGATATTTTGTAGAAACATAATTATTCAGGGTGAATTTTGTATCCATCCTATTGGTTAGAAATTACCACTTTACATAATTTGCTAATGTAGGAACATAATATTTGGTAAAATTTTGAGGAGATAATATTTAAGCAGCTGCGTTGGTTGTGAACGAACCTCTATTCTGACGATCTATGTGTCTGGTCACGGCTCACGTGCATTAAAACTGATCTTGCGAGAATCACAGGCGCAGGCGCTTCCTTCTACTATTCTAGCTCTAGCCTAGTTCTAATTAATAATGAAAATGTCGAATATATTGCGAAGAATTACCAAGCCGGTGGATCATACAATCTGGTCCATTCACAATCATCACAGCTGTCTAAAAATTATCACCTCATCATAATTCTTAACCAAATATTGTGCATAGTTTCTAACATATAATACAGGGTGATTCACGTAGCCCGTCCATTAGAAGTTTTTCAACTTCCAGTTGGATTACAAATTTGAAACTTGGAAGGCAGTCATTATTAGTCATGCTCATTCTATCTAAAATATTTTGAGCTCTCTAGCTATACAGGGTGTGCAAAAAGTCGGTATCAACTTTCTTATTTTAAATGGAAACGTACCATTTTTTCTACATGGTCTAATTGGTCTTCCAACTCTGAGTTTTTATAACATTTGTTATGTAAACTTATTTGACAATTTTTGACATTATGTTAATTTATGTGAAAAAAAGGGTCGATGTGGTAGCTTACGAAAAAATTCGTATCTGGCAGACGGTTTTGAATTTATGAAAACCAATTTGTAAAGTACTTAGTTCGAAGTTCAGACTAACTTCTGATATCTTAATGGTAGTTCCATTTTGTACCGTATGGGCGCAGACAATTTTCAAATATCGCACCCAAAAATGGTCAAAAAGTCATTTTTTTCAAATGGCACCTACAGATTTTTTTTACATCATTCGATAGAAAATTGTATTTTGGGATGAGTCACTTAAGCATTCCCTATACCTAACTTCATCCCCTATCAAATTAAAAATTAAAATCCAGAAATTCCATCAATCCTGCCAAGAGATTTTTTTAGTTTTTCAAGTATGCCATGGAAACAAAAGACAATTGCAACATTTTAATTATGAAATGAATATGTTACTAATTTTATAAAAAAAACAACAACAAAAACTACCAAGAACCATTTAGCAAAATTCTAATGTAGGTGTTCAATGTGAGCACCATTTTGATTACTACATACATTCTATTAATCCATTTTCAACTCTTATTATCTCCAGATCTTACCTCATTAGACTTTTATGTTTGGGGTCGAATAAAAGATTTAGTTTATACTTCACCACTTTGCAACATGAAGGAATGAAGCGGGAGAATAATAAGAGCATTTGACAGTCTTGACACCAACGAAATAAGAAGAGCTACACAATGATATAAAATGATAGAATGTAGTAATCAAAATGATGCTCACATTGAACATTTACATTAGAATTTTGTTTAGATGGTTCTTGATAGTTTTTGTTGTTGTTTTATAAAATTAGTAAGATATTCATTTCATAATTAAATTGTTGTAATTGTCTTTTGTTTCCATGGCATACTTGAAAAAACAAAAAATCTTGTGCAAAATTGATGAAATTTCTGGATTTTAATTTTTAATTTGATAGGGGATGAAGTTAGGTATAGGGAATGCTTAAGTAACTCATCCCAAAATACAATTTTCTATCGAGTGGTGTAACAAAAATCTGTAGGTGCCATTTGAAAAAAATGACTTCTTGACCATTTTTGGTTGCGATATTTGAAAATTGTCTGCGCCCATATGGTACAAGATGGAACCACCATTAAGACATCAGAAGTTAGTCTGGACTTTGAACTAAGCACTTTACAAATTAGCTTTCATAAATTCTGAACCGTCTGCTAGATACGAATTTTTTCGTAAGCTACCACATTGACCCTTTTTTTCACATAAATTAGCATAATGTCAAAAATTGTCAAATAAGTTTACATAACAAATGTTATAAAAACTCAGAGTTGGAAGACCAATTAGACCATGTAGAAAATATGGTACGTTTTCATTTAAAATAAGAAAGTTGATACCGACTTTTCGCACACCCTGTATAGCTAGAGAGCTCAAAATATTTTAGATAGAATGAGCATGACTGATAATGACTGCCTTCCAAGTTTCAAATTTTTAATCCAACCCGAAGTTGAAAAACTTCTAATGGACGGGCTACGTGAATCACCCTGTATATCATGACCACATATATTATGTTTTCACATAATTCTGCACTTAACAAATAATTATGTAAAGTCAATATTTTTAACACGTAAGTTTGCTTCAACAAATTTTTTGAAGTGATCAGGTAAATTTTTAAAATAAAATTTATAAACGTTTTGTTTTATATTAAGGTGGCCGTTCCAAGGGCTTAGTACGAAGCAATTTTGTGGAAATTTTGTTCATACCAATTGTACTTAATGAAGAAAATGTAAAAATACAGCAAGAAAGAGAAAAGACGGAAAATGCAGTAGATAATTTGCTTCAATATTATTTTTACCGTTAAATCAAAGAATGCTTCGATTTTTTATTTTGTATAAAACTCAATAATGACACCACTGAAATCAAACATATATTTTAAATAAGTTTGTTTGTCTAGTGCTTGAACGAGTATTTAGATTGAAAAAGAAATACATTTTGAGAAAAATAAAACGTCTAAAGGTGACACATGAAATTGCTCATTTTTAAGATTTTTTTATGATTAACTTAACCTTTAAAATAATATTGAAGTAAGTTATCTGAAACACATTTTTTTCCATTTTTCTCTTTTTTGTTGTGTTTTTGTTTTCTTCATCACATCCAGAAGAGCCAATTTGTACGAAGAATAATTTCCACAAAATTGCTTCGTATTAAGCATTTCGAACGACCAGTTAAATTATTTAGAGTTTAAGACAAATGTTACAATTTTACAAATATGCTATTGCTGTTTTTGTCTACACATAATGTCTTGAGTTTTCAGAGAAGCTTTAATAAATGTTAAATTTTGTTTTAAAGTTCTAAAGCTAAATTATTATGTTTCTCTGTTTCTAATATCTTGTCACATTGACGCTGAATATTCAATATCTAACAATAAATTAGCTCTGCACATAATTTGCTCAAACGCATAATATTTAAAAAAATATATTGTGCCAAATAGAATAAATACAAAATTATCCCTTGATGATTTTGTTCTTAGAGGAATCTCTTAAGTTGTAAGAGAAGTGTTGCGAAGTGATTTTATTGTACACAAGTGTAATGTAGCTTATCTTTCAAATTTTTTAGTTGCGAAGAGTGGTTAAATGCAGGTCCAAATAGCCGGCACCTGGTAACGCTATGGTTATAATAAATTCCTACCTCACTATTCTTTTTTTTTTTAATTGAAATAATGTCACAGTCTATAGGTCAGCTTCAGCTGATGTAACGTTTAGCTGCTGTGCGGTGACGAAAAAGAATAGTAAACAAACAGTGGTGTACCACAAATTTTGAGTCATATGTACACAATTTTTATCGCGGTAACGAATGGGTACATTTTAAAAACAAAACCACCACTTATATCTAAACTATACTTTTTAATCTCAACATTTTTCAAAGCCCATGTTTGCTACGTCAACTACTTCGGATATATTTTTGTAGTGCAAGTTGCATCTTCCAGTAATATTCTTTGCAAAAGCAGGTTCACATTAAGTAGATTTAAAACAACAGATTTATTTGAAATCAATTTTTGCATGCGTCGAAGAAATGGATTCTGAAAGTAATCTTTTGACCCTTGCACAAATTGAGCACTCATATTTACAGTAGCAAAATGGGAGCTGGAGTGTTGTAAAGCGACTGTATCGTGTTTTCATAAGTCATTCTACATTGATTTACTAATTATTGAACCTTAAATGCAACGCTGTCTCAAATTTTAGGTAAACTTTATTATTTATTAAATACCTGTATCTCGTCACCTATGTCCTGAAATAAAAGAAATGACGCTGATATGTTACGTTGATTCCAGTTTGTGCCTTCAGAATCTTCAAGTAAAGGTGAGAAGAGCGACGATCTACAAAAATCAAACGCAATTTTGGGCGGTTACGAGTGCAATGAAGATTATACTTACATCAGAGGCAGAGGTGATATTTCGATTCCATAAAATCTTCAAGTTATAATCATTGTGTTTTCAGGACGAGGGCGATACGTCTGCAACCAATGTGGAATTCGGTGTAAAAAACCTTCCATGCTCAAGAAACACATCAAAACACATTCAGACGACCGTCCTTATTCCTGTAATCATTGCAATTTTAGGTACGTCTTTGTTTATGACGAGAGTTATGCTACATTTAATTACTCAATGTTAATTCTTTGTTTGAAACTAATTCTGGACTTTAGTTTTAAGACCAAAGGAAACTTGACGAAACATATGAAAAGTAAGGCACACAATAAGAATTACACAGCGACGGGAAGTTCGAGTTCGTCAACTCAGCAAAGTGGCACACAAAGCTCGGATTCTGACACTGATGACAGCGGCATGGATAGTAGTGGTGAGTACGAGCAATTTACAGTTGATTTTTCAAATTATGATAAAAACGGTTTATTACGGCACAGGGCGGGAAAGTTATCAGTTAGATCTAAATACAGTTAGTAGAGACTGAGGTGTTTTTAGATTTCTCTAGTATTCTTCTGTGAATAAAGCAAACGCCACTATGGGGGTTAGCCCTACCGTCCGGAATAGTATGAAGGGATGCAGACATATCGGAAACTCAAACGCTTTGTGAAAAAGCACCTTGTTGAATAATAACATGAAATTACTGTGACAGACGGGCGGTTTGCCGACAGTCTGTGCCAGTTAAATAAATGAAATATTCAGTAAAAGACGAAATTAATTCTGACAAATAATGTATTGATTTTGAAAATTGCATATGAATAGAAAGAATGATATAACAAATTAGGACATATTTGAACAAATCTAAAATTAAATAACTTGAAGATGTTCAAATAACTAGATACTTACATGTAATAGATTAATATTTATAATTTAAGAATAGGAGGCTCAAATTTACAGAAACGTACATTTTATAAGAAAAAAATTGTAAGAGCTACTGCAAGTTACGCAAGAATGTAAATACTGGTAATGTAATTTCTTAAATCTTGTTCCGCTTAAAATTAATTTTTGAAGAAAACTGCTTCTCTGTGGTGCAACCATGAAATGTGTAAGTTTTTGTTATAAATACACTATAGTATACACAACAAGTCTGAAAATTACATATATTTACGAAAATAGTAAATTAAAAATACAAAGAAAATTAACTTGTTTTGTTGAATTATTTGTCTATATCGAAAAATTAAGAACGCTTCTTTAAATGCAACTGCCTCAGTATAGAAAAATTCTACAGTTAATTTACTCTATAATTATTACAGAGACAGTAAAGTTGTAGAAGATGTAGAGTCTCCAACTGAAGAAACGTAAGTTCGAGAGCAACTTTTACATCGCATGTACTTTGTTAGAGAGAACGCACCTGACTTAGTGATAAACATGATGTGATAGCCACCACGTAAAGTGACAAATAAGGAAGCTGCTCCATGGAAATAATGTAAAAAGTTTTGTGAAGTACAGTAATAGGTTTACAGATTTTTTACACTAACACATTATATTGTAGAGTTGGTATAATTTTGATAATTATGGCATTTTCCCCTGAATACATTAAAATACATTAAATAATGGTATTTCTCAGCTTCCTTCAGAAGAATATTTTTTTCGTAATTATAACGGATTATTTAACATTTGCCTGTTTCAATTTTTAGTTTTAGGACAATTTCACTAACTCGCAGAGCAGGAAATGTTAGAACTTATTTGTTATAAAATAAAAAAATCACCGAAGAACACGCGTATGTGTTCAAGACGCCCTTTGTTGCATTCTCTTTTCAGTAAATTTTTAGTATATTGACATCATATTCATGACTGTCGTTACTTTCACAATCTGAAGCTGAGTCATCTATTATAATTTATGATTCTGTACTCAGGTTTTAATCGATGTCATCTGATTTAAGTTTTAAACCGTGCGTGATTCATTGTGCATAAGAAAACAATTTATAATACAAAATGTCTCTTACGCCTTTCATTAAACCGTTATGAGTTATTACAGTAAATCCTCAGGTTGTTAGAGTATTTTTCGTGTTGTTATTCAAATTGACGCTGGGTTGCCAAAAGCCTAATTCTGTTATGTTATGTCAAAATGGATGGCGTTGTTTGCTTCATGGTTAAGATTTGCTTAAGTTTTTTACACTTTAATTACCATTTATTTTATCCTCTCCCTTCCCCCCTCTTTATCAATTTTGTTCAAAAAAGAATATAAAATTTCCAATAATATTATTCTGCATTGATCTGCAAAAAAGTTGATTCTAAATAAGAATTATGCCTATAGAAAATATTTTCTCTTCTGCGTGTTTTCAATATAATTTGATGAGTTTTTCTAAATTTAACGTTCTTTCAGACGAATCGACGAGACGAGAAGAACACGAAGCCGCCTATGGTTTGCTGTCGCTATCACAAAAAACATCTCAAAACATAGTTCCAGAAGCGCTGAGGAAGGAGAGTGCCAGTCCAACATCCACCCACACATTCCCAGCTTCAGACACCTTAGTTAACGTAATGAATACTGAAGAAATTGCACACGTGTCCAAGACAAATTACGCGAAAAATAAAATTTTGGACGAAAAGACTTTTAGTGCTCCGAAAAATTTTAACGAAATTCCCACAACTGACAGTGAAACGAGTAGAGATGTGCAGAATTTGACCGAGTTTTTAGGCAGCACCAGCATCAGTCGACCGTTAACATATCCATATTCTTCAATATTATCTTCAGAAACGTCGGAAGTGACCGATATTAACGCAGTTAATGAAACGAGTTTCGACCAGAAATTAGAAATTAAGTCAATAAAACAGTTTCATGTTATTCAACGATATGGAGGATTAGCAAGTGCGGAGAAACTGGTGATTGCAAAGCACGTCGAAAATAGTTTTCAAGAGCGGGGAAAGGTTTCTTTCCGAGAGGCAGAAAGCCCCTTTAAGATCGTGCAGCCACCCATTTTGAAGGTTAATGACGTGATTTTGTCCGATAACGTGATGGACGTTAGAAAACGAAAGCTTCAATTAATCGAAAACTTCCAAACGAAACTTCCCAAAACGGACGAAGTTATGGATTTATCAATGACAACTGAAAAAAATTGTGATGTGCGGTTGAACGGTTCACCAATTCCTTTACAAAGTGACATCATCGATTATAGTCCCCCAACTCGATTGACCATGGAACAAATTAAATCTATAAACAACGAAGTTTACAGTACTATCCAAAGGAATCGCGAACTCGTTGCAAAACCGTTTGAGAACGACTACAAAAACAACGAGTACAAAAAGAATGGAAACGTTTTAGTTTTAACTCCCTTGCAAAGCGATAACGTCAACATAAATTACGTATTAGAGAGACCCGGTGAGTCACCTAATTCTTACAAGTCGATAGAGTACGACAACAGTGCCATGGAAACTTTAGCTGATATAGCGACAAAACAAGTCAAACTGGAAAAGAACACACTGGCAAAAAGTGTGGCCTCGGAATTTTTGAAAATTGCCACCAAAAACGAGTTCTCTGGAGAGGGCGGACGTGATGCAGGAGGGTTTGGTGGGGGACATAAGGAAGTCAATGAATTAATTGTCAAGCCGGAGGGAAGCAAAAGCTGCAGTATTTGTTCAAAGAGTTTCAGCAAGCCACCACAATTGAGGTAATTTTAATAAATCTAAAAAATTTGAGGGCAGCTATAGCATTTGAATCGATAAGGAAGACCCGTATAAAGTTTTTAAATCATCTGTCTCATAAGGGAGTTGCAACCCCCTGAAAAATTTTTGGCGTAAATTTCGATTTTTTTTTTGTAAAAAAATAAAATTGTCGAGTCTGCGAGAATCAAGTAATGACTTAATCTAAATCAGTGATTCCCAACCTTTAGGCGACCACTGACAAAAATTATTGTGTTCATTGTGGACCACCTACCCCTTTGATCTGCAATATAATTTGTAGGTAAATTATTGGGTAATACATATTTCATTTTAAAGAGAAATTAAAATGTTGAAACATACGATAAAGTTCTGAACGCGATATGTGCTCTTACATTTGTTTCACTATCGGAAAAGAAAATAATTTAGCTGACCACTTTTGTGGCGGTCCAGGTTAGGAATCACTGATCTAAATACTATCTCGCTTCGCCGGTCTCACTCCTAGTCGCGCTTTAGAACAAGTGACGGGTCTATTTTCATTACTTAATATATTAGTTTAGGGTTCATTGAACCTATGAAGATTTATAAGTAATAGGTGTCTGGCAACACCGGTTTATTGTTATTAAAAATTATTCATTTAGCCAAATTGTTTTGTCCAATCGGGGACCTAAGAGTTAATATCACGTTTTCAATTTCCTCACTTAAGTTTTGAAATTTATTTAAATATTGATATGAAAGTGGGTTAATAGAGTTTCTTGTGATGGAAAAGGAAATTTAAATCCGTTACCTATCAATTAATTTCTTGCACGATTTCTAGAGGGTATCTGCCATCTGCGCTACCCTTAAATTTCTAAAAGGAGTCTGTCAAGATGTTTATTTTTTGTTGTTTTTTCCCAGGTTACACATGAACATACACTATCTGGAAAGACCGTTTCGGTGCCATTCGTGTTCAGTGAGCTTCAGAACAAAGGGCCATTTACAGAAACACGAGAGAAGTGCTAGTCATCACAATAAGGTGAGTTTCTTCAAGTACTCAGAGTGGTGATTGTATTTCTAACGTTACTATTGAATTGCAGTTATCATCATCACCCGCTTTATCTTCATCGGAACCTCGTCCATTTAAGTGTATCGATTGTAACATCGCTTTTCGGATCCATGGTCATCTGGCCAAACATTTGCGCTCGAAGATGCATATAATGAAATTGGAATGTCTTGCCAAGATCCCGTTCGGTTTGTACGCCGAATTGGAACGGTCTAATAGCCTTCTCACCGAAATCAATACTGCTGATGGGGACCAATGTTTAGAGAGCTTAAAGGTAGGTCCCGGTCCAACTCTACCAGTGTCCGTCCGCAACATATTATTGCAATGGCTTTAAGTCCGAGAATGACGTTTGTATAAATTTACCGTTGAAAGTAAAGTTAATCAAAGTGGTTTAGGACTGTTATGGAAATTTCCTGTGGGAAAAATTAAAATAGTAATCAATGTGTAGGGGATTTTCTAAAATTTACAAATTTGTGTTCACTTTTTATCTTTCAACAGTAGGTAGATAAGAACTTTAATTCTTTAAAAAAACTCACGTACAATCTTAATTGCGTTCAGGGTCCCAGAAAACGGTGGCGATCACTTTTCGGGCGAACGAAGCAACTCTTTCAATTCGCTTTTTACATGTTTGAGACAATTAATGTGTTGATCGTTTAGTCGTAAAACACTTACGTACATGATTTTCATTATAAAAGACCAAAATATTGGCTTAAAGACTTTGGGGTCAGAAAACTAGTAAAATAAATAGATTTGATCCCTGCAAGCTTCAATTTTTGTACCTGCCTTCTTAACTGTGATGTTGATGGTAATTTTACTGATCAATAATTTTTTTTCCAGACTTTAGCCAAGAAGGTTTTTATCAATGATCCAAACAAACTAACGCAATTACATCCGCCTGAAAAGATGGAAGCCGATAGCTAGCTGCCATTAAAAAAATGTAATTTCGTGCAAGACTGAACCAAATAGGCAAATGTATACATTTTATAACTATTAGGCTACGGAAATATAGTTTTTAAACTAATTCTCATGTGTCAAATATGTTATGTGATATATGAATTAAGTATAATATAAATACATTTATTTTATTTCGTTTAACCCATCAACTTACATAGGCTAGTCAGGTTAGCATGTGATTAGGGAGAATTTAAGTTTTTATTGAAACTTTAAGAATACCAAGTTCTAATTACAACTTAATTTTCTTGTCGGTCACAAGCCAATACAGCTGGCATTAAGTTCAATTGAGTCAGTTCAAGTATAATAATGTTTATTTGTTTTTTTGGTTGTTGAGGGAATCAATTTTTTTTTATTGATCTTCTGTAAGATTACTTTCCTTTAATGAAGTTGATATTATTTACCTGTTTTTAGGTATTTTATAGAATTCTAACATTAAGTTTTAAACAGTGTATAAATTTGTGTTAAGAAATTGTAAATGTTGTTTATATTAGGTGATTTGTGTAATATGTCAGTAGTTATCTAATTTATCCATAGGAGTGAGTAGTTGTGAATGAAATAAATTTGTTCGCGGAATAAATTTATAGTTATGTGAATCATTAATGTATAATAGCAAAAACTATGGACGCTTGTGTAATTGTTGGTTGACTTATCTAACTTGACTTTATTTGTGTAAACTGTTAATTCTGTTTCTATTGTTGAAAAAAGTACAAGGTTATTGTTAAATAAAACTTCTGTTTTACGTGATGTGTACTGCCTTCCTAGTAATTCAAGATCTTCTTTCCACGAAGCAGATGTTCTTGCTTATTTATAAGATATTAATAACTTGATATTTTTTAAACAATTGTTTTAATTCAAACGAATATATTTAAAGAAAAGTACCTCCAGTCTTATGCCATGTATTTCAATGGCTTGGGATTATTGAAATTGCATCAGTGCATTGGTAACTACATTTTGGAATAGCAGCGAGTGTTATCTCGAATTCTGACACTTACCGCTGTGCAAGGTTGAGATTATCGTATGTGCCAAAATTTCCAAAGGCCCACATTTAAATCAAGATGAAATAGTTATTTAAGAAATTCATACTGTAGGTAATGAGAAAATAATCGTTTTCTGGGCCTTTACATAACATTTTCATTATTTTTTTTCAAATACTCTGGAATAACTAAAAGAAATTTATTAAAAATTCTATGTCTAAACATGTGCTGATTATATAAAAAAAAGAACGCTGCATTGCTAGAATCCTTATTATGCATGATTGGATTTCGAGAAACCCTAACGAGCAAAAATGTCGATAAGAAGTTCTAAAATATACATTGGGCTTAAATTGGCGAGTTAATTAAGAACCGGTGGCACGACGTTTAACGATCCACTTTTTAAGTTTCTTGTTACTTTGATTTGCGATTAAACCATTGTTGCAATTCGTAGGTGATTGATAGACATCTTCAAATTCTTAAGAATGAGTAGCCCTACAATTTCTCATCAAAACCCTAACGATCGCTTGACGATTGTGCAACTAAATACTAAACCACCAAGAGGGAAAAAAGGAAAAATTTAGTAATAGCATTGTAATCGGAAAATTGATTTTTTAAATCATCATATTATTTTGTTAAAAACTCCACTTCTCTAAGAGATTGTCTGATGAGCTGCAACCACCCAAATATTCATGTTTACGACAATTTTTTGTTTAACTAAGAATGAAGTTGAATAAGTAGTTTATTTGAGTCTTTTAAAAAAGTCACTATTGCTGACCATAGCAATAGGACTTATTACATATTTGAGGACGCTTGTAGAAAGCCGTTCCACAACCGCCTCTGACGTCCCAGCTTTCATCAATTTGACCATACATCCCTGATTTTTGGGGTTTGTGTTGTGGTGAACATTGTGCAGTGAACGAGGACTTATTGCTATATGTTAGTTAAATTTCTATTCCAAACACCTGGCGATGACATGAAGATGGTGTCTATTTGCACGCACCTCTGCATTAATATTCAGATGTTATATTTAAATAATTGATAG
Organism: Schizotus pectinicornis; assembly: GCA_951805265.1. NCBI lineage: Eukaryota > Metazoa > Arthropoda > Insecta > Coleoptera > Pyrochroidae > Schizotus > Schizotus pectinicornis. Next base: position 16,940,139 of record OX638204.1, on the reverse strand, counting down.
GGTGTAGGCATTGTGCAATTAAATACTTAACAAACACCTCTGTAAGTAGTTAAGATATAACTTTGCTCCTAATTGAGATACTCATACATATTAATAGCTTACAAGTAGCATTTGCACTTGCTTATATCAGTGTTTGGGTGACTTTAAAATATAAATATTTGACAACTAAATGAAAGTATTGCGTTTTTCTATTTAGATTCTAACATTATGCGGAAGGTCAACTTACATCATAAGTAATGTGGCTGAGGATTGACGGTGGCCAAATACACATTTTATTGTTTTTGCGTTACTTTGAAACTTTTTTGTAAATGAGAAATTAACTATGGATTTAGTGAAAACGACGAGGAAGCAAGGGAAGACTTATCAGAGATCATTAACATTAGAAAGTGAAATTTTAGTCACATAACTCTGAGATTAATGTCAAAAACGGAAAAAAATAGCATACAAAAATGTTAATGACATTTTTACCAATCTTCGTCAAAATTCTAGTTTTATCTATTTTGTCCTATTGGTCCTAAAAATATATGGATTATAAAAAAAATTAGTTTTAATATCTTATACAGTTCAAAAGTAACTTTCAGGTGGCTACACTGAGACTCCTTCATGAGACTTAAAAACGTTGAAAGGGTTTTTGCCATTTTAAAAACACCTTGTATAATGCGCAGCAAGAACTTGCAATTTTCAGATATCTTGGACAATGCAAATTGAAAGGTTTTAGAAATAGGAAAACTACTGTTAATTACTAAAAATGACTTATTATTACTGCAATAATTTAAATTATGTTGTCTATAAATATTCAATATAAAAACGTACATGTATAAATAATGGTATAATACAAAACAAATGAAGACCGCGAAATACAATTCCAAGAAAAAAACACGTTTTTTGCAAATTTATACAGAAACAAGTGATGTTTGGCGCAAACTATTTAAAATAAAAATGCGAAGGGAAAACTATGAAAAGCACTAATATTTAGAATTACTGTTGGTACAATAAAGTCTCTTGAAAAGAAAACGGACAACGGTGCCTATAAATTTTAAGAAGGAATGAAATAACACTGGTTAAAATCTCAAAAAAAAATCAACCAACAAGTCACCACTAAGACAATTCAAACAGATTCCAAATTTGTTGAATCCCCGTTGGTCTGCGTGTAATCGACGAGCGGACTGGCGGCCTTGGAGGAGCTCCGGCTACTACTAGATGTCGAACTACAAGAATCATCCGAATCAGTTTCAGAATCTGCAGAATCCGAACTGCCCGGTTTGCTCCGCAAAATTGCATTTTCACGTTTTAAAGCTTCATTTTCGACGGTCAGTCTTTCGATTTCCTCTTGCAGGTCGGTTTCCTCCTCTATTTGATCGGTCTCTTCCATTTGATCGCTCTCGTCCATTTCACTGCTCTCATCCATTAGACCGTACTTGCGCAAACGTTTTGTGAGTGACTCTACTTTACGTTCAAGAGTTAAATATTCCTGAATCAGTTCATCTTTTGACATCGTTTGTAGACGTTCTGCTTGTATGTTCTCGTATTGTCTGACAAAATCTTTGAAGAGAAATTGACCCTCATCGTCGGGGGACGAGTAGAATTCGCCTTCAGAGTCCATACTGAAGCTCGAGTCCCTGGTTCGGCTCCTGGCGGAGTTTCGTCGTTCACGGCCCAAATCCAACCCGATGTTGCCGTGGTCTTCCAGCAAAAATTGGTTGCTGTTGTAGGGGGCCTCGGGTTTCACCATTTTATTGGATTTGCTGCGACTAAAAGAGACAATGAAAGTAAGCCATCTAAACCAGAACTTCAAGGGCCACATTTTTAAGCCCAAAAAATAATTTCTCACGACAACCGAAAAATAATTTAGGTACACCCGGATTATTTGAAAATGAAACACTTGAATCGCTAGTTTGACCGATTTGGCAACAGTGTAGACTGCATGGCAAAGTCTGGTAAGATCGAAGGCACCGAGTGTTACCGAACCGACCCGAACGCCGGCATTAAATGACCTATGCAGTCTACAATGTTGCAAAATTAGTTAAAGCAGCGATTTAAGAGTCTCATTTGCAGATCATCCGGGTGTACATGGAAATTGTGGAACGGTCATATTATTTGTATTTAAAAAAACAGCAGTTAAACAGGACCGGCAAGAGGTAAAAACTTTTCCATTTTCTGCAAAATTTGGTAAAATCGTAATTATTGTCACAATACGTTTAAGTCATTAAAAAAGAACTCCTGACGTGTTTTTAAATCTATTCAGTTAAAAATGTTAAACTTATTTAAAACGTGGATTAAATTACGGAAAAGTTTGCGCACGTTGGGCTTCTCTCAGAATTACGTAAGTACAAGTTTTCCGGAGTAAGGTCTTCGTAGGTTTTCCCTTTCTTCCAAAAAACGAGCAGTTACAAAGAAAAAAATTTAAAATTAAAATCTGCAGTTAACTAGAGCGATTTATTTTAAGCAGCACGCTTTAAAATATTTGCAAGAAATAAATACTGAAAATGGCGCTCGCTGACGCCGACGTCATTGAAAATATCCGTTGAGCTTATTAAAAAATAAAAATTCCAAACGCAACCTTAATTTCTAACTCACCCTGTGTTTGTGTAGGGATGGCGTCGTTTGGATTTCCCGCGGCGCGTTTTCCGCTTCTTTGGCGGAACCTCGGGTTCGGCAAGTTTCAGACCGGCTTCGGTTTTGGTGTGTGCGCGCGCAGCTTTTTGTTGCACGACGTCATCTTGAAGAAGCGTATTTGCTGATTTTTCGTCGGGCTCCGAGGGCCCTTTTAGGGCGTTTTCCTCGCTCATTTTCGCGAAATCGCTCAATTTAAGGATCACTGGTCACTTTAAAATGTCACTTGAGGGTCTTGTCCGGAAACACTTTCGTTAACAGCTCGCGACCAAATGCACACTGGTTAGGAGAAAACGCCATTTTCATCGAACGCAGTTTGTTTGTTGCCCAACTGGGAACTGGGGCGCTGCAGTCTGCAGTGTTCTAGTGTTTATCCCCCCGCGAGGGCAGGGGAAGTTGCCAAGTTGCCCAACCCATTTGCTAGATAAGGAAAATGCACCCGTTCACCCGTTCCCGACTCTGGTTTCTGTTTCTTTGTTTGCCGAATGCCGAACGAAACGATGGATAATTTAAATTTCTTAAATAAAATTATTAATTGTGCAGACATTTTATTGTTTATTATTTATGTAACCTCGAAAATCGAAATTATACATACTTTGTTAATTTTCTTTAAATTTATATCAGCGCTTATTGGAACATTGTAATTGTTAAATTGCAGTCTGTCTTAACTATATTTTTTTATTGTAAACTTGATTCTAAAAAATACATAATTGCATTATGGTGTTTAGGTGTTTGTAACGATCAAGCTGTTGTAATTTAGTTAGAGAAGAGAAAGTACCTATCTATGATGCACTTTCTTTCTACGTAGTTCATTGAGTTGGTTTCGTTCGCCCTAATAAAATTAGCAAAGTAACCACAAATTTCTGCCTAAAATACAAGGCGGGGCAATAGTGCGTCTGACTTCGATAGCTTGAGTTCTATGCACGGATAGCTAAAAACTAGATTTAAGAATACAAATAAACTAGAAAAAGAAAATAAATCTATAACCGGAAATTATTTTTAAACTTACATTTTTTTTTAATTTTTTTTTTTTTGAAAATAGTGCAATAGTGCGTCCGACTTCGATAGCTTGAGTTCTATGCACGGATAGCTAAAAACTAGATTTAAGAATACAAATAAACTAGAAAAAGAAAATAAATCTATAACCGAAAATTATTTTTAAACATACATTTTTTTTAAATTTTTTTTTTGAAAATAGTGCAATAGTGCGTCCGACTTCGATAGCTTGAGTTCTATGATAGCTAAAAACTAGATTTAAGCACACAAATAAACTAAAAAAAGAAAATAAATCTATAACCGGAAATTATTTTTAAACATACAGGGTGAACGCTAAAAACTAGATTTAAGAACACAAATAAACTAGAAAATAAATCTATAACCGAAAATTATTTTTAAACATACAGGGTAAACCAAGACGATTATACAGGGGCAAGTAACATTTTTTTTAATAATGTTGTGTCTAAAAGAATATTGCTGACTATTTTCAAACCACTTGGATGTAGCGATTTCTTTTGTTCAAATAATGACATCTGCAGATGCATGTTAAAAAAATCACTACACTCACAATTACGAGTCCTAAGAAAAAAATATGTAAAGACTAGTTAGGTAATATCTGTAGAATGTCTTTGAATCGTTTTTAATTTTGAGAAATTATACAGGGTGGCTAAATTTAACTTTTTAATTTAGTACTTTTTGAATTTAATTTTCTCCAGTTTCTGAAATAGAACACCTGTATATTTTTCAACGATATGATGAAGAAAGTAAAAACAAACATTTTTTGTATGTATACCCCTATGGCTATTTGTAACCATTTTTGATTTATTGCCTGGTCGATAGCAGACGGCAACAGTAAGCAACACAAAAAAAAAACTTACGCTTGGCAAAAAGATTGCTAATTATTGGTACTTACAATAGGTACAGTCGAAGAACTTAAAAATGCATTGGCGTCTACTTTTCCCACGTTAACATCACGTGTAACGTGGGAAAACGTCTAGACATTTTCAAGTTTCCCGGCTGTAGCTATACTTACAATCATCAACCTAACCTATCAGCAAAAATAAAATAATAAACTATCAAGAAGATCGAAATTATGAGCAGCGCAACATTGAGCCTACTCAAATAGAGTTGTAGTTTTTAGGAGGTTGGTTTGCAACGTAGAATACAAAAGATGTAGGGATGAAAGAAATTTGTCAGAATTAATGCATTATTACAAGATAGCAGTAGGTATAGGTTTTTCCAAACTTTTTTCGGTGTAAATTTTGACTTTTGATCGCGATTTTCTTCCGAAATATTTACTTCATCTCTTTCATTGTCAACTTCCAAAATTGATAAGGAATGTTTGGAATATTTTTATACCAAACTGCTATTGAAATGCACAGATTATTAAATTTCTGTACTTTAAGGCATTTTTTCTGAGAACTTTTTTTTTGTTTTGCAAATACTTTTGTAGCTACCCATCATTTATGTCGTTTGCTTTTACTGGAGCCCTACCTGCTTGAAAAGTATCTACCTTTAATAAGCTACAAATAACCGAAGCATCATTGTCAGGAAATTTGCATAACTGCGTGAATAAAGCCGTCTTGTCATAAATCCTTCAAAATTTCCAAAAAATTTTTCACATTAGGAAGGTATTACAAACGTAATAATACGAAAAAAGATTGAAATAGGTGTCGGCAGTTCTCTCTGAAAGTCCCCGTAGAGTAAAATACGCATTCACATTTACCTACCTCCCGGACACAGACGACCCCGGGAGTGGATGGATATTTGCAGGAGGCTTATTTCTATTATGAATATAGGTATAATCAGAGGGACTTTGCGATTACTTACATATCAAATGAGACGGTAGGGGTGTTCCTTGATGAAGAGTTGCGTCACGTTGTTGGTAACATTTTGTTAATTTTTCTTCCTTTTTTTTAATTTTCTCTTTTTGAATTATTCTATCTGTATTTGTTTAAATTTTGGTCAGGTTTGCTACAAATTGTAGTTCCCACGTAGCTTGTTTATGTTTACCTACCGTTTCTTTTCGTGGTCTTTTTTTCCTCTGGCCTTTTTTCTCCGCTGTCCGCTAGGCTAGGAGGACAGAAATTTTTACGTTTAAAATTCAATACGTGTATCAGCTGGAGCAAATATATTTTTCAATTGTTGAATTGTCGTTTTCAATAATTATCACTCATTTGGCCGGATTCTGCTAAATGCTGTCTTTCTAGCGGACAGCAGAGATAAGACCAAAGGGAAAAAAGACGGCAAAAAGAAACGGCGGTAAACAAGCTAGGAGGAAACAACAATTTGCAGAAAACCTGTCTCAAAATTTAAACAAATGCATAGGCCAGTGAATAGAGACATGATAACTAAAAAATTTAACATAAATTATAATTAATTATTATGCCTAGTTCATAAGTTCCTGCAAATTTCGCTGTACATTTTGAATATTGTAATGAAAACTCTATGGAGTTTGCAACAATGTTATATTTTTTTTTCGTCGAGATATCGCTTAATTTAAACTTTTCCGATTTTCACAAGAATGCCGACCTTTAATCGAGTTGCAAAATTTTTTAGTTTCGTTTCGATTCGTTACACATTACACGGCAAAGTTTAAAAAATGTTAGAATTAATGTTAAATTTTTTACCTACTCACTGGCCTATGCAAGTAGAATAGTTAATTTAAAAAAGAAAATTAAAAAAAAATGAAGAAATTAACAATAAGCCATCAACAATCGAGCATCGAGCAGGACTTTTGGTCTATTTGCAATTGTGTAAGAAACTAGGAACAAGTAAGTTCACATAACGTACGGTTGACAGAAGAGATAATATTCATCTCACATCTTTAAAATTTAAATTTCTTCTACGGATGATGTAGGTAGGTAAAAGAAATACAGTGCTACAGTGCATCTGTTCCATTATTTCATATGCTTGGGATAAATATGAATTTTAATGTTTGTGTTTGTTTTATGTAGAAAATAAACGAGTTTAAAGTTTAACAGGTGGACATTATCTCTATGTCGACTGTACAGCTTGGAGAAAATGTTTTGTCGTATCGGGCGGCATTGCGGACTGCACGATTAGTTTGGGCGACTGTTCGGATTGTCCTGTTGGCTTATTTTTAACCCTGCGAGGGAGGACAGCCCGAAATAATTTGCTTTAGTCTGCACAAAAAGATTCCCGGCTAGCCTCCCTACAAGGGTTCAATATAAGCAAAACGACAGTCGCCCAATTTAGTCGTGCGGCCCGCAATGCCGCCCGATACGACAAAACATTTTCTCCAAGCTGTACTTACATATAATACATATACAGGTAGGTCAATAGTGCGTCGGACTTCGACAGCTCGAGTTCTATGATAGGTAGAAATTTGATTTAAAAACACAAATAAAGTAGAGAAAGAAGTCTATAACCGGAAATTATTTCTAAACATACATAAAATATAATAACTTATTAGATTTATTTATTAAAGATCGCGATGTTGTAAAAGTGAATCTTGGAGCTAAAATCTACGACGTTTCTTATTCCGTCTCGCTGGCTCTTCGTTTGAGACAGTTTATAAACAATGGTTTGAGGTTTGAGGTCTAACATCTATCTATGGGCGAACTCTATCACTTCCTCCCATTATCCTTGCGCATGCGCTTCATTCACATAATTTTTTAATTTGACCTTGACTTGACAGTTGACAGAAATGACAGACAGTCTGACGTTTGAGGCTTGAGAATTAGCGTTTGACAGCACATGTCAGTCACATGTCGTGTACAATCATGTAAATAATGGTTTTGTTTGATAATAGTGCTTGTTTATTTAACTAGACGTTGAGTTTTCTGCGGCCCATGCAATCAATGAGGTTAGTACAACCCCGGATTAGTTTTGCGCTATGTTGAAAAAGAAGTTGTTACAAACCGCATCGAGTGTCGACCACAGCGTCAAGAAACGGCGCTCCAACGATGACCTTCTCGACTTAAGTGCAGAGAGCTGCAGTGTCTCTGAAAAATCGAAATATTTTCCGAACCTCGACGGGACTGATCAAAAACTCCTCGACGTGCAGGCCGAACTCAATTCTCGCTTGAGGACTTTAACTTTTCTTCCCCCCGTTGCTTACGTATATAACCCCGTCGAGTACGCCTCTAAGCCAAACGAGAGTTATGTCCGTAAGTACCTCAAAGGTTTCAAGAAAATCTTGTTCATTGGTATGAACCCGGGACCGTTTGGTATGTGCCAAACTGGAGTACCGTTCGGGGAAATCAAAAGCGTGCGGGATTGGCTGGGGATCGAGGAGGAAGTCGGAAAGCCCGAGATTGAGTGTCCCAAAAGGAAAATTTCGGGGTTTGCCTGCACTCGTACCGAGGTCAGTGGGGACCGATTTTGGAATTTGTTCAAAAAACTGTGCGTTACACCCGAAAAATTTTTTGAAAACGCGTTTGTTTATAATTATTGTCCATTAGCTTTTATGAAAAAGGACGGTGGCAATTTAACACCTCGCGACTTGAAGGTATCAAAAAAAATCAGTTTTTAAATAGTACTAATACGACGTGTTTTCAGGACGTCAAGGAGTTGGAGGAAATTTGCGACGACTACTATGCGAAAGTGATTAAGTTGCTGGCACCAGAAGTAATTGTGGGCATCGGCGAATACGCCGAAAAAAGATCAACAGTAGTTGTAAAACGGAACAACATTACTAATGTGAGGATCCTGAGATTGCCTCATCCCAGTCCCAGAGCCTCAAACAATCAAAATTGGCCAGAAAAGGCTACAAGTTTTCTCGAAAACAACAGTTTAATGCAATTTTTCGTGTAATGGACGGATCAACAAGCAGCACGTCACAACTCACGGAAAAAGAGCAAGAACTGATGGATAAAGCCTTCTATTACGCCCACGAAGCCCTGTCCAAGCAAGAAGTTCCAGTTGGTTGCATTTTTGTCTACAATTCCGAAGTTATCGCTTTAGGAAGGAATACAGTTAACGAAACTCGCAACGCTACGCGACACGCCGAAATTAATTGCATTGAACAAATCACCAATTATTGCAGGCAAGAGAGACTGGATTTGAAAAGCGTGTTTGCTGACATTTCTGTGTTTGTTACTGTTGAACCGTGCATAATGTGTATGGCGGCTCTGTACGATTTGAATGTGAAAAATGTGGTTTTCGGGTGTAAAAACGATAGATTCGGCGGTCAAACTGTTTTTAACGTCTTCAATGCTTCACAACCCGTTACTTCAGTTAAGGGAGGATTTAGAGCCGATGAAGCAATGAATTTATTAAAGGAATTCTATAAAGGCGTGAATCCCAGCGCTCCCCCCTCAAAAGTTAAAGTTCGAGGGAAGAAGTTGAAAATCTGAAGTTTTTTTTGTTAGAAAAATAAGTACATAGTTTTAAATTATTATTCCATGTTGTTTTTAAGTGTTCATAGTTTTTATTAAGTTTATTTTTAAATGCATATGATATTAATAAAATATAATATGAAACAATTTCTCTGTCAGAATTAATATTCTTCTGCTTTATTAGTCATTATGGCATACAGGGTGATTTACGTAGGCCGTGCATTAGGAATTTTTCAACTAGCAGTTGGATTAGGAATTTGGTACGCAGCCATAAATCAGTCATGCAGTCATGCTAGTTCTATTTAAAATATTTTGAATCCTTTAGTTACAGAGTGTGCCAGAAGTCGGTAAATTCGGTATCAACTTTACTACATATTTTAAATGGAAATTATACTATTTTTTTAGATGGTTTGAGTGGTCTTCCAATTCTGAAATTTGACAACCCATGTTATGAGAATCCGTCAATTTTTGACAATGGTAGACTTGACAGTTTATGAAGAAATTTGTATATTGTAGATTGTTCAGAATTATAAATCCAAAATTGTGAAACAGTTAGTTGAAAATCCAAACTAACGCCTGATATCGCAATAGCAGTCTTATCTTGTACCGTATGAGCCCAGGCGATTTTCAAATATTGCGACCAAAAATGATCAAATAGTCATTCTTTTTCTACAATTAACATTTAATAATTTTACTTTATCTTTTGTCAAATTATTCACTAAAAATCAAGAAATTTCTATTGAATTTTACACAATAATAACAAATAATTAACGAAATTAATTAAGTGTTTTGATTATTTTATTTATATTATTTATTTAATTATTCTACTATTCTATTTTCAACAGATTGCGTAGCTCTTTTGATTTCGTTGTGATTGAGGGTGTCGAAAGCTCGTATTTTTAAACGTATGCTATGGATTACAAACAGATATAAAACAACTTCATAATTTCTTGATTATTACAGGGGATGAAGTTAGTTCTAGAAAATGGTTAAGTAACTCATCCTAAAATACAATTTTCCTTCAAATGGTGTCATAAAATTAGTAGCCGTTATTTGCAAAAATTACTTTTGGACCATTTTTGATTGCGTTATTTGAAAATCGCCTGCGCTCATATGGTACATTGGGATGTCAAGATTTAGTCTGCACTTTTAGCTAACTGCTTCAAAAACTGGGATTCGTAATTGTGAACAGTTTACGAAACACAAATTTTCTTGTAAACTACTACACTGGCCATTTGCCATTTGTTTAAAAAAAAAAAAAAATTGTATCAAAAACTGTCAGATAGGTTCAATTAAGAGGAATGTTTCCGTCTATCACATGTGTTTTTTTCTCACTGTATGCATGTTGACGTGCCGAGATTAGTTCTCTCATTTTAGATCACTGCATAAAAGGAAATGGAATGAATCAAGTGCAAGTAAATAACCCAGTTAATTTAATGGAGTGACGTCGCGGGCATGCATTGAGTACGCAGCTGGTCCACAGTGATAAGCTCCGCCCTAATCCAGGGTTGGCTTGACACTAGGTTGCTATTTTACACGTCGTTACTTCATACTGAATAAACGTATTAATACAGGCCTGGTTTTCGCGCGCCAGTATGATGACTCAAGACAATATTCATAATGTTTGACGCGAGATCATTTTCAATATTCTGCAGAGTAATTGCACTACATTATTTCGCTCAGCCGTAAAGTGAGGCAGATGGGTATAACCCATTTTATGAGTGTCGAACAGAGAACGACAATAAGCACCAAATTCGTATTTTCAAATTTGCAAAAGCAACACGCATATTTTGAGTAATATAATTAGCCTTCAGTTTAGAATATTCAATAACGAATGGGGGATGATGAAGTTTACAGCAAACTAAAGTCAAATTGGACTATTTATTTAATGTTAAAGTAAACATTTGTATTTTGTTCATATTAACGTGCATGTTAACTTTCTTCAAAGCATCATCCCCCGGAGTCTCTATCGTGACGTATCAGATCTTAAAAACAAAAGTTAGATATTTTTTACCTGTACGGAGCGATTTTGGAAATACGAAATGCATTTTCTCTCTTTTCAATACGTGCCCCTGCTAATACAAAAACTCACGTCAATGCATTTTGCTGACATTCTACAATCACAGATGATAAAGCGGAGACGTTCCTATTAACATGGGTTGTCAAAATTCAGAATTAGAAGACCAATCAAACCATCTAACAATTATATATTTCTATTTAAAATAAGAAAGTTGACGTCTTCTTTTGACACACTCTGTATAGCTGGAGGAGATAGAACGAGCATAACTGATTATGACTACGTACCAAACTTTAAACTTCTAATTCAACCGCAAATGCATGGCATACGTGAATCACCTTGTATAGTTATACAGGGAGTCCAGAAAAATCTGGAGAGTATCTCTGCTTACAAAGCTAATACCACAAGTTGTTGTTTTTGAAATTCTAAAAATAACGTGGATATAAGACCAAAACTTCAAAGTTCGCTTTTGGAAATACTTTCTTTAAAATTATTTCTAAATTGTAATGACGCAATTAAAACAGTTTTTAATTAAGGTCCTATTGTTGTATAATGATAATAGGTATGAGCTGTTTTCAAAAAAGCACTTTTAGAAATTTGTTTTGTAACTTCCTGGTAAGAACTAATTTCTGCATTCAAGTGGAAAGACATTACTTTGAGATTTTACAAAGATGTGTATTAACCTATTGTTAATTTTAGTAATTCATTATAACAAATTAGGTACATTAAATAATAATAATTTTTATCAATTTTCTAAAGAAGAAACTTTAAAATCTTAAAACTCTATTATTTTTGAGTTTCCGAAAAACCTTATAACAACTTGTGGCACTAATTTTTCAAATAGAATCAACCCTCTCTCCCCATCTTAGTTTCCTTGCAATTGATTCACACCCTATACAGGTCTCCCAAAAAACTCTAAATATTTAAAATCTTAGGGTTAAAAACTAAAAATGGTACGTACAGAAACGTTAGGGCTATTTTCACTTAGCAGGCTCTGCGTTTGAGACACCGCTGTATACATTTTTTGAATTAGTTTTATTTCTACTGGTTATATACAAAAATACAAGAATACTAATGGTTGTGCAAAATTTTATTATTTTACCCTGACTGATTTTGAAGATGTTCACTGCAAACCACTGACAGAGGTTTACCTTTAGAGAGCTTTAGTTTTCTTAGGAAGAATTTTGTCTTATGTTTATATACAACTTTCTTCATGATTTTAATTGTAGAAGCCGCCAGTAAAGTACTGCACACTTTTTTCGGGACACCTTGTTGTACATTAATTGCTGATAAGAATAATAATAGACAATTTTTGAAACCATCTTTACCCGTATTTTTATCAAAAGAAAAGCCCAACATAAATGTACACAAAGATTTCATTTGCCTTGCATGCAATGTGTTTAAGAATTTCACAAAATTGTAACAAGGTTTTCCATATAACATAAAATGATCCTTGAGAGGTCTGAAGTCACGCTATAGCAATTTTATTTTAATTATAGCTTCCATCAGTTGTAATGTAACCTACCATCTCACTTTATATTAATTAAATTTTAGTGCCAGTGGGACAACTAGTATGACTTAATTTTTACAAGTCATTTGTTAACCGTAAGCGTTGTTCTTCAACCAAAGTGTTTATTTTACAATCATACCGATGCACTTTTATTTAAACTACCTAAAGTTACTTTTTACAAATAGCAGCACATTATTATGTAAATATAAATGTATATTTTAGCCTACCAAAAACAGTGTTAAAGTCAATAGTTTAACAATTTAATTGATTACATATTACATTACATCTTGCTTATATACCTAATTGGGTGTATGTACATGATTAAAAAGCGAACCAGGCATGAAGCTATGGTAATTCTCTAACCGCATAACCGTTGCGCCTAAATTAATTTTGAAAAAGCAAATTACTGTGCAGAATTTATGAGGCCCCCCAGGTTTCCAATTCCTTCATGTAATCATCATCCTCGGCTTTCTCTGCAAAAAAATCGAGTACATTAGCACCTCCTATTAAACAAGTTGCTTAATCAAAAACTTACTGGCTTTGGGTTTGACAACTTCTCCAGTGGGTACTGCCGGAAATTCATCAGCTTTCGGCACTTTGATGAGCTCACCCTCCAAGGCTTCTTGTTCAAGTTCCTCGAGCTCCTTCTCCAACTCGTCTTCATCCAAGTCTTCTCCAAAACCAACTGGATTGCTTATAGCGTTTGAAATTTCACCAGCCAAATCTTGTTGTTCGGCAATATCATCCATCATATCATGCACCTTATCGACGTCCCTGCAAACAAGTTTAGTTGTAGCTTCAAGAAGTTATTTCACAATTGTCTACCTGGCAGTTGACGGCCAGGTAGACAAAACAATTAACAATTGACATACATGTGCAAATGAGCGTTTCTGAGAGCATCTGCGGCATTCTTCAACGTTGTCAACACAGCCGTATTTGTATTTGCACCTTCCAGAGCATCCCTCTGCAGTTCAATAGTACTAAGGGTCCCGTCAATTTGTTGCAGTTGTTTCTCGTACCTCTTCTTCCTCTTGAGGGCTTGAATAGCGGCTGGAAACATAAACATAAAAGCATAAAGCTTATTAGATGTTGAGGAGGCTATAAATGGTATTTTTTTAATCGACTGGAAGGGCGTCTCACCTCGTTTGTTTTTCGATGCATTTTTTTTAGCGGTCACTATTTCTTGGTCAATTTTCGATTCTAGGTATTCCTGCTTTTTGATGAGCATATCTTCCGTTTCTCGTAGTTTTTGGATGGCCTCTCCCGTGGTGACAGGCTTGTCTTCCTTCTTCCCGAAAAATTTTCCAAGAAAACTCATCTTGCCGAACTTTGAAGCAGTTTGGGGAAATAGTAATGAAACAAAATGATTTGACGCAAATTTGAGGGGATTTCGTGGCTCTTCTCCCGAAGGAACAAAAGGTGCGCAACACTTTGACAGTTAACGTCTCCTATTTTTTTTAGAGAGAGAATGTCGCCATCTGTCGAATGATGACTCATCCAAAGAATTACAGGAATTGGTCAACGTCATAGTCATTAATGGCCTCGGCCAATCAGAGCACTGGCGCGAATACGTCGAATTTTAAATTAAATTCCATTAATCATTGCCGATATTAATTTAATGCTACAGAATCACAGAAAATGTAAAAGTATCTGGGGTTATTAACGTGATCGAATTTTGGTAATTGTTTAGAATGCCCGCTTCTCGCTTTTTGCGGTGTTTTCTTGGAAGTTAAATCGAGACTGAGGAGTGAATAGGGCAATAGGGGTATACAGAATGTTTCATAATTAAATGCCAATATTGAAGGGGGTTAATCTGTGTATGATTTTAAGTTACAAAAAAAGTTTCTATAGAGTTATAAACATAGGCCCGTTTCTGCGTTATTGTTTAGATAGAGGGGGATAAAGTTTTTTTTTTTAAACAACTCCGAAACTAGGTTGCTAGGTTGTACATTAGACTTTTTTTCACTAATTTGTTAACAGTCAATTACAATAATATTAACTAACTTAATCAGAAATGGATATTAGTTATATTCGATTGTTAAAGAATTATTTCAATAAAAAGTGTAAAAAGTATCTTAAGTGTAAAAATATTTTATTTTTTCATACAAATATCTAATTGTTTTTTATTTTTTTACTGAAAAATAGTTCCAAGATACGAAAAATAGTAAAAAGATCTATTTTATTACAAAATAAAGCATCTTGTAGCACGATGGCTTTTTGCTACCACAGTTTTAGGATCAAAAGCACAGATCAAAACGAAATTTATTAAAGAACGAAATACAAAGATTTCAAAAGCCACATCGAACTAAAACTTATTTACGCGCGTTGCTCTAGGCGACACTCTGGCGGTCGAGAGATGACGCCACCAGACTAGATAATGTGATTCGCGCTACAACCTTTAATAAAATAATTATTTGTTTTTTGAAAAAGCAGTGGCGTATCATTTTTGCGTTTAAAATAATCAAGGTGACATTAATTGGGACGCCATTGGTTAAAACTGAAAATTCGTTTTTTACGAAAGATGTGTTTTTACACCCACCAAGTTTAATAAAAATATCTAATGTAATTATGAAGTTATTTAAAAAAAAAACAAAAAAATAAAAAATCTTTATTGCTCTGTATATCAAAAATAACGCAAAAACGGGTCTATGTTTATAGAAAATTTTATCTTAGAATTATACACAGAGACCCTCCTTCAATATTGACATTCAATTATGAAACACCCTGTATATGTATATAAAAATGAAAGGCTAATGTTCCAAGTCGAGGCGATAAAAATTATTCAAAAACAATTATTGTGAATGGAAGTGTGAAATAATAAAAATATAATGTTAATCAAATAAATTTATAAATGTAGATGTGCTAGGGTAAAGAAAATAAAAGTAAAAATAGCAGTGGTTTGCTAAAGATAAAGAAAAGTTTTTGTCAAAATTATCCCACGCCCCCCCTCAGTTTAACACAACTCTAACTGAATTGTAGTGAAATTCAAATTTCATCTTTTTAAGCTTAAAGGCATTAGAAAATCCACAAATTTTCTTCTCTCGATCTTGAAAAGTTCGGGAGCAATCAAATAACAATTACATATTTGCCAGGACTCACAGTCGAGGGGCTGCATCTTCCTTAAGGGCGATCGAAAAAAAGTTATTGAGATTTTTTTCATTATTTGACCTGATTTATATGCCATTAAATTTCGGCTCCTATTTTGAAAACACCTTGTATACATAAAAACTATCCCACTAAAAACGACCCCAAATAATAACTCAAAAGTTATTCTCTTTAGAGAAAAAAATAGCTTTTAATCAATGTTGGATATTGCAAAATTCTTCCTCCTTTGGTTATTTTCCTTATTTTTTATCGTTTCTGGTGTAGCTTTTGTTTTTCTGATGTAAACCTTGGCAAATTTTACTTTTTTTCGTAACAGTTAAATTTTTTTAATGTGTTTGTTTAACTAATAAAAATAATAAGTTGACGTTAGCGACAGCTCCAATCCAACAGATTTGAAATATGTGAGGGTGCAGTTAGTCAATAATGATTACCAAAAATATCAAAATTACCAAGATTTGATGAATAAACTGTAACTGTAAAATCAAGTCTTTGATTATGCGTAAATGACGTATAAATTCGACGTCATTTCGACTCTTGAAAGGCGGTTCGAATAATTAAATTTTTAAGTATGTACAGTGTTTATTAAAAGCTTTTTTCTTTAAAGAGAATAATTTTTGAGTTATTACTTGGGGCCGTCTTTAATGGGACAGTCTGTATACCTATACAGACTAGTATGTAACCTATTATGGAACTTAGGACAAGTTATTTGTAAATTTCAAATTTTAACGAAGAATCAGTGTACAGGGTGGGGCAATAGTGCGCCCAAGTTCGATAGCTCGAGTTCTATGATAGGTAGAAATTTGATTTAAAAACACAGATAAATTAGAGAAAGAAGTCTATAACCGGAGATTATTTTTCAACACACAGGGTGTTACAATTATACAGGGGCAAATGAGAGTTTTTTAAATGGAATGTGGTGTGCAAAAGAAGATTTTTCGGAGCCTTTCCCTAGACTTTTTTCAATCCAGTATTATTGCTGACTATTTCCAAACCACTTGGATGTAGCGATTTTTTTTGTTCAAATAATGGCATCTGCAGATGCATGTTAAAAAAATCACTACAGTCACAATTATGAGCTCTAAGAAAAAATTATGTAAAGACTAGTTATGAAACATCTGTGGAATGTCTTTGAATCGTTTTAACTTTTAAAAAATTATACAGGGTGGCTAAATTTAATTTTTCATTTAGAACTTTTTGAATTTAATTTTCTCCATTTTTCAAATGCATCTACAGATGCCATTATTTGAACAAAAAAATTGCTACATCCAAGTGGTTTGGAAATAGTCAGCAATAATATTGGATTGAAATGAGTCTAGGAAAAGGCTCCGAAAAATCTTTTTTTACACACCACATTCCATTTAAAAAACTCTTACTTGCCCCTGTATAATTGTCTTGGCCCACCCTGTATGATTAAAAATAATTTCCGGTTATAAACTTCTTTCTCTAGTTTATCTGTGTTTTTAAATCAAATTTCTACCTATCATAGAACTCGAGCTATCGAACTCGGGCGCACTATTGCCCCACCCTGTATATATTTTTCAAAAAATTGAAGATTATGAAATATTTTTGTTAGATATCGATTTAGAGCTATACCGATCTAAATTTTCAGGTACAGTCTACGACGACAGACATTCTAATTCTATAGTATAGTAAGTATACTTAAGCTATAAATCTACAATTTATAGATAAGGCTTATAACCAACGTTGATTTTGTTATCATTTATTTCACAGGAAATGCATTACAACGATGACGAATCCGGAAAACCCCAGCACACACTTTTGCCATATATCAACTTTATGTGGTTATAAATTTCGGTGATTTTGCATCATTTTAAGAAAAAATTTCTTCAAACGCTAGTAGATCTTTTGCACGTAAGCTATATTTAGATGAACTTTTAAGGTTCTGTAATGGATCACTATCCCTATTATGCCTTAACGGTCTGCTTAATTCTGGTAGTGTTATTGACCAAGTACGGTGAAGCAATTGGTGACGTTTTCATAGCGCAACGAAACTCAAACTCAGTGTGTGTTACCAATGGTACAGGTGCTCTAATTTGGATACAGCCAAATATTGTAGGGAGTACGAGTGCAGGTAATTAAAACAGGACTTTTGAACATGTTCTTATGAATTATTTTGTTAGTTTCAAGATTTTTTCCTGAGACAAGCTATTCTTTTCGTTGCGATATCGGCGGAGAAAACCCGGAGTGCGATGTATATTGGGTCAAAGAGCCATGGAAAATTGAAAATTCACTACAAGGCACTATCGGTGAAGTTGTTTTAGACAGAAGATGGGAAAGTAAGTACTTATTTAGGAAAAAGTTTGCTTTTCCATGTCTTCAGTACCTAAGTCATCTCTCGGTGCCTTACTTTGAGTATAGCTTTTAAGGAACATTTTACCGAATACGCGACGGGAAATAATCAACTGAAATACCATTTGGTAGCGAAAGTAGCTAAGGACAATTTTGAAATACCTCTTTCGATACGTATTAGTCAAGAAGCTCACATATTTCTGTGTGATGGTCAATACCCAAGTTCTTCAAATTGTTACTGGCTTATGTTGCAAGCCTGGAACAACAACAAAACTGCACTCAGAAGATGCACTCAAGGTCAAATACCAATGAAATTGTTGGTATATCCAAAACAGCCTCCGTGCAGTGAGTTATTAGTGGAAAAGAATGTGAGTGTTACTTAACGCTACTTACGACCAATTTTCTCAAAAACTCATTGCAGCACCCCGTAGATTGCCCTCTATTTATGTCAGAAAATGAGTGGCAAAACTTTAAGTTAAGTAAAAAAGGGGACACTTTGATTTTCTCTTCAGCAAGTCCACAAGAGAATGGTGAAGATATTATTAACTACACCGGGGATCATGAATCATTTTACGGACTTAAATACTTATTTATTCACAGCAAAGATACAAATGGCCTTTGGAAAATCCACGATTGTAAGTGGAACTACTTTGCTAATTAAAATGTATGCTTAACTTTTCATAGATAACTATATTTTTACCAAAGAAACACAAATGGCAGTACAGTTGGGATCTGCAATCTACGTTGATAACATTAAGAAGAAAGTTTGCATTTCAATGTTTATCACTATGTGTAGCACTTGCAAACTGAAACTGCAATTGATAAACAACCAACGACAACGTGTAGATGAAACAACATATGAAGTTGAGGTATGTGTTAACGTTAGTTACTAAATCTATAACGCTGATAATAAATGAGGTAGTGAGAGAAAAATTGATGTTACAGAGAAAAATCTTTTCCAAATGCAAAAATGTTGAAATCTTCTAAAATATATTTTAAGTCTGCAGGGTGGACAAAAATCGACCATATCAGTCGTGAGCTTACAGATACCAGAGTAAGCCTATATGTATCCACAATTTCTGAATCAGCGAATCCTGAACAATTTTGGGCTATTGACAACGTAAGATTGTGCCAAGAAGGAGGTGAGTGATCAAAACTTGTGAAAGGCAAAATTATATCAAAGCAATTTCAACCGTATAGAGATGTTTCGTAATTAACTAAAAATATTTTACGAGTATTTTATACAGGGTGTTTTTTAAAAACGTTTTAAGTCGTACCTAAGTTATTCACTATCCGATTTGAATAAACAAAAAACTTTGGAAAATTATTTTTTAATCACTAAACGCAATTTTTTTAAATATTAACTTTAATATCAAACAATGTTTCTCGTATCTGGATTATTTATTATGTATATAGTAAGTATGTATAACCTGTCTCAATCTAATACTGGAATCCATCCACTTTTCTTCAGTCTATTTATTTGTTCAATCCTCGGTTTAATCATTCTGTCTTCTATTATTTTACTGTCAATCTTCTCAATTAGTTCTTTTTTTATTCCTTATAATTGTTTTATAAAATATTTTCTCCGCTTTTTCCTTTTTGTTCAATAATTTGTAATCAATCTTTTTTGTTTACTTATTTTCAGAAGTTGTCTTACAGGTTAAAAGAGGGCAGAAGAGGTAAGACACAAGTCTTACATCTTATGTCGTCTTTTAACCTGTAGCCTGTAGTGTTTCTTTTTGGTCTCTCATTTTCTTTGTAGGTCTTTGCACTTCCGTCTTCTGTCTTTTTCACCATCTTCATTTTACTTCTTTCTTATTCTTCATTTATTTCTTACACCATTTCTTCTTTAGTTTACTATAGTAACGCCAATCCAGCCGATTACAAGCTATTGAAATCAAAGTCGTGTCACTGACACCAGGTTGCTATACAGGATGTTTTAGTGAAGTTTCGCCAAACAGGAGGTGATTTATTTCTTTAAATTGGGCAAAAAAGAAGAATTTTTTTTCAAAATGTTTTTAAAGGAGTCACCAGTTCTCAAACAAATTTGCTTAACTG
The DNA here is from genome assembly GCA_951805265.1 of Schizotus pectinicornis. Taxonomy (NCBI): domain Eukaryota; kingdom Metazoa; phylum Arthropoda; class Insecta; order Coleoptera; family Pyrochroidae; genus Schizotus; species Schizotus pectinicornis. The sequence goes on along the minus strand of OX638204.1, from coordinate 16,920,227 downwards.
TTAGTTTTAGTTACCATTTTCTACCCCCGACTTTTATGTAGGCTATATTATAGAACTTTGGGGAAAAAACTTTTATACAGTCGCTCTTAGTCGAGTGGCAGCGCTAGATGTGACTTGACGTGTTTCCAAACGGTGAGAGATTGTGAACAGTTTTGCGAAAGTGAATCAGTTCGGGTCTTGTGAGAGTTTGCGAACAGCCCTAACCCTAGTCTCAGTGGTTCGTCAGAAAAACTGCGGCAAACGGTTAGGAAAATCCACGTGGTTTTTGACCAATTCAGTCCGGTTTCGGCAGTTCGTCAGAATAGCTGAAGCCGACAATCAGAAGAATTTGCTTGTGTGGAGTCGAAATCGACTGCCAAGTTTTTATTAAAACTCGGCAGGAGATTGATTACAGGAACAAGCGATGGAAAAGTTAGCCACGTCCTCTGACAGCTGGTCTATCCAGGAGCTGAGGGAGATAATTCTCCATTGCAGCGCCCAGATAGAGCGGATGTCCAAGAGACGTGCAGAATCGGACAACGACGAAGAATTTCAGGCCCCCAGAAAGACCGCCCGCCCAGCCTCCCCTACAACCCCAATGGAAGTCGCCACCGGAAATCCGTTCAGCCCTCTGAGCGGAAACGAAGAGGAAGCAGAAGAAGAAGCAGAGGACGACAACAACGAACAGGAAATTGATTATGACCAAGTAAGCATAACACCGCGCATGCGCCAAACACCGAACACAACTAGGCCCCGCCCCTTAGCTGCCACGCGCACACACGAGTGCCCGGAACAAGAACAAGTTGACACCGACAACGCTGTAACTCGCGAACGAATTCCTCCCATTATTATGCGCAACAAGAGCATTTGGTCCCGCGTGTCCAACGATCTAAAGAGGAGAAATATTATTTACACGAAGGCTCAAGTAACCCACGAGGGGATTAAAATTAGTGTTCCGGACGCTGACACACATCGCGCGCTCACCGCTCTTTTTGACAAAAACGAGACACCGTACCATACGTTCACTTTCGCGTCGGAACGCAACCTAAAAGTAGTGATACGCGGACTTCCGGAAACGACAAATCCGGAAGACATCATCGACGATTTGACACAAGCTGGATACAGACCGGTCAAGGTTGCGCCAATGATCCGAATGGATAAGACTCCAATGCCCCTATTTATAGCCATTGTTCCGCGTGAGTGTCGTAAGATTTACGACCTCACCACCTGTGTCGGCCTCCGCGTCAGAGTGGAGGCCCTTAGGCAGTCCAAAAGCAAAGGGCAATGCTATCGTTGCCAACTCTTCGGCCACTCCCAGAGCAAGTGTACGGCGCCTTTCAGGTGCGTCAAGTGCGGGCTCGGCCACCAAGCCTTCAATTGCCCCATGGCAAAATCAGATCCGCCGAAATGCGCAAATTGTTCTCTTGCGCATCCGGCCAGTTACCGGGGTTGCTCAGCCTACCCCAAACCAAAAACCTCCCTGGCTCCCATCCCAAAAACATCTCCGGCTCCCATTCCCAAAACCTCCGCTTGGGCCAAACCTCTGGTCCTTGCGGCACCAACCCTAAAGCCCTCCACCACCATCCCAAAACCGGCACCGGTGCCAAAGCCTACCGCGAATCCGCGCGAAAACTCCGGAAACAAGTATGCCAAAATTTCGGCCGCTCTGGCACAAATGCTACTTACTTTCAGCCAAACAAATGCAACAGACGACCAAACTAAAGAATTTGTCTTAAACACCCGCGTTATCTTAGACAACCTAATTTAATTCAGTAACTTTTTATGCTGCGCAAAATTACACCAAATTCCCTTTTGATTAGTTTTTGGAACGCGAACGGGCTTCCTAAGAAGAAACTCGAATTGGGCGAGTTTATGAACGAGCACGATATCGATGTCATGCTCATATCCGAAACACACGCGAGACCCTGCAACGCAATCAAAATTCAAAATTATCAGCTTTATCGTACCGATAGAACTACCGGGCAGGGCGGTGGAACCGCGATTTATATTAAAAATGAAATCGAACATCACGAACTACCCAATCCGGCCGCGATTAATATCGAGACAACCGCGATCAAAATCGAAACCACATCCGGGCCGATCAAAATTATTTCCGCTTACAAACCGCCGAACAATCCTATCCAAGACCTAGACCTCCAAGCCCTCTTCCCAGACAACGCCCCCACAATTGTGGCTGGCGACCTAAATTGCAAACACCACATGTGGAACAGTCGCACCGTTAGTAATAATGGCCGACTGCTGCATGACTTTACGCTGAGAAATGACATCACTCCCTTGGGCCCCCGAGAACCCACTCACTTCTCGACCCATGGGACCTCTGATGTCCTAGACATAGCTCTTTTGAAAAATGTTCCCCTACACCCTTCTATCTATGCACTGTCAGCCCTTAGCTCCGATCACAACCCTGTGATACTCCAAATGGGCACAATTCCCAACGATCGACCAAGTCCGCTACAATCGGTAGCCTGGAAAGAATTCAAAAGCAATGTTGGTAATTCACTGGGCCCCGTTCCAATTATAAATTCAATTCCGGAATTAAATTCAACCGTCGGGCAGTTAGAAAACATCATTATTCAGGCAATAAAGTCAGCAGAATTCACAAAACCCGCGCAAAATAACCGTCCAGCTCTTCCAAATTTTATAAAAAATTTAATTCGTGACAAAAATCGGGCAAAACGGCGATATCAAAGGACTTTAGCTCCTTTAGATAAAACCGAATTGAACCGACGACAAACCGAGGTGAGAGACGCGCTCTCAGTTCGCGCCAATGACTCGTGGCAAGACAAACTCACTTCTTTAAACGGGCAAAATTCGAAAAGTCTTTGGAGAATGACCCGCGTTTTTAGAAATTCCGCTCCTCGCAAAATCCCCCCGCTTAACGGACCAACGGGACCCGTGTCCGCGCCAGTTGACAAAGTCGAACTCTTTGCAGATTCACTGCAAGAGCAATTCACCACCGACACGACCCATGCCGACCTGGGCCGTGTTGGCTTCATAGAGAGATTTGTTCAACAACATTTGGAAAATCAAGTAGAAAACGACGTCGGAAACGTCAATCCGATTACCCCTCAGGAAATTTCGAGTCACATTAAATTTTTTCACAAACGTCGCGCGCCAGGCCCAGACGGAATCACCAACTTGTCAATGAAAAATCTGCCAATGTTAGCAATCATGCATCTAACCGCAATCTTTAACGCCACTCTTCGGCTAGGTCACTTCCCACAAACGTGGAAAAAGGCGGACGTCATTCTCTTTCAAAAACCTGGCAAAAGTCCGAAAGAGCCCTCAAATTACCGCCCCATAAGTCTTCTTTCGACCATTGGAAAGCTTGCGGAAAGATGCATTCTCCATAGGCTAAATATGTTCACGACGGATCATGGCGTTATCCCCGACACTCAGTTCGGTTTCCGCGCACAACACTCGACAACACAACAAATCCTTCGGGTGGTAGAGCACTGTTACACCAGCTTCGACTGGAAATACAACACCGGGGCCGTCTTTCTGGATGTCTCAAAAGCTTTTGATCGTGTCTGGCACTCTGGGCTCATATATAAGATGATCAATTTGGGCTATCCGGGCAAAATTATTAAACTCATTTATTCTTTTCTTTCGGACCGTAGCTTTCGCGTTAAAATTGATGGTATCAGATCAACCAGTCGCCCCCTGGCGGCTGGGGTACCACAAGGATCAGTACTCGCGCCACAGTTGTTCAATATTTACATCTCAGACATGCCTCAGCCCGCGACAGTTGAGCTTGCTCAGTACGCCGACGACACCGCTATACTCGCGCGCGCCAAACATGCGTTCCAAATTTCAAATAAGCTCGAAAGAGCTTTGGAAAATCTGGAAACATGGTATCGCGAATGGCTCATTAACGTCAATGCAGCCAAAAGTACTGCAGTCCTTTTCACACGTCGTAACCTAGTAACACCTGATAGAGAATTGAGCATCTTTGGTGAGCCCATCCAGTGGCAGGCATCAGCCAAATATCTGGGGGTCACCCTGGACAAGCGATTGACGTTCGCCAAGCATATTGAGACAGCCAGAAACAAGGCGCGAGGATGTATCGCCCAACTTTATCCACTGCTCTGCCGAAAGAGCAGATTGTCACCGCGAAGTAAATTACGACTTTTTACCACAATTATCAGGCCCATAATGACTTATGCGTCTCCCGTCTGGAGTCACGCAGCGTTTACGCATTTAAACAAAATTCAAGTGGTGCAAAACAAGTCCCTCAGATTTGTTTTCGACGCACCCTGGTTTGTTCGAAACAACCAGCTACATAAAGACGCTAGTATTAAATACATCAATGAACATCTCAAAGATGTCGCGATAAAGTTCTTTGCAACAGCAGCTGACCACCCGAACCTCCTCGTTCGTAGAGCCGTCGACTACGGCGAGGAACCACCCTATCGATTAAAACGGCCGAAAATGGTTTTAAACGGGTAAAACCATCCGCGTCAACTCGCGAACCGCGAACCGCGACACACGACATTGACTTAGGTTACACACATTTCCACACCGCGAGCGCTTTCTCCAGAAGATAACGGGGTGAAGGGACAGTGTCCCGGCCCGTCCGGAGGGGTTTTAGCCGGTTCAAGTCCGGCACTACCCAGCGTGATTGAACCAAGCGCTGGGTGTCCGAAGGGATTTCCCCTCCCTAAGAAAAAAAAAAAAAAAAAAAAAAAAAAAAAAAAAAAACTTTTATTCAGGTACGACCCGTCATCCGCTAGGTACTGAAGATGTTTATGATGCCTGCATGGTCTTTTTACGTTTACTTGTAAACGGTGCTTTTAGTTTAAAAAATGCAAGGACACCAAAAGATTCAATGAAAGAGGTTATGCATCTGCGTAAAGAAAAATTCTATTGACCTACAGCCAAATTTTGTGATAATTAAACAGAACAGAACCAGTCAAACTCTTCCAGACCTCTCTTAACTTTGACGTCACTGGTCGGATTTTCTTGAAAGTTTGCATGTTTATTAGTATTGTAAAGAAACTACCTTACATCAAGTTTGAAATTTCTATCTTCAATTATTGTTATTTTTCTTTTTCTTATGCACTTATCCATTAATGGATGTTTGCGACAATATGATTAATTTTTTTGCGATTTCTGGCTGTATAAATCAGACTTTAATCCAGTCCAACGCCTTATATTTCTCGACTCGTTGGTTATTCGTGCCGTCCTAAGGATTCTGAGAATCCTGCGATAAAGCCAGATTTCGAAAGCCTCTACCCTGTTCATGGATGCTACCTTCATCGTCCATTCATCTACACTGTGAAAGAGCACTGACCACACATAGCATTTAACAAACCTTGTCCTGAAGTTCAGATCAAATTCAGTATTGACAAAGACCTTTTTAAGTTTGTTAAATGCGCTTTGTGCATTTTCAGTTCTGCATGTAATCTCAGTTTTTGATGTTCAATTTTCTGATAGCCATGTTCCCAGATACTTAAACTTGCCAAATTTTTCTATTGGTAGGTTGCCAATCGTTAATACAGCGTCCCTTGTTATGGGATAATAACCATAAATTTTGTCTTCGCAAGATTCATGTCTAATCCTATGAGTTGGTTTTGAGCTTCTACCTTGTTGACAAGTTCTTGCAAGTCTTCTATCCTTACGGCAAGTAGTAGGTATTGTGTCGTCTGCATACCGAATATTGTTTATCCACGTACCGTTGATTTTTATTCCAATTTCCAGGTCTGTAAGTGCTTCTAGAAATATGTTTTCTGCATAAAGGTTGAATAAGAGAGGTGACAGAACACAACCCTGTCTCACCTCTCTGCAGATCTTTATAGCACTGGTTGTCTCGTTCCCAATTTTTACTTGGGTCGTTTGATTCCAGTAAAGGTTTTCTATACATTGGATGTCTAACTGGTCAATGTCCGACTGTTTGAAAATATCAATGAGTTTGTGGTGTTGTACTCTGTCAAAAGCCTTTTCGTAGTCTATGAAGCACAGGTATATGAGTTTCCTCTGGGCATAACAATTTTTTCACTAGAACTTGTGTTGCAACAATTGCCTCTCTCGTTCCCAGCCCCTTCCTGAATTCTAACTGTGTATTACCAACTATGCTTTCACATTTTCTAAATATTCATTGATGAATTATATTGAGAAATATCTTTAAAGTGTGACTCATAAAGCTAATGAGGATTTCTTCACACCTCTTGGCGTTTTTAATTTTAGGTAAAGGAATAAACAGTGATGAGAGTCACTGGGTGGGATAAAGTTCGGTATCATAGATTTTATTGAAGATTTTGTGCAGCACGGCAATGCCTTTTTCATCGAAGTCCCGCTGCTTTATTGATCTTTGCTGTTTTTATGGCTCTTTCAATTTCATTCTTACTGATTGATGGGCCCGTCAAGTTATCTGCCTTTGTACTATTATTATTGAGTCTTTGATCTGCAAAGAGGTTTTTAAGGTTGAGGAGGTTGAGGTTGAGGTGTTGAGGTCATGTGTTGTGGGCATTGCTCTTCGGTTTCTCGTGGGATTTCACCGGTTTTCGGACACCGACAGCGTCGTGGTTTGTGTCACCGGATAGTGCTTCGATTCCTCTTTCGATTGGTGTGTTTGCCTCGTTCCCTCGGGTAGTGTGGATTGAGTTTTGACGTAGTTTTGGGGTTTGTTTACAACCGACAGAATAACTTTTTACCATCGGCGACGGATGATAACGTTTTTGTGCGCGAGCGGTCGATTCGCCCGGCGCCTCCGCCAAAGGTGATCTCAGTTTATGTCGTTTTACGTACTGGACTGTTTCATTGACATTTGCGGTATGACCGATCCTACCTGCGGCGTCTGCAACCTCACGGGTAGGTCCAGGTCTCCCCTTCTTGCGTGTGGAGGTGTCTGCGCAGAAAAATTTCACTTTGCCTGTGTGTCTCTTCCTCCGGAAGTCATTCCGATTCTTAAGACAACAGTGGGTTTGATATGGAAATGCGAGGATTGTCGTCGAAACCGCGTTAATGTCAACCTGGCGTCTCTCAATTCCCACATTGAAACCAAAATAAGTAAAATTATGACCCAGGTTGGCCAGAAGCTGGAAGTGTTCAAGGGCCAAATTACGGATTCTGTTGTGGACGCCTTGAAGTCACGGGAGCGGGTCACTGAAGTTTCTTCTTGTTTGTATGCGGAGATTGCTTCCACTGCGGCGCGGTCAAAGATTGTGATTAAGCCATTAAATAAGAAGCAGTCCGGTGCAAAAACTAAATCCGATATTTTGGGAGAGATTGACCCGGTTGCGTCTGGCATTAATATTCGGCACGTTGGGACGTTGCGAGAGGGTGGAATTATATTGAGTTGCCGCGACGCTGATGAGTCGTCGAAACTCAGGGGACTGACTGAAGATAACCTGTCTAAATCCTACGAGGTACGTGAACTTAAATCGATTAAACCAAAAATTAAAATTGTGGGTATATTGGAGAAATTTGCACCGGAGACCGTGGGACATTACTTGAAGACCCAGAACAAAAATTTGCTGAATGGCGACGCTGCTGTTGATGTGCTAGCGGTTGAACCATTGAAAAAGAATTCCGAAGTATTCCAGGCCACTGTGTCGGTTGATATGGTTACATATGGACGACTCCTAAAGGCTGGACACGTCCTCATTGGATTGGATGGATGTTCGGTTTTTGATGCTCTGTCGGTGCGAAGATGCTTTTCTTGCAGCGGCTTCGGTCATGTCGTCAGTGGATGTCCCAGGAAGAATGAGCCGGTCTGTCCGATTTGTGCTGGCTCGCACCCGGTTGCGAATTGCACCGTGACGAGGGAGCAGAAAGATCTTTATAAGTGCGTGAATTGTGTGAAACATAACCGTGAAAAGCGCGAGCACCTGGACGTTGACCATGCAGCCTGGGATTATTCTCAGTGCGGATCCTACGCTCGCCCTCTCAGTGCCCTGCGATTTGATTTGTTCGGTGTACGCAACTTTCCGAAAATTCTGCTGACATTCCTTTTCATTGCTGCCGTGGTTCTGTGGTTCTCGGGACTTGTGAAGATTCTTCAGATTTGGCCGCCGATTCCTAGCTCTGCTACTGCAGCTTCCATGGCGGGCTTGAGTGTGGCTCACGTAAATGTTCGCTCGCTGTTGTCGGACTTCACCTGTTTAAAGATGAAATATTGGGGCGGGACTTTGATGTTTTGGCGGTGACTGAGACATGGCTCACCCCTGCGATTAATTCGGCTGCTGTTGCTATTCCTGACTATTGTTTGATTCGTCGGGATCGTCCTGCGAGGGGTGGTGGAGTGGCAGTGTATCTTCGGGATAGCTTAACTTTTGCTGAACATGATTCATTCATAGGCACCGAGGTGGAAGGACTATGGATGTCTATTAAGTTTGAGAAGTCCAGGATCGGCTTATGTGCGGTATACAGGCCACCGTCGGTGCCTTGCACGAAGGCGTGTGCGGAGATCACTGATTTGTTGGAAATGATATATTTAGAGGAGGACTGTGTAGTCCTGTTGGGGGATGTTAATATTAACCTTTTAAACAGAGATTGCTATGATACTAAACGGTTTCTCAGTGTAATTGCTAAATATAATTTAGATCAAATTGTAAACAATTCAACTAGAATCACTGACAACTCAGAGTCACTCATTGATGTAATATGTGTTAGCAAATCTTTGGTTGTCTTGGACGCTAGTGTCTTGGATATTGGTAAAATTACTGATCACTTGCTGGTGTGTGCGATTTTGGGGATTGATGTGCGATCGACTGTAACGCGAAGAACCCTCGTGCGAAGTTTTAAACATTTCGATTTTGATTTCTTTTTAAGGGAGGCAACTAGCGTAGACTGGGACGCGCTTATTGAGGGCGCGGATGTCGATGCGCAACTGACTATATTAAATTCGAGAATAATCGAATTATTCGATAAGCATGCTCCCCTTACTATGTTATCTAAAAAACCCCATAAACCTTATGTAACTTATAACATTAGGGAAATGATGAAATGCAGAGATCGAGCTCTAAGGAGATATATGAAAAGTAGAGAAGCGGGACATAGGCGGTATTACGCTGAATTGCGAAACTACACCACGGCTGCAATTAGACGGGAGAAGTCGGCATACATTAGTTTTCGGATATCTAACTGTAACGGTGATCAGGGGGCGTTGTGGGAAGAACTTAGGAGGCTGAATATTGCTAACCCCAGGCGCGGAGGGACACAATCGATGTCCTCTGACATTTTTGAGGTAAATAGTGTAAATAAACATTTCGTTAACTTGGAAAATCATGTAACAGTGTGTAAGGAATTGCTGGAATTTTATAAGTCGGGTAGTCTTAGGCGCGGGATTGAATTCAAGTTTGATGAGGTGTCTACGGACAGTGTCATTCGATCTGCAAGACGAATTAAAATGAGGGCATATGGTTTTGATTTAATTAACAGCAGGATGATCAAATTAATTGTTCCGTTTTGCACTTCGGCAATGGCAGAGATAGTTAATCACTCGTTGTCTTGTTCGATTTTTCCAACTACGTGGAAAACTGCGGTTGTCTTGCCCGTACCTAAGGTCCCATATCCGAAGAGAGTTACAGACCGGAAGCCCATTAGTATCTTACCGGCTCTTTCTAAGATTGCGGTGAGACTTGTTTCTGATCAAATTGTTGCATACATAGAAGAAAATAATGTATTGCCTGAGTTGCAGTCTGGCTTTCGGCGTGGACATGGTACGGGCACGGCCCTTCTGAAGGTTGTGGACGACATCTCCCGCGCAATGGATTCATCCATGATTACTGTCCTTGCTTTATTGGACCATAGCAAAGCCTTCGATTTGGTCAATCTTGAGCTTTTGATTGCAAAACTGCGGTACATTGGCGTGCGCGGAATGACTTTGGACTGGTTCCGAAGCTACCTAACGTGTAGAAAACAAGCCACTAGAATCAATAACCGGCTCTCAGAGTTTTTAACAACAGAGACGGGCGTGCCACAGGGGAGTATTCTTGGCCCCATTCTGTTTTCAATCTTTATGTTCGATTTACCTTCCATCTTCAAAAAATGTCAGTTTCATGCTTATGCCGATGACATTCAAGTATATACTTCCTGCACGGTGGACAATATATTGAGGGCGATTGACGATTTTAACGGAGATCTTCGAGGGGTTGTCCAGTATTGTGACCGAAATGGCTTGAGACTAAATACTGTGAAGACGCAATCCATTTGTGTCGGGAGTGAGACGCTGCGCCGAAGGTTGGATTTCGCTGCAAGTCCTGTCATTCTGGATGGTGTTCCCATTCCCATGGTAACAAAAGTAAAAAACCTTGGACTCATAATCGATAAAAAATTAAATTTTGAATCTTATATTGATGGGGTTTATGGCCTTTGTTTCGGTTTGTTGAAGTCATTTTATCAATACAGAAATATTCTGTCGAAAGGCTTGAAGTTAAAGTTGGTAAAGTCTCTAATATATCCACATTTGACATATTGTCTCCCAGTTTACTATTATTTTTTAACTGAGAACAGCCGACAGAGACTGCAAAGAATTCAAAACGCTTGCATTAGATTCGTATGTCGAATTCAATATGGACTTCATGTCTCGCCAAGTCTTAGGAGATTAGAGGAACTGAAAGTTATTGGCATGGTCAAGTATAATTTCGTATGTTTATTGTTTCGGATTATGCGTCAGAAAGTGCCGGGCTATTTGTATTTATTGATTGTGCAAGGAGGTAGTATCCATAGCCTCAACTTGGGGCAAAATCGATTTATTGTACCAAAGCATAGGACTAGGAAGTTTGAGGGCAGCTTTTCATACGTGGCATCAAAGCTTGGTGCAGAATTTTCATGCATCATTGACGCGCCTGGGGACACTGTAGCGAGAGGGAGTGTAAGGCTGAGATTGCTTGACTTGCAAAATGATTGAAAATGGTTCTGGGATGTTGCTATTGATATGCGGGTAATTTGATTTAATTTAATCAATAATGTAACTAGGAATTAGTTTTATAAGAGAATATTGTAATCAGGAACGAGAAATGAACGAAAACCAGCAGCAGCTGAATTCATTTCTTTTTGTTAACACGAGTACTTATTGTATTTTTAATACTGTAATGGCTTTATCAACAATAAACTCTATTATTAATGTTATTATTATGAGTATTATTATTAATATGTATATACCTCCCAGACTTCCTTTTTCTCTTAAACATCTAGAACTATTTCAATATCTTGATTTACTAGCATGGAGAAGTTAGTTTTTCGAAAGACACCCGCTATCTCTTTGTTTTCTGTGCAGATTGAGATCATCGCGAAGAACCTGCAGTTGTTCAATTTCTTTACATTTGCGTGTGTGCCGTTCGTTCTTCGCTAGTCTTATTTTACTTCTAATTAATTTATGGATACTTTTATAGGTGCTTCCGTTGCCTTGATTCTTATGTTTGCGCTTTTCCTTTATTAACTAGAGAATTTCTTTTGTTATCCATGTTTCTTTTAGATCTTTTGTTTTGAATTCTACTCTGTTCTGTGTGCTGCTTATCAGAATATTTGTCATTTTGTCCCATAAACATGTCAAGTATTCTTCTTCTATGTTGGTAGGTATATTGGTGTCTAATTTTTGGCTAATGATTGATTTTAACAGCTTGATCCTGACATCTGCTAGTAGTAGTGTGTGGTCAGATGGAACGTCCGCAGTTGAGTATGTACAGCTTGCTGAGAAATTAATGTCGTATCGAAAGCCGTTGCAAGCTGCACGATTAGATTGGTCGACTGTCGTATTGCTTATATTGAACCTTTGGAGGGAGGCTAGCCGGGAATCTCTTTGTGCAGACTCAAGCAAATAATTTTGGGCTAGCCGCCCTCCAAGGGTTCAAAATAAGCCAACCGGGCAATCCGGACAGTCGCCCAAACTAATCGTGCAGTCCGCAACGGCTCTCGATACGACATTAATTTCTCGGCAAGCTGTACATACATACATGCAATCGTAATGGACGAGTCAAATCTTTTATTGATTAGTATGAGATCTATTTGATTTCGAATTATTATTATTGTTATTAAACAAATTAATAATAACTCGATTTTACTTCTCATATTTAAGGGTCGGTAATTCTCTTTTTTGGAAACATTTTAGAGAAGAAAAATTTGTTGTTTTATTCAATTCTATGAGAGAAATTACTCCTGAAGTTAGGCGCAACATCACTGAAACACTTTGTATATGGAAATAGTTTTGCCACATTATTTGCTACTAAAATTTTATTTATATAAAAAAGTAGTTAAATTAGCACTATCAATAATAATAATTTTTTGCAGAACACAGAAGCATTGTGAAGTATACAGAGACGTCAACATGGACTTGTCAAGATCTCTCAGGTCAAAGTAAATTGCTCCATTTCAATAAGAAAATTGATGTCAGTGGTAAAGAACTTGAAACGAAAATCCGTAGTAAAAATTTTCATCTTTTTGATATTTCTTTTTTCAGAAAATTCTTGTCAATTAGGCACCGTAAGCCGAATGTGTGTCCCATGCAGTAGGCTATTTTTGGGAAGCAATACTTGTGACCAAACTAAAATTTGCGAAATTGAAGATTCTGGACGACTCATTTGTTCCTGCTCTCCCGGATTCCAAGGGAGTGAGTGTACAAAGGGTACGTTGAACCTAATAATTCTACCATAATTTAGCTTGAGAGCTGTTTTATAATTAAAGTAAATGACAGCATTAAGAACAAAGAAGTTTATCCATTATTTTTCAAAAGAATTTACTAAGTATTAAGAGTTTCTGTGAACCAAAACCGGCTTGGAATGGATCTTTTATTTGAGAGTTTTTTATTACCACTTTTCTGAGACGAGAACAATAATTTAACTACCTGTATTATAATAACATTTGAAGATATGAAATCGTAGTACACTGGCGAGCATAAAATTAGGCACGATTCGTGAAGCGAAATCGGCAATTTTGAAGTTGTGTAAAACGGCTCGTAGGAGTAACTGTGTCAACGAAACCTGCCGGTCTGCCGTATTGAACCCAGGAAATTCTTATCGCTCAATGGTGCTACGGGTAATAAATATTTATTCCGCTTGGAGTCTATACCTACCCCAAAGGTCACCTACCTCCCTCGCCCGGAAGCAAATCACTTGGAAATGGGTGGTTCGCAATGCCCTGCCCATCCTATCGAATGGAGTTAGGTCACACTGGGAAGAAACATCGTGCCTTATTTTTTGCTAGGCACGGTACTTTGAATATATTCAATGTATGGATCTTTGGCGATATCTTAGGGGCGGACAGATCTGTGTTACAGTTTTCAAGCGGTAGGGGTAACAAGAGTCACAAAACCGAGGGGTTGACCACTTAATAAATGTGGTGTACAATCTACAGTAAATGTCTTGTAAATGTGGCAAATGTCCTGTAAATGTGGTAAATGTCTCATAAATGTGATAAATGTCTTGTAAATGTGGTAAATGTGGAAAATGTCCTGTAAATGTGGTAAATGTGGAGTAAATGTAGTATGTTTTTGCGTAAATGCGGCAAATGTCCTGTAAATATTATAAATGTGGTAAATATATCGTAAATGTAATAAGTCTCTTGTAAATGTGGTAAATATGGAATAAATGTAGTAAGTTTCGCGTAAATGCGGTAAATATCTGATAAATACAACAAATTTGTGGAAAATGTAGTAAATGTCGCGTAAATGCGGGGGATCGTCTGATAAATACGGCAAATATATTGTAAATATCTACAAATCTACATGTTAGTTTTTCAATATTTATCGGAAAAAAGGAAGTTACTTGCACCGCAATTAACAGTTATTTTGTGTCTTGGGTTTTTGATCAATTATTAGCAACCTATAATATTTAAACAAAAATCATTGAAAACTTAACAACATGTCGGTAATGACGCTTTTAAATTTGAAAAGACGTTTAGTTATACGTTATATCTATACATATACATACACAATGCTTGGGTAAGTAAAAATGATCTTATTATTTATTCCATACTACTGCAAATATTACCTAATAGCGAGTGTTTCAACGAGAACCGCCGGTGCCAAATTGCGTATTTCCAATGAAGTTAAAAATTTGAAATTTGGCAGAAATAAACTTTAATTATTGCGCTACAATGATGGCGTCATTGTTTGGTCCATAATTAATTCCTTGCGCCGTCGGAACGCCATAAAGTGCTTTTTCAAGAATTTTCAATACCTATATTTTTTTATTATTATTATGTTCGTAATACTGCCAGGTATACGTTCCTGTTGTTAAAAATTTGAAATTTGTAGTTGAAGTATCGCTAATTGTGTTTTTAAGAAGTTCGCAGGATTTTGACGAATTTATGACACGACTGCTTTATTGAAGCAGTCAAATTTCATGACAATGACACTTAAACGGTTTGGTTATTTATGACTTAGGTATAGCGGTACCTACTCAAAGATCTTTGTAGTACAAAGACCATCATAAAATCTAATGTGGTTAACCGCAAGTGGACTAGGTAAACGGTTACAAAGCTGTCAGTCAGAAATCCCTTCAGCGCTGAAATTTAAAAATTCATGTAATTCTATAACGGTTTGATATAAAAATATTTCAATTACTCGTTATCAATCTTGGAGGTCGTGATCATGAGCTTGAAGAAAATCAAAGAGATGAAGTGAATATTTCGATAAGAAATCGCATCGAAAGTGAAAACTCACACAGTTTAAAAGAAGAAAAAAACGATAATGTCATCTTGTAGTGCATTAATTATAGTTTATTTCTGCCAAATTTCAAATTTTTAACTCCATTGGAAATACGCAATTTGACATCGGTGGTTTTTGTTGAAACACCCTGTATAAAGGCTGTAGCCCCCCTCCCCCCTTTCCGCAGTCAAATTTGAAATTAAATTTTTCCTGTCGTTCTTATACCATGCACGTATTGGGAACCACCTCTGCAAATATTTCTTCATTGATACTGGACGGTAAAGCAGGAGCTAAAGGTAATGTCCAGTCGCGCTTGGCTCGTTTACGTTTTCTAATTTGTTTCTATAGGTAGATACAGCTTGAAGAAAATGTTTCGTCGTATCGGGCGGCATTGCGGGCCGCACGACTAGATTGGGCGACTGTCGTGTTGCTTATATTGAACTCTTGGAGGGAGGCTAGCCGGGAATCTCCTTGTGCAGACTCAAGCACATAATTTCGGCCTAGCCTCCCTCCAAGAGTTCAAAATAAGCCAACAGGACAATCCGGACAGTCGCTCAAACTAATCGTGCAGTCCGCAACGACATTAATTTCTCGACAAGCTGTACATTTCTACTTTAGGGCCAGTCGTATGGGTTTTTCTAATCTTATTTCGATTATAATTATAACCAAGTGTCTGCATTTATTGACAATTGGGAAAACGTAAAGAGCCAAGCACAGCTGGACATAATATTTGGCCACGATTGCACCTAAAAGCCGGTTTTTTTAAATTTTCAGTTGAAGTTTACCATCTAATAAATAATTGTAAAAACTGGCAAATTTGGGATATTTTTACGTTATCAATTTATTACAAGGTAGTTTAATACTTGGGGAGAAATTACTCTATTTAAGACGTATTAGGATTTTCAATGCAAATTAGTAAGTCGGCGCGATTGCATGTAAACCCTTAATTCGGTTTTGCGCTAATTCGATTTTTCTAATGCTAAGTACTAACTCTCGGAGTTATGTGTTCATCTCATTTTTTCATTAAATAGATTTACCTGACCAAAGCACGACGACATTCAAACTGTAGAGAAAGAATTCATTATTTGATCATATTTTTATGATTGGTACAGGCCCAATGACAATTTATGAATCAGATAGGAAAAAAATTGTTGCTAAATATAAGGAGTTTGAGCGCGCCTTATAAAAATGTATTATTATTTTAGCATTAAGAAAAATATAACATTGAGCTGATTTACGTCTCTTGTATTTTTCGCGGAACCCCTTCGAAAAATTAATAGGTGCATACTAGATAAATAGGGGATAAAAGTCTCGTAAATAAATGCAGTAAATGGCATAAATTCTACATATAAATGCCGTATAAATAAGGTAAATGTCTGGTAAGTACCAATAGGTGCAGTAAATGTTCTATAAATGTGATGAGTGTGGTGTAAATGTGGTAAATGTCCTATAAATGTGATTAAATGTTTTGTAAATGCGGTAAATGTCTGTAAATGTGATAAATGTCTTGTAAATGTGCAAATGTCCTGTAAATGTGTAAATGTCCTGTAAATGTGATAAATGTTTTATAAATGTGGTAAATGTCTTGAAAATGTAGTAAATGTAAATGTGGTGTACACCATTATTCGTAGTGGTCAACCCCTCGCACAAAACGTAGGCCGGCCGGTTCTTTTTCAATTTACGCAGCTAGATTGAATTTTTAAATTTATTAATGAACGAAATACAGAGTATTTTTACGTTATTGTTTGGTCACGGTAGCTGTATGTATAACCTAATAATTGGCGTAAATAATATTGCAATTTGTAACAAAATTAGAAAATTATGTAATACATCAATAAATTTTCACCTAATATTGGTGATATTTTATATGCAAAATAAGAATAATAGTAATAACTTATATTTTTTGATAGGTACATAACATTTGAGTAAAATTAAGTTGGCTGTAGCTTTGACTATTTTTCTTATTTGAAAATCCTTTATCTTTCGCATTATGCTCTTGATTAGAAAACAGTTTAATTTGTATTTGGATATGAAATGGTATAAATTTTGCAGTAATATCATTTTGATGTGTATGACAAGTAATTAAGTAAAGGATAACTTAATTTTCATATCTAATTGAAAGTTAAAAAAATACTTAAATTGTTAAATTAAATCCGTTGATCTTTTCAATATAATGAAATTTTAAATAGCGATTCTAAAAGTATGTTTGGCGTGCAACTAAATATTGCCTACGTAATTTATTAGCTTGATAGTTTATGTTTTTATTTTTTTTATAATGTCACAAAATGCTTTATGTAAGTATGTCGGAATTTTTTTTATCAAAAAGTATTGATATGCCGTTACCACAAGTATCGTTGACTTGTGTCAAGACAAGGAAAGAGTTAAACCATTTCAATAATGACTTCTTCACTGTGGTGCAAAATTGGAGAAAATTCTGCTTACGCATATTCAAAAGATCAACGTGTTTGATTTAACGATTTAATTTTTTTTAGGTATGAAAATTAAATTATTATTTTCATCTTATTTATACATATTACACTGTGATGTGAACTAAAATCACAATGTTTATCTGTTTATTTTCATTATCAAACAGTTGCAGGTATACGGGACCGATTGGAAAAATTATTGACATTTTTTTCTTTTGATAGAGTGTTTACAAGGAACATTTGGAGCTGGTTGCAAAAATTCTTGTGGAGAGTGTAACACTGAAGAATGCAATACGGTTGATGGCAAATGCACAAAAACGTATTATTATTATGGTTGCAATGACGACTTTACTGGAGATCGGTGCGATATACGTAAGTATTTTTAGTTTTGGCAACATCCAGAAGTCACACGAAGGCATATGCAGAATGGAAGCCGATGAACTAGGGAATGACTTGGTTTATATATCTATTCATCTCTTTACCATAAAACAGGTTTTCTTTTCGCTACTTTCTGCTAACACTGGCGTCAGAAACTGTAAAAATACGGATCTTCAATCACCAATAAATTTTCTTGAGCAAGTTACACTCACCGTCAATCGCTTTTCGCACATATTGGGCAACTTCTGCATTTATGCTAGGCGCTGGAAAAAGAAATTTGGGACTATAACCCAACCACTATACCCATGATACCTATCAAAGTGTTCTTTTAACTCTTGTAGAAACAAGTGTTGATTGTAGTTTGTACAAGTTACACGCCTTTAGGTGTATTTAGTAAAGCTTTTAAACTTTTTCCTAAAGTATGTAAAGTCAGTTTTGAAAGTAATGTCCATCTCACAGTTTTAAAATTTAAATTTCGTCTGCAGATGATGCATCTGTTCCATTATTTCATATGCTTAGTATAAATATGAATTTTAATGTTTGTGTTGGTTTTATGTAGAAAATAAACGAGTTTAAAGTTTAACAGGCGGACATAACTTTTGAACTCTGTTGTACATTATTGAACATAGTTGCATACTTTTTAATTTGTTATTCAGTACTGGCTTCATTCTTATCAGGCTTACAAATTATATGTCCTTTGAATATGTTATGTAATTTGAACTCAAATTAAATTTATTGCAACACAAAATACAATGGTTACAAGGGGTATATATGATTTAGTTTGTTGCTAATTTTCATTATATCTTGAACAGCATATAAAACCAACTGGTTGCTCAGTTGCAGCGTGTGTAAGATACATTTTGCCCAATTTCCATATTTAAAGAAATTTAAATAGAACATACTAATATAAGGCTTTATGTTTGTATGGTACTTATAAATATTAATTTATACTGATTTAGACAAGTTATACAATTTCCGTTTTATGCAGCGCCAGGAGCTATCTTTAAGAAACCTCCAAAAATTCAAGAAGTTTCCTTCACAAACTGTACTCTCCAAGTGGTTAACTTCGAAATTGATAGCCGGTATTCGACGGGATTTCGGGGTTTTCGAATTCAGTATAAGGTTCAAAAATTTGATTTTTGAAATTTCTTATTCTATACTGAATTCATTCTTTTTCAGAAATCAAAAGATGTTTCAGCAAAATGGTTTGCTTACCAACTCGTTAGAGCTTTAGGTGACTCTTCACTAATTACCATTACTGGTTTAGAACCCGATACGTCGTATGTAGCGAGAGCTGTAATTCTCGATTATAACAGCGAATACACTTACAATGGATCTTACGTGAAGTCTGTAACCTTCAAAACAAAATGTATTGGTAAGTAGGTGTTCAATGTTTGTAATCGGTTAAAACACATTTTTCTTGAGTTGCTAGTTACAAAGTTAAATCAACTAAATCTATTTTAATAAAAACAGCTGTTACCAAACAAGACATCGATATTACGCCGACAAACAATTCAATTTCCATTCGTTTTATCGTGAGTATTTTAACTGCAAAGTTGGACATTAATGAGCTGCTGTAAACTTTTTGTAAATTTAGATCAAGGAAACTAGCTGTAAGTTGGACGACTGCAACTTGAACCTTACTCCGTGGGGAAAGAAAGGATTTAATAATTTAACTGTAACAGTCTTCACCGATTTAAAACCGTTTACAAATTATGAGATACAGGCAAGCAGCTGTGGAAGTATCCAGCATTTCAGGAAAGTAGTCAAAACTTCAGAAGGCAGTAAGTTCTGGTTAGCGAATTGAAAATGGACTAATTTAGCTGAATCCTAATTACAGGACCGGGCAAAATTACAAAACTAACATTTAGCAACGTTTCCTCAACTAACTTCTATATTGAATGGGATGAACCTAAGACAAAAAACGGAATCATACAATACTACGTTGTTAGATACAAGGTAAAAATATTGGTTTAAAGATTGA
This sequence comes from Schizotus pectinicornis, assembly GCA_951805265.1. Lineage (NCBI taxonomy): Eukaryota > Metazoa > Arthropoda > Insecta > Coleoptera > Pyrochroidae > Schizotus > Schizotus pectinicornis. The sequence continues at coordinate 16,900,852 of OX638204.1, read as the reverse complement.
AAAGTCGATAACTGTGGAGCTTGAATTTGATGCTATTTCTTGTAATGCAATGGATAAACCGTAAAGAGTTTTAACTAGTACCTAATTAAAAGTTAAACTTGCAGCACAATCCACTTGGTCAAGGATGTCAAAAGGTTTTCACTGATAACGAGAAAATAGTCAGCAGTAAAACCATTAAACTCGAAAATCTTCTTCCATATTCTCAATATGCCGTTACTATATTTGCCTTTACCACAGTCGAGGGAGAACCTACAACGCAATCTCAGACAACATTACAATCTGGTAAATATGTTAACTTACTTTCTGATACAATTCAATCAGCTAAAATAATTTCTAGATTATCTGGCAGCAGAAGAAATTCCTCAAGTTGTTGAGGTTGATTCGCGGTCTTTTACTGCAGTCATCACTCTTTCCCAGATCAAATGCGAAGTTTTGCGCGGCCCTCTATTCATTTATATAATAGCAACTTGCGTCAGTAACTGGTGTAGTGGCAAGATTGTCAATTTTGCGCGAAAGTATGCTGAATCTATAGAAATAAGAGATTTGGTGCCCTTTTCTGAATACGAACTGACCGTAGACGCCTGTAGGACGCAAATCGAAAGTTGTAACGAAAACCGAAAAATTCAGAAGTTTATGACCAAACCTGCGAGTATGCTCAACACTTGACATAGAGTTTAAACGCGCTTCTGTTGTTATCAATTTATAGTTCCGAATCAAGTTACGGATTTGCTGGTTGTTTCTAAAGGTGAAGACTATATTTCTGTACGGTGGAAGGCGCCTTACCAAACTAACGGAATTTTGAAGGAATATAAAGTTTTATATTATAGTTACTATCAAACTCGAAGTGGTGCCAATTCTTTGGTTGTTAATGTAACCACCAGTTCTTGCCAATTATGGCCAGAGTTTCATTGTGCAGAAATAAATCATTTAATATCGCAAAGTCTATACACTATTGAGGTAAGTTTAATTGACTACTACAGTATTTTCTCTAATTAAAAAATTAATGCTTGCAAGATTTTGGCAAGAAATGTAGATCCTCCAGATTATAACACACAGGGAAAATCAATAACAACAATTACCAAAACCGAAGGTATCTATCGTTGCTGTAGAATTCTTTAATTTTGGCTCGATAGACGACTCATAATTATGTTTAAGCTCCGCAACCTCCGTATGATCTAGAAATTATTTGGAAGGAGGACAATACATTGGAACTATCTTGGAAACATCCAAACATTTCCAATGGACATCTTATGAGTTTTATTATTGAGGTGATGGAAACAGATGGAAAAGTTATAATGCATAATTCCTTTTCCATAACTGAGGAACAGTACAAATTAATATATAATTATCAAGTAAGTGTAAAGAATTATCTGAGAGTGCTTGAAAAAGAAATTTTCGACACAAATCTATTAGGCAGCATCCACACTATGCGTGGTGCGCAATGCGTGATGCGTCGATTCGTGGCAGTTCGTCAAACTGACGCACCGCGTGTCCACATTATGCGTGGTTTGCGGTTCGTGATGCGTGATGCGTCGGTTCGTGGCAGTTCGTCAAGCTGCCGCACCAGAATGTCGCATGATTTGCGGTGGACCACAGCTTTATACAGAAGTAAAAATAGGTAATAAATGAGTATTTAATAGTTTGTCAAACATAGTTAGAACATTATTGTGTGTCGTTATAGTGGGACGAACATGATAATGGATATGCAAAATTTGAGAATTTCTGTAGCATGAGCAGCGAGGACGTTGAACTTCTTTTGTAATATTGGGCCACTTATCTCAAAACAAACTACACATTTACGTTTTCCTATACCTGCGAAAGAAAGGTTAGCAACTACCACGCATCAAACTGTCGACAAAACAACAAAGGCGCGATACTTTGTGCATCGATTTGTTTCCTTTGAGTGCGTCCAGTTTACCGACATGAGCGGGAACCGCCGCGCACTGCTTCGCACGCATCAACTTTGGTCGCATCAAACCATTCACACTATGCGCGAATCAGACTCATCACGCAGCGCGTACGACGCATAGTGTGGATGCCGCTTTATTAAGCCGAAAAGTTTTGAATCAACAACTAGAAAATAGATAACGTAGAGAGTAGTATTCCTCGGTTAACCTACTTATTACTTAACTAAAAAAAAAACAGTTGCACGATTTGCTTAAAACAATTCTTTATCTAAGATTACAGAACCACTGGCGTCGTCTACTTCATACATGTTCTCTGTTAGATCGGACAATGGACAACTGAGTGCTGAAGCTGAAACTCGAAGGGATACTAGTCCTCCACCCGCACCATCCATACATGGCGATCTGCATCTAACAAGTTCAAATGACTCAATTTCTGTTAAAATGTCAATTGCAGGAGCGTCACGTCCAGTTGACAATACGTGGATTTTTGTGTTGATATCTTCTGAAAAACTAAACAAAGAACAAAAGATTCCGGAGATTTTAAAGGGTATTTCAGATGTTGACGTGTCGAGATTCAGAGTGGTTTATGAAAGTTCTGATATTCCAAAGAGCAGTGAAACTTCTAATAAAAGTGTTAAAGTTACAATTAGAAGCAATGAAGGAGAGGTTAACTTAACAAATCCGCTGGAACCTGGAACTGAATACACTATATCAGTTGTTTTGATTAACGTATTCAATAATAAATCGCGAAGAACAGTTTATAAGAGGACTGAAAGTACTTTGGGGGAGAGACTGGAAAAATCAAACAGAACTCACCTTCTTTGGTTGCTTCTTCTCTTACTTCTGATACCAATGGCATTTTTTGTGTTTAAGTTAGAGTTTAAAAGAGTTTTTGGACATTATTTAAAAACTTTTTTTGCAGAGAGAGAGTTGAGAGAGGAGCCAGAATGACCGATTTAAAAACTAGGATTACACGTAAGAACAGTACGATCACTTTAATATGGTTATTTAAACAATTTGGTTGCTCAGCAGATAGAAGAAGTTTAAGATTAGAAGAGGAAAGTTTTGCATTAGAAAAACCCTTGCATTCGGTACAAGCGGAAATTCCAGAATTGCCCGTAAGAAAAGACGCTGACAATAATAATTTGGCTATTACATACTTACAATGTTTTCCAGGTGAAGAAAAATAAAGAAAACTTGGTGCAGGAATATGCAAAACCTGTTCAGATTATGGAATTTGCACAATACGTGAAGGAGTCAATTAGAAACGGGGAACTACAAAGGCAACACGCGGTAAATTTATATTCTATCAAAAATCCCGTCCTCCCTCAAGTTTCTTGCAGCCACCGTTTCATTTATATCGTCTCTCCAACCCCTTCGTGGCCGCAACCGCCTTCGTTGATCTGGCGATATTCATTTTTTTTAGTCGCCCTCTTTACGTGTCCAACCAAATTAGGTTAGCTGCTCTTGCCGTTCTCTACCTTTTCATGTAGATAGATATAAGAGTTTTCATTTGCATTGCAGTTCGGACATCGTTAATTCTGATAATTTTTGACTCTCCGCAGCTCTTTATCAAAAAGTTTATTTACGTTGCATTAAGTTTATTTTTATTGACTTTTGTAACATATCAAATTTTCGATCCGTAGAGAGTAACACTTAAAACTTGACTTTTGTAGTATGTACTATGTTTTCTTGTGTTTTTTTTAATGTCCTTATTTTAGAGAAGAGAATTTAAAGTTCTGACCACTACTCTGGCCCATGTTAATTCTTCTCTGTTACATACTTCTTGTTAGAAATATTTTCTCTACTTTACTGCTTCTATTTTGTCAGTATATTTAAAATAAGGTCGTTTATTTGGTCATTCCCGTATTTGGATTTAATTTTATTTGGAGGTCATCAGATTGGTATTTTGCTTTAAGTTTTCTGATCATGTAACTGAAGTCTTTTTCATTGTCAGCAATGATGATTTGATTATAAGCAAAGAACAATGTAAATGTTATTTTGTACCCTTAATTTTACGCTTTTGCATTATTTTACTTGTTTCATTAAAGTTAGGTCTCAAAAGATTTAAAATCATAGCAGATAAGCAAATATTTCTACATAGCTCGAATCAAAGTTGAATTGATCTCCAAGTTTGTTATCTTTTTTCAGTCTTGCGATTGGTTCGATGTTATTAGAAATTTTTAGATCAATTAGAACTACACGGATCTCTTTCTTACGTTATTTTCTTTCCTTTCTAGGGCAATTTTAAGGGTTAAAGCATTATTTACAGTCGATGGCCCGACCCCGAATTCTATAAGTTTCTCTTTGATTTCTTTTTTGATTAAATTCTTTAGTGTTCTGAAGTATAATCTGCTTATGGTTAGTATTACTGCAATGTCCTTGTAATTTTTTAGACTGGCTTTTGGGTCATTTTTATGAACAGGGAAGATGTAACATGGTATCCATTCTTCAGAGCGGCTTTCTCAATTCAAACATTTTTCGAAAAACTTAAAAATTATTTTCAAGAGTTTTGGTGCCACTTATCTAAGTAACTCTCTGTCTGTATTTCTTTTGGTTCTGCAGATTTATTTTATTTTTTGTACTGCTATTTTTACTGGATTATAGTCAGATAATTTTTTCTTTTGGATTTAATTCAAATGGAACTTAAATCTTTTTTTAAGTCACACTTGTCTTACCTTTACTTACTCATAAGTAATGTCCCTCCCATTTCCTTTCTTCTCCGTTTCTTAGAAGCAGCTACGAGGAAAATATTTACTTTTTGTTTTTAGTTGTTGTACATACCTATCGAATTTTTTTTATGTTTTATTCTTCAAGATTTATACATATGTAGCTCTTTTCCGCGTTGCTGCTTTTGTCTCTAGTGACTTTGATCTATCATCCGAGGTGTACGAGTTTTTAGCAATCTATTTCATAGCTCCCAAGTTTATTAGAGCAAGCGATCTCACTTTGCATTTTTGCCCCTAATAAGGAGACTTTTTCTTAAATTACCAATTTTCAGTTGTTTCCGAGAGGTCAAACTAAACCTTGGGAATACGCAGCGCTTACAGAAAATAAAGTCAAGAACCGTTACAACAATCTTTTAGCATGTAAGTTGTCGCAAAACTAGATGCATTCCTTCAATTTTTTAATTGGTAACATTTTTGGCTTATCAAAGAATTTAGTAATTTTTTTACTACGGCCCTGCTTCAAACAGAACATAAAATAAATGCACAATTTAAACCATAACATAATCAAATAATTTTAATCGTAGATGACCACACGAGAGTTGTCTTGGAGAAGAAACTAGGAAACAACTATTCCGACTACATAAACGCAAACTATATCGACGTTAGTATTGTTGTTTTTGGCGCAATAAAAACTATCAGGCAGCTGTTATTGTTTAGTTTACTATTACGTTTTTAGGGATACAAGATACCTCAGGCTTACATTGCAACTCAAGGACCAAAAGCGGCAACCCTGGGCGATTTCTGGAGGATGATCTGGCAAGAGAATGTTGAAAACATCGTCATGTTAGCAAACGTTTACGAAAACAGAAAGGTTCTGTATGGCTACAATAGTCAGAGATTAATTTGATAAAAATGTTAAATTTTAGAAAAAAGTTGAAAAGTATTGGCCGGATATTAATCAAAATTTGTTAGTTGAAGATATTACAATTCAACATGTTTCAAATTCAATTTTTGCTGATTACGAATTAAGAGAGTTCAACGTTTGCAGAAATGGAGCAAACAGAAAGGTAAAATCTTTCCTCCTTTAGCTAAAACTTTCATGTTTTACATTTACAGGTGCACCAACTACACTTTACCACGTGGCCTGATCATGGAATTCCTTTATATTGCCAGAGTCTGGTGCCTTTCTTGCAGAACCTTCTAAAGATTGCTCTGAAACCTAAATCACCTGTAGTGGTGCATTGCAGGTTGGTCAGCTCAACCGTTTTTGTTCTTTAATCAAAAATTACTCTTGAAAATTTAGTCCCAATGCTTCCTAAGTATTTTTAAGAGTGTCTTACAAATTAATCATACCATGTGGCCTTCTAATCAGAGGTCAGGCGCGCTAAAAATATGACGTTATTACTACAGTAAACTTGGAGGAGATTTAAGTTTCTGAAGCATAAATATATATTTATTTTATTTTATTCTTAGTGCTGGCGTTGGCAGAACAGGCACCGTGATTCTTTGCGACATTTGCTTGAGAATGGCTGCCAGAGAAGGTGTCATAGATGTTTTGGGCACCTTCAAAAAACTCCGAGATCAACGAGCTAACATGGTGGATAACATCGAACAATACAAATTGGCACATTTAGTGATTTTAGAGTGTCTTGTTGGTATGCAAACCGCCATTTCTTGCAGCGAAATAGAGAAATCGGTGCAGAATCTTCAGAACAACAACGGAATCAAGTTACAGTTGCGGTATCTAAAAGATACCGCTTGGCAAAACGAAGCCATGAAGTCTGGTGTAATTAAGAAACAATTAGCTGTGTATCACGAAAAGAACAGATTTCGGGACATTACTCCTGGTAAAATACCACTAAAGTCCTGCTTGGATAATAGTAAAATTTTTATAGAAGACCAAGGGCGCGTTTTCTTGAAACCTTACCCGGGGGATGACGAAGCGTCTTCTTACATTAACGCCGTTGTAGTTGATGGGTTTAGATCTCCGGGAAGGTTTATAGTAACGCAACAGCCATTACCCAACACAGTTGGCGATTTCTGGAGACTCGTCGACGAGAATAGCATTTCAGTTATAATATCTCTCAATGAAATAGATTCTTGTGACAAGGTACGTGATAGATAAACTCTTTCGAGTTCTATTGGTAATTATTTGTTAAAGACTTGTTGCAAATTTTGGCCTAATCAAGACAACTTTGAATTGCATCCAGTGGACTTCATTACCCTTCGACATTCAAACACGAGAAGCTTGGAATGCTACGACTTGATAACTATCCATGTTTACTTGAAAGGGTCGCAAGTAGGTAAGTCAAGGTAGGAAAAAAATTAACTAAGTACTGATCATCCAGGAGTATTATTCGGTGGAAATTATATCTATGAAAAACTGGCGGCCCAAGAGTAATGTACCAAATTCCGTAGAAGAATTCTTGACTTTGCTGGACGAATCTGAAGGTTTATGCAGGAGATCCGAGAAAGTTATAGTGACTTGCTAGTACAGTTAAATCTTTTTGTTAACTTAAATTAAAATGGTGATTCCAGTGATGGAGTCAAGGCTTGTGGAATTTACGTGGCAATGGCGTTCGTGATTGAAAAAATAAAATTGGAGCAAACTTGCGATATTTGCCAGGCGGTCAGAATTGTGCGCCACAATCGACATCAATTCATCGAGGAAGAGGTGGGTTAAGTGACAGTCAGATATTTACCTAAATTTTAATTCTTTGGGTTTCAGGTTCAGTTTCGATTCTTATACGAAGCTGCCGTTAAGTACATACACGGTTTCCAGTCGTACGCTAATTTTAATTAATAGAAACTAATTAAATTTAACTATTTTGCCAGGCTTTTATATTGTATTTATTTATTTTCTCTTACAAGCTAATAGAAAATTCAATTATTTGTGCTTGAATCATTGATTCATCTACATTTGTTACAAGTCAATGTACCTATGTTGAATATCCCAAAATGTTTCCAAGATTATAGTTTTGTCATTATGATAGTAATTTTAGATTGCATAAGGAAATACTTTTTTTAGAGCAAGGAAAGGCATAGGGAAAGGTGAGAATAATAAATAACAAACTTTATAGATGGTGTGTTGGCTATCTTCCTTATCCTTTCTTATTGCCTATAATAAACAATGATATAATCTATTTCATTTATTATAAACCTATATAGGTACAGTCCGCTTTAAAAGTAATGTGTATCTTGAAGAAAAACGCAGTCGAGTAATGGCCAACATTAGAGTATAAAGTCGTTTCACAGAGTTGCGCATGCGTACATATTTCGATATGAGTATTTTCAACAAATCTCACACTTTTAAAATATATATTTCTTTAACAGTACATGCTAGCTAAGGAAAACCCAATGCATCTGCTCCATTATTTTATTATGCTTGATAGAGCCTTTTCTTAGACTTTTTTCACTCCAATATTATTACTGACTCTTTCCAAACCACTTGGATGCAGTGATTTTTTTAATTGAAATAATGGCATTTGCAGATGCATGTAAAAAAATCACTACAGTCACAATTATGAGTTTTAAGAAAAAAATTATGTAAGTACTAATTAAGAAGCATCTGTGGGATGTTTTTGATAATTCTTACTTTTGAAAAATTATACAGGGTGGCTAAATTTAATTTTTAAATTTAGAACTATTTGAATTTAATTTTCTCAATTTTTGCAAGTAGAACTCCCTGTATATTTTTAACGATAAGATGTAGAAACTAAAAACAAACATTTTTTGTATGTAAGTACATACACTTCTACGACTATTTGTAATCATTTATTTTCGATTTATTGATCAATAATTACAAAATTCAAGAATAATTCTAAAAAATTAAATTGTTTTTCAAATAACTCCACAGATAAAATTGTAACAAGTGCTCCGGATGTTTTGCCTAATAGCATGAGTTTTTTTTACAAAATAGGAATTTTCTTTCTGAATTCAACGATGATGTCCGGTTATAGGACCTATTGTGGAGACCGGGTTTGGCATTCGGCACGGTTCACTCGATAATGTGGTTACATATTAGTTCTATAAGAAATATAAACACTTTTTTTTCTTATTTAGTGATAAAGATTTACGGTTACAAAAGTTGGTTAGTTCGATCGGGGCTCTAGGACACCACATTACAAATAACGAATTACCATATCGCGTACTTAAGCATCTTTGCTCTATTGTTGCAGGAATAAAGTACTTGCAATGTAGTAAGGGTGATGTGTAGTGAAGTGACTAATGATAGACGATTACGACAGGTGTTGCCACTAAGAGCCGTATGACACGATACTGATTTTAGTACTAATTTCAGTACTGAAAATGCGCGCGCACTTTTAGCAATATTAAATTCAAGAAATTTGAACTTGTTCTATTTTCTTGTATGCAAGTTGACTAAATCGACCCTTATTGATGGATTTTGTTTTTGTTAAATTTCCAAACTTGTCCTAAATTCGGAATTGAAACTGCGCGGAAACTGCGCGCACAATTTCAGTACTGAAATTAATACTAAAATCAGTATCGTGTCATACGACTCTAAAGGTAATATATTTATTTATTAAGTTTAAGTTCTATCATTCAATTTATTTTAAAGAATTGAGGACTGAAACTAACTTGTCAAATGTTGATTTCAGTAAGTCCCAACTACAATGGCGAAGGAGAAGGATGGATGGTGAGCACAACACCCTTTACTTTTGCAGTCGATTGAAGTTTCGCGGTGAGGCGTTTCAATATTTCACTATACATAATGTACTATAAAGGACAGCTAAAATTACTCTTTCAAAGCACAAGCTTTCCTTTTAATTAAGAATTAAATTTTTCGAAGCCATTAGATGTAAGTAAGTACTTAGGTACTCATAGATTGCCGTTTCATATATTATTTCCAATAATAAAATAATAGGTACTTATAGTATACCTACCCTATATTTATTAATAAGTAAATTATACAATGCTACTATGGAAGAATTTTGAATGAGTAAGTTTTTCATCATTTGTTACTGTGATTTGTGTTTCTTTGTTAATGCTTAAGAAAATATAAATGGCAAATATTATTAGTTAAGTAGCAACAAAATTTTATACAATAAATTTCAAATGTTTCAAAATTGACACAAATGACAACTGACGACAGGTGACTGCGATCAATGTGTATTGCTTGTCGGATAACATAAAAAAACCAAAAATGATCAAGATACAAACATACAGTAAACTCACTAAAAAACTAATGCTATTTTTATAGGCAAAATATCCAGAACACTTATTACAATTTTATCTGTGGAGTTATTTTAAAAACAATTTACTTTTTTAGAATTATTTCTGAATTTTGTAATTATTGGTCAATGAATAGAAAATGGTTACAAATATTAGCCATAAAAGTGTATGTACATATAAAAAAATGTTAGTTTTAGTTTCTACAATATATCGTTAGGGTGTTCTACTTGAGAAAATTGAGAGAATTAAATTCAAAAAGTACTAAATTGAAAAATTAAATTTAGCCACCCTGTATAATTTTACAAAAGTAAAAACAATTTAATACCACAGATGTTTCCTAACTAGTACTTCCTTAATTTTTTCTTAAAACTCGTAACTGTGACTGTAGTGATTTTTTAAAAAGTACGATTTGTACAGGGAAACTACCGCTAGATTCGTGTTAAGCGGTTCGAAATCTACAAGGATAAGTCATAAAAGTGATGTAAAAAATTTCAATATTTTTGATTTTTTTTTCTACCCCAATCGATAGAAATTCAAAAAAATTCTAAAATCGAAAACGTTGCTCCTAAAAGCAGGAAATAAGCGTTTTCTTATGTAATCGGTCTTCCTGCACTCAAATCCGTAATCAATTTGACGCTAGAATAAATAGATTTCTTATAAAATTAGAAAAACCACTAAGTTTCAATTTTTTTAAATATTCAAACTCTTGTAACTTTTCAACGGACAGACTTACATCAAATCCAAATACATCAAATTTCTCCATTTCACAAAAGCTATTAGTCTAAGATCCGAACCTAAATCGACCTTCACCAAGCTGATAATAGAATGAAACATATTTTATCATGAATTTAGTATATTAGAAAATATATTAAAAATGGGTTTGCTAAAAAAATCCTGGACAGACTATTTTTAATTATTTTTTGAAAAATGATTTTTAATATAATATTGCAACATCAAGATAATAAGAAAATTTTATCCTGTCTTAAAGTATAAAACGTATAGAATGTGCAGCCGTTGGGTTGTCTATTATTTACCTGGGCGAACTACTGGGTTGTCAGGTATGAACAGGTATGTCGATACTAGTTACTTTCACTTTATTGGATAATAGAAAAAATTTTATATCATCATAAGCGCTGTTTTATTGCAAACACGTTGATATAGGGTTGTCTGCAAAAAATTTGGTCCTATTAGGGGTTTGCAAATTTTAAAGATTAAAATTTTAACGCGCGTGGGAATGTGTGAGAGAGAGATCCGAAGTATACTGTGTAATAATAAAGGACTGCGCACTTTCTAATATTCAGGGTCTCATCACAGTCGACTGCAATGTTGGGTTCTTTATTATTACACAGTATACTTACCTCGGATCTTCTTTGGCGTAAGCCCATACTTGCGTACAATGGTGGGCAGCTACCTTAGTGCGAGAACATTGCTATTGAGCGAACAAAGCAAACTGGAATTGACGTGCGGGGTTCCTCAGGGGTCGGTGTTGGGGCCGTTTCTGTGGAACTTGTATTATGATGGAGTTTTGAGGCTCTGGCTACCGGAGGGAGCAACTACTGTTGGGTACGCCGATGATTTGGCACTGGTGGTGGTGGCACCCTCCAAGGAATGACTGCTGATGGCTGCTAATGGTGCAATCAGGACAATATGCGAGTGGATGAAGAACAAGAAGCTTAAGCTAGCTCCACATAAGACAGAGGCAGTTCTCTTGGCAGGTAAAAAAAAGGCGGGAGAAATTGCTGTAGAAGTAGAGGGAATCACCATCAGAACAAATCGTGGACTGAAGTACCTAGGTGTACAGTTCGATGAAGGTATGCGGATGACATGTGGTGATGGCGACGAAGAAGGTGGATGCGACAGTGCGATGCCTAGACTAGGGCGATTGATGCCCAACATGGAGGGAGCGAGGGCGTCAAAGCGTCGAATACTTACAACAGTGGCCTTGTCGGCGCTGCTATATGGAGCTCCCATTTGGATAAGGGCATTAAAGTACAAAAAGTACAGAGACATGGTGAACAGAGTGAGAAGGAGGATGGCAATCAGAATTAGCAGTGCGTACCGGACTGTGGCAGAGGAGGCTGTAGGGCTTATAGCAAGTGTGCCTCCAATTGATCTACTTGCGGAAGAGCGCAGCGTTGTATATAAAAGGGAAAGGAAGGCAGCGAGAGAGGCAAAAGAGAAAATGTTGACTAAGTGGCAGGAAAGATGTGACGCACTTACCGACAGGGCGCAGTGGACCAAAAAACTTATGCCGGACGTAAAGAAGTGGATGGGGAGGAAGCACGGAGAGGTCAACTACCACATGACGCAGGCCCTGACGGGGCACGGGCGAGGAGGGTTGGAGATGTGTCGATCGAATGGTAACAAAGATTCTGAAGGAGAAGGAGGAATTTGAGAGGGCGACCGAGAGCCAGGAGGCGAACGGATAAATGAACGAAGAAGAGCACCAACCACCCTCCTGAAGTAATGCTTGCGCGGTTCCGGGAGGGATGGATTAACAGATGGTGCCGGAGGGGTTTTAGCCGGTAAAAATCCGGCACTACCCTGGGCGATCGAACCAAGCCCAGGGTGTCCATGAGGATTTTCCCTCCTCAGAAGAAAAAGGTCAGGTCAGGTCAGGTCCCCCCCAGGGGTCTCTCAACTTGAGTTGAGAGGCACGGGTGTCGGCAAACCCGGGGTACCCGAGCTACGAGTAGGCAAACGCGGCCCAGCCCGATTACAAACCGTAACCAAAGCCTGTGCTCCAGCAACCTCCGGAAAGCGTGCCGAGGGTACGTTGTACAGGAACTTGAGGCCGGGGGCCTGCTTTAATCGGCTGGCTGCAAGGAGCAAACCTCTATAAAAATCCGACAGCAAAGTCGTGAAAACCTTCAGGGCACCTGGCGCACCCTGTAGTATAAATGCCTTCTCCGGGGGATGGGCGTCACCCTCGGAGCAACCGTCATTTCGTCCCATATTCGTGGGATTAGTTATGGACAAGTACATGCAAATAAAGGAAGTGGATAGAAAACGGACAACGGCAACGGAAATGGAGATGAAAATAGAAAGTGAAAGGTGCAAGACGCAGGAGGAGATCGACGGGGAGGTGGTGGGGAGCTATGGGGGGACGAGCATAGCGCGCACTCCTCCGTAGACGTTAGACACGCACGGGAATGGGGAGCACTCCCAAAAAAAGAAGAAGGCCAATTTGCCGCTAGAGAAAGGGAGCGGCGAAAGAGCGGGAGATCGCGCGAAGAAGTTGACGAGAAACATGGGCATGAGGAGGCTCACCGTGGCGGCATCTCCTCCAGGAGGGGCGGGGGGCAAGGAGCGGAATATGCAGTGCCTGGACCTCTCCTGGGACGAGGTGGCTGGCAAGTCTGTCTACGGCCGGAGCGGAGGTTGGTTATGATAAATGAGCGGGAGCGGGACAATTTCTTGCGATTGATTGATAACGACGGCGCTGAAATGGTACGCGGAGCAAATCGTGGCGGACAAGATGATGAGCCCTGAAGAAATGTGGAAAGTAGGAGAGGATGAGGAAAAACAGGTAGACATAAAAACGGGGGGGGGGGGGGGGGTTCAGTGGGAACACAAACAGTTGAGGCCTGGAGCACCGGGTCACAGGAGGTCAGGAAGTATGAGGATTTCTGCAAACTGGAGGGAACCATATGGCCCGTGGACGCCTTCAAAGCGAGGGTAGGTAACCCCTTGGTGCAGGAAAAAGGAGACTTGGCAGTTGTCGCGTCCAAGGCCGGAAACATGGAGGACGGCATTGAGAGGCAATTTAGGGACAGGTTTCCAGAGTTGCGTGGAGCCGACTCTAGAGTTGTCCAGGTGGCTTTGACTGCCAAACGTCTACGAGGTAGCTGCACCGCTGAAAAAACACGAATTATCAGCAGGGTAAATGGGACGACGAACCGGGATATGTTTGAGACCCTGACAAAGCTTAGAGACTTGATGGCAGAGCAAGGGAGGGAAAAAGTGGCAATCCCTATCCCAAAAGTAGACCAAAGGACGCATATGGAAAAGATGCTTCAAAGTATCTTTGGAGCCACGGACATGAAAGTGACACTTTACGTGTCTCCGGGAAAGGTCGGAAAAAAAGAACTGGAACCGCAAGCGGGGGGCAAAGAGAGCCAACCAAGGAAGAAAAGGCAGAGACCGGAGGCCGTTCTCGTGAAGGTTCAGAAGGGGTCCTCTTATGCAGAAGCACTCGGGGCCGTAAGGGGAAAAGCTAGGCCAGAGGACTGGGGGACGCACGTGAGGGGAGTCAGAAGGACTCAGACGGGAGACTTGCTGATTGAGCTGGGGGAGAGGGGGAAAACAGAGAGGGTGCGGGCGGCTTGCGTCGAAGCGGTGGGCGATAAAGCGCAGGTGGTGGCTTTGGGGCCGAGGCCAAGGGTGGTTAGGGTGCGTGGCTTCGACCCGGACACTGACGAGGCGGACGTGGTTCAGGCGGTCAAGGGGGTGGTCCTAAAGGCACCCCTAAGGTAAGCCTGTACGAGGCTTACGGGGGGACTAAAACAGCGGTTGTGATCCTGGAGGAGGAGGGGGCGGTAGCGCTGCTCGGGGTGGGGTATGTGAATGTGAGGTGGATCAGGTGTAGGGTAATCGAACGCCAGAGGGGAGCCGACTGACAAGGTATTTCAGGTGTCAGGGATTCGGGCACGTGCAGACGAGGTGCACGGGTCCGAACCGAAGAGCGCTATGCAGCAGATGCGGGGAGGGAGGGCATATATCCGCCCAGTGTGCGAAGGAGGCAAAGTGCTTTCTCTGCGTGGGTGAAGGGCAAGCAGACCACGTAGCGGGAAGCATTAGGTGCCGGGCGCGGGGGCTTCGGCCGGAAGGGAAGGTAACGGGAAGCAATGCCTAACACGGGTGGGGTAACACGGGTGCGGATACTGCAACTCAACGTCAACTGGAGCAGAAGGGCTCATGATCTCCTTTACGCCACGGCATTGGAGTTAGGGGTGGGGATGCTGCTGGTGAGCGAACCTAACAGGAGGGAGGTGAAAAACCCACTGTGGAGGGTGGACGAAAGGGGAGACGCGGCAATTAGAGTGTTGGGGGGCGGTTTTCCAGTGGACAGCGAAGGTTGTGGGTCGGGATTTGTATGGGTTGACACGGGGGCCCTAGTGCTTTATAGCTGCTACGTGTCCCCCAATGTGACGGTGGAGAAGTTTGCGGGGACTATCGATGGGATAACGAGGGTGCTGAGGGGCCACAGGGGTCGCGCACTTGTGACGGGAGATTTTAACTCCAGGTTTACCGAGTGGGGGGAGACGAGGACGGACGTCAGAGGAAGGATCCTCATGGAGTAGGCGGCCGAGAATGACCTGGTGGTTTGCAACACGCCGGGGGTGCAAACGTTTGGGAGGAGGGGAGGAGGGTCGGTATTAGACCTCACCCCTCAGGGAGGGTGCGGGAGGTGGTTCGCTGGGAGATTCTGGAAACGGAGTTTCTCAGTGACACTTTGAGTGGAAGGGGGATCGTAGTCGGGATGTCGGGCGAGAGTGGGGACAGTGGAAGGGGTGGCATTTGGGAAAACTCAACGCCGAAAGGTTGAGGATGGCATGGGACGAGCTGGAAGGAGCGGGAGATGCCGGGCCTCGCCGGAGTGGCTGGCTCGGGTCCTTGAGGGGGGCCTGTGATGCTTGGATGCCCCGAAAGAAAGGCGAGAAGGGGAGGAGAGCCGCGTATTGGTGGAGTGAGGAGATAGGAAAACTAAGGAAGGAGGCGTTGAGGACGCGGAGGAGAATGACGCGGGTTAGGGCCAGCGGGAGGGCGGAGCAAGCGAGGGTGGTGGAGGCTAGCCAACGATATGGGGAGGTTAAACATCGGTTGAGAGAGGAGGTAAAGGCGGCGAAGAGAAGGAAGTGGAGAAAGGTGTGCGCAGCAGTAGATAGCGATGTGTGGGGGGAGGGATTCAAAATTGTAACAAAGAGGATGGGAGGAATAGCGGCGCTGCAGAGTCTGCCAAGGGGAGCGCTGGACAGGGTAATCGGGGAGTTGGTTCCTCAGCACCCGGAGGTAGAGTCGGACGGGGAGGATGAGCCGCCGCTTGAGGCGTTTGATCGGGGGGAACTAGAGGTGGCGTGCGCCAGATTGAAGATGGGAAAATCTCCGGGGCCGGACGACGTTCTTCCGGAGATCGTGAAGAGCCTCGTGGCGGAGCGGCCGGGGGTGGTCCTGGCGGTGGTGAATGGGAGCGTGGGGGAGAGGGCGTTTCTGAGCCGGTGGAAGGCCGGGCTTTCTCGGCGATGATGCACAAGAAAATTGGAACACATTTCAAATATTACTCAACAAAGAAGTCTACGTGATTGCGGTTGGGTATACAAGTTAAATTGCCAATTAGTTTATATGTTTACATTTAACGTGTGTGAAGATTCTTACGCATGTAAGCATAGGTGTAGTCCGCCCAACAAGTAGAGTAATAAGAAAATCAAATTCGTAAGAATACATATAAATTTCAAAATATTTGCATTTTACATGTAAAAAATAACTCAAAACTGGGCATTTCTAGCAATCTTTTTCAATTGAAATCCAAATATTTAGAAATTGATATGTCTTTTTACAAATTTAATTTTCTTATTATTCTACCTGTCGAGCGGCCTGACTATACATATTTTTAAGAAAGTAATTTATGCGTTGGCACAGTAGGTACAAACAAACCCAATTTAACATTGTTGTAATTCTCTCCTTGCAGAAAAATATTTTCTGCAAGACTTCGAAACACACTTTCTATTTAAAGGTAGACAATTGGTGTGACCTATGCAAATAATTCCATGTTAACGAGAGTGTTATGTATTTGATCATCAAATCGTCACTATTCCACAAACATCACGTAGGTTTCAATGATATTGAAAACATGTGTTGTGAGGAGCCACGTAATTTTGTCAAGGTGGCGACCTCGGTGCCAAACAGCAATGCAGGTGCTAGTATCGAAAGATTTTCTAAAATACGTTTAAAGGTTAGACTTCTTCAAAATAGTGATTTTGTTATTGTCAAAGGCATTGCAACGAGAATGATTAAACACAGTGATAAGATTGAGAGTATCTACTGTTTTTTGATTTATCATAAATATCTGAAAGAAACAATAATTATTTCTTCTTTTATTTGTTTAAAAACTGATAGATTCGGTAATTTCACCTGCACATTATTACATAAGATAAAAAATTATTTACTAATTTCTGTGCATAGCGGCCTAGAATTAAAGGCATACTACAGCATTATAATCTTAAGAGATCCTGCCTTGTTGGATATTAATAATATTGATCTTCCTGCGGAAATCACACCTCTTGCTAGCTCAAACAAGCTTGGATGTGGTTCATCTCTAATTAGAGAGGATGAAATTTTACAAGGTGTTACATTCACTCGAAGATAATCTGTAAAATTGTCATAAGCCACAATAATTATTATTAATCATGTGTCTTTTAATTTAAAGAAACGGCAAGGTGAAAGCCTTGCTATCTTTAGCTTCTTGCTCAAGCGAACAATAAACTTCCACACAACTCAAAGCTCGGCCACATTCCTCACGATTCTGAAAATTATGTGGAATAGCTGCCAACGGAGAAAGCCGTAGAGCGATCAGCACCTTGCAAATCCTCAACAACAGTCCCAATGTCGGTTCCAGCCAACTATTAATCAAGTGTCTGTTTTCCATTGTTAAAAAATCACGACAGTCGTGAGAACAACGCGGCACAGCCCCCGCCGATCAACTCCAATTTGTTAATGTTCTTTCATAACATTGTAATCAACCTAACAATATTACATTTAAATAATGCTAAATATGGAAAATTGTGCTCCAGTTTCACAAGGTGAAATTCTAGGGGCTAAATTTTGTCTGGGAAGGTGATCTTGTGTGAGCCAGTTTCAGTTTTATAGGGATTAAATTTCAGCCTTTAAAGAACTATAATGATGTTTGGTTGAGGTTGCGAAAGCCTAGACGTGCGTCCACCCGCATCGAACTGTTATCTGGGTTCTGGTCAATGAGCACAAGGGCACTTGTCACTGCAGATATCCTATTATTCAAGTATTATGAAACCACCTGCGTTACCGAGGCGATCATAAAGTATTGTTTATTATAACAAGTTTCTTTGGTCTCTTTCTAAGATAGTTAAAAGTTGCATCCACATAACACTTCAGAGATATTTTCAAAAAGAGCAGCCAAAAAGCTCCGACTTTAAATTTTATTATAAAATAAAGCTGTTTCTAATAGTGTGAAACTTAAAAAATTTGCAAAATTAAACTTGCTTTACAGATTATTGCAACTTTTTGGCGCTTATTAAATTATTATTAATTAATATTTAAAAGTATTGAGGAAGGTTTGGTAGATTCATCAGAAATTTTTTTACATTGATGATTGACATTTGTCGAAGTAGTTATTACATGAAACTATTGAATGAAAACTATACCTAAGCACACATTTGTCAATGTTGAACTGCCATTTTTGAAATATCTTTGAAACTTCACTTAAAGCGCCTTCAAAAATATGTAGATATAAGTTTAGAAAAAAAAAAGAGACAAATTAATGAGAATTATTCTTAAGACAAAAATAAATTTAAAGTTTTATGATTCCAATATTATGGAAGTATAAAACTTACTAGACACATCGTTTAGGCCGCATTTTCCAATTTTCAAGTTTTGAGCCAACCTTTAGACACAAATTCTTGCCATACAATTTGAAACTTTCCTATTACGGCACTTTAAGTATAAAATGACAAAAATAGCTATTTGTGCAATGAGATAAGAAAAGTCTTATTTTTCTATTCTAGACGTGATATTATTTATCGAAGAGCAGCCGAGATAACAAAACACGTCGTGAATGGAAAAATTACTTTTCCTGACGAGTTGCACACAAAATTTTGTGAAATTCGATCAACATTTCTTTCAATTTTAAATGTTCCTTGGATGCATTGATATGACAAACAAAAGTAAACAAAGTGAATTTTGAAACAAAAAGGTAAATTTGTGTTTCGGTGGTCTTATTTCTCAAAAAATGTCGGATGATGAAGATTTATTAGCATCTTCTGATGTTGAATAGTCAGCAGCTTTGGCACGTAATTTATTATTACCCGAGAAATCAAAAAAGAGATACAAAAAAGCGTATAACGAGTTTGAGAACTGGTGTTTGGAAAAGAGGGTTAAGGAAGTTAATAAAGAGGTATTATTGGCATATTTTGAACAGAAGTCAAGAATCCTCAAAGGTTCTACATTATATGGATCATTTATTATGAGTATTATTGTAATTAATATACAAGATGTTCCAAAACTCAACGTCACCCCGTAGAGGGCTGATAGTCCTGCTCATTACTGACCAGAATATTATAATATGACCTTAGTAAAAAGTCATTAGTTTTTGAGATATTGGGACTTTTATGAAATTCGTGAAAATCGACACCTTAGATCAGTTTTTAGAGTGTCACAAGTTTAAATTTCCATATTATATTATTCTAAATGTGGTTACGTAACCCTGAATAGTCCTGTCATTGATCAAAAGACGAAGAAGCATTACTATCTTTGGGAAAGAAAAAAAGATTTTTGACTGATACATGATTTATTTTTTTTAATGACCTAACTTTGACTCTTCATACTTTTGAAAAAAATACCACGCTAACTTGGCAAGTTATTCTAAAAGATGGCCCATTTAGTGTAGTTTTTAAAATGGTGTAACCATTTTCTATGTTTTGCATTAGAAAAAAAAGATATTTCTATTTGACTGCAAAAGGAGCGCATTGTAAAATTATTTTAATAATTAGAAAATTGAGTTAAAACACGTGTTAAGATGCAGTGACAGATATGTATTAAGAAATAAAAATAAAACAAATAAAACTTAACGGATGTGTTCAAACTGCCTGCCACCAAGTCGAGTGCAAGAGCGGCATCTTCTTAAAAAACGTTCTTTTATCAGTCTTGCACTTCCAGCAGCATTTATTTATTTTGCAACTTTTGCGATGCGTTCTCTCAATTCGTTTTCATTATTTACTGGTGAGAAATTATTTGAACCAAACTTATCCAAAGAGATGGATCGGCCATCGTAGTCCCATTTTGTGGTCTCCACGGTCTCCAGATTTAAATCCATTAGATTTTTTTTACTGGGGTTAGATCAACGAAAAGGTGTATTCAACATCAGTAAATAATGAATTAATGAAAAATAAATTGAGAGAACGCATCGCGGAAGCTGCACAACAAATAAATGCTGCTGGAAGTGCAAGACTGATAAAAAGATCTTTTTTAAGAAGATGCCGCGCTTGCATTAGACTTAATGGCAGGCAGTTTGAACACATCCGTTGAGTTTTATTTGTTTTATTTTTATTTCTTAATACCGACAAGAAACCCATTCCTCGTGCTAGTGGTCCGGGCGAGGGATGTATAAGGGTCACTCACGTGTTTGTGCCGTGCGTGGCGATCTGTGAGGGTGGATGAGGGGATCCTGGTGGTTGAGCCCGCCCTAGGGTACGCCTCAGGTGGTGGACAACACACCACTTTGGCCCGGATTTCAGCCAAGACAGGCGGTCAAGGCCTATCCCGACCTTGATCAATCGGCTGTGCTGTCCCGTCAGAGGGCCAGCAAGGTGAGCTTCTGGGGTGAAGGGGGCACACAGTCGGCCGGTGGTCTCTCTTATGAGGTCTGCCGGTTCGGCTTGTGTGTTGCTGATCCTTGAAACCTTTATCTTCCGGGTAGCCCTGGCGTCGCGAACCGACGTCCCCTGGTTGGACTCCATGGTGGGTGGGGAGCCCGGAGGATAAAGCACAAAAACCATGTATGGATACCAGAAACAAGGAAATAAGCGACGAGGTAGTAGCCTCACCGTTGCTGCTTGCAACAGGACCCGGTATCCGAGAAAACGCAGTGGCGCCGCTCAAAGGAAGATGCAGAGGGAGCGCCGGGCAGAAAAGACCCGGGGCACCTATGCCGTTCCGACTGAGCCTGAACCAGCTCCAATAACTGCATCGGCTAGCAGCACAGTCGCCGGTTATAGGGGCAGACCTAGGGGTCACAATCGCCCTGACTATAAACCGCGACAAACGGTTTTAAAAAAGAGGGACCGATCCGACGGGTCGCACGGCCCTTCACCGGGAAGTAATCTCCCAAAGGGAAGGGTGCCCAAGCCGAGGAGGGTTCCTGAATCAAGGAGGGGGCCTGAACCAAGGAGGGCGTCTAAACCTAAAGAGGAGAGAAGATCTGAAGGTTCGCGTGGTCCCTCGTCGGGGAGAAATCTCCCGAGGGGGAGGACGTCAGAACCGAGGACTGAATCCTTTGCACCGAAATCAAGGTGGAGTGAAATGCTGGTCAACCATCTCATGGTGGCAATCATTAACAAGCAGAGCTAAGACACCGACTCTCTGGGGCGATTAACGGCTGAGCAGGCGGCGTTAGTGGAAGGCAAGCTGAAGTCGAACATGATGAGCATGTAGAACAACCTCGACGAACGGCCGGCCCCAACGTTCCGCGGCATTACGTACTCACAGGAGGTCTTAAAGATCAACTGTTTAGACGATATTTCTCTGGCCTGGTTAAAGACAGCAGTATCGGAGCTCCAACCATTATGGGAAGGAATACGACTGGAAGTCGTACCGGCCGATCAACTGCCAAAACTAACCAAGACTACGCTCTGGATACCGAGTCCTCCGGCTGACAGGGACATGATCTTGGGGGCTCTGAAGGCTCAAAACTCTTGGGCCAAGGTAGGAAGCTGGATCATCTTCCGCGATGCCATCAGGGAGGCCCCACAGGGGCGTGCTCTCGTGTTTGGTGTGGTGGAGGACGTGAAGGCCAAACTCCTGGCACGGGAAGAGAAAATATGCCTAATTTTCAACCAGCTACGAGTACGGCTTCATGGTGCCAGAGCCAGCGGTAGGCAGCTGCTGAAAGTCCCTCTAGAGATGGAGGTTCAACGGAAGTTACATGACCTGCCGCAAGCCAAGCCTACTACGGCAATAGAGGAACGGGAACCTGGGCCGCTATAAGTGAACCGGGCATCCCCTCCCCCCTTCTGGACACCTCCCATGGCAAATAAGGCAAAGAAAGGTAAATATTTTACAAATAAACCTACAACACTCTCGAGGGGCGACGGCCATGTTATGCCGACACCTCGACAGTGGGAAGGATACCATAGCTCTCATCCAGGAGCCCTGGTGCATTAACGCTCGGGTCTGTGGGTTGGGAAATCTAAACGGTACCGTACTTACCGTTTCTAATGTTGACAGGCCTAGGACTGCAATCTATGCTCCACGGCGACTACAGGCCAACCTGCTGACGGAATTCTGCACCGGTGACCTCACGACCTACGGGTCGGCTGCGACATAGGAAGAGGCCAAGAGGATGTAATTATAGCATCGATTTACCTGCCCATCGACTCGCCCGGTCCGCCTCCCAGCAGGGAGATGATGCAGCTGGTGGAGTACTGTGAGACAGAGAAAAAGCACCTCTTAATTGGATGTGATGCCAATGCTTACCGTATTGCATGGGGGAGCACGGACAACAACAATAGGGGTATGTCACTGTTGGAATATCTTTATACCACTAAACTAGACATACTTAACAAGGGCAGTGAGCCCACCTTTGTGACGTCGAGATGCCAAACGGTAATCGACGTCACATTGACATCGTTAGATATATCCAGGTCAATCCTAGACTGGCGTGTGACATCGGATTTATCCATGTCGGATTACAGATGGATAAGTTTTACAATAAAGTGTTGTGCAGCGGACCTGAAACCGTTTAGGAATCCCAGGCGGACTGATAGGGACCAATTTATCAGGAACATAAAGGTGGGCCTGGAGAACGGCCAACTGCCACAAGAGATAAGAACATCTGCTGATGTCGAACAAGGCGTTTCTGTCTTCAGAACCGCGATAATTTCAGCTTTCGAGACGTCCTCTCCCCAGGGAAATCTGAAGAGTCGAGGCCGTGCAACACCATGGTGGTGTGCCGAGCTGGATCGGATGAAAACCCGGGGCCGCAAACTCTTCAATAAGGCTAAGAAATCCAGAAGTGCAGAAGACTGGGAGGCTTGTAAAGAGCACTGTACAAAATGGAAATAAGACAAAGACAACGCGATGCATAAAGATCCTTCTGCAGCGGAGTCGAATCTACTGCATCAGCCGCCAGGCTGATAAAAATTCTATCTAAAGACCCTAATCAACAACCGGGCAGTTTAAAGCGGGGAGATGGATCTTTTACTTCCACCCCTGTAAAGACTGCTCACGAATTGCTGATAACACACTTTCCGGGATGCACCCTGGTATCCGATCATCGATGGCCGGACTCCGCTGCTTCGCAGCCCTGTGAGGGGGACTGGGAGGTGGCGGCCCAAGTCGTGGACGCCAGGAAGGTGAGCTGGGCCATAAACACCTTCCTCCCATTCAAGTCTCCGGGTGCGGACGGCATATATCCTGCGCTGCTTCAGTGGAGCCTGGATGTTTTGCTGAAAGACATGGTGCGAATCTTTCGCACGTGTACCGCTTTGAGATACATACCGCTGGAGTGGAGGGAGGTAAAAGTAATCTTTATACCAAAGCCGGGTAGAGCGGACTACTCCCTGGCAAAGTCCTATCGGCCGATCAGTCTGACGTCGTTTTTTTTAAAAACGCTGGAGAAATTGTGCGATAGAGAAATTAGAGATGTAAACCTACGGAAAAATCTATTGCACCCCGGGCAGCATGCTTACCTCCCGGGTAGATCTACCGAGTCAGCGCTGCACGCTGTTGTGACGCGGCTAGAAAGATCCCTAGGGAGTAAGATGTCAACCTTAGGGGTATTCATAGATATCAAGGGAGCTTTTGATAAAGCAACCTTTGAAAGTATAGGACTGGCTCTGGCAAGGCATAAGGTTTTGCCAACCCTGATGGGTTGAATTGAACACATGCTGGAACACAGAGCGGTACAAGTTAGTGTTGGAAACCTGGTCTCGAGAGGTGTGGTGAGCAGGGGGTGTCCTCAGGGGTGTGTTCTGTCCCCGCTGCTATGGGACATAGTAGTGGATGACCTCTTGCAGCGCTTCAACGATGCAGTTTTTCACACGATTGGATACGCAGATGATACTACAATTTTGCTAACTGGGAAGTTTGAGAGTGTTCTCTGCAATTTGATGCAGACAGCACTGGGCATACTTGACAAATGGTGCAACGAGAAGAACCTCTCTGTTAACCCTGCCAAGACGGAGATGGTTCTGTTCACCAAGAAGAGAAACATAGGGGACTTAAAACTCCCCCGTCTTAAAGGTACCCAACTCCACCTGGCGAAGGAGGTGAAGTATCTGGGATTAATACTTGACAGTAAACTCAGCTGGAGTAAACATCTGGAAGTAAAAACAAGCAAAGCATGTGCGACCTTCTGGCAGTGTCGTCGGGTTGTGGGGAAGGCATGGGGCCTCATCCCGAAAATCCTTTTGTAGATCTACACAGCTGTCATTAGACCTATGTTTTGCTATGGTGCTTTTGTTTGGTGGCCCAAAACCAAACAGAAGAATGAACTGATACGCCTCAATCATCTGCAAAGACTAGCATGTCTTGCGGTGACAGGCGGTATGAGATCTACTCCAACTGCTGCCTTGGAGGTGGTGCTATGCATGATCCCACTCGACCTGTTCGTGGAGGCGTCAGCTCTGGCCACGGCACTGAGGCTGCGGAACGGAGGAATGTGGCATGATAGGGGCAGGGGGGCCCCCTGCGCACTAGCGCACTACAAGAGCGCACTACCTTTAGTCCGTATAGTCGAACCATACTAAAGTTGAGCGAAAGAGTAATCCACAGTGCCACTTTTTCAAAAGATTGAGACCTTTCAAAAGTTTAGTTACAGTTTTTTGATACTTTAGGTATAAGCAGGTCACCTGCATGATGTTTGACATTTTCTACAAGATTCTGTAGCAAAAATTTTTTGATTAGAAGGATGCAAATGGCGTGCATTGAAGGGTAAAGCTAAATAAACATATTGTTGTTATTTGCAGCTATTTTAAACTTTGCTTCATAAAATGCATAATTTGGCTTTTATATTATATTACCAACTCCTTAGAATTAAATTTCTTATAACTCTTGCACGCTAACTTAAAATTTGCTTTCCGTTCTACTTTAGGCCTTCGCCCGTAAAATCATACATCAACAAAATGATAACCCATTACAGACCATATTTCTTAACATAGCATTGTTTTGGGCCTGTATAATTAAAAATTTTGTATCGATGAGTGGTTGTGCGTGGCTGCGCAATTTCCAACATAGATTCTAAAAGATAGAAAGTGCAACGATGCTGGAAAACCCTCCCATTACGCGCGTAAGTTATTTTAATTTGGACAGGGAAATAAAATTCATTGAGAAAACATGATCTCACCACCTTCCACTCTTAATAAATTACTGTAATGCATGGTGAAAGTAGCAAATTAGACCGTAATCGGCGCATTAAAAAATACGTTTGATTTTGCTACTGATTTGTTTTAGTTTTAAATACCTGAAACAATTGCAATTAACGCAGCTACTGTTGTTTTATATTAACTTGTACTAATAATAACCTACGTATTTAGGTAAAGCAAACATCGGAATTTGCGTTATGTTAACAGATCTGCAATTAATTACATGCCGCCGCCGCCGTTAATTGTTTTACACCTGTATGAAAATCTGGTGAAGAAACAAAAGGTGTGTTAAATGCTAGACACGATGTTACAGTTGTGTGCTTATGTTATGTAAGTTATTGATGTGGGTGCTTCAGTTTTAAATTAATTTTGGCATTTAAAACCGGCAAGCGACAAAATTGAAAATATTGGTTTGGATTAGAAAGAAGATGCTTATTACCCTGACGATTTTGCAATCACTTACGATTATTCTGGGTTCATATTTGCGCTGTTTTTACTATTAGAAAGAGTAGTTAGTTTAACTTCCTCGATTTATGTAACGTTTGAGCTTAATTATTATTTTATTGCTAGGCTGGTTTGCAATTACCAAACTAAGTTTCACTACTTGACCATCCTTGGGTTTGACTCGACCAATTTTCAACAACTAGTAAACAAATGGAAGAAGTAAATCTCTAACAGTTCAGTTCAAGACAACTGGAACTGGCCCTGTTGTGACCTGCTGTGAGTAATGTGCCACTGGAAACAGTTATGATATGAGGGCGTAAAAGCATAGTAGATATATAACTATACAAATCGATAAGGGCACATAATGTTTTTGTTTCAATAAACAACTGGTTGCTTTTGTTGATTTAAAGTAACTAATGATGGATGACCGTTAAAATTAAATATGAATTGCGAAAAATGCAATCAATCACGATTAACACGCAATATTTGCGTGCGTGGTGTAGGTAGCAGATCTTAACACCATACCCGATGTAGGTAATTCTATGTTATAAAACGGAGCACTTGTAAAATGCCCAGGAGTCAAAATGACAAATCGACCATTATCTATTGACCCACTCTGGATGTTACACGTAAACAACTTAGCTCTAAATAGCCGAGCGATTTGAGATTAACACACCATTGCAAAAAAAATAACACAATCAAAAGTAATAGTGAAAGAACGCGAACGCAAATGTTGCATTACTTTTCCGTTCATTCCTGTAGCACTGTTGCTGCCTAGATGCCTGCCTAGGATCTATGCAAAATCTTAACACAAAAATTGATCTCGATATACAGGGTGGGGCAATAGTGCGCCCGAGTTCGATAATTTGTAATAATTTATACCCAGGTATTGCAAATTGATCAAATTGCGTTTGATCGCACGTCTAAAATAAAGCGATTATTTATATTTGGCCGTCGTTAAATTATTTGCAATTTATTTGGCAACAAGTTTCTATCCTTGGAAATTGGTTACCTGCAATAGTTTTTATGTTATGATGAAATTCCCAGAAGTTTACCAAACTTGAAAATGTTGCTAAAGCGCCCGATTTAGGTGTTAATGAGCTATAACATTTTGTTTTCGGTTTCAAATGTTCGTTAGGCTGCCGTCCATGTGACACTGTGACGCTAATTTTGTATATTTTTGGTGATCTAACTAATTTAAAATCTGGGCGGAAACTGACCTACGCAACTCACCATGTAGCGTTTGGTACTTTGTCTGCAATGATAGCCACTCGGTTGCCAACAAAAGTTTTCCAACAATAGGGAGGAGATCGCAACCACGCTAGGACTATCGTGGAATCAGACCAAGCGGAGTTCTAAACGTGGAATGGTCAGTTTCTTTAGGGGCGCCACTCGAGATTTAGCGTAAACAAACGAAATTTTAACAGTTTGTTGATGACATTCTGTTCAAAGATAAACCACGGCTGCGAAACCTCGTTCAGAGGCATCACAGAATCCGTGAATTTCGCAACGGGTGTCTGAATGAAAAGAATAGAATCGAGCTATTTTTATTTCTGACATAACTTGTAGTTCCGACTGATACTGAGTCCATCGAGAAATAATTGAAGCTTCGGGAGGGTCGTCCAAATCTATACCCAAACATCAAAGTACCTGAATCAGATGTTTTGCAAATAGGGTTAACGGAGATAAAAACCCTAAAGGATCAAAAATCTTAGCTAATTCGGACAGGATAGTCCTTTTCGTACATGGACGGTTCACGGGTCGTACCGAAAATGAGAAGATATCAGGCAATGGAGACCATTTCAAGCCTAATACCTTGATTGCAGGATCTTTATCAAACGACAGCGACGGTTGGCAAAGTTCGGGGTTTAAATTTTCCAGGAGACTGGGGTAATTTGTAGCCCATTTTCGAATTTCGAATCCGCCAGCCCGCATAATCCCAATCAATTCACAAACAACCTCTCTAGCTTGGTTTAATGAATTACAACCAGTCACAATATCATCGACATAAATATCTGATTTCAAAATTTCCGCAGCTAAAGGAAATTTAGATTGTTCATCGAACGCGAGTTGTCGAATAGTCCGTAAAGCTAGAAAAGGAGCAGCCGACACTCCAAAAGTTACTGTTTTTAAACGAAATTCTTGAAGCGGTTCTTTCGGATTGAATCTCCAGACAATACAATGGTAATTTTGATGGTCTTTCTGCACTAAGATTTGGCGATACATTTGTTTAATGTCAGCAATAAATACAACCGAGTGTAAGCGAAATCTTAACAACAAGGAAGAAAGATCTGATTGCAGTTTAGGACCAATCAATAATTCGTCATTTAGGGAAGATCCGTTACATTGTGAGGAGGCATTAAAAACGACTCTCATCTTTGTGGTTTGAGAACGCAATGATGTGGGATAAAATGCTTCGCATTCAAGCTGTGCGAAACAGGGAGAACTTCTAAATGTCCACTATCTAGATACTCCTGCATTATCTCACAATAGTTGTTTTAAATCGAGATTTTGCGACAAACGTCTCTCGAGGAAGAAAAAACGACGAATAGCAAGTTTACGTGAGTTCCAAAAATTAGGTTCCGGACCCTTGAAGGGCAAAGCGACAATATAACGCCCAGTACCGCCGCGACGAACGGTTTGAGTATATATAGATTTACAACGATTTTCATCGGACGTAAGTGAATGCGATTGAAGAATTTCCTCGAGTTCCCAAAAACGTTTTACAATCTCCGAGAGAGATTCCGAAGTTGAAACAAAAAATGAATTTACCGGCTGAGAGGATGAGCCCGTTTTACCGGTGATAATCCATCCGAAAATGGTATTGAGTGCAACTGGTTGCAATGGCGTACCACGAATTTGGCCATCCATAACGATATATGGATAAACGTCGGCTTCCAGAAGCATATCAATCGGTCCAGGAGTACTAAAGTTTTGATCTGCGAGATGCAGGTTGCAAAGATAGCTCCATTGAGACGCATCAAAATACATGTTAGACATGTTGGCGCAAATTGATTTTAATATTAACGGTTCTACAAAGACGCTAGGACCAGATTGTCCTTGAGACGATTCCGCCGCAGAATTTCCCAAGACGTTAAGACGCACCGACGAATGCACCCTAGATAGGTGCAATCTTTTCAGGCAAGTCTCGGTAATGAAACTAGCCTGACTGGCACTATCCAGCAAAACTTGTACCTTCTGAATTTGACCATTACCATCGGTAATATCAGCAATTGCTGTCGATAACAAAATAGCGACCGATTATTGGTTATTGGTTAACGTTAACGTATTGGTTAACACGCCATTTTACTTATTAGTAAAGTTCGACCGTCCAAAAACAGCGACCGATAGTGTCGAGGCGATAAGGCGACAAACCAAAAAACGACTAACTGCGGAAAGTAGATAAGGTTTGCAATGAAACAAATTCGATTAACAAAGCAAAATTTGCAATTAACTTCTTGAACGGGGTTTAAAACGAAACAAACGATGAATTCTGGATGAATCCTGTATGGATCACGATAGATCCGGCTCGAAGGACCAAAAAAATGTTAGGGTTTTCCCAAAAACTATTAATGGGGAAATCTCCCCCAACACACAAACGACGCTGGTTGCAAAATCGAAAGGACTTGCCTTAAAGGAAGACTCTCGCAGGCTCAGGGGGTATATTGCAAAAATGGTTGTACAACACAAAATTCGTTTCACAGTTTTCTAAGTTTTTGAGTCTACGATACGAACTCTATACACTCTCGTACGATACTGTTTTTTTGGAATGAGTGGGAGGTAAGGAAGGATGTTTTGGCCGTTCGGCCTGGCAACCCAAAATACACGATAATTTCTAACAATAATTTTGGTCCTTCCGCAACCGAACAAAATAAAAGACCCAAAAATAAATTGTTTAATTATTCCTTAAGATGATCCTCTAAATATAAAGAATAGTAATAATGCTACAATTGGAGAGAAAATAATCTTATTTTGAAACTTACATTGCTTATTTACGTTATTCTTATTCACTTATTATTTCTTCCTTGCAGTTTATGCTCCATTTATGTGCTACTTTTCTAAATTGTTTTTTTTTTGGTAAAATCTCTTTCTTAATATTATTATATATTCTTTGGAACTTGGATTTATAGTGATCTTTACATTTTGTAGCTATTTCAGTAATTTTTGTTCTTTTTCTCTACCATAATTGTTTTATTTGGTTGAAAACTTTTATCAATTCTTTGAAATCTGAGGCAAATTGCATTTTGGTTCTTTTTATTCATAATATAAAATTATGAATTTTATTCTTACATATTTTCTCTCTTTTCTTCCACTTATCAACTTGACAATTTATCTTGTCTGTTTACAGTCATTTTCCGCTTAATTTCTTGCATCTGTCATTTCTTTTTCTCTTCATCATCATTATCATCATGCTACTAAGCTTATTTAGATCCTTAAGTGTCAACCCGATTTCAACTCTCATTATCATTTATTTTTGAAATTTTCTTCATTAAAAGTTGAATGAATTTTTTGGACTTCTGAAATTTGAGTTCACAATCATTTATTAGAAAACAGTCACGAAAATTTGTGAAACGCCGACGTTGTCTTTCAAAAGTAAGCAATTTTCTTAAATGTTGGCAAATTCGACATTGATGGACGCGTGCTTGAAGTGCTGACCTCAAGTGAAAATCGTGACCTGCACCAACGATCGACGAGCCACTCAAATTATCACATGTTGCGCTATCTTAACACATAATAATAGGATTCTTTTCCTAATTAGTTGTCTATGTTGTGCAACAAAACCTGATTACCCATAATCACGAATAGATTTACATATATTGGACAACATTAACTTGAACATTTTTTTATTAAAATGAACAAATTTATCTGAGCTTCAAAACAGCTACAACGGAATGACATTACTTTGATGTATTTCTTGTGACTCTCACACGAAATCATAAACTCTTGTGAGCATATCTTTATTTTTAGAATTCTAACATGCCAACTAAATTAGTTATCTATTGTTATCCTCGGGGTGCGTGATTTTGCCACGGCACTGGGGATGTTAAAAGTTACTCCAAAAATAAAACAAAATAACCCTACCTGGACCTAGGGCAGAAAACTCAAGAGAGGGCGTGGTGGTTTGGTGGTCAAAAATAATCCGTCCTGTCGTTAATTACCGAAGTCGGTTTCATTCGAAGTAAATGTCACAAATACAACACAAAAAAAAACAAGGCGACAAGAAAACAATAATAATAATTTATGGATCAAAAAGTCCCAAGTGGGTTATCCAGCTTCTCCGGAAACTATCCGGCAGACCCGCTCCCCTACCCCAATGATGCATTTTTCGAATGGAAGAATATTGGCTTCACAGATTTTGCAGTTTCTCCAGATAGTACCCGAGTGCCGGAAGGGCCTTGTTTCGTAATGTATGCGTAATTATGACCATGTCTCCAGGCAGAATCAATAGACCTGTTTTTATGAAGAGCCAAAAATAGCGATACAAACGACGAAAAATATTAATTCCCACTAGGGTTTCAACCTACCTTATAGTGGCGAATTTTGTGGTGTAGTCGGCTTCGGGTGACGGGGTGCTCTAGAACCGAGGTGGTTTCGCACAAAACTATGACTGTCCCTTGCAAGGGTTGTAAGAGAAGTAAAGCAGTGTGAGTGTGCTAAGATGGACAGGAAGTTTAAGACGGATGCTTCCTGACCACCACCCTTCACCACGTCACGTACGTCCTACCTTGAGAAAAATTTCAACGCTATCGCGAGCATACAACTAAACTATTTGCTCGTATAACAAACTAAACTAATTGAAACAACAAACTAACGATCAGAAGAAAAAATTAACTATCTAAATGAGGGTACCGAACAGGCCTATAGTAATGCCTGCCTGAAAAGACTTACGATTCTTAAACAAAAGCTTGCCTGAAGAGACTTATAGCACAATACTTGCCGGAAGGGCCTTAACTAACACAATAATAATAAATAATAAAGGGTAGGTACTCAAGTGAGTCGTTTTCTAGCTGGGCTGTGGTCCGGATGATGCCTCGTAGTCTCGCCGACGTCCCAAAATATAAACGGACTGCATGACTTCAAAATTACGGAGGTGGTGGTCCTAGCTGACTAGCTGTCTCTACTTGGGCTCGTGGTGTGCTTGGGCTCTACTCTGGCCTGGGAATCTCGGTACCTTTTCGCTAAACTAGATGCCCTAATCAAATGCGGCGCATTAGTGATAAATCGGCGGCAGTGCCAAAAGAAATCTAAAGATAAGGTTCACTTTCACTTAAGCAAAACTGTAAATTGGTTGTTGATGGCGGTTTTAATTATCCACAAGGTGCAGCGAAGGAAATGCTTTTAAAATATCCGTGGATGTCACGTAGCCTTGCCTCCGGGGAAATTCTAAAATTCCAAAATAAAATGAATTGTAACGCTCTTACGTTTAGGAGTGTTACACTATACGGTTACAAACAGTTTGCTATTAACCGCCATTCCTCTAATCCAATTGAGTAATAGACTGATTATTGGTCGATAATTCAGCTATTAAATTAATTAATTTTCTAATTAATCAGATCGTTGCGGTTGATTAGTTTCACCAAAATAGCAGACGCAAGCCAAGGTGGAATCAAAATAGGTAGGTATACTTATAGGTAATTTTGTAATTTGCAAAAAAATTCTTTTTGGAAATGTAAAGTGAGAGAATAGAAAAATAACAAATTTTTGAGAAACAAATGTTAAATTTTTGCTCGGCCCTTGACTTTTTGACTTTCACGTTTGAATTTCCGATTTAGATACAGTAACAAAGCGAACCCACATAGACCGATTCATGATGAAAACAAACCTGGGTAATAAAACCGTTTATATGCAATAAAAAATCGTTCATTTGTTAACGTTGCTGCAGACATTGCACAATCGTTACGGTCTAAAAAGTAAAGAAGTCGCCTGTGTTATCAATGTTAATGACTTTCGATAATTGAATTATAACAATTGGAACAAGTTTTATTAGACTGATAGTGCAGTACCGAAATTTTCGGTATCATCATTTTCTGCCAAACAAAATTAATCCGCTTTTGACACTATTAACTTCCTTTTGGTGAATAAATGCGGCCCTATTCCATAATCTCCATGCAACGTTTTTTATTGTTGCATAGAATTCTTCAACAACTGTTGGAGATTTTTTCCTGACCATAAGAAAAAGACTTGGTCAAGCATCAGCGATTTGTCCTATACTCGTAATTTGCATAAGTTGCAACTGGTAGCGTAGTTTCAACAACCAGTGTCACCTGAAATTTCTAATTAAAAAAAGATAACTTGGAACAGTTTTTGTGAATTAACCAAAAATTTTCTGCCATTGCAAAATTTTATTTAGGGCAATTACCGTGTTAGTCATTGTTGCAGGTTGCAGTACCGCCACTGATTGATGGTCACTTAATGAGCAGACCGATATTTAAGCGACCGTGTAAATGTCTGTTTGTTACTTAGGGATACTAGTTAGATACGGTCTGATTATCAGCAGGACTTTTGAGGACGAACTTCGAGCACGTATGATAAAGCATTTCGCAACGCACAAGGCTGCCATATTTATTAAAGTCTCCAAATAATAGATCCGTAATTTTTCAATTTATGTTGCTAAATCTTCATTAAGAAA
The DNA here is from genome assembly GCA_951805265.1 of Schizotus pectinicornis. NCBI lineage: Eukaryota > Metazoa > Arthropoda > Insecta > Coleoptera > Pyrochroidae > Schizotus > Schizotus pectinicornis. Next base: position 16,867,680 of record OX638204.1, on the reverse strand, counting down.
GGTCAAGACTGTATCGAGACGGCATTATTATCGCGATCGTCTTCGTTATTATGAAATTTTTGCCAATTAATCACCTATGTCTAAAGAGACATAGGTAATCTCAGTATTTGATTGGAAAGATGTCGACCATCCGGCAAATGATTTCCACGATGATTAGTCGAGTGGTCCATACTTGGAAGATCATCGATACAAACAAACAGAGACATTTTGTAATGGCGCAGTTACATAGTTAGATTCAATACAAAAAAAGAACTAGCAAAGTTTGTTTTAGTCATCGACATATATTTTGTCAGGATCCTTCTAAGTAAAAAAATCAAAACTTTACTTTCAGTTCTCACGTAGCAACAACTTTCATGTGAATTAAGAAACAAGAACCACAATATTAAATTCAATATTTTTAACCTTTAACACATGCGGAAGGAACTACTACAAAATTACATTGAAAGGTGTAAGGAAAACCGCGAGATTAAAAGTCTAGAAAAAGTAATATTAAAACCATCGATTGATAAGCCAGGTGCGACTGTTTCCTTCGCATACTTCTTACCGAGCTTCTTACAGAATGCAAGCCACTGACAAAAGAAAGTAACGTTAACATACGTTTATAAACTAAGACTTATTATAGATCATCTATATACAGGCTGTCAAAAAAATATGAAAAAAGTCAGCAATACTTTACCTATAGCTTCTATGATAAAATTGAAAAAAATTGTTTATAAACATATGACGAAAAATCTTTCCTAAAGGAGTTACAGGTTATTAAACGTGGGCCTCTGTGAACGGTTTTTATTAAATAACGACTCCAAACTACTGACCAAATCTTACTACTGACGGTTTCAAAGTCGTCAATGGTAAACCATTACTCTTTTTGTGCGTAACCAGTAGAAATAAAAATAATTTAAAAAATTAATCTAGGTATTCCAAACAGAAAACCTGTGGTGTTTAAAGTAACCCCTGTGTGTAATGACTTCTTAGTGTGCTTCAGTGGGTGTAGGCTTGCAAAGAATGTGCAAACGTCTAATTGAGTTGCAAAATAATGAATTGAAAGATGGCGTTTGTTTCTCTCAAAAATAAAAACATATATTGAATAATTTTTTTAGTTATATTATCTATTTGCTTAATTATTTATGTATGTATATTATTGGTACAGTTTTTCGGCGTACCAAATATCGTAATTTTAATAAGTCCCTATGTATACATCCTCTAATGTTACTTGTTTGTTGCAAAGTAGGTTCTTAACAGAAAATTACAATTATTAACGTTTTCACAATAATTGTCAAGGCTTGATGCTTGTGCAATTGTCCACAACTTGCCTATATAACATATAACGTCCAATTAAAAGCTAATAATTTCTCGCAACACAGATCCTCGCAGTGTTTGCCGGTCAAGACAAAATCCATAATTAAAATCAAATTTAATTACGTGACATCTTAATGTCTACTTGTAATGGATCATCTGAATTCGATGAATAATTTATTAGGGATCAATATTCCAAAGTTGATAATTTTGAATAATTAACTTGTCTACCTCTCAATAATGATTATGAATCAAAATTTACATTGCTTTCTAACGTTATGTAAATAATAGAATCAAAACTAAAATATAGAGCAATACTTGATAATTATAGTGCTAAGTTTTATTGTTGTTCTAATCCGCCAAAAAACGAGTTTTATGACTGACAAGTGCTATCATTCTAAGTTTAGAAAACAAGTGGCGCAGCCACGAGTCTTCTAACAGACGAGTGCCATAATTATCTTATGAACGAGTTTTTTATACTATTTTTTTCTATTTTGGACCCTTTATAAATAAATGTTATAAATGTTAAAATTTGGAAAATTTGATCCTGGTTGGTACTACCAAGATTAGTTAAAATATCAGATTCGAAATTGCATTGTCTCGTTTTTGACGGTTATTCATTTTTGGTGACTAGTTCTAAAATATGGCTCAATTTTAGGTGCTACGCCAGATGGATTAGTTGGTGATGACCTTATTGTGAAAATCAAATGTCCATCTTCCGAATTCAAAATGAATCCAGAAACTGCTATAGTGGAAAAGAAATTAAGTTTTAGATATACAAAAATGGGGAATATGATTTAAATATCAATGATAAGTGGTATTACCAGGTGCAGGGTCAGCTCCATGTCACTGGAAGAAAGGGTTGCATATTTGGGGTATGAACGGGCAGTGACTTTGACATGAAAGTCGAATACATTTTGAAAAGAAATGATTTTTGGAAGGGCAGAATGCAGCCAAAGTTATGTAGTTTTTATTTAGACTGCATTCTACCAGAATTAATAGATCCAAGGCACACAAGAAATTTACCAATAAGAGAACCCCAATATATCCAAGAAGCTTAAGAAAGTCTGAAGCGAAAAAAGAAAAAAAAGCAGGCCTCTAAACTAAAAAAAACTTGAAAGAAGACAATTATTTAACAATTGAAATTCGTAAAAAATATAACAACTAACTATTTAATACAAAATGAAAGACCGATCGCTTACTCTTTAATAACACTGACAGAAGCTTGAAGGAATTATCTACTTATTGAAATGGAAGCAGCTGCAATCAGATACGCTTGTCAGAAGTTTCATCGACATATTAATGGCAAATCTCTACTAATATAGACAGACCACAAGCCTCTATAAGTCATTTTTAACAAATCGGTATCAACAGCGCCAGGAAGACTACAGAGAACTTTTTCCGACATACTGCAGTATTCGCCGAAACAAGTCCTATACAACGAACATAAAATTATCATTCCAAAATTTCAAATACCGAAATTACTCAATGACATACACAGTAGACATCATAGAATCGACAAATCCATGCTAGGAGCAAAATCAAGCGTTTATTGAACCAGATATGCCCAAGATGTCAACGACTTTATCTGATCGTGCAAGATATGCCAGAAAAAAGAATCAGCTAAAGCCAAAAAGCCACTAATCACCAAAGAAATACCGTCGCTACCTTGGCAAATTGTAGGATAAGACATTTTTACAATTGGAATCAAAAGTTATCTAATAATCTGGGACAGTTACTCAGGATTGTATGACTTCAAACGACTCAAACAAGCAAAAAGCTTAAAAGTGATCAAGTGTGTAAAAAAATGGTTCTCGTGCCATGGAATTACCGAAAAATTGAAGATTGATAACGGACCACAATACAACTCGAAGGAGTTCAAGAAGTTTTGTAAAAATTGGAATGTTATCCACTAAACTTCAAGTCCATATTTCCCCAATCAAATGGATTGTCTGAAAAATACGTCTCTATTGCCAAAAATCTGATCAAGAAGTATCAAGCCGACACTATAAAGCGCTACTCAAACAGAGAAACAATTTTTGCAACAACATACTTTGATGACCAGCCCAGAGATTATTTTTCCGCGTTACACAAAGTCATATACCAGCACGAGAAACATCATTAATGTCAAAAATAATTGAAAACGTGTACACACAGGCAACTAGTAAATTTAAAAAGAAAACGAAAAATAGCTCCAGGATCATCAAAATCTTTCACATTTGGCCAGAATATTTTATTACAAAATAGACCAAAACAATGGCTGCTTGGAAAAATATCTACACCCAAATCTACACCAACTGAGAATCCAAGACAATACATCGTAACTACCGAAAAAGACCAAACACTAGGAAAAAACAGTAAATTTTTACAAGTTCGAAATGAACAAGCAACGTATCACCAACCTGAAAACCAAACAGTAGTCAAACTTAAAACTTTTCCTAAGACCACAATGTCTAAAATCGAAGAAAACAACACCGAGAAAGACTCAATCCAAAAGACCTCAGCGAATCTGATGACAGCGAAGACGTCTAAGTAAAGAAATTTAATTAATTGATCTGTTTAAATATATGACATGTTTTATTTTAATAATATGAGAGATGTAACCACAGCCACAGAAGTCCTTTCCATGCCACAAAAGTCTCGAGGTTTTTAGGAAAGTTCTTAACCTCTAAACCCTCTAAAAAGTCTTTGCATTATGAGTTTAGTTGGAGATTGACCAGCTGGTTACAGTTTTTTTTTCATTTGGTAGGAAAATAAGAGCAGTACCGTTGACTTTCTGAACGGTGTCAATAATTACTAATATTTTAATTGCTTGTAAATGTAAAAACAGTAGCTAAGGTGTGTAAACGAGTTGACATTCTTGACCAAATTTGAATTACTTCGCTGAGGAGTAAGGTAGTTGATATCAAATTACCAAATTGATGTTTCAATCGAAATAGAAACGCAACCCGCGTGTAAACATTGTTGGTTTTGTGTACTTAAACAGAAAAAAAACTTTGTTACATCGATTATTTTGTGTGTAATCTAAGCAAAACCATAATTGTAACAAATTTAATATTGTTATGTAAGACTGTTTAAAAGCCATTGGTAGTTTGACTGTACAAGTTTACTGGCTTAACTCGAGACTCGACAATATTTTGATTATGGTTTAGACACTAAATGACGTCACAACTGAAGATGCGCATATTTAACGTATGTATTCTTGCATTATAACAAAGCATGTTTGATTTCTTGATTAATTAGATAGCGTCATTGGCATTCCATTTGGCGCACTTAAACCAAATTTAAGGCGATTAAGTGATGACACAGTATTGTTGGCAGCAAAAGTAACATCATCATGAAATAACGAAACGTGTATCTACTGGAGAAGTACGACAGTGGTAGCAAAAAAATGTTTAAATGTTTTCACAATTGGGTGCAAACCTATCCAAGGAAAATGTCAAATGTATCGATACAATAATACTCATAATAATAATTTTTTCAAATTCACTGAATTTAATGAAGTTCAATGAGTGACTCACCAATCACGAATTCGTTTGGTAATCAAAAGTGTTTTGACATGTTTTTGTTTATAAGACAGTTGTTTTTCTTCTTTTGCGAATGCCAAATGCCTTAAAGAGAAATAACCTGAAGTTGTGCAAAAATGTAACAATATTGTTGGAAGGTATGCTAATTGTGCTGCACGCCCATTTATTTCGGCAATAAGCGGACCACCTTCAATTGCTTGGTGTAGGTTAGTGCTAATCTAAGCTAGAATTTGTTGCACAATGTTTTTATCAACAATTCACGTCCATGCTGGAATTTCTAGTGGCGCTAGTGCAGCGACCAGAAGTCGGCCCCTTTCACCAACTTACTAAATTTTATAGCAAAAGTGCAAATCGAGATACCGCTTTATTAGCTGTTTCATAATAAATGAGTTTGAGCATTTCTAAGCAGAAATACAACGATATTTTTGCTCTCAGCATGAGCGATTCTCAGTCAAGCATTCTTCTTCCAGTTCTTATTAAAATCCACTTAAACTCCCAAAGGAGAGCCAGCTTAGGCCGAAGCCGGCTATTGCATCTTTTTCACTTTCATCAATTCACATCTATCTTTTATTAGCCAAGAATACTTTGAAAAAGCGAAGTCATGGTATAGGTGGCCCAATTTAATAAAATCTTGTTTTTTATATTTGATTTTGTTGTCATCAACAAATTGATACGATCTTTTGTGGTTTTTAAAAGTGCGGTTGGATTTAATGTAGATTGTTGCTTCCTTTTTTCTAAAGACAGCTATTTTTAGTTAAAGTGTCTTTAATTGTGAATTTAAGGAGTCTCCGAAAATTTTGAGAAATTTATGATAAGACGGCAATTCAAACAGTTAAATTGTGTGACAAGGAACGTTTAGGTTATTTATGACTTAATGAATGTACTTTTTAAGTAGGTAAAGCTCCATCTAAAGCAAAAGATATAAATGGTGGGTAGTCACAAAAGCACTCAGTAAACGACTCAAGGCTTAAAATTTAAAAATTTATGTATAATTTAATAGTCGTTTGATATACAAATATTGCAATTACTCGTTATAATTTTAGAAATCGTGATCATAAATTTGATAAAAATCAAAGATATAAAGTAAATATTTTGATACAAAATTGCTATCGAAAGTCAAAATTCACACCGAAAAAAATTGGGAAAACCCGTTACTGCATTCCAGTAGTACCTAGTTTATTTCTGTCAAATTTAAAATTTTTAACTTTATTAGAAATACATTTAAGCGCCGTTGGCTTTCTCTGGAGGACCCTGTATTTTGTTTAAATTTGATCAATGGTAATAAATACTATCAATTTTATAGCCGCTAGAAGTAGAGGTGAGCGCTCAGTATATTTTATAAAAATCATTTTATAGCACTAGTGCCATAATAGTACATTATACTCTTGGAAGGCAAAGTTTACAAAAAGACCACGGGCTTGTTGGCACCCAAACCGAATTGCAGAATAATAATAATTAATTGATTTTTCCATGAGTTAATTTTTCTTATGAACAAACGATAATTATTGTAATTAAACTCCAAATTTTTTGAAAACACTTGATATTGGTTTTTTTAGGTTTTGTAGCCTTGATTTTGACTTTGATCAGAAGGAACATCTGCACACGCTTTCGCGATAAAAGATTGAAAGCATTTGCTAATCAGTATAATAGTCTTTCTGGTTGCGAACTGTATTTTGTCTTATTTCCTCTGGCGACATTTATGTGTGCAATCGTCTACTAAAGTAGATGATAGTAGATATCAGGTATTGGTGCTCATCATACCCTTTTCCTATCCGAACTATAAAAAACATCCTTTTTTTGTTTTTTGTTCCTTTGCCAAATGATCCAGACCATGCATCGTTCCCTAATTTGCAATTAAACTTGCCCCTAATTATTATTTTAATGTTTGGTTTTTTCGTGAGCTTTATTTATTAGTTGCTTTATTTTGCCATTTTCAGTTTAGCATTGATTTTCAATAACATCATTCTGTCAAATTATACTATAAAGTTGGTGACACGTTTACTAAATGTCCCCCAATGACGACACCAACACCTATTCTGTTCTATATTCTCTATCTATATTGTTTAGATAGCCAGAGTAATAGAGGGTAGCTCTTGGTGTGTGGCACGTCTGCGCGTCGGGTTACACTGTACCCGCCACGTCCAGAATATCATTGTTCAGTCTTCTAATGTCTAGTGTCAAATTGGCCTGTTTTCCTGTCCCAAATATGCTTCTCAGGCTCCACGCAACCATGCAAGTTTTCTTTACGCATCTTTACGCACATAGAGACTGTTCCACAAAGATAAATTAGAACCATAGATTTTATTAAAACTACGCCTGGAAGGAGCGTAGCAGTAGTTGCAACTGTTGTTAAATACTTTTCTTCTGTTTACTTACCTTCCGATACTTATTATGACATTTATGGTGGTGATGTGATGGTGAGTTGCATACGCATAGGATGGCGGTAGTTATTAGGTTTGTTCCAACATGTATTTTTTTAACGGTTCCGGATCAATTCCCAAATTGTTCAAAAAAAAGTCAATCTTCGAATTATTCGATGTAATGTGCTGATCGTGATATTGAATCGGTCACCCACGTCTCTAAAACTTGCTATTTAATGTCTTACGTACTACATATATACCAAAACCTACAAGCAATTAGGTACTATAGAACCTATAAATAATATTTAAAATTATTAACTTGATCCAATGCTGATAGTTTTCTGTATTGACCAACATGTCTTTAAACTGGCTATTTCGGGCTAACGTAGTTTGAAGATAATCAACAACTTTCCTACTAACACGAAAATGTTTAAAAATTCTTGGTCGGTATAAAAAACTACGGTTTGTTTTAGAAATGGAAAGTAAAAAACTGATTTTAAAATTTTGTATTGAAATATTTACTCAAGTAATTTTCATTCTTGTTTTTATTATTATTCAGTAGTAATTCAAATTCATTCTCATCAGATTTACTACTAGCAAAAGCATTACTGTTACCTTCAATGTCGCTCATTTTTTACTATTATTTATATTTCTATGAAAATTTCAATTCGGTGAGTACTGCGCTTGTGCGAACTGTTTTTACGGTTCAGAATCGGTTCTAGAACAGTCCAAAATGGAGTTGGAACATCATGTCGAATCATGCGTAGGACGGTTCATTTCTAGTTGGAACAGGAAGATTGTTCTGCGCAAACTCAGTATAATTCTGAACCGATTTACACCAAGTTGGAACAAACCTATTACTTGTTGAACGTAAGTTGAACGTATTTCAGAGACCGATCGATATCTTGAAAGCTTCGCGCAAATTAAGCAGTAGATTAAATGCTATGAAGACATTTGCTGTCGTGTTATCAATTTTGAATAATTTGTTTGGTACTATCAGCCAAAACGTTAAAGGTCCTCATTTATAAATTGAACTATAGTTTGAGTTTTTAACTGAAAAACGATGTAGATGCCTAGTTGTGATTTGCCCGTTTTATGTAGAAGTTTGGGCTGTACATTCCGCGCAAACTCTTTACAACAGCGCTTCTCAACCTTTTTGCATTCGGGCCCCCCTTTACCGTATCAATTTTTTTCGCGCCCCCCTTCCAGTCGTTTGATCAAAACTCTGCTTAAACAGCCGTAATTAGCAATATAATTTTACATCTCTCAATAAAAAAATTTAATTTTCTCCTATATATTTTCTAAATCCTTTGCTTTCTCAATCCTTTGCGCCCCACTAAATATATACCGCGCCCCCCTAGGGGGGCACGTCCCACAGGTTGAAAAACGCTGCTTTACAACAAAGCTTTTCAGTAAACTGTAATTATTAAAATTTTGTGCCACGTAAAAATTTTTGGGGAAAGAGAAATATTTGTGACTTTTATTTTAAAGCGGTATTTTAAAAACTCATATTAAGCCATATGTATTATAAAGTGATACGTATATACTTTTTAAGTTCCCAACATTGTTTATATAGCAAGTTCAAATAAAACTAATGCACTGAGAATTAAAATTTCACAAAGTCAACGAACTATATTTTTTTTGTATATTTTATAATCCTTTCGTTACTAACGTCAATACACCCTCATCGTCCCTTCGGCCAGCTCCTCAAAAGTTAATTAAAAATTAAAAAAAAAATCTTTTATTACATGGATTTTGCCCGCTTCCGTTTTATATAGTAGTAAATAAAATCTTGTACAAAACAATTTTCAAAATGTTATTTTTATAGAAATATCACATTTGATGCTGAAAGTGTGGTGTTGCGTCTCAATTGATTAATGGGAGCTGCCGTGTCTCGTTAAAAAAAAATTACCCCAACAAATGTCAAAACTTAATAATAACAGCATTGATAAAAAGTTACTTCAAACGCCACTCAATTAGGGAAACAGGTTGTCTTTTAACACGACAACGACAATTTCTTGTCCGTTAGTCCAGCTAATCGGACGTCCACATCTTATGTAGTAAGAACGTTATTTTTCCTGGCATGTCAAGGCGATATGTCAAGGTTACTCTTGGCGAACGCGCTGACCCCTGTCCAATTACAACTAACAACATGAAGTTGCAAAACTATACCTTTTTTTTGGAAAATTTCGAGAAAAACCTACGGAGAAGAGCTTCGATGTTTGTTATTGAAATGGTTGGCAAGTTATTGTCGACGCCGGTCTACGTTCGTTTCGCAAGACGACCTGAATGGCTGACAGTACAAGGTTGGCGGCTTGCAGTGACCACGGGTCAACAGGTCAATTTCGGAATGCCTCTCGCCATGTAGAAATGCCGTCCAAGAGATGGCATACTCACAGCGCAATGATAACGCTATTTTTAGTAACATCGTCATAATTAAAGCACTTTTTCACCTAGTTACAAGTCCACGTTCCATCGCTCAAGTCACGAATGCTAGCACTTCCATCAGATCTTAAAATATGCTGTACGTACCTATTAACAGCGTACCGCTGGAAACACATTTATTTAAACTTTTGAGGCGAACAGGAATAATTTCCAAAAGTAGAAAGGCCACGAGGCGAAAACTGACCACCTTTGGCAAATTTGAAAAAAATGATTGAAGCTCGATTAGGAAAACTATCTCTTAACTAGGTACCTACTTAAAAAACTTTGTTATCTCACCTTTTACACTGCTTTTTGCAGCAAGTAAACTCGAGTCCAGATAATGTAAATCTCTGTTGAGATCGTTATTCGTTTGCCAGCTTACCTACCAGTTCAATTAATCAAATCAGTCATCATGTATAGGTAAGAAATTCGTGACCTGACGTGTGGTGTGTTCTGCTAAACTCGAATCAATACCCGGAGTCATGATAACGTTTAATTTATAGTTTCTAAACATTAGTTTTTTTTCGGCAAGAGTTTTATTAGAACAGTTTCAACACTTGCCAAATTCGTGTCCAAATTATTGTAATTTACGATCCGTCCATCGTCATCCCGGTTTCACTTTTTTAAGACCTCCAACAACGCACAATGCCTGTTACAATCGAACTCTATCAAGTCCATTTATGTACAGTGGCCCACATTTCGACGTATTTTCTATGATTTGTTAATTTCCGTCTTTTTATCGAATTAAATTGCAACAAGTTTGGCAACAAAGATAACAACACGTTTCAGGATATAATGTTAAACATTGGGGTTACATAGCAGGGTGTAGTTTCTGTTTTGACGCAAGCTTCTTTGTTCATAAGTAACTTTCTAGAATTTCGTTATGGTAATTTAAGGTGAATGATCTGCTTTGCAATGCAAGATTAAATCCACCCCTCTTTGGTGACGGAGCGGATGAGGTCCAATTCGCTAAAAGTAGATGATCTAACCCATCATTAAAGACTTAATGAAATTCGCTTATTTGAAGAAATTGAAAAATTGAATTAATCCGGCTTGGACGAAAACATGCAAGTTGATTCTTCTTTGTGTGGTGCACCAGCTCTATCAAAGCGTAAAGTTACTCGTACCAGTGTACTCTGTAACGCCACCACATGCGGCTAACGGTTAGCTCCTTTGCGGCGGCTGGGTCGTGGGTCCTCTGAAGGTCTCGTTGAGCTTATGGGCGCCAGCAATTGGTATTTACTACCAATTACGGAGGGGAAGGTTGAGCAAAAATAAATAAGTGTCTAAACAAGACGTGGTGGTTTTATTACAGAAGAAAAAAGATACAAATAAAAGTTAGGAAGTGAAGAAGATGTTAGTCAGACGCCTAGCGGATGATGGTGGTCACTGGCGATACCCGGCTGAAATACACTATTGCGCGGCTAAACCCAACAAAATCGAATAACGAGCTCGTCTTACAAAAATCTGTCAAGCCGCACAAATACGCAAAAATCAAAAAGGTACTCGCCGGGATCGCTGGAGCTTCCGCTGATGACGTCCTGGGCGCTGACTGAGATGAAAATAGTAAAGGGTGGCACGATGAAGATGAAGAAGACAAAAAGACGAAGAGAAGACAGGGGTTCTCCAGGTCCTGGACTTTAATCGGGGCTTGAGCTGCCCTGCGTTCCGGACTGGCCGATAAATTCCCCCAATGTTGGTGGTCTCGAATACTGGTGGTGGGTTTCAAAGACCACAAAAGCGAAATTGACAATTAAGGGTAGCTATGGACCTGTGGAGAAACGAGCATGAGAGAGGGCTCACTCTCTTTAAACAAAACTTACCTCAAAATCTCGTCCCCACAGACACCGACCCACACACCTCGAGGAACCTCACCAATATGCCGTTTATCAGCCAGCATATCCGAAAAAACGCATAAAAGAAAACATCGCAACTCAAGGTACCGATAACAATCCAAAACCATAGAAACGAAAAGAACATTAACAGAAAGGACGGACACCTTTGAGAGACCCCAAAATCGCGAACATACAGCCATCCCAAAAATGAACCGTTACAACTCTATGATACGAGAAGAACCCGAAACTAAGATAAGTATAATTTTTGTCGTAAATATGATTTTTGGACGATTTTACAAAAACGGTTGTTGTCGTCAATTAACGCAATACCAAATAAATAGATATCAAAAACTAAAAAAAAAATTATTAAAAATTTTCAGACTACCAAAAGTTTAGAATTTCTACAATAGTGTAAACTGCACATCAGTTGTACTTGTACAGATATCTCAAGATTACTGGAGCAGATCTTAGTGATGCATTTTTACAACCCCTAGTATAATATACTAGAATAAATTAATATATGAATTCAATTTGGTTGATAACTAATGGAAAATAGTTAAATACTCTTTTATTGGGTGATCTGGAAGGCTAATTTTTAAGACTATCACAATCTATGCACAAACTTCGATGGTTTCTGTTTAAAAATTTTCGTACGGAAAGTGTACCTATAATGTCATGTTAAAACCACATATTGTGCACTGTAATAAAGATAGACCTGTTAAACAAATAATAATTTAAAGCAATCAACTATAAGTTTTGATTGTGTACTATGTCTGTACAAATTTCAATTTATCGTGTATTTGACATTTATTCGAATAAAGTTATTCGAAGTAGTGATTAGCTTTTTAGGTACTTACATACTAAATTTAATTTACAGCTGTATTAAAAACACTAATAAGTAATAAACACATATTTATTAATTATTGATAAAACAGAAGCAAGATCAAAATCTATTAGATATTTATGAATTCCCCCCGAAAATAAAGGACCTTTGAACGAATCAAGATCTTTGACTGGTTGTAAATCCTTAGCTTCGTCCGCGAGTATAAACTTTTGCTTTCGGTATGAGGTAAGTTTTGCACACAGGATCAAAATGCGCTGTTTGCTCTAAATAACAAAAATCATTAGTAGTAAAGTCAATAGGACGCGATTTCAAGTCGATATTTGCGCCGGTCGTAAGTTCGTTTTCCAGAATCCTCATTGGTACAAAACTTGCAATCGGCGCAAAAGTTGCCTTCTGACCACCTGTCATTTTTCTGCAAAAAAACTTGTACCTACTTAATAAAGCTAAGCATAAGATTTTTTGAACGTACAACATTGATTAGGTCAATGACGCTTTTAATTGAGTTTTGAAGTTTAACGATTTGTTGTGTCATGTGCATGAGGTAGTCTTATGAAATTAAGATAACGCTCAGGTCTTGCTCAGTGAATTGACCATACGGCAAATCCTGCAAGTGGGATTCAGGATTCTGGATTTTTGATTGAGGGTATGGGGTCCAAAAGACCCCACAAATGGGCCCGTTATACCTCTCATCGAGTTTGCCGCTCCCTCTCCCCAGTTCAGCCCTCAGTCCAGCAATCACGGTCCAGCCGACTTTCTCGACGAACCAGTGTAGGGATCCTGGAAAAAGCGATTGCGATCGAGTCGATATCTTTACGATTTCGGTCGCTTTGGAGGGAAGGGGTTTAGGGGAGGATCTTTTCAAAAATGCGAAACCAATCACTTTTCAGCAATTTGTTAAGGTGAAAAGACTGAATTTTCAAACTACCTAACCTAAGTATCGTGAACGTAAACCTCGTGGACCACAAGTCTAATTTTTTCGAATGCATTTTTAAAACGTATTAATTAGCTCGAGTGGAACACGCATGAGAATAAAATTTCCGGAAATAATCAACGCACTAGGGATATTATAAGTGAAAATCGCAACGACAGAGACATTGGTCTATTATATCATTATGATGTCATTATTAATAAATAAATAATTTTGATTGGCTGAAATAATTTCCACTTATTAATTTCATGCAAGGTGCAAAAATTTCCAGGAAATTTTTACATTGTCATAGAAACGACATCGAATTCTATTTTTCTATTGGCTATTTTTCGGTGTCTTGCGATTTTCATCAAAATGGATACCAACGATACATGATAAGTAGTACATGTGCAAACATTCGGAAAAATTGATCATAAGAGTCAAGAGTTACGACAATTTTCAAGAACTCTTCTTCCGTTATCAACCGTTTTCGAGAACATGTTTATTAAGAAAAGCCGTTTAATTTTTTGATTTTATATCCGCCTCTTAAGTTTGTAACAGTTATTCCGGGACACTATGTATACAAAAATTGAGATATGCGTATGAATTCAAACTTGCGTTTCAATCTGACAGAGTTAGAATATAAGCTACTGTATATTATGAATCCAACAAATTATTATAAATGTAACAAAATTTGTGGAGGATATTATTTTGGTATAGAAACATACTTTATGGTACGATTGTACCTAGGACTTTTGTTTACAGATATTTTTTCTGAATGTAATTACAAATGTCCAAGTTGACTGGGATATAACGTTTATTCAAGGAAATAATTAAAATGTTTGTCGACATTATGATTTTGTAAAATTTGCAAGCACGTTTTGAAGAAAAAATTCAAATAATCTAGAGATCATTTAAAAGTGGTTTCGGAAATAAAAATTGTTATTTTTTACCTACAAACGTTATAATATTGGTACATATTATGAACAACAAGATAAAGATTATTTAAAAACCCCTTGTTAATCTCCAAATAACGATAAATATGCAATACCCAAAGAATCGTTTTTAAAGCAGCACGTTTGGAGTTGTAGAAACGATTTCCACTAAGAACAGGTAAACTTGGGTGCCGGAGGCTATAACCCTTCCACTTGTACCTGAAAATATTTGAAAATCTAGCCCCTAAGCCGTCATCTACCAATGCCATTCATAGGGATGCACCTTCGGCACACCAAAAAATGCGATAGCCTCTCGGAACTCTCTGTTTAACCGATTGCGACTCGGTTGATATCTATCCAAAGCAACCGTTTTCGGTTGCTTAGAAGCGACTCGGTCGTAATCGCTTTTTCCAGGATCCGGCTACTGAGTACCTGAGGACCAGACACGGTGGGGTATCGGCAATAATGGCCATACTCGGCCAGAAGTCCCACAGTATGGATCCTCTAATTTCTAATTGGTGCGAAACATAGTACGTGTTCCGCCGTCTCGTCCTTCTCATTGCAACCGCGACACGTGGGGTCTGTAACGACTCCCATTCTGTTTAGGTGCCCATTTAGCCTACAGTGTCCTGTTCATACTCTCACTAGATTTTGCAAGCCGTCCCTGAATAGGTCCCTGGACAGGCAAAACTTTGCAGTCTTCAAGTTTTGACCGAACCACTACATTTTAAGATGGTTCACACATAATAATACACAGTAATTAATCTTCTTTATATTTACCATTTACAGTTTGATTTCTGATACTTATAGCATTGGAATTTGCTACTACTCAAGTCGATTTTGCAATTCTCAATTTATTGCTCTTTTGCTTTGGTGTTTCACAGTAAAATTTTATTTTACTATAATATTGATAATATTGGTAAAATCGTGGTATTGGATGACGAAATGTGTGTCGATTCAACAACAATACAGCTAATTCGACTACACCATCGAACAAAACTATGATGAATATATCGCTGTTCAAAGATCAATAATAAACATAATAATACCCTTACTGTGGTTGAATAAATCTTTATTATTACCAAATAATGCAAATTCTATGCAAATGCGTTTATACAACAAAACTTATTTGACGACTAATTAATAAAACATTAAAGAACGAGTGACATAAGACACATTTTATGGCACGAGTTTACAAAACGAGCCGCATAGCGGCAAGTTTTGTAATAAACGAATGCCATAATTGCTTTATTAATGGGTTTTCTATACTATTTTTTTTACTTTGAACCAATTTTAAATAACCACTCGCAATTATAAAATTTTAAAAATTTGGTCGTTGTTGGTAGTACCAAAATTAAGTAAATGTCATATTCAAAATTACTCGTAAATTGTTTCATTTTGACGTTTTTTGATGTTTTAATGACAATTAAGATCGCAACTATCAAAGTGAAAAAAGCAAATTGCACTATCGCTATTACGAAACCCAAAAGCTATTTACAGCACTATTTTGAGTGTCGTAATAGCTTTATTATAGAAGCAAATTAGAAACAATTATTTTTGGGCATTATGATAAAACTTGATAATGTTATTAATTTATTGAAGTTTTCCTAGCTTACCTGTGAACCGCCCGCTTATGTACGAACAATAAATAACCTGATAAAATACAACAATCCTGATAAAAAAAATACTTATTGCAAAATCAGCTTGCTACTTGATTCCACTATTTTCTGGTAATTGCCACCGATAATTGACAATTACGAACAAGAGGTATCGCTTTTAACTTGTCTGGATAACGATTCTTTGATTCGAAATTGAAAAACAACTTAGGAAATACTTAATAACAGTATGTCAAATCTAAAAGTTATAGATCTTTGTTCTAGTTCAGTCGTTGATCGGCATGTTCAAGAAGTTCGTGTACTTTTGAAGCCTTGATTATTGTTTATGACCAATTTAGTTATTGAATATGCAAGTATAGGGTCTCTGGTTTTGTTTACGCTAAGGTTCGAATTGACGATGAGAGTAGGTGATTTTGTAACAACTTTCATTAATTTGTAAAAATTAAGTCATTGTCAGATAATTTATTTATGAGCCGACAACAAGCCTGTATTGAAACCAAACAACTTTTCTAAGAAATCAACTCACTAACTGTTATTCAGGTTTGAGTTAAACTTCAATTTTTGGCAATTTGCGACTACCAACTTTTGCAATAGGATGGCACCACCTGGTGCGAAAATTCACTGAAAATGTGGGGGGGGGGCAAAAGAAAAATGTATGGATGAGTGCATGTTTGTAAACCATTATAACAGGTGTCCCATTACGGCTAATGGGACATCTATAGAGGGATCGAATTAACATGAATAATAATATTTTGTTGAAACATTTCTCTTTAGATAAAATTGTATGAAAATCAAAATTTGAAATAACTTTATTTTTATCAAATTCTAAAATATGTCGTTAGCAGTAGTAGGTTAGTTCGACTGTTACCCACAAGGTTAATAAAAAATTTGCGGCAAAATAAAATACTTTTTGCACGATAAAAGTTTCATAGGATTTTAAAATCCTTAACCCTCTATAAAGCAATAATAATAATAGAGTTAACTATAAGATAGAGAGCAAATGTGAGAGGTTGGTTAAAAGTTAGAAAAATTTTGTTATAATTAATCTAAATATCTAAGTTATTGTGTGCAAAAAAGTCTGTATTTTTATGTTCTTACTATACCACCCTACAATTCAACACTCAACACAAGAGATTATTCCAAAAATGAACATTAATTTTAAAGTAAAAATTTAAAATTTATATTACACAGGGTGAGTTCTTAAGGATGAGGACCAGATTTATCTGTAATCCTATTTATTCCACATCAACGGAGAAAAAACTTTATTACGGAGATACTTTGTCAAATCAACACTGAAAATATTTTTAGCTTTAAATTGTTCTTAAGCAAGACACTATCGGGAGTGATTACATAAAATAAACTACTTCTCAAAAATTTTAAATGGTAAGGTATATGGAAATGTACTTAAATAGAAAGCTCGTCCAGTAAGATGGATTTATTAAAAGTTCAAGGATCCTCATGGTCAACTGTTGAGCAAAGATATACCTACTTACCTTACAAGAATAAAATAGTCGTATCTTTGTTTCAAAAAGCGTTTTTTAGAAAACTTTGATAGTTATGTAAAGCTCTTGAATGTCTTCCATGGAAAATACTAGTCAATATGTTATTTCACTGTTCATCTACAATCCGTAATTAGTAATTAGTAAGTACTTTTTATTTCTATTTTACTATTATTGTAAAGAGGTTGAAACGATAAAGCAAGTACACAAAATTTGAAGCCTCTAAGAAACTGAAGTCAATTTGTGTGTATTTAAGTAACAAAATTAGTTTCTTCTATCTATGGATATTCAGGGTGATTCACTTAGACCGTGCATTAGAAGTTTTTCAACTTCCAGTTGGATTAGAAATTTGAAACTTGGGAGGCAGTCATAATCAGTCATGCTCATTCTATCTAAAATATTTTGAGTTCTCTAGCTATACAGAATGTGCCAAAAGTCGGTATCAACTTTCTTATTTTAAATGTAAACGTACCATTTTTTCTACATGGTTCGATTGGTCTTCCAACTCTAAGTTTTCATAACACTTGTTATGTGAACTTATCTGACAATTTTTGACATTATGTTAATTTATGTGAAAAAAATGGTCGATGTGGTAGCTTACGAAGAAATTCGTATCTGACAGACGGTTCAGAATTTATAAAAACCCATTTATAAAATACTTAGTTCGAAGTGCAGACTAACTTCTGAAATCTTAATGGTGGTTCCATTTTGTACCATATGGGCGCAGACAATTTTCAAATATTGCAACCAAAAATGGTCAAGAAGTCATTTTTTTCAAATAGCATCTACTGTTTTTTTTGCTCCCTTTGATGGAAAATTGTATTTTGGGATAAGTCACTTCAGCATTCCCTATATCTAACTTCATCCCCTATCAAATTAAAAATTAAAATTCAGAAATTCCATCAATCTTGCCGAAAGATTTTTGGGTTTTTCAAGTATGCCATAGAAACAAAAGACAATTGCAACAATTTAATTATGAAATGAATACCTTGCTAATAATAGGCAAGTAGAAATAAACAATCGTGGAGAAAACAGAATCATAATAAAGTTTAAGGAATTAGTTTGAAAATGAAAAATGAAGAGAATAACGGAATATTGGACAAAGAGAAAAATGTAAATAAAGAACAATGGGACCAAGGAAAATAACTTAATTGTGCATAATTTTATGTAAGTCAATTTATTCTTAAAGACATTGTTAAAAAAAAAGAACTTAGTAATGTTAATATTGGGCACAACTGTCGTGACCTTAAGCGCATCCAGCAGAAGAAGCAAGAATTAGCAAACCGATTGACCGCAGCAAAATTGCGTTGCGACCTTTGCCTAATGATCGGTATGCAATATTAATGCTGTAAGTTTCCGACATAACTCGCTATAGCAGCGTGAAGAGGTGGGCGTCGCTCTAGAAAACGACGTCCTTGTATGGCATTCGGGCGCCATCACAAGCAGGTTGGGGTCGCGTCCATTGCATCATTCAGGAATTTCAGTAAAAAAACAAACTCGAGAAAACCGAACACTGTTTATAAAATTTCGGGGATGGATCGCATTTTAGCCAATTTCGATATTACGGCGACATTACGTCGGCGTGTTGCGAAATTCCAGTGATTAACCGTTAAGAAATCGACAACATATGGACAACGACGAGAGTTTATGACGTTTCACTTTTACAGAAATCATTATTAATTGATTTGGTTACGGTTTGGATGCATATCATTGGTTAATTTATTGCGATGTGATTAGAATCTAACTTCGCTTAAAGTGTGAATGTAATTACTGACAGGCTGTCAAATTTTATTATTGTTTTTGTATGTCATTAGGAGTTTACAAAGAGCTGCCATAAAAACGTTTTTTGCGGGCTAGGTTACATTGGTAAACGCATTTGCTTCAGGCGAAACGAAGAAAATTGCTTGGTGCGAAATGGTGGATGCGCCGAGAAAATTCCCCTATGTACTGTGCCTTGTATACCATGTTTCCCAGCGCTACTGAAACATAGGAAAACAGGAAATTATATTTTTTTAAATTATATCTGCCCAGATAAAATTTGGTAGAAATAAACTCCACGCGGATTTTTAAAAAGAAAGGAACGCTTTTTAAAAAATTAATTGTTGGAAAGGCTAAAAGAAGATAAAAAATGTTGCATTGATCGGGATTTAAACTTAAGAGCAACGACTTTGCTATCACTTGCGTTTTTTTCCCACTGTATGCATTTTGACGTGTAGAGATTAGTTCTGTCATTTTAGATCACTACAAAAAAGGAAATAGAAAGTGCAAGCAAATAACCCAGTTAATTTAATGGAAAGACGCCGCGCGCATGCATTGAATACGCAGCTGATCCACAGTGGTACGCTCCGCCTTAATCCAGTGTCGTATTCACCAGGTTACTATTTCACACGTTGTTACTTCTTACTAAATAAACGTATTAATACAGGCTTGGTTTTTGCGCGCCAGTATGATAACTCAAGACAATATTCATAATGTTTGACGCAAGATCAATTGCTAGTATTCTGCAGAGTAATTGCACTACATCATTTTGCGCAGCCGTAGTGAGGCAGATGGGTATAACCCATTTTATGACTGTCGAACAGAGAACGACAATAAGCACCAAAATTTGTATCTTCAATTTTGCAAAAAATACTTGCATATTTTTAGTAACATAATTAAGTTTTCGTTTAGAATATTTAATAGCGAATGGCGGATGATGAGGTTTACAGCAAACTGAAGTCAAATCGGGCTGTTTATTTAATGCTCAAGTAAACATTATTGGTATTTTGTTCATATTAACGTGCTTGCATTTGCATTTAAAAATTTCTTTATTATATCATTTTGATCATACATTACATTAAAAATGTTTTGTTCTTATCTAGCTTACATACTACCAGAAGTATCCCTGTGTCTAGCATAGACACTTATTACCCCGTTTTTTATTTCTTGTTTTGATTACTTAAGATAATTAATTAGCTTACATTATTTTACATTATGTTAAAGGAGGATTTTTATTTTATTACTATACAGGAAAAATATTAGAATCTGAAAACCTGCTTTAGATAATTAAGTATTTGTTTATTTATGTTATTTATTCTAACACATTTTACTTTTTAGATAAATTTTTATACATTTAAAAACTTATCTTTATTCTTACAATTGTGGTTCTGCAAAATTGATGGCACAGTAAATGTTATGGATCTATAAAAATGGACGTACTTTGATGTAGAAATTTATGTTTTATGTTAAAGGGACTATTGTGTTGTTTAACTTGCGTTATATTGTTAATAAGTGGGTTCTCTATAAGGTTTAGTTTTTTATAAAAATTTTCAGCTAAAATCGTTATACATTGCCTAATAGTGGGTAATCCTGTTATTTCATGCAGTGTGTCTACTCTCGTGTATCTATCTTTACCTGTTATTAACCTCAAGCATTTATTTTGGAAAATCTGAAGTGGCTTGATTCTTGTTTTAGAGCTTTTAACCCATATTGAGGCCCCGTAGGTTAATATTGGTCTGATGACAGCAGTATATAGTAATTTTTTGTTTTTTTGGTTTAGGGTACTACTTATTAATAAAGGAAACAATCGGTGTTGTGTATAGTATGCCTTTTTAATTGTTTGTTTCAGGTGTTCATGGAAATTAAGCCTTTGATCCAGTACAACTCCCAGATATCTAACTGTCTTTGTTGGTTTTATTGTTTCATTGCAAATTTTTAATGGGGTTATAGTTTTACTATTTGTAAATTTTCGGCTAAATATGATGTTTTCACTTTTATCGGGATTTATTTTAATTTTCCATTTTTCATAGTATTTTTCAAGTATATCTGAGTGAATTTGAATTTGTTTGTTTGCCGCAATAGCGCTGAATGAGTGAGCATATATAGCTGTATCATCAGCGTATAATGCTGTGTTAGTTTGTTTAAATTTTGTCATATCATTAATGTATAGCGTAAATAATTTTGGTCCAAGTATTGAGCCTTGTGGCACTCCTGTCTCTACTGATTTTAATTTAGATAATGAGTTATTTATTTTTACTTTAAAATTTCTGTTTTCGAGATAGCTATCTATGAGCTGCACTAGATGTAAAGGCAGTTTTAGTTCGCTTAATTTATAGACAAGCCCGGCTATCCAAACTCTATCAAATGCTTTTTGAAAATCTAGTAAGGCCATTGCAGTAACTTTATTTACATTAAAGTTATATATTATGTCATTACAAATTCTTGCAACCTGGTGTGCAGTATTGTGTCCATTCCTAAATCCAAATTGGGCATTTGCTGTTAATTTAAGTTTCTTATCTAATTTGTCAAGTCGTGTTAGGATTAATTTTTCTGCTACTTTTGACATGGTGTTTAATAAACTAATTGGTCTGTAGTTACTTGGGTTTGAGTGATCCTTGTTTGGTTTAGGAATAGGCACAATTATTGCTCTTTTCCAATTTTTTGGAAAGTAGGATAATTTAAACATTGAGTTAATTATGTACATAAATTGCACTATAGCTTTTTTACTTAAATTTTTTAAAATTTTGTTTTCTATTCCATCTTCGCCTGGTGCCTTTTTATTTGGCAAATTTTTAATTACATTTTTGATTTCTTCGGGATACGTTAAGAGTTTCTTTAATTTTCTTTTACTAATTACAACAGGTTGGTTTTTAATTGATTTGAATAGATCGAAAATTGTAGTTTGTTCTTCAGTCATTACGTTTGTGTCAGTTTTATGTATTTCTTCAAAAGCATTTGCTAGGTGTTCAGCTTTTTGTTGATCCGTAATTGATATCATATTATTTTCTATAAGGGTGGGAACAGGCGTTCTCTCAATTTTTAAGGCTTTTGTTAATTTCCAGAGATCATTTCTGTTTGTGTTTAGTGACTCTAGTTTTTGTGTCCATTGATCGTTTTTAAATATGCGTATCATTGAGTCTACTTTGTTTGATTGTTCCTTTAGTAAATTTTTATAAATTACGTCTGCCGTTTGTTGGAGCTTAGCTCTTAATTTGTTTTTTATTTTAATTTCCTTGGTTATGTCTTCTGGGAGATTATTTATATCTGATCGAATTTTAATTGATTTGGAGGTTTTTGATTTTGCAAATTTAATATTTTCAACTAATTTAGCTACTTCCAAATCTACTTCTATCGGTGATCCAATATTAGGGTTAATATTAATTTTATTGTCCAAGATCTGTCTGAATATTTTCCAGTTGGTATTTGTGTACGTTGTTATTATTTTCGTTAGATTTTCCCTATGATTTGTTGTTATTATGGTTGTTATTGGATTATGGTCGGATGATAACTCAGGGTGAGAGATAGGAGTTGTGATATTTTGGTAATTTTTATTAATAATTAGATCTATTGTTGAAGGAGATGTACCGTTAGGCGGGTAATTGGTGTGCGTATTTGAAAATATTATGTTTAATCTATTATCATCTGCGTATTTTTGTAGTGTATTGCCCCTAGTATCATTTCTATTACAGTTCCATAATTGATTGTGAGCGTTAAAGTCTCCCAAAAGAATAACTTTGGTTCCCAGATCAAAAATTAAGTCTAAATCCGCCGTGGATATATTTATTGAGGGTTTTTGGTATGCTCCAGCTATTACTGTACCGTCATATAATTTAATTGCGATTGACTCTAAGTTGTTGCATAAAATGTTAGTGTGTTTAAATGGTATGTCATTTTTCACCAGAATTAGTACTCCTCCTGCATTTATTGTGCCATCAGCCCTATCCTTTCTAACAATGTTGTAGTTTCTAACCTTAAATTTGTCTCTACGTGTTAATTTTGTCTCTGTGATTATGAGTATATCAATCTTGTGTGTGATTAAAAATTGTGTTAATTCCGCGTGTTTGGGTTTCACGCTATTTGCGTTCCATTCTCCTATATTTAGCTTAAATACCATAAGAATGAATAGTTTTAGTAAAATTTAAATATGTTGTAAATTTATCTTGACTAGTTTCGCAGTTTTTTAGTAGCATATTTAGATCGCGCACTGCTGCAAGCATTCTATCTATATTAATTAGTTCGTGCAATTTTGCGAACTCTCTGTTTAACTCACAGAACTTGCCGGCTTGGTCTTCATGGTTGTACTTGCCTGGAAGTTGGTCATTGGAATTTTCCCTACCTTCGTTTTCTTCACCGTTTCTTTCCATTGTGTGTTTTGCTACCTGTCCTAGCTGGGGTTCTTGGAATTGGCTGGTTGCTTTGACCGATTCCGAGGAGGTCGGAAAAACCGATAGACTATTCCTTTGTTGTTCTCTGATTTGCCAGATGTTATTTTTGGGAATAGGCGCTTCTATAAATTGTGGGGGATGTCTTTCTCTGCCAGCGTCGTCTCGTCGATAGGGTTTTCTGGTGCTATTTGTGTTCTTTTTCTCTTCAATGTTGTTTATTTTACCTAAGTACACAGCACAGCTTGTGCTATTTGACATGTGACCTACTTCCTTGCAGTTGACGCATTTTAGTTCATCATTTTCGTTCCTGTTGCACTCTTTGGTTAAGTGTGATCCAGCACATTTTAAGCAAGCAGGTTTGGCTCTGCAGTTAGTTGTAGCATGCCCCCAGGCTTGGCATTTATGGCACTGAACTATGGCTTTCTTGTTTATTAATCTCTCCCAGTAGATGCGCGTGTGTTGGATGACGTGCGTCTTTTGTTGTAGAGTTTTAAGTGTGACATCACTACTTGTTACAACCATGTACATCGGATTGATTGTTTTCATAAGGAACACTTTTTGTGCTTTTATGTTATTTTCCTGTAATTCCTGCAGGATGTCCATTTCTTCTATTTTTGAGTGTAGTCCTTTTATAACAAAAGCATGAGTTTTCTCAGATTTCGTTGCGTATGTATGGAATTCATTTTCAGGTGATTTTTCAAGTTCTTCGAGAAGAAGTTTGTATTCGTTCAATTCGTTTACGTATATTGAAGTGTTATTTTTTGTATATTTTATGTTAAATCCTTGTTTCACTCTCTCCTTTAGATAGTTTATTAGTTGTACGTGTTGCTTAGTCTTACCATGCATTATTATTACTGGTGGTTTTTCTGCTTTTTTTTCTGAATTTCTTGATGTTGATTTATTTGCTGTTTGGGATGTGGTACCGCTTTCCTCGTGTTCCATTAGTTCTTCGTCGCTGTTGTCCGTGTCCTCGTGATCTCTCAGAACTTCGTAGGGATTACTTAGTTGTATTTCTTGTGAGTTTTCAGGGAATTTATTCCACTTCTTCTTTGTTTTCTTGTTTGCTGTTTGTTCATCAAATTCCGTAATGTCTCCGTTATTTTTCCTTTTATTGGCTGTTTTTAGCTTTTCCGCTTTTTGGGATTTGATGAACGTCGGTAACTCCGACATTGTCGGATTATCGTTTTTAATTACTTCTTTAAATATCTTTGTTGCACTGTCACCACGTGTCACTATATTATGTTCAACAGCGCGGTTTCCCGCCACAGTTTCGTTGCTTTGCTTTAACAATATTCTTAGTATTGCAGTTCGCACTGATTTCTAAACTTTGTTGACTATTTCTAATTTAACAGATTGTCACTACACTAGGATTAATTTAGAACGCCACTGGTGGCTTTGACTCACTGTCTTCGCTCTCGAGGCAGGTGTTCACTCTACCGCTACCTAGTTGAGACTAGCATTAACGTGCTTGTTAACTTTCTTCAAAGTATCTAGCGCTGAAGTAGCTATCGTTACATATTATAAAGTCAGATATTTGTTACCTGTACGGAGCTTTTTTGAAAATACGAAATGCATTTTTTCTCTTTTCAATATGTGCCCCTGCTAACAAAAAATCACGTCAATGCATTTTGCTGACGTTCTACAATTACAAATGATACAGCTAAGACGTTACTTATAAGGCCTTATGTTCTGAAGAAACGTTCTGACCCGATCACTTCTAACTTCTTAGATTTTGACCTTTGATTATTAAGACCTTTCTAACCATCAATTTTACATGAAAGCGTGCCACTCCCTTTTAGAATCCGTGTGGAGTTTTTCGTTTTTACCGAATTTTATCAGGGAAGATATAATTTACGAAAATAGAATTTATATTTTTCCATGCTATTTCCCTATGATTCAGTTGCGCTAGCGCTAGGACTAGGACACCCGGCATAAGTTGACGGTTGAAAGAATGCAGAACGCCTACGACTTATTTGTGCATTGAGATATTAGATGTGTACTATCTATCTTCACCGGTCCACCATGCTTTAGCAAACTGTACGGTTACCAGACATTAATTCTATGACACAAAGTGAATCTTACTTGCCTAAGAAGTTTGACTATAAGAAAGTTTTATGACGTACGGTCTTTTAACAGTTATTGTTAGAGCCCGTTACTGATCATTCACCCTTCAAGTTTCTGAGTCATGCAGGGCCTCAACATTTACCTATTGCCTACCCCTTGCTAACTACATCTACAAAACTTCTTAGTTTTGGTTTGAAAAGTTGTCCCTAAGATTTCTTTACCCACTGAACATACATTTCAGTTAATTGAATTTTTTTTTTCGAGCTTTGCCAGCTTATTTGGAGTGTATTTAATTCAGTGTTATTATCGCAGAAACCGATTCTGCATTTTATGGAATATGATAAAACTAAAATAAGACCGGTATAGAAACTGAAAATTATGAAAGAGAACATAAAAGTAACATAAAGGGACAGAATATGATATAAAAAAATGAACAAGCATAGTAGCAAATCCGCCAACTCCTGGTTTAGATTATTTAGCAACGTAAAATACATAATCAATTAAAGAAGTTTGGAGTGATAGATAAGCAATTTTAAAGGAATCATTGTGGTTGTTTTCGGCACACAAAGTACCTTTGTCCATCTGATTTAATCAAATCAAATCTTGGAAGGACGTGACTATACAAAACGACAATAAGGGGGGCTTCCACAATTCGTGCACATGAGGTCTTACCTAGGTGATGATCATCAGGTGCACTGCTTGGTTCAATTATATTGTTCGCAACACCCGAGAAACAATCAGCCCGATTATGGTGGCCATCTGAATTATCCCGAACATCCGAATTATTCCGATAGACGAAATAGATATCCGATACGAGTTACGATTACGGTGACACCATAGGAATCGGAACTTTAAAAATTGACACAATCGGAATTATTTAGACACTCAGCCCGATTATGGTGGCGATCTGAATCAACCCGATATCGGAATTATTCAGATAAATCGGAATTATTCCGATAGTTTTGCGTGTTTGTCGATTTTTGTATTACGGTGGCACATCTAGATCCGATCTGATCGGAATAAAACCAGATATTGGAATTATTCCGATAATGTCAAATTTGCGATCGGAATCACCAGAAATCCCTATTACGGTGTCGTTTTTTAGTCGTTTTGAAACCGTTAATTTGGAATTTTTTGGCAGTTTTGCCGATCTTTGTAGCAAGAGATATTTAACCTTGCTATAAATTCAGATACTAGTGATGATTGTTATTAACATGGATCTTCTTTATATATTGTTGCTGGATAATATTATAAATGAGAAACAAAGATAAGTTTATTACTTTTAGTCTTAAACTGCAAACATTTAGATTAATTAAATAATGAAAAGTAATAATAAGTGATCCTATAAATTTGCCTGAAAATATTTTTAAAGAAATTTATAGAATCGCAAAAGAAGTGGCGAAGAGGTCCCCTTTATGAAAGATCAGCAGCACAAAACTATTTTTATTTTCAAAAAACTATGCGTAAAAGCAAGCAGATTATGGAAAAAGAACAATAATTTAAAAACACACAAAAGATTTAAATTATTTCAGAAAATGAAAACGAGGTTGACGAAGCTGAAATGGTAGCTTATCCACAACATTTTCATTATTTAATTAATCTAAAAGTTTGCAGTTTAAGACTAAAAGTAATAAACTTATCTTTGTTTCTCATTTATAATATTATCCAGCAACAATATATAAAGAAGATCCATGTTAATAACAATCATCACTAGTATCTGAATTTATAGCAAGGTTAAATATCTCTTGCTACAAAGATCGGCAAAACTGCCAAAAAATTCCGACTTAACGGTTTCAAAACGACTAGAAAACGACACCGTAATAGGGATTTCTGGTGATTCCGATCGCAAATTTGACATTCAGATAGCCAGATGGCGCGATGTCTGGTTTGGTGTCCCAGTGTCTAAGATTTTGGGGTAACACCACATGTGTTACACCCCTACTGGGTTCGACCACCGATTGCGCATATTGTGGAAGTTATAGGGAACAACCACGCGTATTTAAGAAGTATACAATTACCACTAGCTATTAAAAGCTTAAAGTTAATAATTAAATAACTATGATCAACGACTACAATTAAACTAACTATGACCGGTACCGAACAGTGGTGCAGGAGTAAATAGTGAACATGGTTTGTCTACAAATAAATTTAGAAAAGACGAGACAATTGAAGGTGATTCTTTTAAATAAATAAAGTTGTGAATCAGAAAAATATCAAAAACGAACCACTTTTGTTTGAAGCGGCAACTAATTCAGACTTACAGTTTTATAGTGGATTATACATTAGGGTGTTTCAAAAAAATCGAATATTTTGTTTTTTTCAAATGATCGGCAAATTCTGTCAGAGAATGCTAAAATAAAGACCTCGTCAAAATTTGAGCTCTTAATTTAAAGATTTAGTGGTCGCGGTTCGCAACTTTCTATTTCCCATTTAAATAACATAAGAAATAAATATTTTTAACTTTAGAATTTTATACCTCTGGATTGAATGAACTTATGGCAATGACCAATTCAGATTCTTATAGAAAATTTAATGCTCTACAAAAAAGGTCTCATATAATTTTTCCATAAATTGAATCCTTCCAGAGTTATTCAAGGTCAAAGTTTAATTTGAACCGATTTTTCGGGTTTTTCAACTTTTATCATTATGTAATAAAAAAATATCACACATTTATATCTCAGACATACGGAAGGTAATAAAAAAAATGAGAACAAATGTTTAACGACAAATTATAAATGATATTCTAAAAAAAAGGGTAGAAATTAAAAATAATCAATTGTCCAACTGTTATATTAAGGCTTTTTTATTACAATTAGGGTACATCTCTCTGTGCTTTTTTACAACTTGTAATAGATACTGAAAATCTTCTTCATTTTTTGTTAAAGTTTGATTGTACTCAGTTAATAAGGAAACACCACCAGTAAGCAGTACAAAAACAAGTCAGCATAAAACTATCTTGAAAATGATAAAGGTGGTAGATAATTGATAAATATGTATTGTAATTAGAAATTTTAAGCTTGCTCTCATAGATGCATAAAGTAATATTTAAAAAATTGTGATGGTTTCAACCGATGACGTTTTTGTATTTAATTGTGTGAAGATATCAGTTTCACTTTTGTTCGGAGATTTGTTAATGATATTACCATTCTCGCATTGAAATGTAAACATTAATCTTTTTTAATAATCCAGATACTGAGTTGATGTGAATACTTGTTGCTTATAATAACGGTTTTAAGAAAAAATAATTGTTAGTTGCGACATGTTTGTAACGCAATACAATAATTTATTAAATTTAATTGTGATGTTTTCCAAAGTTTTTTTGTTTGCAACTGGTCGGTTACCAAAGAATTATTTCCTTATTTTATTATAACAAGTTGAGCAATGACCATTAACAAATCAAACACCGAACAACACAATAGAGAAATAGTAGTATGTAGTACATACAAGCCAGTGCTGTAATTGATTATAAATAAATATTAAGCTATTGCAAGATGCTAAGCTGCGTCTGTTACCACTTCATAATCGTAGAACGAATCAATGTTGTCAATTATTATTATCACAAGTAATTAAACAAAACTAATTTCGACCATGAAACCTTAATAGGTTCTTTGATCCGGATCAGGTTTGCAAATTTGTAAGTTTGATTTTTGATCTAACTTACACTAAGTTTCCAAATAATAATTGTGTTTTGTAATAACCACAAGTGAACCACTCACAGATAGTCATAGTTTGATACTATTCCTTGTGAGCAGTATTCGTACCAAATATATGCTCCAGTGACATAGCTTTTTTAGGAAAAGAACATAAAGCCTACAGCAAACTGTTATCACATAAATAATATCTTTAATTTTTATATTTATGCCGCGAATATATAATGCTATTTTAGATTTTCTTTACTAAAAACTGCAAAAGCAGCAACAGTTTCCATTTCTTGATACTGACTGATATTTTCCATAAGTTGAAGACAAACTGTGTCAGTTGATCATTCAAAATACAATATAATGATAAGGCATAACCGTAGAATATTTTTAAAAATGATTGTCGGGGTGGGGTTTTAATTGGACACCATGACAACACATAAATTTAAATGGAATGAGAACAACCTCTCTTTCCTAATAGTCCTATCAGAGAGGCTTCAAATATGTTAAGAAAGATAGAAGATACCTTAACAAAAACTTTTATCCAAGTAGAGTACTGTTGTTTATATATTTTTGGCATAAAATACTTCTAGAGACGAAGCACTTCTGAAAATACTTGGGCTCTTCTTTTCCTTTTTCTGTTTCATGATTTTTCCGGTTTTTTTTTATAAGTGCCAATATTGCTTTTGAATTGGGACAAAATTAAAATTTAAAAAATGGTTAAGGGTTATATTTTCTAAATTTTATTATAAGAAGATAAAAATCTTTACCTAAAGTTTCAATAAAAAAAATATATTATTCAAATCGAGACAATTTTTACAAATTAACTGATTAAAGCAATGTATGTTGCCCGAATTATTGTTATCTAACGCTATTTTTTCTAAATTTTTGTAATTTATGGTTTTTCTCTATTTTTTGTCAACCTATGCAATATTATTAAACACCTAATTTAGGTGCTCTAAGTTTTCGTCATCTCACTGACCCATTTCTGTTTTGGTCTACAACATAATTTACGTATGTACTTAATGTATTTTTAAAATCAAACTATTTACTTCAAAATTTTCTTCAAACTTGGTAACAATTCTCTTATTCCACTTACTATAAATGTCATCTGCATTTAACCTTTTAGAGTGGCGGCAGTTCTGAAGACGTCGCCTTAAGTCAAAATATGAGGATGACAACGGAGGAGATGCTGGCATGAACACATAAGGGGAATGAACGCTAACAAAATAGTCCGTACGGTGCTGGAGGAAAAACCGAAAAGACAATGTCTTTCTGGAAAGCTACCAAAAAGATGGCGAGACAGTTGGAACTCGCTATCGCAGGAAAGACAAAAATAAGTAGGTTGCAGAACAGATCCATAAATCTTCTAGAAGAGAAAGAAGAAGAAAAAGAAGAAAACCATTTTCCTCTTATGTCATTCTTCTGCGATAGTCTTTTACATTAATTTCCAAAATTATTTCAATTATTTTTTCGTTTTTGTTTCATTAGTAAATTGACTACTTCTAGTTTCACCCTGAGTACGAGTACAATAAGTTTTGTAGAATAATTAATATTAATATTAACGTTTTGAGCATAGGAAAAAAAGACTCGTAATTTTTGTCAACATTTAAGTAGGTACCTTGTTTCTCTTTCTATACGGTGTGTCCATGATAAAAATGTTAAGAAAAATGATTTCAGAATTTACTAATAAACTACAAATCATGATCTATAAGAAAAATTAAAGTTTGTATTATTTACGCAAAAAACTAAAAGTGTACAAAAATTCAAAGACCATACTTCCGTTGAACTTGAAAAAATGTTTTAGTAATGTATAATTTCTATGACGATATCTTTCCTACAAACTGAGTTATTAAATAAAAACAAAAATTAAAAATTTCCGTTCTTATTTAATATCAAGTTAACTATGGCAACTACGTATATCAAATGTTATTACCCTGTTGAAATAGGTCCTAGCTGAGGTAACATTCTTGTAATTTGATCAAAGTTGCCACTCTTCAAAGAAAGGAGATCCCCACGCTTAACATTCTGGACACACTATATACGCCTTCTCCAAATATATTCTTTTTGCTGGTTTCAAAATTTGCCGTTCCTTTACGGAGAATTGGACAAATTTTTTGACCATTTTTTAAAGTGTAAGTAGAAAGAAAACGAAACTTGTTTTTTCTGCTTTAGGTCTATAATAAAATTGTTGCAACAGCCAAAAGAGTGTTTTTTGCCCACCTTTACGTCTCTTTCTATGTATGCATACTTACCTTCTATTCATTTTGTTAACATATAAACTTGTATTAAATGTTGCAATAATTCGATTTATTTCAGCAATAAGACACAAAATATTCAATTAGCTTTAGTGCATACGGGTCCTGCCGTTTTAAGACACTCTTCGAGGGTATTGAAATTGTTTTTCGTTGGATGACAGCCTCCATAAATAGCCTTCTCGCATTGTTGCTTATCGTGATTCCAACGATAAACTTTTATAGAGGCAAGGCAGTAATGAGGTCCACGGTTAACGCCAAGTTGACAATCTGCAGCAACGTTATCAATTTTGCTTTTCTATAATAGTAATTGTATTTGTTTTTTACCTGATTTAGAAAAAAGTTCTTCATTCGATACCACAAAAGTCACTAGTGTCACAATAACTAAAGTTCTCAGCAGCATTGTCGATACTATAATACCTACTGTTGCTTTTGAATTGTATGCTTACTTTGTAAAATGCGAATTTATAAGTTAAATATAGTGATAGTGTTATCAGCAAATAACGACGTAAAATAGTTATTAAATAGAGTAGTTAACACATAGGTACGTCGTTAAACCGAAGTGGAATTTTGTGACTACTAAAATATATTTTGAAAATGTTACTTAAATACCTAAAACAATGCGTGCTTTTTTCCTCATGTTTGCTAATGGGGTGCCAGGGTCACGTGACGCTGAACCCCCACCTTAATATTTAAATATCTAGTTAACAGCTTCTACAAAAAAAAATTCTTCTTGTTGTGTAGTGCGGTGCGCAATGAGAGCAATAATTTAAAATAAAAAAAACTAAATTTTAAATTTTTAAATTTTAATTTGGAGTGGGGGGGAGTAATTATACGATTCAAAAGTTATTTTGGTGGTGCATAAGAGTGCAATACATTCTTAAAGCAATACGTCTCTTTTTTATATTTTTGTTAACGGTGTGTCATTGTCACGTGACACTGACACCCTGACACCTCATTAATTTTTTTAAATATACTGGGTGTTTCCAAAAAGTGTTCAATACTTTACATACGGTTTCTATGAGAGACAACACAAAAAATAAGTATATAAGCTTAGAGCGAAAAATCCTTTGTAATGGAGCTACAGGCTTCTAAAGGTGAACCGCTGTTAACGGTTTTATTGAATATATCTCCAAAGCCGTCAGTGGTAAGAAAATGAGATTTTGCACAACCATTAGTCTTTTTGTGCGTAACCAGTTGTAATAGAAGTTATTTGAAAGTTAAAACCAAGGGTGTCTCAAACGGAGGGGTCGCGCGGTTTAAAGTATCGCCAAATTTCCTGTGTGTCCAATTTCTAGTTTTTGGTTGTAACATATTGAATTTCCAAGTATTTTACATAATAAAGGTAAGTACTCTTGTTCAGTACCGATAGGATGCACCATTTTTGAATAAAAGTGATTTCATTGTTTAATTGCATAGGACAAATTTCGAATTAGAATAAATTTTTAATTAATAGTGCGCCATGAGCAACGTTACAGCAATTTCATTTTATGTCAGTGTCATTAACAGAAGCTAATACACGAGAGGAACTCTTTCACAAAATAAATGTAGCACGAAATAAATTAAGGCGGAATAGATTCCAAACCCTAAGATCATCACGAGGTATTCCTCGTGATGTATTATTATACGTCGAGCGAGATTGTGTATCCAAAAAAAAAAGAAATTTGTTTGAGCAATTATTATGATAAAAGAAAAGTTACGAATAATACATTCAATTCAATTTGTTTCATTCTTTTTATTTACAGATTGGGATATTCATAGCGCACTATTAATTAAAAATTTATTCTAATTCGCAATTTGTAGGTACCATGCAAAAAAATATTGAAATCAATTTTATTCAAAAACGGTGCATCCTATCGGTACTGAACAAGAGTACCTTTATTATGTGGAATACTTGCAAATTTAATATTTTACAACCAAAAACAATGCAACCTTGAGGCCACTTTCAAAAAAGGCCACTTTTCCGAAAGTTCTTTAGTTCCGCATTTGGCATGGGAAAAATTTTTCGATTATTCTGGAATCGCCAAAGATCTGCGAAAATTTTCCCTTCCTTTTCTGTACCAAAATGAATTTTGCTCTAGATCCGAAGCAATACGATGTAGATAAAGTTGCCTAAGATCTTCGATAAAATGGTAGTTACCACAAATTGGATGAGTTTCTTCATGTTTACCTATAATTGAAGATGTTTCGTTTCAATTCGAATATTGCTGAGAGTGAATTTTTGTTTTGGAGTTGTCACTACTAAGATCCTTTC
The DNA here is from genome assembly GCA_951805265.1 of Schizotus pectinicornis. Classification (NCBI taxonomy): domain Eukaryota; kingdom Metazoa; phylum Arthropoda; class Insecta; order Coleoptera; family Pyrochroidae; genus Schizotus; species Schizotus pectinicornis. Next base: position 16,834,086 of record OX638204.1, on the reverse strand, counting down.
CTCAGAAAAGAGCTCCTCTTCAATTCGATATAAACATTTTTTGATAATGGTAGGTTTTTCAGTCATGTTGATTGAAGTTAACGTTAACGTCAAAAAAAAATTATTTATATTTATTTTATTTTAAAAGGCATTCTTGGTAGTATCAACCGCAACAAAAGTTCCCAGATTCTAAAATTGCAGTTTTTTTATTATACAAATGGCTTAAGGTGCAAAATAGAAAAAAAACATAAAAATGCTCGTTTACAGGACTGTTGTGGCACTCGTTCTTTATGAAACTTGGCCTCGTGCAATAAAATGTGCCTTATATTATTTGTACTTTAATATACATACATATTTTCCTCTTCTTTCTTCCGCCATATTTATACTTTTTATTGTTACTATGTATTTCTATCTTTCATTTACATCAATGCTCGATAGTAAATCGCTTGTCTTAAAATATTTCCAAAACTTGCAATTAACTTTATTATTTTACATGACCCTATTCCCTATTGCCTTCAATTACATCTAAATCTAGTTCTGAAACTACTCCCTGCAGAATGATTTTCAAATCTGCAAGGGGTAGTTTCTTTTAGATCTATACAGAGTGGCTGCGGCGCACCGGACCACACGGGGTTTCAGTAAATTGCCATTTCCTGCTCCCCAATATTATGTTTTTGTAAAAGTTTGATTCCATCAAATCGAAAAAGTTTTTCCGCACAGGTGCCATTAAGTTGTATCTGTATGCCAAGACTTTTTTACCCATAGTGTCACAGTTTTTCAATGGATATTGATAAAATTTATGCATTTTTATGGTGTGTTTCAACAACATACCGGGTGTTCCAGCGCTACTGAAACATAGGGAAATAACATAGAAAGTTATACTTTTTTAAATTACATATATCTTCCCAGATAAAATTTGCTAAAGAAAATCTCTACTACACGGAAATTCTTAAAAGGAAGAGCACGGTTTCATTTAAAATTTATGGTTAGAAAAGCTAAAAAAAAATAAAAAAATGTTGCCTTGATCGGTATTTTAACCTCAAATCTTATATTTGAAAAAAATGTTCTGGCCCGATCATTTCTTATTTCTTAGATTTTAACTTTTGATTAAGACCTTTCTAACCATCAATTTTACATAAAAACGTGTCTTTTTTCAGAATCCTCGTGGAGTTTATTGTTTTTACCGAACTTTATCAGGGAAAATATGATTTATGCAAATACGACCCATAAATTTCCATGCTATTTTCCTATGTTTTAGTTGCACTGGGACACCCGGTATAAATTTCTTTCTAACATAGATTTTAACAAAAATCAAACTCTACCTATACTAGAGGCGATATCCTCTTCCCTCCTTAAATCTTAGAAAAAAACATACTTTTTCCTGAAAATGGGGTCCCCAAACCTTGTTCTAAAAAGTTTCTCGTGATTACGTTTTAAAAATTGGTCCCCGGGGCTTTGCCTCGCAAAGAGAGCACTCTAGGATTCTAGGCCCTTACGATCGCCCGATGGCGTTGTTGTTCAGCATTATTTAACAACTTCCGATCAAACTGTTCGCGAGGATATTGAGTTTCTGCCGAAAACAGTCCAAATTTCGTTCTTTTTTACAATTGCGCTCTTGATGCCTCCCGGGGGGCTAGTAATAATAGCCTTAAGCATATAGCAATCTATCCCCCTTCCAAACGTGTTAATACAGGCCTGGTTTTTACGCGCCAGTGTGATAATTCAAGACAATATTCATAATGTTTGACGCAAGATCATTTCTAGTATTTTACAAAGTAATTGCACTACATCTACTCAAGCAGCCGTAAAGTGAGACTGATGGGTATAACCCATTTTATGACTGTCGAACAGAGAACGACAAAAGCACCAAATTCGTATTTTCAAATTTGCAAAACAAACACGCATATTTTTAGTAATATAATTAAGTTTTTGTTTATAATATTCGATAACGAATGGCGGATGATGAGGTTTACAGCAAACTGAAGTCAAATTGGGCTATTTATTTAATGTTAAAGTAAACATTGGTATTTTGTTCATATTAACGTGCATGTTAACTTTCTTCAAAGCATCTAGCGCTGGAGTTTCTATCGTTACGTATCAGATCTTAAAGACAAAAGTCAGATATTTTTTACCTGTGCGGAGCTTTTTTGAAAATACGAAATAGATTTCCTCTCTTTCCAATACGTTAATACAAAAAATCACATCAATGCATTTTGCTGACGTTCTACAATCACAAATGATAAAGCGGGACGCCCATCGTAATGGCACCTGTTAATCGCAAAACTTGCGGAAAAGCCTTCTCGATTTGATGGAATCAAACTTTTACAAAGATATAATAATAGGGAGCAAGAACTAGCAATTTACTGAAATAGGCCAGTGAGTAGGTAAGAAATTTAACATTAATTCTAACATTTTTTAAACTTTGCCGTGTAATGTGTAGCGAATAGAAACGGAACTATAAAATTTTGCTACTCGATTAAAGGTCGGCATCATTGTGTAAATCGGAAAAATTTAAATTAAGCGATATCTCGACGAAAAAAAATGTAACATCGTTGCAAAACTCGATAGAGTTTTCATTACGATATTCAAAATACACAGCAAAATTTGCAGGAACTTATGAATTAAGCATAATAATTAATTATCATTAATAAACAATTTTTCATCTAACTTTCCAGCAAAAATGCTTGCAAAACTACAATCAATTTGCTAAAATCGTCGTACAAAACTCTGTAAATTTGCAACTCTATTCGGTGACGGCATGGTCTATTTTTTATAATTTACAACAAAATCAAGAGTTATTAACATGTACACATTGTTACTTTTCTTTCGAATCGTTTTTACGTAAATAACTCTTGATTTTGTTGTAAATTATAAAAAATGAACCATGCCCGAATGGAGCTGCAAATTTACAGAGTCTTCTAAGGCGATTTTAGCAAGTTGATTCTAGTTTTGCAAGCATGTTAGTATTTTTGCTGGAAAATTAGATAAAAAACTGTTTATTAATGATAATTAATTATTATGCCTAATTCATAAGTTCCTGCTGTTTATTTTAAATATTGTTAGGAAAACTCTATCGAGTTTGCAACGATGTTACATCTTTTCTCGTCGAGAAATCGCTTAATTTAAATTTTTTCGATTTTTACAATGATGCCGACCTTTAATCGAGTTGCAAAATTTTATAGTTCCGTTTCGATTCGTTACATATTACACGGCAAAGTTTTAAAAATGTTAGAATTTTTGTTAAATTTTTTAGTTATCATGTCTCTATTCACTGGCCTAAAACTCCGTATTAAATCCCCATGGTCCGATGCGCTGTAACCAACCTGTATATCAATAGCCAATTTTGGTTTCTTATTATTTTACAAACTTTTTTTTGTTACGCTAACGAGGTATTAATACTTTGGCTACTAATATAGCGTCTATCTAGGTATATGTTCACAGCCCAATTCGTAAGTTTTCTGTTTTTTTCAAATCCTTGCAAATTTCTATTTATTACCGAGATTGTTGCCATATGATTACGGAGGCAAGCCAATTAAGCGAAAAATTTTTAACCTGAACTGCGTAATTCTTAAATTGCTTCTTGTGAAGCTTATCGGGTTTTTCTAATCAATACAGTTTTTGCCACAACGATTGACAGTTCTGCCAATTGTTTGTTTGCTCTTACCGTGTGGTGCACCAGCTAATTGATAAATACCCATACCTATTGCAAATCGTAAGTTACATATATCTTTATACCTTACTTTGAAATTTAAGAGTTTTTATTGCGACCTCTGTTTTTACAATGATTTTTTAAGTCAACCTAATGATAAGAAGAAATCTGCTATATTAGATATTTTGTGCAATTGTTAGAACGTTTTGTTATTGTTAAAAATTTACACTTCTTTGTTAAAAAACCAAATCGAATTATGAATTCAGCAAGGAGGAAAGTATTGTTTTATTTAAATATTTTGTTGAAATAGAAAGAGTAGTTATGGAACTTAGTGATCCTTTTCGGGGAACGCGTTAAGAACGGATAAAAGGGACGTGAATCACAATGGATGAGAAATTATTAAAAGAACACAATGCAGCATCTCCTCGATGATGATGCCGATGACACAACGACCATCTGCATTCCGGCGCATTGTCTCGTCGACAACGCATTACTAACGATGAACTTTGATAAAAAGCATCCAGTGTTAAGAGAAACCCCACTCTCCGGGGTCTCCGATCCGTGCTTGATGCGTGCTAGGCCACTGACCACACTTTGACTCCGGGTTCCACTTTCAGTTTCGTTGGCGGGTTTGTGCTAGCCGGCTGTTGGTCGTTTCGCCGCCCGCGCTACCGTCGTGTTGTTTTACCATCAAAATTACCATGCCGACGTATTGAACAGTGTCCATCGAATCTATTGGAATTTCCAACTGTGACCAGTTCGTGACCAAAATTCTAATCAATCAGTTAGAACTTTGTAAGTTGTAACTTCTAAAGCTCGTCTTAATTAAATGTGCCTTTAGGGTGATTTCCCTGGAAAGAAAGCGGGCGCGAAAATGATTTATGTTATTCAAGAGGTTGTTTGAATAAATGTCGGTTAATCGATTCGGGTGATACGTGTTTGACCAGATTTTTATATAACTCGTAACTATGTCATGCTTAAGTTTGTTTATCTGCGCGCAAATTGGCAAAAATCAGGTAAAAGTTGGTGCATCAGCGGTGAAAAATTGAAATCAAGTTTTTATTCGAACCGTAGTTGGAGCAGAAAGAATGACATTACTTTGAATTATTACTAGGTGGCTACTAAACTAAGTGACAAATTTCTTTGGTCACAGCTGACGATGACACCTTTCTAACAACGACTTTAAATAATTTGATGGGCAAACTGGCGAGTTACGACCTTTTTACTTGCTAAAACCAATTTTCTCGGAGGTTTGCTTTTTCGTTAAAAATTATAATGCGACAATAATTCTAAAATTTTAAAATTCCGACACGTCATTTGTGATTTGATCAATTCAATCATCAATTTCGTAAAAAAATTGTCAACTGCACAAACACTTAAAGCATGCCAATAACTACAATCACAAGACTAAGGTACTTACCTTGGAAATAAAAATATCGTTCACTTGTCTGCTATTTTAGAATAAAATATAACTATTTATAATAAGACGATTTTTTAATTCATCTTCCTACAATGGTTAATAATTAATTAATAATAAATAATTAATGAACATTAATTTTGTTATATATACATTAGCCAAGTCTGAAATTTAGAGGAATTTTAAAAGTTTAAAAAATAGACACATTTATTTATTTAAATATCAATTTTAAACAATTCCTAAAACATATTTAAATGATTTAAATAGTGGAACGACTAAAAATCCTTGATAATTACAAAATCGGTTTGACGTTCAATAAGTCTAACTAATCAAACTTTCAATTTATTTACTAAACAAAATTTTTAAGTTGTAGGTACTTACGCTTGCTACTGTTTGATAATTATAACTTAAAAACGCGCCTTCTTCTTAGTCAAAAGCAGTTTTTTTTTTATAAAAATATTTAGGTATGTTTCATGCTAGCTGTTGTTCTTTTCTCAAAAGAAATTATGGCAATTTTTTTAACATTCCAAAAACAGTGTCTATATTCTCTCTATCAAATAACACCGACCTTGCTTTCTTCAGCGTCCGTTCACCTTCTGTAGTTGTTTTAGACTGTTTCTTAAATTTAGAGTGGTGATTCTTAACTTCAAGCGTTAGTTTTCAAGAAATTTACTTTATCTTTATTTGCATTTGAAATGTTCCAAAAATTGCGTAGCTTTTTTGTACCCGAATATTTATTTCAATTATTGTATATAGGTACGTTTGTCTGATAATTTTAAACAATTCAACAATTTTTCAGATTTTTTAAATTTTTGTAACATTCTAACAACAGTGGGCAGAACAGTGGACAGAACATGTTTGCCATGTTACACAAACCTTGTCTTTTTCTGAGAGATCTGAGGGGGTTCACTGCTCTGTGATGATTGTTTTGACTATTTTGTGATCAAGAAAATATAAAAATACAGGAAGAAAGAGAAAAGACGGAAGAAATGCTTCAGATAATTTGCTTGAATATCACTTTTATTGTTATATCAAGGGATTTGTCAATATTTTTTTTTGTGCAAATTTCAATAACGACACCACTGAAATAAAAAATATTTTGAGCATGATTGTCTGTCTTGTGCTCGAACGAATCTTTACATTAAAAAAAATATATTAAAAAAAATTGAACGTAAAAATGTGACACAAAAAGATTTCCACATTTTTAGGAATTTTCTGTAAAATAACTCATAAGAATAATGTTAAAAAAAATTATCTCAAGCACATTTTCTATTATTTCTCTTTCTTGTTATATTTTTACATTTTCTTTATCTCATTTAGAAAAGTCAAATTTCTGGGCTTTTTAGAGCCGAATAATGGTAAAAATGTACGTTTCTTTTCTTTAACTTTGACTCTGCGACAAACTTATATTCAGCTGTTTAAAATTTTTTAGCTTTTTCATCATTTCTTTGTCATATCATCGTTTCAACGTTTTACGTTTACTACAATATTTATCTTTACAGTATGTACCAGGTGTAAACAAGGTGTAAATTCCTTTCTGTGAATAGTTTGAATCAAATTGGAGAGTTGCCACTTTTTCCCATTTCACCAAAATAGCAAATGCGACCTTTTTAGAAAAAGTTTGCAGATACCAAGTTATTATAATGTCGAAATAAAATTTGATTTTTGTAAAATGTAATATGGCCAATTTAAGTCTCTGAGATAATTAACAAGAAGTATTTTAGTTGAAAGAACAAAATTTGTGCGACGGTGTCATAATAAAAATAATTGAGTAAAGTGCATTAACTTTTGGTCACGTTAAAATTTAGATTAAATGTGTTCCAAGAGAATTCGACATTGTCCGTAATCGCTTTATATTATCTTGGTACTTATCGACTTCCGCTGCTTTTACCAAGAAAGTTGTGTACATTTTCACCTATGCTGTCATTATTTTGTGATTTCGCCGCCAGATTTTATAGTCATCGTAATTCAGGAAATTAATGTTGTTATTTATTCAATAAACGAATAAGATTCCAATAATAAACGTTGCAGTTAGTGAATCTGCATTTATATTTCCAACTTTCTTAAGAAATTGTTTTGATAAATTCTATTGGAAAATCCAATAGGCGCGTTATATACTGGGTGATACTTTAACTCAGACAAACTTGAAATAGAATTGAATTGTTATACTAATTTAATTTTCTCACAAGAAAAATACTTAATACAAGTAATTGTGAATATATAACATACTAAGCAACAAAGAAAATAAAGTTACTATGTGATTCACAATTTTCGCAAAATTTGAAATTATGCGAAGTACCTACCTACACTTGAAAATATTATTAGTTTTGAAAATCCGAACTTAAAATTTGATCAACATAAAAACTATAGAATATGTATTATGATCATAAAGAACAACAAAAAAAATATTGTTACAGACCCTGTAAATAAAGAAACTACTAATGAAACTTAAATGTTGAAAAACCATGTTCTTATGACTTATGTAACTCATTGTTAAGAAAATTAAATTAGGTATTTATTTCCGTGATAGGAAATGCCGTATTTAAAGTTCTTTTAATTGGCATTTTCTCATCTACTTTACACATCAAAATTCACAAGAAGTTTTAAGATGTCAATGAAACTTATAGAGAAACTACACTGTTGATTATGACAAATAAAAAGAACATGAAGAAAAGAACCAACTTCTATTTTAAACGAATAAAATCAACACTATTTTATAAATGAGTGACCCACATGGTTAAGAGAATCACAATTGCATTAATTTTTCAACAATAAATTGCTGTTTTTAGATTAGGTATTTTATATAAATTTTTCGTGTAGAATGAATCACTATGTTATACAGGGTGGGGCAATAGTGCGTCCGACTTCGATAGCTCAAGTTCTATGATAGGTAAAAATTTGATTTAAAAACACAGATAAACTAGAGAAAAAAGTCTATAACCGGAAATTATTTTTAACATACAGGGTGAGCCAAGAAAATTATACAGGTTCAAGTGACATTTTTTTAAATGGAATGTGGTGTGTAAAAGAAGATTTTTCAGAGCCTTTTCCTAGACTCTTTTCAATCCAGTATTATTGCTGATTATTTCCAAACCACTTGGATGTAGCGATTTTTTTTGTTCAAATAATGGCATCTGCAGATGCATGTTAAACAAATTACTACAGTCACAATTATGAGTTTTCAGAAAAAAATTATGTAAAGACTAGTTAGGAAACATTGGTGAAATGTTTTTGAACCATTTTAACTTTTGAAAAATTATTCAGGGTGGTTAAATTTAATTTTACAATTTCGAATTTTTTGAATTTAACTTTCTCCATTTTTTTTAAATAGAACAGCCTGTATATTTTTTAACGATATGATGTACAAACTAAAAACGAACATTTTTTGTATGGGCTATTTGTAACCATTTTCGAAATATCGCCAAATAATTACAAAAGTTAAGAATAATTCTAAAAAATTAGATCGTTTTCCTAATAACTTGACAAAAAACTTCAAATGCTTCACAATTGACACAAAAATGACAACTGACGACAGGTAACTCCGATAAATGGTGTATTTCTTGTCGGATAATATAAAATGCAAAAAATGATTAAGATGCCAACATAAAGTAAACTTACAGAAAAAGCTTATGCTGTTTTTATAAACAAAACATCTGGAGCACTTATTACAATTTTATCTGTCGAGTAATTTGAAAAACAATCTAATTCTCTAGCATTATTCTTGAATTTTGTAATTATTGGCCGATAAATCAAAAATGGTTACAAATAGCCATAGGGGGTGTACATACAAAAAATGTTTGTTTTTAGTTTCTACATCATGTCGTTAAAAAATATACAGGGTGTTCCATTTAAAAAAATAAGGAAAATTTAATTCAAAAAGTTCTAAATTCTAAACTGTATAAATATTCAAAAGTTAAAACGATTTAAAGACATTCCACAGATATTTCCTAACCAGTCTTTACATATTTTTTTCTTAGAACTCATAATTGTGACTGTAGTGATTTTTTTAACATGCATCTACAAATGCCATTATTTGAACAAAAACAATCGCTACATCCAAGTGGTTTGGAAATAGTCAGTAATAATATTGGATTAAAAAGAGTCTAAGAAAAGGCTCCGAAAAATCTTCTTTTACACACCACATTCTATTTAAAAAAATGTTATTTGCCCCTGTATAATTGTCTGGGCTCACCCTGTATGCTCAAAAATAATTTGCGGTTATAGACTTCTTTCTCTAATTTATCTGTGTTTTTAAATCAAATTTCTATCTATCATAGAACTCAAGCTATCAAAGTCGGACGCACTATTGCCTCACCCTGTATATCAAATATTTCTGTTTTGTATATTACAACTTATTAATAATTTTGAACATTCAAAATTAATGTAGGTACCAAGTAAATAATAGATATGTTCACTAATTTTCAACTATTGCATTAATCGATAGATTTATGACAATAAAACCATTTTGTAGAAAAAAACTTTGTTGCAATTTTTTGTGAAAATTATTTATCGGAGAACTTTTGCTGTTAGAGTGAGGCTGAAAAACGCTCCCTACGTGGAGGCTAGCGTATGTGACGTCACAAGACTTACCGGCTCCCAGATCGTCGCTTGCGACCTGCCACATTCGCAATAAGGAGGTTGAAGTCAATGTGAATTAGAATAAGTACGACAGAGAATATGGTGTTTTGTGATAGAATGCTCAAATACGCGTGCAAAGACTTCAAATAAAATATTTATTACTATACCGATTGACAAAAAGAGAAGAAAAAATTGACTTGATGCTGCAAACAGCAATATAGCAGATGTTTCATCGAAAAGCCACAGATTACAGATTGTTGTGAATATCATTTTGATGTAGACTCAAAAAATATTAAGAATTATCTTGAATATTCAATGTTAAATAAAACTGTTGTAAGATTGAAAAGTGCAGTTGTTTCTTTCTGTATTTTAAAGAGTTCCATTTATTTGTAATCTCAATGGCTAAACTGAACATATTAATTTGAGAATGCGTCTATCTAGAAAGCTAATAAAATTTAAGATATAACCGATTTGAACAATTATAAACTAAAAGCTACTTGAACCAAAAGTTAACTGCGGCAGAGAAACTTCTACAACAAGAATTAGTCGTTGTTTTAGTAAATAACGATGATTTTAAGAAACAGCTCAACTAACAAATTTAATTTGCATAATTGTATCACAAAAATGTGGTACACGTCAAAAGGTCAGCAACAGGATCAACTGCACACTGCACAGCATTCATCCTCGGTTCAATCGCTACATTCTCACTGGAAAAGATCAGAAAGTTCACGGAGCTCAGTCTTATTTAATATAGCTAATAATTAACTTATAATTTTAATTGTCATGACTACGTAAAGAGGTTTCACTTCTATCGTGTCTTCGGCGTTTATTGGTTTATATGTTTATTCATACAGGCGTACCATTAACTGGACATGTTGAACTCAACCGATTTGCATAAAATAAACTTCAATGCGAAACTATTTTCGAGCAATGCACTAGTTCTAGTGCACAAGTAATTTCGAACCTGACATTTACCTACTTAACTTTGATTGTATCAATACCGCGGCTAAATTCGCCAAATTTTAAAATTGAGTTTTTGTATTTAAAATTGGTCCAAAGTAGAAAAAATTGTATAAAGAATTTGTTCATAAGGCAATTATGGCACTCGTTCATTACAAAACTTGGACTTGTTTCAGAAAATATACCTAATTATGTCACTCGTTCTTCAAGGTATTATTGTAGAATTGTCCGAGGAACAATTTTTTTCCATCCTTTACTGCACCATGTTTCTCTTAATTCTATCTCGTGTTGTTTTCAAACTTTTATTCTACACTTCTTTTCCTGATTATCATTACTTTTTTACAATTAGAATAGACTTTTAAGTCTTATTGCTATTATCTTTCAGAGTTTCTATATTTTAAAATCGCCTTTCTATAATAGGAACTAAACATTTTTTAATAAACTTTATTCACTGCTGCTCTCATCTACACTTCTCTAATTTCCAACAATTAATTTTTTCGTTTAATTTTTTACTTTACCGACTTTCCGTTGTTTTTAATTAATTTTTTTAAGCGGTTTTACTCTTGTTCTTGTTCACTTTTTATCCCAACTTGGGAATGACAGAGTAGTATTGTCTAACGCAAATTTAATTGATGCTCTACCATCAAATTCCCTTTCTTTCAACAAGGAGAAAACTTAAGAATTATTAATAAACACTACATAATTATTACAGTATCTACTTAAAGTAAAAATGTCAAAGAAGATTGACCTATAAATACTTATAGACAAGAATAATATTAATAATGGTCCTACTTACCATTAATATTCATACTTGTCGACAGATGGTAATACTATATACGTACGGTTATTACGCATAATTATTTGAAGTTCTATGTCCTGTCACATTAATGAAAATAATTATGGCGCGGATCAGAAATACACCTATCAAGGTTAAATTGAAACTCCCATCCCAATGCCAGGTAGTTGACCAAACAAACAACCACTTGCTGTAAGTCATTAATTAATTGCTTAGTGCAAATATTAAAGAAAAGTGATTCGTCAAATTGCATAAAAAATAATTTCTTGAATTGGGTTCTGATGCAAATAATTTTACTTCTTGGCATCTGCAGCATATTTCTATTGATTGATTCTTAAACATAATATGCGCTTAATTTTTATCGATCAACAATGTTTGCTCAACGTCCTCTTCCATGAAACAACTCGCAGCTCAAGAAATCAAGTCAAAGCAGACCTTTATGAAATGCGGCTGCGGAAAAAAAAATTGCTTGAAGATGCAAGTGCATTGGTAACAAAACAACATTAAATGTAACGGTACAATAAACAAATTGATTGTAATAGGGCATAAAATATAGGTACTATAGTGCCGAAATGGTGATTCTTTTCGGCATCTAACCATGTATGTACGTCTGTTCAGTTGCGGGATTGCTCATTTATTTCGGCATTTGGGCGAATGTGGCACTGGTAATTTTACATATGTTCATAAATTAGCAATTCGACAATAATTTATGTGCAACTTTAGGTTTGTCAATTCTTAAGAATTTAATTAATTAATTTCTTACTAAATTAAATGCCACAACATAATTACAGAGTTTTTAAATGTCTGTTTTTCTTCAGAAGCACACGATTCAAAGAAGTAATTTTTTTTACAATTTGTAGTCCTAAAGAGCGAAGGACTAAAAGTTGACAAATATCGAATGCTGTGTGGAACGAAACAGTTTTACTTTGCACTACCTACACATTACCACTATATCCTTCCAATTAACATAACTTTGTCAAATGCTGTTTTAACCAATTTCTTAATCGCTCGGCAATCATAAAAATGGTTACAATTGACTCAAGTAGGTAGACAAAGATAATTATTTCTGAGCAAGACTCAAGACTTTTTTTTAATCGCGCGTGCTAAATTCTACAGTAGTAAAAGTGTTGTGGAAAAAAAGTAATGAGAAACACTGCTAGGTACGTTGGCAGATTAATCACATAAATACAATACGTGCAGCCAAATCACATCACTTCAGTTCACACTTTTCCCAAATCTTCGCACACTCTTAATTAAGCAAAACTCTTTTTTAAATAACATCCCACCAACCAACAATGGATCATGAAAATTAAGCTGAAATTTGCCATGCTTAACCACGACTGTTATTGTAGGATTATTAATTCAAATTTCCCATAGTTTCAACTTTTTTTCGACATCTCTTTACTTTCAGATTCTCGGCAATAACCGGAAATTTTTAATAATTTTGGTCAAAGTTTTGCAGATGATTCCGTTACGCAAATCACCATACGTTGAATGTGACATGAATTTCAATGAGACAAGTCAACGACATTGTTATGAAGATTATACAGTTCTCCTTGGGGGTCGACCAAGATTTTCAATAAAATTGTTCAGATTTTTAAGATCCGAATCAGGTCGAATTTTGAAACCGCTTTGAATTTTCAACATCGCTACTATTTAACTGATGTTGCGATTACAACTAAACAATTACAAGTTGGAAATTAACTTTCGCAAGGCTTTGAGAAGTCGAGTATTACGTTTCGACTCGATTTACAGTTCTGCAATTGCAAAATTTGTTTGTTAAAACGATTCAGAGCGCTAATTTAGTAATTAAGGCGTCTATTTGCAAACAATGACGTCAGTTTAGTTAACCAAGCTGACATAATTATATTCAGGTAAATTTTAAAAAAAACCGCCACTGTTGGTGTAAGCGAAATAAGTACATTAATTTTAACCAGTGGTAGAACTTATCAAAACAAAAATTTTTTCTATGTATCATTTTTCCGAAATCGCTTTTTTATAATCATTTTTCCCCTACAAATTGACGAGTCATTTATAAAATGCTCCAACAAAGAACAATAATAATACAATTAATTCATAAGGTAATCTTGTTGACTAGATAACGTTGCTTCCAGTGGCGTGTAAGAAAATTGTGCAAGATTTTAAAATAATTTTAACACATAAACTAAAACCGTTAAAACGTTAAAATTAATGCACTTACTTCGCTTACACCCTGTATATAATTTTATGGAATGTACCTATATAGAAAGTTGCTAATATATACAGGGTGAGTCAACTAAAGTGAATCAACCAAAATATCTTTGTTATTAGTAAAACTACAGCTTTAATATATGTATAATACAATTAAATAGCTAATATTATTCCCAGTACGTAAGTACCTTTAAATGTCACTTATTAGTTTTATTCTGTTGGAGATATTTAATTAAATGTGCCAAATTATTTTTCTCAATGTAACAATTTTTTAAGCTAACATGTAAGGAAAAAAAGTTCTGATTATGATACTGGTAATTAATTAATTAAAAGATGCAATTAGTGTTATAAATGAGGTCAGGAACTGCAACTGTCGAATCCTGAGGCCCGACTACGTATGTCGCCAGCTTCTTTTAAGGAATTTAAAGCTCCGAGGAAGGTTTGCAATCGGATAGAGATGTGGAGTTGTGAGAGATGTGGGCTTGACTAACTACAATAGAATAATGTACCTGCAGAAAATTGCTGATAAGGGGACCTTCAACCTAAGAAAGACATTGGAGACCGCCCATGGTGGATTTTAAAGTGCGCCCCGTTTCATTGTCAACGGCAAGGAAGAGCGGTCAATTAGGAGGATGAATTTTAAAATTTTAAAAATGATCAAAGACATGCTTCGCGGTGCACACAAATTTGAACCATTTGTAGAAGAGCTTTTTAAAATAAAACTATGCTCTTTCCTGCAACTTTAAAAAAAAATAAACAATTGCATTATGATACTATTGCGTGTGTTTCTAACCTTAGTTTAGAAACTACAATTATTTGGGTAAATTAAAAAAAAAGTTCGATACATTTAATTAAATATCGCTAAGCAGAAGAAAAGTAATTAAATTTAAAGGTATCCATGTACTGGAAATAATTTTAGCTATATAATTGTATCATATAATAAAGCTGTAATTTTACTTATAACCAAGATATTTTGGTTGATTCACTTTAGCTGACTCACCCTGTATACCGGGTGTCCCATTGCTACCGGGTCATAGGAAAATAGCACGGCAAATTATATTTTCTTAAATTATATCTTCTAAGACAAAATTTGGTAAAAACAAAAACTCCATGTGGATTCTTAAAAGAGGGGTACGCTTTCATGTAAAAGTGATAATTAGAAAGGCTTTAATACTAAAAAAAGAGATAAAAAAAAGTGTTTTCTTGATCGGGATTTAAACCTCCGAACTTATCTTCGGAAGCGCTCCGATCCAAAGCAACAATTAAAAATTGGTCAGAAAAAAAATGTATAAAGAACTCATTCTTAAGGCAATAATGGCACTTGTCTATTACAAAACTAGGCGCTACGCGGCTCGTTTTGTAAACTTGAATTCGTGCCATAAAATGTGCTTTGTCACTCATTCTTTAGTGTACTATTAATTTATTAATTTTAAACTAAGTACCATAATAAACATTTTTAATGTAAAATAACTTTATTTTTTGTAAAACTTCTTCATCACACTTATGACAGCAAACTTTTCTTGGGTATTAGTGTTCCTGGTAGCCAAATTTGCAACAAAATTTCTTTAGAGCGCAAGCTTAAACTCTAATAATTGAATTAGAACGAAATCCACAAGATGCAGAATTAATAAGCGTAAGAGACTAATCCAATAAACTATTTTTTAATTAAAAACTAAATCTCTAATTAGGCCAATATTTTATCAGATTGTGTTAAAAGGAATACAGAGCGGCTACTAAAATTGTCGGTACTCAAAAAAAATACAAAAAAATATGAATAAAATTTTTGGTTTAGAGTACGTTTGTACAGCTTGGAGAATATGTTTTGTCGTATCGGGCGCAATTGCGGGCCGCACGACTAGATTGGGCGACTGTCCCGATTGTCCTGTTGGCTGATTTTGAACCCTTGGAGGGAGGCTAGCCCGAAATTATTTGCTTGAGTCTGCACAAGGAAATTGCCAGCTAGTCTCCCTCCAAGGGTTCAATATAAGCAACACGACAGTCGCCCAATCTAGTCGTGCGGCCCGCAACGCCGTTCGATACGACAAACATTTTCTCCAAGCTACCTACACTTAGGTCAAGGTGTATAAACATTTAATCCTGTGTTAAACTCGAAAGTGGGGTAAAATACCATGGAAATGATTGTTGCTGACAATTGTTTCTATGGTACTTTATTCTGGAATATTTCAATCCACGTTTATACAATCAGGCCTAAGACAAATAATTGAAGGTTAAAATAACTGTCAATTTAATAAATTTTGTTTCAGTTACTACTCGACAGTCATGGGGAGATAGCAAGGTTTCTCAGCAACAGCAGAAATGTTAGGATGGCTTGGCACTACGAAGGCCCCCGAGCCGCCCGATGGTCGAGCAGATCGCGTAAATTCCATCCCTAGCATCCTGCAGGATAAAGAGGTGACCGACGATCCACTGGCGGCCTTCACCACCCATCGAGGGCAAAAGCAAATCTATTCCGTCAGCAGGTCAGTCTTCTTGCCCAGAGTTACACTCAAGAATGCAGGTGGCGGGTGAGTAGTAGGCTTTACACCATCACCAACAGCACTATCGCGTAAAAACCTCAAATTCAGTACATTTATTGTTTTCATTTTTTATTAATTATTTTATTATTCTTGATTACTAACATTAATATTGTATTAAGCCGATAAATTCAATAATTGCGAAGTTTGAAACGCTTTAATTAAATTAGTTTCTCAGGTGTTGAAGAAGTGTTGATTTTCAGAGTGAACCCGCTGTTTCAAGAAAACGGTCCAGCTCCGCCCTCAGTTCCAAAGGTCCGGATTTCCCCTCCCCAGTCGGCCCAAAAGTCCAACTCCTCGGGCTACGGCGGAAGCCACGGAGGAAGCAGTCTGGATTACACTGAACCAAAACTACGCGAAGATGCTCTGGCAATCTTGGAACAAAATCCGGCTTTCGTTAAATCAATCAAGGTAGCAGCTCGAACAAAAAACAAATCAGTGCCATCGTCCAGTTCTTCAGCAGGAACCTTGACCACGATCCCTGAAGGACGCGTAGACTTTCCAGTACCAAAACCAATATGGCCCATAGACAGACACAAATTGAACTACGATTCTATAGTTGATGACGCTCTGTTACTTTACACGAGCCTAAATTATGTTCCGGACCCCGCTAAAAATCACGAGCAAATCGAAACTTCAGTCAAGGAGATTTTGGTGGAGCTTTTCAACAATATTAACGCAACCATGGACGGCAACACCGGTTTGACGCCTGAAGAAATGCTAAAAACTGTCAACGAAAAAATTGCGTCAAGCATTGAAGCACTGAAAATCAGCACAGAAGAAGAAATGAAAAAGCTCTGCATCAACTTGAGTAATTGTCGAAAGATCAATTCGGTTCTAAGAGCTTTCAGCAATTCTTCTAGTGGTAACTCGAGCCAGAGCTCGCCTGAATGGACGAGAACGCGAACTTTATCTAGTGAAGCCGACGATATTTACCAAATTCCTTCGGGATCTTCCAGTAGTGGTTTCAGTGACTGTCTCAAAGATCACCAGGCGCTTCCGGTTTTCAGTCATCAGGACTTTGGTAGTGTTCCTAACGGCATTAGAAACGCCATGATATACGGTACTTTGTATCGAGGCAAAGCGAGCGGTGCCAAAGTTAAGGACGTTGTCAAAAAGAGTTCGTTGAGAGCCGTCAACGATGATAAACCGAGTGTGTGGGAACAGTATTATGGTGTTAAAGCGGAGCCCGAAGGAGAGGTCAAGTATGTGGCAAAACCTACGGATGTTCCTTTATTTGTAAGTAGATTTTTTATATAATTTGAGGTTGAGTCATTTGAAACTGAACCAGCGCTAAACGGTTGCTTAATAATTGTTATCAAATACAGCTTGTACCAAGGCTTTGCAACCAGAGAAAAATCGTGAACCCGATCCCGGGGTTTGAACCCGTGGACCTTCAGGTCCAGCTGGCGAATCTCTAACACTGATCTATCAGTCCACCTAATTTCTTTCTGTTAAACCTTCGTACCATAATCGTCTTCTCAACGATCGTAACACAAGGTTTCTTTAAAAAAATCTCTCTATTTCCATTATATGTATGTGAAATTCGGAATTGAAAAAATTACGTAACTGATGAAGATTTTGATGTCATTTATTATAAAAGCATATTTGCGTTAAAATTATTTCCATTAACTTTTACAAATGTGCTGGTTCGAATGAGTCACTAAGTTGTTACTTTTACTGCACACATGCACTTGGGCACATGGAAGCGACACGGTTCATAAACAACGCTTTAGTATTTTTTTTGTTCTTAAATGACATACAAGTCTGGTAATTTAAGTTAAAATCGTGTTCTTTATATTTATTTATTATACCGTACTATGCACAGTTCCAATTCAGTGAACTCATGCCTCTTGGTGGTGGTTAGTTGAATTTGTTAAATCAGAATTCACACTTAATTAATTTAAAATTCCACTAGCACTAGATCAGTCTAGTCAGAAATCTCGGTACTATTAAGGATTTAAAGAATTTGTATCATCACAGCTTTTGTGCACGAAGTACGAAGTTAATCGATTTGATGGCAAGAAAATAAGGAACTTATCTTTATATTCTATTTTAGCTTTTATTCGCTTATTAATTCGATTAAGTAACAATTCTAATCTTTTACATTAGATTTAGATCAATTTACTGCATTCTCATGATCACTTAGTCCTGATTATTTTTTTTTTTCAAAAAATGTTTGAAATTTTAAAACTAGAACCACTTATTTATTGTTAAACCTTAAACCTAACCTAAAAATTTAAATAAGAGAGTTATAAATTATAGGTATCTAAAATCACTCAACCTACAAGTGCGACAATTACATTTCTAGCAATTTATGTATACATATACAATTCCTTTTCCACAACCCCAAAAAAATCGCCATTTATAATTAAGTACTTACGTTGCCTCCGATTTAATAGTGAAGTGATTAATCCTACTGCGCATGTGCGACAGTTCACGAATTTATTTTGCTGTTCTGTCTGGACAATCCAGAAGACACTCCCTTAATTTTATTTCAGTAATTTCTCAAGCCAATGAAACAAAAATTTTTACCATCAACAGTCACTTGTTATTATAGTTGAAGGATGTAAACGTAGTTGTTTATTATTTATTTGGTAAGCCATGAAATTAGGGAATTAAATTTTTTGGCTTAGAACTTTCAAAAATGTTTCCAAAAAAGTGTCTTGAAATCATCAAATCTTACACTATAAAAAGAAAGTGTTTCTTCTTCTAAGTGTGACGTCTCCCTTGGAGCAATATTAATGCCAGAAATCTTAGAAATCAAACACGAAAAGCATCTAAGGACAGGAGGCCTCCGGAGCTCCGGTCTTGAGCATTACGGCTACATGAACACGAAAGAGTTTAAGGTAGAGTACGTAAAGAGTTAACGTGAAGGTTGCCGTATGGGACAATAGTTAATTGAAATCGGGCGCTTTAGGTTTGTTTGATTCGTTTCCTGCGGGGGTCAAGTTTTTTCCCCCTTTTTTTAGAGCTACGTGAATAGAAGTTTTATACGGAGTCAGGTCAAGGCCCTGTAATTTTCTTTTGCCTTTCTTCTTTTAATTGTAGTCAGTAGTTCATGATTTCTATCTACTCGCCACAAAACTTCCTTGTTGATTATTTGTGGCGTCCAAGAGATTCTGAGCACTCTGCGATAGAGCCACATTTCAGAAGCCTCTGGATGCTACCTTCATCGCTCATCCCTTTACACCATAAAGGAGCACTGACCACACATAACATTTAACAAACCTTATTCTGAGGTTCAGATCAAATTCAGTGTTGACAAAGATCTTTTTTTCGGAAGCAGTATTGTGTCGCATGCATATCAAATATTGTTTATCCATGTACTATTGATTTTAATTCCCTTTTCTAGGTCTGTAAGTGCTTCTAGAAATATATTCTCCAAATAAAGATTGAATAAAAGAGGTGACAAAACACAACCCTGTCTCACTCATCTGCAGATATTTATAGCACTGGTTGTTTCGTTTCCAATTTTTACTTGCGCTGTTTGATTCCAGTAAAGATTTTTGATACATTGGATGAACGTCCTACTGTTTGAGGATAGCAATGAGTTTGTGGTGTTGTACTCTGTCAAAAGCTTTTTTGTAGTCTATGCATCACAAGCATACGGGTTTCCACTGGTCATAGCAATTGTGTTGCAACAATTGACTCCCTTGTTCCCAACCCCTCCTGATAAATTATTTTGAGGGCAATTTTCTTTTTAGGCAGTGGAATAAATAGTGATGAGAGCCACTGGGTGGCATAAACTCCGGTATCATAAATTTTGTTGAAGATTTAATGCAGCGCCGCAATAACTTCTTTATTGAGGACTTTAAGTATTTCGAATGGCATTTTATCTGATCCCGCTGCGATATTTTTCTTTGCAGTTTTTATGGCTCTTTCAATTTCAATCTTACTCATTGATTGGCCCGTCAAGTTGTTATCTACCTCTGTGCTCTTATTATTTGGTCTTTGATCTTCAAAAAAATTCTTAATACCTATACTATACCTCCCACACTTCCTTTTTCTCTTCAGCATCTAGGACTACTTGATTGTCTTGATTTACTAGCATGGAGAAGTTAGTTTTTCAAAAGACACCCACGATCTTCTTTAGTTTTCTGTGCAGGTGGAAATCATCGTGAAAAACTTGCAGTTGTTCAATTTCTTTGCATTTGCGTGAGCCATTTATTCTTCACTAGTCTTATTTTACTTCTAATTAATTTCTGGATACTGTTATATCTGCTTCCATAGCCTTGATTCTTATGTTTGCGCTTTTTCTTCATTAACAAGAAAATTTCTTTCGACATCCATATTTGTTTTCAATCTTTCGTTTTGAATCCTACTTTGTTCTGTGTGCTGTTTATCGGGATATCTGTCATCTTGTCCCATAGACATGTCAATCTTCTATGTTGGTAGGTATATTGGTGTTTAATTTTTGGCTAATGTCAGTCTGTACTGCTGTTCTTATTTTTTCCTGTTTGAGTTTCTCAATGTCTAATCTCTGTGCTGGAGGTGGCTTAGTTGGTAATGTAATGCGGAAAAGAATTCACTTCAACAATTAAAACGAGCAGACTTGGGTCAATTACGTTAGTAGGTAGGTGGGATACTGAAAACACTTTCGTTACACAAGATTTCCATCATATGATTGCCTTTTTTCCCTACAAGTATTGTGGCAGTTGTTTTTTAATAGCGTTTCTATCTACAACCAAATAGAGATGATTGCGACATGTTACATATTTGAAAAAGAGTAAAACTATAATCGAAGCAACTTTCAAAATTTGCCATCCTCAGCCCGTGATTGCAAAAAACCGTAAAAAATGCCATACTTTCTCTGCGTTTTGTTGATCAAAGACGTTAACATCCTGTCACGTCACAAAAATGATGTAAGTAACGATATACCTCATCTGCAAAAGCTCGAAGCCATTTATTAACCTAACCTACAATTAATTGGCCGTTCTGTATCAAAGTGTTGATTAAACACCAATCCTATCTATGCTGTGCTAAAGTAAATATTGGTCGTTGTTTTAATAATTGAAACTTACGTAATTTTGCCGGTTAATTGGCAACAAGTTATGTGATGATCTAATTTCTTATCTTTTTACTGCAAACTAGGTTCTAAGATTAAAAACATTGCAAAAATCTTGCATAATTTCTGTACCATGTTTGTAGGAAGCGCCAGTTGGAGCGGAAAATCGGTATTAATTTCGTTCTAGCTCGCGGAAATTCTTCCAATAGTTATTAATTAGAATGCGGTCATTTATCATAGATTAATAATGGAATTCAGTCGAGTCGTTGCTGTTACGTAATTGACATGACTTGCTATTGGGATCTAAGTAGGCGGCGGTTACTTCCTTTTTTCCTACTGCTTGGCGAATTTGATCTAGTCTAGTCAGAGGGGTCGGTTATAAAAGCACGTAGCCCAAAACCGGTGGGTCACCCAACCTAGTGTAATTTGCAAAGGTCAAATTTTCGGTAGACTTCATCCAATATTTAAAACTAGCCAAACGAAACCAATTTGAATTCCTTAATAATGTTTATTTGTTTTAACTTATATCTTTCGTTACTTAATAAAGTTGTTGTTAATAAATCTTCACCTTTTAAAACTGACCAGAAAGCTTTCGACAGCAATAAATGTAGAACTATTTTAATTACTACTATGTACATCGAATTTATTGACAATTCTCTTTATTATAGTTAAAGGATAACGTACGTTCTTTATTAATATCAGAGCTGATTTATAATTGAAGTAAATGGCATAATGCAGAGTAATTAAAAAGTAAGCAACCACCCCTCTGTCTAAACTGTTAGTCTTACGATAAAGAATAACTTTTTGCTCAATGACTTGGGAAAGCTATACAAGGTGCTCTTCGTAAAACGTATCTGCATTAAAATTTTGACAAACATTTTGATTGTTTTGTTGAATGAATATTGTCATAAAGTCAACTTGTCTGACATCATTGCATTCAGAAGAATATAGGGTGATTAATTTAGGCCATGCTATAGAAGGTTTTTACTTGGAGTTGGATTAGAAACTTGAAATTTGGTACGTAGTCATAATCAATCATGCTTGCTTTATCTTAAATATTTTAAATCTACCAACTATAGCGGCTGTGCCAGAAGTTGGCAGCTACTTTTTTATTTGAAATGAGAATATGGGAATATACAATTTTTTACATGGTTTGATTGGTCTTCCAATTCTGAATTTTGATAAGCCATTTTATGCGAACTTATCTGGCAGGTTTTGCACATGACAATTTTTTTGAGAAAATGGGAGTTGTGGTAGTTTACGAAAAAAATTGTATCTCGCAGACCATTTAGAATTATGAACCCCAATTTGTAAAGCAGCTAACTAGAAGTCCAAACTAACTCCTAATAGTCTCATGCTATAGTCCGGTCAATTTAGACCAAAAAAATGAGTGTGAAGGTGCATAAAGTCCCAACAAGCTGAAAATCAGTCAAATTGTTCAAAACATAATTATAAATGAAATTTAAACGTTCCCGACATCATTCCCGTGTATGGAAAAAGTTTTACTCGAGGTCAAAGATCAAAAAAATGAGTTTTTCGCGATTTTCAGCAAAACGGTAAGTTTTATCATAAAAGTACCCCAGACAAAAATTGTAGATCATAAAATTATCTATAAGAATGTACCAATACTTTTTTTCCTACGAGCCACCGTTTCTGAGATATAACGATTCAAAAAGTTGTAAAAGTTGTTATCGTCATAATATGCATGAGTACGCCACGTATATACATCTCTAGAGTTGTCATATATGTTGAAATATTTTTCTATCGGTCATTGTAACTTATACTTAAAATATAAAAAATATATTGGTAAAACAACATAATACTGATGCTGATGATGATTATTGAAACAGCAATAGAGCAATTCAGTTTGACAAATACAACTATTGTTGTTGGTGAAGATGTAGACTTACTCGTATTACTCACTGCTCGAACGCCAACTGAAAAAACCATTTTCTTGTTAAAACCAGGAAAAGCTCAACATCAATCAAATATATATTTATCAAAAAGTTTATCTACTTTTGTAAAGTGTCAAAACCATGTACTATTTTTACACGCGATAACTGGCTGTGATACGACATCTGCATTTTACAGGAGGGGTAAAACAGCAGTTTTCAAAATGTTTAAAAAACAAGATTTAGTTCAATGTGCTGAAGTTTTTAAAAAGAGTAATTCAACTCAACAAGAAGTTATCACCAACGGCATCCGCTTTCTTCTATGTACGGAGCTCCTAAAAAACTACCTGTTTAGATAAGCATTGATAAGCATGTTTCGTTAAAAATATTAAAAATAAAAAACAAGTTCAATTAGCTTGTCTTCTTCCAACCTCAGTTGCTGCTCATCAACATCTTTTTCGGGTATATTACTAAGTTCAAGAATGGCTTGGTTTATCAGACCCTACAGACTGGGGTTGGAAGTTGGTCAACAATATATTAGAGCCAGTTCAAACTTTACTCCCACCTGCGCCGGAAAAAATGGTGAACACAATTTTTTGCAACTGCAAGAAGGGATGCAGTGCTAAATGTGGTTGCAAAAAAGTCGGACTGTTTTGTTCTCTGGCATGCACAAATGGTCAAGGCCGGTCGTGCTCTAATGTTGAATCCCCAACAGTGGAAGATTCGTTTGATTCCGACGAAGTGTCATACGATACATCGCTATTGACGCAATTTACTTGCATACAAAATGAAGATGAAGAAGAAGCAGGAGAAGAAGAAGAAGAAGAACAAGAAGAAGATCAAGAAAAAGAACAAGAAGTTACGACTCAGACGAATGAACTTTACCACTTTTTTTTTTAATTTATATCGCTTTTATCTTTTCCAATCTTTGAAAATTTCCGTTATTTTGCAATAGTTTCAAATTAAACAGGATCACAACTGACCCGTGGACTAGGCCTACTGGGGAAACCACGTTAAAAAAAACGCGCTAAGTACACTACCTCATAGGTGGCGTGAAAACGTGTGCATATTATGACGATAACAACTTTTACAATTCTTTGAGTCATTATATCTCAGAAACGGTGGCTCGTAAAAAAAAAAGTATTAGTACATTATTTCTTATAGATAATTTTATGATCTACAATTTTTGTCTGAGGTACTTTTATGATAAAACTTACCGTTTTGCTGAAAAATGCGAAAAACTCATTTTTTGACCTTTGACCTCGAGTAAAATTTTTTCCATACACGGGAATGATAGGAAACTTTTAAATTTTATTTATAATTATGCTTTAAACCATTTTACTGATTTTCAGCTTGTTGGGACTTTATGCACCTTCGAATGTCTAAATTGACCGGACTACCACGGGCGCAGGCAATTTTCAAATGTTGAAACCAAAAATGGTCAAAAAATTGTTTTAATATGAGTTACTTATCATTTCATATACCTAACTTCATCCTTTGTGAAATTATTCATTAAATATCAAGAAATTCCATCAATCTTGTCGATTGGTTTGTCAATTGACGTAAGCAAATTTTTGCACGTCTACAAGAAGAATAACATGAATTGAGTTAAAAAAATATATGTAGACTAAAATAACGTTGGTCAAAGAGATCCTCGATTATAAATGACTTTAAGTATATCTCTTAGTTAGTCATTCCCATAAATACAATTTTTTTTTCACCTAATCGGAGAGGCATGACAAGCCAAAAATTAGGAAATATTCTCACAATCTTTCGATAAGATGCAGACTTAAAGTTACAAAAATTATAACAGTTATATGATCTTTCACTAACCTGCACATTATGCACATAATTTGAAAAAGTTAAAGCTATGTGTGCGGGGTACGATGGCTCTGAAGGGCCATGATCACTACTTTTTTTGACTGAGACACTTAAATTCGCACTGTGAGTTTAAAAGTCGCATTGCGAGTTTAAAAGTCGCAATGCGAGTTAAAATCTTGCAGTGCAACATTTAAACTCGCACTGCAAGATTTCAACCCTCAAATTTAGCAACATTTTTCATCCAATAACAAGAAAGGTAAATACGTGCGTTAAATATTGGTATCAACATCTGCCAATAACATAAAACTTAATTTTTTTAAGTTTCTTAAATTAATAAAAATCTGTATAATTTCATGAGTTTATTTTGTTTATAAAGATATTAATACTTCTGTAAACACTTAAGGGCAAAGACTTCGTTATTACATGTGGTTTTTTCTCACTGTATGCATTTTGACGTGCAGAGATTATTTCTCTCATTTTAGATCACTGCATAAAAGGAAATGGAATGAATCAAGTGCAAGTAAATAACCCAGTTAATTTAATGGAATGACGTCGCGCGCATGCATTGAGTACGCAGCTGGTCCACAGTAATACGCTCCGCCTATCCAGTGTTGGATTGACACCAGGTTGCTATTTCACACGTTGTTACTTTATACTGAATAAACGTATTAATACAGGCCTGGTTTTCGCGCGCTAGTATAATGACTCAAGCCAATATTTTCATTTCATTTTCAGTATTCTGCAGAGTGATTGCACTACTTTATTTCGCGCAGCCGTAAAGTGAGGCAGATTGGTATAACCCATTTTATGAGTGTCAAACAGAGAACGACAATAAGCACCAAATTCGTATTTTCAAATTTGCAAAAGCAACACGCATATTTTTAGTAATATAATTAACCTTTTGTGTAGAATATTTCTCTTTTCAATATGTGCCCCTGCTAATACAAAAACTCACGTCAATGCATTTTGCTGACATTCTACAATCACAAATGATAAAGCGGAGACGTTCCTCTTAAAGTAATAAAAATTCTATCAAATAATATAAAATACTGAAGAAACTCTAAATTAAGCATAACAAAATATTTCAGCCCACTACGCAATAAGTATAACTAAAATTTCGTTCAGAAGTTTAGAAGATACCGACTGTTAGCTGGACTGTGGAGCACTGTGGTCTTGTTATTGAATGAAAAATGTTGCTAAATTTGAGGGTTAAAATCTTGAAGTGCAAGTTTAAATGTTGCACTGCAAGATTTTAACTCGCATTGCGACTTTTAAACTTACAGTGCGACTTTTAATCTCGCAGTGTGACTTTTAATCTCGCAGTGCAACTTTTAAACTCGCAGTGCGGCTTTTGAACTCGCATGAATGTCGCAGTCAAAAAAAGTAGTGATCATGGCCCTTCAGAGCCATCGTAGCGGGGTACTTGCACTGAAGCACAAATATTTTCAAATGCATGCTTTATCAACATTTTGAGGCTTGCAACTCGAGTTGAAACATATTTTTTGTTTTTAAGTTTTTTTCGCATTTTCCAAGATAAAGTGTTCTTTATTACGTTGATAATACCGCGTTTAACTGTCGATTCTTCTCGATCATGACAGTTTACATCATTATCAGTTTATCAGTTGCAAAGTCCAAATTCTATTAATTAAAAAAATAATAATAATAACCCTCAAATTTGGTTGAATCAAGTTTCTCTGCCATTTTTATTTTTGTTGAGTTTAATCATTGTTGATTCATGACCAAAACTTCTCGTATGTTAACATCAGCCAGTTAAATAACTAAAAATAATGTACCGATGCTACATCTGTGTTAAAATCATTTCCGACAGCCAATATATCTAAACTAAAACATCGTCCAACCCATTGGATAATTTTAGCAAGAAAGTATGTACCCAATAACTTTCTGTTGAGAGTAAAAGGTGAAGAAAAAATATTGATTGATGCCAATCTACACCTGTTACGCATTTCTGCAAAAAAAATCGGTTGAAGTCAAATTCTCCAACAGTTTCTTGTTCAATTTTGATACCATAACATAAACAGTAACTAGCCATCATGCAGATATTGCAGCGTGAGCGACTTTCCATTTTGTTCCGATGTTTTGAGCAGTAATGTAGGGTAGTGGGCCAAGCAATCATTGAAAGTGAAAATAACTGCCGGTTGGAAATTCGCATATGTGCATATTAAAAACAGTTGATCAATTAATAACAATCGTCATTATCACGTCATTATCACGATTCTATTAAAAGTCGAGTAATTGACCCCAATTACCGAAAACAATTACCCCGAATTGGGGTCTTAGACTGTGTTATATAACCGATTTTAAGAGACAGTTTTGTAAAAATTGGCAGGGAAAGTTTTCGGATGGGAATTTAGGGCAACAATTTCTCCGGCGCCGAGTAAGGTAGGACTCCTGCCGCAATGACGTTACAGAATTTTGCCAATACAGATTTCTTACACACTCCCTCTGAATGCCGTAATCGTTTTGTTGGTAGTTTTCGTGGTTTTGGAATGCCAACTGACCAAACTGGTCGTCTGCTGGGTGATCGTTCTGTGGCGTCCTTCGAAGGCCGTTTGTTAATTGGCGTGGCCAAGGTGCTACCAGCCGACTAATTTTCGGTTGGTTTATTGGCGCCAATTTAACTAAAACTTTCAATAAATAGTTACATTTCTAGAATTTTTTTTAGTTTAACCACTAAACTACGAACTGGCAATTCACGAGTATAGTTGTGAAAGATGTACATGCAGTTTATATTTCCACCCGGAGAAATACAGTGTCCTGAATAATTTTCCTAATCGCATAAGTAACATTTAAGAGATGAGTAATATTATAAAAGCGGCAATTATAATAATTTTTATGTGGCTTAAAGTTCACGTATAACATATTTTAGATTTTGTCTCATCCTCAGAGTATAAGTTACTGTAGATATAAAAAATAAACTTTTCCTTTAAATTGAAACCTGACAATTATTAATAAATTGGAAAATTTTAAAACTAGGTACTTAATATAGCAATAATTTATTCACATTCGCCTAAGGAAGTTCCTCATTTATTGTTACATTGACAGCTTACTTGCACTTTATAATTTTACATACCTTTTTGTTATATAAAACTTTTTACTAGTTATATACTTTTTTGTAATATTTAAGCATTTGTTTCTTCTTCTTGTACCCAGTGTTTTCTTTGTATTTTTTGTCATATGCACTTAACACCTGTTTGTTTATTTTTGTTTAATATCAATAATTTTTCCAAAAACTTTGCCACTTACATCATGCCTAACATTATCTTTCGTTCTCCCTGTATTTTAAAATATTTTTTGGGTAATAATTTTTTTCTACTTTGGTTCTATAATAAAAGTTCTATTTTGCATTCACTTTCTAAAATGACTATTTTACGAATTCTAAACAGTCCGTAAAATACATCTTTACGGGACAAGTACGATAAAGTTACTATAACAATAGTTGTTTGGGGGTGGCACCGTTGACGGGCACCGGCACGGGGAATTTAAAAGTTACCGGGTATGGGTTAGATACTGCGACTAACCTTGAAGGCGGCGTGGGCGGCTTCGACGCTCCGATCGGGTTCGCTTTCGGTTTCACACTCTTGGGGTTCGTGATTCGGTACTCTCACACACGCTCTTGCACCCTATGGTCTGCACACTTGTTGCTACACCCGTTTAACATTTAACACTGACTAATTGGCATTTGGCAAGTTGCGATAACCAACGATTCACCTGTTGTCTTGCCAGAGATGCACAGTGATCATCTTGGAAAGGGGTGAGGACAGGGGGTGTTTGGACAGCGTGAGAAGCTATCGCGATAAGGACGGAACAATAGTAATAATACATTTCAATACAAAACATCTATTTTGGCACATGAAAATGTATTTGAAAGTTTGTCAAATAAATTTTATTAGGTACATTAATTTTGGTAATTTAGAGAATTCATGCAAAAACATCTTGTATGCACCACGTGCGTCGCCTAGTCCTTAATTACGATTCCTCCTCTAAAACCTTATTTTTCGTACTTGATACATAAATAGCTATTATGTCAGACTGAATGAGAAAGTTTGCCTTATGGTATAGTTTTGCGGCCATAAAGATAGTACTAGTAAAATACTGTCAATACTGTCAAAATACTTATTTTGACAGTATTGAAAATAAAGTAACTTAAAGTTAAGTTTAAAAAAATATATAAATAAATACTTATTCATTTACTTATTTTTTTAAATTTACAAAATACACTCAGTTGCTTATAATAGTTCTTGATATTTATAACAATTATTGTTGCCACAAATACTCATTCCAACAACTTCCTTACTTTCTAGCACTTTGAGCGTATTGTTGATTTTCGACATTTGCAGGTCTTCTTTAATAGAACTCTAGAACCACAGATTAAAAACTACACGCTTGCATCTTGCATTGGTAAAAATTTTTACAATATAATAAATAATTTTGTAACCAGGGAGACAAAATTCACACGTACTCGACTTATTTTATTAAATTTATAATTTTTTCTTTAAAATATAAAAATTAAGAAACTCACTCAATTTATTGGTCTCGCTCGGTGATGCTCGCTCTCCCATAAACATTTGAGTTTGTCCATAAAGACCAAAATTATGTACTTATTAGATAAATAGCTATTTAGGTTTTGTTATAGCGATAAGGTAGTTCAATTTGCTTTTTTCAAGTTGGTAGTAGTAATTTTAAATGTCATTAGAACGTCAAATAAACATGGAAACAAAACGATTGGAGAGTAATTTCGAATCTGACATTTACCTAACTTTAATAGTACCAACCACGACTAAATTGCCCAAATTTTAAAATTGCGAATTTTTATTTAAAATAAATAATAAAAAAATAGGTTCAAAATAAAAAAATAGTATAAGAAACTCGTTCATAAGGTAATTATGGCACTCGTTCATTACAAAACTCGGCGCTACGTGGCTTGTTTGCTTTTTAAACTTAGGTTGGTGTCATAAAATGTGTCTTATGTCACTCGTTCTTTAATTTACTATTTTATTTATAAATAAATTACACAAAAAAGCGAGATACAAAAAAAGATAAAAATGCCCTTTGTTTTACAAAAGGTGAGACAGAAGTATTATAATATATTATTATGTACCTATGCAAGTTTTGGACCTCTAGAGGGAGTCATACTGGATAGAAAATAGAAATGTGGTTAAAACTAGTTTTTTCAAAATAACATCTCAACAGTTAATACTACCACAAAAGTATATAACAAATATACATCATTTACAGAAGACAAAATGGTCTACACTTTTTGTATAAACAAGTGTCATATGTAACGAGTTACAGAGTCTTCTTTAATTACCCACATTTAATCAAGGAATATTTTCAGAAAACTTGAAACTTCTTGATCATTAACAATTTTTGTCAAAGCACTTAGAAGTCTATTTTCCTGCTTTTATTTCTCATTTTGTCATTTACGACCGCTTTCTTCCATTTATCTAGCAAAACGTATTATTTACTAAGCAGCTAAATTTGTGCTTTTTAGTGGATTAATTTTATTAAGACTCTTATTATGATGGAATGACCGGGTCTATATTTACTACTTTTCAAATTGTTCTTAATTATACTTCTTTGTCTTATCTTTATTGAGAAGAATTATTCTTATATAAATATTGATTATTTTACTATTTTGATTTTCTTTTCTTATTTGTTATAGCTATAAGCGTTGATTGAGATATTTGCTGGTAAATATCTCAATCAACGCTATAAATACAATCCATTAAAAGTATCTCGAAAAAAGAAAAAGCTACAAAGCTGAAAATTTAGTCATAGTTTTAGAGCATAAAAATTTCAACGTTCTTATTGTCAACTGTTGCCCATATTTTAATTTTTTAGTCACATCAATTTTCTGCCAAAATTTTTAGAAAAATTTGAATATCTCTAAAAATACTGATTTTAGGTAACAAAATGATGTTCAAATTCTTTATAGAATTCAGAAAAAAAATAAAACTTTTATCTATATGTACAGCCAGGAAATTAAGTAATGCACTGGGGATGCGCAAATAATCGAACTTTTGCAATATTACCATCTAATATAACGCAGGAAAAAAGTTGACGATTTGTGATCCCTTTTTTTCACATTACATTAACTTTTTAATAACATGGCAAAGTTTGCGCACCGTCTATGCATTAGGTACTTAGTTTCTCGGTTGTACATAGAGATAGAGTTACAAAGAATATAAAACACCATTTCTTGAAGTAACAATAAATTTTGTTTGACTCCCCGTTTTCCTGAAAGTGACAGGAACTTTCGATATTTAAATAGAACTAATACTAATTATTATTTTATTTTGCGAATTACATAATTTCCTAAATCCATTAGAACTCCATAAGTGTGATTTCAACATTTTTATACTTTGAAAAATAATCCAGAATCCAGAGAAATTTTTCTCCCAAAAAATTACATCTAAACACAACGGCTTATTTGCTGACACGGCATATTGACAATAATTTAATATTCTTCTTAATTATCTGAAGTTTATGCGTCTAATTATGGAACTCCCTGTATACTTTAACTTTTTTGACAATTTATTCGTATGTGCTGTTGTATTGAGCTATATATTTTTTTCTTTGGTGATTGCAATCTTCCCTTTAGTTTTGGTGATTGTCTTTATTAATCACAAGATTATTTTAAGATAGACCATGCTAATAATTGGCATTTATACTACTTATAGTGAATGGAACGTAAAACCTAGAACATGTGGCTATCTCCCCGACTTGTGTCTGCCTTTTAAATTTTTAATATAGTCTATTAAAATGAATTAATTGGAAAGACACTTTGCAGAAGTATGCTAAATAAAGCGAAGAACGTCTTAATATACCATATACTTTGTAGAAAAAGTAGTTAGTAAAAATGGCTATTGGGACCAATGAATGATAAGAAATAATAATGTGAACACAGTAAAACCCATTTTCCAACCATCTTTTATAACAAATAAGAAAAGATAACAAAAGAATGTGGGAAATTGTCATTTATTAATGATTACGACATTTTTTCCTTTTCTTAATATTTCGTCAAACTTTTATGGAAAAGTCTCTTATTCTTTTATTTTTTATATCTTTTACTAGTTATATTTTCAAAATTGTTTACTGAAGTATTGTTATTTTACTTTTATATTTTATTTTCTGCACTCTTTTTCATATTTGTTGGTTTGTTGGTTCTATTAATATATTTTCTTGCCTTCACTTGCCTCTTTATCTTTATTAGTGTTTCTGTCCTCAATTTGGCAAAAGCAGAAATAGAATAGGATCACAAAACAAATAAAACCATTCTTAGGAAGTTGACATAGAGTCATTACTAATACTAAAAACCATTATAACTTTCTTTAGCTTTGCTAACAAATTAATCTTGCATAATAATTGATTGATAATTATTGTTGATTTATTTTTTGAAACTTAGATTGTAGTCCAAAGTGTCATGCATTTATTGGCTTGCAAGTCGATTAGCAATAACAATATAAACTACGATCTAAATAGTTTCGCACGATTTACGACTTACTTATCTTTTATTAACCTTCTATTATTAAACACCTCAGTTATAAGACGACGAAACGGCAAAAGAACAACTTCCTGGTATTCATCACTTTTGTCCTAGATGATGTCAACTGTAAAAATCTTGCACGCCTCACGCTACTCGCTTTCATCCATGCATGAACAGAGAGGCGCTCCACTGTAGAATTCAACGTGTTCATTAAAAAATTATCATTTGAGGGCCTTGAAATACGTCGAAGAGATAAAGAGAAGTTATAAATCCTAAGGCAAAACGACTGACCCGATGACCGAGATTGTCGATGAACCATACATCCATGCACGCAAGTTTCTAAAAATTAGAGCAAAGAACAAGTCAAATATTTTTAGAACAAATGTGTTGACATAATTTTAAGAATCGGAAGTGTTTACGAAAACATCAATATAATCATGTCAAAGACATTCTAATTTTACACTATTGCTAAAAAACCAGCTTGAAATTTTGGAAGACGTTCCAAAGAAATGGAATTCAACCTTCGAGAACAAGTTGTTAACCTCATGTGGTATACCAATCTTAGTGAACGACCCGAATAACTTAATCGAAATATTAGAGCTTCTATTATTCTTGCATTTTAATAATTTTCTTATTGTAAGCATCCAATTACTTTGTTTTCTTCCCTCAGTCGGTTTAACCAGTTTTATTTCATAAAGCTACCCGTGGATGTAAAATTATCGATCAAAAAGAGCCGATTTTAGTTTGAACAATTTCAAGTTAGCAGTATCTGGTTAGTCTTCCAACAGGTCCTACGCCTCAACATGACCTTTTAACTCAAAAAAAGATCTGCAATGAAAATAAACTTGTACACCTAACAGACATCTATACCCTTGCCCTCAAAACCTTTCGTAATATAATTGAAAAGATATGGAGTCAGTTTCAACTTTTTCGACAAAATCAAAATTGGCTTTAAACTTTTCTTCCGGTTTCCTCTAGTTAATTTCATTCTTCTGGTACATGCGCCAAAAGACATCAGTATCTCTTCCTATCGCAACATTGGGTAACATGTTAATAGACCCAAAGTCATTATGGATTGATAGCCGTTTCATTCTTCTAACAAGGAAATTGTCGTGTGAAAGCTCATAACCGTCCAATAGTCCAGTCATTGAACAGCTCAAGAGGCCATTTTTTTACAAAAGTTTTAAAACTTACTGATTATATTGAAGGATTTAAGAAAATTGTAAATTGTAAAATGGTAAAATGGTAATAATAAATTAATTTGTAACCGGTTCCGAAGCTCAGAACATTGTTAAATAATTAAAAAAAAATTATTTATTATTATTCTTTCAACAAAATTCCAAAAGTTGCGCAAATTTCGCGAAATTTTTTAAAAATTCTTATACGTCTTCAAGTTTGCACTCATCAGGGTAAGCGGAATATTGGAAATTATTGTTAATTAACTGAATTTGCGAAATATGTATGAAACAAAATTCTAAAAGTTATGTAAATGATGATCAACTGAGGAAATAATAACCTGCTTGCAAATTTGCACAATTATTTTTGACCGGATGTTACTTTTATAATTTTTTTTGTTCGCAACGGCACTTGCCAACAATAACTGATGGTTGAAAGAATAATAATAAATAAA
The DNA here is from genome assembly GCA_951805265.1 of Schizotus pectinicornis. Lineage (NCBI taxonomy): Eukaryota > Metazoa > Arthropoda > Insecta > Coleoptera > Pyrochroidae > Schizotus > Schizotus pectinicornis. The sequence continues at coordinate 16,800,125 of OX638204.1, read as the reverse complement.
CAATTTTTAATTATTTATCAATGGTCTGGCTTTCGGAATCGGTTGCAAATAAGAATTTACCATTTTTTACAATATCCAATATTGTCTCAAAGTTTTAAAACTTTTAGTTAAAATTACATCTTTTTTCACTATAATGACTGGACTACAATAACCGAGATCACACCAACACTTGGACCATGACTGGACTGTGGACTGCTGCCATAGCCCGCATTGCCTCAATAATTAGTGCATATCCACCACAATAACACTCTATGAAAAATAAACCACTGCAGGTGGTTACTGTGACGTGTTATGTGTTACGTAACATCTACAGTGACAATCATAAAAATCGCCGACGAGTTTGAGATGTATACTCAAAGTAAGGTACCTGGATCCCGCGGCATTGAGTGAAAGCTGAAAAGCACTATTAGTTCTGGCGTCAATATCGAATGTGCGATCCATTGGCACCATGTTGGATCGACCGGTAAACTCGATGATTTTGCCGCAAGATGACGCAATGCTAGCGGAGAAAGCGAGGGGGGACGATATTGTCAGCGCAATGGTAATGTCAACTTTTTGCCATAACGGGTACTTTCTTCTTATTGTTTATTAATTTACGAATTCGTTTCACAACCCACTGATTTAAATGCGTGGCGAAACTGGAGACCTAATCGAAATTTTAATTAGCTGACATCTCAGAACGTTTTGATCATCTCTAATTACGTCGCTGTTCACCAACAATAGTTAATGACTAAATTAATTGAGTAAGAAAGATGGTGCAAGACGAAAGATACAAACTTTTTCGAGTTTCAAGAAAAGTGAAATTAATTAGCTGCAAATTCCAAGCCAATGGCATTTTGTACTTGATTTAATCCGAAAAGCAATATAGGGGAAGGGGGGGCAGAACCAGGTAGCTAAGCAAAATTAACTGTAAAAAAATTATGTATCAACTTTTATCTTTCAAAACTACACTAATATCAACCTTGTTACATAAAGTAAACAATTAAATTACTTTAAATAGTTAAAAGTGTTATATAACCAAGGAATAAAAAACAAGACAATGTATTGCATTTTACGGTTTTGCCGCTACCCACGGGGCAGAAGCGTATGGAGAATGGGGCAAGACCGGGTACCGAGTACCTACTCCATATTAAGTACTCAGTTCACATCGTTCGCAAATGAAATCGTCCAAATCTTTGTCTGGTCATCCTGTGCATCCTTCATGGGCCCAATTATTGCAATTGTTAGTGCACTTTACCCAACCATCACTTCTGTTGGTTTTGGAGTACTGTTCCTTGCAATACATGCAGAGTGTATCCTTATCCTTATCTTCAGAACGTTCATCCTCTTTTTCTGAACTACTCTCTTCTATAGTTCTGGTAGGTTTGGTAGATTTCTTACTTTTGCTGCCTTTTGAAACGTAACCTTCCTTTTCACCTGTTGAATTCTTGCAGGCTTGGTTTTGGCTGCAATATTTTGTTCGAGTTTTTTTTATATGGAGAATCTGTCAGGATTAGTGTCTTCCCTCTTACGCGGCGGGCTGGGGACACTTTTCGAGCACCACGAGGAACAGCTAATATATCTGCTGGAGAGATAGCAAATGAAGAAGGTCCTGTTTTCTTATAAAAACTGGTAGCTTTGATTGTAAAACTGGGCAATAAATAACATGCATAACAATCGTCTCGTCGACGGGTGGATCAATAAATAACATGCATGAGAGTTTGAATTTGATTTTTAACACACTTTATTCGGACCAATAACATTAATCTTTAAAAAGTACGCAAGGTGGGGTATAGCCGGGTACTACCCGCTTTTGCCCCATCGACTTTGCCCGGTTCTGCCCCAAACGTACAAAATCAGCATTAAGGAAAAACCAAACAAACACAGGAACCTATCAGCAAAGTCATTCTTATAAATCTTTTCACAATACTTGTGGTATCCTACGGTATTTTTCAGAAAATATTAGTTATGTACACAACCAATTGTAGAAACTATGAAAATATAGTAAAATAAGATCAAGTACCTACTAAAAACCGTTGTGTGTCCTTACCTTTCCACGTAACTCCGTTTGCCATAAAACTTCACTACGGCACTGATTTCCATCAGTTGAGCCAGCAGCCATTTGTTTTACGTTAATTAGACGAGCAATTCAAATAATAACACTGGTACCCAGTTCTGCCCCCCCTCCCTACATAATGAGATTACGATCTCAATAATGAAGTTGCCTTCTGCATATTTGTATTTCTTATAAAATATGGTCACATCAATTGACTTCAATTGACATTTATCCTTGTTGAACTGACATTGTTTTTTTCTGCTGTTTCAAATACTTTGTAAAGAATTCTGTCATGATCTTCGTGTCTCTGCTGCTATAATGATATCATCAAAAATAACTCCTGCAATTTCACCAAAAACTTATAGAACATATTCCTGAAAGACTTGAGGAGTGGAGCTTATCCCAAATGGCAAACGTAAAAATGTGTAACTCCCAAAACAAGTATTAAAAGTACACAAGTCGGAGCTTTTACTATTTAGTTTTACGTGCCAAAATTCTGAGCTCACATTCATGACTGAGAAAAACAAGTGAAGAGGCTGCTTCCACAGACAAGTTTTGCCTTTTAAATAGATGAATGAACTTCATACAAGTAGCTATAATGGACATGTCATCACCAGAAATTAACGGACATGCAGACGCGGAGAAAGTCTAAAAGGCTAACTGTTCTTCAGATATAAACAAGGCCACTCTCGCTGCTAAACAAGAGAGACAAAACAGTTTGACCGTGAATTTTCGATTTGACCGTCACAGCTTTTAACTGTTACGGTGTTCATTCTTCACGAGAACTTTTTCTTTTCCTTCCATAGTTTGCTACATTCGGGGCTCTTGTTTTAATAAAACACAATAAGATGCAAATTCTTTTGTTACCTAAATTTAAAGCGTAGGAGAACGCGGAAATTAAGTAAATTTTAGAAACCGACTGAGATTTAACAACTCAACCTTGGCAATAATGATTGCCATTACTGATTAACGAATTACCAATTTCTCCATTAATTTTAAGATTGATATTTCTAATAATCGATGATTATTAACTAACTTTCAGGTATTTACTTGTAGATTTCCATTCTTTCTCCAAATTAACGCGCTCTACTAGTGTTTCGATGGTCCATGAAACTTTAAAAATGTCACAAGCGTTTTCTCTGATAAACAGAAAATAACCTTCGAATCGAAAAAGAAGAACGTGACCTTTGTAAAGTGATGCTTGTCATAATATCTCATTAATTTTACGTTGCGTCTTCTCAATAAATTGTTAATAAAATCACATCATCCGCTTTAAAAAAAACTTCAACCCTCCACTTATCCAACGATGTTTTAGTCATTTATAGTCTTTTATCGCCATTTACCTATATTTAAAAAAATTATTTGAAACTTCTAAATCTTTAAACTCGTCTGTCTATTTTAGTCTGGAAGCCATCTAACCGCATAATTGATTGAGAAGTAGGTGAACGAAATTGGTAATTGTTTAAACAAACAGTTTTAGTTATTCACAAGTTTTATAAATAAAACTCGTATGCTTCTATCATTATAATGGCTACTTAGTAGTAGTAGTAGTAGTAGTAATAGTAGTTATAATCATTATTTTCATACGCCGTCATTCCGGTAATGCGCCATTTGGTCTTGTTTACTTTACCCACTCTTCGATTTTCAAAAAACTAATTACACCAACGCATTCGTCACCATGTATACATTACGAAAATCAATATCTTGGTAATTGTTCACAATGTCCACTTTTCGCTTTTTGCGGCGTTTTTTTTGGAAACCATCGTGAAACATCATTATAATGCCATTTTGAGCAATGAAATGTTGTGCAAATGAAAAATAATTTTATGCAAAATCTATAGAAAAATAAGAAAAAAAAAAAGATGTGCTAGGGCAAGGAAAATAAGAGTAAAAATAAAGTAGTTTGCACAAAAAAAGATATTGATTTTCGTAATGTATACATGGTGACAAATGCGTTGGTGTAATTAGTTTTTCGAAAATCGAAGAGTGGGTAAAGTAAACAATGACCAATATCTTTTTTTGTGCAAACTACTTTTATTTTAACTCTTATTTTCCTTGCCCTGCACATCTTTTTTTTCTATAAATTTTGCATAAAATTATTTATCATTTGCACAACATTTCATTACTTAAAATGGCATTATAATGATGTTTCACGATGGTTTCCAAAAAAAACACCGCAAAAAGCGAAAAGTGGACATTGTAAACAATTACCCGCCATTTCAACATATAGGTATAGGTACAGCTTCCCGATAATTATTTGTTATGTCGTTATACGTAATATTTTTGTATGAAAAGAAGTTCTTTAAATTTTATTCCAAAAAGTTGTTACGGAAATAATCCCGATTAAAATTTTTAGGTATAATTTTGTTCGAGAAAGATTTACACTTTCTATGATTCAAACTGAATGTAAAAAAAATTTTAGGAGAAATGAACGATGGGTTAGGGGCCACCAGTAAATAACGTTTAAGTAAAAAAGACCCAATTTTAGCACACCATAATTTAGAAAGAAAATCAGAAATCACTCATTGAATAAAGTTATATTCCAAACTCTGAATCTCAATTTTGATTCGGCAAAAATGGACTGAGATAAACTCAAAACGATCTCAGAAGACAGATAACCAGGTTAAAATTTAGAAAACAGTGAAGATAGTGAAGAGACCACGTAATCAAATATGATACATAGAAAATGAAAAACTGGAAGTGTGAAAGATTGCCAACACTTTAGTAATGATGGAAGATTTACAGTGCGAAAAATTTTTTTTTAAATTTTTTAACTGATTGAAACTAAATTTTCTAAATTTGCACTTTTAATGAAAATACTACAGTGTGCCAAATTTTTGAATTAAACATAAAAATGTTTCTAAGCTGGAAAACCTTGCGCTAAAAGACCTAACTAAACCTGTTGCATTATCACGCAACATTTCAGGATTTTCTTAGAAATGCTTCTAGGAAATGCATTTGTTTTGCTTGCTTTTGGAAATATTAAACAAATCTAAAAATTTTCAAATTTGAAAATTTGCCAAATTTTTATTTGGAAGGTTTTAGAGAAATGTTTAAATATTAATGTAAAAGATTTTAATTAATATGATTTCTTTAATTTACTGGTAAGTAGATGCACCTAAATCATAGTGTGTTTGTACCGTGGTTTGTACCTACTACCAAAATTTATATATACAGGGTATCCTGAAAAAAGTATGCAATATTTTACCGACGGCTTCTACAATAAAAACTATACAGAAAGTTGTCTATAAACATAGGGCTAAAAAATTTTCCTAAGTGAACTAGAGTCCTCTAAATGTAAACCTCTGTTAGTAGTAATCAAGGTAAAACAATGATAATGATAAGTAATAATGATGAATAATGAATAATGAAAATAGTGGAATTTTGCCCAACCATTACAATTTTTGTATGTAACAATAATAAATGTTATTTACTTCGCAATACCTGACGTGTAACAAAATCTTTAAATTGATTTGGCTAGAAAATGGTGTACCCTATCGGTATTCAACAACCTTTCTTATGTAGAAAACTCTAGATATTTAAAAACTCAGGGTTAAAAATTGAAAATGGTACCTACATACAGAAAAGTTAGGGCTATTTTCACTTAGCAGATTCTGCGCTTAAGACACCCCTGTATACATTTTTTTCTACTGGTTACATACAAAAATAGTAATGCTTGTGCAAAATTTTATTATTTCAACTTGACTGGTTTTGAAGATATTTACTATAAACCATTATAACAGAGGTTTACCTTTCGAGAGCTCTAGTTTTCTTAGGAAGAATTTTTTGTCTTGTGTTTATAAACAACTTTTTTTATGCTTTTAATTGTAGAAGCCGCCAGCAAAGTTTTTTTAGTACTTTTAGATGTTAAATACAAATGTCAAGAATATTGGAATTACATAGGTACATACTTTTTATGTTTTTTCAGCAAAGCTTGATACATAGTTTTTTAATAATTTGGTTAACAAAATGTTTCTAATTTTTTTTCGGAAAAGCTTTTAAAGGATGTTTAATGTACCAACGTTTTTATTTTTAATTTACTTGGAAACCCCAAACCTAAAGATGTAGTGTCAACATTTTTCAAACGATAGTTTTAGTGCGGTAAAATTTACAACTTACAAGTTTCTTATTGGACTTGATTCACTTTCCACCTACCTACATATAACAAAGCGTTTAAACGCCCAACTAAAGACAAAAATTTTAAAATAGAAATATATATTTACTTACCTTTCGTATCAACACAATATTTCAAGATTTTCTTAGAAATCGTTTATAGACATATTATGTATTTAATTAAAATATTACACTTCCCTGAAAAATATTTTTCTTAAAAAAGATGTAAATATACTTCAATTGAAAAGAAAGCTTTCCATTTAAACCAAACTTGAATTATTAAAATTATTATCCTTAATTCATTCGTTCATCGAAAAAATAGTAATCAAATAGACATCCCGGTGCGAGATGATGTGCTAAAAAGAGTTAGATCTGCCGAAATTGATTTTATTTATTAACCTTCATAACCGGGCCCATTACAGGTTACTTTTTGTGAATAGAAATTATCTTCGGCATAACGGAAAACGAAACAGTATTGTTGTAAATACCTTACCAAGGTCGTTGTCTTGATGCGCCAAATTACCATACCGTCAAATGAATTTCTGGCATGCAAGAAAGTTCATGAACTGTCTATTTAATTCATAGCGGTACTAACAACCGGATAAAGCGAGCCACACACGCTAGGAGCGTTGCCACATTTTTTGTCAAATCTTTTGTAAATTCCACGTTTTTTTGGATTACTTTCACTCAATCAGCATCAACTGATTAAGCTACACATACTAACGACACAGTAATGTTACTTAAAAATTTCTTTATATTCAAGTCCGATTTTTGAATAATAGTACAGCGGTGTATGACTACATTATTTTGTTACGGTAGTTAATTAAGATTATATGTTATGCTTTTTAACCGCACTATGTATCGTTTTACTTTCGTTTAAAGCTGGCTCGTTATTATTCAAAACTTTACAATAGGACTCGTAATCCTAAATGCCAAAATTAAGATTGTTGTGTAAGAGCGACATCACAGACGACATTTGTTTATTATTATTAAATTCAAATTAGCCAACTGACGACAGTAGGCGTAAATGATAGACTTGAACTCGAAAGTGGCACTAGATTCCTGATAGCTATTACCTAATTAGTGACGATAGTTTTGTAACTACGAGTATAGGTGTACTTAGCCTAGTCTGTTACTTCCTTAGCCTTACACAATTTTAATTGAGGTCTCAGAGGGTTACGGAAATGAAAATTTGCACTAAGCTAATGAAACTTTTATCGTTAGTTAAGATGAGGTTATGTTGAAGATTAACACCTCGCTAAATGATTGAAGTTGATAAATTTTATTGCAAAAATATTTAGGAGGCCTTAGTTTGGTGTGAATCGATTTCGTGGCATTATAAAATCGGATGCTATTATCATAAATTACACGCCAAAAATTACGTGGTTGCAGCTTTCAGCAAATTTGTAATTTCATTTATTGAAAAGTGGATATTGCGCCTTTCTCTCAATTATATTGTTGAATATCTAAAGCGGGTAATGAAGTATAAAATGTTGACTCGGCACGCACATATAACAAAAAACCTCATTACTATATCTACTTAATCCATTCCACTTATAGGGGAATAGAATTATGACCAAAATTACTTGCTTAATTATCTATCTTAATTAAATTTTAACTTTTATTTTTAAGAAAGTTTTGAACCAAAACCAAAATTTTTTTTTTCTTCTAACCACCTCATTTTACGTCAAAAAAGTAACTTTTCCATTATAACTGTAAAGAAACTGAGGAAGAAGTAAACCTATATTTCAGGTTGAATTATACAAGATGCATCTGAAATAAGTGTAAAAAATTTAAGGGCATGTAAATCAGGTCAAATAATGTAGAAAACCTTAGTAAATTTTTTTCGATAAGTGGCTTCTAAGGAATATGCATCCCTACGACTGTGGTCCTGGCTAATGATTTTTATTTGATTGCTCTCAAACGTTTCAAGATAGAGAGATAAAAATTTGAGGCAACCAAAAAGTCTTTTGATTCTCTAAACTTGGCTGATATTCCATGATTTATGATGAGGTAACAAAGGATGGTCCATTGTCATATAATAGGCGTAATCCTAAGTCGGGTGTTATTGAATTTTCTTCGATATAATAAGAAATGCCAAATATCTAAAGAACCACACATTTTAGGTAGGTATAGAAACATCATACATCACTAGAAGCGCATTACTTTTCTCTACCAATTGATGTGTGTAATTAGGTATCATCCCATTTAAAAAAATTGACTTTTGGCTGTTTTTATGTCGTTTATTAGAAACTTTACTGTTCAATAATTTGGAAATTTTATCAAACCATCGTAACTTCTAACATTCTTTCTCACCTACATAAATAATTCATATACATACATTCATATACATATGTTTTCGTCAACTGTTGCTAAAATTTAAATTTTTTAGCTACATCTCTTTCATATCGAATTTTTCAGGAAAATTTGAATATCTCAAAAAATACTGATGATAAGTATAGTTATTAACAAAATGATATTCAAATTCTTCATAAAATCCAGAAAAAATTAAGAATTGGGCTGTTTTATTTAATAACAAAGTTGATGTCAACTCCCGGTATAAGCGGAAGTGCCACTATTTTGAAAATATTTTTAGTGAATAGATCCTACCTCGCTAAGACATGACAAAATAATTAGGTCAGTAACTTTTTCTCTTCGCGAGATACTTTTAATAGACCACTCAAAATAAATCATCCTGTATATTAGTAGCTAATAGAGGTCTTCATGGCATAAGAAGCATTGATTTATACTTAAAATTCTTAAATCCTCTAAAGCCGGTCAACCAACGTAAATTTACCTGGGGAGATATTATTTAGCAAAATATAATTTGGCATGTTATTTCCCTATGACCCGGTAGCTCTGGAACACCGGGTAACGGGTATGTATGTATGAGTAAACGACTAAACGATATTAGCATGAATGATCATCATGATGATGACATGAAAAATCATCATATGATGATAACCCATGTCTTTCGTAAATAACATCAAATTAAATATTTTGGAACTTTTGTATCAACATTTAATATTTCCACTTCTAAAAGCAAGCTTTAAAATTTTGCCTGGAGTAAAATTTTATTATATTACATACCAATTACAAATCGAGCTAATCCTGAGTAGGCAAAGCTTCAAAGGTAAGTACTGGAGGTACTATTTCTAATTTCTAACGCTTTTCGGTTTTTGTGGTTCTCCATAATAAATGCATTCTGACGGATCAAAATCACTGATGACTGATGATGAATTTTGATATGTATCTACAAATTACATAACATTTGCTCTTTAATAATTTGTTCTATCACGGCGCATAACAAAACAGTTCTGCACTAATAACACGCATTTCTTGTACTAAACCCACAAAACGTTCTGGTAGTACCTCTACTTTTCGTAACACTTTGTCAACATAAGAACACTTACAAACGTCATGAAAACGATAGATTCAAACTGTAGCGTAAATAATTTTTGTTATATAAGTAATAGTCCATAATAATAATATTGCTTGCATTGTGGGCTAATAAAAGAATCAAATAGCCGTAAAACAAATATGACATGAAAACATGTAAGAAACATTATTGCGCTCAACGTGGTGAAAAATAAGCTTCTATTGGAACTAATTTTGGTTCAGATTGAACAATTACACGGTATGTGGTTACAAAATTACATTTCACAAAACAAAAGCGGTTCTTACGTTCTTCATATTCTGATTCACATGCATTAAAAATACTGACTACTTTGGCTATTTTCATTAATTGAAAGTACATATACTTAAGCAAATTGTAATGTTTTTATTATTTATATTTCTGTATTTCTCATTTTATTCAAGTTTTTTATAGCGTTTGTCTCTTTTCATTTACTGTCTTTTCCGTTTTTGTAGTTTAAATAAATTTTTGTAGCTTTAAGTGACGCATGCGCAGTTCTGGGAGGATCCTCAACTTATATTCACCTATTACGTTAACTTTTTATCGCAATAAATTAAATGATTAGTATTAAATTTTATGGGCAGTACATTTTTCTAGTATTGTATTTCAAACTGTCAGTAAGTATTATAAAATATGGTAAGTAAAAATAATGAATGGTTGGTAAAATAATAAACAGTCGGTAAAAATAGTAAGTGATGAGTAAAATTAATAAACTTTACTGTTTTTAAACGGTTGGTAAAAATAATGATCGATAAGTAAGATTAATTAACGATCAGTAAATTTTATAAACGGTTGGCAAAATAAACTACTTTCAATGCAATTAATAATCGGTCAATAAAGTTAATAAAATTATTAATTTATCTGTAAAATAAGCCACAATTAATAAAATTAATTAATAATTGGTCAACAACATTAATGAACGGTGGGTAGAAATTTAACAATTAGCAAATGTATTATATTATTAAATATTGAGCAGTACAGAGTACATTAAAATTAATTTGCGACAGATAAATATTTAACAAAAACAAGCAAAACAATTGCGACGGTTGTGTAGACACTCCTTTTACAAATTTTTTGCCGGCTATTGCATACTGACATTTCCTCAATTTTTACTGCTCATTATAATAAAAACACTGAACATAATAATACTGGCCAAAGAAGTTAGATTACTTACCGAAAATTTAATTTTAACCCATCGAATTTTATAAAAGTACTGATTCTTTTGCAATATCTTACGGATTATTTATGACTTTATACTGTACATAAAGAATTCAATACTGATCAGTTTATTACAATTCCTTTTCAATTCATTGAATTTTTTCTATTTATATTTATTTCTCCTTGCCTATTCTTTTTTCTTGTTGTTTCGGGTTTGTAATTTTTATGATTACAACTTAACACCATTCAGCCTTATATTATAAGAAAAAAATATTTGAATGCCGTGGAAATATACTAATGAATTTATATTATTGAAAATGAGTTTAATTAATCAAGAAAATCCATCAAAATAAAAAAAAATTATTTTGCTACGTCTTTTCAAATTTAATTTAATACCCATTTGATGAAGGAAGCTTGCAAAAATTTTATCAAACAACATAGTAATTAATTTTTATACAAAGGTCCTTAATATTTTCCACGGTTGGGCGCGTGAAGTTAACGAACAACTTGCAGCACTATAATTCGCAATGGGGCCATTGTTTAGTGCTGATTAGTGCCGTAGTATGGCGGTCAGCAAACATGCCGGAAAGAAGTTATGACCGATTAAAAATTTTTGCCAACTTTACACTGGGCAAACTAATTCCGACGGGGCTAAAGTTGGCACCTACCGGAATGCTTGCTTAGTGCCCGATTAGTCTTGATTAGCGCCCAAGTTTGACGATCACCAAGATATAATTAATGAAAATAGAAGCTATTTCCCTATGTTTCAGTTGCTCTAGGACACCCGATATTTTTTATTACTTGGATTTATTTAATTATTATTTGTATTGTATTGTTATCTTATGCCATTTATGTCATTATATGTCTTTTTTAATATGTAACTTCTGCAATTGAAAGTTGAACCATAAATTGATTCACCAATGTGTTGGACTATTCAAGACTTATCTGTTCATTTATACAGGGTGATTCACGTAGCCCGTGCATTAAAAGTTTTTCAACTTCCAGTTAAATTAGAAATTTGAAACTTGGGAGGCAGTCATAATCGGTCATGATCATTCTATCTAAAATATTTTGAGCTCTCTAGCTATACAGGATGTGCCAAAAGTCGATATCAACTTTGTTATTTTAAATGGAAACGTACCATTTTTTCTACATGGTTCGATTGGTCTTCCAACTCTGAGTTTTTATAATACTTGTTTTGTAAACTTATCTGATAATTTTTGACATTATGTTAATTTAAGTGAAAAAAATTGTCGATGTGGTAGCTTACGAAGAAATTCGTATCGGGCAGACGGTCTAGAATTTATAAACACCAGTTTATAAAGTACTTAGTTCAAAGTCCAGACTAACTTATGGTATTTCAATGGTGGTTCCATTTTGTACCATATGGGCGCAAACAATTTTCAAATATCGCAACCAAAAATGGTCAAGAAATAATTTTTTTCAAATGGCACCTACTGATTTTTTTTGCACCATTCGATAGAAAATTGTATTTTGGAATGAGTTACTTAAGCATTCCCTACACCTAACTTCATCCCCTATCAAATTAAAAATTAAAATCTAGAAATTCTATCTTCCAAATAGCGTTAACGGAGTCTTATTATTCAAAATCAAGCAGAAACGTCATTTTTTTGTCACTGTCAATGTCAATATCATTTGCATTCAACAATAATTCCATAATCCCTCTATCTTATTTTTTACCTGTGTGTCGGCGTGAGAACTTTTTACATTATCAAGTAAGGCTGTGCCGCAAATTGTAGTTTCACATTCAGACATTTTTCTCAAAATTTTTCTTATACAACAACCCCTTCGTTAAATTCAGAATTAAATTATCTACCAGAAATTGCTAAAAAAATAATGTTTTGCCATTTAAAATAATAAAGTTGATATAATTTTTGATTCAATGACAAGTGAATAAAAATGTTGAAAAGCATATTTGAGAAGACTGTATTTTGTGCAATAGCTTCCATTAAATGTGTTTTACATAAAGTGTATAGTTTAGCAGAAAATGACCATTTCCTCTCAAAATGAACATCCGGTATAATCTAATGTTGATTTCTTAAATTCACCTTTCTGTAGACTCTTCTTAGTTACTTCTATTACTGTCATTTTACATTCATCTCATTTCATATTCTTTTTGTAGCTATTAAATTATTGATTATGCGTTTTCTATGAAAATTTAATTATTGTTTGTTATTTTTCTATTCTTCATATATCGTCTTCTCTTCATGGTCTGCTGCCAATTTCTCGTGCATTCAGGTTTTTGTATTTTTAGTAGATAGCTATTTTTGCTTACACAATACCATTTTTATTTTTTGCATTAGGATGATTTATTTTTTATTTCTAGTTCCCTCGTTGCTTCCATTATTTTTTTGTTTTTTTGTTTATTAATTATATAAGATTAGTTTAAGATTAGTTAAGATTAGTATTTATCTTTCTTTTTTTTTCATTATCAATTCTTTATACAATTTTCCTTTAGACCTTTTTCGTAATTATTTTTTTTATTTACCCATCTTCATAATTTGCAAAGATTGCTTGACACCCATTATATTTGACTCTTCTCTATTTACAGTTCTCTGTAGGTACATTAGTAAAAATTGATTTTCTTGCAGTAACTAAGAAGTGAATCTGAAGATCTTCTAATCGACTCCTGCGATCTCAATGACAAATGTAGTATTTTCTTTCTTTCCCAACACCAATATCATTGAGTAAGTCTTCCTGAACTGGCCCTACCCATATTTCACGTCGACCTCAAAGGTCGGACGTACGAACTGCGCATGTAGACACACGGTGTAATAATCGCATTACACAATGTCGAATGTAATACTTAACACGACTTTCTTCACAAATATTAAGACGTATCGGTTGCTTGTTTAGATATTTCCGCTTCGGAAGTACCGTAGATACCGTTAACAAACTTCGTAAGTTGTTACGCAACAAGAGTTGGTTCAACTGAAAACCGAAAGTGTTTAATGTCTAACTAGTTTAAAACTCATTTTCATTGTATGCTTTCAAGGTGGCCGTTCGAAAGACTATCAAAAGTCAAAACGAGGCAATTTTGTGGTAATTTTGCTCGTACAAATTGACTCTCCTGGATGTTGTGAAGAAAATGTAAGAAAGAGAAAAGATGCGAAAAGTGCTTCAGATAGTTTGCCTCATACTGGATCAAAAACTCTTAAAAATAACCAAATTTTCCTGTTACATTTTTACGCCCTACTTTCCTGAATTAATTTTTTTTTTTATCCAAAAACTGGTTTAAACACTAAACAATCATGTTTAAAATGTATGTTTAAAATAGTATTTTGATTTCAGTGAAGTCATTATTAAGATTTATCCGACGAAGAATTTTGATTCGACAGTAAAAATAATATTGAAGCAAATTATCTAAAGCATTTGTTCCATATTTTTTTGCTCTCTTTTTGTATTTTCTTCATCCCACCCAAATTTGTATGAACAAAATCTTCGCAGCTTTTTAATTATTGCTTAGGTACTAGTAATTAATAACGGCCAAATGCAGTAGAATTTATGATTCTATGAACTTTTGCGATCCAGATTTGTTAACAAGAATTAATTTTTCAGCCTGGTGGCCGCCCCGAAGCTGATTTCACGCTAGACGTGCCCAGGTCCGAGCTGCTGCTCAAAAGGATGAAGGAAGACAAGAAGTGGAGGTGCAGATGTCGATTGCTCACCTCGTTTTTAGGTTTAGTCTTCTTTTTGCTCTCCGTTATGGCTGTGAGTTTGATGCTCACGAGGGGAAAACGAATGTTCGGTTCCATGATGTAATTTTTCTTAAGATACCAATTTGTTACGAATATTGTGATATTTTTAATGATTATTATTTGGACGAAATTTTCTTTGAGAGCAGTTTTCAAAAAACGCAAAATTATGGCTGTGCAACGTAAAATTTGAAAAGGAAAGAAAAAAGCTCCAAACTGAACTCAATTGTAGATACAAGTGAGAATTATTATCAAAGGTGCTTACAAATTTGCTTTTAGTTACTACTGAATTTTTAAATTTCAAGCAGTTTTATGGTCGTATTGTTTTATATTTTGAATCGATTATTTTAGAAATTTAGAACATTGTGTAACTAGTTGCCATATTAATCAGTCACTTTATGGGGTAAGTGAATATTGAGGATTGCACCCTCCACATAGAAATCCGCTTGACACCAAGCCAAGACGCAGAAATTTCTGCATAGCTCTTTTTCTTCAGATTTCTACATCTTTCTTAGATATATTTAACAAATTTATTCCTCGATATGATCCAAGAAAGCGATATTCCGTGATAATTTGGCAATTAGGTCTTCATCACATTGCTTGTATTGTATACTTTAAAGATTGCGTTAGACTTCAAAGACAAGTTTCGCCTTCTCTTTCGAAAAAACCGATCATGTTTCGTATTTATTCCATGAGCATCTCGACGTTTGTTAACCGCCGTAACACTGCCATAATGATTGCTCATAATGTAGGTGCCAAATAGTTACCATAAATTACAGTATTGGCCTATTTGGCCTGTATAGTTGTGATAAAACAATAGTGTCATGTAGCTGTTATAAAAGTGACTTAATTGCTTATTTGCTAAGAGAACTGTTTGCTAACAAGCAACTTCACCTATGTCATAAAGAAGTTGTTCGTTGGTTCACGGCTTTGACTAGAGATCGAGTTATTTAACTTATTTGATTCAGGTATTCTTTAGTCTCACTAGGTTACATATTTAATAGAAAACCTGCCGTAAGTCTGAGTGTAAGTTAATTGTGAAAATGAAAATGTGAAAATAGATATTGTGTAATGATTGTGTATAAATAAATAAATTAAGATTTATTGACATTCTTCAGCACGGACGGAATGGTTACAAAGCCGCGGAATGGCTATAAAGTCATTACTGACAATTGAACAGTTTTACGACAATTCTTAAGAGCTCTGTGGGCAACGGGAGGTTTGTATTTGTGTAACATTTCATTCTTGCGTGAACCCACGTAGATCGAAACTTTATTAAAAACCTTCTTGAAAAATTTGGTCAACTTTTGTCTATTAGGTCAAACTAATGGTATTCCAGTATTTTACGATACAGAAAGCTGTCCTGTACTAACATTTTGCTTATCCTTTTAAAAAACGTATTAATTCCCTCAAAGAAAATCTTAGATCTTCATTCTATATCTGTCGGTGCTTTCTTTCGCTGACGAATCACTTTTTGTTACAGGCAGGTATGTATAAATGTTTAGTTGGTCAATTAGTGCCCTAGCTGACAGGAGTAGACCATTGCATCACAGATTGTGCACCATATAGACGTACAAAGAAAGTTCCATGTCTATTGTAGGAGTATTTGAGAGTAGTGACGCATAATCACTCGCATAAGAGGTTTTTTTGTCTTGATTGTAGGAAATGTCATTGAGCTTCCATAATACACAATTTCTTTGTGGGCGTCATCTGCTCTACCCCACCTTGTCTCACAGAAGTCCTCCAATAAAAGAAAAGGGTTTCTAGATGCAGTAACAAAACTTGATCAAACCTAATATCACACTTGGGTTTATTTAAAAATAGAAAAAATACATGCTTAATGTATGAGTTACAAATCCTACCTCGATTTTACTATACGCACCATCAGATTTCTTGTTGAACTAAACTTATACAAAAATAAAGCACCATGTGACCTTTTCCAAACAAAAGTTATTACAATGGCCAGATTTAATAACAAAAGGAAAATGAAATTCATGCTGCCTGATTACCTCCGAAAACATACAATAAAGATCAAACAACCACAAAAGAATAAAATTGTCTTTGTTATTATTACATTAAATTAAAATGTGAATTTAAAATATTATTAAACAGAATGTAAGTAATTTAGCAATGGAAGCAAGTCAAAAGTTACTTTGGAATAATAGGAAAGTTAACCCATTATACATATCTTACAAAAATAAATGTTACTGTTAATCGTTAACAACTAGATAACTGAACACAGATATGACTAATTAACACATGCTCATTCAAGTATTACCCTACGAGTACCCTGTAATCCAGATACTCATCAGGCAACAAGGTTTTGATAAAAATTTGACACATCGACATTTTACTGCACTTTGCAAATGAATTTCCTTACAATACAGACGAATAAATAATCTTATTTAGCAGTCTCAAAAATACACCGGCAAATGGTAAAAAATTCAGCAGCCCAACTGTACACTTACCGGCAAATGTATAAAAGTTAACAAAAAAACAGCCAATAGAGAGGAGCACGGGCAGTATTTACAATAATTATTGACTAGGCTTTCTTAACGATGCCAGGACCGTGAAGTTCTATAAACGATTCAAGTGCTTCAGGGACTTGACCTTGATAAGTCAACTTATGGTGTTTCACGGCGTTAGCGGCCATGCACTTCAAACTCAACTTCATCTGAGTCTTCAAGATAATCTCAGCAACACCTGAAACACAATCCAGTTGAGGCAGAAATCACACCTTATCCGGATTCTTGTTGGCCTAGCAATACAAAGACACCAGATCTAATCAAATCACCAGTGGTATAGCGAACACATATACTAAAGTATAGAAGCTAATCAAGATCCATCTTCTGATCACTTTCTGATCATTATCACTATCAGTACAACAATCATCACCAAGGAAGCCCCTATAAAACTTTGCACGAAAAGAACGGACTCGGATTATTTTCGAAACCAGTTGGACAAAAATATTAACTCATCAATTAGAATTAAAGATTCTTCTCAAGACCTCGACGAAGCAACCCCGCACCTGATTACGCTAATAAAAACTGCTGCGTGGCAAGCCACACTCACAACAAGTAGTCCGCCTGAAATTACTAACATTCTTCGCTATATACGAGACCTTATTGTCGAGAAAAAAAGAGCTCAGAAAAAATGGCAGAGAACTAAAAACAGGCATGACAAATCATCCTACAAGCAATTCTTCCATCAGTTACATAGCACTTTAATAGAAGCACTTAATGAAACCTTTAAAAAGATACATCTCAAAACTCTCCCCCAATGAACACACCATTTGGAAGGCGACGAAAAAATTCAAAAAAAGGCCAATTGTAACAATACCGCTCGATCAAATAATCTTGTCACATCAATTTGGATTTCGAGAATGCCACTCGATAACCCATCGAAGTCACCGGATCATCACTTATACCGGGTGGACCATCACTTGTGGACGAATTTTTCCCGCCCAAACGATAAAAGATTTGAATTTGAGCTTCCGAGGATATGATTAAACCATTAAGACCTACTTTTTAAAAAATTTTGAAGTTTTTTGGCCCACCCCGTGCTCGTCTACACGGTGATTCATTCAAAATTGTAAAAAAGTTGACAATAAAGTTGCAACTTTTTTTATACCGTTGTACGCAGAAAATTTTGATTTCTGGGGCCGTAGTATTTCGTAAAAATGCAACAGCCAAGTTGATTTATGGAATACCTCCCTTGCCTCAGATAATTTTCAACAAAATACTACGGCCCCAGAAATCAAAATTTCGAAATTCTGAAGATACCGCCGTAATCTGAAAAATTTTCTGCGTACAACGGTATAAAAAAAGTTGCAACTTTATTGTCAACTTTTTTACAATTTTGAATGAATCACTGGGTAGACGCGTACGGGGTGGGCCAAAAAAATTCAAATTTTTTTGAAAAGTAGGTCTTAATGGTTCGATCATATCCTCGGAAGCTCAAATTCAAATCTTTTATCGTTTGGGCGGGAAAAATTCGACCACAAGTGATGGTCCACCCGGTATAATGGAGTCTTGGAACAAAAAAAAATTTGTGCAGCTGTGTTTCTGGACATAAAACAAGTCTTCGCCAAAGTATGACATAAAGGCTTGCTATACAGGCTGTTCCAAAAGAACATAATTCTAGATAACACGCCTTCAAGGTGGTGCGGCCTTGAAGGCGCGTTATCTAGAATTGTGGTAAAATTGTTTAAACAATTTTATGTCATTTAGTTATGGCCCTTTAAGGAGGGTACAATGAAAGTTTAAACTTAAGGGTTCACACGGTTATATCAGAACAAAAGAAATATTTTCGAGTATAGTGCATTTCTTTGAAACGTTTGAAATTCAAATAGTTTATGCGTTCAAGGTTTAAAATCATAAAATAATATCTTTAATTTATAAAAATGGAAAAAACATGGCAGCACTTTTTAGTATTCTACACTAATCCTAGATAACGCACCTTCAAAGTGGTGCGGACCTTTTGGGTCAGCCTGTATAAGCTCAAACTATACCTCCCAAGTCAATTCCATTTAGTGCTAAAATCGTACCTAACTGAGCGGCGTTTCCAAGTCAAGATAAACAGTTCAGTTTCAGACTACCACCAAATCACCTCTGGAGTACCATAAGGCAGTGTGTTGGGACCGCTGCTAACACCTTAATCGCTACGTTCACGGATGATACGGGTATCCTGTCAATCAATGTAGCACCAGAAGTAGCAACAGAACATCTACAACCTCATCTCAATCTGATACCAAACTGAACCAATAAATTTTTAACAGCAATAAATCTGTACAAATAACATTCACAAACAGACGTGTTGTATGCGCGAGAACCAGAATAAACAACACCCCAATACCCGTAAAGACTGAAATAAAATACCTTGAAATATATCTCGATGAAAAATTTAACTGGAGCAAACATATCAGAGCCAAGAGCTAAACCTGAAAATCTAACAAATAAACTGGCAAATTGGTAATTGGAAAGTAATGCTAAAGCCTACTTACGGGGCTCAGCTATGGGGTTGTGCAAAGACATAACATATCAAAATATTACAGAGGTTCCAGTCAAAAGCCCCCCGAATTGTGAGCAATGCGACATGGTATATCAGTAACGACACTACCCACGCCAATCTTAAAATCCCCTACATAACCACCGAAATAAACAGACTTGCTAAGGCATTCAACCACAAGTTAGCAGAACATGGAAATGACCTAGTAAAGCAGCTTTCATACCAACTGGGAGTTATAAGAAGACTGCAGCGGAAAAAACCACAGGACCTATTTCGACAATCCAACATACCCTAATGTACACTGGAAGAATAGCAATGACTATATCTTTTTCATGACAAAAATAACATAAAATTTACTTATTACTCTTTTATACGAGTAGAATTGAAGCGCTCGGGGAAACAAGGTACATAAGCCACATCGGCCTTATTCTGAGTAAATTAACTTTGAAAGTTTCAAGTAAATCCTGAAATCAGGAATTATCATTTTAATAGACGATTTCTTAACTGTTTGTGCAACTGGCAAGTTTGTATTATGTAGTAGTAAAACATTAGCAAAATTTTTCTTTTAACCAACTTTATTAAGCAATTTGTTAAAAAAATTGTGGCTTATGACTTTTTAATCAAATGCCACGACAACAATATTTGGCGGCAAAAAGGAACTAGCTCATTTAGGTATTGGTTTCACGTACTTATTTGTATAACATTGCCTATCGTATATTTTTTAAACAAAAAAATTCTACTCTTTGATTACAGTAAACAAACTTCTATTCTAAAACAATTCATATTTTTTAGAAAATTATTCATAAAAAATTATTCATCAAAAGAGTCATAAGCCACAATATTTATTACTTATTGATAAATTTTGTTCGCATAAAGAATCAGAGCTGCTATCACTTGGATTATAATCTTGGTTCTTAACACTATCGTATGAATCAAAATCCTGACATTTATCGCTACTGCTTGAGTCACTTTCAAATACTTTCCTCTTATACAAACTTTGCTGCCTGTCAGCCATGATGGAATTTGTGTGGCTTATGCCGTTTTTGGTTGAAAAATGATTCAAATTCTTAAATGTGGAACAAGAACTTTTGAACACAGTAGCGCCATCTCTCCTCGCTTTTCAATAATATTTGTTGAGCGGCTTGCGACCGTCTTGGGTCAACCTTAATTTCTGTGAAAATGTGGCTTATGTACCTTGTTCCCCCGAGCGCTTCAATTGTAAATATGCATATTAATATATACCAAGTGTTCCATCATAAATTACATCTTCTCTGATAAAATTCGGTAAAGACGAAAAACTCCACACAGATTCTAACAAGGAGGAGCACGCTTTCATGTAAAATTTATGGTTCGTCCTTACCAAATTTTATCTGGGAAGATACAGGTAATTTAAGTAAATATAACTTCCCAAGCTATTTCCCTATGTTTCAGTAGCGCTGGGACACCCAGTATACATCTATATAAAAAAATACCCATGGACAACACTTACTACCTGTGGCTGAGGACTCCAACGGTGTTTCACCCCTACTATTAACACAGTCTAAGTGAGCTCCAGCTTCAATCAGCTCAGTAATAATTGAATGCAGCGTTAAAAAATCTGATATGGGTTTGTGGTAGTTGACAATCACGTGTAAAGGTGTGTTTCGGTCGTAATCCATAGCGTTGACGTCAGCGCCACACTTGATCAACAATTGAGTAGTTTCGGCACATGGAAACCTAAAATTCGCTTTTCAGATGCAACTCAATATTATTGGCCAATAATTTTACTTGCAAACGTCGTTTGTATGAAAGTCGTCCACCGGCGTTTCAGCGTTACACGCCAAATGCAACAAACTTTGTCCATCTCGCAGGGAAACTCGCAACTGGTTCAAACCGAACACCATTCGCCTAACGTTGAATTTCTCCTGTTCCGAGCATTCCTTCATGAGTTTGGTTACTATTGTTAAAAGGTACAGAGTAGTCGTCAGGTTACTTTCCAGGTCTTCCTGCAAGTATCAGTAGAAGTGTGAATATGACAACCGTTTCAAAGTTAATTTAAATGTGCAGTTCAACTTTGCGAGTTTTGCTTGAGCAGCTAACCTGACCAAAAACACGAAAACTAAAAATTCTGAATGTTGAATCAATTCCAACTTGATGTACACAACTACACAACACATAATAAATACGTAAAAGTATGCAGCAAATCAAACCTAATTCAATTTTCAGAAGTACCCGTACCTCACGACATGTAGTTTTCAGATATGTAACTATAGTACCATCCTATGATTCTCTACTTTCTATTACAATGTTTATTTATATTGTAAAATAAAGACTTCAAAGTGATTCTAAATACAAAAATTTTGATTCAAAGCAGCACCGTAAAGAGCCCCCCAACAAAACCACCAAAATACTTGATCAATACCATAACGGTTTCCGGATCATCCTTGGGTCCCGGCTTCTTCAGTTTGATTTGGTTCCTCTCCAACTCCAAAATGGCCGCCGCCAATACCTCTACCACGATCTCAAAAGTGACTTTGACGTTCACGTGCAACATTTGCGAGAACACTTGAGCGAACCTCAACAAGTCTTTAACAACAGATATGTGATTCTTTTGACGTAGCTTCAATGCGTGCAACCATAATTCTAAACACCGTTCGAAACGGGCGTTGTCCGCAAAAACCGCGCCTCTGTAGATGACAGGATGAGGTACTTCTGGATTGTGGATGCCCAAAATCCGTTCCCTTATCGTCAGGGCTTCCATGTGCAGAGCATTGTGGTTGTTTTGTATGGCTTGAAGTTCGTAGACGGTCTGGCATTCCACCCAGTGCTCGTATGCCGGGATGGGGGTTTGAAGTTTCTTTTTGATCGGGTTGGCGGGATCGCTATACCTATAAGTAGAAAAAACGTCACTCAATTTATTGTTTTTACGAAATGTTTTTCGACAACAACGTTAAGACATACGTAGAATCAAATATTAATTGATTATGCTGCTTTTCGAAGCGACTTTAGCCCGATTCTGCAGTAGTAATTACCGAGGATGACGTACTGGTCGAATACGGTGATAGTAGGACCATCCCTAACTGCCTAGGAAGAGCTAATCGTAGCCTCCTAAGAAAAAAATTGCCATTTGGCTAATTCAATTAGTTAATTTTTTATTAGTTGCTCTACTGGTTCTTCCAGCATTTGTTAACAGAAGCAGTTATCTAGAATAAAAAAAATCATTGCTGCTTTCTGTTGCTCAAATTAGGCGCTATAAGATCTTCAATCCATTCTGTGGTAAATGCAGTGTAGAAGTCCACAAGACCGAGGCAATAATTTGTGCAATTTGGAGTTTTAAATATTTATTTATATTAGTGATGATCTTGAAACTAATTTCAAATAGGGCGATCAAGTACTTTTAAAAGCTTAGCCATTTGAGTATCACTCAAAATTTATCGCCAAATTTGTAACTCAATTTTATTTTATTCCAAACACATTAGACTTATCACAGAATTTGTATTTCGAGTAAAATCTGCAGAATCCTCTGTCAGAATGGACTGTTGTGCCTACAGGACCCCGTATGTGCGAGAGAAAACGCAACATTGCCTTACAGTAAATTGGTTAGAGGCAGTAGGGAGTTTGGGCAAGAAGTCTAATTGTGTGCTCTTAAAAAGCTAAACGTGACTCGAAACAAAGACCTAGCCGCTCTTGAACCGACGCCTCAAAAAATACTTGAAAAATACAAAATTTAAAAATAAATTTATTGCGTGTTGTGGAGATTTTTCTTTTGCTTTGAACTGGCACGTATCATTCTATTTCAGTTTTAATCTCTGCAAAATTGGCAAAGCATCAATAGCCTTTGTCGATTGACCGACACGTGCTTCAATTTGTCGGTTAGCGCACCTCCATGACCTTCACAGTTAACTTTCAGACAACAAACGCACAATCAGAAACAATCGGGTCTACGACATTCTAAAAGTAGCAAGAAGGAAAATATTTCATATTTTTCGCCAAGAAACATCGTTGAGATGAAGAAACGTAACATTCACCTTGCCCTTCTAAAAATACCCCCCAAAGCCTATGTTTATAAACCGCGACTTATTTCCGTCTGAACTTTCTTTGTGACGTTGTGATTTATATTAAACACGCGGATACCCACCTCATTTTCATGGATTTTTGGAGGTACTTATAGGCCAAGATGACGTCATAGTTCTCTTTGTCGTTTGCGTAAGACGCCCCCAACAGTTCGAGTGCCTCGATTTTGTCTTCTATGGATATTTCTGGCCAATCTACCAAATATTCGACGACTTCAGCACGAGTTCGCTCGGCGGCGGCCTTAAGGGGAGTCATGCCTGCGTCGTTGGTCGAAAATTTTGCGTCGAACAGCAAAAGTTCTCGGACGACGGAAACGTGGCCGCATTCGGCAGCAAAGTGGAGAGCGGTGGCACCGCAAAGGGCCTTCTCGTTGGGGTTGGCGCCGTTCTCCAGAAGAAAAGTGACCTAAAAACCAAAGTTGATGTGATAACGACCCACCCATGATCCACTCTCTAAAACCTGAACGATACAAATTTATTAACTGCAACCAGATTTACCAAATAACTTTACCAACAAGTATTTAAATTGATTCCAATTAAATATCAATCAATTCTATGTTACACTTTCTATAATTATTCACTTTCTCGTTGCCTACTTGCGAATTGGGGTAATTGTTTACAATGTCCACTTTTCGCATTTTGTGCTGTTTTTTTTTTTTGGAAACCATCGTAAAACATCATTAGAATGCCATTTTGAGCAATGAAATGTTGTGCAAATGATAAATAATTTTATGCAAAATTTATAGGAAAAAAAAAGATGTAATAGAGCAAGGAAAATGAGTAAAAATAAAAGTAATTTGCACAAGAAAAGATATTGATTTTCGTAACGTATACATGGTGACGAATGCGTTGGTGTAATTAGTTATTTAAAAATCGAAGAGTGGGTAAAGTAAACAATGACCCGAATTTGGGAGTACATTTCTAAATGGTATGACCAAAACCAGAAAAAAACGTAGAGCAACAAAATTTAAAAAGACTCCCTGCGATTCATACAACTGCAAAAACAGTCAGTGATCCAAAACTACACTTCTAGGTATGTGAATCAATCCGAAGAAGTAGGAGTTTATACAAAATGTTATTTATTCTAATGCCAACAAGCATAAAGCGACAGCTGTGCTTCAACCTGTGAAAATGTAAATTTAGTGGAATATTACGCGCACTAACCATTGTTTCGTCAAATTTGCTTTGTAGTTGGAAAACTATACGAGTTAATCAAGTATGTAATGTAGTCCAAAGAAAACAACGTAAACGCTTTAAATTTGTATTCAAATTAATCTCACTCTCACTTGTGGGAAATAAATAAACAGAGACAGGAGCACGATTTTGAATCACTTCCGCAAGTAAAATGGTAATCATCTATCAGCTCCCTCTGACATGTGACAAGGAGTGAATAGAACAGAGCGTAATTTAACCTTTGATCACTAAAAAGAAATTTATAAATTTAGCGTGACGATCAAATATTATATTGTATTTGTCTAATTCTTTTTAATACATATTGTCGCTAATGGTTCATTGCCACTTCCCAGAATAAACAAGAAATTTCCACAATTTTAAATATTAACTTGATAGGATGATTATGAAAACTTAATAACATCTGTCCTGAATTGCATATTAACCACACAAGTGAAAACGCGTTAGACAACTTAATGTTTTTTAGAACAAATGTAGATTGATTTATAACCTAAAGCGTTTAAATCTGAACGTGGCCTAAAGTTGATACATAAATAGTTTAGAAAAATCTTATTCATGAGTTTGCAATTTTGAAGTTGTTTTAAGTTAGTAGATGGAACTATTCCCATAAGAATCAATTCCCTCCAACCAAGAAAGAATGATCCTGATAAAATTATACAACCCTTTTTCTTATTTTGAAAATTTTCTGGGTTCTATTCAGAGCTACTGGTTAACTTGTCCCAAAACCAGTTTTATTTTATTTTTAAGATATTGCAGGCAATTTCTGGTATATATTTAAATTTTGGACTAAATCACATGATTTGAAAATCATGACGAGCTTTCGTCACACCGCAAAACTACCTACCACATCTAAGTGACCCTTGTAAGCAGCAATCATAAGACATGTATTGTTGTATTTGTTTGCTATATTAATGTCAGCTTGATGGTAGGTTAGGTATTTCACTATATCCAGTCGACCATCGAAACAGGCAGCTCGGAGAGGCGTAGAGTTTGACTTTGTAGGGTGATTCACGTCTGCGCCAGCCTTAACCAACGTTTTAACGACGTTCAAGTGTCCTGAAAGCCAAATAACAAATCAAGAGTGCTGACCTGTCGAATTTGACAGTGATGGTATAATTAAAAGCAATTATACTAGGATTAAAACGGTACTTCAGGGCAAAATTTAGCAAGAAGAGTCCGTAATTTAAACAGGAGAGACTGTAAAATCATGTTTTTGCCAAGTTTGATCAAACATTAACCAGGTGTTGACATAACCTCAAATGCCAAATTTTGAAAAATTGTCTTATTTCCGGCGCTTTACGGGTTAATTGAGAAATATGTGTGTCGTTGGTGTTTTTCTAATACCTGCGCAAGCGGCACACCATAAAGCGCTGGCCCCCTCAATGACGTATCCGTCGAACTTGACGGTGCCCTCTTTTTCCAGGTCAGGTTTGAAATTCGTCAATAGCATCTTCGTTACCTTGTCGTGTCCCTGTCTGGCAGCCACGATAAGAGGCGTGCATTTCTGGCCATCGTCTTCTTCGAATTTCTAGAAGCAAACATCAACAATTAAAGTTTAAAATTAACCTGTTCTCACGTCAGTACCTAATTAATGGCCTGAATTTTCGAGAAATACAACAATTAGTAACTTGTTTACTTGCCTCGTTTAAAACTTTTTCCACTTCTTCCTTCTGGTTGCCCACCAGCAAGGTGTAGAGAGGTAAGGACAATCCATCCTTGGCTGCATAGTAAACACGATGTTTCAGATAGTCCTTTGGTTCAATCATCCTTTTGGGGATCAACACATCCTTGGCAAAATTCTATTTTCAACTGACAGACGAAAATCCACAACCGGGTTTCATCCCGAATTTCCCTGACGTAAGAACAGAACAGAATCGAGAATCGACCGAACACACGACGGACGACGGCCACGGATTTGCGACTGCTGCTTTAATTTGCATGTCACGTCACGTGACTGGCATTCCGACGGAGGTATTTTTGAACAACCTATTCTGCCAAAGCAAGTGGCGTTTTTGCTACGTAAAGCAACATTTGTTGCAATTGGTGACCTACTAAAGCCCGTTTCAGGTCTATTAACACGTTTTATTTGCTAATTTTGCTAATAAAAAACACGTTGTCTACGATCTACGCGACGCGTAGCGACGCAGCTCAGCTGCAGCAGGAACGAGAACAGTGGCGTCACATAAAAGTTTTAGTTCAAGGGTGCGATCGAAATAGTGTTCGGAAACGAAACGAGAGCACTTTGCAATTCTACAAACATCCCAAACTTATGTTTCATGTTGAGTGGATTTCTATTATGATATAAATATAGAGAGTGTCACGGTGCGTCACAGTTTTAAAATTAAAAATAAATTCTTTTTCCTACTTCCTGCCATAAAACATCCCAAATTTTCAATAAATTAATATTGAACATGGTGTCCTAGAGAAACCCCTTTTGATTATCATAAGCCATTGAAATGTTATAGAACACTGCCATAGAACACTGATTTACAAATTGCTACTTTTATCCTATAAGTTAAGTTATCTTGAATCATTGTTTACTTTACCCACTTTTAGATTTTCAAAAAGCCAACTACAGCAACGCATTTCTTAACATTTATACAGGGTGGGGCAATTGTGCTTCCGACTTCGATAGCTTGAGTTCTATGATGGGTAGAAATTTGATTTAAAAACACAAATGAACTAGACAAAGAAGTCCATAACCGGAAATTATTTTTGAACATACAGGGTAAACCAAGACAATTATACAGAGGCAAGTGAGAGTTTTTTTAAATGGAATGTGGTGTGTAAAAGAAGATTTTTCGGAGATTTTTCCTAGACTCTCTTTAATCCAATATTATTGCTGACTATTTCCAAACCACTTGGATGTAGCAATTTTTTTTGTTCAAATAATGGCATCTGCAGATGCATGTGAAAATAATCACTACAGTCACCATTACGAGTTCTAAGAAAAAATTATGTAAAGACTAGTTAGAAAACATCTGTGGGATGTCATTGAATCGTTTTAACTTTTGAAAAATTATACAGGGTGACTAGATTTAATATTTCAATTTTCTTAGTTTTTTCAATTGAACGCCCTGTATATTTTTTAACGATATGATGTAGAAACCAAAAACGAACATTTTTTGTATGTACACTCCTATGGTAATTTGTAACCATTTTTGATTTATTGATCAATAATTACAAAATTTAAGAATAATTCTAAAAAATCAGATCGTTTTCCAAATAACTCGACAAAAAACTTCAAATGTTTCAAAATTGACACAAAAATGACAACTGACGACAGGTAACTGCGATAAATGTGTATTTCTTGTCGGCTAATATAAAATGCAAAAAATGATCAAGATACAAACATAAAGTAAACTTACTAAAAAAAACTTATGTTGTTTTTATAAACAGAACATCTGGAGCACTTATTACAATTTTATCTGTTGAGTTATTTGAAAAAAATCTAATTTTTTAGGATTATTCTTAAATTTTTTAATTATTGGGCGATAAATCGAAAATGGTTACAAATTGCTATAGGAATGTATATACAAATTGCTATAGGAATGTATATACAAAAAATGTTGGTTTTTTGTTTTTACATCATATCGTTAAAAAATATACAGGTGTTCCATTTGAAAAAATGGAGAAAATTAAATTCAAAAAGTTTTAAATTGAAAAATTAAATCTAGCCACCCTGTACAATTTTTTAAAAGTTAAAATGATTCAAAGACATTCCAAATATGTTTTCTAACTAGTCTTTACATACATTTTTCTTAGAACTCATAATTGTGACTGTAGTGATTTTTTTAACATGCATCTGCAGATGCCATTATTTGAACAAAAAAAATTGCTACATCCAAGTGATTTGAAAATAGTCAGCAATAACATTGGAGTGAAAAAAGTCTAGAAAAAGGCTCCGAAAAATTTTCTTTTACACACAACATTCCATTTAAAAAAATGTCATTTGCCCCTGTATAATTGTCTTGGCTTACCCTGTATGTTCAAAAATAATTTTTGGTTATAGACTTCTTTTTCTAGTTTATTTGTGTTTTTAAATCAAATTTCTACCTATCTTAGAACTCGAGCTATCGAAGTCGGACGCACTATTGCCCCACCTTGTATATTACGAAAATCAATATCTTTTTTTGTGCAAACCACTCTTTTTTTACTTTTATTTTCTTTGCCCCAGCACATCTCCATCTATATTTTTTTTTTATTAACATTACAACCTTATTATTTTACACTTCTTTTCATAATAATCGTTTTAATCATTTTTATCGACTAGATATAGGTCATTAACATTTTATTTTTATATGTATACCCCTCTTCACTCCCGAGTTCCGATTTAATTGTCTAGAATTATTTATCATTTGCACAACATTTTATTGCTTAAAATGGAATTATAATAATGATTTACGATAGTTTCCGAAAAAGCATCGTAAAATGCGAGAAGTGGTGGGCATTGTAAACAATGACAACTTTTACAGGTGTCAAAGTACGAAAGCGTAGAAGGGACATATCCAAAAAAAAATAAGTTGAAATTTCAACTTACGAAAAATTGTCAATTTTTTGACAATTATTCAAAAGCTAAAAGTGGCAGGTTAAATTTTCATACAGATTAATATTATGCGTAACTTTGCCTTAATTTAACCGACTTTGTATCTCTGAAGATAAGCGGGATCCCCATGCTGGGCAGTAGAAAAATAGACATCTTATGTTGACGTGCCAAAATTTTAAAGGCATATAAATCAAGTCAAATAATGAAGAAAACCTCTGTAACATTTTTTTGATAAGCGGTCCCTAAGGAAGATACAGTCTCTCGACTGTGGGTCCTGGCAAATGGTTTTTATTTGATTGCTCCCCAACTTTTTAAGATAGAAAGATGAAAATTTGTGGGTTTTCTAATCATTCCTATAAAAGCACTGCTAAATGTGCTTTTATGAGAAAGATTCTTAGAGTGCAGTAGCTTCTTTGGGAGGTATTTAAAGAAAGAACTGTACCTAGATTTTCATCATCATTAAACGTGTTCTAAATGCAGTAAATGTTCATAGTACTTGCGAGACAAATATAAAAAAATGAGTACAATTTATGTTATTAGACATGTAATTAAACTTTCAAATTAGTTTTACTCGAAAACGATGCCACCTATCGAAACGCAGCAACAGAATCTTTTTTGTTTAAAAGCCATAAAATTTCATAATTTGATATCAAGAACTGCGAAAAAAGCCGTACAAAAAGTTAGGGGCAAAATATTCCCACTCTCCTCGTAAGTTGAAATTTGAACTTAATATATTTTTTTTTCGAGTATCTCCCTTCTACGACTTCGTATCAAAGAGACGAATGTTATTAATAAAGTTACTTGCATAATCAACAGATTTCATTCTGTGAGAACGTGTTGTGGTAGATTGCAAAATGATTGCAAGTTAACGTATCGGCCCTCCTAGAAATAAAATAAATTGAAGATAATTTTTAATTATAAAACTGCAGCGTTAAGTAGGTGCTACTGAACCCTCTGGCGAGTATCACCAATTCTACTCGGTGCTCATTTATGTTTGTCAACAGATTAGGTACTCAGCATTTACTTATTTATTAACTACTTGTCAAGAACTGTTAGATCCTTGAGTCGGACGGCGGGTTATCTCAAAATAGAGGACTCAAGACTCGAGATAAATAACAACCACTTTTAGATTTCACACTAAACAACCTTGTCAATCCAATGCTTTTGAATTGAAACAGAGTGAAAGAGTCGCATTCCTGTTTCCCGCTGGAAAAGCTGCAAAACAGTTACCAATGATGATGCTTGAAGGAAACCAAGGTTAGAACAGCTGTTCGCTTCTGATAGAGTACCAAACAGTATTTTAATAATGTTTTTGTCTTTTTTCCGTAAAAAATCAGAAGCAGAAAGTCCCAAAAAGAAAACGAAAGAGTTCAGTAAAGATGACACAGAACTGAAGTACACAGTTTACGGTAAAATTGCAATGTAATTAACCTCAAATTTACGGTTTTCTCCTTTCAAGACTTAATTCGCACTATTAAGGATCCAGAGAAACCCAATACGCTTGAAGAGCTAAACGTGGTTTACGAAGATGGCATTGAAGTATTTATTCTATTGTTAACGGTTGTGAGAAGAAAGTTAATTAAAATTGTTTTTTTAGATCAAGGATCGAACTCCAGGGAGTGTTAGTGTAGTCAGGGTAGAATTTAATCCCACAGTACCACATTGTTCGTTAGCAACCTTGATAGGGTTGTGTATTAGGATTAAGTTGGAACGTTCGATTCCCTATCAAATCAAACTCGACATATACATAAAAGAAGGTGCTCATACGACAGAGCATGAAAGTAAGTGTGCTTCTCTCATACTGCCCATACTATAAGGTGAATCAGAATAAATAGAGAAGCGTTCACCTATCTTGAGAAATACTGGGATAACCAATTTTGTAACAAAATTAGCTATACAGGATATATGTTACAAAGAGAACTATCAGCGCCTAAAGCCTGTTTCTGGAGTTAAAAATTTGAATTTTTTTGTAAATTGACTTGTAAATAATTTCGTACGCCGTAGGGACGCTATAAAGTGTTTTGGTCAGAAATGTAATATTTTTAGTATTGAAAATAGTAATGGGCGCATTTATACGGGTAATGTGTAAGCAGAAAGCGACGACATGCGACAGATCTGTCCGGGTATGACTACTTTTTCTTATATGCACTTTTAGAAACAAGATTTGTTCCCACTGAAACTGGATAAATTAAAAGGAACGGCAACTTTAGTTTATGTAGCCTTATCAAGGGCTAAAAGTTTACAGGGACTTTATGTAACTAATCGCAAAGGTGACTGACTATACATTTTATCATTCTAAAAAAAGTACTGATAGGCAGGTTTTAAGGACAGAATCAGCCGGACACTTGTTTAAATGCAATTTTCATTTCGGTTAGGTATGCACAATCAGCACGAATTGTTAATAAATTTCGAGCACAAGCCAAAGAAGCCGCATCAACTCCTTCCGAACATGGCACAATTGATGTTGCTTACGAGCATTGAACAAAACACAATTATTTGCTACACCGTTTTCATTGTCGAGAGCTATGGACAACTAAGATGAACTAGTGTCTTATTACATAACTGCCTCATTATTTTCAATACGTAAATAATTTTTTTCTATTATTACGTTTCTAATACCGCCAGGTTCCTGATCTTAAAAATTTGAAATTTTTAGTTGTATCATTAATTGCAGGAAATTTCTGTAAATTTTTGTAAGACGGAATTTAAGCAGTCAAATTTCATGACAATGACGCCTAAAAGCTTCGGTTATTTATGGTTTAATAGAGGACAAGTAGGAATAAGCTCCAATGGAGACAACGGACTACCACAAAAACAAGTGGTGGGTAGCCACAAATGCACTGAGTAAACGACCGATAAGGTGTCATTGCGGAAACTTCTTGAGTGCTGAAACTTAATAATTTGTTTATAACCCGATAGCGACTCGTTATCAATTTTGAAGATAGTGATCTGAGGTTGAAGAAAATCAAATAGTTGAAGTGAATATTTTGATATGAAAAAGTTTTCTATGTTCCTTTGATAGAACTCTGTATAGCTACATATAGGCATATAGGTTTTATTGCACTATGGTGTCAATACTTATTTAAACTTTATATGTATCTATACAAAAAACTAAAAGACCTTTTTTTTTGCATTCAGTAAATTTTTGGATTTTAAATTAGAAATGCATTGGGAGCGGTACCTAAATAGACTACTTTTTCCATTTTATCATCAGCTGCGTGGAAAAAGTTTCTCTAAGGGCCACTTGTATAAAGTTAAACTACAAAATTAGTAAACTCATGCTTACCTGCACCTTTTATGATGAGGGCTATCATTTTACTATTGCTAAATGCGTTGTCAAAAGTAGTTAATTCCAATTATTAACATTGCCAATGTATACGAACAATTACTAGAAAGTGGGGTATTTTTCGGGACTGCGGATTAAAAGAAAAGCGCTAGTGGACCTGAAATTTTTTTAAGTATTACATTCCTCAAATATGGTGCGAGTACCCAAATATGGTCATTCCTGTAAAATTGCGTGTTGTTATTTTCATTAGTTGTTTTATTTTAGTTAACAAACAAATCAATGATAAGGAGCGTATTGCTGCTGCGATGGAAAACCCGAATTTAAAAGACATGGTCGAAAATTGTATAGTGGAAGAAGATTGATTAGACTCCAATACCGTTTGACGCAAATAGAATGCTTTTTATATGCTTTATTGCTTGTTTATCGTTATTTTGTATTTTAATATTGGAACATTAAAGTAACTACGTACCGTTAGTGTTTGCAAAACTATTTATTTTTCCACATAGTGTCGTAGATTGTAGATTTCAGAGTAGTCGTTTGGCTCTCTAGCCTTTCCGAACTGCAATCAATGAGGTCTTTTGTTCAAACCCGGCCTCTAATTATTGTCCTAAAGGCATAAACTCTTTGCAAAGTTTACAATGACTTTGGGAGACCTTTCCTTCACTTCATCAGGCGATAGACTCACTGCAGAAGTGAGCTAGTCTACGGGTTGTTAAAATGTCACTGTGACAGTATGTGTTTTGAAGTTTATTCTTCCGATCCACATAATTTACATATCTCACTGTCCGTCTTTCCTATTTTCTTGAGGTGGTATCTCAGTAGGCAGTGTCCAGTGAGGAGACCGGTAATCGGTAATGAGTCTCATTTCGTTCCTTGTCAGGTCGAGATCGAGAAGCTCTGTGGCCTTCTTTGGCGAATAGTCTATGAACTTTTTCGCCTGTCTTTGTCCTGGAAATTGTTTCCAGTATGCTCGTTTAGCATTATTTTTCTACCTATGGATTTCAGCCTTTCTGTGGCTTTTGCTCAGCCCACAGAATGGCTCCGGTCTTATAGCTGGGGCCTCCGTGCCTCGTTTGGCTAACTCGTCTGCTGTTTCGTTTCCTTCAATGCTCTGGCACCCACATGAGGGGGAGTTTGTTGCCTCTTGCAAGTTGCTTTAAGGATTGTTTGCATTCCCAGGTAGTTCTAGACCACCTAGACAGACTCAAGGCTTTTAGAACTTTAATTGCTGCCTGGCCTACGGCTATGGTTTCTTTATACCTTATACCATTGACTAACTATACCCAGGCCCACAAATTCCTATGCCTGTCCCAGATGCTACCCGTCCCGGAACTTGACCCATAATCCGTAGCGGAATGGGGTACTTGCCTCATGTTTGGGAAATATAATATTTAGAAAATGTACGCGATTTTATTAGACCCGTATTTTTTTATTTGGTTCTAGGGTCAATATTACGCTCAGAATTATTTTTTTAATTTTTGGAGTGGGAGATTTGTGACGTAGGCGATCCCAGCTCGACGTAGTTCTCAAAGAAATCGTATGATGGCGCTTTACTCAGATTCCTTATAAATCGAATGACAAACCGCTGTACACATGTGGCGCCCTCTGCTAGCAGCGCAGCATAGTAGCCAAAAACAAGAGTCTATTCAATATAGGTGTGAGTCTTGGATACGGGGATCCAATACGTCATCAAAAGCAAAAATTGCAAATATTTACAAAAATATAAAATAAAAAAATGGGAAAAAAATATTTAAGCCTCTTTTAGTTATTTGCATGCATCTAGAGAATAAAAAGTGCAATATTTTTGTTAAGCAAGTACCCCATTCTGCTACCTTTGGCCTCTGGCCCAATCTGGCAACACTAAATTGGTAACTTTTGTTGAATGGGGTCTTTTAGTTCTTAATGTTGGTGAAGTGCAAGATCCAAGATTATTGGATAGTTTGAAAAGTTTCAAAATTAATTCTAGGTTAGAATCGGTCGCCAAACTTTAATACCTAAACTTCAAAAAATCAAATGGTTTCTCAATATGGTACTAACAGGTTCACTCCCCTCTTGGAAGATTAAATTGCACAATAAAGTTTGCATTTTAAAGAATAAAGAAAGCGAGAAAGTCTGGGACTACCTAAGGAATGTTGAAGAATGTACTGGAAGAATTACATTGGAAAGTTTTACCCAACTAGCCCTCCAAGTAGACACAGGTATTCCGAAATTAAAACTGTGTAGAATAGGACCTAAATACACTTGGAATAAACAGTGGTTATACAGAGTGATTCTGAAAGGCCAATTTCGTTTTCCTGTTTTTGATGAAATTACGCCTCGAGCTTCTTTGCATGTAGAAACTGAATTTCAATTTCCAAATTTATTAACCGAAAACCAAATGAAGAATTGGGAAATTAAACCAGAGTTAGTCTCGCCCGATCGTGCAGATGAAGGATATAACTCCACATTTGAAATAGTGGTGTATCCCCACTTCTAATAGATATAGCAATTGTTAATGATGAGATTTAAATTACTTGTTAAATTATTGTTGTTATGAATGAAAATAGTTTGACTTTGTTGTGGCAAATAATGAAATAAATATACTATATTTTTTGGCTTTTTAAAAAATTATACCCTAAGATGATGAATTTATAACTTTTGATAGTGAATCTATTTACAAATTAAAATCAACGAATTGGTTTTTTGAAAAAATTTGCGCAAATAGAAATGTGATGCAGGGGCGGTTATACCAACATTTAGAGCTGTAATTGTGCAGGTCATGGTCCCCGGTCCCAAGAGATGGTAACAAACGAGTTCCTACTCTCGTTGCTCAGGATTCTGCAAAGTAGTGTGACAACCATTATAGTTTTGAGCAATGTTATTCAATAGATAACTATAAAAAAATGATACAAAGATCTAAGAAAAATTGGGCAAATTTAAATAACAACGATATTTATTGTCTTAAACATTATATGAAAACAAAACAGTATAAACTGAATTTAAAGATACTTGCTTGTGCTCGCCACTCGTTACGCGCTCGATTCAATCGCATTTAGATCTTAAAAAACTTAATAATAGTGTCATTTAAGTAAGTTCTTAAACTAATAAAGTTAATAATAGGTACGCTAACTCGACTATTGTTTCGGCAATGACCGAAATTTCAAAAATATATATATAAAATGATTCAGTAACATTATGACTATGTCTTTAACATACGATAAATATGTTTTTTAACAATTCAAACTACAATAATTTATAGTTATTTTGACTAATAATGTATCACTAAAATAAAACTTAAGTTATTGCACATTATCTATTAATTTTGAGCTTCCGTTTAAAATCATTGCTATAAGACTAAATTCGCCTCTCGTATGACTATTTCGTTGCATAGGAATTATTGCATAGAGGGTCCTACATTAAATCACATAAGAGTAAGCAGCTAAGCGAGGCTATTTACTTAATCACATCGGCTACTCTACTGGAAGACAACCAAGTTTTGTTGCTATAATCTCGTGCCTTGACAGAATTGCACAAATTCACAAGCAGTCTAGTACATTATTTAATTATGTTTAGAAATTTAGGTACTTAAGCCTAGTTAAACTGAAATATAGTTAAAAACATAATAATTTATGTTAACATTTGAATATATTAATCTGCAATATATTAATTTAAATAGTAACTATATATTAAATTCATACAATGATATGTGCAACTTCACTGAATCTCAGCCATGTATCTATCGGTGATTTACTAGCGAAATAAGTACTCGATTATATTATCAATTCAACGTATTGATTAGGGGCGAAGTTCTGTCGAGCCTTGTCATCGGGCCGGTGGATTCCGTCCTGCATAATCCTGGCGTCCATAGGCATAGGAGCCATAGGCGGCAACGCAACGCACTCGGGAGGCATCTGTAACCGCCAAAAAAACGCATAAGCTCTTGTTCCAACCAAACCGCTGATTCAACACGTGAAAATTTATGACGTAAGGTATTACAGCAAACAATTACCAGATTCACGATTGTTTCAGCTAGTAACACGAGTGGTCGCAACGCCAAATAACTTACTAGTTATCTATATTGTATACCTACAGTGTGTCAGAATGTGTGGGGATCTCACTTATTTGAAGAGTGACGAGTGGCGACTTTGGTCAAATTACAAGA
The DNA here is from genome assembly GCA_951805265.1 of Schizotus pectinicornis. Taxonomy (NCBI): domain Eukaryota; kingdom Metazoa; phylum Arthropoda; class Insecta; order Coleoptera; family Pyrochroidae; genus Schizotus; species Schizotus pectinicornis. Next base: position 16,763,465 of record OX638204.1, on the reverse strand, counting down.
TAATTTCATTACCCTAGTTAGGACTTACCTCAGTAGAATATCAACATTTTAAGTAATTGCCATAATTTGCCTGATGATCTTAAGTTAATAAAAAGTCATTTTTTAAATTTTGGTTCTTATTTAATTACTCACTGGTAGGAAAGGTATCCTCATAAAATTTGCACATTATTAGGACACTTTCACGAGCAATTATGTGATTTAAATTTTTGTACACCTTCAATTTTTTTCGAAAATTGCCAGTCTTTGCACAACAAAAATCATTGAAACATTTGTCATAGCCTGACGTGATACATTGCTGTAAAGAGGGAAAAAATGCTTTCAAAATATGTGTTTAAAAAGCTTGTAATGACCTATAAGGAAAAACAAAGTTTGCGCTATTTTCACAAAAAATTGAAGATGAGGGAAAATTTGAACAGCATGTAACTTGCTCTTGAAAAAACTCCAAATGATGCTAATGGGTCACTTTTTAAATTTCCGTACCAGAGTATAGGTGGGGTAACTTTCATGTAAGAAATTTGACCAAAGTCGTCACTCTTCAAATAACTGAGGTTCCACATGCTTAACATTCTTATCCTGGACACCCTGTATACTTCCACTTTTAGTTTCTACTTCAAGTTAAGACCGTTGTACCTACTATCAATAACTTTACGTAATTGAAACAAGGAGGGAGTTGTGCGAATTTTACGTGGATGAAAAGCCAAATTCTTAAACTGTCCACTTAACACGATGGCGCAATAGGTTTTGCAAGTTGTGACGTCAGCCGTTGAAGTCAGCCGCTGAAAGCTAAACGAACAATATTGGTGACAAACTGATTATACCACACATTTGTATATGTAAACAAAAATTGGAATAATGCTACTATTCAACGCGACTACAGCTTTGTATAAATGCTTTTTTTTTCTATAACGGTTTTGTTTATTCAAAAACTACTTTTAGCTTGGATTCCTGATGTAAACCTACTCGAAACTGCAGAGGATCTGACGTAACGCTTGCAAGGGTATTGAGATTGTTTAAATGAAAAACAATACCATTGCTTGCTGGGGCTGTTGAGGCGGCAGTGCTCCGGGTGGCGGCATGGTCGGATAGTAGTTAGTGGGAGATACTGGCGGACTAGGGTAGGGCCAATAAAAGATTGGCGGCGGCAGGTATTGTCTGGGACCCATGGGCGCTGCTGCTAGTTGTACAGGACCGTATCCCGGAAAGTTGGGGCCAGGATGGAAGGCTGTCGGGATGATGTTACCACCTAAAGAAAACACAATCGTTAGAACAAGAAACTGAAACCAAACGACTTAAATAATTTTGTTGCTTTAGTAAATAATGAATGAATTAATGACTCCATGCTGATGTAATTGTTCTGTCACCGGGCACCGCGGTGCCTTTTCCCACATACAATAGAAAAGCGTAACTCCACGTTTTTTTCACTACTGTGTATGACAAGAAAGTGTTATTCTATAATAAGTATAAATAGACTCACCACAGTGTAGCAGAGATTTTACCGATCCACCATATGGCGGCAGCAGACACCACGAACGACTCCAATCCCGGGTATAACCACCAATAAACTAGCCCACATGGTATTGCAATGCTCACTTTTGCCCTACATTTCTTTTTTTGAAAGAACTCAATTGGCTAGAGACGCGGGGAAAAATGAACATTGCACATTAGCAAAAGGAAACTAACAACAAACCCAAAGCATTATTGTGACAAACATTTATTAATTACGTGTAAATAATTAGAACATATCGTAATGAAGTAAAGAGCTGCGTACAGTACAGAAATATAAGTGATCATAGAGTTATATTAATCACTTCCATCTTTCGCTAGACACTGCTCGGCCTGGTGATCACATGCTGGGCGATCTTACAACGCACGGTTAGTATGAAGCAGATATTGCCTTAAAATCGCGATTAAATTAATGTTAGTTTTACCCACTCTCCCCTAGAGTGCACTTGGAAATTTTAACTCAGTCGATTATTGCACTTTTGTGCAGATTACATGTATTTGGTCAAAAAATTGTTAAAATCATGATAACGCAGCAGGTAGATTGAAGAATCGACAAATACATGTAATTTACATTTGATGAAGGAGCAAGGCGAATATGGTGGTAAATTTCGCCTCATCCACGAACCAGTTCCCAAATAGCAACTACCAATCACCAATCATACTGAGTTAAAATTAAGCAACTCCACATACACCAAGACATCAAGGATCTAGCGAAAGCGCAGGAAATGCAGAAGGCTTATACTAAACCTACAGATGGCATAAAGATGTTTATTTACACAACATCCTGACACCCCCTTTGAATAAACAACTTTGATGCCAATTGTTTTTTAAACTATCGTCTAAGTACTCGTAAAATTAAAAAGGATATAATTGGGTGAGTTTTGTACATCTTATAAGTACCTCTTGATATAATTAAATATTGAAAAAATATAGCTACGCCCTCTACAGTTGGACGCAAAGAACCGGACCGGTTGATAACATAGTCCAAGGTTTCAAATACCCACTCCATTAGTCGCAGACATTTGTGTTATAACAAAAGCTGTCTTACATAGAAAATGCAGTATTGTATCAAAAAATACTCGGTCAAAACGGCCGAAAAAAAAAACAGATATCAACAAGATATGTATAACAATTGGAATGCTTCAAAATCACATGTTATTTTACAGTCTTGACTCCCAACGGCGAACAGACCATCAAACATCCCAATTTCGGGCAGATTCACCACGCCCGTTGCCAACAATTGGTCGATAACAATAAGCCATTACCCAGTCACTAGACAATAGGCACTTAAATTAAGCAATTAAACTCTACATTATTTGTCAGTTAAGGCACTATACTCAATATCAAATTAACCTCTAATCTCAATTATTGATTATTTACAAAAATGTACAAAGCAAAGACGTCAATTTCTCGAATCTTTATTATGAATTCATCTTTTCCGTAGTTTGCGTTATTAAAAGGCAACGTTACGAGTTAAAATTTTAACGTGACTTCAAAAAGAAGGACATAGAGGGACAATTATTAGTCAAAAGATTGAAAACTGAACATTTCTATTATTAAGAAAACAAAAAAAAAAAAAAATGATTTGACCGCTTTTCAACTTGCGGATGTTAGTGTCATGGTGGCGCAAATGACGAGAACCCGTGCTAGTCTTAATTAATTATTGATCAACGATCAAAATCACATGTTCTGATAGAACTGTTGGTAGATGGGGGGTAGCGAGCCTTGGGCGGGATGAAAAGCCCTTTTAGCAGGCGTCGCCTGCTCGGCAAAAGCGTCACCATAACTACGCTTCATAGCGACATGCGGCATCACTGGGATAACTCCAGACGTAGCCCCATGCATCATAGGAGGGTAACCCATAGGTGGACGGGGCAATCCCAGCGGGGCCATACGTTGGGGAAAAAACATGAGTGGATGTTGGGGGATCAAATGCGACATCATCGGCACCCCCGTTGGTCCTTTCAACACCGAATTCTGCAATCCCCCCGAGCTATTAGGCGAAACCGGCCCGACGTTCTGATTCATCACTGCCAAATTTTGCAAGTGGTTCATCAGCAACATCTCGTTTTGGGCTTGCGCCTGGTTTTGACGCGCTATCAAGTTTTGCTGAGCTATAATCTGTGCCTGTTGCTGAGCGAACAGAGCAGAATTATCCCAGTTGATCTGGTGACTGGGCAATTGGGATATTTGATTGACTGACGTGTTGGGCGGGGGCGGCGGGGGTATATTAGTAGGAGGAAGCGGCGCTATTGAAGGCAACATACCGGGACTGAGCAGCGCAGGAGTGGCCTTGGCCGGTGATACGGGCGCGGGTATCCCACCTGTCAATACGAGATTCATGTCCTCCCCCGAACATTGGAAAACTTCGATGTAACGCTGTTTCTTCCCGAATATCATATAGCGGTGATGTTTTTGCTGGGCAGTGATGCACGCAGATTGTTCGGAGTCCATTTGGATGAAGGCCTCGCCACTGGGTTGACCCTACAAAGCAAAAGAATTGAAATATTCACGTTGACAGTAAGCAAATTAACCCAGCTTCCAGTTCGAATCGTTATCAACATGGAGCGCCTCCTCTCACATGATCAAACCGACTCTTATCTGGGCGGTGGAGTATGCAAAATTATGAAACGATTTCGTTCAATCCAACAAGAAAGACATCACTAATTGTATTTTCCATAAAAAGATATTTTTACCGAGTAGGTACCCTAGCCTCCTTATAGTGAAAATAATGTGACTAATGTGCAAATTAATACAGTATTATATTATATAAATAAATATAATAAATATGTTAATATACAGTGTGTTCAAGATAAAAATTCCAAGTTAACCACGGCAAATAGGTATATCAAATGTTATTTTTCTATTGAAATAAACCATAGCTGGGGTACCTTTTTTATAATGAAATTAAAGTCACCACTCTTCAAATAAGTGAGATCTTTATGCTTTTTTCTAAACACACTATATGAGGCACAAATATATATCAGGCAATAATAATTATACCGGGTGTTTCAACGAGAACCGCTGGTGCCAAATTGCGTACTTCTAATGGAGTTAAAAATTTGAAAATTGGCAGAAATAAACTTTAATGATTGCGCTACAATGTGGCGTCGTTGGTTGGTCCATAATTAATTCCATGCGCCGTCGGGACGCTATAATGTGTTTTTTCAGAAATTTTCAATAATTTTTTTTATGGTTATTATGTTTGTAATACCGCCAGGTATACATTCCTGTTGTTAAAAATTTGAAATTTGTAGTTGAAGTATCCCTAATTGTGTTTTTAAGAAGTTCACGGGATTTTGACGAATTTATGACACGACTGCTTTATTGAAGCACTCAAATTTGGTGACAAAGACCGCCTAAACGGTTTGGTTATTTATGACTTAAAAGCGGTACCTACTCAAAGATCTTTGCAGTGCAGAGACCATCATAAAACCTAATGTGGTTGTCCGCAAAACTGGCGCCACAAAAGTGTCAATCAAAAAATCCCCTGAGGGTTGAAATTTAAAAATCCATGTAATTCAATAATGGTTTGATATAAAAATATTTCAATTGCTCGTTATCAATCTTGGAGGTCGTGATCATGAGCTTGAAGAAAATCAAAGAGATGAAGTGAATATTTCGATATGAAATCGCGATCGAAAGTAAAAACTCACACCGTTTAAAAAAGAAAAAATCGATAATGTCATCTTGTAGTGCATGAATTATAGTTTATTTCTGCCAAATTTCAAATTTTTAACTCCATTAGAAATACGCAAGGCATCGGCGGCTTTCGTTGAAACACCCGGTATTTAGCAGTGTTAGTGCCTTGAAATAATCCGTGACTAGAGCTGCGGCTAAGCTAGCACGTGATAAAACCTACTCCCTAGGATAAAATTAAACCGAATAAAAGATATCTGTATCTCTTTAAAATTTTGCGAGCTGTGTGATTTGGGATTTGTCACGATCGTTTCAAAGCAAATTTTGCGGATATGTAGATACCGCTATGGAACTTACTTGGGCGTTGTAAACCATGTGCACTCCTTGGAAAATAATATTTTTGGCAAAATCTCCCAGAAAATCGAGAATATGTTCAACTTGAGCTTCATAAGGCAGTCCCCTTAACCTAATGCAGTCTTTTTTGGTCCCGGACGTTATAATATGTTGAGGCAATAAAGGCATGTGCGGTATCAATGGCGGCATGGGCTCCGGCTCGTAGGCCCTCGATTCCAGAGACCTATTCAGTACCTTAAAAATCCACAATTACAACCCTTAATCAAAACGACGAAAAAAAAAAACACGACGTACCTGTTGAACTTCCGCAGTAGTCGACCTAAACAATTCTATATACCTAGATCCTATACATTCCCTATGTTTAGAGAGAGCTTTTGGGGCGTCCGATTCACTCGTAAAAAGAACGAAAGCATCGCCGGTAGCTCGACCGTCAAGTTTCCGAACGAATAGGACTCCATCATTGCCATCCAAAACATTGCAAGAACTTTCGCCGGAAGCGAAGAAATCCAACTGGAACACACACGATACATTAAAAACATTGATGACATGCTTCTAATCAACTTACAACTTGTTTGGCCGTGCAATCGTAGGGTAATCCCCGCATACGCACGATAACAGCAGCTCCTCTCGACAGGAAAGCTTGAGCTTCTGAACTTTTGCCCCCGGCCACCGACAAAAAATCCTCACCCGAGGCCCGATACACCTCGATGTATCTGGGACCGATGTGGTGCTTATGCCTTTTTAAGGCCATGTCTCTATGTTCTTGACTCTCGAATCTGATCAAAGCTTCACCGTTTCGTCTTCCTTGATGCGACAAACACAACGCTACACCACCCCTGGAACACAACAATTTTTAGTGGCACTCGCTGAAAGGACAACTCGAAATCGTGAGTCAAAGTCCACGATTATGGTGACTTATGAGGAACCGGTCGCGATAAAATTCTCTTTTATAAATATGCTCTTTGACAGGGCCGTATCTTTGGAATTTTAGTGGAGTGACTTCAAGTTATAAAAAAAAAAATGCGCAAACTGTTTCAGGGATTAGAATAATAATTACTTAAGAAGTTAACTAGGAGGAGAACCATTACCTACTCTAATTTACTTCTTCGCCGTGACATTTCAAGCTTATAATAAAGTTTTATAGCGCTTGTTTGCACGAATGGACGGAATCTTTTATTCGTGAAGCGCGAATCTGGTATGCCACGCTCCATCAGATGTCGGTATTTCGACGTCCACCGAGAAGAGTAGGTACAGCCGGGGAATTAAGTAATGGGCAGGGGATGCGCAAATAATTTACTTTTGTTACATTAACATCAAGTATAACGTGGAAAAAGTTGAGAATTTGTGATCCCCCTGAGGTTTTCTAACTTCTTCTACAAATTTTTCCACGTTACACTTGATGATAACAAACTATGTGCGCACCTCCTATGCATTACTTAATTCCTCGGCTGTACGCGACAATGTTGGGTCAGTGGTTTCGTCAACTTATGACAAGCGTATCAAAATCACTAGAATTTGAAAATTATGGAATACCATAGTGAAGATGGTCACGTTATAAAAAATATTACAATTCACTGTCTAGTTTACTACTCCCCATCATTTTCCAGTTAGCAGGCGACTCACTGAACTTTGCAATAATTGGAACTAGTTCTGGAATAACTGAAGCGTAACCTTGCTAACTTTAACTATAGCAAGTGCCACAACGTTGACGTGGGAGCGTTGCTACGTGGTAGATAACTATTCAGTGGATGAAGAACCCTGATCAGCTATACGATACGGTTATGCATGATTTAACAGCGGGCGAAAAGAATTTTTAAAAGAAATAGTATATCGTTTATATTAGGTACACAACTCCCCATTTTGAAAATAATTAAGGTGTGCTAAAAAAACTATTTCTTAACTCAATGACTTCAAGAAGAAAAATATTAGTACAATGTTAGTACCTTTCTTTTTTCAGTATTTACTATTTTATCACGGTAGTTTTATTTACTTGATGTTGTGTACGAGTATTAAAAAACTTACTTTGCAACATTAAGTCCGCTGAAAAACTTGGCGATATCCTGGTCACTGCTCTGCCACGGCAGTCCTCTAGCCCTTACAACGCAATTGCTATCAATCTCATCATCTTTGGAACTGAAACAAAACCGGTGACATGAGTTTTCGAATCAAACACTCATCACGCTTCAAAAGTTCTTAACAAATCGCATCGTTATCTCACAATAAACATCACTAAACACTAAATAGCTTATTGATAAGCATTGATTTAATTATCGCCATGTTGATGATGTAATGCAACGTCTTCTTCTCGTCGTCAAGCCGATTTCAAAAATTCCTTACCAATCCGCCATTTTCATCAGCGAAACTTGCAACTGGGACAGATCAACCCTTCGCGGTCAACACGGAACCACCCACCGATCATTTGAAAATGCAAAAATTGCTACTGTGTACCGTGCCATTACTTTATCGGAATAGTTCGAACGAAAGCGATAAGTATAGTTGTTATCCCAGATTGGGTAATCAAACGTGTTCTTTACCTCTCAGAAAACTTTTTAAAAAAGCACTATCATCCAATGGAACTTATATAGCACGAAACTAGTCAAACGAAATCCAGCGTTATCAAACTAGCTCCACGTTGCTGCCACTGAAACGACTCCAAAGAAAATTCAAGAAGCAAAACATATTCGTAAAATTTCAAAAAAACTCAAGTCTCTCTCCGTTGCACCTAATTTGAATACGGCGGAGTAACGAGGAAGGAAACGTGAAACGTGCAACGCTATCATCCAACCGAAGTGGGGCAAGTAATGTCGAATACGATTGGTTTCTGTTCAATAACTGATAAGAAAGAAGTTAATAGTACTCGCACCTTGATAAGACAAATTTCGGATTGTATGGAAAACGTGGGAAATCGCGTTTTCGTTCAAAGCCAGCGAAATTGCGAGTAGGAAGAATTTAATGGAAAACCTCACCTTGGATACAACCTTTTTTAATTTGGGTGGATTTTATTTTTGTTATCGGCGTGCTACAGGTGCTCGAGACGATTTTGAAGCGTAAATAAATACGATAGGATCCTTATCAATCACTTTTTGAACCCAAAGCTGTTGGTTAATCGGACAACGAAAAATAAATGTTAACAAAACAGACAGTGACGACTGATAAACTCGGTAATGAATGACTCCGATTTGTTGCTACACCAGAAAAGTTGATACCGACAAAACATGAAGAAATTTGTCAGTAATTATTGGTGCTACAAATACTAATCGAAAAAATAATTGGCGAGGTAGTAGCTTTAAATACTGACGAAAACTACTCACCTGGTTTCACATACACATGATTAACAGAAATTCAGGGGTAGGGTGCTCCCCCGAGATCACACGATAGATCAGTGGCGGAGCACCAGTTTTTGACACTAATTGAAAAATCGCTCAAATATTTTCAAAAAATTAAGATGAAAAGCGCTAGAAGCGTCTACAAGTCAATAGGACAAGGTTGACTTACCCCGTTTTATTCAAAAAATTACAAGTAGAAAAGTTTCATGACCACCAATTTCGACGAATACCGAAAATGCACTCCATACTTAATGGGTCGTATTTAACAGTCTACCAAATTTACCCAATATTTTCATACAAAAAAATACTTTCATTTCCCAAAAATACTTAATGCTCACTAAAATTAAGAAAATACATAATCTTAAAGCAACAACCAAATATTGGCATAATGCTGGCCTTTTATATATTTTGTTCGCCAAAATAACTTTTGTTGACCATAAATACTAAATGTTCACCAAATTTTATTCCGCCATTAATTCTAACATAACACCCAGATATTTAATATTCGACAGTGTCTTATATTATTTAGCAGTTAAAAATACTATTTGTTGATCAAAAAAGCACAAGCAATAAAATGTTGTGCAAATGGTAAATAATTTTATGCAAAATTATAGATGTACCTAGATGTGCTAGGTCAAGAAAAATAAGAGTAAAAATAGAAGGTTTGCACAAAAAAATATATTGATTTCCGTAATATATAAATGCTTTGCTGTAATTGGTTTGCATTATGAAAAACGTAAAACTTCTTTTAGTGGTAATTTCTAATCGTGCTTTAAAAAAAATAATTACAGGGCCCTGAACTGACCTTGTACAAAACTTTTTTCGCGTGCCTCTTGTCTGGAAGCGCAAGCAGCAAGGAGAGATGCGCGAGCATATTTCATTTTTGGAGTAATAGAATAATTATTTGACACACAAATAGTTTTTTTGAGAAACACTAAATATAAATGGATAGCGCGAATATTTATTATGTACAGCACGGACGCGTAACTTCAGCGTTCGAAATTTGGTGAACATTTAGTAAAATTAATAGACATATAGAATTTAAATAGTAAGCAATGGTAAAACAATACGCAGCATAGTTATTTTAGTGGTGATGTTCTCATTTTCTGATGTATAATAATTTGAGTTTCATTTAGATTTTTTGATGCTCATGAAATTTTCTGGTGGACAGTGAAAGAGATGTATGGTTTAATTTGGTGTACATTATATTTGTTCCCATACTTAATTATTAGAAGCTACAGACAAAATCCTTGATACTTTACACATCTCTACTCTACTCTTTCTAATGCAAACCTCAACCAAAACGTAAACTTGCCTTGAGTTGAAAATTTTTGTAAAAAAAGGAAAGGATTAAGAATCAATTAAAAAATTTACAGATTAAATTTCTAATCCGTTCAGTCAGTGGTTTCATCTAAATGCTGTGCTCCACTTTTGTGAAGTTATAGACGAATTTTCTAACTCTATTTTTCGGATTCAAAAGAACAAATTCTCGTTGAAGCAAATTATCCACAAACGAGACTACAAGTCCATTTCAATCTTTCAAGCACGAAAATGAGGGCACACAAGGCCAAAAAGTGAGGAGCGTGAGTTTCAAAATCCTGAATTTAGCTAAGATAGTAGGTATGTAGGTACTAATGTTTAAAAATACAAGCATGTAACACATAGTAAAATAAAGCTACTCACCAGATTCCGGGCTCCAGGGTTAAGTTTATCGTTTCGAAAATTTCGAACCTGTACCCTGCAACAAAACAACAACCGTTAGTCTCTTCTATGCTCCAACAATTGCGTTATATTTTAATAACTGCGCCTCATTCCGTACACAAATGCAATTGGACTAAAATGTGCTTATGCAAATTCTTCAGTTCGTTAAACTTGCTGATTTTCGCATTTCTTTCCGTATATCCGGAAGACGACAGAGATATGTCAATAACACTCGACACAAACACCCCCCTATAATAGGAATAATTCTAATCGCGGGAGGAAACTTATATGCAGCGGGCTTTTATCAGAACAACGGGACTCGCTGTCGCTGAACAAAGTGGTAAAGTTGCATTTTGTAAATACCATAAGAGCCGTACTTCCTTCTCGTGTAAGAAGCTTTTCAATGGCGCCGTCATACTGCCAATCTTCTGTGCCCAACAACCAGTTTAACCCTACCTTTGAACAAAACGCACATATTTATTTCGATAACGAGATAACTACCTAGACCTAATAGGGAGTCGTTATTATTGTTGAAAATGAATGGTGAATAGTGCAAGTACTTAGGAATAACGAGTGTACCTTGAAAATGCTAAGTGGTTATTTTAATGTAGCATTAATGCATCGTCAATGGTTTGCTAGTAATTCAGGTTGAACGTTCCACTGAATCCTAGAAGATTTGCGCTATGCTATAAACTATAAACTACACGTTTGATTTTTAGAAGACTTCCACCCATAGAATGCCATTGCAACTTAAGTTAAGAAGCCTGTTCAGTGGGTTTTAGACGTGTCTGCTCTCCAAAAGTTTTCAGTCGATTTTAATGCAGTTTTCACCAGTGAATAAAGTAAAAAAATTAGGAATATAGGGTATCTATTTTTTTGAAGGGAAAAAAATCCAATTTTTTATTTCGTTATACAGGATGGGGCAATATTGCGTCCTACTTCGATAGCACGAGTTCTATGATAGCTAGAAATTTGATTTAAGCACACAAATAAACTAGAAAAAAAAAATTTATAATCGGAACTAATTTTTGGACATGTACGCTGAGTCAAGACGATTATACAGGGGCAAGTAACATTTTTTTAAATGGAATGTTGTGTGTAAAAGAAGTTTTTTTGGAGGCTTATCCTAGACTCTTTTCACTCCTATACAGGGTGATTCACGTAGCCCGTCCATTAAAAGTTTTTCAACTTCCAGTTGGATTAAAAATTTGAAACTTGGAAGGCAGTCATTATCAGTCATGCTCATTCTATCTAAAATATTTTGAGCTCTCTAGCTATACAGGGTGTGCGAAAAGTCGGTATCAACTTTCTTATTTTAAATGAAAACGTACCATTTTTTCTACATGGTCTAATTGGTCTTTCAACTCTGAGTTTTTATAACATTTGTTATGTAAACTTATTTGACAATTTTTGACATTATGTTAATTTATGTGAAAAAAAGGGTCGATGTGGTAGCTTACAAAAAAATTCGTATCTGGCAGACGGTTTTGAATTTATGAAAACCAATTTGTAAAGTACTTAGTTCGAAGTCCAGACTAACTTCTGATATCTTAATGGTGGTTCCATTTTGTACCGTATGGGCGCAGACAATTTTCAAATATCGCACCCAAAAATGGTCAAAAAGTCATTTTTTTCAAATGGCACTTACAGATTTTTTTTTATTATTCGATAGAAAATTGTATTTTGGGATGAGTCACTTAAGCATTCCCTATACCTAACTTCATCCCCTATCAAATTAAAAATTAAAATCCAGAAATTCCATCAATCCTGCCAAGAGATTTTTTTAGTTGTTCAAGTATGCCATGGAAACAAAAGACAATTGCAACATTTTAATTATGAAATGAATATGTTACTAATTTTATAAAAAAAAAAACAACAACAAAAACTACCAAGAACCATCTTAACAAAATTCTAATGTAGGTGTTCAATGTGAGCACCATTTTGATTACTACATACATTCTATTAATCCATTTTCAACAGATTGTGTACCTCTTTTAATTTCGTTGGGACCAAGACTGTCGAATGCTCTGATTTTCTCCAGATCTTACCTCATTAGACTTTTATTTTTGGGGTCGAATAAAAGATTTAGTTTATACTTCACCACTTTGCAACATAAAGGAATTAAGCGGGAGAATAATAAGAGCATTTGACAGTCTTGACACCAACGAAATAAGAAGAGTTACACAATGATATAAAATGATAGAATGTAGTAATCAAAATGATGCTCACATTGAACATTTACATTAGAATTTTGTTAAGATGGTTCTTGATAGTTTTTGTTGTTGTTGTTCTATAAAATTAGTAAGATATTTATTTCATAATTAAATTGTTGCAATTGTCTTTTGTTTCCATGGCATACTTGAAAAACCAAAAAAATCTTGTGCAAAATTGATGAAATTTCTGGATTTTAATTTTTAATTTGATAGGGGATGAAGTTAGGTATAGAGAATGCTTAAGTAACTCATCCCAAAATACAATTTTCTATCGAGTGGTGTAAAAAAAATCTGTTAGTGCCATTTGAAAAAAATGACTTTTTAACAATTTTTGGTTGCGATATTTGAAAATTGTCTGCGCCCATATGGTACAAGATGGAACCACCATTAAGACATCAGAAGTTAGTCTGGACTTTGAACTAAGCACTTTACAAATTAGCTTTCATAAATTCTGAACCGTCTGCCAGATACGAATTTTTTCGTAAGCTACCACATCGACCATTTTTTTCACATAAATTAACATAATGTCAAAAATTGTCAAATAAGTTTACATAACAAATGTTATAAAAACTCAGAGTTGGAAGACCAATTAGACCACGTAGAAAAAATGGTACGTTTCCATTTAAAATAAGAAAGTTAATACCGACTTTTCGCACACCCTGTATAGCTAGAGAGCTCAAAATATTTTAGATAGAATGAGCATGACTGATAATGACTGCCTTCTATGTTTCAAATTTTTAATCCAACTGGAAGTTGATAAACTTCTAATGGACGGGCTACGTGAATCACCCTGTATTATTACTGACTATTTCTAAACCACTATATTTCTAAACCAAGAAAAATAAGAGTAAAAATAGAAGTAGTTTGCACAAAAACAGATATTGATTTCCGTAATGTATATGTCGTAGTCATTGGGCGTACTGCGTCATTTCAGGGAATGCCCGGCAATTGCTGTAATTAAGATCGTTAAACTCTCTGTTTTAGGGCAAGGAAAACACAGGGAAAGATGAGGAGGATAAGCAACACCAAATTCATAAATTGCCTATTCTCCTTACCTTTTCCTTGCTCTAAAACAGAGAGTTTAACGATCTTAATTACAGCTATTGGACTACGACATATACATGGTGACGAATGCGTTGATGTAATTAGTTTTTTGAAAATCGAAGAGTGGGTAAAGTAAACAATGACCGAAAAAAAATTGTATGGTTTGTGTTTGCGAGCTTGCCAAAATATACAGGGTGATTCACGTAGCCCGTGTATTAGAAGTTTTTCAACTTCCAGTTGGATTAGAAACTTGAAACTTGGAAGGCAGTCATAATTAGTCATGCTCATTCTATCTAAAATATTTTGAGCTCTCTAGCTATACAGGATGTGCCAAAAGTCGGTATCAACTTTTTTATTTGAAATGGAAACGTACCATTATTTTTTTACATGGTTTAATTGGTCTTCTAACTCTGAGTTTTTATAACACTTGTTATGTGAACTTATTTGACAATTTTTGATATAATGTTAATTTATGTGAAAAAAATGATCGATGTGGTAGCTTACGAAGAAACTCGTATCTGGCAGACGGTTTTGAATTTATGAAAACCAATTTGTAAAGTACTTAGTTTGAAGTCCAGACTAACTTCTGATATCTTAATGGTAGTTCCATTTTGTACCATGGGCGCAGACAATTTTCAAATATCGCACCCAAAAATGATCAAAAAGTCATTTTTTTCAAATGGCACCCACAGATTTTTTTTACACCATTTGATAGAAAATTGTATTTTGGGATGAATCACTTAAGCATTCCCTACACCTAACTTCATCTCCTATCAAATTAAAAATTAAAATCCAGATATTCTATCAATCTTGCCGAGAGATTTTTTTAGTTTTTCAAGTATGCCATGGAAACAAAAGACAATTGTAACAATTTAATTCTGAAATGAATATGTTACTAATTTTAAAAAAAAAAAAACAACAACAAAAACTACCAAGAACCATCTTAACAAAATTCTAATGTAAATGTCCAATGTGAGCACCATTTTGATTACTACATTCTATTAATCTATTTTCAACAGATTGGGTACCTCTTCTAATTTCGTTTAGGACCAAGACTGTCGAATGCTCTTATTATCTCCAGACCTTACCCCATTAGATTTTTATGTTTGGAGTCGAATAAAAGATTTAGTTTATACTTCACCACTTCGCAACATAGACGAATTGAGAGGGAGAATAATAAGAGCATTTGACAGTTTTGACATTAACGAAATAAGAGCTACACAATGATATAAATTGATAGAATGTAGTAATCAAAATGATGCTCACATTAAACATTTACATTAGAATTATGTTAAGATGGTTCTTGATAGTTTTTGTTGTTGTTGTTTTATAAAATTAGTAAGGTATTCATTTCATAATTAAATTGTTGCAATTGCCTTTTGTTTCCATGGCATACTTGAAAAACCAAAAAATCTTTCGGCCAGATTGATGGAATTTCTGGATTTTAGTTTTTAATTTGATAGGGGATGAAGTTAGGTATAGGGAATGCTTAAATAACTCATCCCAAAATACAATTTTCTATCGAATGGTGCAAAAAAATCAGTAGGTGCCATTTGAAAAAAATGACTTTTTGACCATTTTTGGGTGCGATATTTGAAAATTGTCTGCGCCCATGGTACAAAATGGAACTACCATTAAGATATCAGAAGTTAGTCTGGACTTCAAACTAAGTACTTTACAAATTGATTTTCATAAATTCAAAACCATCTGCCAGATACGAATTTTCTCGTAAGCTAACCACATCGACCATTTTTTTCACATAAATTAACATAATGTCAAAAATTGTCAAATAAGTTCACATAACAAGTGTTATAAAAACTCAGAGTTAGAAGACCAATTAAACCGTGTAGAAAAAATGGTACATTTCTATTTAAAATAAGAAAGTTGATACCGACTTTTGGCACATCCTGTATAGCTAGAGAACTCAAAATATTTTAGATAGAATGAGAATGACTGATTATGACTGCTTTCAGAGTTTCAAATTTCTAATCCAACTGGAAGTTGAAAAACTTCTAATGCACGGGCTACGTGAATCACCCTGTATTGTTTTAATTCTTTTTCAGATTATGTATAAGAAAAGAGTCAATCCTACCAATAAACTAAATTGTGTGCTCTTTCAGCAGGTAAGTAAAAGCTAAAGTTATTTGTAGAGCATACAACCAGATATCCACGTGGCGAAACTAAAGGCTAAAGGACGTCTTGCGCAATAAAGCAAAATCAACAAAACTACTTACCCTCTACGATTAGCCTTTGTACAATATTAACCATATCTTTAGCTTCCTTTTTGTAAAATTCGTTTTCTGACTCGGGTTTCAATTGTAAATCTGTGGTGGCGGTTAAGAAAATGTCGATGAAAGTCTGGTAAACTTACCGAGTATTGCATAGGTTAAAATCGGGAAACCTGTTGAAGGATTGTTTGCTAGCAAAATGTATGGCACTTGTATTAAAACAGTTTCGTTATCACATGTTGGGACTATGCGTAAATACACCTTGGAAAATCGGCACGAAACACCCTGATAACACCAACAGGTAACTGCGCGTGTTTGACTTACTAGTACCGGTAGTTTAGTTAACTCAATCAACAGTTTGGTATGGGTGGCAATAATGTTTTTAGTTCTGGCTTACGATTCGGGCAAAATGAACGATTTTGCATGAATTAATCCCAAATAGTATGATAATTCTATGACGAATCTCGGTAATCGGAATCGGGAAGTTTTAAATTGCAGTGTTTCTTTTTTTTTTGAAATGTGAATATAAACACCGTAAACAAACATGCGTGGAGGCATCTGGTTAGGTTCAGTGTAACCTTTCTGCGACTTGGCATCGAATCAGGTAGCGAACTGCTGGAGATTTATTGACTGCAGTAACAGATGGCGATTGAATGTAATTATGTATTTGAAAATCAGACACCTGTTGTTGGCTGCCCAGTTGTGCGATTATTGCCCAAGTACCTACTCAAGTTACAAGTTAGCAATAACATTAACAAGCATTTTTTTAATTATGCAAAGCAGGACTTGGCGTTAATTAAGAACTAAACTCAATTAACTTTCATTTCTATTAGATTTAGTAATTACCGTCGTAAAAGTAAGTAGGTACAGCTAGAAAAAGATACAGTAAGAAAAGTCTTTGTGAGCAGCACCCAAATATTATAAATACTAGGAGCAATTAAAATTGATATAGGATATCTACTACACTACTTGTCTTATAGTTTCATTGCCATACCAATCAACAATGACTTATATGACAAGTTTTTTTTAAATTCATGAATTTCTTAAACCGTGTTGTTATATCATAAATAAAACTCGATTATTTAGTAATATGACCCCAAAAACAAAAAAATTAATATCTCCTCTTGTATCATGCACATGAAAGATTGGAAAACATGAAAATGACTCAAAAGTGAAGTACAGATACCTACACCAAAATGTTATTTGAAAAAGCTATTTGAAATTATATATCTACAAATTAATATGAGTTAACCCAATTTATTGATGTATCAACCATGGCAACCTTTTGTTAGAATTTTGTTGAAGCCAAATATTTGAATGAACACACCGCTGAAATACCAAATCTAGTCTTATTTTCCGACACACAATAAAACTGAAAACATGCAAGAAAAATTAGTGACTTCTTTCCGGACTAGGTGAGTTGATAATTGCAACTTTTCAAAATAATCCTTATGTACAGCTTGCCGCGAAATTAATGTCGTATCGAAAGCCGTTGCAAGCTGCATGAGTAGATTGGTCGACTGTCGTGTTACTTATATTGAACCATTGGAGGGAGGCTAGCCGGGAATCTCCTTTTTGCAGACTCAAGCAAATAATTTCGGCCTAGCCTCCCTCCAAGGGTTCAGGACAATCCGGACAGTCGCCCAAACTAATCGTGCAGTCCGCAACTGCTCTCGATAGTACATTAATTTCTCGGCAAGCTGTACACGACACTACAGAACACAAAAATTTCTGACAATAGTTTTTTGAGAAATTATGTATGAATTATTTTTTTCATAATATTATGTGTTTAACTTTCTGCCGAGCCAATGTACAGCCGACTCCAGAGAAAATGTTCATCTGTCAAACTTTAAACTCGTTTATTTTCCACAAAAAGCAAACACAGACATTAAAATTCATATTTATGCCAAGCATATGAAATAATGGAGCAGATGCATTGGGTTTCGTTTACCTAGTACATTATCTGTAAAAGAAATTTAAATTTTAAATGTGTGAGATGGACATTTTCAACGTCGTCAATTGTACCTACATATAAAACCTAGTAAGCTGAAAATTTATCAGTATACAATCACTTTACAATGACATGCATATCTCATGCAACAATAGTTTATTATGACTTATTTTAAAATTTTTACGTTTACCTATTGATTATTCTTTCTTAACTGTGGATAGGTTTTAGCTTCCTAGTTTTTTGCATTCATAGAATTATTTAGAAACACCATACACTTATTTTTAGTACTTGCTATAGTAGAATTTTTCTAACAACTCCACGATCACATAAAACTGTCAAAATGTACAAGCTGTAACAAGCGTATTATTGTCGACTGTCTCTATTGCTCGCAGAGAACGACAAGTTAATTCGAGTTATGTATTCTCAACGTGGTGTAAACTTATAGCTAGGCTGCAGCCCTTAACACATACTTTCATTGCTATAGCAAAATCACTTTGAGAACTACACATACGTCATCGGCGAGCTGCGCGAGGGAATTATTTCAACCAATGGTGGGCTACCATTCTCTGTCGGTAACTGCAATATTCGACCGTATTGAACGGGTCGGACGGGATTGAGTTCTGCGCGCACGATGACGTATGTGTAGTTCTCAAAGTGTTCCTAGTTTACCTCATTCTAATTTACTAAAATGAACAAGACAACCGATTTACAGCTAGGTGGTACAGCCGAGTTCAAAAGTAATGAACACCTGCTGAACTTTAAACTCGCTTATTTTCCACATAAAACCAACACAGACATTGAAATTCATATTTAAAATAATGAAACAGATGCATTGGGTTTCTTTTAGTTAGTAATATCATCTGCAGATAAAATTTAAATTTTAAAGGTTTGAGATGGACATTACTTTTGAAACTGTCTGTACAAAACTTGCTTATAGTCTCGTTTTGCTCACTTCAGTAAATAAGACAGATTTATGCGATCATGGAGTTGTTAAAAAAATTCTATTACCTATAGCAGTAGATAAAAGAGAGAGTGTCACTAATAGTACAACTTACAAGGAACAATATTATTAAACAATATTAAACAATTGCGGATAATTTGTTGTATAAACAATTAAGGTTTTCCTTAATAATCAAATTGTTTGAATTGAATAGAAAAGCTACTTAAAGTTTAGTTGCACAAAATTAATTGCTTGTTAATGAGTGCTCATCCATGCACATAATTATTATGACCCTAATGGTCTTTTAATTGTCTTGCTTTTATTAGATATTTGTTACTCATTAACATTGTTATCTCACCGATCGCTAAAAACACTGAAGGGTTTATGTATTAAAATTTCGATAATGCAGCATTTATACAGAGGATGAATCATTTTGTGTAATCTATCGAGAAGGGAATACCTAGTTACTAACCTGAAAGTTTCGCCATAGCCTTAGCGAGGTAAGATCTATTCACTGAAAATATTTCTAAAATGGTGGCACTTCGGCTTATACCGAAAGTTGACATCAACTTTGTTATTTTAAATGAAATTATTAATTTTTATGAAGAATTTTTGTGAGGTCAAGGTATGTCGTTTATTAGAAGCTTTACTGTTCAATATTTTATTCATTTTATGAAACTATCTAAAGTTTCAACATTATTTCTCACCTACATAAAAAATTCAATTTATTTTCGTCAACTGTTGCCCAGATTTTAATTTTTTACCTACATCACGTTTATGTCAAATTTTTCAGGAAAATTTGAATATCTCGAAAAATACTGATTTTAGGTAGGTAGGACCTTATTAACAAAATGACGTTCAAATTCTTCATAGAATCCAGAAAAAAAAATTAAAAATTGGGGTATTCCATTTAAAATAACAAAGTTGATGTCAACTTCCGGTAGTAGAAGAGCCTGCCATCATTTTGAAAATATGTTCAGTAAATAGATCCTACCTCGCTAGGACAATGGTGAAACTTTCAGGTCAGTAACTTTTTCCCTTCTCAAAGTAGACCACTGAAAATGAATCACCCTGCCGAACATTTTCTTTATCATGGAGTCATCAAAAACTTATTAGAAAATTAAGCAGAATTATTGATTTGGCAATCACAGATAACTAAATAACTTGAAAATGTTATAAAAAATCTAACCTAATCTTGACAAACATTTTAATTATTGTGTTAAATGAATATTATACCAAATATAACGTTTTAGACATCATTGCATTCAGAAAAATATCATTCATCAAACCAAAGTATTAAAAAAATATTTTTATTTGAAAAAAAGTTGAGCATTGTTTAATACTGAAGTTAATAAAATTCGCGCCAGTTTGTAGTCCTTAAAAAATAATTTTGAGAAATTCTTTGTCTATTTAAATCGGATAATAAATAACGGAAGTACAGCTTGGGGCGTTTTTTAGGGAACAGCCTGTATAAGTATAGTTCTTAATGTACATCAAGTTTTAAAATATTTGCTTATTGTAAATTTGACCCATAGCTTTTTATTGATACCATGGCACCCACCCATTGGTCTCCTGAAGGGAGTTCCCCCAAAAATGCTTTAAGCCTTATCTCCGTTATTTATTATTCGATTTGAATAAACAAAGAACTCTAAGAAATCATTCCTTAAGCACTACCAAGTGTCCCTAATCGTAATTAGTTACGAGTTACGACAAAAACGATTTTTTAATCTCAACTTTGAGAGCCTCTTTCTCTGTTATCAAGCGTTTTCGAGGACATGTTTATTAAGAAAAGTTCCTTTATTTTTTGATTTTCTATCCTCCTCTCAAGTTTGTCACAGTAATTCCGGAACACCCTGTATAGACAGCTAATTAACGGTCAGCAACTGTAGTAATATATGGTCAATTCATCGACTAATGATTTAATGATTATAATGACAATCCAACTCAAAATCTGACAACCAATAAAAACAGTCTATTTTTTGAATTTGAGCCAATCAGGATCTGATCTCACTGACAATCTTTCCATACTAAGGTGAGATTCTTACAGCGATAAGAATAGTTGACAGGTGACATTTCATGAACTAATGCATTTCATAACCTCCAATTTCCGTCATTTTCTGTGGATTGTCTTGCCGAATACCTACAACACGTGGTAGGAATCTTTTGGTAATTTTTGTCAGTCAGTACCATTCATAGTTGCTGTCTTTAGAAAATCGCCACTCGTGATGCTAAGCTAAGTTTCATAGAAAAGGTTCGTTTTTGCCTTTTACCCATACCAACTGATGTTTTAAGATTTGACAAGTGCATTTACGAATAAGCTACATAAAAATTCCAATATGCTAAACAGTTGAAACATGGCCGTCCGTAAAACGAAGAAAAGGATACATTCTAACATATCGGCAACGCTTTGGGGCAGATCTTCCGTCTTCCTGGCGAACCTGGCAACGTCCTTCCTCAGGTCATGGAATGTACTATAATACAGTGGCAGTTTGAGTTCTTTCCTGCACGCCTCCGGATAGAGACATTGTCTCATGGGTAGTTGTCCATCCGTCACCAGCCTGAAGCCGGCATTATGTGGATCTATGTGTAAACTAAGGCAGTAACTATCGAACTCCGTCAAGGCGTCCTCCAGCTGGCGTCCCGTCGATTTGATGAGTTCGTCGGTTAACACCGACTCGGACGTGAGCTGTTCGGATAGGATGTTTTCGTTCACATCGGCGGTTTGCGGCCTGATTGGGTACTGCTGCACGCCCACAATCTGCAACAACCAGAAAGGCAAATCTTGAATAAAACGTCATTGGGCGTTTTCACATTTATCGACACGACATCGGTAACGATGCCGGTGGACGCTTAATCTTATGTATGTACAGCCGGGGAATTAAGTACCTAATGCACGAAAGGTGCGCAAATCGTTTACTTTTACCACGTTAATATCAAGTGTAACGTAAAAAAAATTGTGGAAGACGTTAGAAAAGCACAAGGGGATCACACATCGTCAACTTTTTCCCCGTTATACTTGATGATAATGTGTCAAAATAGCTATTTATGTAGTAAGTTGCAAAATGAAAGTGTTTTTCGCACCAAGACTTGAATATTACCAAACGAGCGAAGCGAGTCTGGTAACACGTCGCGTGCGAAAAACACGAATTTTGCAACGTACTACATACAAGATTTTTTATACAATCGTGGCCAGAATTGTTAAAAATGTAAAAAGAAAGAATAAAATTTCACATTCTTACTGCATAATCTAGTTGCACAATTTTTCGTTTCCTAGGAAATGCGACATAACAGAATCAACATTTCATTGATAATTGAGGTGTTTGTCAGTTAATTTTACATTTTGTATCTAGTGCGAAAAAGTGACAGTATAGTGAAAACAATCACTATGCACGTCATTTCAACATGAAAATGACATTCGAAATGGTACTATTTCGATACGATTGTATAAAAAAGATTATTTGCGCACCCCCTATGCATGACTTAATTCCAGCTACATAGGTATCGCTGATATGTCGGTTGTCGGTATCGTGTCATCCTGTACAGGCACGTAACTATGGGGGGGGGGGGGCAGGAGGGGCATCAATCTTCTCAAATATGCTTTTCAACATTTTTATTCATTTGTCATTTAATCAGAAATGATATCAACTATATTATTTTAAATGGCAATACATTATTTTTTTAGCATCAATTTCTCGTAGATAATTTAATTCTGAATCCAACAATGTATTACAAAGGGGTTGTTTTGTAAGATTTTCTCAAGAATCTTTTCAATTGTAGGTAATACGTTTACTGGTCTAAACTTAAACTTACTAATCTTTACTGTATTCGGAACTTTACTATGGGTCTTTTGATGGTCAGTATAAAACCGTGGAACTTGCTTTCTTGACTTTTAACTGACCTTCCTTCGTATTAGGAAATTAACAGTTAATTACTAAATTATTTCAATTATACCTACACTTAAAGCGTTAGAAAAACTCACTAAAAAGCGTCACTGAAGAGCCTTGAATCCGGAGTTAACGACAAATATGCATTTGTAAAACAAGTTTCTTCTATCGCCAATAAATTATCAGTTATAAATACATTAATTACAGTCACCCCATTTGCCAGTCAAGTCCAGTAATTACAATATCTACGTAGATACCTACCTACCTAAGAATCGAAAACATGCTAATTCCATTTAAACAATAAACAGTGCCTGCGACATAAATACATAACAACGTAATTTATACATTGCCCTTTGACTTACTGCCTTGGAAAATTTTGTTTTTGTTGAATTTTTTTTTTCTACGACTTTCTTGAGTAATTATATTAGTGTCTAATTATATCTATACGTTCTTATACTAGTCAACCGACTATTAGGTACACTTCATACAATGTAACCAAGGCTGCATATTTTGTTCTGGCCTGTATTTTGAAAACTTGTCCGCATAAATGAATAAATAACAAACAAAAATGAATGAATAAGTAATTGAAAAGCAAACAAAGCGGTTAACGAGCTAAGTAGCTTAGGGAAACACTAACGTTATGCAAACAACCATTAAATAACCTTTACGAGAAACAACAATTTAATAAACTGTTCTTCGGTTTCTGTGTCAAGACGACAAAAATTGTAGTAAAAAAATTATTGAAACCACCGTTGCATTATTAAAAACAATCACATCCAACTAATAAAAACTAAGTTAAATTTTCGATAGATTTAACTATCAACCTTCTAGCATTTCGTTGCAAATCGCATAAAAAGTAGGTAGCGGTAGCGAGAAGTGAGACAGCAACGGTTTTGCAAACGCCATGAGGTTAACCACCTCAACAAATTCGGTGTCCATGTGCAGGTAAATGTCAACTGAACGTGGCGAATTCAGAGAAAGAATAGTGAATGTGATAAGTATCTCGCAAATAGCGAGCAACTGTGCGAGATTAATGATGTAAATACGGCCTGAGTAAAGATTTGCTGTGAATTGATAAAAAACGCCAAAAAAGTAGAAAGCATGCATAAACGACCCGGTGAGGAGATAGTGGAATGAGGAGATATCGATGCGGACCTTGAACTTTGCGATGTTTTCTTATACAGGGTGATCCACTATGACTTAATCTTTCAGTTTTCAATTGCCGCTCTTCAGCAATTGTGATCACATCATAAGGTTATACGTAGGTGTAGTATTAGGCATTCCCCTAAGTTTTTGCAATCTAACTGTTCTTCTTTTTTTGTATTTTAATTGTTTATGGTATAATAATATGATAATAATAATATGTTTATTGATTTACATCAATTGACCGAGCGTTGGCATATAGCCGTTTTCAGATTTATCTGTGCTCTAATCTATTAGGTATAGATATACCTATACCTACAGTATGTCTAATTGAATTTATCAACGCAGTTGGCATAGGCACATTTTGTTTTCATAAAAGTACGTCGTAATTGAGAATATTGACTTAGACTATGAGCGCAACAAACGTCATCATTCTCAGGCCTAACAACATTTTGAGGTTATAATAAAATCCGACAAACTCTCAGATAGGACGACTCGCAGAACCCATAACTATCGCTAGATGACAAATTCGATTAGGCATAGGTACTGTAAGTACACTTTCCTACATCTCTTTATTTCCTTATTATATATTTAGTGTGGAACCGTAGCTCTAAATATACCTAGACATTTTTTACTTCTTGTTGTGACCAGGATTTCTCGCCCATTGGCTCTTCGACATAAGCTATCTGCTAACCATCGTATTTCTTTTTTAAATTTTGTGCTACAGGATTTTTTCGAAACAGAGCCGGAGAACCAACAACTTACGCAATCGTACATAAAAGCAGTAATTTCCAGAGTCAAGGTCGTCTTAAATTGTGTTTACCACGAGAATAAAAAACTATAATACACCTAATACGCTCTTCCTTTTGAACGGTTTGTCATGCAAACCAAGGATGTTGTCGAGAAACCCATTAATAACAAATTTTCTGTACTAAAATTAGATGCAGTATAGCCAGAAAGATCACCACAGATGCATCGTCAAAGCTGCTATCTATGTAAAACTATTTCTTAATACAATTAACATGCTGCGACTTTGATTATGATTATATTTAGGCTTAATTTAATTCCACTTCTTACATCGTAATAATGACATACTTAAAAATTTTATTGTTCCCAAAATTCACATCGACGATGTTCCGAAAATTCCGTAATGTAGGGAAAAACTCAAGGACAATTTATATAAATAATGTAATAATAAATATGTAGTCACTACTTAGGTTCCTAGTAGGGTAATAATTAAAATTCAGTTTTTTAATTTATGAGAATTATTATTTTCTTTGCAATACCGAAAACAATGATAACAAGAACTTTCGTGCTCAGGGCGGCGTGACTTTTATTTTAGTAGACCCAGAAGGATTCTTCGGTCTTCAGTTCCATAACATGTTTTAATTAACGAGAGAATGAATAATAATTGTTAACCGTATGCAGCCATAGCGTGATGACCGACGAAATGCACTGGCTCCACTCGCTTAGATCAAAAAAACATCCATCAATTTCTTACTGGCAAACTCGGAATCATTGAAGCACTCCGCATTAAATAATTTTACTGTTAGGCGAAGAAAGAATGCGGTAATACTGTTAAAGCATCGTGGACAAGAAGTCGATGTATTATTGGTCCGGTGCAATTTGATGGACGGTTTCGATCGAGTTGTAATCACCGCAACGTCGACACATGACACATGGCAACGTTCAAAAGTTTCGAATTTACCTCAAATGTAGGTACATATTTGAATTTGATCTTCAATTTATCAGCAAATTCAAATAACTGTATTTTTAAAGATACTTGATCGATCGATTTCAAAAATAGGAAACCTTCGAGGCTGATGTTTACAGATTCTAAAAATCGAACAGAATCCTGAAAATTCGGTTTAGTTTTGGAGCCTGACTCGACGCAATGATGGACTGACATGGGTATATTGCCTATTGGGAGCGACAAGGATGCTTCTATCTTGCATCCTTGTCTTAAATCCAAACCTTAATGTACTATTATAGCACTAGCGCCATAAAGTAAATAAGTAGGTATGTAGTTTATTGTGGAAATTATCGAATTTTGTTAATAAAAGTAGGACTCGAAATATCACTACACCTATTATCACGTATCGCTCTTAATATGCATCTATTATAATTTCCCGTTTATTTTAAAAAAATCGAAGAGAATCCCACAAAATAAGTAAAAATAGCTTTAACAATATCAATATTTTTACTGTCAATTACAAATATTTTCAATTGTTTTGTTCTAAATGGTCTATTGATAACTGAATTTTAAAAGTTTTCTTTAAAGTGTCTTTATGTGCGGTTGCGCACTCCACACTCAATGCCATAAAGTCAAGCGGAGAATGGCAAATCGAATAACTGCATAATTTTCTTTCTAAAGTTTCGAGATTCTCCAAGGGCCGAGGTTAGATCAGCCCACCTACGATTCTGCAAAATTGAGACCAGACGCTCCAATTACCCACACAAAACTTCTTTGTGAAAGTCTCCTGGACTTTGCAAATTCCAAAAAGCGTAATCGTAAGGAAGTTCCTCAAAGCAAATGCCTGATTTAACACGCTCGTAAACTAATAACAATTTTTGCAATTTTTAAACCTTATTGGGACGTCAAGTAATTACAGTCAGTTTCAAAAGTAATGTCTATCTTACACTTTTAAAATTTAAATTTCTTCTACAGAAGATGTACAGTGGGATTCAATAGAAATGAGACACTTGAATAACTGGTTGTCTACCTTTATTTTGTAACCCAAGAAATTTGACAACACTGTAAAGAGGATAGTAAGGTCGTAGGCACGGAGTGACAGAGCTGACGGAGGCCGTTATTCAAAATTCTGAAACTGAAACGCACGTGAACAGGATTGTTTGGTTTGAAGGCTCCCTCGAACCAACGAAAATTACACAAGTCGTCGACACGTTTTTTGGATTTAAGTTCTAAATATCAAATTTTAATTTCTGTTACGTAACTAATAAAGGGAAAATTAGTGTGTTTAACAAAAGTTTGCTTTTAATTTATTATAAATTATTATTTAATTTGTATGACAATAATTGAACTAACATAATCATAACTATGTCAAAACTAATAAAATTTAGCAGTTTCGACCAATCAGAGAACAATTTAATGGAAATCTCAATGCACTTGGAAAACTACGGTCCCTTCGGGCTATTCCGGAAAAATCTTTTTTATATTACTTATTTATTACTTGCAATTTTCGTAGTTTCACCAGCACGTGGCTAAAGTCATTCTATTATTCATAACTGCCTTGTTTCCCGACAATTTTGAGCGTTTGGTGAAGCGGCTTTCATAGTGCCAGAAGAGCGGGCGGCGGGCGGTACGGTAAACCAGAAAAATTGTGAGCAAAGCGATAACTCTCCTGTTATTTGCAAAATCTAAATTCATGGGGTAAACTACACATTTCACCAGCTGACAGCATCAGACAGAACCCTTCGCTGTCTATGCGACCCTCAATAAAGTTTATGGTCCAGCTCATTAACAAATAGTTACTTGTGCTTTCAGAAAGGTTTACCTGCGTATTCGGGTGAATGCACTTTGGGTAACTACTGTGCTGCATTTAAGAAATAAATTTTCAAGACTCGGGTTGTAAATAATTATTGTTTGTTAATTACCCTTTTCTTACAAATTTAAAATAGTAAATGGTAAATGTTCTGAACAAAAATGGTTCCTTTACTATGTCGAGTTCTCTATTCTGTATTATTTTATCAGTCATTCGCTTTTGGTTATCGGCCTTAGCCATTGGAAGAATTTATATAGAATGAGGAATCATAAGCATTTCAAAAACCATATAGAAAACATGAAGAATTTAATAATAAGATGAAGTTTAACATCAAAAATAGATGCAACACTCCGAAGAAACAGAAAAACGGTTTCTCGTTTTAACAGGCTAAAATGACTCAGGATGTATAAAAAAAAAATTGTTTACTTAATAGTAATTTACAATAGTGCTTTTTGGCTTGGGAAATGACCACGAGCGCAACGCGCGCGCGAGTGGTCATTTAAAAATCCGACAAGCACAAATCTTTGAAAGCCGGAAATTTCCGGAATCTGCAAAGTCTCGAGCTGAATTTGACATTTGACAACTTAAACTAAAACTGCAATTTAAAAAAACTCACACAATTATGAATCTAGTTTTCTAAGCACTCTATTTTTATTTCAAAATTTGTGTTTCAATTGCAAGGAATAAATAAGTAATATAAAAAAGATTTTTCCGGAATAGCCCGAAGGGACCGTAGTTTTCCAAGTGCATTGAGATTTCCATTAAATTGTTTTCTGATTGGTCGAAACTGCTAAATTTTATTAGTTTTGACATAGTAATGATTATGTTAGTTGAATTATTGTCACTTATAATATCCCTAGTGCATTGATTATTTCCGAAAATTTTTTCGAATGCATTTCCAAAACGTATTAATTAGCCCGAGTGGAACACGAGGGCTAATTACGTTTTGGAAATGCATGAGAATAAAATTTCCTGATATTAATCAATGCACGAGGACATATTCGGTAAGAAAATCGCAACGACACAGACATTGGTCCATTATGTCATTATGATATCATTATTAATAAATAAATAATTTTGATTGTCTGAAATAATTTCCACTTATTAATTTTATGCATGGTGCAAAAATTTCCAGGAAATTTTTACATTGTCATACAAATGACTGCAAATTCTAGTTTTCTATTGGCTACTTTTCAGTGTCGTGCAATTTTCATACAAATTTAATAATAATTTATAATGAATTAAAAGCAAACTTTCGTTAAACACACTAATTTTCCCTTTATTAGTTACGTAACAGAAATTGAAATTTGATATTTAGAACTTAAATCCAAAAAACGTGTCGACGACTTGTGTAATTTTCGTTGGTTCGAGGGAGCCTTCAAACCAAACAATCGCGTCCACGTGCGTTTCAGTTTCAGAATTTTGAATAACGGCCTCCGTCAGCTCTGTCACTCCGTGCCTACGACCTTACTATCCACTTTACAGTGTTGTCAAATTTCTTGGGTTACAAAATAAAGGTAGACAACCAGTTATTCAAGTGTCTCATTTCTATTGAATCCCACTGTACCTACCAGCTAAAGGAAACCAAATGCATTAATGCATCTGTTTCATTATTTCATATGCTTAGCATAAATATGGATAATGTCTGTATTGGTTTTATGTGGAAAATAAACGAGTTTAAATTTTAACAGGTGGACATTACATTTGAACCCGGTTGTACTGAGTCAAGTGCAGGCATAATGCCGTTTGAGCAAATCCTATTAAAAACCTGATATAATACCTGTAATTACCCCGAGTTTTACGTAATCCTACCGTCTGGCGGCCTGTGCATCCAACAGAGAAAGAGAGAGTACGCGGGTTAAATGACATCAAATGTCCTCCTAGCGCAAACTGGGTTCAGCACGTGAACAGTTACTCAAACAGATACCTGCTTGCAGAAGGTGAGACTGTTGTTGGGAACGCGCTGTACAATTTTTACGCCAATGAAACGTGGTACCGTTCCCTTACTTTCATTTCGAATGCAACCGCGATATAGAGTATTTCTTCGATGACGATGGCGGTAGGTATGTTTTATGTTTGACGAGATTTTCATCTAAACTTCAAGCCATATTTAGAGGAGTAACCGAACACGGTGAGCAATTCCTGCATAACGGAGAAACGAGTAAAAAGTAGCGGTACTATCACGAAATTTCCAAAGGCAGAATAGTTAATAACACTGATGCGTGGTGAAAGATGGAGAAGGAGCTGATCAAACAACGGAATTAAAAAAAAAAGCCATTGGAACGTCACTCAAAGTACAGTTTTCGCAATAACTAAGGAACGACTCTGATACCGCAACAAAGTATGTCTACCTGTGTAAGTAGAGCCGTTATTATTATTATTATTAAAATATTATAAATTTTGCCTCAATTGATAAACGTTTTTCAAGCACTTTAATCTTTTGAAAACTTCTAATTTACAAACAATGCTATCCGGAGGCCAAGCGGTAATTAATCCTCTAATTAATATTACCTAACCTAATTAATCTACCTCTACCCCCTCAAGTGGCAGTTCGAAATAAATGACATTGTAGATGCATTTCTCGGGGCAAAATTTTGAGTCGCCGGTAGAGAGCTTTCTTTAAGAGGAACGTTTCCGTCTATCACATGTAGTTTTTTCTCACTGTATGCATGTTGACGTGCCGAGATTAGTTCTCTCATTTTAGATCACTGCATAAAAGGAAATAGAATGAATCAAGTGCAAGTAAATAACCCAGTTAATTTAATGGAGTGACGTCGCGGGCATGCATTGAGTACGCAGCTGGTCCACAGTGATACGCTCCGCCTTAATCCAGGGTTGGCTTGACACCAGGTTGCTATTTTACACGTCGTTACTTCATACTGAATAAACGATTTCGCGCGCCAGTATGATGACTCAAGACAATATTCATAATGTTTGACGCGAGATCATTTTCAATATTCTGCAGAGTAATTGCACTACATTATTTCGCGCAGCCGTAAAGTGAGGCAGATGGGTATAACCCATTTTATGAGTGTCTAACAGAGAACAACAATAAGCACCAAATTCGTATTTTCAAATTTGCAAAAGCAACACGCATATTTTGAGTAATATAATTAGCCTTCAGTTTAGAATATTCAATAACGAATGGGGGATGATGAGGTTTACAGCAAACTAAAGTCAAATTGGACTATTTATTTAATGTTAAAGTAAACATTTGTATTTTGTTCATATTAACGTGCATGTTAACTTTCTTCAAAGCATCATCCCCCGGAGTCTCTATCGTGACGTATCAGATCTTAAAAACAAAAGTTAGATATTTTTTACCTGTACGGAGCGATTTTGGAAATACGAAATGCATTTTCTCTCTTTTCAATACGTGCCCCTGCTAATACAAAAACTCACGTCAATGCATTTTGCTGACGTTCTACAATCACAGATGATAAAGCGGAGACGTTCCTCTTAATATTTTAGCCAAAACAGCTTTATTTTATGTGTAAAGTGATCATAATAAATTCATTTAAATGGCAAATTTTTTTACAAAAATACAAATACGTAGTAGGCCAAAATCATTTTTATCTTTAAAAAAAGTTCAAGTTATCACGCAAATGCCTCATTGTAATACATTGCCAAAAGCGTAAACCGTTTTTTACTTAATCGTAAATTAAAGAAGTTATTATTTATCTGTTAAATCCATATCTCCATTTTGAAAAATATTAGTAGTTCAAGGGTAGGTAAAGCTAAAATTTATCATTAACATGATACCACGGTACATGATACTAAATGGGTCTGCCCGGAAACTATATGTTAACAATATTGCTGTTCGTTCTTATATCAGATCAATGGTTGAATTGTTGAAAGAAAGAGAGAACAGTTTAGAAATTCAATTACGGAATCGTCCAATATCATACTTCCCATATGTCTATGCAGTTTTTATGTGATGTTTATTATTTTCTGCTAATCAATCTGCTAAGTCAAATAAATTATAGATAGCGCCACTACTATCATCTATAAAGTTATGCACAAAAAGCTCTACAGTGTTTACGTTTTTTTCTAAATAGAACGATTATCCTACAATAGGTAGGTATATACGAACACAAGAATGGAATTTCCTACTATCTTGTTTATCAGTAAGTATATCTACATATCAGACTCGTCGCACGTATAGGTTTATTAAAGAAAATTCTGATTTTCTAAATAATTATTTGTATTCAATTCTTCTTAATTTTTTTAAATTGTAATATTTACTTTACATATCAAGAAGATTTCTAAAATTTTGAAAGTTTTTACTAAATAACTTCTGCTTCTACGTAACTATTTGTATCTAAATTGCGAACTGAAAGATTTTTCAAATATTACGTAAAGAAAATAGAAATAAACAGAGAAAACATTGCTTGGCTTGACCCCTGTACTTACACCTGTACTTACGTTGTCCATAACTTAGTTTGGAGTGAAGGTCTTCACAATGTTATTATTTGCGCAATCATCAGATAGAAATTGAGCGTTTAATAAAGTGACCGTTTTTTGTGACAAAACACAAATAATCCAAAAACGTGACTGAAACGTGGAACGTGTGGTTGTACTTGTTCATTTTTCCACCTGATAGAACAGTAGTTAGTAGAGGTCGGTTTTATTAAAAGTGTCACTTGCTTAAATAACCGTATACCGCAATCAAATCAAGCTTGATAATCTAATCTAGACCAGTAGGCAGCAATTAATGTTGACATTTGATGGAATGCTATCTAAAAATGCATAATAAAGACGTAGTTGTTAAACTACCTTCACAATTACAAAATAGGTCCAATAATGATAATTTTTATTAACTACAAACTACAAGAATAGATTTTTAAATGGAAATAGGTACTTATAGAAATTTTAAATATGTAGTATTTACGTATATTTAAAAGATAATAACTATTGTAATATGTTTTTATAATAATTATTTAAAACAACAAAAAAAAATCAAAAAAGCTACAATTGGACTTAGTGATACTGAAACACAATTATAATAATAATATTTATATACTGAGGCAAAAATACGGAATTAAAAGTAGAACAAAATTATTGTTTTGAGCAAGAATGAATGTAACCTTTTAAATCCATTGAACAACTAGTTTTTATTTAATAATCCCTGCCGGTTAAGATTAAATCATGAATGTTTACTAGAATGCTGAGATTTGTGCAATAAACATTCGTTCCATTTTCGGTTAAAACACACCTCTAGTAGATTTTGACACCTCAAAGGAGAGTTAAAATTCGTAAATTCGTAAATGGTTCTAGTCCAGTGGTTCGAATTAAAGTCCAACTGCAGAATTCCACGCAAGTATGTATGTAGGTACCTACTTTTTTAATTTTTCTTCTTATGTATGTATTGTCGATCCTTGGTACGTCACACTTTCAACAGAATGTCGTCTATCTTAAATGTAATATGCATTATGTACGTTCATCTTTTTTTATCCTATTGCCCTTTTATCTTTAATATTTATTTTAATATAAAGTTGTAAAAATTAATACTTTTTGTTACAATTAATATTGTTTTCTAATTTTTTACTGTAAGCAACAGTTCTCGCTTCTTCATCAAACTCAGAACTCTTGCTAGATGTTCTCAAATACCACTGCTTTATAATTGAAGCCTGCTGTTTGAATATTTGAATGATTTTCCGTAATTCAGAAGTGAGTAACACACTTATTTAATTCATAAAGGGTTCCTTAAAATTGAGCTCAATATCTGCAAGAGTGTAGGTAGTTCTTTTAATTTCATGAATTTTTTGCAATTCTAAATTTGGCTCAATATTTTAAAATTATTCTGTCATCGCATAATCAGATAGATATCAGGTAAACCAAGACAATTATTGCGATTCTGGTAACAATAATATTGTTTCCCTAAAAACTGAACAATGTTTCTAAAGTAGGACTCGCAATTCGTCGATTAATTTAAAAAATTTCAGCAGTTATTCAGCTGTGTACTTTACAATTATCTTGTATCGTATTTTAAGTTAAGCAGTAGTTACATAATTATCAAGACGACCAACATTGTCTAAAAGATCTCAAAAATATTGAAGAGATCGACAAATGGCTTGGCTGTAAATCTCATTTCCCGAAGACTAAAAAAAGCGTTGTAAGTATCTAACATTGGTCGAGGGACAAATAATTCACTGCATGCCAACTATACATAGAATGTGTAAAGTGGCAAGGAATGAACACCAAAAGAAATAAATGGGAACTAACTACAACTATGTACAATTAATTAGTCAATAATTTAGAAAAGCAGATATAAAGAACGTCCACCAGGCATGTCAAGAGTCTACCTACAAGAAGGGGATAAATTCTGTAACTGCTGCTTAGTTTTCAGAACAAAATAATATAAAGTTGTTGAACCGGTAGAGTCCACACATAACCTGTATCAACGAATGTGAAGGTACTATTATATGTTTTATTAAATCAATACCTTATAAACTGGATATCTTAGATTCTAGAAACCTGGCATTAGAAATGAAAATCAAATGAGACGGAATCTACATAATGTACAGATTTGACTCATTGGTCCACTGTTCAAAAGATTCTGGTTGCGAATTACTCTACATCGCTCTACATCCATCAGTAAAATCTTATTTGCAAAATGTAGTAAGTATCGTATAATGTTTCTAACAAATTTACAAAGTCATAAAGTGTGAAAATATGTCTCTGCAATTAGCTGCAATACGCGTGTTGGATCGGCTGCCTCTCGTCTCTCTACTCGTGAAGGGAGCGACAACCTTATCAAACTTATTCTCGTAGATAGGCTTGTAGTCTACAGGTACACCTTCATTGGTATATAGGTATATAAAATATTTCACAGTAGGTACTGAAATTTTAAAGATAACATCAATAATTGTCATTTCTCTTTTGTTTTTCAATTACATAAGTCAACTAAGTGAATTTTTCTCCAATATTGAGGAAATTAGCGGCAAGCAAAAATAAAACATTTTGCAACTTAATTGGCGACCAGTGGGAGTTCGCAGCACGCTAAATTATAACGACAATCCCTAAGAAATCTCAGAATCTATCACCGACATTCTTTCTTGATGGGGTCGCTTGCATAAATTTACTGCTGGATTCTAATCTTATTCAGATTTTATTGCATTTCAAACGACTTCATCTTTCACCTCTTATGTTTATCGGCAATTTTACCCAAAATCTTATCGACAAGTTAAATAGTTGCTTACACTGCTTGCTACGCGACTGCGCCAATAAGTTCTAGGTACTCTAGCGAAACATTTACGAGAGATATCGTCTTGCATAAGTAGGATCTAAGAAACAATGTCGCCGTTGACAACATCCCCATTTACTGAATCTAGTTCAAGCAGATTTATGAGCGCCCTTTATTTTGCAAAATTTTAATAATCCGCTCCAGTCCGATACACAAACATCCGCGCGAGCTCTCTCAATAATTTAGCATACAGCATTATTTCCACCTATTAAATCCATTATTCATGCGGCCATTTCCTCCCTCATCAACACACAGCATTGCCCCGGTTAATGTACAAAAGCCGACAAAAACACTATATCGCTATGTTAATTACTTTTTGTCACAGCATTCAATCTGAAAATCAAATTCGTAATTTATGCAACTCATTCCGAAACCAAACGTTATGAAGGGTTAGTGGTAGCGTGAGAATTTTGTTGTCTATAAGAAGGAAAGAACGCTTCCGGTTAGTCGGTTATGGAAGTTTTAGGAACAGTCTAAGCATTTTGAGATTTTTGGCAACCCTCAAGAACTATTTCTCAAAACCTGCAAAGCTTTAGTAAACAATTTTATTACTTTAAAAACTACCTCTTCGGCATTACACAGTACACAGTGCACCCCAATTCACAGAGTTAAAATTTTAAACCAGCTCGCAAATGAATAGTAAACCGTGTAAATTTCGCTGCTTTGCCAGTTGTAATTCTTTTGATAACTTGTTTGGGTAACTTTTTATACGTTAAGTTAAACCAATTTAAAATCTAAACCTTATTAGTAAATGCGAGTGTTAATTTCTATAGTAAAATAGATAACACCTCTTATCATATGATAGCAGTAGTAACTAAGTTACAGTGATAGTTCTATTCTAATGAACTAACTTTTAATTAAGAATTTTTCTCTTTGGCGTGATAAAAAAAGACATCTTCATTAAATATTTAAAAATCCTAAATAAAATAATTTATTTATCCTTAGAAATATAATGAGTTGATAGATTTTTAAAGCTTTATGGCACTTTGACGTTGAAAATTATAAGTTGCAATTTTTGAAAGCTTACAGCAATAAATATAAATAAACAACGTGTGGCTTTCAAATTTATTATTCTTGAATATTAATACTGGAAACAAGCTGCCGTTGACGTCAATAAAAATTCGGAATATTCATACCCATAGAATCAAGGAATTAATGAAACAATGGTTAAAAGCAACAAAAGTAGTTTTCTCGTCTGACAACCATCAAAAAGTCCAAATATTATCGATGACCGTAAGAAGTCTAATGCATTTTCAGGTTTCATTCATTAAAGCAAACAACTTCCTTTTCTCGTACTTCGGATGAGAAGATTCGACATTCGTGTTCCTCAGACCGTA
Source organism: Schizotus pectinicornis (assembly GCA_951805265.1). Classification (NCBI taxonomy): domain Eukaryota; kingdom Metazoa; phylum Arthropoda; class Insecta; order Coleoptera; family Pyrochroidae; genus Schizotus; species Schizotus pectinicornis. Next base: position 16,727,453 of record OX638204.1, on the reverse strand, counting down.
TCTAACAAGTTATTAAAAATTCTACCAGTATTCTCGAAACATCCACCGGCAACCAATTAAGAAAGCACCTCCATATCGCACAGGTTTGAAAACTAGCTGGACAAGAATTGAAGTAAAAAAGTTAATGGTAGCAATTTGAGTTAAAAAACGTACATACCACTAAATTTAAAAATTTATTTGTGGCCCTTTACGTATTTCAGTGATTTTAGTTTCCAGTCATGCACAAAGGTTCCATGACTGTAGCTTATGATTCTGTAGATAAGAGCAAAGCAAGTGTCTTCAGTTGATTGTACGCACCCACAAATTAGAAAAAGCTTAACTCGAAGTAGCTCCATTTATTTTCCATATTTTGTTCTTCTGATAAAATTATTATTATAGTCGTAGGTATCATCAAAAAGTATTATCCAAAAAACCGAAAAAGATTTCGTAATTTATTTATTTCAACAATTAGTCTGCATTTACTTAAGAAGACTGTATACCGCCTACGTGTTATGTGACGTGAACATACTAATACTGATGAAAAAATAATAGTTATTTATGTATCAAGGGAATAAACACCGATTTTAATCCCGAGAATGAAAGTAATGCACGAGGCGCAGCCGAGGGCATTTTCATTCGAGGGATTAACGATGTTTATTCCAGAGATGCATACAAAACTTTCTTTCCAACCGTTTAAGTTAATAATAATAATAAATTAGAGAAGGAATAATTGTTATAATTGACAAAAACCTAAATAAAGTTGGCTGACGTTATTATGGAAACGAGTTTCTTTATGTTAGGATCGGCATTTTTTTTTACTTTATTCCCCGGTAATAAAGTGGCACTTTATTCCCTCATTATGAGGGAATAAAGTACCACTTTATTCCCGGCTGGGAAGAAAAGTCATTTATATTGATGACAACAGGAGGATACCATCAAAAATAATAGAAATATAATCGAAGACCTGATTAATAAAATGTAAATATAATTAAGTAAGTTAAATATTATACGTTTAATAGTACCCAAAGGTATCTTGATGTTAATAATTAAGCATCATATAATTTACTAGAAGAATATTGACTATTACCTTGACAACATTGAACATTTTTGATAACGTCAGTTCTATGAAGAATAGACAATAATTCTATATTTCAGAAAAAGTGAAGAATTCGTGGCATGTTCTCTATAAAGACAGAGAGAAGACCACTTGACAACACCTTTTTTAAATAAAGTATCTTTAATTGTAATTTTAGGCAGTCCTCGGAAATTTTGAGAAATTTATGACAATACGAATTTATTTAAGGAGTCAAATTTTCTGACAATGACGCTTCGGTTATTTATGACTTAATGAAGGTTCTTTTCAAACAGGTATAGGATTTCAGTGAATGCATAAATCACAAATGGTAGGTAGCCACAAAGGCACTTGGTAAACGAGAAATAAAGTGGTCAGAGAAAATGCGTTGAGGAAAGAAATTTAAAAATCAGTATAAATCCGTGTAATTCAATAACAGCTTGACATAAAAATATTCCAATCACTCGTTATCAATTTTGGAGGTCGTGATCATAAGCTCGATAAAAATCAAAAAGATGAAATGAATATTTCGATACAAAATCGCGATCGAAAGTCAAAATTTTTACCAAAAAAAAAAAATGGAGAAACTGTCATCTTGTAGCTGTATTGCATTAATTATAGATTATTTCTGTCAAATTTCAAATTTTAACTTCATTAAAAATACGTTTTTAAACGCCGGCATCTCCTCTGAGGGATCATAAATGTACTGCTTGTCAAAAATGGGAATAGCCGTAGAATTTCAGACGGAGTGCGCATGTCTGAAAATCCACGGCTATTCTTATTTTTGACAAGCTGTATATGTCGTAGGTGTTTGGTAAAATTAGTCATTTCATCAAATCGTCGACAGTTGATGTAATTAAGATCGTTACACTATCTATCTTAGGGCAAGAAAAATCATGGGAAAAGGTGAGGAGGATAAGCAACACAAAATTCATGAATTGTCTATCCTCCTCATCTTTGTCCCGATGCTTTTCCTTGTCCTAAAACAGATAGTGTAACGACTTTAATTACATCAACTGCCGAGCATTTCATGAAATGACTAATTTTACCAAACGCCTAAGACATACACACAGAGAGTTCGCATGTCTCTGATCACCAAGCAAAATGTCACCACAATCGTATCGCGCATCAACCATAGCGTTATTCTTTTTTGTCATATGCATTTTATCATAAGTTCGTCTCTCTCATATCTCAGAAGACACGTCAATTAAGTTCAATAAATATGGAAAGATTTGCGTGACAACAATGTATTATAATATTTAAACATTAATTATGATTAGAGGCAAATAATCTCTCATAGAAGTCTGAATGTAAAAAAGGTACTTAGCGTCCTGGCAGTATAATACTATAAGGGTAATGACACACACAGCGGTTTTGGCCGAGACGGCTGCCGAGTCGGCCGCCGCCAGTGGCAAAACACACACAGCGGTTTTCGCCGACTCGGCAGCCGAGTCGGCCGCCGTCAGTGGCAAGACATACAGATCACGAGCATATGATTCTTTTGGCAATGCTTTATATCTTCGTTGGAATTTTTTTTTTATTTTCTCTTTTCGTCTCTTGACATATCTTCACTGGCAAAAATATTGGTCACTTCTTCCCAGCACTCCTTTCTCTTTAATCTATTGCTATAGTCGGACTGTGTCATGTCCCATAACGCCGGTCGAGCTTCTACCTCACTTATCAACTTTTTCACATCAATTTTACCAGCCATTTTTGCAGAAGATGTCACATCGAAACAGAACAAAACGCGGTCAAAAACGCTGTGTGTGACTAGTCACATATAATATAATGAAACGTAAAACCGCGTAAGCAATAAAACCGCGAGCGGCGCATGGTTCAGATGATGTGCCGAGACGGTTTCAAAACCGAGAGGCGGTGGTGGCCGCCGTGTGTGTTTTAACAAATCTGAAAACTGCAAAAGATATGTCGACTCGGCGGCCGACTCGGCAGCCGTCTCGGCCAAAACCGCTGTGTGTGTCATCAGCCTAAATCTGCAAGCGTAGTTAGAAGACTAGATATTAATTATAGATTAATTATTATTACCCGAAGAACTGTAAAGATGTACATAATCTTGATAACAGCAGCAACATATTATGTAAATAATCACATATACAGAAATAAAAATTTGTGAAACAGTAATGTACACTTGTATTATACACATCAGAAACAATAGATATCTCATAGATGATCTAATGTAAAAAAGGTTTATATTATCTATATTATTTACTTTTTTTATATTAATTTTTTTTTCGCTTCCAGTGTTATTTTATTGTACCTTTATTATTTTGTGTACGTTCTTCGACTCATAGTGGATAAACGGGAATTGTTATTGTCGAAACGTTTGGTAACATTGCTCCGTTGAAACGAGAGTTGACTTACCCAACACGCCCTTGACTGTATTCCGTCTACGTTAAATAAAAAATATCATTTTTCTTTGACACATTCTAAGTCTTAGCGTGTAACACGCATTGCGAAATTAGATTATTACGTTCAGATTTATATCAAAGCTTGCCTCATGATGTTCATGTTCAATGTTCATGTCTCACTTAATTGCCCCGGCAACTACAGAAGCAATGACACGTCTACTTAGAAATCATTTTTCAGTCACATTCCTTTTTTTTATTAGATCAAATTAAGTTAGACGAGCGGTTTCAACATGAACACCCAAACTTTTTTCAACGAAATTCGGCTTTCTTTTTTAAATAGCGGTTGGAAAAAGTGTCAATTGGGTAGTTGGGCTTCCGTATTGAAAACAATTATTGGAAAAACCGTGCACGCTTTCGTGCAATGAGTAATGATAATTAGCATAAAATAATCTTCAATTAGACCACAACTATGTCTCAGTGTGGTTATCTGTAAATACATGTGAAAATTTTAAATCATGGTTAAAAAAATTCTTCGCAGACTTAGAAGGTGCGGTTTTAGCTCTTATTTGATTAAAAGAAACGATGACACTTATTGCTGTTTAATTTACCGATTTATTCGAGTTAGTATTATACAAAATTTGCTAGTATTGTTACAAAAATAAAAAAAGCGATTTTTGGTTCGTCTCTTATTCGCGATTGGTTGGTGTTGAGCAATTTTTTCTTTTTGAAAATGTCCAACTACGCAGTTTCTGGGCGCAGGTGATGTTTTTCGTCGGATGCAACAGGGCTTTCCCACAAGGTTTCTCCAATTTCAATTAAGCTCACCAGAAACCGGTTTCGTCAAATTATTTATCAGTTCCCAAATGTTTGAATAACTTTAGTGAGGAAGTGTTACTGGTTCTAAACCAATTAAACGTTTACTTCGTCGTATTAGTTTTATAACAACGATCTCCGGATCTCCCTGCTCCCATCTCTACTGATGCAGTAACGAGGTGGAATTTTTTTCCATAACAGAAGAATCAAAGCTTCGATATGCCACAAATCGTCGAAAATTTATGAAAACATTTCAGCTATTTGAAACCAACCTTGAAATGGTTTTTATTTTGTTACTCTTGCTATGAGCTAAATGCAATTGTCATTAGCATTTGGCTTCAATGTTGGATACGTTCTAATGGCACAATTTCCGTTAGTTAATTACGCCATGAAGTCAGAATTTTACGACTGCTGGTTTTGGGCTTTATAAACCTTCACCACACTACGCTTCTTCACTAAGAAAAATGCAACTGCGTAAAATCGAAATTTTACGCAGGCCCATTATTAGTTGAAGGTATAATTTTGCAGTGAAAAACCAAATTTATATTATGAAGAATTAGGTTTGTGCTAAATAAAAGTATATAAGAAAAAATATATAAAGAAATGTTTCTATTCCATTCTCTTCATTTTAAAATTTTTAAACCTTCTTTCCTAACCAAATTACAGCTACAGTCACATTTAATTGAATCCAGAATTTGATTTTTCTACAAAAGCTAATGGTACTTAATCTTAATATAAGTCGACGTATAATTATTTATGTAAAACACTACTTTTTCCAATTTCAAAATGTTATGTGCACAACGAATTCATTCAAGTTTTGATAAATTTATATCGCATTTCCTGAACGTGACAATTTCCAACTCTCGTATATTACGGGACTATAACAAAACAAATATTATTAACATTTATCAGAATGGGAAAAAACTTGTTTCTAGCTGGTACGCAAAAATTAAATTTAGAGCAGTCATTGTGACCTAATGAAGTTACTTCAAAATGACGCGAAAACAGATCTTCTCAACGTATCTCTGCCGATATTTGATTCGAAATCTAACTCAATTGAAAATACAAAATACTTGAACTTCGTTCTATCATTTCATATTTTTCAAACAGATATAAGGCGATGATAAAGTAATTTAAAATGATTTTTGACCCAGATAGAAACTACCTACCTTTGTAGATGCAGAGAAATCGATTGAAAAATTCTGATTTTTAAAATATCGAAAATCGCCCTCTTGTCATTTCTTAATTACTGTTTGTAAACAGAGATTTAAATTACTTTTAACTCTTAAATACTTTTACAACTCTTTTACCACAAAACAATGTCATGAAGAGAAACTTCGGTTCTTCATACACACCTATTTAAAACGCAGAGAGCTGAAATGAAGTGTAGGAAACGCAGCACCATAATTCTCACCGAGAAAATTTATAACCATATTATCCAGAATGACTGATAGAAGCTTTGATTGCTTCTATTTCTTTTCATTAAACAACCATCTGACGCTTGACAACTGTCAGTGGCGCCCAAATTACTTACTCATCAGTTCGTGCTTTAATTGTTTTTACGCTTATTTTTGTAATACGCCGGATACACTGCTGACATTAGTACCTATATGTCAGAGTAGCTGAAATTCGGCAAAGCAACAGGTGGATATCGTTCAGTAATTATGGATTAGTCTGTAGAACACCAAGTCAAGAAAGTAAAACATTTTAGGAAAGCTTGTCCCACGGCTTCAAGCAAATTAGAATTTGTTCAGATTTGATTGTCCATTATAAAGTTGATCTTGGTTTCGTTAGCTAACCAGATCACTTCTTTAATTATTATTGTATGTCTTTATTATGAAAGTAATGAGAAAACAAATCTTAACAACTGAAGTGCACCAGATTGATAACATAACCAAGGAATTATCGGATGTCATCATTGGTAACCAAAAATTTAATTGCACCTTAATACATAATGCTACATTAAATGGTTGTTTATTTGTAGATTAGTATTAAAAAATAATATCAATAAATAACTTGCAACAACTTGCAACTCATTGTTTTGACATAAAAGAAATGTCCAATTGCCAATGGGTTCTTGACCCCATCCTTCCAATCCAAATAAAAAAAATTCGAAAATTCTACATTATCACATTGAGACATAAAATATTGAAACTTTTTATAAAGCAATCAAAAGACACGAATATGATTTATTCTTTTAGTGACATTTTCGGATTTTCATTATTGTCTTAAATTGTAGAAAAATATGGTAATATGTTACAAATAACATCATGCTTATTATTTAATAAATGACCATATAAAGTATGCGTATTCTATTTAAATACCTTTAACGCTTCAAGTAAGTAAGTTTTTCTAATGGATAAGAGCTAGAAAGTATTTGATTCAATTTAAGGCATATTTAGCCAATTTATTTACTGCCGCTTTTAAAAATTTACGTGATCATTAATTTTATTTTCTATTCACTGTGTAGGTAATTATATGAAATCTTAATTACACGTGAAGCTTTATAGAATCTGCAGTTAAACAATAATTAAAATGTTATCTAGTGGGCAAATACAATATGAGTGAAGTAATAAATTTCCATATGCAGCACGAAAATCTTGTGCGCTAAAGTCAACTTTCTGCTAATTTGAGGCGTGAAAACGGTTGCTCAGACGCAGAATATTAGTTTAATATACAGATGATGGTTATACTATAACATAAAATTCTCTTATTGTTCTTCAAATACCTAACACTAACAGCATGTCAACTCGATTGCTAAATGAAAACTTTCCGGACATTTAGTAAAATAATTACTAAAATTATATAACTTTATTTCCTGATTGTCAAGTTTGACGTATAATTTCATAGCCAACTAGTGAATTTTTGATGTTGATAAAATGTCTTTAGTACCTATTCTTTTTTTTTAAACGACAAAGTTTTTTGAAAAATAACAAAAGTCAGTATTAAATTCCCCATAAAATTAAGTACTTTTTAAAACCGGGAACAGGTTAAAAAATTCTGCCACATTTCTTAACATGTGCATAAATGGCAGTTTTATTCTCTGTAATGCACAAATTAAGAAACCTTATAAGAAAAATAGACACATAGCTATGTATAAATCTGCAGTAAGTAATATTCTACATAGATATCGAGTTTTGACAATGGTATTTTTATATTGCACTACTTCGATTTCATTCTCAACCTCTTCGTTGGTTACAGTGATGAATTGGAAAACTTTTTTTTTAAATTTGTACTTATTTAGAAATAAATTTAGAAAGCGAACCGATTATATTCATGATGTTCGGTATAAGCATTAAAACTTAGATTCTTTATGTTATTTTTTCATCTTCTAAATTATTTAACAGTTTGTTATAACTGTTTGCTTGTAATATGTACTGAATAATTGTTTCAAAGTGCTTTATAACCAACATCTAATCAGCAGAATACCAAAAGAATCGTCTGTTTATCACAAATTTGACGGTAGAACAAATTAATTTTCAATTACCTACATTTGTATTATTATTTGTTATGAATAAAACTTTTATAACAAATAATTGACATTTCTTTTACAAAACATATGTAGTTGCAACTAAATTCAGTAAGAACTTTATTAGAGTTTTATTTTCAGCTCTGTTAACCATCACCCTCCACCTCATGTTGAACACATAATTAAAGAAATGTCTTTTCCAATGTAATAGCTTCCATGCGCGTCATTGCGCAAATTAAAAAAAAAATTGTATCCTTACTTTATGAACTTTTATTAAAGTTAGAAGAAAAAGCCAGTAAACGTGAGGGCACATCTTGTGATAGATGTAAGTATACCTACACTCCAATGTATACCCTCCAGGGGCGGATTACCATCAGGCTGAGTATATAGGCTGTAACCTAAGGCGGCAAGTATTAAGTGGGGATGGCAGGCGCAGGTCAAATTTTTTTAGTGGCAAATTTTGTGAGAGTAAAAAAATTGAATATGGTAAAATATTTTTTGAAGTTTTAAAGAATAAAATATATTTTTATCTTTGGCGACCACACACCGAGTGCTTAGGAGTTTTTGCTTCAGCCTAAATACCGACTCATATTATATAAAATGTAATACTTAATTATATTAAACAAGTTCTTTAACAATATTTGTATTTTACTTTATTTTAAATTTATCATTTATCAAATGCTGACATAAATAAATATATTCGATATCCTTCAGAATTATTATTAATTGATATTAATTAAATCATAATAATCATATACCGGGTGTCCCAGCTCTACTGAAACGTAGGGAAATGGCATGGAAAGTTATATTTTCTTAAATTATATCTTCCCAAATAAAATTTGGTAAGAACAAACAACCCAAGCAAATTCTTAAAAAGAAGGGCACGCGTTTAATGTAAAATTGATGGTTAGAAAGACTAAAAAAAGATAAAAAAGTTTTGCATTGATCGGGATTTAAATCTCGGACCTGATGTTTGGAAGAAACGTTCTAACCCGATTACTTCTTATTTCTTAGATTTTGACCTTTAATTAAGGCCTTTCGAACCATCAATTTTACGTTTTTACCGAATTTTATCAGGGAAGATATAATTTATAAAAATAAGACCTATAATTTCTCATGCTATTTCCGGGAACACCCGGTATACCAATTTCTTAGTTTTTAAAAAAAACGTCAAGCTCTTTGAAGCCTAAGGCGCCCGATTTCATAAATCCACCTCTGATACCCTCTTAATGATAATAAGAACGCAGAAAATAAAATAAAGTAGACACTTAATTTATTGCCCATATTGTCATTTCCATTGCAGAGGGCATTGTAATAAGAACAAATAATTTGAAGTCAATAACGTGGTGAAGAACCCCAACATGAAACCGAAATCTTGATAAAAGTACCAGCATAACACACGGTTTAAAAATCTGTAATCAATTCCAAAAAAAAGATATAATAAAAAGTTTCTGAACCTAGTAAAGTTTCTTTTTAACAACTCCTCCAAATAAACTTGTCATGTCTTCTAAAATTCAAGAAAGTAAGCTTATTTCATTGCTTCTATTTGTTATTTGCTCCAGTTCTCACGAGAATTCATTATAGGTCTCAAGAATAGGCAAAAGTTACTCCTTATTTTGTTATTTGTTAATTTTCAAACTTGAATATTATTTCTTAAGTTCTCCGCCATTTCTGGAATTTGCGAGAACTCTTCCTTGCCAACAATAACGGTCGTTTTTCTACCTGTAACTTGCCAACTTTCTAAGAAGTCAGACAAACCATTTCAGAATTTTTCTATTGTTTTATTTTGGGTCCCCTCTTACCCCGTTTCCAGATAAACTTTAATTTAAATCTTGTCTTGTACAAGTGCAAACAAACAATTAAACAATTTACAGCTGATGATAATTTACGTGTAGAGATAAGTGGTACAACTTGCTAAAACCTATTAAAGTATTTTTGGTCCACAATCCATTCCAAAATTTACGTTAATAAGAGTGAAAGCCACGTGTAAACAAACAGGAAGTTGATTTGAATAAAAGTTGAAACTAGGCACGTGTCAATAAGTTTTTCGGTGAGTCGTCGCAACGGCCACTTGTTGATTGGGGATGGGGAGAGTTGTAGTTAAGAAGGGTTGGACTTACCTTGTTTTGCACTACATCGATGATCACGTAAATGAGAAGGACAACTTCCTGTTCGTCGGAGCCCATGAGGGGGCCCTGCAGCCCCGCGGTGGCCACGTACAAAACACAAATATGATGGGGGCCGATCATGTTGAGCCCCTTAATGCTCATTTGCGAAAATTGCGAGCAACTTAGCACCGACACATCTTGTAGGTGAATGAATTATAAACAACCCGTCGACATGTTGCCACGTGACACCTGTTGGTCTCCAGGTAAATTAACGGTTTAGAAATCGAAAGAACGTCGTTATCGCCAATTGGAAAATATCTTATCAAATTGAGATAGTATCACAGATTTAAAAAGAAACAACAAACTACATTTACTTAACCTAACAGCAATAATCGCGGCTGTTTCAATAATAACACGGCTAATATCACAATAACAGCAATGACTATTCGGAATCGAGTAGGTTGGGTTTCGGGCCCGCAGAGTTCCGTTTCGAAAAAGTTTTTGATTCAACGCACACTAGATGAACGGGGAAAAAACTTGACAATCGCACTGCCACTGGTCAAACACAGGCGGCGCTTCACTGATTTCCGACGTAAATTCGACAGGTAACGCGACGGAAACAACTGGAAAACTTTTCGAAATTTGCCACGACCCCTCGCCAATTGTTAGTATATTTTTTTCTTTTTCGGAAAAGAAAAACGTTCACAGCCTTCTGGGGAATTGACGGCGGACTGTCGAGAGTTTTCGGACGATTTTCAACAGGTAACTCGTAGCCTCAATTTTCTCGTGTACGTACGAAGGGGGCCGCGTAGACTGGTTCTACCTGAGCCGTGAACCAATCGGGGAGAAGGGTATGTACAGTCTAACGCAAGGTAACTGTATTCGAACCAGCGCGTATTCGTATTCTATAATATGGTTATATAATTAGATAACTTTGTAAGGTACGGCCGCCGCATGTTTGGATAATTCCGTGGATTTCCAGTCGAAATCGCCACGGGCCCCGGACAGGTGAAAACTTAGAAATCAGGACCGGAATCGGCCCGTGGCGCATTAACGTCAAATGTCAAAATTGAGAGTCATTGACTTTGGCAGGAATTAAATTCAACGGGACATGCGCGATTTTGGAAGGTTTGGCGTGGCGTTTTGACCGTTTTCTGGAAATCTTCTGGAATGTTGAAAATGCTTTCAAATTTTTGCACAACCTACCTATCGCATCTAGGTACCCTGACGCCCGGCCTTCAGAGGCTTCTAGGAACAGCTTTGAAATTGACAACAATTGAACAGTGGATGTATCAAAGCACTAAGTAGATAAGTATTAAAATATAAAAAAAAAAAACACAGAAAACATTTTGTATAATTAGTATTAAAATTTTTAAAACTAATAAATTGAATTGGTGGGTATACTTAAAAAATCATAAATATGTCACAATATTAATTTATGATATTTAGTGCTATTGACATAGGTACGTTCACTCCTCAATTGCCTTTTAATGATTGAGAGAAGTTTCAAAGTACCTACCTATTCCGTCCAAAGATAAATTTCTAAAATATAAAATCTGTGCTACTTTTGGATGCCGACACGCAGAAAGAATATTACCAAGACGTATCACTGCTAAAGTCAAAGCCTTCTAGAAGTAGAAGGTGTTATTGAATTTTCCACGATAAAATAAGAAATGCCAAATATCTAAAGAACTTACATTTTAGGTATAGGAACATCCTACATCATTAGAAGCGCATTACTTTTCTCTACCAATTGATGTATGTAATTAGGTATTATGCCATGGAAAAAATTGACTATTGACTGTTTTTGTAAGGTCGACGTATGTCGTTCCTTAGAAACTTTAGTGTTCAATATTTTGGAAATTCTATCAAACCATCTTAAATTCAAACATTATTATTTCTCACCTACATAAAAAGTTCAACATGTTTTCGTCAACTGTTGCTGAGATTTTAATTTTTTAGTTATGTCAAAATTTAAATATCTCGAAAAATACTGATGATAGGTATAGGGACTTATTAACAAAATAATGTTCAAATTCTTCATAAAATCCAGATAAAAATTAAAAATTGGTGTATTTTATTTAAAATAACAAAGTTGATAATAAGCGGAAGTGCCACCATTTTGAAAATATTTTCAGTAATAGGTCCTACCTCGTTAAGACTATAACAAAATCAGTAACTATTTTCCTTGTCGATATACTTCTTATAAACCACACAAAATGAATCACCTTGTATATGAGATCGGAATTTTAAATATGTGCTACGTAACTTCGTAATAATAGCTAGGGCAAGTAATAGGTCGCAATAACTAATAATATCTGCAGCAGTTGATAGTGAAAGTCAAAAAAAGAAATAAAAATATTAAACAAGACCGGGGGTAAAAAGGTATAAATATAAGCTTATGTTGTCTTCTGTCTTACCTATCCTGTTTTTGCTGAAAATTCTATCTGCTTAAAAAAATATATGAAAAGAGGAAATCTTCAAAAATTGATAGTTAGGTGTAAAGTTAAACCAGTGTAAGTAGAAAAACAAATAATAAAATATTCATTAATAAGATTTTGTGTTCATGTAGACGGCAAAATTTTGTATGCAAATTTTCATTAAAATTATTGTTAAAATTTTTAGTGTTTTAGATTTTAAGAGCACTTCTGTTTTATTTTCACCAGATTTTGGAGAGTTGTTCCGTTATAGGGTCACCTATAGATTAGATAAGATTAGACTTTAAAGAGTCCTTTGATTTTATGTTTAAACTTTGAGGGCATCACAGTATGTGTTCTAAGTTTTCCTCTTTTAATCCACATAGTCTACAAATTTCACTGTCGTTCTTTCCCAGTTTTCTAACGTTCGGTAACTATCTCAGTTCTCAGTGGGCAGTGTCCCGAGAGGAGATCAGTAATAAGTAGTCTTAGTTCGAGAAGCCTATAATGGTATTCTTTTGCGAGTAATCTATAAACTTATTTGCCTGCCTTTGCCCTCGAAGTTGCTTCTAGTATGATATTTTAGCATTTTGGTCCCACCTATAGATTTCGGCATTTCTGTAGCTTTTGCTTAGTCCACAGAATGGTTCTGGTCCTGTAGAAAGACTTTCCGTGTCCCGTTTGGCTAATTGCTTAGGATAAGAAACCACTTTGATGAACATTTATTACCTAACATACAACATCTAGTTAATAAGGCTTCAGCTATTTATGAAATAGGTACTTAACCCGATTTTACCTAAAAATGCTAGTAAAAGTAAAAATAATTGGTTTCTTTACTTTCTTTGACTGTTTTAAGCTACTGTTCTAAGTTTACTTTTCCGCACTTAAATGGTTTAATTTCTTCTTATTCCCCTGTGTTTTTTTCTTGTCTTCTTTATTTCGACGTGGAAAACGTAGTAAACTAATTTTTGCATAATGCTTTGCGTTATCTAATAACATAGCACAACTTTTACTTATACGTATTATTATTGTTCATATGTTTTAAATCGTTTGTCAATTTATTCGATTGTTTATAAATATTATATTCTTTTTTGACTCAATTTTCTATTGGCTGAAGCTAAGACTAAAAATTATCACAAATAGGTTTAATAGTAGTTTAAGCAATAATCTTTGAACTTAAGCTACCATTCGTCTGAGCTGAACACAGGTCTTTTCAATTTGTTTTTATATATTTCAGTTCTGGATAATTTGCATCTTTCTTTTCTCACTCTTTGTTGCAGTTTTGTTTCATCAATGTGGCTTTACTTTCTGTAAAGTTATAAGTATGTTTTTTTAAGAATACATTAATCAGTATTTTTCGAACCAAAATTGAATCGACTCTATGAAGAATAGAAAAGTATATTGCATACAAAGTGTTCAGAATAAGAATTTTATAAGCATGCATGGGGTCTCGTTTATTTGAAGAGTGGCGACTTTCGTCAAATTACTTTAGCTAGGTCTTGTTTCAATAGAATAATAACATTTGGCATACTTGCCACGACTTACTTAATATTTAATAAAAACTAAAATTTTCTATTCTGGTTTTTATTTAATACTTCAACTGATAGGAAAAATATTGCTATAAAAATTGCACATTTTCAAGTGACACTTTTTTAAGAGTAAGCATGCACTTGAAACTTTTCTGATGAATCATAATAAGCCTATTAGCAAATCGCTTATTCGTTCTTTTTAGAACAAGAACATAAAATTGTATTGATGAAATCTAAACAATAATTTAAGAATAAAAATAGACCTTATAATTCAATATTATTTCCATCAAGCACTTCATTTATTACAAGGATTCTACGAAGTCTATATATCCGTTTCAAATATGTTTTTTTGTTCTCTATACTATATGCTATAGTTCTCCACAGTTCTTATGCTTTCTTTGCTAGAGAACATTTCCAACATTTCAAACATTTCAACATTTAAAAGTAGATCTGATGAAACAATAATTTTGTTAATTTTTGCAGAAAGAAGTCAATTATTGCAAGTAGACGCAAGAACTAAGGAATTGATAATACCGATTCAAGTCAATTAACTAGCATTTTTTGTAATTGGATTTCTTAAATTTTTATTTTCGCTAACTATCTACAAAAAACAAGTCAATCCAGTCATTACTTTGTTGCAACCGAAACTTTATGCGAGGGTGAACTAAAATGTTTCTAGCTTGATGCGGAGCAGCGGGCAGCACTACCAAACTCGCAATTATTTTTGTACGATTAATACATTCATACTTTTTTGACCAATAGGATTGCTTCATTTTCCATTTTTCAACCAATCACGTAGCCTTTTCTTGAAAAAAGAAAGCTAGTAGCGTTTTATTTGGAATAAATAGCTACTAGCATTTTATTCCGAATAAATAGCTACTAGCTTTTTATTCCGAATAAACTTTAGCAACTTTTTTTCAAGCAAAATCGATGATGTTGTGAATTTTTCATTCATGTATTAATCTGTCGAATATCATTCGAGCAAGAGATTTCTTCAGAATAAATGTTTAAGGTTAGCACTCAAACGCGTCGCCGTCGCAAAAACCACTCGCGCCGCCGGACGTAGGGCCTAAAGATCCTCGAGCTTCGCTCTCGGATTTTTAAGCCGGCCCAACGTCCTGTAGCGCTCGTGATTTTGGCTGCTAGGCAACGCGTTTTCGTGTTTCCATTTATTCAAGATAGATCCCTTGCTCTTATGAAATTATGTATGATTAATTAAATTATTTTAAGAATAAGTAGGTAGTTGCAAATTTTTTTTATTTTTTCTGGAATTTTTTCAAACTAAACAGTGATGCCGCAGTTTTTCGTCATTCCTGAAATAAATATCAATAGAACGATTATCTTGTCCTTGATTGAAATCATTTTAATTACCCCAAACTGAGGCCAGATAAATAAAACTAATAAAATAACTCCAGTACCTACTCTAATGATGGAGAAATCAAACATCTCTTTCATCTTTATGTCGATAAGAAAGAAGGTCGGCAAAGCTCAGGGTTTATCCGATTTCTTTTGAAAATGTAACTTTAAATTGTTTACCATCCTTTTTATTCACCAAATTCAACTTCTGCAATCTTTTATTTCTTAGGTGAGATGGAATAAAAATGAGTTTAATAGTATGTGGTATTTTTTATTAAATAGGGTTTGTTGAGCAGAAGAAGCACTTTTCTAAATAGATGTACAAATTATTGTATCATAAGTTTGTTACATTTTATTAGCTCTGTCTACTTTTTGAATGGCCGTAGAGAAAAGGATGAGGCATTAGCTGCGACAGCTGCAATGCTAGCCTAATATGAAACTAAAAATATGGCTGATCCAATAAATGCTAAAAGGTCAATATTTTTAAGATTTTGTCAATTACTGCTTCAATTTCTAGTCGATGAGTCTAAGCACTTTATAATGTAATTTTGAATGTTGAAGCAGGAATTTTATAATCGTTAGAAGATAATTGTACCAAAAATTAGATATTCTTTATCCATGACCTTTAAATCTTGCTGATGCTTTCTGACGACTGACGAATCATCTAGGAGATTTGATTTTGGTTTATTTTCAAATTGTTGTGATTTTTATGGTGGGCTAAGAATTTACCAGAACAAACTCGCATATTAAAAAACATTGGTGAACGCAAAAAAATCTTTAGAGACTTGTTCTGTGTTAGCTCGGTATTTTCTCAATTGGTCCTCGTACATTATCAGCGCCAGCGGCGTCGTATCCTACTTAATTATGTGCTTTTTATAAATGTCAAATTTTGCGCTTCCTTAATATCTTCTCCTTTTGTTGAATGATTTTACCTAATTCTTATTCCAATCAGAAAGTCATCAGCTCTATCAAAGTTTGATTGTTATCAGGAAGATTGCGGTAGGTAGTATTCTATAACGGAAATTTTGCGAAAATGTTCGATCTTCGTACGAATTTTCAACAGTCGCATAAACTATTTAGTGTCTAATGACAGATACTAGTTGTCATAAGTAAAAGTCGCCTTATGAGGGTGTAAGAAATGTTATTACGACTCAGGAATGTTAACGAGGAAGATTATTAAGGAAAGTTGTTGGATAGATCTTTCAAGTGTTTTTTATAGAGTCTCACCAAAGAATCTCTAAAGATCAAGATAAAAGGTGTAGTTTCTAGATAAATACCCAATTTTCATTCTAGGCACGTGTTACGTAAATAATCTAAAACTAAACCAATTTTGCTGATGTCTCTTAAATCATACGCGAAAACTTTTTATATAAACGCCCTATTGCAAAATTGAGGTCATTGTTTACTTTACCCGCTTCTGGATTTTCAAAAAACCAATTACAGCAACGCATTTTTTAACATTTATATATAGCGCGTCCCAAAAAGTCTGCACCACCTTGAAGGTGCGTTATTTAGGATTAGTGTAGAGTACTGGAAAATTGTTAAAAAAATTCTGTCATTTAATTTTCAAGTTCTGATGGCTATTGAAGAAAGGGCAATTAAAGTTTAAACTTAAGGGTATCTTCAGACGGTTATTTCAAAACTAAAGAAATATTTTGGAGTAGTTCATTCCTTCGAAGAGTTTGAAGTTGAAAAAGTTCGAGAATTTATGCGTTTAAGGTTTAAAATAATAAAAAAAGTCTTTAATATAACAATGAGGTAAACATGGCAGCATGACCAATACGCCTAATAAAGGTAACAAACACCGGGAAACAATATTACACAATTTTTCTGAATATAGGTGAAAGTTCAATTTCAGATGACAGTGTTGCCTTTTTCTTAACTTTAAATTGCTTACACTTTCCAAATTGGGAGAAAGAGGAATTTTTTTAGTAATTTTCCAGTACCTACTCTACACTAATCCTAGATAACCACTTTTAGGTGGTGCGAATCATTTGGACCACCCTGTATTACGAAAATCAATATCTTTTTTTCTGCAAACTACTTTTAAAAAATTTTTACTTTTATTTTTCTTGTCCTAGATCCCTAGCATATCCACATCCACATCTATAAATTTTTGTCTAAGATTATTTATTATTTGCACAACATTTCATTGCTTAAAATGACATTATAATGATGTTTGACGATGGTTTCCAAAAAAAAAATACCCCAAAAAGCGAAAAGTAGACATTATCAACCATGACCATTTGTTTTATTCAACGTCAAGAATTTCTTTGATTGGTTAGAAAAAAATATGTACTTGTTTATATTTCCGATCGGGGTCCATGTCATGTCAATCCTCTAGGGTCAGAGAAGTCAGTTCGCCGACATTTTTTCACGGAATCCTCAAAGACTGTTTGCGACATCCAACAAACGGTACCAGATGCATAAATTAAAAACTTGGTAATATTCAACGCAAGTACATTCCTGGCAAAAAGTTGTACATTCGAAAATGTCGCCATTGGTTGAGCACCTGTAGCGGAATATCACATGATTGGCTGTCAACTATTTCCATGACTCTCGGCATATTACACGAGTTGAAAACATACGAAGTAGTTCGAAGTTACTTCGACTTTGGCTCTTGTCCCGCTTACTTAAGCCAGATGGCGAAGGAGGAAGGATCCACCGATTTTAACATCGGCGATAGTAGACGGGCCCGGGACTGTAATAAACAAAACGACCGAATTGCAAAAGAGTAATTTTGGTGGATGACTGCAATCGCAGTTCTCACTGCTTCAAAGTCTACAATGCGCGACACTATTATCCAATCGTCCATTAATCCTGTAATTACGGTTGACTGTAATTGTTTCGTAATAACACCTTGAGAGGAATTTTAAGGAAACAAACTAGAAAAAAGTCCATACAAAATAGTCCACTCTACAACTATAGCACTGATAAACCCTTTCGAGGTATAGGTGGAGAAGGAACTGCCACACCTGCTGGCGACTGGCGAGTTGGATATGACAAGACAACTTTACTGCAGGTACCTGCATAGCTGGGAAGGTCATCAGACGCTTGAACATTCGTTACCTAATCGATTCCATAAAAAGTCATGAACTCAAGGATTGCATGGTGTATAGTACTGTATAGGGTATAGGGTATAGGTAAGTAGTTAGGTACCGTCCTCATTTTTGTGGCACTGAACCTGACGGCGGGGTTTGCTAAGCAAAAGCGATAGGTATTTTTGGATACAATCCGTCATTTCTCTAGGTGGATGGAGAACGAAGCGTGACAGTAAAAAATTTATTGTTGCTCTTACCGCGACTAATTGTACCACTGCTTTGTCGGATTTTGGATTGATAGCAGCATTTTGGAGTTGCTTGAACTCTGCACAATTTGTTCTTTATTAATTCACCTCCTAGCGTTGCACTATTGGTCAGCTTTTAGTCTTCTCACTGTTGTCTAGCTAGTCTAGTTGGCGTTGATAAATCTTGTCTCTTTAGTTGAACTAATTACCGTAATCTGGAATTATTTTTAGATATATTTTTAACGCATTTTTTGAGATAACCATATACTGTAAAATGACCATTTTTACCTCAAAAAAATTCAATAACTTTGAATCTATTTAATAATATACTGGGTGTTCCAGCGCTACCGGGTCATAAGAAAATGGCAGGGCAACTTATATTTTCTTAAGTTATATCTTTCCAGATAAAATTCGGTAAAAACAAAAACTCTACGTGGATTCTTAAAAGTAGGGACACGCTTTCATGTAAAATTGATGGTTGGAAAGACTTTAATACTAAAGAAAAGATAAAAAAATGTTGATTTGATCGGAAAGTTTCTTCCGAATATGAGTTCCGAGGTTTAAATCCCGATAAAGACCACACTTTTTTTATTTTTTTTTTTTAGTATTAATTTTATCCGGAAAGATATAATTATAATTAATTTGCCGTGCTATTTTCCTATGACCCGGGTAGCGCTGGGACACCCGGTATACAGACCATACCAAAATATAGATCTACCCAATCTACCTACCTAATTGTTTCTACTTTGTGGATAATCTTATAATTTCCAAAAAATTTGGTAAAGAAATAATTAAATTACCAAATTGCTTTAAGGTTGAAGATTTGCTTTGAAAGAGTCGTTGAAAACAACTTTATAGACGCGTTTTATGATCATGTTATCTCAATAATTGTAAAAAAACACTTGTATAGAGTGACTAATCGTGATTTTTTTAAGTATCAACTTTAATATCTAGCTATTTTCAACTTGTTTTTCAAATAAGAACGTATATTTATTATACTTTGATTTGATAAACTATCTTTCTCTGAATGCACTACATTCAGAAAGAAAAAAGTTGAACAGACCTGGATATTAAAGTTAATACAAAAAACATCACAATTATTCACAAATGCATTGATGTTCAAAAAGTTGACCTTGGTATAATAATTATTTAAAAAAATAATCAAAGTATTTGTCAAAAAACTAAAAATATTTTAACACAATTACCAAACTATTTACAAATTATTAAATTCTTTTTTCAATTATTTTGTTGAAATTGTTGAATAACAATACCTAAGTCAACTTTATTCACGGGTTTGCATTCAGATAAATGTTTCATCAAACCAAAATATAAAAAAATGTACGTTTTTATTAAAAAAAGTAGAACATATTCGCTTTATAGTGTTAGAAAATAGTTTCATAAAGTTCTCTATTTACGCAAATTCGATAAATAACGGAATTACGGCTTGAAGCGTTTTTGTTTCTATTGCATAGTACTACTTAAAAGAGTATAGAATCTATAGACTGGTTGAATTTTTTGTTTTTTAATAAATAATTTGACAGTAGATGAAATTACGAAACAATATAGGAAGTAACTTATTCTAAATTACAATTCTCTTTTGAATGGTATTAAAAATTAGTAGGATCATTTAAAAAAATGAGCTTTTGCAAAAACTCATTTTTTTAAAAGGCAGTTTTTAGTTGCGATATTTGAAAATCGTTTACTATGGTATGTACAGTCGCCGTCATTGAAGAAGCCCATGGTGAAGTAAAATTCATTCCAACTTACGGTGTGATTGAAGCTGTTTATAATTCAAAACTGAAATGTGCCGCTCTATTTCGACTAATCTTAGTTCACCTGTGCGGTTCTCAAACAAACTGTACCCCGTGGTTTAGCCTGGTTGCAAATGTAACGTAAATTAGAATGAATTTTGCTTCACCCTGGGCTTCTTCAATGACGGCGACTGTACACCCGGCCGCCTTATCTCACGTTATCATCAAGTGTAACATAGAAAAACTTGCAGGAGACATTAGAATAGCACAAGGAATCACAAATTGTCAACTTTTTCTACGTTAGAGCCGTATGACACGATACTTATTTTAGTACTGATTTCAGTACTGAATCTGCGCGCGTAGCTTTTCGGCAGTTTCAGTTCCGAATTTAGGACAAGTTTGGGAATTTTAACAAAAACAAAATGTATCACTAAGCGTCAATTAAAGTCAACTTGCATACAAGAAAATAGAACAGGTTCAAATTTCTTGGATGTAGTAGCGCTAAATTTTCAGTACTGAAATCAGTACTAAAATAAGTATCGTGTCATACGGCTCTTATACTGGATAATAATGTGGTAAACGTAGATTATTTGTGCACCCCCTGTGCATTACTTAATTGACCGGGTGTACAACCTACAATATGGGACCACCATTGGGATATTAGTAGTTAGTATGAACCTCCAACTAATTGCATCAAAAACTTGAATTCATAAATTTGAACGGTGTACAAGATACAAATTTCCTTGTAAACTACCATAAAGAACCATTTAAAAAAAACATGTGAAAACTAAGGTAAGTATTAGGCGTGAGTCACTCTGGATAGTGTATACCTACCTATGTATGTCAAAGTTATCCACATTATTCAAAAATTCAAAATATCTTTACATTTTACTTTCTCTTTGAACCTTTTTTTATTGGGAGCAAGGCATTTATTTATTTTAACTTTTTTTACGGTGCGTTTTATGTTCATGTTATGCAGCAAATTGATATATGAACGGGTTTCGAAAAAGCTCGTCACATTCTTGTTGCATTCTTGTCGCAGAAATTTCTGCAGCTAATTTGCATTAAATAGTTAATTCTAAGAAAAAAATTAAACTAAAAGGTGTATTAAATGAAATAAACAAAAAATAAACATCATATAATGTTTTTTCTTTTTCTTTTTTTTTGCACTCTTTATATGTAGATCTCTCTAATGTTTTTTTAATTTTCTTACGATTTTGTGCGATACCAATTTAATTCAGCCTTCTATTTAAGGTTGTCAATTCAAATCTTTTGACCATTTTCTGGATTATTATTATTCTGCTTATCTCAAGCATTTGTCTTAATGGTTTTTCAGCAAGATTTTCAATAGTTTACGTTCTACAGCTTGCTGATTGATTCTGAGGTCCACAATGTTGGCTCTGGCATAGGTCCAAGTTTCGACTCCGTACAGGTGGCAACGGGAATAATCCATTAGCTATTTAAATTGGTCTTTAATACGCGAGGTAATGTCCATTTGTATTACATTCTTCAATTTGGCATAGGTAGGTATGCCGCCGTTGATTGTGATTTCTTATAGTTATATTTCTGGTAGAAAATAGATATAGTGGTGGACTTTCTTGATATCCCTGTTTTCTAGCTTATTAGTCATTTTTTCTGGGTCAGTTTGGTTGGTCATGTACTTGGTCGCCTTAATATTCAACTTTAATCCAATCCCACTTGAAACATATCGTATGCCCTTCAACATC
Organism: Schizotus pectinicornis; assembly: GCA_951805265.1. Taxonomy (NCBI): domain Eukaryota; kingdom Metazoa; phylum Arthropoda; class Insecta; order Coleoptera; family Pyrochroidae; genus Schizotus; species Schizotus pectinicornis. Next base: position 16,705,580 of record OX638204.1, on the reverse strand, counting down.
GTGATGAACTCTTTTTTGGTGTTTGGAAAGATCAGAGCGTCATCCACAAATCTCAGGTAGTGCTGTCGTTCCCTCGCTGTATTGCTTCCTTTATCCTACCAATCCAATCGATACGTTTGAAAACCAATGTAAACAATTAGGCGAAATGTTATCTTCCTGTCGTACCTACTCCTCTTTTGATTTCGATTTGGTTCGAGCACTCATTTATCCGGATTTAAAGACGTGCGCTATTGTAAATTTGTTTTAATGGTCGTATCTCAAAACTAGTTTCAAAGGCATTGCGGTAAAATCCAGAAATGCATTCCAAAGAGCAATTTGATATTCTGTTCTTTTCTCAATAAGTTTTCTCATAGTTTGGGCATGTTCTGTTATACTCGAGGTTATGCTATAATTTTTTCTGAAACTAGGTTGCTTCTTCACTTAGGAGAAATCCAACGTTGGGGTGAGTCTGTCAATATTATTCTAGATCCTATAGAATCACTTGTAAATTTATGTAAATAAGCTCATGGCTTTTAAAGCAAGCTGGATCTTGCATCATGTTATTAACGCCATCTCGTTAGAATTTACATTAATAGTTTTTTACTTACTCTAACATTTTCAAGTATTAACCCGAAATAACGACATACCTACCTTATGCTTGGTTGAATATATTCAAATTTTAAGGTTAGTTAATGAGTTGAGGTTAATTTGGGTGTGTGACGAAATGTACGTTTGGTCGGGTCAACTGGTAGTTGGAACAAACACGTTTAGAACTTGTCTTTTACCTCCCACCTTAATTGCCTTGCATCTTTTGCAATCATTTATTAATTTTAAATTAAACCGCTACGTAGTTGCTTTACATTCAGTTTTTTTTTTAGCAAAATTTAATTATAACTGGAGATACTTATAGTTCGTTCCACACCTCTTATGACATCATTAGCACAGAAATAATTTAAGAAAAAAAATTTCGTTTACTGTTAATTTCAGTTGGTATAAGAGCGTAATGACAAGATGTTTTATCTAACGTTTTCTGTAAATCGCCACTCAAAACCTGTTAATAACATCCTGAAAAGCTGTCGTAACTTTCCGCTGGAAAAACGTGATGCCAACCTTCGAAGCCTGTTTTAATAATGGAAAATTTTCGAAAACATTTGCTAATAGTGGTGGCATTTAAAATTATTTAACTATACTATTCTTTTTCGACCTGATTCAATAATGCTGACTCCGTCTGTTCTCAAGTAATGTAGAATCAAATCTTTGAGACAACTTTCGCCAAAACTACTAAATTATCAAGCATTTGGCACAATGCTGCGGAATTTACTTGCTTTATTTTCCTGTCATATTTGCTGGAATAAAAGACACGTTGCCACACTATTATAGTACCTACATAATTGATTAATTGGTAAAGATTGCACTCAGCTGATCAAAACCCCAACCCATGTAGCTATTCGTAGATTGTTTTGACTTTGTTGATTTATTATAAAATTCATCAAGAATAAGTTAACTGAAGAAAAAAATCTTTTTTTCAAAACAGTTGCTTTGAAAATGACTTCATTTATGATTATTGATGATCTTAATGGGCGAGAAATGTCTTCATTTTCGTAATAGTGGAGACACGACCACTGGCATACCTATAATTATGTCCTATGACCTCAATTTTCCATCAAGTAAAATTACGCTTAATTTGGTCCCTAATTGTCCTTATTTATTTTAATAATAATTGCGCGTAATCGACTTTGGCGCTGGAACGGTTCGAATTTTAATTAACCAAATAAACTGACGTCAACTAATGAATTTCGTAAGTGAGTATTATTGATGGCTAATGTGTAGATAAATATGAATGTTTCCTAACTACCTGCAGATATACGTAAATGACGTACAGTCTACAAAGATTTGAATTAATAAGATACGAAATTGAATTCAACTAATTAATTTTGGGTCGTTAAGCGCATTTTTCTAAAGAACCACAAAAGAAATTAAGTCGTAAATGTCTAAAAGTACTGACCATCTATGCAAACATTTTATGTGAAATCTATTCAAGGCAAGGGATAGGAATATGGTTATGCACCTTTAGAACAACAACGGACAAAAGCCCCAGTTTACAAAAGCCAAAAAGCAACAGCTGGTGCTTCCTGCTTTCTCATGTCGTTTTCAAAACTGCACCAATTACCATGCCTCTATAATCAATGTCCAGTGAGCCAATTTCTTGTTTCTAACTTGATAGAGTACGTACGGGAATAAATAAATCAAAAAAAAAATAAAAAAATTTTTTCAAAGTAAATGTTTTAGCGAAGAATGGACTTTAAAACTGGTGTACCTCAATTCATAAATTTCTCTACTGGCTGTCGTAAATACAGGTTGCCCCAAACCCATAACTAGTTATAAATTATATTCTGGATACGTTTGAAATAAAAGAAACTAAAAGTATTAACTGATTTGGAGATTTAAAATTATAAATAATTTTTTTGCGAACTCTACGCTAATCCTAACTAACGCACTTTCAAGGTGGTGCAGTACTTTTGGGACACCTGTATATTTGCTCAGATCAAGGATATCTAAATGTCTTTAGTGGATTACACAGACAGTGAAACCGCTTTATCCTTTTTGAGAATTTTTTAATAACTTCAACAAAGTTACTATAGTTATAATGGCTATATAGTATATGGTCTTCATAGAGCGTAGACCACATCGCGTATTTAAAAATTAGATTTTTCTCGATTACTCAAAGTCATTTATCAAATTATAGTATCAAATTCGTCTTAAAGCAATAGTTGACCACATAATATCTAACTAATCCTTGGAAACATTATTGAGAATCAATTTGGACTTAAGTAATTACGGATAATTTCGAAACTTTCACTTGTAATAATTGCGCCTTGGTACAAAAATCGTTAATTGAGAGACTGGCCACAGTACCTAATGACATTATTAATACCATTTGGTTGACCCGCAATCGCTGCGGTTTCTTTAATAGTGTTACTTTATTTAGTCAGACAATGACTTGAGGGTGGGCTTGACGATTGCAGCTTTAAACAGCTGGCGCATCACGTTTATTTTCTCTAATTTAAATATGTAATTAACTATAGCAATGGTGCTATACCATTATATTTTCGTTAAAACGATTTACAATTCACGTATGTATATAACGATAATTATTATGTAGGAAAGAAGATTTTAACGCTGGTATGGAAGATAAACCAGGATCAACTATAGAATGAAAACTTATTGAAGAAGATATTCTAAAAGTCTTCAACATTTGAATACTTTTTGATTTAAGATTTTTTTATTTTAAAACGCAGAATCTTATAAATATTTATTTTCGCCACTTTTTCTCTTTTAAGATGTTGGATTGTTCATGGTTTAACTTAATAGATCACGAAGATTTTCTTACTACTTCAAACTTTTTTAAATTTAATTCTATAATTCTTTGCAAAATTAGAAACTTTGTATAAAAGGAGCTCCAACATGATTTAAAACTCTCTATTTTAGAGATGCATATTTTATGAACGGTTCAATAGAATTTATTGATCTTTGGACCATCCGCAACCTAGTTGAAACAGTTATTTTGACCTTAAGCTTTTTTAGAATACATTTTCGGGGTGGCCACGGACAACTACCCTTACCTACTAATTTTAATCCCCAAATATTGAGGGTGTTTTTTTTTAATTTTTTGTTAAAATTTTTAAATTCTTTATTTCTTTTTATATAAAAAAGACCCATTTTCTAGATGTCGATAAAATGAACAGTTTCCAAGTAAACGGCATTTGAATGCCCTTAGGTCTAGATTTGATCTCATATGAAGATAAATAATTAGGCGACCACTGGAATATTTTATATAGGTACTTCATGTTTTACCTATGTACGTAAAATAATATTAAATTAGTAATGTGAAAAAAAAATGTCTAACGCGAACTACGTTTGACATACTGAGCGTTCTCTTCACCCTCTAGCAACCGTTATCTTCTCGGCAACGACATCGTACTACTTAGTTTCAGACAAGAGTACCACCCAGAAATTCAGTTGACATACGTATTGAAAACTGCCTTCAAGAAGTGGCTATTATTTAACGATCTTAATATAAGAGTACGATGCGACATCATTGGCAAATGCTTCGACATCAACAAACGAAGCAATTTAATGACGTACTAAAGAGCTTTAATAATATTTTTGGCTTTACAACTTTTGAAGATGCAATATTTAATTTTTACAATTTTTACTCTTGACTTAACATTTTTATTTAATTTTATTAACAATGTGTACTTTCAAAAAAAGAATTTTTTAATTGTTGGATTCAATACCAGAACGATGAGAAATAGACAAAATTATATTTTACAACTTCATAGGTATTCAATGTCATAAATTTCTGGTATGTACTCCATAAAGTAATAACTATCCCAGAGAACGAACCAGCGAACCTACTATCAGCATTCATTGTTTATCATTACACTGACAAAAATATTAACGAATTTAAGATGCGAGATGCTGGTTTCTACTGGTAACTCAAAATTTTGTCAGAAAAATGTATTTTTGTCATTTATTCTGAATTTAAAGGTATCACTTTGGGGACTTGAGAGGGTAAACTACTTATATGTGACAAAGGTTCAAAAGTCATTGCAAGGTGGTTGAACCAAGAATGCTTAATACCTACTTGACCGAGAAGTAGATTTAGTAGCATTGCAAGACTTTGCACTCCCCAAGAAGTCTGGAAAGATTATTACAACCGCAATTTGGTTCTGTAGAAGTGTAGAGCATACAAAGATACAACTATTCGCATCCTGGGAAGCTTATACAGGGTGGGGCAATAGTGCGCCCGAGTTCGATAGCTCGAATTCTATGATAGGTAAAAATTTTATTTAAAAACACAGATAAACTAGAGAAAGAAGTCTATAACCGGAAATTATTTTTGAACATACAGGGTGAGCCAAGACAATTATACAGGGGCCAGTAACATTTTTTTTTAAATAGAATGTGGTATGTAAAAGAAGATTTTTCGGAGCCTTTTCTTAGACTCTTTTTAATCCAATATTATTGCTGACTATTTCCAAACCGCTTAGATGTAGTGATTTTTTTTGTTCAAATAATGGCATCTGTAGATGCATGTTAAAAAAATCACTACTGTCACAATTACGACTTCTAAAAAAAAATTATGTAAAGACTACTTAGAAAACATCTGTGGAATGTCTTTGATCCAATTTAACTTTTGAAAAATTATACAGGGTGGCTAAATTTAATTTTTCAAATTTAGAACTTTTTTAATTTTTTTTTCTCCATTTTTTCAAATGGAACACCTGTATATTTTTTATCGGTATGATGTAGAAACTAAAGACGAACATTTTTTGTATGCACACCCCTATGGCTATTTGTAACCATTTTCGAGATATCGCTAAATAATTACAAAATTCAAGAATAATCCTAAAAAATTAGAACGTTTTCCAAGTAACTTGACAGAAAACTTCAAATGTTTCAAAATAGACACAAAAATGACAACTGACCACAGGTAACTGCGGTAAATGCGTATTTCTTGTCGGCTAATATAAAATGCAAAAAATGATCAAGATACAAACATAAAGTAAACTTACTAAAAAAACTTATGTTGTTTTTATAAACACAACATCTGAAGCACTTATTACAATTTTATCTGTCGAGTAATTTGAAAAACAATCTAATTATTTAGGATTATTCTTGATTTTTGTAATTATTGGGCGATAAATCGAAAATGGTTACAAATAGCCAAGAATGTACATACAAAAAATGTTTGTATTTAGTTTCTACATTATACCAATAAAAAATATACAGGGTGTTCTATTTGAAAAAATGGAGAAAATTAAATTCAAAAAGTTCTAAATTGAAAAATTAAATTTAGCCACCCTGTATAATTTTTCAAAAGTTAAAACGATTCAAAGACATTTCACAGATGTTTCCTAACTAGTCTTTACACAATTTTTTCTTAGAACTCATAATTGTGACTAGTTATTTTTAAAAATGCATCTGCAGATGCCATTATTTGAACAAAAAAAATCGCCACATCCAAGTGGTTTGGAAATAGTCAGCAATAATATTGGATTGAAAAGAGTTTAGGAAAAGGCTATGAAAAATCTTCTTTTACACGTCACATTCTATTTAAAAAAATGTCACTTGCCCCTGTATAATTTTCTTGGCTCATTCTGTATGTTCAAAAATAATTTCCGGTTATAGACTTTTTTCTGTAGTTTATTTGTGTTTTTAAATCAAATTTTTACCTATCATAGAACTCGAGCTATCGAACTCGAGCGCACTATTGCCCCACCCTGTATATTTGCCCAACAGATTACCATGAAGCATTTTGAACTTGTAAAGAATCCATCTTATGTAAAATTGGATGAACTTCTCATTTAAATCCTTTTTAATAAACTATCACATTTAAAATTTTTGAGAAAAAATCTGTTTCCTTCCCAACCGGGAATAAAGTGCCACTTTATTACCGGGGAATAAAGTAAAAAAAATGCCGATCCTAACATAAAGAAACTCCTTTCCATAACAACGTCAGCCAACTTTATTTAGGTTTCTGTCAATTACAACAATTATTCCTTCTCTAATTTATTATTATTATTAACTTAAACGGTTGGAAAGAAAGTTTTGTATGCATTTCTGGAATAAACATCGTTAATCCCTCGAATGAAAATGCCCTCGGCTGCGCCTCGTGCATTACTTACATTTTCGGGATTAAAATCGGTGTTTATTCCCTTGATACATAAATAACTATTATGTTATTAACCTCTGATTACGCTTTCCCCCTTCCCAAAAAATATTTTCGGTGTATTTTTCGTGAGCAATAATGTATAAATTTTGTATCCGTTTTTTTCTCTAATCGAGTAGAATCAGCACTAATGCATTAGTGTCCAGGGTAACTTCAAGATCTAACGTCACATCTTTTCGCTACACAACTCAAAAACAAGTTGAAATTTTGTCTATAGTTTCAAACGAGTTGACTCAATAAATATAATTGAATTCGTATACAAAGAATTTATGTAGGTATTACCTGTAAAAATTAAGAATTCTTCTCTTCTCTTGAAGATATGTAATTAGCGAGGTAATTAGATACTTTGTTCTATTATTGTTTTAAAATGTGTTTTTTTACAATATAAAAAGTTTTTAGTAGGATAAATAAGGTACTGGTATAAAACTTTTGGTTATTTTTTTAAAGTGATCAGCGACCTCTTAAGCTCTCCTCGTCTTAACTTTTATTTGCAACGAGTTTTTTTTTTTAAATAAATAGATTCGAAGACCAGAAGTTAGTATATGCGTCTCGTTTTCCTAACATCGTAGATTTGTTTTTAAGCTGCAGGTTGTTTTCAATCAATGAGATTCTGATGAGTCTGGTAAGCATATTTTCCATGCGTGACCTAATCACCTGAATACTAGAACAATCGGAATATGCACATTAAGTACCGAAAGCGCCACATTATGAATACAAAAATAAAACGTTACTGAGCATTTTCAACCTGCAAGTCATGGTGGCCATCTGCTTCCGCCCATTAACTACAGATATCCCTGTTTCAATTGAAAGTGATTCAAATTCCAACAATCTGCAAATATCTCAGTGATTATTAGTACTTTTTTCTTTTTTAATTTACGCTTCATAGATTTGTTTGTCTCTTCAAACTTGAACTTCATGGGTGGCAATTTCTTGCAGGAAGAAGCAAAGCAAGACAAGTAGGTATGTGGTAACAGTAATTTTATATTCGATATAATAATTGCCAAGGAAATAAAGCAAAACTTTCAATAGGATCAAAACTTGTCTTTTTCTATGGATAACTGTTTCTAATCGTCGGATCGTCGACAACGATGTTCAATAGCAAAGAACCAAAACGATTTTTGGGCAGGTTTTTCTCGCCTTTCAGACGATACGGCGGTTCTAGTGAATGTGGCAAGGCTGAACAAGGCAACACTGGTTGGATTACCGCTGCAGAAGAGTTGGCTGACAAGATACCAGGCAATGACCGCAACGAGAACGTTGAACCGGAGACTCCATTTCACCGGAGCGGCTAATTCAGTTCCGGGATGTTTTGTTTGTTTGTTTGTTTGGTTTGACGGCGCTGCATTCAGGCCCGTCACTTTCCAAACTACCATTGCACTCCACCCCTTTCCCATCCGACCGCATCATTCGGACTTCGATGGAACCAAGAACTCAAGAACAGAAAAATGAGCGACATGCGAAAGGTGGGTCAACAGTTCTTCATTTGGCATGACCTATCGCGTGCCTCTAAAAAAATGGAAAAAAATCCTTGTCCTGGGCCAAGAACCGAACCTACGACCTCGACCGTCCACTTTCAGCCACTATCCCATGCGGCTACCTTACCAGCAACCCTCGAGTGCTCTATCTTTGAAGTCTTTTGTCTCCATGCGCGAAGTACATAATGCGCATGTTTCAGGAGCAATAACTCGGTGAACGTCTGTCTGTAGACGTAAATTTCGAAAACCAACTCGCCGACAACCTCGTCACAGGCCTCGTGGCAGTTACCAGATAGAATGTATTGTGATAAGAGAACCTTTTCACGGAAGGTAGTCGACCAAAGTTTATTGCCGATTAGGACCCAGTAAATCTTCTTTTCCATGGAGTTGTGTCATAAATTATTTTGGACCAAGAAACAGCGCCATCTGTAGAGTCAGAAACACAACTTGAGGGGTACATCGTCGCGTTAAGACCTACCCTTGAATTTGCGCACGATAGACCTCCAAAGCATCAATTGGAATTATTCAGTTTTTCAAAAAGGTAGAAGTATAATAATCACCAAGCAACCACAACGAAGTCGTTTGTCTACAGGGTGTTACAAAGAGAACCGATGGCGTCTAAAAGCATATTTTTAAATTTCAGCGCTCAAGAGCTTTCCGCAATGGCAGGTTTAAGGATCGTTTACTGAATGTCTTTGTGGCTATCCACCATCTATGTTTCTGGTAGTCCGTTACACTTTACTGGAACCTATATCTACTTGAAAATACATAATACCTACATAAATCTATTAAGCCAAAGCTTTTAGGTATCATTGTATTCATTGTCATGAAATTTAACTGCTTGAATAAAGCCGTCTTGTTACTTGCACCCTCAAAATTTTCAGGGACTCACTAAAATTACAATTAAAGATACCTACTTTAACTAAAAATTTCAAATTTAAAACTTCAGGAACGTGAGTAGCGGTATTATGAGCGTAAAGCTGGATTTATAGATTGACGCCCGCTCGTCTATCCGTTAACCATCTAGCCGTAACCAGTAACACGTAAATTGTTTTGTCAATTAAAGCCTCGTTTAGATCCACTTAACGCGTAACTTAACGTAAAAAATTAACGTAAGAAAAGTTAAATTACACGTGTTCAAATTCAAGCATTTATATTCGTAGAAGACGTAAAGAGCGCACGAGAAAATTAGTGGGGGAATACGTGGACCAATCAGATGAGAAGTAAAACGGCATAGCTTTCTGTTATGCTATTTTCCTCGTCGCTTCAAACGTATCAAACAAACTGACAAATCCAGCATTATATTACTACAATTCTAGATAACACACCTCCACGCTAGTGCGCGCGATCGCAACAACCCTTAAGACTCCTCTCTACCCAAACGGGTATAAGGAATTTTAATGTTAATGCGCGCCACGCTAGAAGGCAAACGGTTGGATTTCTTGGGGTGAATTTTGCGTTATTTCAAAATATGATCCTTTATCTACACATAGATCACGTAGTTTTGAAATATTTAGCATAACCAAGGCACAATTACAGTTCATTTATTAGTATGTTTTAGCTAAAATTGAGTTCGACTTTTATTTGACAATATCTCTGAAACTACAAATTTCTCCATTAAAAGCCGTGATCAAATTGTAGATAATAGTTTCAGAAAAGCAAATAAAAAAAATTATGTAAAAATATGAATTACCGCACCCCTAATCGTGGATAGGCGATTGGCCAATATTTGCATCGTAAACAAGCAAAACTTAATGCAACTCCAAATAAATCAATAACCGCAAACTTATTACTTAACGTCGAGGCTTGAGCTGTGATTATTTTTGTTTGGCCGATCCGCAATTTGCATATATACGTCAAAAACGCTCAAGATTGCCTTCGGGTGAGGAGGACTCTTAATGGAAGTAATCTTGCTGGACAAATCCTTCCAGCGAGTCTATTCAATGAAGCAAGTCACATTCTAATAATACCTATATAGTAACAAAAACAATAAAAATACATTCTTGTGTATTGATCAAATATAGAAAAAACAATGTTATAGGTACCTACATCTAAATACTTAGTTTAATTTGTGTCAGGTCAATTAGGTGCATGTGTAAAAAAACATCCACCGTTAAGAATGTTAAGACACAGAAGAGGCGTTAAGCGAGGAAGAAGAACCTGTAGATTGATGGTGCTCTGTTAGCATCTTCAGCTCATACTCTTGAACGATTGCAAAAATCTTTGTCTTTGCAACATTTTGGTAATAAGGTGTCAAACCCTTTAACGTGGGAGCAATGCTGGCCAAAAATGCGTCAATAGCGTCAGTTCTTGACGGAGTTGCTTGCTTATTCATGCTGTGTACTTCTAAAACTTGATCGAACAATTTCATGCATCCTTCCAGACTGCCACGAGAAGACGGTAGTGAAGTGGGAGTCTTTTTCTTCGGTGGTGGCTCATCATCACTGTATTCTTCCTCTTGGGTGTCGTCTACTTCGAAATTCTCCAGCACGTTCTCTTCTTTGACAACATTTTCAATATCTTGGAAAGGATCGGGAATTGACTGTGACTCGTCGAGCGAACCGTTGCTAATGGTGTCAATTTTTTGAAAGAAAGGTTCCAGAAATTCTAATTTATCGGAGAATTTGTATTTTTTCACGTAACTGACGCCCCGACCGCCGGTTTTAGTTATTGTTTTTCTTAGAGATTTTCGGTAGTTGTCGCGAATATTAGCCCATCGTGATTTGCAACTTGCAACTGAAACGACATAGATTAGGTACCCACCTACTTGGTTGTCATACCGGGTCAGTCAAAAATGTGAAACCAAAATTTCCATCTTAAAGCTTTCAATTTTCTTTAAGCTTTCTGCACCTGAAATCTATCTTGAAGAAAGCTTTCAGCCATAAGTAAATATGAATAAGTTGATTGCACATTTTACCTGAGCCCCAGTTTATCAACTACCTGATTGGTTAAGCTTCTGTCCAATTTGTTTCCATATCTTATCCTTATAACAAGAATCAATGTACTTTGGGTGAGAATAATCATATAAAGCCAAATGCTCGCGTACCAGGTCAATAAGTATCTCACTGTCCATCATCTAAAGTTGTAGACATCTATACACTTAAATAGAAGTAAATTATTACACGCATGTCTAACCCAGTTGTTTAGATTAAGTATATGTGAAAATGGATTTAGTGAACGAATTGATAGAAAGTTTCAACATTATGGAAAGCAGATTCAAAATGTCGTGGAAAAATGCCATCTTAAAAATGTCCACAGCTACCCTCTTTTGTATTTTCTCTTTCTTATACTTTCAGATATACATATATGTAAGTGAAGAGTTCTTCTTATCTGTGTAAATCAGCTACATCTTCTTAATAATCCGTTCCACTAAAACTAAGAGAATTACATTATCAGAAAACGGGCCAAATAAATTCTACCAATGGCGTAACATGCAACATTGCCAATGAAGACGATTTGTGCGAACGTACGACACTGGCTTGTAGTCATGCTAGCAGAGAGCCCCCCCTCTTTCCCCTCTTTCTAAAATTTGACTGGCTCGGACTGATTTTGTTCAAGTTCGCATGATGACGTATGTGTGGTTCTTTAATGGTTTAGCATTACATTCTGACATCCTGTAGCAAACAGGGACATAAACAGAGTAGTACTAAACGTACTATTTTGAGAGATATCAATTATTCTTATTATTTTAACGGTTATTTATTCATATTACCAAATTTGAACCTATCTACAAACATTTTTCATTTATTATTAATTTTTGTCGTTCTTTTTTTCGTTACGCAAAAGAATCGAATCCGATTTCTTGGGCAACAAAACCTATGAAAACAACATTATTGTTTTAACGGGGATGCAGGATGGGCGCGTAGCCCCCGCAACAAACATTAAACATGTAAAGCAAAACCACTTAGAGAACTACACATACGTCATCATGCGTGCTTGAACAAAATCAGTCCGGACCAGTCAAATATTAAAACTGGGTGGTGTTCGCGCTTCATGATAACATCCCAATGTTGTACGTTTGCAAAATCGTCCATTGCTTTATTAGCAATGTTGCATGTTACGCCACTGGTAGAAATTATTGGCGCAGCTTTCTGATGACGTATGTGTAGTTCTCTGAGTGCTTTTACTTTAGGTACTTTTACTTACATTAGTTGAATTCTGTTTCTCTCCAGAAATCGCGATTTGAGTGTGACTAATTAGTTCGTGATATTTCAGTAGCTGAATCAGTTCGGAATAATGGCGGCACGTCTAGCACGGAACGAGCACTGAAGGTGCCGGATATCACGGAACCGGTTAACACTTGTGGCTTCTCTTCAAGAGAGGACGCTTCAAAACGTCGCACGCGGCAAATACGGATACGGACCGGAAACGGAACGGGCACTGAAGGTTAAAGTGAATGCAATAAGTGGGTAATAATTTGTATTGACAAGAACAAGCAAATATCAATTGTTTGTTGTGAACTTATTTGTTCAAATACTTGCAACAATAGATTGGTTTGAATAAAAGTGTCAATTATTTAAAATTGGCGCCATCAGCACGTGCAAGAATATTGCAAATACCTGTATTTTTTCAGTTACCGGCCCTGTCACTCTGTCAATATTGTTGGGGGTTATGTTATGTTTACAATAATAAATTATTTAAATAATTAGCCGAACCTCGCCAAAATGTTGGACGATTTTGAGTGGACCGTTGGTTTCGAAGGCCAATTATTAGAAGCCATGATAGGCCACAAACCCGTCGGTAAATTTTCATTTACTTTACAAAATTCGAAACTTGCTCAACTTTTTTGCAGGCATCAACAAATACTTCCAAATGGCTTTCATATGTGACAAATTCACCGACAATTGCCAAAAAGAAATTAATTCAGACAACGTCTGGAAACATTTAGAAACCATGTACAATCTCGAAGCCTTGGATGAGAGTGAAGCTATCCCGTTTCCCAACAGCGAAAAAGATTTTCTCCTGCCTGAATCAGATTACGGGAATTTATTGACGAAAAAGGAAGAAGACAAGAAGCAGTTGCAAAAGGGACGTGAAACGCCGAAAAAGGAGGTGAAGAAGGAAGAGAAAACAATTGTTAATAGGAATGTGAAAGAAGTGACACGAAGAGACAGTAAGGATAGTAAAGAAAAAACTCCTGGCAGCGCAAAGAAAGAAGTGAAGAAAGAACCGGAAAAAAGTAAGCACTGGAAAAGTGGGAAGAGTGGGGCGACGCCGAAAGAGGAAACAAAGGCAAAAACGAAGAATGAAGAGACCCCGAAGCCTGTAAAGAGGCCCACAAGAGGGAGTTTGAAGCCAGATGATTCCAGTTCAAGTGGCAAGTCGAGTCCAGTAAGCGTCACTCCCACCAACACGAAGAGACGACGGATTTAAGTTACATTTTGTATTATATAAAATATTAAAAATACTTTTTTTTTTTTTAAATTTTATTTTCAAGTTTAAAGGTATTTTTGAATATTTGTATTCTGAAGAAAAAAAATACTCATTCGATTTATTAGGTTCACCTTAAATACGTTTTTGTGTAAATTAATCAGATCTTGTGTTTTTTAAAAAGTTGAAACTCTACGAGTTCAAATCCATTGCCTCCTCAACTTGCATGTAGTTCGCTAAGGTGTTTCTTGTTATGAAAAAATCTATCAAGTCAGAAATTTTGCTTGGATCAATTGACCAATAGATTGGTTTACCTGTTGATAGGGTTTTGCAGTTCATTTGATTGATTGCATTCTTTCCCCCTTAATAATAATCGGTCATTGTTTACTTTACCCACTCTTCGATTTTCAAAAAACTAATTACACCAACGCATTCGTCACCATGTATAAATTACGAAAATCAATATCTTTTCTTGTGCAAACTACTTTTATTTTTACTCATTTTCCTTGCCCTAGCACATCTTTTTTTTTCCTATAAATTTTGCATAAAATTATTTATCATTTGCACAACATTTCATTGCTCAAAATGGCATTCTAATGATGTTTTACAATGATTTCCAAAAAAAAACAGCACAAAAAGCGAAGAGTGGAAATTGTAAACAATTACCTAATAATCAATCTTAATTCCCAGTGGGTGTGCTTAGTGTTGAATGAGAAATCTATGTCCTTGTCTGCATGGAATAGTACTGCTAATATCACCACAAAAACAAAGGGCAACAACTAGTCATTGGAAGTAAGGAAACTACTTTGTGAAAAGCGCAAAATGAGAAGCAACTGACATCAGACTACAGCCCCAGAGGACAAGACTAGGTTGGATAACACCACCCAACCAATCAAGAATGGAGATGATATCTGGGCCAAAAGCAAATAGTTTTGCAGAACATTTAAAGTTTAAAGATAATGAAGAAGAAAATATTCCAGAACAAAAAATAACAGAATCAAAACAACGTGTAAATTACCCCTACTACTTCAAAAGAGATATCCATTTACATCAAAGAAAACATAAACCCAAAGAAAGCTCCCAGGTTTGACTTAATTACAGGGTGTAGGAGGCACGGAAGGCGTCTCCTGGGGTTTGATTTTTGTGGGTTTTTTCCCAAGGAAATGCGTAATATTCAACGACTTTTATTTCTCCAGTACCAGGGTACAAGTCGGTAATACAGGTCACCATATTAGAAAAAATTGCCTATATATTAAGTATGTTCGTTACAAGGGGAATTTTTAACGCATTTACCAAGAAGAGCCATAATATTAATTATACTGACACATCTCTTCAATGCTGCGTTTAGGCTAAATCGCCTACTGAAGTCTCGTCATATAGACCAATATCTCTATTGCCGGTGATGTCAAAGTTATTTGAAAAGATATTGTTGAAAAAATTAAAACCTATATTAGAAGAAAAAAATTTAATTCTATCCCATCAGTTTGACTTTGGGAAAGACCACTCTATCATAGACCAGGTGCATAAGATAACTAACACCATGAAATATCGTTAGATGAGAAAAAAGTCTTTTATTCTAACTTCCTTGATGTAGCATGCACAGAAAGTTTACAGCATGCGCAGCTTCTGAAGTCATATACACAATTAGCTAAAAGTGTGGAACAAAGTTTCTTCTGTCTAAACTATTAGACTTAGAGAAAAAAATAAAAACTGTTTGCCAAATGACTAATTTGGGGCTACCTGAAGATGCGGGTGAAATAGGTTCCACCCACACACAATAGACAGTCGACAACCCCATTAGAATGTGACCAGTAAGGTTGACTGTGTGCCAGACCCATTTTCCAGGTAACTCGAATTGCATAGAGCTAAGAACAAAGTGTCACTTTTGCGTAACTAAAACGCAAATTTTCTTTATCGATTTAAAAATAAACGGCTTGATGTAGAAAAAAATATTTACGTTTGTGTGAAAAATAATTCTGTACATCGGATCAAATAGAAATATTTGTATATACATTGCCATGTAGGAAAAAGTTTTCAGAACACATGAAAACGTGGAGAGCGTACAGTTCCTTTACAACACAGCTATTATAGTAAGATGACTGAAGGAACAAAGCCCTTCGAGTTGGTTCAGTAATTAGTGAAAAGCAGTGCAAAGTGCAGAAATGTACACGCTATCTTAGTGTAGTTAAGTAGATAGAATCTAGGAATTTTACTAATGAGAATAAAACCCACAAAAGGTTTAATATTAAAAAAAAAAAATTGCACATATAAACTCTTTCAATATATCAGTGGTACATTTATTTGGTAAAAAACTTGTAAATATTGACAATAAGAATATAAAGTATAAAGGTACCTGTAAAGTAAACCAATAACTTACCTTTCTAACCGGCAAAAAAATGCATGTTTTGACTCTGCAGAATCATTTCTCAAGTAGTGATGATAAAAGTTCAACTGCACAGACTCGACTTTGAATCCGAATTTTTGGTATAAAACCAAAGCGGGGTTGTTGATCGAAACGTGAATAGTGATGTCCTTACCGACACTAGTCTGCATACAAAACATTAATAACTGAGCAATCAAAATCAACTCGCGGGCTTTACCTGAATTAAATGGTAAATCATAAACTTGGCGATCCCAACGTTTCTCCATCCGGGCCTCGTGAAAACAAAAGATATGTAATTTTCCGTATACGTGACATTGGGAACCAATATAGCAAACCCCACTATCAACCGTTTATACATCGCCACGCAGCTGAAGTCTGGATATTGAAGGGACTCTGTCACTGCAAAAATTTAACTTTTAATTTCACATTTTTGGGGAGAAAAATAAATAACAACAGTTTTTCTCAAAGCCCTTAAAAAATGAAGACGGCGGAAAAAAGTGTTAAAAGTTGATCGACACATGACGTCAATACATATACCAATACTAAGCGGCATAATATTATAATAGCAGCTTAGAACAGCATCAAATCCTATCAATTTCATCAGCTAATATAAAAAAATATAAAATGTCTTCCCAAAATTGACCAAAGTCCCATTTGAACTACCTGCCTCTCCTCTTTAGATTCTCTTCGGTGGAGAATACCGCTTAAGGATTGTACTTACGATCGATTCCTGGCCAGAAAAATTGATTGCAAAGGCTGTTGATGGCGGGAATGTGTTCCGGTTCTATGTATGTGTAATCGATTGAGCTCCTAGGTGGCAGAACAAAATTTTTTATGTTTTGATTGGCTTTGACTTGTATTTCTGTCATTAAGCGCAGCCAAGGCGGATAAGTTTCAGTGTCCCTCCGGATGTACGGTTTCAAGTAGATGGCGCTGTAGGGCGACAAAATTAACTCTTTCCGAACGCCACCCATTAATCGCTCTTTCATAGTACTCCACTGTCTAGGCGTAACTGTAAATTGTATCATATTGTAGAGAACATCAAAGATATACATTTGAGGTTGAGCAACCAATTGCAATTGGCGCTTCACACGATTTACTAAACTAATTCCATCATCAGCCTTCCCCTGAAAATACTTTGAAACTCTTAAATTAATTAAAAGTTTGATTGCAACAATTTGGTCTGATTTTTAGTTTATAATTAATTTTTTTGACATACTTTCTAAACTTTGTTTTGACTCTACAACTTCTTTTTACATGGAAAATTGTTCTTTTTCCTTCTAACTATTGAATTTTTTCCAAATGACTTTTCTAGTTGCAGAAAAAAGTTAGTCCTATCTTGGTCGTTTTCAGCTATTTAAAAAGGTAACAAAGTAGGCCCCAACAGGACAATCCAGTAAACTCAATCACCTACTGTTCAACGCCGTATTGAAATACATCATGGGGTCCAGTAATTTTATCTCCTTCTGTTCTTCACATTTGCTGGTTTTCAATTCCAAACTGTTAGAATTTGGATCAGTTTGCCTGAATCCAATCTCCCCTAAATCGTCGATATTGGAGAATTCCGATTTTTTCCCCAGCTTCATTAATCTGAAATTTTAAGAAGTTACTAATTGTCTCCACGGATACAATAAATTTTACCTTTTTGAAGTACTTTCGAACGTCGGCAACAACGTTTTTCTTTTGTTAATACCCTCTAGCTTTTGCTTAAAAAAACGTGAATAATTAATAGTTGAAATTTCAATCAGAATCGACTATTTACCCTTTTACTGTAAGTGGTAATGGGTGATGGTGGTTCTGAAGTTTCGTTGCTTAGTTGAATTCCCGCTCCCGGATCTAAGCTCAATTGCGGCATTAATAAATCATGATCTGTGATGTGTTTAAATAAAATTTCTTTAAATAATTCGTTACTGTTGGGAACGGCAATTTTTAAAATTTTAGCCTTCTGCTTTTCATACATAAAAAGTGAATCTGAAAACAATTAGTTATAACTTAACTAAATAAAAATCAATATATTTACACATATTGGAAAGAACTTTTGGAGTTAATTTGGGGTAGTTCAACGACCACCACGCCTGCTCATTCACTACAGAAGTGCCGGATTTAAAAAAATACGAGAAGTGCGACAATGTTCCGGCTATGGTTCCAATCCATTTTTTCTTCCGCTTACTAGAAAATTTTAAAATCAATGCTAAAGAAAAATTTTGACATTCACCTACAAATCGTGCGGAAAAATTGCTTCCCAATTTTTGTCGATCAGTGCAGCTACGTGATGGCGCCAATGATAGAAACCTTTGCGTCCCAAACCTGGACTTCTGTTTTGTAAGTGATACAACACCAAAACCACAACAGAGGACCTAAAATTTTAAAAAAACTAATATTTTAATTTTTCAACTTTGTGCTCGGGACTGTCTTACCAAGGAATTTTGTCGCGAACGAAAATTTCGGTTTTAGTTGATGAACAATCTTGACATGTGAATACGAAAAAAAGATCTCCGTACAGTGTTCCAGGCACTACCCCGCTCTTCAGGCACTTCAAATGAACATGGTGGGCACATATCGAACACGTGAAGCCTTCGTCTATGCAGTCTTTTAGAATGTCAAGACAATATTTGCAAACTTTGTTGGCGGTGGACTCCATGAAGTCAAAATAACCGAACCTCAATTTATAAATTTTTTCAGACGTAATGCAATCACGAGTATTTTTTGTGATGTTCGCTATTGCTAACTCGGTAAACCGCTAACTCAACTAAGTAAAACCCATTTGAAAAAGCAGCCAAAAAAAGTAAAACTATTTTTAAAAATTGTTAGGTTATAAGCATGTTATTCAAGAACATGGTCATTGGTCATGGTCACAGAATACCCAACAATCAGAATGGAAACTGGTGGGGCGGAGTCAAACGAAGTCCGCGCATCTAGACGGCGCATTGTTAGTGAGGATTGTTAGGTAAGGATCACGGAGGATATAAGAAGTAGGGAGGGAAAGTGCCGGCTCGGACGTGAAGCCGGAAGCCGCCATTTTGGTACGCCGCAGACATTCTGTCACGTGCAAGTGCGATAAAGAAATTATATTGCTTTACTTTTCTTTCCTTAATATGGATTTCTACAATATTAATGTTTGAAAAATGATTAGTTTAAAATATATTTAGTTTTTTCAACAAGAAAATGTTATTGTGAACATATTTTTATATAAAATTCATGGTTTCTTATGCAAACTTTCAATTATCCGGTTTAAACTTTGAGCGTAGTCTTGCGGGTTGCATACTCAAACGCCTTGAAATCCTCTGCTGTCTCGCTGCTTTACTTTTCCTCGCCCATAAGCTTGGTTACTCTCCCTCCCTATTCTTATATTTTCCGTGGTAAGGATTCTAGCCAGAGTCCGATTCAAATAAAAGTGTCCCAACACACAGGACCGTAATAACAATTTGCAAATAATTTTTTATGCAAATTTTAACCCAGATTAAAACGCCACACTACACTTGATCGTACGTATCGTGTTTTATAATTTTGTTAGATAAAATTGGAAAGAGTAAAGCCGAAACCAACTGCCAAGGATTCTTTATCCCATTACGGTAGCTATTTTTAAACTTGCAAGCAGTATATCGGCCACATAGGCCAGTGAATAGAGACATGATAATGGCCCATAAATTTATCCAGACAAGGGTCGTGGCGCAAATCTTGACCTCGATACTGACAGGTGGCGTCGCGAGCATTCTACCGTACTTACGTGCCCAAAAAATAAACAGAGTTGCTAACAATAGAAATTTTTGTTTCAGGCTTGTACAAAGACCCATTTTTATTTCAATCAGATCCTGAACTTTATTCCGAGAATAAAGCTCGGTTTTTCTATTTCAAAGGTGCCAACGCCAAATCTCCATTCTGATTGTTGGGTATTCTGTGACAGGGTAAGAACGCCTTTGCAATGGGGTACTTGCCTAAAAACAATATTGCACTTTTTATTCTTTAGATGCATGCAAATAACTAAAAAAGGCTTAAATATTTTTTTTCCTATTTTTTTATTCGATATTTTCGTAGATATTTGCAATTTTTGTCTTTAGTGACGTCATCGGTCCCCGTATCTAAGACTCACACCTATATTGAATAGACTCTTGTTTTTGGCTACTATGCTGCGCTGCTAGCAGAGGGCGCCACATTTTTACATCGGATTGGCATTCGATTTATATGGAATCTGAGTAAAACGCCATCATACGATTTCTTTGAGAACTACGTCGAGCTGGGGTCGCTTACGTCACAAATCTTCCACTCCAAAAATTAAAAAATTAATTCTGGGCGTAATATTGGCTCTAGAACCAAATAAAAAAATACGGGTCTAATGAAATCGCCTACATTTTCTAAATATTATATTTCCCAAACATGAGGCAAGTACCCCATTGCTTCTTCCAAGCATCCTACAGTTTAATTAGCCACTTAAATTTAGAGCATAAAATAAAAGAGGTGAAAGAGTTAGCCAACATAGAAGGTAACGGTAACGCATGTAGCCTATGAAATAAGTGTACATTGTACATAGTTATAATTTTAGTATTCACGACTTTAAAAAAAAGAAGAAAATTTTTTTTATATAAAGTAGCTCGCGGTATAAAAACTCTCAAATCTGATAAATATTACACTTGTAATCGACCAAGTGCCTAAAACAACGAAATTGAAAAAACTATTTATTGAAAGAAATTATAATCCAATTAAATATCAAGGATTTTTTAAATTAAGCAAAGCATGTATACGTCACTTTACACTGAGACAGAGGTTCACTAGCCATATTGTAGTTACTAGACAGAAGAATCACTATGCAATGACCCTAAAACAAATATTGAATAAAATTTCCCAACAAGAGACGTTATAGCCGCAAAATTTATAGCAGGAGTCTCAAAAAAAGCGTAAAGTTTTTTAAAAACATTATAAACTTATCTCTCTGTAATAACTTGCAATTTTCTTTGACAAAAGCGTCTCTAATTTTAAAATAAATTTAAATTACCCGCCATGAGTTTGCGCAATCAAAGTATCGTGAGCCGTCGGGTTGTTTGCTCAAGTTTAGTTTATGACAATAACTTTAACAATAAGAGTATTAATTCATTGATAACATAACCAGAAAAATATTGCAGGAAACTTATTTTCTTTTAATTGTTCATATTTTTGGAACACTTTTTGGAGATTTGAGTTACCCGCTTGTTTTTTCTCTCTCTCTTTATTTGTCTACTCTTTTTTTTCTCTGTTTGACACATAGATTTTGACAGTAATATGACAGATGGTGACAGACGTCATTTTCAATAACCTTGAATTTGGCGAAAGAAAACGAGTAAATAATATCGAAACATGAAATTAAGAATGTAGTCAATTATTGTTGAGCGAACTCCACCCAGCGATCATGTCTTCAGATATATACAACGATTTGACGCTGTAAGTGTAAAAGTTTCCTCAACGAGCCATCTTAGATCGCCCCCATTTCAGGCACATCACCTCCGAGAAGTTCTTTGTGGAGCCAAAAGCGGCCGAGGAACTGCTGATAATAGACCGTTCATCGGAAAGCGTTTCGCTGCAACGTAACGTGGGTCAAATTCCAGCAACTACTAGCAGAAAGGATTTTTGCGGTTTCCTGGGCGCCATCAACTTGTTGGCCGGTCGCTACTTGGTGATTGTAACTCAGAGAGAATTAGTCGGTTATATAGCCGGTCATCCGATATGGCGTCTTGCCAAAGCCGAACTGTTGCCTTACCCCTGCAGCATCCTGCACTTGAGCCCAGAACAGGCTTCTGACAATAACAAATACCTAAACATGATCGAGCAAGTCCTATCAACGCCCTACCAATATTTCAGCTACAGCTACGACCTAACCCATTCCCTTCAAAGATTGCACGATTTTGGGCCCCATTTCTGGAAACAATCTCTGCTGGAAAGGGGGGATCCGAGGTTCATTTGGAACAGTTATTTGTTAACGCAGTTCAAGAGGCCTGAATTTAGAAGTTTCTGTTTACCGTTGCTCCACGGCTACATTTCCATCAACCAGTGCGTTATTAACGGCCACAATTTGGTATGGGCGATTATTTCAAGGCGCAGTGTTTGGAGGGCGGGAACTCGTTTTTACAGACGCGGGATCGATAAGGAAGGAAATGTGGCGAATTTTGTTGAAACTGAACAAATCGTCGAATTTCAAGGGGATAAGGCGAGTTTCGTGCAGATTAGAGGGTCTATTCCGCTGTTTTGGACTCAACGTCCGGATCTGCGTTATAAACCTCCTCTGACGATCCTAGAGATAGATCCTCAAGAACAATTGGCTGCTTGTCAGAAGCATTTAGAGGCAGTAGCTGTCTCGTACGGGAAGCAGGTTTTAGTTAATTTAGTCGATCAAAGGGGCGGCGAAGGGCGATTGGAGAAAGCCTTCAAAGACGCCATTCATAATTTGGCGTATCCGTCGGTGAGGTACGAGCCGTTCGATTTCCATGCTGAATGCCGGAAGATGCGATGGGACCGGTTGTCGATTTTGATCGATCGCGTTGCTCATGACCAAGACGAGATGGGGTTCTTCCTGCTGTTACGGGATGGCTCGCTGTCTTCGCTGCAAGAAGGGGTTTTCAGGTAAAATTTATTTAAAAGTTCTCTCCCAGGTCCCGACAACTCAGGAAATGAATAGATTTATTTTATTGATGCAAACTTTTTGGTTCAGTTAATTTGTCCACACTGAGTCGTTTATTTTATTCACTAATGCCCAGTTGCACGAAACTTAACGGTTGTTTAATTATCTTTTTCCAAGTTCTTTACTATTTTGATTGGCTATTAATGTATTGTTCCAATTCGTAGATGTTTGATAGACTTTAACATTGCAACCAGCCAAATTCTTACAAATAAACGGATAATCCTGCAATAGAATTGTAACGATTTTTTAACGAACGGTTAAACCACCGTTAAGTTTTGTGCAACTGAGCATAACTCATCTACACTGATCAGCTAAAATTGTAAGACACTTTAAACACTATGAATTAAATCATAAACTAGAACGATGCCCCTTTATTGAGAGTAATATTTGACGGTGATTAATTTATTTTGAAAAATAATAATGAAAGTTAGATGAATTTCTAGCGTACCTTAATTTGAATGTCTGCTCTTGTCCCCATCCATTACGACGCGCAGCAGTTACGCTGCCGCCTGGTTTAGGTATCCGACCGCCTATTAGGTTTAGAACACTGGGAACGTCAAACTGTTTGACCGCGAACTTCCAGACTGACGGAATAATTTTGTGAATTAGTTTTGAAAAAAGTGAATTTTGCTCATTAAAAAAATTACTTTTGCCACTATAACGGTTTTCAAACCAATGAAAGACGTTGCAAACTTCTTGAAAGCCATCTAAAAAAAGTTTAAAAATCGCATTTTGTATACAGTATGAATTAGCAACAGTGCTTGTCTATTGAGGGTGGTCTTTGACGGTAATTGTTTCATTGAAGTAATTTATTTTTCTTGTTTAGAGATTATTTTGGTACTGAACGAAGTGAGTCACGTAAGTGACTCGTTTGTGTAGATTCGTTCGTTCCTCGGTTACATATCTCTTGTCCGACTACTTGGCACAAGTGTAATTAAGTTTATTTTCTTCTAGAACCAACTGCATCGATTGCCTGGACCGGACCAATGTGGTCCAAAGTATGCTGGCTCATCGCAACCTAGAGATCGTTTTACAAAAGCTCAACATTCTCCAACCGACCCAAAAACTGGATCATCAAGTCTCGTTTGAAATGCTATTCAAGAACATTTGGGCCGATAACGCCGACGTCATCAGTACCCAATATTCCGGAACTGGGGCGCTAAAAACCGATTACACTCGCACCGGAAAACGTACAAAAGTGGGTCTTCTCCGAGATGGGGTCAATTCCATGACGCGTTATTACAAAAACAATTTAATGGACGGCTTCAGACAGGACGCTATTGATCTATTCCATGGCTACGGCGAAGTGTTGTCGCCTCTTCACGTGGACCGTGGCTGGAGGTACATTACATTCCCTACCGTCTTCCTGGTAGCTGTGGCGATGTTTATGGCGTCAGTCACTTTCCCAGCCGAGTACTCGACAGAATCGCTTATGTATTTATTGTTTTGGGGCTCGATGGTATTTGCCACCGGCTACACAATTTTCCGATACGGCAAAGAGTTTGTCGACACGCCTAGACTAACACCAGCCTAGATCCTAGTCAATCAAACATAGATTTTAATGCTTTTTACTGGTGTATTTATCTTGATATACATTACAATAATTATTATATTGAGTCCAATTGTTTGTTGATGGCATTCAAAAGCAGTTATTTTTTAAAATTATTTTTTACATTTTGTTGTAGTTGTTAATATAAGATGTAAGGGTTGTCCCGTTTTTTTTTCCTTAACCGTATCCTTAAGCGTTTGATAATGATCATAATGAATACTGACGAATTGTTAAACTAAACGGAAAGCAGTTGAGATGTGCACTGGGCATCCTAAGCCCACGTACAGACATGTTTGTTTCTCTTTGACTTGTTTTCAAAATCTACAGGAGATGAAGTTGGGCGAGTTCTTGGCTCGTATGGCTCAGACGACTTGATTCGGGTCTCATCAGACTGCAGGATGTGTGATGAAAAGAATTAAATTCCTCACATTACATAAGTGAATATACCGGGTGGACCATCACTTGTGGTGGTCGAATTTTTCCCGCCCAAACGATAAAAGATTTGAATTTGAACTTCCGAGGATATGATCGAACCATTAAGACCTACTTTTCAAAAAATTTTGAAGTTTTTTGGCCCACCCCGTCCTCGTCTACACGGTGATTCATTCAAAATTGTAAAAAAGTTGACAATAAAGCTGCAACTTTTTTTATACCGTTGTACGCAGAAAATTTTTCAGATTACTGCGGTCTCTTCAGAATTTTGAAATTTTGATTTCTGGGGCCGTAGTATTTTGTTTAAAATTATCTGAGGCAAGGGAGGTATTCTATGAATCAACTTGGCTGTTGCATTTTTACGAAATACTACGGCCCCAGAAATCAAAATTTCGAAATTCTGAAGAGACCGCCGTAATCTAAAAAATTTTCTGCGTACAACGGTATAAAAAAAGTTGCAGCTTTATTGTCAACTTTTTTACAATTTTGAATGAATCACCGTGTAGACAAGCACGGGGTGGGCCAAAAAACTTCAAAATTTTTTGAAAAGTAGGTCTTAATGGTTTGATCATCTTTAAAAGCTCAAATTCAAATCTTTTATCGTTTGGGCGGGAAAAATTCGACCACAAGTGATGGTCCACCCGGTACAAGAGTCATTGTGAACTTGCAAAGATATCTAAATACAGACATTCCTCGTACTTGCGACATGTTAGGTTCTCGAAACATGAGACCTAAGTTGAAGCATCTTTTTTCATGCATTTCCGTAAAAAATGAAGAAGCTAGGTTCTAAATGGCAAAATTCTTTTTAATTAGTTTTGTTTCTCAACAATTTAATCATAATTAAAACACGTATTGTTTACAAAGCGCTCTCAAAAAAGTACTTTTCCTCAAGTTACTGGCCTCCCTTTGTATTTCTTCGTTATTGTTGGAGTTGACTTCTAGCAACCCGATGACTTGAGTGGCACATTTTCTTCTTTGAAACTCCCCTTTTTTGTGATGAGTATGAATGAGATACTCCAAAATATTGGTATCCCAAATGCAGTGGTAATAGGCATCGACTGCATCGTTGCAGAATTTTTGTTCTCCAAGAATTCTGAACGCTAATACGTAATCAGGTTCTTCCAAAAATTGACACAACACCGCCGCCTGAGTGTTGCAGCCTAAAGCCATACAACACTTGATCATCCGACGAAAAACATGATCGTCCGGCCGGACGGGGATGTTGAAGTAATCGTTGTAAGTCAACAACGATTTTAAGTAAAACTTCATCGACATGTTGTAATGGCCATTTGCTAGAAAAAGCCAGTGTCATAATTAGATGATTGGGCAAAAGATCGTCCATACTACAGCAACTTTCTACCTTCAAGTGCAATACGCGGTTGTCCAAACGACGATTAAAGTTAATTCACTGCCAACAGTGCGTCCAGATTTAACGTAGAACACTTAGCAACAGATCAACAAAATCATAATCGATATTTTAGCTAACATGATCAACGTTAATTAAACATTAATCATTCGTCAATTAAGATGATAAGTCGTTGATAAACAATTAATGACTTATTTACGTTCATGCTAACCTAAATATCGATAATGATTTTGTTGATCCCTTGCTAAAACTTTTTCCACATCAAATCTCGATCCATTGTTGCTAAGGAATTAACTTTAATCATCGTTTGAACAACCGGGCGTAAGGGTTAATTGCGTTATTTCGCTGACATCAATTTTATATAGGAGAATAATAATTATTGTACATACTTCAAAGTTGAACCTAACTTTAGATAGTATTTTTAGTTATTACCGAAATTAATGTCGCCCATCAGTCGGAGCCACGATATGGTGTTAGGGTAATAATGTAGTCCTTGGGTCACCATCTGTGATAAAATTTCGCACGCCATTTTTGTGTTGTACGAATTAGCGCTACAATTATGCAAAGTTAGTCGCGTACTTTTCGGAAATTGTTTACTTACTTGCTGATAACTGCGGGCCATAGCATTGCGTATTCCACCTGAAATTCTAGACTCGACTCGTCTTTTAGAACATTGTGTAGCCTCGTCAACATCGATATAACGACCGTTAGAACAGTTGAATCCCTCAATTTTGAGAAAACGATCATTATGTTATTCTTTAGATTCGTTAAATGGTTCTCGTGGTACATGGAGTTACCGGAATTGCCCCGTTTACTCTGCGATGGAGGCGAGGCGAAGATGGGCAACACTAAAAATTGAAAACAAAGTTCAGTAAATGAAAAAGTTCTAGTAAAAATTGCAATGACGAAACGAGGTACTGACTAAAATAATGACAATTCCAAAGTTTTACTGATTGACGTAAAACGTGCTAAACTTTTATTTACCTATTTCCCAAAGATTTTTTGACAACTTTTTGTTGCCTTTATGTTTAACCATTTCTTGGCATGCCACAGCAACCGCCGACGTCAGCTCCAAAGACGACCATCCCTTATTGAAATTCGCGAGAAATTCCCATCTCCCTAAATTAAGCAAACAAACGACGCATTGTTCGATGATCTCAGTTCTAGGTAAGACAGATTCGTTGGTTTGAATGCAAACCTCGCAAGCGTTTGCAAGAGCGGTTTTATCTAAAAAATTGCAGTGTTCCAATCAGAAGTAAAAACGGTTATCAACATCACAAACCGACAGTTCCTCTGGGCCATTCTTCTAAAAGTTGCGTTATTTGCACTGACAAGACTTCCCAACTGATCAGACGTGCGAGTTTAGCCACCGTACTATTGGAACGAGCGTTGGACACGTCCAGTTCTTTATCCAAAACAACCATTAATTCCAAAGACGCGTTCCAGTTTTTGTTTAGCATTTGTTCCCGGGCTTTAGCCAGCAACACGTAGCCAAAGTCTTGGAGAAAACCTGAAAAACTTTCTATTTAAAAAAAATTAGAACAAGTAAGTATATAATATTCTACTATGTATATTTCTAACTACTGTAATTGCTGCGAATGTTGTTACCCGCAAAGCAGGGACGTAGCAAAAAGGGCTAAATAAAAATTAGATTACCAATACTTTCAGACAGTCATCAATTGTATAAATGAGGAGAAACATTTTTACGAAGCTTTTTATAGATCTACATCAACTTAGTATTCTGAGTATTGAAGGTCTGCACTAAGTTCAAGTGTCAATCCTGAAAATTCAACTTGTGACAAACATTTTTCAATCTGTAAGAACTGAATAGTTTTGCAATAAACCATAAAGCGCAGGCGCAACTCGGGCAGAGAGATAACTACATGTCCTAACTTCCATCTCCCATACCCTGTGCATGAGATCTCCCAAGAAAATATCTAGTTTACATCACTAGTGAAAGTGAATTATTAATAAGGTCTATTAATGAAAGAATTTGCTGTC
Source organism: Schizotus pectinicornis (assembly GCA_951805265.1). Lineage (NCBI taxonomy): Eukaryota > Metazoa > Arthropoda > Insecta > Coleoptera > Pyrochroidae > Schizotus > Schizotus pectinicornis. Next base: position 16,677,643 of record OX638204.1, on the reverse strand, counting down.
TTTCTGGCTTGCACCGCTAGAGGGCGTAAAACAAAAATAAAAACCTGCAACCTCAACAGACCGAACACAAGCAGCCCTTGTTGGATATTACTTTATGCTGTTGTTGATTTTTTTTTATTAGGAATTTATTGGACCGAAAACCGAGACAAAAACGGTTTAGCTACCTCTTGGTAACGATTGAAGAACTGACTGTAAGGGAATTGGAAGCTCCCACACCGGATTAATGGTCCACACATTGCTGGTCAACTGACTCGTTGTGATTTTTATAAGCAATTCCCGGATTTCCTTATGGTCATAGGTGCTGATCAACTGTTGCTCGAACTGTTTTAGTTCCAACTTCGGTTTGCCTGTGAAACAAAATTTTAGCGTAGTTCCTCAACTTATTCGTAACTCACGTTTTTTGCTGAAATCATACAAAATCCAGTCAGTCTTGTACAACGTTTCCGGTATTTCTGTTTCTGATTCGGAACTTTTGATATATTGCAGCTCGTTTTTGTCGAAAATAGTTGAAAGAGTTTGATTAGATTGAAGAATTGGCAACAATTCGGGTACGTCCTGTGTCAAAATTTGGTTGAGTAGAAAATTCTTAATTAGTTTTTGGTCCGTTACTTTCAACCACTTCCACGCCATTTCTACGGCCTAGAGATTTATTAGTTAACTTCTGAAAGTAGTGGCCAAAAACTTACCCAAACTAAAGTTTCCGCGTTTTTAAATGAAGAAGGTGAGTATTGATGTAAAGGTTTTTGATCGAGAATACAACGTACTACATTTAAAGACCTAATTTTATGCAACAAGTCTCTAGCAACGGTGAATGTTGCACTAGAAAGAGCGCCCTGAATGTCCAGTTCCAAGTTGAGTCGGTGGGGTAAGGGTATTTCACGCTGAATGTTGTCTTGTTGCAAAATTGTTGTTATTCCCTGAAATTCGGTATTTATTAAATTTCGAGGATAGGTTGAGGAAGAAGTTTCAGAGAGGGTATTCTAAAAAAACACATCAAGCTGCAATTCCGTTATTTAAATCAAAAATGAACTTCATAAAATTATTTTTTAACTACAAAATAGCCTAATTAAGTTTTTTTTAACGTTAACTTTTATGTCAAGCAATGTTCAACTTTCTTTTTCAAATAGAAACGTATATTTGTTATATTTATGTACTTTGGTTTGATAGGCTATTTTTTTCTGAACGCAAAATTGTCAACTAAATCTAAACATTTTAATTATGTTCTTGAAAAAATATTATACAAAAGTCAACTTCTTAAGAGGAACGTCTCCGCTGTATCATTTGTGATTGTAGAACGTCAGCAAAATGTATTGACGTGATTTTTTGTATTCGCAGGGGCACGTATTGAAAAGAGAGAAAACGCATTTCGTATTTCCAAAAAAGCTCCATACCAACAAGTAAAAAATATCTGACTTTTGTTTTTAAGAACTGATACGTAACTATAGAGACTCCAGCGCTAGATGCTTTGAAGAAAATTAACATGCACGTCATCATGCGCCATTCGTTATCGAATATTCTAAACAAAAACTTAATTATATTACTAAAAATATGCATGTTTTTCTTGCAAATTTGAAAATACAAATTTGGTGCTTATTATCGTTCTCTGTTCGACAGTCATAAAATGGGTTATACCCTCATCTGCCTCACTTTACGGCTGCTCTAAATGATATAGTGCAATTACTCTGCAGAATACTAGAAATGATCTCGCGTCAAACATTATGAATATTGTCTTGAGTTATCATACTGGCGCGCAAAAACCAGTCCTGTATTAATACGTTTATTCAGTATGAAGTAACAACGCGTGAAACAGTAACTTGGTAAATACGACACTGGATTAAGGCGGAGCGTACCACTGTGGACCAGCTGCGTATTCAATGCATACGCGCGGCGTTATTCTATTAAATTAAATGAGTTATTTACTTTCACTTGACTCATTCCATTTCCATTTATGCAGTGATCTAAAATGAGAGAACTAATCTCTGCACGTGAAAATGCATACAGTAAGCAAAAAAATGCATGTGATAGCGAAGTCGTTGCTCTTAACATTAGTGAATTCAGAAAAAAATAGACCACTAAACCAAAGTATAAAAACAAGTTGAAAATCGACTAACATTAAAGTAACTACTTAAAAAAATATGATTAGGGCCAACTTGTAGTATATAATAACTAATTGTGTAGTTTGTAATAAATAATTTTCAGAAGCATTGTTATTATTTAAATCCCAGAGTAAGTGAAGCAGAGACAACGTGAGGCGTTTTTAAGGATACACCCTGTATATAAATTACTATTTTAACCTAAAATCGGAGAAAACTGAAAACTTGTCAAGAAAAAATTATCCAGGATATTTGTATGAACTAGTCAAAATCCAAAGTAACTAGAAACTTTTGCAAAACCCGAATAATTTTTCTAAATGAACCCATACACTGAGAATTTACGTTAAAACTAGTTTCAACAAATACTGGAGTAAATAAACTTGAACAAGTGTGACAATTAAAAAGTCGAAGTAAAACTAAACATTTATTAATAAAAAACTCTACCTTCCTAATAGACCATTTCATTGAAGAATGTTAAGACTGATAATAATGGAACAGATCTAGAATTATTGTTGTTAATTTTTTTAAAAATTTGTTTTCTCTGAAATGGCTTATAGATCATTTTTTAGGTTTTGACTAGTTATAACTAGTTTCTGAAAACAGTTTACTAATTTCTAATTTTAACTGGTTAAAAGTTATACATACAGACTGTTTCACAATAAATCGACGGATTGCTAGTCGAGTTATTTGAAAACGTAAAGAAATTCCAAATATTCCTTGAATGAAAGAAAAATCTCTATGATCAGCGTGTAAGAAACTAGTTCTAGCGCTTCCGGTTTGCACCGGAAGTAGACTAACTTTTGATTTTTAAATGCAAACGTACCTTTTTTATTGCCCTATCCGATAGAGGGGTTTTCCCTGATTGTGTGTTTAGCTTTTTCAATCAACTAACTCGGCAATACATTTTTGTAATTAGGAGAAACCCTTCTATCAGATAGGGGAATAAAAAAAGTTCATTTGCATTTTAAAATTAAAAGTTAGTCTACTTCCGGTTCAAACCGGAAGCTCCAAAAATAGTTTCTTACACGTCGATCACAGAGATTCTTTTATTTAAGAAAGATTCGGAATTTCTTCTCTACGATTTCAAATAACCTGTATATCTATTGAGGGCCAAAAGTAAAAGTTTACACACGTGGACAAAAGTTGAGCCCCAACACAGCACAGGACCTTTATTCGTCCAAGGGAGTAATTTGCATTTGGGCCAGGGTAGTACATAAGTACATATGTAGTACAACGTTTTACTCACAATCAAAATGAATTGTTTGTGTCGAATCGATTTAGTAACACGCTAAAATTAAATAAAATAATACTTTACGACCTGGCGGACTGTAAACTAGACAATAAGTCTGCTACTTGTGGAACAAGCAATTTTTAAATTGTACGTAAAAATAATTTCTGAACATTAAAGTTTGAAAGGTAAGAAGTCAATAATTTGCTGAAAAGACAAATCTGACTACCAGCATCAAGTTAACGAGTTCCTATTACATTAATACCCACCATATAATGATTAACTATTGACATGTTCAGTTGCTCAAGTAAACTGCCTTTTGAGTTCTCTGTTGGTCCATTACACGCCCTCACATACACTTCCAAAACGTCAGCGTTGATGTTCATGAAGCCGTTATTCTCAGTAACAGCTCTAAAGCTCGCCAAACACATTGAAAAGTGTTCCTTGGCCAACTCATAGTCTTCTTTATAAAAGAAAAAAGTTCCTAAATCATAGCTAACTTGAGCCCTTAATTCCTCTTTGGAGATCTCCTGAGATAATGACCAATCAAATTCGATACTGTCATTAGTTTCTGTTGGTAGTTTAAAGCAATTAAACGTTAACATTCCTGGAATTTTCTCCCAACGTAACGAGTTTTTTAAAAACTCCACGGTTTTGGTAACGTTTTCAGGAGAACAAATAACAGTTTCGTCTGCAGGTGAAATTTCACTGAAACAAACATTGTTAAAAGTGAACAATAATTTATTTCAAATTACCCAATGCGAATATGCCAGTTAGACGTGATTCGGTGCATAGTTACGTTGAGTAACCAGCGGTGATAAACTAAAAGAGCAAACAAGTAAGGGGGTGAAATCGAATCAAATTCATCGAGTTCAATACTCGGAATTTCCACAATGGTTTTATCGTTGGCAAAAAAAAGCAAATCTTGTAATAAGTTGACTTGAGTTTTAAACGGCAACGACCGGATTTGACCTAAAATAATTAGGAGTCAAAACAACTCAAATGTTTACTTGTTGACCTACCTAAACTCCACTTAATAAACGCGGCAATTTTAAGGGATAAAATTTTTAACGCAATGTTTTTGGCTGGATGCTTGACGTTGTCATGCATCGATTCAACTATCATTACATCTCCGTTTTCCGCTTCCAGGCGGTTCCGTAAAGTGTCGGTGATGGCATCCGAAAATTTCGAAATCAAATCAGTGGGAGACGGATCTGGATAACAAAAACGATTATTTTTTTATTATATCAAAAATTTGTCGGTACCCGGTGAAGGTTTTTGTAAGTGGTTGAGTAGAAGATCTTGGTGGAGAAGAAATTCGAACCAGAGGACTGTATCGGGAGCAATCGGGACCGTCCCTGGACGTAATAAATCGACGTCCATCGCTGATCACAAGTTCACTTAAATAAAGATGCCACAATCAACTTATCTTCAATCCTTAAATCAAATCAAATCAAAATTTTGAGGTTATTTTACATGTCCACTTCAGTGTCCTTGAAACAGTGTCAACAAACCATAGAAAATGAACAGGAAAATGGGACAAGAATTATTGCATTTTCTATGTCACTGTCAAAACTGTCAAACATTACTTCTTATACAGGGCCGTAATAAGCGAATTCTGGGCCCAATTTCTGCAATTTGTCTTATGACATTTTGTTGAAAAAATTGGTAATTGTCTAGTTAAGCGCCTTCTTCAGTTTTTGAGAAATTTTTAGTGGAAATGGTAGGAAAAGGCTTATTTTATTCTGTGAAAATCAAGATGGGGCTAATAGGGCCTGTAGACCCGAGACGCATAATTTCTTGGGGCGCCAAGGCGACCAAAATTGACCGAGAACATTTGATTACTAATCAAATGTTCTCGGTCAATTTATGATTACTTATATTTTATAAAGAAACGAGGACGCCAACTGCTTGTTACCTAATGTTTGCTTCAAATAATGTCCAATAAACAATATACTATATCTTTTCAAAATAGTATAGGTTAGACACACATAGGTCTTTAAAGTTATGAGTTATGGTTTGTCACCTATTCTCTGCTAACATTCAGCGGTATCGGCGAGGTCTTGATCCCAAACTCTTGGATAGGGAGCTAAATTAAGGGTTGCAAAAGATCGGTTCCTTAGACTTTAGACAATAATTAACCAACAAGGAGACCAACCACTAGATTATGTGTCAAGAAATGTGACTGCACCTTTCTAATATGAACCATCTGTTAGTCGCCAGCTAACATAAATTTTTCAAAAAAAAAATTAGTGGCTACAAGGACATACAAATTTTGGGGATATGTATACCGGATGTTCATTTTGAGAGGAAACGGGCATTTTCTGCTAAACTATACACTTCAAGTAAAAAGTTTTTAATAAAAGCTCCCAATGGGCAATATAGCGAGGTGATCTATTTTTGAAGTTGATTGTTCAAGTACCTTTAAAAATACAGTCATTTGACTGCATTTTTAATGGTACTTGACCGATTCACTTCAAAAATGGATCACCTTTGAGGTTAATCGTTGATTGAGGTATTTATCAGTAAATATCTCAATCAACGGGTTAATGTTTACAGATTCTAAAAAGCGAACAAAATCCTGAAAATTTGTTTTACTTTTCGACCCTGACTCGACGCAGTCATGGATTAACATCCCTATATCATCCATTGGAGGCAACAAGGATGCGCTATCTTCTTATTTTTGATTTTATATCCACCTCTTAAGTTTGTCACAGTTATTTCGAGAAGCTCTGTACATATAAACTTGAATTGGTTGAAGCGGTTTTAAAACAAACTCCCAAGTTAGAGACTTTTTTTGCAAATAAAATAGTTGACTATAGTATTCCTGAGTGTTCATTAGTACTGCAGGTGTCTCAGCTTGCAGTCTTGTGTCGTATGACAAATGATACGATGAAGAATTTTATGATAATTTTAAATAATTTTTAATGTTTTCACGTTACACTAGTGGCTCACCCCCTGAGCATTACTTTATTTCCCGGATGTACACTGTTTTCTTCACTTTTGGTGGAATGCAATATTTTTAATCCGGCGCTGTAATGTTCTAATACATTTTTTTAAAAATATTTCCGCATCTTGATTTATACAAATTCTGTTTTACTTTCAATTTTTTGGCATCAGATCATAAGTACAGCTTCTCCAACAATCTAACGGACACAATATTTTTACCCAATGTATCTAAACTGACTGCCTTAAAAGTTTGACTTCGAAAAAGGTGTATACGGACATATGTGTGGTCTGTTCGCAAAACTCGGTACTATAGACTATAGTAGAATTTTTCTAACAACTCGGCAACCTCATAAAACTGTCAAAATGTTCGAGCTACATCAAGCGTATTATAAACTGCGACTATCTCTGTTGCTCGCAGAGAACGACAAGTTTATCCCAGTTGTCTTCAACGGAGTGTGGTTCAGGTGTAGGCTTACAGCAGAGGTCCACCCCCTAAACCGTACCCTCTTATCGTCTCATTTTAATTCACTAAAATGAACGAGACAGCAGATTTACGGTTATAGTCTCGTCTCGCTCAATTTCATATATGTGTTGGTTTTATGTGGAAAATAAACGAGTTTAAAGATTAACAGGTGAACATTACTCTTGTGGTTGACCGTACACTTGTCAGTTTTATAATTTAAGGGTATGGTATGATGTTCTCTACCTACCTACATCGTCGAATTGATGTAAAAGTTTATCTCACAGCTCGTAGGGCCGACAGCGGAGATAATGTTCATATCAAACTTTTAAAATTTATATTTCTTCTACGGATGATGTACTTACTATGACTAGGTAAACAAAACCCAATGCTTCTCCACTATTTCATATGCTTGGCATAAATATGAATTGTGTCAGAAATTGCGACGAAGGAGCAGGTTTAATGACATTTGTAAAAAAAATTATTTTTGATTAAAAATTTCTAATCGTGCTATTAAAAAAAATTACAAGGCCCTAGTCGTGGTAAATTTGGATGGGTAGGTATTATTGAAATTTATACTCTGCGTATTATACGCCTATAAAAATTAAAATTGAGTTGACTATTTTACATTCTAAAGTACCTAGATAAGTAGATACAGCCACAAAAGTTTAAAAATTAATGGTTGTAAATACAGTTTTTCATTTTGCCCATGTTTTGTTGTCAAAAGCTTTGCCATTATTCTGGAACAAATTATTGGCGCTAGAAGACAAAGAAGACAGACTACTGTGGCACCGCAATTTTCTACCTAAACTATAATATATTTTTTATTCTAAATAATTTAACGTTAAATACCTACACGCTAACAAAGAAATGTAGAAAACATCATAGTAAATAAATGTTTAGTATTCTCAGTCGTGGATGTTGAATGTACGGTAATTGTTTACAATGCCCACTTATCGCTTTTTGCCATGTTTTTTTTTTGGAAACCATTGTAAAATATCATTATAATGCCATTTTAAGCAATGAAATGTTGTGCAAATAATAAATAATTTTATGCAAAATTTATAGATAAAGATGTGCTAGGGCAAGGAAAATAAGAGTAACAATAGAAGTAGTTTGCACAAACAAAGATACCCGGCAATCGCTGTAATTAAGATCATTAAACTCTCTGTTTTAGGGCAAGGAAAACACAGGGAAAGTTGAAGAGGATAAGCAACACCAAATTCATAAATTGCCTATTCTCCTCACCTTTTCCTTGCCCTAAAACAGAAATGACTCCTTACGCCCAATTACTACGACATACAAATGGTGACGAATGCGTTGGTGTAATTAGTTTTTTGAAAATCGGCGAGTGGGTAAAGTAAACAATGATCGAATGTACTCGTAAATGCTCATTTTTGTCTTTTAAACGTATATAACAATAACATATTTATGAATAAGACAGCAGAAAATTATCCTCAATAAACATATTACGGTCCTGGCTGAGACGCATTTATTCGAGTAGGTATCAAATAGGTAAATATTGCATTCGTTCTTTGTCTCACTTCAAGCAAGAGACAAGGATAACATGGAACTTTTTATAAACCACATCAATCTTCTAGAACAACTTTACCGATTTACAAAAACGTATAAGAAAGTTCAACAGCAATAGTTTTAAATGTTGATCACAATATGCTTTCCATGAATCAGAATGTAAAAATTTTCTTGTTTACATATGCAAGAATTGAAATTTCCCCAAATAGGTACCTATCTCAATACGAAAATAGATAATTTTTTATTAACGACTCCAAAAGATAATATATTTCATTTTTGTAGGTAGAGTCACAGGTAGAGTAGTGGATGGCATCTAAACGTAGATACAGACTTGTTGAGTAAAATTAAACCAAATCGTGTAAATAATGGATGAAACGTTTCCTTTTTCGTACTGTTACCAGTATGAATTTCTGTATACAAGGTGGGTGGCGTGGGCGTGTGAAGCGTATGATTCATTTTGTAATTGGTAAACTGCATTAAGTTTCCTGTATGAAATCGAATCTTGATTGACGGAAATAGCTTTTTGACGGGTTTTGTTTCGGTTCTCCTCTAATCAGTGTTGTTTTGTAAATAGTGTCAAAATTGAAGATTTGTTGCCTTGACAGTAACGAGTGAAGGCTAAAAGTGTGGTCGATTGACGCATTGGTCGTTGGTATTTTGTCGAGTTTTTAGTTTTTGACAAAAATTGAACCGATGCCCTAGCGAATTCAAATTTGCCGGGCCGTCAAAGATCCGTGATCCGTCCGTTCATGGTGCCATCTGGTGGATGTGGAGTGCAAGCTGTCAGTTTTTTAGTCGTGTGATACAAGTCTGAAGGTGTGACTTTCGCGTGCTATTTTATAAATTAATGTAATAAATAAAAAATAGCCTTTATGGTTATCCATTTTAAACTATCTGTGATTGTTTGAATGGATCCCTCGATATCGTGGTTGCAGCCGGAGCACGAGGGTCCTGCCAAACTTCTGTGGCTTCGAATTTGGCAAACACAACAGGAGCTGGACAGTATGAACATTAAAGACGTTGACAGTGACTTCGAAACGTTCACGAACGGCTTTGGCACCCCTCAGATTATGAATGGCAAAACAGATAAGAACAGTTTCGTGCAAAGGAGACGTAAGGGCGAGAATCGTGCAAGCACCAAGTTGATCAACCGCCAGCCACACAAGGTAGTGGGTGAATTCGGTGGTTGTCCGTGGCGAAGAGACAAGTTTAACTATGGAAGAGGTGTCGTGGGGTGAGCTGCTCGTTTATATTTAGAAAAACCCGCTTTTGCACCTAAAATTCAGTCTCAGAACCGCCGGTTGCAAAAACGGCCATTAGAGGGCGGCTGTGACGTTTGAAAATTCGCACTTTTCAACCAGAATTTTTCCGGCCTTTATCGCAGCTATTTTATCTCTTCGCTTCCTCCACTTTGACCTACAAAACTATTTGGGTTTCTATTAATAACCAACCGTTATCCTCGCTCTTCTCCCATTATGCACGAGGCTAATTTTTATTCCAATTAATAAGCGCAACCAGTGTAAAACGAAACCCGTCGACCGCCTAATTTATTTCAAAACGCTTTCTCCGATCTTCAATGTGATCTTTTTGCAGGCTTCACCAGGAAATCGAGGACTTTTACAATTACATGCAGCCAACCAACACGGAACATCGGATTCGCGCCGAAGTGGTTCGCCGAATCGAAAGGATAATACTGTCCAAGTGGCCGGACGCTCAGGTCGAAATTTTCGGCTCCTACAGGACCGGACTCTATCTACCGACAAGTGACATTGATCTAGTCGTTATAGGTATTGCCATTATCCGCGGGGATTCCCCACATCACCGAGTCATTCCCAACTGGCTGATTAATGTTGCATCACTTGATGACTCATTTGCAGTTAGCAAAAAGTTCACTAGGTGGCGGCTCATGTTTTTCAAGTCACCATTCAAAAATGGAATCCGTAAAGTCGAGATGACGAGAGACTTAACTGCATTTTTATGTTATCAAAAAAACACCTGAGGACCTGACTCGCACAAATCTTCATTTTTTTATTTACCAAAAATTTAATTCAAAATGACCGAAAATTAAAAAGAGTCATAACATACTGATCAGTATTGAATCCATTATGTACAGTATAAAATAATTGCAAAAGAATCAGGACTTTTATAAAATTCGATTGATTAAAATTAAATTTTTGGTTATTAAAATAACTTATTTGGCCAGTATTTTTATTATAATAAGCAGAAAAATTGATGAAATATCGTCAGTATGCAATAGCTGGCAATAGATTTGTAAAGGGAGTGTCTACACAACTGCCATACTTGTTTTGCTTGATTTTGTTAAATGTTTACCTGGGGCGAATTAATTGTATTTCAACTTTAATGAAGCTTTAATGAGCCACTCTACCGGATGTTCATTTTGAGAGGAAACGGGCATTTTCTGCTAAACTATACACTTCATGTAAAAATTTTTTAATGGAACCTGCACAAAATACAGTTTTTTCCAATATGCTTTTCAACATTTTTATTAACTTGTCATTTAATCAGAAATGATATCAGCTTTATTATTTCAAATAGTAACACATTATTTTTTTACCAATTTCTGGTAGATAATTTAATTCTGAATTCAACGATGTATTACAAAGGGGTTGTTGTATCAGAAAAATTTTGAGAAAAATGACTGAATGTGAAAAAATAATTTCCGGCACAGTCTTACTTGATAATATGAAAAGTTCTCACGCCGACACACAGATAAAAAATAAGATACTAGGCCAGTGAATAGAGACATGATAACTAAAAAATTTAACAAAAATTCTAACATTTTTTAAACTTTGCTGTGTAATGTGTAACGAATCGAAACGGAACTATAAAATTTTGCAACTCGATTAAAGATCGGCATCATTGTAAAAATCGGAAAAATTAAAATTAAGCGATATCTCGACGAGAAAAAATGTAACATCGTTGCAAACTCGATAGAGTTTTCATTACAATATTCAAAATAAACAGCAAAATTTGCAGGAACTTATGAATTATCATTAATAAACATTTTTTTATCTAATTTTCCAGCAAAAATATTAACATGCTTGCAAAACTAGAATCAACTTGCTAAAATCGCCTTACAAGACTGTAAATTTGCAACTCTATTCGGTGACGGCATGGTCCATTTTTTTATAATTTACAACAAAATCAAGAGTTATTTACGTAAAAACGATTCGAAACAAAAGTAACAATGTGTACATGTTCACTCGGGCTAATTAATACGTTTTGGAAATGCATTCGAAAAAATTTCCTGATATTAATCAATGCAGGAGGGCATATTCGGTAAGAAAATTGTAACGACACGAACATTGGTCCATTATGTCATTATGATTTCATTATTAATAAATAAATGATTTTGATTGGCTGAAATAATTTCCACTTATTAATTTCATGCTAGGTGCACAAAATTCCAGGAAATTTTTACATTGTCATAGAAATGACACCGAATTCAATTTTTCTATTGCCTACTTTTCAGTGTCGTGCGATTTTCAATCAAAAATCCCTTCTGCGCTGAAATTTAAAAATCCATTTATGTAATTCAATAACGGTTTAATATAAATATATTTCAATTACTCGTTATCAGTCTTGGAGGTCGTGATCATGAGTTTGAAGAAAATCAAAGAAATGTAGTGAATATTTCGATATGAAATCGCGATCGAAAGTAAAAACTCACACCATTTAAAAAAAGAAAAAAACGATAGTTTCATCTTGCAGTGCATTAATTATAGTTTATTTCTGCCAAATTTCAAATTTTTAACTCTATTAGAAATACGCAATTAGGCACCGGCGGTTCTCGTTGAAATACCCTGTATAGAGGCGAGAACTGATCATGCTCATCGTTATCTTTGCTTGTTCTTGGACACCTAGGTGCTGCAAGTGCCGAGGTGCCTTGTGTAGGCGTTGACACTGTTTTGTTTCCGCAGGCAAATGGTCGAACTTGCCCCTCCGGACGCTGGAGCAAGAGTTCCTCGACAACGGCGTGGCCCAAGAGAACAGTATAAAAGTGCTCGACAAGGCATCCGTTCCAATAGTTAAATTGACCGACAAAAAGACCGAAATCAAAGTGGACATTTCCTTTAACATGTCGAACGGGGTCAAATCTGCCGAACTAATAAAAACTTACATGACGAAATTTCCAGTGTTACCGAAGCTAGTTTACGTTTTAAAACAGTTCCTTCTAGAAAGAGACCTAAACGAGGTGTTCACAGGCGGTATTTCCAGTTACAGCCTGATACTCATGTGCATTAGTTTCCTGCAATTGCATCCGAGACCGGAGGTGCCCGGCAACTTAGGCGTTCTGTTAATAGAGTTCTTCGAGCTCTACGGTAGGAAGTTCAATTACATGCACACCGGCATCCGGATACGAGACGGCGGCAGATACATCAACAAGGAGGAAATGCAGAAGGACATGGTGGACGGGCACAGGCCCAGTCTGTTGTGCATCGAGGACCCCCTGCTGCCCTCCAACGACATCGGTAGGAGCAGCTACGGAGTCCTACAGGTAAACCAAGAACCGTTCAAATGGCCTCCACGATCCCGATTTCAAGTTGAATTATACTCGTCGTAAATCTGGGTTTCTATAGATATGATGGCAACCGAAATTTACGACCTGCGCAACTCGAACTTTAGATCGGGCCCTTAAGTCATTGCTAATTCACGTTGAATAAAGTCGATTTTGATTTTAAAAAAAAGTTACTTTCCAGAATACAACTTCGATTGTATGCGATACGGAGTCACGTCGTGCGTTAAACTTTGAGCCTGATATTAAAGTCGGTTACCCCAAAAATTTTAATGCGGTTTCACCAGTGAATGAAGCAAAAAATTAGCAGTAGAAAATGTCTATTGTTTTGAAGGGGAAAAATAATCATATTTTTTATTTCATTATAGAGGGTGTTTCATAATTGAATGTCAATATTGAAGGGAGTTAATCTGTGTATGACTTTTTGTTTCTATAAACATAGACCCGTTTTGGCATTATTTTTGATGTACAGGGCGATAAAGATTTTTTGTTTTTTTAATAACTCCGAAACTACATTAGGTATTTTTATTAAGCTTTTTGAGTGTAAACTAGGTGTAGAGACACATCTTTTGTGAACAACGAATTTTTAGTTGTAACCAATGACGTCCCAATTATGGTCACCCTGATTATTTTGTAGGAAAAAATGACGCGTCGCTGTTTTTTTAAAAAACAAAAATTATTTTATTAAAGGTGCTTTATTTTGCAATAAAAAAGATTTTCTTACTATTTTTCGTATCTTGAACTATTTTTCAGTGAAAAAATAAGGATGTATGCCTACACGTTGCATTTAATTAGATGTCCAAAATTCGAAACCGTTTAAGAACAATTGAATGTAAACAAAAATATGTTACATACTTGCATCTTATGACCAAGATATTACCAAGAATAAAGCAATAGGATGTTTTAGTAATTTCATAATAAGTCGCGTCAAATTTTTACCATGTATTGCTGAAAGTCTTCATCAGAAATACTGCACAATACTCAGAAGAAATACCGAAAACACTAGTTACTACAAGCAATCAAAGAGTTTGTGCCTTCGGGATGAAAATTAGAGTAGGGTTTGAACAAAAGACCTTATTGGTCGCAGTTCGGAAAGGCTAGAAAGCCAAACGACTACTCTGTAATCTGTACTACAAGCAATCAAAAGTATTTACGATTTATTTAAATAAGCGTGATTCCCATGCTTAACATTCTTATTCTGGACACCCTATATGTAGAAAGCACATAAGCATTAAGAATTTTGGATTCGCGTCACAACAGATGACATGGTGACGACTGCCTTGATACGACTGAATCGCTGGGGTCATCCGCCGGGAAACGGTTGCCGGATCATTCGAACTTTCTATTATGTTAACGTTGTGTATCTTTAATGCCGTTGTCCGCAGGTCAAACGGGCCTTTGAGTACGCTTACTCAGTGTTAACGAACGCCGTCCATCCCTTCGCCCAGAACAGTATTTATTCGTGTCCGTCGATCTTGGGTCGCGTGATTCGAGTGACGGACAAGGTGGTGCAGTACAGGAGGTGGGTGGAGAAAACGTTTGGGACTATCCACAATTCTCCTTCGATACCCAGGATAAGGCCGCCCCGGTCTTTGTCCAGCAGCGGCTCGATATCTAGTGCAGAAGAGAGCGGTGGAAGTTCAGAAGTGAGTGTTTAGAAGAACACGTTTTCTTCTAGACAATGTCGATGATTTTTTTGCTTTGTTGATGATAACGTTTGGCATGTGTGTATTGCAGGGATCTGACCCTCCATCGCGTGACATATCACCAAATAACACCCACATACCACAGCGCCACAATCAACCGAAAAATACCCAGTGGAAAAACAGGAAATACAAGAATAATCCCCATAGTAACTATAACCAATCGACCACAACTAAGCGTAAAAAGCAAACAAAACAATAGCAGTTCTGTAATTTTTATTTGTTAGGTTAGGAACAGGTGCGTATATGCCTAGTATTCTGCAGTTGCAATTGCTGATGTCATGAAGATAAGGGGGAAAACCTAAAAAACAATTAATATAGTCGAAAACAATAGAAAAAAAATGTAATTATTGTATAGGTATTAGTGTCCGGGAAATTCTGTGTTACTAAAAGCCATCTTTAATATTACTAACGTCTAGTTGTTGGACATTTTTAGAGGTAACATTAAAATTTTATGTGTGTTTGTCGCTGTTTATGTTTTATTTTTGGTACCTCTGGCGGCTATTCACTTATAACTGAGGGTATTTAGGGCATATCATCAATTTGATAACCGAAAACACTATTTTTAGTTCCGTTGGTACATTTCCGCCGTTGTTTAATCTGTTTTCCATGCAATACGTTGTGGTGCAATATACTTTTGTTTGATCCAACAATTTTAATTACATATCGTAGAAATATCAAAGATTGCGATTTTTAACTTGCGATGTTTTGGAAGCGGAGCAGCCTTACGGGATGTCAGCGACTTTGTACATAATTGTAAAGCAAATTAAATGTAAAAATATTGTGATATAATTGATAATTAAGTGACATTATGAAGCAATGGGAATATTTAAACCATGTGACTCGTTTTTTATTTATTTTATTCACCGAAATTTTTGGTTGAAAAGTGTCAATTTTTATCGTTTTTAGCTGCTGTATGTTTTTTTTTAAATGTACAAACTAAAAAGTTCGGTGACACAATCTGAATGAAATTTTTTGTTCCTTATGTAAATATAATATTTTGTGTTTAATGCAAATTATACATTCTGACCGTTTTAGGTCTTCCACTTGTTTACCACAATTTTTTTTTTAAATCATGCTATGCTTATGTTGGGTTAATCTTTCAAAATTTGCTACAATGTAAAAATTTGTTAAATTTGACATTTTTTATGCGAGCTGTTGATAGGTTAAGTATTTATAATAGTGCATAGTGTTAAGACAGTTGTCTATTTATGTAACCTTATTAAAAATGTTTTGAATTTTTAATAGGCATAGACTTAAGTCAGTTTAAGTACAAAAGGAAAATGTAAAAAAAAGATGTTTATTAAAAAAATTCAAAAAAATTTTGTTACAATGTACGCGCCAAGATTTTGTATGTAAATATTTATTAAAATCATTGTTAAAATATATTTTGTATCTTGGGCGCACTTTTGTGTTTTATTTCCGAACAAATTTTCAAGTGTTGAATTAGATCGCTTATCATATTAAACCATTTTGATAAGTATTCAGTATCTTACTTCTGTTCAGTCGGGGGGGTTTATATTTTTACCAAATATTGCTTCGTCAATTTATGAGATAATTTCCGGGTATTCATACCGATTCACTAAAAATGTTTAAATTTTAAACTAGTGCCTCAAACAAGTTATAAAAATTAATTATAGCTGTCAAAACAGCAGATCTTCACATGGCAAATTTTTCATCTGTCGCTTGTGCTTATAATCCATGAGAATAAGTTCTTGTATTTTTAATTATTATACATTGCTCAAAAAAATTAGAAACACTTCGTACAAAAATGAAAAATACGAAAATGAAAATAAATCTGATGCCACTCTTTCTTGATTAACTGGCCAATAAGGGATGAGAAATGGGCCTAATTGACTCGGAGGGGAAACGAGCGCACCTTGGAAGTCGAGAATCTTCATTTCAGGTATCGATCAGCAAGGAACAGCTGAGTGGCTGAGACTCAACAGAGAAGACCTAAGGAAGGCGGTTGGACTGCTCACGGGACACTGTCCCATCAGAAGACATCTTTACATCGTGGCCTCTCTTGAGGACCCTATGTGCAGAAGGTGTGAAGAGTAGGAAGAAACGCTTCCTGTCCTGTATCACTGTCCGGCTCTTGCTGCACAGAGATCCAGGTACCTAGACTTTCCCTTATCAAGAGGGCTCCTATGAGCAGGCTACTGGGCTTCACCAGGAGCACATGCATGCTCTAAAGGGGTATCTAGAAACCTAACAGGAGTGCACACAATGGGCCTATTTGGCCTCAGTGTGCGGCTCAGCGACCAGCTGGCCCCCCCATGCTCGAAACAAAAAAAACGGCATAAGATCACAAAAATTCACTCAGGATGACTCACAAATTGGAAGTTTTTGATCAGACCGTAAAAAACCGATTTACTGATGAGTCAAGGTTCCGTCTTACACGTTGTGAAGTCGGGTACGTGTGTATAAACATCCAGGTAAATTCTAGTCCCAGACTGCGATATGCGAAGTTCAAAAATTTGGAGTAGGTTCTGTTATGGTTTGACGGGGAATTAGTTTTGATCTTGTGGTAATCCGCGGTAATCTCAATCCTCAGAATTGCATCGACATATCGACAAATTTTATTTTCATGCAGGATCATGCGAGACCTTATACTGCTTAGACTTATTTTAAGATGACATGGCCAGCGATGAGTCCTGATCTAAAGCCGATAGAGCCAGTATCGGATAAACTAGAAAGAAGCATTCGTAGGGGACTCTTCAGTACCTAGAAGAACCAATAATCGAAAAACGGGACAAAATTCCTTAAGATTTAAAAAGAGTAATCGCGAGTATGATTCGTAGATGCTTGGCGGTTATTCTTGCTGGTGGAGGACACACACGTTATTAATCTTAAAATAGGGTCTAATGGAGTATTATTTTATGTGTAAAATGTTAGCAGATTTACATTTTTAATTCAAGTCTTTAGAATAAAGAATAGGTTGAATGTGACTGAAGTCACTTTTTAACGAAGAAATGCGTTACTATTTTAAAAGTTATGGCATCAACAAGAAGTGTTTCTCTAATTTTTTTGAGCAGTGTATAGGATTCCATTTTGAAAAAAATATACGTCCTACAGACTGGCTGCTGAGCTGAGCCATAAACGTGTGATTAAATACGACAAACAGGAAGGAAGGCGGCGATGCTGGACTGCAATATAGCTTCAAGTGGCTTGTCCAGTTGCACTAAGAACATTATGGAGAACACCATTATTTTGAGAAAGATTACAGACTGTAATAACATAAAGTGTTGATTGACCAAATAATGATATTTTGTGTTAATGCTAATACTGAAACAATAAATCATAAACTCGTTGATATGTAAAATAAATATATTAATAAACTTAAAGTATTCCATCTTGTGAGGGTTCTGACGTGACAGCTTCTCGATTCTCATAAGCCCAAAACCTATGGAACTCGATTAAAATACTGACAAACGTGTCGCCTTGTCCACACGCCACTAAATCACTCAAAAAAATCCTTTCCGGATCTCTTGGCCTCACCATGTCAAAAAGTTCATCTTTAACATCCTCGAACGAAACCGCTTCGGCTCCATGTGCCCTCATCTGGTCCTGAATGGCTCGAAAAAAGTAATTCAACGTAAACGCATCCAAGTATCCCTGACTGTTGATGTCTAAAATACGGAAAAGAAAAGCTAAAGCTTGAGGTTCGGCTCGATTCTCCAACGCTAACACTAGATCTAAGTAAGTTTTGTAGTCGATCTCTCCCGAATAGGTGAGACATGTTTGGAAAACGCGATCAAGAAAGGGCTGGGTTAAAGTTCCAGAACCGTAACCGGCCAATTCAGATTTGTTCAACATCCCGTTGTGGTCGCGGTCTAAATTGAGGTAATGACCGTAAATCCGCAACGCTGACGGCGCACTGAACCAGTTTTTTTCTTGTAACTCTTTGCTCAATTCTTCGTCGCGTAATTCGAGGATGTCGTCGAGGAACGAACAGGCTAGAATGTCCAAAATTCGAACTCGAGCAGCGCGAACTCCATCGAGGAAGAAAAGAAATTTTCGAACAGCAGTACAAACGTAGAAACTATGAAACGATTTTTCCAATCCTTCAAGCTGCGGTAGAGTTGGAACTAATTCAGTTATGTAGTTCTCTAAGTCAACTTCAGTTAAGTAACCTTGCCCCGTTGAGTCGTACAGTGATAATCCTATACGGGTTTGTTGCCACCAAACTTTACGCATGACGTAGTTAAATAGAGACATGATAGAAACACGACCTTGGGGGTCGCCTTGTTGTAATTTCGCAAAAATTGTGCTAGTAAAGTAGGGCTTAACTTTGGGTCCTATCATTGACGAAATTTTTAGGAAATCTGAGTACGTTAGAAGTTGTTCGTCTGGGTAGCTCTGATGTTGGTCGAGTAGGCCCCAGAGTTCTTTTAGTTCGTTGTTGTCCAGAAGTTCGAGGCTCTTTCTTTTGAGTAGGTTGGAACGGCTGTCCTCACGCAGTTTTTGGCGCATGGGCTCGTCTTCTTTCGGGAGCTTGTTGTAAAAGCGGGGAATCCCTTCCTTTTCTGTTGGCTTTCGGCCCCATTCAGTCATGCACTTCTGGAATTCTTCGTCCTCAAGCTTTCGCAACTCCTCAAGGGATATTAACCTGTCTACATTAGTAGGAATCACAAAGAGTTATTAAAATTGAGCCTAAATAGAAATTTTATATTTGAATATTTCAAAAACAAGTGGAAAATTGAGATAATCGCATAATTTGATGTGTAAAAAGAAAGATCAACGATTACCAAGTTCAGAGAAATAAGCCCTAAAAAAATTGACCAGTCGTAACTCTGTTGAGTTTCTAGATCGTTTACCCAGGGCAGCCCTAAACAGATAGGTATGATTGTATAATACAAGACCACCCTAAGATCATATTCTTGTGATCTACTATACTCTGGTACGGAAATCTAAAAATGACTCATTAATGTATGTTCACAATCTCTAAGAAGCTCTAGCATCTTTAACACGCGACAGCTGTCGAGTTACATGCACAACCAATTTGCCGCATCATACACAACATCCTTACTATTTAGCGTTCGCCCGCAACGCTCCAAATGATGTTGATGAGTCACTTTTTAAATTTCAGCACCAGAGTATAATAAAGTTTCACTTTTGGCATGTAACAGGTAACAGTTGTTTACGGGTAACTAGGTAAAAATTGTTTGCTTATATCATAGTTGCCAGTGCCGTAATTATGACTTTACAACTAGCTAACCTACTGCTACTACTTTACAGCCCACTTGCCTACTTTACAGCCCACCGCTCGCAAAGTAGACAAAGAATCCGTTTACGTTACCTCAGAGATAGGTAAACATGGTAACTTGATTTCTCACACACACCATCTAATTTAGACGTCCTACTATTAAAACTTAATTTTCTTTGGATTAATTAGGAACAAAGAATGTTTAGTATTTTGATCCAGTTGCGCGTTCCTCGAATCGAAAGAAAATTACAGCTTTGGGCGATTAGGGTGGCCGTTCGAAAAATTCGTTACGAGTCAATTTTGCGAAGACTTTGTTCATACAAATTGGCTGTGATAAAGAAAATACAAAAATACAGCAAGAAAGAAAAAATATGGAAAAAATACTTGAGATAATTTGCTTCAATATTATTTTTACTGTCAAATTAAGAAATTCTTCAATGACTTTATTTCGGACCAATCTCAATAACGAGTCCATTAAAATCAAAAATATTTTGAATATACATTACATGATTGTCTAGTTCTTAAGCTAGTTTTTGGGTTTAAAAAAAATTGAGGAAAATAGGGCGTAAAGAATGTAACAAGAAAATTTGGTCATTTTTAGGAATTGTTTATGCAGTAACCGTAAAGAGAACGTTGAAGCAAGCTATCGGAAGCACTTTTCCCATCTTTTCTCTTTCTTGTAGTAGGTATATTTACATTTTCTTCATCACATCCAAGAGAGCCAATTTGTCTTCCGGGGCTGTAAACTTTTAGTTTCGATCCCTTGATACGTAATAGTTACATACTTTACTCTCTACGTCAAAAATAAGTTTGCATCCGCGGACAAAGTTAAGGGCCCGACCCGTCGCCCCACAGCCAGCCCAGCGTAGGACCCTTATTCATCCAAGAGTAAAATTTAGTTTCGGTCAAAGATAAAAATGCACTGAGAACTTGGGAAAGGACAGGAGGCGCAAATAGGCTACTACTTCTATCTGATCATTAAGTGTAACGAGGAATTGAAGACCCCCTTGCCTCTTGAGCATTTATAATGTCTTTCATAAGTTTTTCCATTTACACTTGATAATAAGCGGAACAAGCATCCCCGTGCATTTTTAGGTTCTCCGACAGTACTACGTTTTACGCACAACTGCATCAAAATACGTTGTCAATTCTAAATTAGTTCAAACAAATTGATGTTTTAATAATACTTTAAAATTAGGTGGCGTGCCGTAGTAATCAAACGTTGTTTATATGTAAATATCCATCTTCTAGGTAAAATAAGCGAGCTTTTCGGCTACTTTACGGTTCGGCGGGCGGTAAAGTAGGTTCGCCACTTCTAAAGGTATGGTTACAACATGGTAACTAATTTGCAATTAAACAAGAATTATTATTTAATTGCGTGTAAACATTTTCTTAAAAAGATGACACGCTAAAATTAGACTGCGGGTGGTAGAAACCAAGCATTAATTGATATCCATGCAAATATTCATTTTAAATCAAAGTAGTAAAAGCGAGCTTTTTGTTTTATAGCCCGGGGCTGTAAAATACACAAAACGCCCGCTATTTGTAAAATTATCTAAGGTGTATACAAATCATTTTCATCTAATTGTAGGTAATAGTAGATTACACACCGAGGTGGAAAATGTTTGATTTCTGTCGAGAGCTAAGATAGCTTACCGAGGCTCGTAAGGCCGAGGTGAGCTAATGCTCGAGACAAAAATGAAATTTCCACCGAGGTTTGTATACTATTTTATTCGCAATCATTCATTTTTGGCAAATAAACCAAATTTAATTTGTAAAATTTTACTCTGCGCCATCTACCGAGCGATTTTCGTACTCACAGCAGGTCAGGAATGGGCCCATTCCTAACCTAGGAAGGGAAAGTAAGGTCAGGAATGGATTGTCAGGAATGATTAACTTCCCCACTTCTTACAAGGTTAGGAATGGACATATTACCTATATGATTGCAAATAAAAATAATTTCTGGTCATTGTTTACTTTACCTACTTCTGGATTTTCAAAAAACCAATTGCAGCAAAGCGTTCCTTAACATTTATACAGGGTGGGGCAATAGTGCGTCCGACTTCGATAGCTCGAGTTTTATGATTGGTAGAAATTTGATTTAAGAACACAAATAAACCAGAAAAAAAATCTATAACCGGAAATTATTTTTGAACATACAGGGTGAACCAAGACGATTATACAAGGGCAAGTGACATTTTTTTTAATGGAATGTTGTGTGTAAAAGAAGATTTTTTGGAGCCTTTTCCTAAACTCTTTTCAATCCAAAATTATTACTGACTATTTTCAAACCACTTGGATGTATTAATGTTTTTTTGTTCAAATAATGGTATTTGCAGATGCATGTTAAAACAATTACTTCAGTCACAATTACGAGTTTTAAGAAAAAATTATGTAAGTATGTACTTACTAGTTAAGAAACATCTGTGGGTTTGAATCGTTCTTACTTTTGAAAAATTATACAGGATGGCTAAACTTAATCTTTTAATTTAGAACTTTTTGAATTTAATTTTCTCAATTTTTTCAAATAGATGTCATTTGTGTCAATTTTGAAACATTTGAAGTTTGTGTTCTTAAATCAAATTTCTAGCCATCATACACCTCGAGCTACGCACTACATATTGTCCCATCCTGTATAGGAATTACAAAAATCAATATATTTTATCTTCAAACGTCACAAAAGTGACAGTTTCTGTGACTCAAATGACAAGGTAAAAATAGCATTTTTTGTGCCTAGGCGTTTCTTTCTTTTTTTTATGAGCCTAGGCAGACAAAATAAACAACAACAATTTTGGTCATTGTTTACTTTACCCACTCTTCGATTTTCAAAAAACTAATTACACCAACGCATTCGTCACCATGTATACATTACGAAAATCAATATCTTTTCTTGTGCAAACTACTTTTATTTTTACTCATTTTTCTTGCCCTAGCACATCTTTTTTTTCCCCTATAAATTTTGCATAAAATTATTTATCATTTGCACAACATTTCATTGCTCAAAATGGCATTCTAATGATGTTTTACGATGGTTTACAAAAAAAACAGCACAAAAAGCGAAGAGTGGAAATTGTAAACAATTACCATAATTTTCAACAATGTAAACGTTTAATTTTTTTCCTTGTTTGAATTTTGTTTTTTGCATCGTCATGGAAGCAGTAGGTACTGCCAAGATATTGTGATCAGTTAAAATTTTAATTTTTAAAAACTTTTCAATATTAAAAATGTTATAAATTAAGGCGTTTGAAGATAAACTAGTATATGTCATTCGGCGCAAAATTGTCTTTGTGTGCTTCAGTTGACATGTCTGCCTCACTAGCGTTCGGCAGACAACAGTCAGCACAACACAAAGTTCCACTTTTACGCCTAATAACATAATCCACTATTTTGAGCAAACCACTTCTATTTTTTTTCTTATTTTCCTTGCCTTAGCACATCTACATCTATAAATTTTTGAATAAAATTATTTATCATTTGAACAACATTTTATTGCTTAAAAATGGCATTAATGCCATGATGTTTCACGATATTTTCAAAAAAAAAACCACCGCAAAATACGAGAAGTGGGCATTGTAACCAATTACCTAATTTCTTTACATTCAAGTTTGAAAGGTAAAAAGTCAATATTTCTTTTGTCAACTTTACCGCCCGCCGCGTCTTTTGTGAGTTTTACGTTTACGACCCGCTAGTTGTAAAGTAAACAAATTTGAGGTTAGGAATTGAAATTCGGGTTGAAAGTGTTGGAACCTTGACGTTTTATAAGAATTCAAAGTCGAAGTCTGCTTTTGCGAAATTAATGCAAATAGGTCGTACTTTATTTATGATCATCTCAACTTCAGACACTGTTATAAACGATTTACTAAACAATTTAAGGAATGTTAATTGACAGATATCAGTGTCAATTGCCGGAAAAAGTTTCAAATGTCAAAGCCAACTACTGGTTCACTGCGATCGCAGCAAAACTCACCTTTGTTATTTTCAACAGCGTTTTGCAGTAACTTCTTCAGATCCATTTCGCATTACCACAAATATTTCGATTTAGCCGCTGTTGACTGTTGCGTTGCCAAGAAATAAACGTGTAAAATAGAAGGTAAAAGAAAATATGTGAAATGTGGCTAAAGTTCCAACCAATTACGTTACGCTACGAAGTAAATTTAATCTATAATATTCACAAAGACACCCGAAACACAAGCCAGTCAACTTTATTAATCGAAATTGGTTGTGCATAACCCGAAAAGCGCGTCAATGTATTATGCTTTCTGATAAATTCCTCTGTAATTCAGTCGGTATTTGAGACACCGATCCGCATTCCATTCCATTCGTCGACTATGTTCAGAAATCGAAGAGTACCGTATTCTATCCTATTCTCTTTATTGACAAGGACGAAGATAGCGCTATTGTCAACGATGGCCTCATGTTTCAGAACGCAGTCCACGAATCCATTTGGGTCCTTTTAAATAAATAGTCAAATGGTCGAGTTGTCGCGAGTGCATGCCCTAATCGAGTGTTTCTTCCCTATCCAGAACTCACCCATTCCCGGAAAACAATGAAAAGTCGCATCGCAACCATCCGGAAGCTCCTGGCAGGTGTCAAATTGTGGTTGCAAGAATGAAAGGAGGTTAGGAATGCGGGCAATCGCCCAAACAAATCCAGCGGGACAAGTTAGTATTCGGATTTATTCCTGCGAAAAGGGCTAATTTCTCGTTTTCAGCATGCGATGATCCAGTTGGAGTCATGGCAGAATTCTTGCCATTATGCGATCTGTTGTTCAACGTCGTCTCCTTAGCTGCATATTTCTGCGATTTGGTTTTCGACATCTTAATGGTGTACGCTCTATACGAGCGAGGGATGAAATTGTTGTTCGCACAGTGTTTAGGAGCGATTATTGTAACGACTGTTGTTACACAAGTTTTGTCGTTGCATTGGCATTTATCGCGAAAACCAACTGGATGGTCGAATGGATTGGTTGTGGTTTTGCACTTGTTGCAATTGGGGGTGCTTTGGCGCTATGCCCGACTTTTGGTACCTGTTCACTTGTCTAGTGTTAAGCGCGAAGTTAGGGATTTATGTATATTAAGATTAGTACACGGGTTTTTGCAAGCGGCTCCAATGCTGCTGTTGCAGTTGAGTTTGTTACCAGGAACTGCCAAAGGGCCGCCGATGAACCTAGTGACTGTTTCTGCGGCCCTTTCGCTATTTTCTGTTTGTTGGTCGTTAGCCTCGTTTAGCAAACATGTACAAAGTGTTGATAGACTTGTTTTGACCTGGCTAGGAGTCGTTTCGCAATTGTTATGGCGAGCAGGAACAGTCACTGCTCGAGCCTTAGCACTATCAGCTTACGCTGCCAGCTACCACTCCTGGATATTTTTAGTCCTGGCCCTGCATTGGGCTTGTATGTTCCTTTGGTTGCTATCGCCTCGCAGCCCCTTTCACGGCCAACGCGGCAGCAAACTTGGCGTTTGCGCTTTAATGGCAGCCATCTACATCTTAGCCTACGTCAATCTACACGAGAGGCCCCACGGCCGGACCATGACAATATTTTACGTAGTTATGTTACTGGAAAATTCGTTACTAGTAGGCGCCTGGGTCACTGCCGTATGGCAAATCCGTCCAACCCATTGGGAACTACTCCCCATTTTAACTACAGTCCTCTTCATTACCGGCATTATGTTCATGCTCCTTTACTACAAATTTTTCCACGTAAAAAGACTCCTCGAAAAACCATCTGCACCGCCCGGAGTTTTCAATTGTCGCTTCACCAGCCCCTCGGCAGCAGCATTGTACCGCAAAAAGAAGAAACCGACCAGTTTCGTGCCACCTCCTGGTTTAAACACAGTCGCCGTACCGTTTTGGCGGCGCCCCCTACCGTCGTCGAGCGAAAACGAAGGCAGCAGTGTCGGTTCTCGGGTTAACATCCACCAAAAACTTCAAGAAAAAAAACAAAAACAACTCGCAGAATTGAAAATTATCGAAGAAGAAATCAAACAAGGCAAACTGGTAGGACCGGAAGGTGCCGACTTGGACGACCGACAACCGATTCCAAGAGCGAAACGTCACGTCGAACCCCATCTTCTCAGTTTAGCTTCGCTTAATAATTTGGCTAGTTACGGGGTGAATTTGAATAGGCGACCGCCACCGCGGGCTCCGCGCAGTCGCACCCCCGAATTGTTGTTGGCGCCCCGATATTTGTATTGTGACTGCATAGTACCGCCGGAACCGGAACCGGTGGAGTTGCCGGGTCCTCATGCTGCTTCGGATTTGGAGAGTCAAGTTTCTTTGCCTCGCTCCTACACTTTGCCTAGGGAATTCAAGTATTATAGGAGACAGAGAGCTGGGAGGCATATTCAGACCGTGGCCTCCACTAATAGTAGTGATGGTGATGTTGATTCGGCTGACGATGAGTCGGATTGCAAGCCACAAGCTGCTGTGGTCGTTAGGCATTTGAGGCGGCCGTTCAGGCATGAGACCAAGCTGTGATCTTGGACCTCGAATTTTGTATATTGTATTTAATTCGAATGTTTGTAAGAGTTTACAAGGATTTTCATATTCATTTTAAAATTATTTATAGGCTTTTGTATTAAATTATATTTTTATACTGTAATATTTATTGCTGTACATCTTTATACGATATTTTTGTAATACAATTTTTTTTATATACCCCGAGTTTCTAAAGAACCCTCGTAAGACTTGTGTAAGTATACAGGGTTAGTTAAAAGCATGAAACCAAGCCTCTCCTGCTTAAACTATTATCTTTAACATCTTAACTGATTAGCTATTGATAAATGATTAGTGATTAATTTACCCAAAATATCGATAATGATTTTGTTGATCCGTTGCTATGGGTTCTGTGTTAAATCTCCACATTATGCTAGAGTATGTTAACGTTTATGCAACCGGGCATAAGACTTTGAGAATAAACAAAAACTGTTAGTCAAATGACTAATTTGATGGCATATTACAGCAAATTTTTTGGTCATTTTTGCTTGCGGCAACTTTTTTCTTAATGGTAACATACTTAGACGAATATCTATTTAGGGCGACAAATGTGAAATATCTTTTTTCTACATCAAGGTGTTTATTTTTAAATGAAATTCGCGTTGTAGCTAAGCTGCTAAGCAAAGATGACATTTTGCTTCTAAGCTCCTCCCATTCCGAGTTACCTTGAGCAGGAGTACAATACACAATCAACAACACCATTGAATTGTGACCGGTAAGGTTGATTGTGCTGTGCCTCCTTTTTCAGGTAACTCGAGGTGGGCGAAGCTTAAGAAGAAAGTGTCACATTTACTTAGCCACAAAGATAGTTTTTGTTAGTTTTTTTAAAATATGTGACTTGATGTTGAAAAAAAGGATATTTTACATTTGCGTGCTTAATAATTGTCCATGTCGGGTTAAATAAAAATATTAGTACATTGCTATAATATAATTATAATATACAGCGTGGGGCAATAGTGCACTCGACTCCGATAGTCCCAGTTCTGTGATAGCTAGAAATTTGATTTAAGAACACAAATAAACTAGAAAAAAAATCTATAGCCGGAAATTAATTTAGAACATATAGGGTGAACTAAGACGATTATTTTTAAACGAAATGTTGTGTGTAAAAGAAGAATTTTGGAGCCTTTTTTAGACTCTTTTCACTCCAATATTATTACTGATATCCAAACCACTTGGATGTAATGATTTTTTTTGCTTAAATAATGGCATCACAACAGTCACAATTACTAGGTTTAAGAAAAAATTATGTAAGTACTGGTTAGAAAACATCTGTGAAAAGTCTTTGAATCGTTTTTACTTTTGAAAAATTGTACAGGGTGGCTAAATTTAATTTTTCAATTTAGGACTTTTGGAATTTAATTTGCTTGGTTTTTTCAAATAGAACACCCTGTATATTTTTTAACGATATGATGTAGAAACTAGAAATGAACAGTTTTTGTATGTATAGAGGTGTATACCCCTATGGCTATTTGTAACCATTTTTGGATTTATCGACCAATACAAACATAATTACAAAATTCAAAAATAATCCTAAAAAATTAGATCGCTTATTAAATAACCTAACAGATAAAATTTCGACATGTTGCTCATTTTGATTGACACACATCTCCATCCATCTTTAAACTTTTCTTAAAATTGCCGGTGTAATATTTTTAAAACCAGTTATTAGCCTTTTCTTCATATTCGGGATTGTGGTTGGCGTTTCTCCATAAACAATTTCTTTTACGTATCCCCATAACAAGGAATCCATTTTTGTAAGATAAGTAATAATATTGGAGTGAAAAGAGTCTAGGAAAAGGCTCCAAAAAATCTTCTTTTACACACAACATTCCATTTAAAAAAATGTTACTTGCCCCTATATAATCGTCTTGGCTCAACCTGTATGTTCAAAAATAATTTCCGGCTATAGATTTTTACCTTTCGTATTATGTGTCGCCACAACACTCCCCCTCTAAAGGCGTCGTTCATTTGAATACACAGGTATTCAAAAGAACGACGTCTTTAAGGAATAATCCTACAAATGATTATTACCCGACAGAAGCTATATTTACGGATTACTTATTATAACGAAATTTGTTATAAGATACCGGGTGTTTCAACGAAAACCGCCGGTGCCAAATTGCGTATTTCTAATGGAGTTAAAAATTTGAAATTTGGCAGAAATAAACTATAATTCATGCACTACAAGATGACATTATCGTTTTTTGCTTTTTTTAAACGGTGTGAGTTTTTACTTTCGATCGCGATTTCATATCGAAATATTCACTTCATCTCTTTGATTTTCTTCAAGCTCATGATCACGACCTCCAAGATTGATAACGAGCAATTGAAATATTTTTATATGAAACCGTTATTGAATTACATGGATTTTTAAATTTCAGTCCTCGGGTAATTTTTTATTGACAGATGACAGTTTTGTGGCGCCAGTTTTGCGGATAACCGCATTAGGTTTTATGATGGTCTCTGCACTGCAAAGATCTTTGAGTAGGTAGCGCTTTTAAGTCACAAGTAACCGAAGCGTTTAGGCGGTCTTTGTCACCAAATTTGACTGCTTCAATAAAGCAATCGTGTCATAAATTCGTCAAAATCCCGTGAACTTCTTAAAAACACAATTAGATATACTTCAACTACAAATTTTAAATTTTTAACAACAGGAACGTATACCTGGCGGTATTACGAACATAATAATAATAAAAAAAATTATTGAAAATTTCTGAAAAAGCACATTATAGCGTCCCGACGGCGCATGGAATTAATTATGGACCAACCAACGACGCCACATTGTAGCGCATTCATTAAAGTTTATTTCTGCCAAATTTCAAATTTTTAACTTCATTAGAAATACGCAATTTGACACCTGCGGTTCTCGTTGAAACACCCGGTATAATAAGCAAAGAAAAAAACTAATTAATTTGAGTTGGACCTAAACTTAGATTTAAAACTTAACAAATAAAAAGTAAAATACAGCGGTTGTTTCAGCCATTACCCTTGTTAAACTGACTTTAAAGTATGGCACTTCATGATGGAATATATCTCATTGATCTGAAACACTAAAATTCTGCAATATCACGAATAAGGGCGATTTTTTGAGTAAAATAGTCCTATAAACATTTAGACAAAAACGAGAAATCTTGAGGGGTGTCATAGCTTCCTGTTCAAGAGGATGCAACTCTTTACTACTTCTCACATTCATCCCTACGCTGTATCCCAGATGTTTGGTCCAACATGGGTTGTTTGACATTAGAATGTGACCGTCACTTCAAATGTAGGCACAACCGGTCATATTCTAATGGCAAACAACAAACAACCCATGTTAGACCAGGCAGGCGGGGTTGACGGAGGACCAATTGCAACTAAATTTGAATTTGCCGCCTACCACAATCTATATTTCTGACATCTACCGGTTGAGGTGATGAGGTCGCTCTCTTCGTCTTTTACTTTTATGTGCCAAGCTGTTCACATGTCTCTTGAAAGTGCAGTTTTGAGGTTATACATTAGAAAACATTCCAGAAATTAGTGCATTGTGCAAGATGGCATCAACTATGAATGTTAACGTCGACACAAACAGTTTCTTGCCCAAGGGGGGCCAAAAACGGGGATTGGATTCTTCGGGGGATACCCCAATGGAAGTGGTCACTAACAAGGGTATCGAAAGCAGAAGTAAGAACGAATCGGACGCCAAACGGCGAAAACCAGACAATAAAGAGGTTCGAAAAGTGCCAGTTCCTGCGCACAGATACACCCCTCTTAAAGAAAATTGGCTAAAAATTTTCACCCCAATTGTCGAACACTTGCAGCTGCAGCTCAAGTTCAATTTAAAAACACGCAACGTTGAAATCAGGACTACTGACGAAACTAAAGACATTGGGAATTTGCAGAAAGCAGCCGATTTCGTTAAGGTATAAATTGTTGAGTAATTATAATTAATTCTTTCAAATTTCATATTTTTTCAGGCTTTTGTTTATGGATTTGATGTTGAAGATGCGCTGGCCTTGTTGAGGCTTGATGATTTGTTTGTGGAAACTTTCGAGATTAAAGATGTGAAAACTTTGCAAGGCGATCACCAGTCAAGAGCTATTGGCCGATTAGCCGGAAAAGGGGGCAAGACAAAATTCAGTATCGAAAATGCCACGAAAACCAGAATTGTGTTAGCAGACACTAGAATCCATCTCTTGGGTAGTTACCAGAACATACAATTAGCAAGGAAAGCCATCTGCAATCTGATTATTGGGGCACCTCCCTCAAAAGTTTATGGGCAGTTGAAGGATGTTGCGTCAAAAATCTCATCAAGAATGTAAATAATGTAATAAAATAGTAAATAAAGTTATTTCTTAAAGAATTTTAAATAAGATAATGATAGTAAAATAGCAACTTCAATGATGATTATTAAGATTAAAATTAACTTGTTGTAAACGGCATTTCTTCCCATTCGCTTCAGGACGGATTTTGCACTGTTCAGTTGTTCATCTGCATTTTCAAGCCGGTTTTTCGTTCTTAGAAGAGATTCTCTCTGCTCGTTCAATTCGGAAATAACCTCAGTACCAATTTCTTCTGTTTCTATGGCAATTTGGTTGGATCTAGCAATGCTGTCTCCCGTCCTTTCTAGTACGGCTCGACCTTCCAGTACAACTTGACGATTGTGGGCATCCCAGTCGAAGTTCCGTTCTTCATTAAACATGATTACCTAAAATATAGTTTCATATTAAGGTTAAAGTTATTGATTTTTATTCATTTACTTCTCAACTTGCGTTAATTAATTAAAATATCCAAAACTTTATTTACATATTTTTATTTGACAACTGTTCCACATGACGCATCTGACGTTGACGTGCACGTGACGTTCGGGAGCATGCGCACTATATGTTAAGTTGAAAGCAACCAGAGGTCCCACAGCTCAAGGTTGGCACACCTGATTTACCTCAATTTCAGAAAAACTATACAATTATAGAATGAATACTCTAAAACTCTTGGTAATTTAATTAGCGTAAACTTCTATGGTAGCACAAATTGAAAACCACTAAATTTACGAAAAAGTATAAAAAAGTAAACTAAAACAAATAACACCTTAAACTAATAAACTTTTTACAAATAAGTTATCTAGGTAAAATAATAAATATGTTTAGCGTTGAGTAATGCACATTTAAGATTTATGCCTCAAATACACAATCTATTGAATTTCCTGCTTTCAAATTAATGTTATGTTTAGTAACTTTTGGTTCTCACTCATTTTGAATTTGTCTAAATTTACGTTGGCAGCCCTAGTTTTCAAAACAATTAACATAACCTTAATTGTTTCAATGTTCGTTAATTGACAATATCGCGTTGTTAACCGTTTGCAACAGACAAAATGTGATTTATTTATTCAATTTCCGAAACATTTCCTGGGAAAATGGCCAAAACGGCCGGTTTTGGGCCGTAAATGTGCCTCGACTGTCCCTGTTGTTGCAGAAGGTCCGCTCGAGTTCTGGCTGCGAAAATGGCAAGACCGGACACGTTGTGCAACCAATCACTCTTAGAAGCTGGCGAACGGCCTTTGGAGAGACCATTAGGTGAACCCGGCGACGTAAAAACCCAATTTGTCACTCGCGAAGGTACCTATCGCCTGATGACGTTGAGCGAGTACTCCAGACCCAACCGAGTAGGCTACCAAACCCAGGGACAAACCCCCCCGCAAGTGCGAGTTTCATTAGCCACTCTGCCCGACCAAGGCGAAAGGATTTGCTTCAACCACGGCCGGGAATTGTACGTTTACGTGTATAAAGGAATCAAGAAAGCGGCGGATTTGAGTAAGCCATTGGAGAAGAAAGTTTATAAAGGAACCAACCCGACTTGTCACGATTTTAACATAGCCTCAGCGACCAACGAGAGTGTTAGTCTCTTAATCGGCTTCAGCACAGGACAAATACAGCTAATCGACCCAATCAAGAAGGAACTAAACAAATTGTTTAATGAAGAAAGACTAATTGACAAAACCAGAGTTACGTGCTTGAAATGGGTGCCGGGAAGCCGGTCGCTGTTTCTTGCCGCCCACGGGTCAGGCCAACTATATGTTTATAATGAAGAACTACCTTGCGGTTCTGCAGCGCCTCACTACCAACCGTTTAAAGCAGGCGAAGGCTTTAGTGTTAGTACTTGCAAAACCAAATCGACCCGAAACCCTTTATTTCGGTGGTTATTGGGTACCGGTTCCGCTATTAACGACCTAGCTTTCAGCCCTGACGGGTCTCAATTGGCTATAGTGTCGCAAGACGGCCTGTTACGCGTTTTTCAATATGACAGCATGGAACTTTTGGGTACTGCACGTTCATACTTTGGGGGTCTACTTTGTGTTTCTTGGTCCGGTGATGGGAGATTGATAGCGGTCGGGGGTGAAGATGATTTAGTTACTGTTTATTCCATGGAACAAAAACGGGTAGTGGCACGTGCTCAGGGTCATAGATCATGGGTGGCTGCGGTTAGTTTCGACTGTTTCCTTGAAGCCGAGGCTTGTTATCGAATCGGGTCGGTGAGTCACGATACTCAGTTGTGTTTGTGGGAGTTGCCCGAAGAGGCTTTGACGCCGCCGAGACCGAGGGCGAAGCGAAGATCTGATCCATTGCAGTTGGTTGGGACGGCAGCGTGTCCCCGATTGGATGAATGTCCGGTGTTGGAACCGCTGGTTTGCAAGAAAATTGCTCATGAACGATTGACTGCCTTGGTGTTTCGACCTGATTGTTTTGTTACTGCGTGCCAAGATGGTTACGTGTATACGTGGGCCAGACCCCCTTCCTGAATTTAGCTTACTTTTTTATCTAGACTTTCTATTGGACTTTTATACAAAATAGGGAATTACTTGTTGTATATATTTGTTACTATAATATCGATGGATGTAATAAGTACCTACCTAATTCGTGATTTACATTACTATGTATATTTGGTGTGATTTTCGTAAAAATGTGAATATACCATATCTTTTCGATTTGATTTATTTTAGGGACTAACAAGCCGTTTTCCAAACTTTTGAAAACCCACAAAAAAAAAACGTTCTCTCTGCTTTAGGGCCAGGCAGGTGCGATTTTGTCCATTTTTGCTCTATTTCAAATAACGATAGCGAACTCAAGAATCTTTGCACTACACAAATTTTTCAAAATCCATTTAAATATCTAATTAAACTATTTAAGAAATTTATAAAAAAATACTTTTGCTCACTTCAAAAACCATAAGGTTATCACCAAAAATTAATTAATTTCTTCATTATTTTGCAACAAAAACAGTATTGCAACCATTAATTGAGAATGGACTTTTTTTAATTTTAAGAATTAAGTTAACCCATTTAGAAATAGGCTTTAAAGGTAAATATTCAATTACGGAAGTAAAAATACAGTCATTTAAATTTGGTGATAAATCAAAGATCGTTATACAGGGTGATTCACGTAGCCCGTCCATTAGAAGTTTTTTAACTTCCAGTTGGATTAGAAATTTGAAACTTGGAAGGCAGTCATTATCAGTCATGCTCATTCTATCTAAAATATTTTGAGCTCTCTAGCTATACAGGGTGTGCGAAAAGTCGGTATCAACTTTCTTATTTTAAATGTAAACGTACCATTTTGTCTACATGGTCTAATTGGTCTTCCAACTGTGAGTTTTTATAGCAGTTGTTATGTGAACTTATTTGACAATTTTTGACATTATGTTAATTTATGTGAAAAAAAAGGTCGATGTGGTAGCTTACGAAAAAATTCGTATCTGGCAGACGGTTTTGAATTTATGAAAACCAATTTGTAAAGTACTTAGTTAGAAGTCCAGACTAACTTCTGACATTTTAATGGTGGTTCCATTTTGTACCTTATAGGCGCAAACAATTTTCAAATATTGCAACCAAAAATGGTTAAAAAGTCATTTTTTTCAAATAGCACCTACAGATTTTTTTTTACATCATTCGATAGAAAATTGTATTTTGGGATGAGTCACTTAAGCATACCCTATACCTAACTTCATCCCCTATCAAATTAAAAATTAAAATCCAGAAATTCCATCAATCCTGCCAAGAGATTTTTTTAGTTTTTCAAGTATGCCATGGAAACAGAAGACAATTGCAACATTTTAATTATGAAATGAATATGTTACTAATTTTATAAAAAAAACAACAACAAAAACTACCAAGAACCATCTTAACAAAATTCTAATGTAAATGTCCAATGTGAGCACCATTTTGATTACTACATACATTCTATTAATCCATTTTCAACAGATTGTGTACCTTTTTTAATTTCGTTGGGACCAAGACTGTCGAATGCTCTTATTATCTCCAGATCTTACCTCATTAGACTTTTATGTTTGGGGTCGAATAAAAGATTTAGTTTATACTTCACCACTTTGCAACATGAAGGAATGAAGCGGGAGAATAATAAGAGCATTTGACAGTCTTGACACCAACGAAATAAGAAGAGCTACACAATGATATAAAATGATAGAATGTAGTAATCAAAATGATGCTCACATTGAACATATACATTAGAATTTTGTTAAGATGGTTCTTGATAATTTTTGTTGTTGTTGTTTTATAAAATTAGTAAGATATTCATTTCATAATTAAATTGTTGCAATTGTCTTTTGTTTCCATGGCATACTTGAAAAACCAAAAAATCTTGTGCAAAATTGATGAAATCTCTAGATTTTAATTTGATAGGGGATGAAGTTAAGTATAGGGAATGCTTAAGTGACTCATCCCAAAATACAATTTACTATCGAGTGGTGTAAAAAAATCTGTAGGTGCCATTTGAAAAAAATGACTTCTTGACCATTTTTGGTTGCGATATTTGAAAATTGTCTGCACCCATATGGTACAAGATGGAACCACCGTTAAGACATCAGAAGTTAGTCTGGACTTTGAACTAAGTACTTTACAAATTAGCTTTCATAAATTCTGAACCGTCATTTTTTCGTAAGCTACCACATCGACCCTTTTTTTCACATAAATTAACATAATGTCAAAAATAGTCAAATAAGTTTACATAACAAATGTTATAAAAACTCAGAGTTGGAAGACCAATTAGACCATGTAGAAAAAATGGTACGTTTCCATTTAAAATAAGACAGTAGATACCGACTTTTCGCACACCCTGTATAGCTAGAGAGCTCAAAATATTTTAGATAGAATGAGCATGACTGATTATGACTGCCTTCCAAGTTTCAAATTTTTAATCCAACTGGAAGTTGAAAAACTTCTAATGGACGGGCTACGTGAATCACCCTGTATTAAGAGGAACGTCTCCGCTGTATTATTTGTAATTGTAGAACGTCAGTCAAATGCATTGACGTGATTGTTTGTATTAGCAGGGGCACGAAAATACAAATGTTTAATTTAACATTAAATAAATAGCCCAATTTGACTTCAGTTTGCTGTAAACCTCATCATACGCCATTGGAGATAAACAAAAACTTAATTATATGATTAAAAATATGCGTGTTTTTTTGGAAATTTAAAAATAAAAATACAAATTTGGTGCTTATTGTCGTTCTCTGTTCGACAGTCATAAAATGCGTTATACCCATCTGCCTCACTTTACGGCTGCTCGCAATGATGTAGTGCAATTACTCCGCAGAATACTAGAAATGATCTCGGGTCAAACATTATGAATATTGTCTTGAGTTATCATACTGGTGTGCAAAAACCAGGCCTTTATTAACACGTTTTATTCAGTATGAAGTAACAACGTGGAAACCATAACCTGGTGAATACGACACTGTATTAAGGAGGAGCGTACCACTGTGAACCAGCTGCGTACTCAATGCATGCGCTCGGCGTCATTCCATTATATTAACTGGGTTATTTACTTGCACTTGACTCATTCCATTTCTTTTTATGCAGTGATCTAAAAAGAAAGAACGAACCTCTGCACGTCAAAAAACGCATGTGATAGTATAGACGTTGCTCAAAGGGCCATGATTTAAAAACTAAATAATATAGAATTTTCCAGCATTCTACTACAATTCTAGATAACGCACCTTCAAGGTGGTGCGAACCTTTTGGGACAGCCTGTATACAACAATATGTAATGCAAAATTACCGCATCGGAATAAAAGCTACTGAAAAAAGGAACAAAACATGATTTAAAAATTTATTATTTGCTTTGTGCAAAAACTGTATAAAATACGCTAGTCCTCAATTCACTGATACTTAGAATCAGACAAAATGATGCTTATCAGCCTTACTTAACTCAATAAGAGCATCATAAAACAGTTCGGGGTTTGGAAAGCGCTCAACCCACGACTGGAGCATCCCTTCCACAGTCTCTTCATACACCTTCAACTTCACATTAGAGTTATCCACACTAGTGTTGGCCTGAGTAAATATCTTCCGGGGTTGTTTTTTATCTAAAACAATCGACCTCCAACTCAACCAAGGTTCAGTAACTTCAGAATATTTATTGAAGAGTTTTTGAGCCGCCTCTATGTCAGCCGTAGCTTTATAAACTTGCAACTTCAACAAGAACTGACTCATAGCGTTTCGACCTGCAGTTTTAATTGCTGAACGGTCTAAAGTTACCAACAAATCATTTTCGACGGGTTGGGAAACAGTAGCAACACCAGCTTCAATCAAAACTCGAGCAATAACAAATCGGGCCTGTAACAATCAACAATTATTTCCAAAACTAACAATTAAAAAAGTCAATAAATACTTGAGAATGGGCTTGAGTCCAGCCACGGCCCGGCTCCCAAGTTTCCAAAGCTCGTCCAACACCGTTCAAGATTAACGACAACCAATTGACGTAAAGTACATCTTCGGCTTGTTGACCTTCATGACCGAAAATTGTTAGAACCGGTGATTCTAAACTCAAGTAGAGACCTACAGCTTCGGCTCGGCACTCCTCGTAAGTAGAACTTAAAGGGCCGAAAATCGAATCGTAGGAGTCACCAGGTTCGTAACAAGACGTTGGTGGTTTGCCGGTTAACGGATCCAAAAGGGTGTCAGGGTAGTTGAGCGTTCCGTCGGCTTCACGACGCAACAGTTTGCCGGAACCGTGACCCAGCAGCTCGTGAAGGCCCACCTAATTACAAAGTGAAGAATTCTTAACAAACAGTCAAGCAAACCAAATAATTCCAATTTTTAAAAACTTCATCCACCACCAGTTATGTAATAGTTGTTATTTAGACACTACTACATGAAAATTGTTTGTTTAAGAATTAGTTACCAGCGCCATAATCACAATTGTACAGACAGGGGGCTGGGAGTTGGTTTATAGTGGGAAGAAACATCGTGCCTAATTTTTTGCTCGTCACTGTACCTCAGACCGAAAGCAAATTACACCCTTGAATAAAATTTATCCAGCGGGTGCAAAGTTTCACTTTCGGCACTCGAAACGTAAATAATTGTTTAGTAACATGTGGGTTTGAAGTGGCTACAGAATTGCCAATGTGCATGATACTTTGGGTATGAGAAAAGTCGCAGCCCTCATAAATGTTACTCTTAAGATATCGCAATTTCGTATTAAAATATTCACTTAATTTCTTTCATTTTCTTCAAAATCATGATCACGACCTCCAACTTGATAACAAGTAATTGGATCAAACCGCTATTAAATTACACGGATTTTTAAATTTCAGTTTCCAAGGGGTTTCCGCTTTATGGGTCGCTTACTGAGTACATTTGTGGCTACCCATCATTTATGTTTATGGT
Organism: Schizotus pectinicornis; assembly: GCA_951805265.1. NCBI lineage: Eukaryota > Metazoa > Arthropoda > Insecta > Coleoptera > Pyrochroidae > Schizotus > Schizotus pectinicornis. The sequence continues at coordinate 16,639,774 of OX638204.1, read as the reverse complement.
AGTCCGTTGCAAATGTTTAACATCAGGAACGTGTGTGGCGGTAGTACGAGCGTAATAATAATAAAAAAAAATGAAAATTTCTGATGAAAAAACTTTCTGGCATATGACATTAATTACAAGTCAGCCAATTACGTCATTAATTAAAGTTTATTTCTACAAAATTTCAAATTTGTAATTCTATTAGAAGTACGTTTTTAGGCGGCGCCGGTTCTCTTTGTAACACCCTGTACAGTCAGTTTCAAAAGTAATGTCCATCCCACACTTTTAAAATTTAAATTTCTTTTACAGAAGATGTACTAGCTAAAGCAGGAATGGGCAACCTACGGCCCGCGAGCCGTATGCGGCCCTCGACAGATATATTTATGAAAAATTTTTCAAAAATACATTACTACCGGCCCGCCGGCCTTTTGAAATAAATAAATAGTAAATAAAAAATAAAATTTACGTTTTAAATTTTATTAATAATTTTTTTTAAACCCCAAGAAATTCAAGAAAATAAATACGCGCCACTGTCGCTTTTTTTTATTACATACTTTGATTGGCCATAATTTATTGTTTCAATTCGTAAGATGTTTGATAGACATTAACATTGCAACTTTTAATATTTCTAAAAACCCGCGGGTATCCCTAAAAAAAGTTTCAACAATTTCTTAACGAACGATACCCCGACAATGGGGTACTTGCCTCATATCTGGGAAATATAATATTTAGAAAATGAAGGGGATTTCATTAGACCCGTATTTTTTTATTTGGTTCTAAGGTCAATATTACGCTCAAAATTAATTTTTTAATTTTTTGAGTGCGAGATTTGTAACGTAGTCGTTCCCTGCACAGCGTAATTCTAAAAAAAATCGTATGATGGCGCTTTACTCAGATTGTTTGCGTTTTATTTATAAATCAAATGCCAATCCGCTGAACACATGTCGCGCACTTAGGTAGCAGCGCAGAATAATAGCCAAAAACAAAAGTCCATTCAATATAGGTGTGAGTCTTGGATACTGGGGACCAATGCGACATCAAATACAAAAATTGCAAATATTTATGAAAATATGAAATAAAAAAATGGAAAAAAATATTAAAGCCTTTTGTAGTTATTTGCATACATCTAGATTCTAGAGAATAAAAAAAACAATATTTTTTTTAGGCAAGTACCCCATTATACCCATTGATCACGGTTACGAACGAGGTCGCCAAAACAATGAGTCACTCCTGATTTTCCGACGCAACCATGCAGTTATTGCATAGGCAAATCGGAAGCAGCTATAGGAACATCGAAAGTATTGAAGTATCAAAAATATATGTATCAATATATGTATATCGAGGTATCGAAAATATCGGTATCGATACATGTCGAAGTATCGAAAATATCGGTATCGATACATATCGAGGTATCAAAAATATTGGTATCGATATATTCGATAGTTCGATACTTCTGTGCTCTCAATATTGACGATCATATATATACTAAATTTTTTCGAAGATTTGTTGATTTTAGATCACACGAAACTAATTTCGAAATATTTAGAATCCCTTTAGTACTGATCACGGTACTGATGTAAATGGAGTTCCTATGGAATTTCAAATGAAACTAATTGAATTACAATCAAATGACGGCCTTAAAAGAAAATTTAACAAATGCAGTTTGTAAGAATTTTACATTAAGTATTTTTCAGCTGGAGAAACTAGTAATTTTTCCATTTTTATTTGTAAAATGATGGCATTATTCGGAAGCACGTATTGCTGTAAGCAATTTTCTTCTCAAATAAATTTTACTAAATCGAAAAATGGATCGAGACTCACCAATAATAATTTGGAAAATAATTAGTTTGGGAATTGCAGTTGCTTCCGAGTCACTCGCACCTAACTTTGCTATATTAATTAAAAACTGCCATCAGTCTCAAATATCACACTAACAACAGCACTAATAAAATATCGTAAAATATTGTTATGGATATAAGTAGGCATGAATTGTTTTGCCTTTTTATTTCAATTTATTATATTCTTTCTTTATTTTCCTTTTTTTTTGTGTTTTATTTTGTTCCCATCCACATACATCTTATTATAATTATATCATTATTAACAGAAAGAGTTAATTTTATTTTTTATTATTTTACTTTTTCTATATAAAAATTTAAAAATAAAGTAGAAATACAATACATATTTAATAAAAATATATGTATTCACAAGACCTAATTTTTGAAGATTCAATAATTGCATCTAAAATTCGTGACCTTCATTTTAAGACCATTTGATCTTGAAAAATCAAAAAAATTTGCCTGCGGAGCATTTTAGGGATGAATCAGGGTCAGTTGGCCAGCACAGCTTTTAGAAATTTTGGATCTTGCCCTCACTTAAAAAAGGTTGCCCATGCCTGAGCTAAAGGAAACCTGTTCCATTATTTCATATGCATAGCATAAATATAAATTTTAATGTCTGTGTTTGTTCTATGTGAGTTTGAAGTTTAACAGATAGGCATTACTTTTGAACTCGGCTGTACATGTAATAATAAACTAGTAAAGAAATTTTTTTTTGGCTTCTACCCCGCCTACCTGTAGTTCAAATGAGGCCACTCTCCACTTCTGGATCAGTTCGGCGTCGGCTTCGCTCAAAAACGGCACCACAGTCATTTGGTAACTGGCCGGAATAACGTTTCCCAACGAAACATTCTTGAATCCTTCAGTCTGCCTTATGTCATCATCTGCAACAATTTGAAAACTACCGAATCGACCAGTCTTAATTCATACGAACAATTGGGAATGTTGATGCCAGCCGGAATACCTCCTGAAGCAAAAGTCAAGACATCAAGCGAAGTAAAATCGGGTCTCAAGAATCGATCTTTTTCGAATCCGTTTGACCAAGGCAACAACGGCAGGAACTGTTCAGCTTGTTCGACTAAAACCGTAAATTTCGTCGACATTGACCTATTAACAACAGCGACGAATCCCTCAAATTCACCACGAACTCCAGCGGGGTCCCGGTAAGTTTCAATAAAACCAATGTAACTCTCCACGGCAGGGCCCTTGTCTTGGATCCAATAACGAGAACCGTTCTTGTGGTCATCAAGAGAACCTGTAGTGAAAGATTTAGCGTATGACATCAACATTTTCGATTGGGTAGGGTTAGCGGCGTGTTGTGCCGCAGTTTCTAGATTGCGAGCCACTTTGCCTATGATTGAAGAATAGTCGCCTTTCGTCAGTCGATAAGTCACCGTTTCCTGTGTTTCTGACATGATTTCACCCTTTTCTTCAGACGCTAGACGAATTTCATAATCAATCTGCAGGCAAAAATGTCAAGTCAAACATTATTAAGAAATTAATTTTCATCAACCTTTCCATCCCCTAAGTCAGTTTTAAACAGGCGAGTGTTGTAACATTCGAATTGGTGTTTTTTCATCCAATCTTGGACACGCTTGTTATCATCTTCAGTGCAGTTTTTCGAAAAGTAAGTGGTGCAGCCGTGAGGAGCGTACCCAAGAACCGTTTTGCCAGGACTTAAATCGTAAACAGCACCCTTAACCTCTGACCACAAAAGCTGAATTTGCGACCAAACGCTACTAATTTTCAACAATTCCTCCAATCGGTCGACAGAAATGTTTGGAACAAACTTAGAATCTCCGAACCCCTGAAAATTTCCAAATTAACCCCTGAAGCACTCAAATAACGGCCGAATTTTAACCTTATAATTCCCCGAGTTGCTAAAAACGCCACAAGCGTAAACATAGAAAGCCCGGACTTCGTCACTGGTAAACCCGGCTTTAACTGCGGCAGCTTCAAAATTTTTGGGGTTTTGGGCCGAGAACAACTTGTGGAGGAGAACGAAAATGGGGCCAGATTCCGGACTTGTTTGCAGTAGGGTGATTAGGCCTCCGGTCCACGACGCCTGGCTCAGGTAGTGAGAATACAGTTTTTCCTGGTCGGAGAGTCCCTTAAATGCCGATTCCACTTCAAGGGAAACGATAGGTTGATCCAGGGGGAGCACGAACTGGGATTTGTCCACTTCACCACTCATTTCGGAAAAATTGAACAGAACCACTTTGTTGGCTAAGTCTTCTTGGAATGGAACTGAGGGAAAATGTTGCCGTTATCGCTGGTAAATTTAGATCGGGCAAACAAAGAAAAGTGCTAAATCAACAAGAAGGATAATTAGAAAGTTAGGTTAGGTGGAATAGAGGTGGGTAGTGGTGGGCAAGTGGGCAAATTTGACAAGTGTCATTGTTGATGTTAGAGATGCGCTTTTGGCGCCAGATTTAAATTTCTTAAATTTTATAATGTGTTTTACTGGTTGCATATACATCCACAATACAAAACTGTTGCTAAACTTACTAGAATACTTTATATCACAGTTATTAATTTACAATATTGATTTTAAAGCAACTCTTTGAGTTCCTTTCACTACACATAATATTTCCAATCTATGACTGCAATAGCTTTTTGTGTAGCAAGTGAAGCTAGAGACACCGTTTAAACTTCTTTAAAACATGAATAAATCGCAATCTTTTATGATATTAAGTTTGTCTTGTGATTTCTGGTTCTTTGAGCAGACACTTTTTTTATTTTTGAGGTCAAATTCTTTAAACTAAAAAGCTTTATTAGGGTGGAATTCATAGTCATTATTTGAGTGTTACTTACACTTAACTTTAACTACTTTCCCTACGTATTTGATATTTGCTTTCCACCACCATTTTTAGGAAAAGTGTAAGAAAAACTTATGAAATACTTGAGGGCTGATAAATGCTTCACTTGAGTTCTGATCGTGATGTATTTTGGTAACATTTTCGGTAAATAACCGCCGCAATACCAGAGGCGGATTTCTGAGATCAGGGTATACAGGCTAAAATGAATCAACCCAAATTTTTTCGCTATTAGTAAAATTACAGCTTTAATATATGATAGAACTAAATAGCTAAAATTATTCCCAGTACCTAGTTACCTACCTTCAAATGTAACTTAGTTTTATTTTGTCTAGAAATATTTAATTAAAAGTTTGAAATTATTTTTCGAATTTTTTAAATTCAATTATTTTTTTAGCTAACATGTAAAGTGAAAAAGCCCCGACAATAATAATGGTGATAAAATTAATTAATAGATCCAATTAGTATTATAAATAACTGCGCTGAGGCCCGGAGACGTATCTCGCAGCTTCTTTTAAGAAATTTGAAGGTTTAGGGAAGGTTCGCAATTGGCTGGAGTTGGGGAGTTGTGAGATATGTGGGCTGAACTAACTACAATGGGATACGGTACAACCTGCAGCAAATTGATGGTAAAGAGACCTTCAATCTAAAAAGGCATTGGAGACGTCCATGGTGGACTTCGAAGTGCTCCTCGTTCCATTGTCAACGGCGAGAAAGGGCAGTCAGTTGGGTAGATAAATTTTCGAATTTCAGAAATGATCAAAGACAAGCTTCGCGGAGTAGACAAATTTGAATCGCTTGTAGCAGAGCTTTTTAAAATCAAATTATGCTCATTTTTGCAACTTTTTAAAAATTTAAACAATTGCATTGTAATAGTACATATTGCGTTTATTTCTAACCTCAGCTAAAAATACTGTTATTTGGAAATTAAAAAAAATAATGATTTATTTAATTAAATTGTATCTTTAAGCAGAATGAAAGTAAATTAAATTTAAATGTATGGATCCATGTAATGGAAATAATTTTAGCTATTTTATTGTATCATATATTAAAGCTGTAATTTTACTAACACATATGTCACTGCAACTGGCTCATCCAGTATATAATTATTACGATTTAATTAATATGAATTAATAATTTTGAGGGATATCAAATATATTTATTTATGCCAATATTTGATAAATGATAAATCTAAAAGAGTGTAAAATACAAATATTGTTAAACAATTTGTTTAACGATATTAAATATTACATTTTACATAATATGAGTCAGTATTTAGAATGAAGCAAAAACTTCTAAGCACTCGGTGCATGGTCGCCAAAGATAATAAAATATTTTATTCTTAAAAAATAATTTACCATTATGTTATCCAATAATAGATGCCTATATTCGATTTTTTTACTCTCATAAAATTTGCACCAAAAAAATTTTGACCTGTGCCTGGCAATATCTACCTATTTCTTTATTTTTTTTACTGAAGTATCTTTTCTGCAATATTGCAGGCAGTGCACTGCTCTTGTTTTGAATATTTGTCCTTGTATACGGCGCTTATAAACTCCATTATCTTGATGCTTTAAAAATATTTTTCTATTTAACCGCTTTCATGGCTCTTTTTCAATGATCCTTTTCTCTGCTTTCATACTTGTAAAGGCCCCACAAGTATGGAGACCCACGAGAGGTCCAATTCGGGAAGCAGCGCAATTGCAAACCTAACTTGTAACATAAAAGTCTACAAACATGGGGCCTCAAGGGCTCCAAAAGGACCCACTTAAAAGGCCCAAGTCAGAGGTTTGCTTTAATATTATCTTTATGGTCACTGCATAAACATTTTGGAGCTCTATTGTTCTGATTTTTTAATCCATAAACTAAAGCACTATACAATTATGCTTAGAAAACATGTTCCAAATTTCACTGGTGCCGTTGTTGAGATTTGCTCCAAATAAAATTCTTGAAATTATCTGCAGCATATAATCTATCTTCTTCCTTTCTTGCCATTTTTTTATATTTCTTTCATCACATCCAATTTCTACAAACATAATTTTCCCAAAAAAGTCTCGTAACGAACCTTTCGAACAACCAACTCAACTGGCTCTATTGATGAATGTAGTCTTTATATCATTTTATCTGCCAATTTACCTATTGGCGATGACCTTAAGTTAAGTTTCAAATTTTTTGTCAACAAATTCTTAATTACATATAGAACGATGAGTTCTACAATCAAAGTTTTTGCTCTTGCCCCCAGCCCGTTTCTTATCGCCCTCATTGGCAGTGAATTTAATGGCTCAAAACCTGTATGATATTCACAATCACTCGATCTTGTGGCAAGGGAATTAATTTATAGAGCCGTCATTAATTGGCGTCATTGCCACCCGTTTTTACGTTTTCCGGGTAGTATCGTGAGAGGGTGGGGAACGTGAAGTGGCAGGGCAGGTGAATATTGCCGCGATACCGACAATAGCATCTGATAACTGAGGGGTTGTCGTTATGTGATCGTATCAGCTCAGGGATGCTTTAACCGACACGCGAATTTAATTAACGCAATAACAACTCCTTAATAAATTTTTATTAAACGCGTTTTGTACACGTCACAACTTAAATGGCAACAATTCAAATAAATAATAAATAAATATTTGTACAATATTATGGCAAATTCTAACACAATTTAACATTTTCATTCGACATCGATTTTAACATCTCTTTCGACGTCTTCACCGTCGTCGCTATTTCCGGACTTTTCCTGAACATCCTTACCATTCGCCACTAATACCCCTAAGGGTTGTTGGACTCCCTCAAAAATAACACTGCTAATAGGTTTAATTTTTTTGTCGGGTTTCTTTAGTAGTTCTTCGATTGAATAAGGGTTTTTTCTTTTGGTGTCTTGTTTGTCTTTGTTCGTGATTGTGATGAGGTCTTTTTCTTCTTGGTATTGGGTAGCGTTATGGGCGAGATTAGCGGCGGAATGATAGGGGATTATCAAGTTTGACCAAGCACTTCCTACTGGAAGTTCCATAGAACTTCCGGTGGCTACGTGGAGCTGATGGTGGAGGGCTGCCAGCCGATTTCCGGTTGAATAAGCGGTATCGTGCAAAGAAAAGTATGGCAGGGTATTGGTCAAATTGGTGGAGGCTTTCGAATACATTTCACCTCTCATTAGCGAATCTGGAATTCAAAAAGTTTTGTTAGTGGGACTATTAACTGAATTAAAACTAAGACAACCATTTATATGCTCCTTGCTATATTCTACATATTACGTTGTTGCACCCTTAAAAATGACCTAAAGGGTTGATAAATATTAGTATTGTGTTAGTAGTATTAATAATAAAATATTATTGTTATGAAAATAAAACCAGTAAATGAATTGACCTACTAATTAGTTATCTCAACCACAAAATAACTTGTGCTTATAGCAACTTACAGTTTTAGTTACAATAACTGAAATTTAGCAATATAAACTAATGATGCTATTTTTAGAATGTATCGACTTTAAAGGATAAAGAGAGACATTGATAAAATAAAATAATTACAAATTAGGGCTAATTAGGGCTCATTGATGACAAAGATAATTCACGCGTTTACTAGGTATTCATCATAAGTTGTATGTATTTATAAGTTTTTATTAAATATTTATTAAGATTCAAAATACAGTTTAGGGGACAAATCGTAATTAAGGACGAGGCGTCGCAAGAGCTGAGTAGGAGTCCTTTAAAACCTTTTGCGTACGTGGTAATTTTTTTGCAACTTACCAAAAATAATTTAATAAAAATTTATTTGACAAAATGTCAAATTTATTTTCATGTGTCTAAATAGGTGTCATAGTACCTTAGCGTACTTGTCCCTTAAAGATGTGTTTTGCGGACTGTTCCGAATCCGCAAAATAGTCATGTTAAAAAGTGAATTCCAAAAAATGGCTATAGTTTTGTTGGTGGTCTGAGGGGTTCAATTGGTAGTAACAGTTTTAAAATTCCAGGGGTCTAACCCTGATTGCTTCCTCGTCAATCTTGTCACTTTTTGCCCAATCGTTAAAGCGAATCAACTCAGAGCATCCGAGAAAATAATTATCGCGCCATAAAGTCTCGCTAATGCGAAAATAAAAATTGTAACTTTAACAAACAAATAGCTGATAGTCGGGTCTTGATTAGTGCCCCGATGGTTTTATGGCCCCGCTAGCATCTTGATCGTAGATAACCGCCCAACCGGGGGTTAATTTGCGATCGGCTCGCCGATTCCCTAATGAAGATATCCTGATGAAGTTGTGGATTTGAAAAAATATGATCGTAATAAATCAGCAAGGGGAAACGAAACAGGTATAATTTACCTGGATGCGGAGGTCTAGCAGGGTGATGGAGAATTTCCGGGGGATCCGGCCAAACTCCGCTGTTCCTCAATATTCGATTCACCGAACTGACCGAAGGTATATTGTGAGGTTCGCAAACTCTTTGCGAAATCAGCTGCTCCCGGATTTCCCATGCAAACATTCCAGGATTCTCCTGCTTGAAACGCAGAATTTTCTTCACGACCGTCGGCGTGGCGACTTGCTGCAACAATTGTCTGCATTGAATCCAATTGGTAAAATATGATAATGAGCGATATGTCGCTCTAATGTTAATGATACGTTATTAGCGGAGTTGTAGTGTGGACATGATCGATGTGACAGACACAAAACTGTCCGGGTATTGTTTATCCTTTACAGCAAACATCGATGTTGACACGAGATGGAAGCGCGATAGTGCTGGTGCATGCATGTTTCGTTATCGGAAACTCCTAAGTGTTTCCATACTCCCGAACCATTCAGTGTAAACACGTTCGCGTTTCATGTATCAGAAACTCATTATTGCGCTATAAAAGTCGAATTGCCGGCAATATCGACGATAGCGCCTTCATTACCGCCCCCGGAACCGTTTCTATTTTTTTCAAACTAAAAGATAGCAATTTAAAACCGGGATCATTTGCTGCTATTTTTGTTTAATGAACACTTAAATTAATCAAGATTTTTTCAAAAATGCACTGTCAGTGCAATCGGATCTTGACCAATAGCACGAAGGTAACCAACCTACAGTTGTATAACAAACCTCTTGCCGGAGTTGGTGATTGATTCAAAATTATGAGTTCCCAAACCAAAAACGTTATTATGAAATTTTTAAATAATTGTAGATAGGAGGGATAATTTAATTAAAATACAAGAAGAAAGTCAGACAAGCTGAAAATAATGATTTGTGTCTTGTCAACATATGGACATCATTTTACTTTACCTTTGTTAATCTCTAAATAGCGTTTATTACTGAAATTTTGTTTACAATCGTTTAACATCTTATTACAGTTTTTAACATCATATTATTCTCATTGATCTTAATTGTATTCTGATTCTATTTCTTTAACTTTCTTTATTTCTCAACATATTAGATATAAGGAAATATAAGGAATAAGATACCGGGTGTTTCAACGAGAACCGCCGGTGCCAAATTGCTTATTTCTAATAGAGTTAAAAATTTGAAATTTGGCAGAAATAAACTTTAATGAATGCGTTACTATGTGGCGTCGTTGGTTAGTCCATAATTAATTCCATGCGCCGTCAGGACGCTATAATGTGCTTTTTCAGAAATTTTCAATAATTTTTTTTATTACACTGCTCAAAAGAATTAGGGGAACACTTTTTGTTGACGGCATTACTTTTAAAATAGTAGCGTCATTAAGATGGGGTTTCGAAATTCTGTAAGATACATATCTTTTCGTGAGAAAGTGACTTTAGTAACCTTTAACCAATTCTTTATTCTAAAGACTTGAACAAAAAATAAAAAAAACTACAAAAATCAGAGTAAATGTAATGCAACTTTTTATTGATTAAATTAACAAGTGTCTATTGTCTTAGTGAAAACTAACACTAAATGTCATTTAACCAGTTATCAGAATCAAAATGAGGTATCTCAGTGAGGTAGAAGTTGCATGTGCTGTTGCTCTACGTGAAAATGGGACTTCGATTCGGCAAGTTGCAGAAGATGTTGGGAAGAGCCTATCCATCATCCAGCGTTTGTGGAATTGCTATAGAGCATCTGGTCTTTATTAAAAACGCCACGGGCAAGGTTGTGTGAGAAAAACTACTTCAAATCAAGACCGATTTTTAGTCCTTTCTTCCATGCGTAATCGTATCTCAACAGCAAAAGATAACAAAAATTCACTCAAGATGACTCACAGACTGGAAGTTTCAGGTCAAACCATAAGAAATCGATTTAGAGAAGCCAGTCTTTTAGACGTCAGGTCCAGAAGACCCGTGAAAAAAGCAATCTTGACCCGGCGCCACAAAAGATACCGTTTAAATTTTGTCCGTAAACACGTTAATTTTCAACTTTGACATCGCAGACTTATACTCTTTACTGATGAGTCAAGGTTCCGTCTCACACGTTGTGAAGGTTGAGTACGTGAGTACAGACGTCCAGGCAAACTCTATTCTTAGTCTGCGATATGCAAAGTTCAAAAATTTGGGGTAGGTTCTGTTATGGTTTGAAGGGGAATCAGTCTTAACGGAAGAGCTGATCTTGTGGTAATCCGCGGAAATCTAAATGCTCAGAATTGCATCGATATAGTGCTAGGAGATCATGTTGTGCCTGCTGCATATGGTTTGGTTCCAAATTTCATTTTAATGCAGGATAATGCGAGACTTTATACTGCACGTATTATTATGGACTTCTTTAAGACCTGCATATTAAAACCATGGCATGACCAGCAATGAGTCCTAACCTAAAGCTAATAGAGCCAGTATGGAATAAGCTAGAAAGAACCATTTGCAGGCGTCTCAATGCACCTCCAACTCTTCAGCAGCTAGAAGAAGCAACAATCAAAGAATAGGAGAAAATTCCTCAAGAAGATTTAAAAAGAATAATCAGGGGTATGTCTCGTAGATGCCAGGCGATTATTGTTGCTGGTGGAGGACACACATGTTTTTGATTTTAAAATGGGCGCTAATGGAGCATTGTTTTATGTGTGAAATCTTAGCAGATTCATTTTAATTTTTGTTGCTTTTTCCGTTTTTAATTTAAGTCGTTAGAGTAACAGATTTGTTGAATGTTGCTGAAGCCACTTTCTCATGAAGAAATGCGTATTTTTCAGAATTTCGAAAGTTTACTTTAATGGCGTTCCTATTTTAAAATTTATGGGATCAACAAGAAGTGTTCCCCTAATTCTTTTGAGCAGTGTATTATTATTTTTGTAATACCGCCAGGTATACGTTACTGTTGTTAAAAATTTGAAATTTGTAGTTGAAGTATTCCTAATTGTGTTTTTAAGAAGTTCACGGGATTTTGACGACTGCTTTATTGAAGCAGTCAAATTTGGTGACAAAGACCGCCTAAACGCTTCGGTTATTTATGACTTAAAAGCGGTACCTACTCAAAGATCTTTGCAGTGCAGAGACCATCATAAAACTTAATGCGGTTATCCGCAAAACTGGCGCCCCAAAAGGGTCATCTATCAATCAAAAAATCCCCTGAGGGCTGAAATTTAAAAACCCATGTAATTCAATAACGGTTTGATATAAAGATATTTCAATTGCTCGTTATCAATCTTGGAGGTCGTGATCATGAGCTTGAAGAAAATCAAAGAGATGAAGTGAATATTTCGATATAAAATCGCGATCGAAAGTAAAAACTCACACCGCTTAAAAAAAGAAAAAACGATAATGTCATCTTGTAGTGCATGAATTATAGTTTATTTCTGCCAAATTTCAAATTTTTAACTTTATTAGAAATACGCAATTTGGCACCGGCGGTTCTCGTTGAAACACCCGGTATAAAGAAAGCAAAAATTACTTAGACTGTTCAGTAAACACTTTCTCAAGTTTGGTTGTAGGTCTGAAAAAAAGAGGAATGGTCTTCTATACAGGGAGAGTCCTTAACGCGATGATGTACCCCTCAAGTTGTGTTTCTGACTCTACAGATGGCGCTGCTTCTTGGCCCAAAATAATTTATGACACAACCCCATGGAAAAGAAGATTTACTGGGTCCTAATCGGCAATAAACTTTGGTCGACTACCTTCCGTGAAAAGGTTCTCTTATCACAATACATGCCATCTGGTAACTGCCACGAGGCCTGTGACAAGGTTGTCGGCGAGTTGGTTTTCGAAATTTACGTCTACAGACAGACGTTCACCGAGTTATTGCTCCTGAAAGATGCGCATTATGTACTTCGCGCATGGAGACAAAAGACTTCAAAGATAGAGCACTCGAGGGTTGCTGGTAAGGTAGCCGCATGGGATAGTGGCTGAAAGTGGACGGTCGAGGTCGTAGGTTCGGTTCTTGGCCCAGGACAAGGATTTTTTTCCATTTTTTTTAGAGGCACCCGAAAAAGTTTTGTACAAGGTCAGTTCTGGGCCCTGTAATTTTTTTTTAAAAGCACGATTAGAAATTACCACTAAAAGAAGTTTTACGTTTTACATAATGCGGTCATTGTTTACTTTACCCACTTCTGGATTTTCAAAAAGCCAATTACAGCAAAGCATTCCTTAACATTTATATATTACGGAAATCAATATCTTTTTTTGTGCAAACCACTTCTATTTTTACACTTATTTACTTTGCCTTAGCACATCTACATCTCAAAAACCAAGAAGTGGACATTGTAAACAATCACCCATAAGGCGCATGTTTCAGGAGCAAGAGCTCCGTGGAACGTCTGTCTCTTACAACCTTGTCCGCGGCGTCCTTTATAGAGACCTATGTCCTATAGCGATTCCACAATCGCTGGATGCCCGATGGGCTCACACCAACATCTCTTGCAACTTGCCGAATGGAAGTTCCATTTTCAATTAGAGCAACACCGCGTGCAATTTCCACCTCATTGAGATACCTCATTTTGATTTTGATACTGGTTAGATGACATTTAATGTCAGTTTTGAGTAAGACAATCAACAAAGAGTCGCATTACATTCACTTTGATTTTCGTAGTTTTATTAATTTTCTGTTCAAGTCTTTAGAAGAAAGGATTGGTTGAATGTTGCTGCAATTGTTTCTTAGGAATATTAGATGACGGAAACATTATTGAATAATAAAGACGTTTCCATTATTGGTACAGACCAACTCCAACTAACCATGAGAAAAGCTGTTGTTTCAAAAAGACGTAGTTTTTGTCTTTCTTAGGAATGTGACCAACTAACCCTTAAAAAAACACACAATTATTACTTTCAAGTTCAGGAGCAATTGAGGATCACTAATGCAGTGAAATGTTATTTTATTGGGTACAATGAGTTTGAGGAAAATAACTATTTATCAAAGAATCTCCATGCCGATTTTGTTTTCTTCATTACCACCGTAACCGCCGGACAACGAAAATAAACTATTATGTTTGTCGTGGTTGCTTTCGTTCCCCATCATTTCAGTTTATTTATGGTACATTAGCAAAGTAACAGATAAGGGATCATAAAACTGACCGCAAGTGCACCCCTGATCGACGGTGACAGGTCCGTGACAGCTCAAACTTTGAAGCGCCACGTGGTGGTTCTACACCGAACTAAATTTAACATGGCAAGCATAGGACCGTTGGTTGTCGATTAAGATAGACAGTAGACTAATTAACTTTTCTTAAAATTTCTTTAACTTTTGTTAATAGCGCTTTAAAATCTAGCTATTAACATATAACCGCATAAAAAAAAATAATGGCAACGTTGATTAATTAATCATAAAATCAAAATTTCAAACTTTAGCCGGATTTTGAGCTCGTTATTTTTTAGATTACAATTTTTTGTATACAAGGAAATAATCAAGTCCTCAATATCTTCGGTTGTAACCGCGATATAACGTTCAAAAGATTGCTGCAGACGTATTCTAAATTAACTATTACCACTTTGTTAATTGAGGTGCATACTTCAATTTTACGGTAGTATGTAACTGAAAGATTCCTTTATAATATTTAATAAAATGTATTTTTCTAACGCCATAAGTTTTCATACTACAGTGGTATAAAGTCGAACAAAATTTGGCAAAATGTCTCCTTCGCCACCTTAAGAATGAAAATCACATTTATTTCAGATCCTAATTGTCCCACATCAACTGGGGAAATTATTATTAAGAAAATTGTCTATGAAAAAATTACCAAAAACATTTCTAGTTTCCAATTCTTTTTGAAGAAGACACTATTGAGGGGCGATAACATAAAGTTAACTTTTCCTCGAAAATTTCAAATAGTAAAGTATGCATAGGTAGGTATAAAAATGTATTTAAATAGAAAGCTCGTCCAATTACAATACATAAAGTGGATTCATTAAAAGTTCAATTGCAATCTCATGGTGAACTGTTCAGCATAGATTTGAATAGTCGTATCTTTGTTTTAAAAAGCGTTTTTTTTTTTAAAACTTTAAACTTTTATAAAGCCCTTGAATATCCTTCATTAAAAAAACTAGTCGACACGTTATTTCACTTTTCATCTAAATTCCGCAATTAATTTTAGTACCTAAGTACTTTATACATATACAGGGTGTTTTGCATAAGAACCGGCACAGAGTAGAAACATGTAGGAAAACCTAAAATATGGTGATTTAACGCAACTTACTTTTATAACCTTTACTAAGTTGCATCCCTGACAAGTCATAGGTCTTCAAAGTGGGGTTTCAAATTTCGAAAAAGGTCAATATCTCAGTAGTATCTACTTCAAAACTTAGAAAAATCAAGTTTGGTTCACGTGCTAGTGTACCAAGATAGTAAGTCGATAGTAAGTAGAAATCCATTGAAGCATTTTAAAGAATTGAATAGTGATATGCACCTTTAAAATGTGAGAGAATTATTTAACCTGTTGACGGATTAAAAAAAAAAAGTTTTCATTGTTTGGAGAATTTGATTCTAAAGCTTTTTAACTTTTGTTCCTTTTTTAAAAAAAAATTTTTCAAGAAAAATCGGAACAGGTAAAAACATGTATTTTAACAATATTACCTAAAATTATCGAAAATTCAATACTCAGTACAAAAGAAAATAGAAAAACTTTGGGAATGGGACCGGAAAAAGTGACCAAGAAATTAAATAAATTACTTTATTAATGTGGACTGATTATACAAGATTAGTCAAAAGTATGTAACCAAGCGTATCTTGGCTAAACTATTTAACTTAGAAAAAAATGATAACTGTTTGTTAAATGACTAATTGGAAGCCATATTAAAGCATATTTTATTACAAAATGGTGCCAGTCATTTTTGCCTGGGTCAATTTTTTTTCTGAAATGGCAACGTATTTACATTTAATCTGACGTAAGAAATTATTCTCGATACCGTCCATTAGAAGTATCTCGAAAAACAAAAAAGCTACGAACCTAAAAATTTAGCCATAGACTTAGCGAGGTAGGATCTAATCAATGAAAATATTTTTATGATGGTGGCACTTCCTTTGTTATTTTAAGTAAAGTACTCCAATAATTTTTTTTCTGGATTCTATGAAGTTATTAAGTGAAGTACCGCAATTACTAATTTTTTTCTGGATTCTATGAAAAATTCGAACATCATTTTGTTAAAAAATTTCTATATTTACAATCAGCATTTTTTTGGACATTCAAATTTTTCTTAGAATTTTGACAGAAAAGTGATGTGACTAAAAAATTAAAACCTTAGGAATTTTATTAATTCAGTATTAATTCAGGTACTATATTTTATTTTCTAGTTCCAAAAACATTCATCAAAGTTTGTATAATTTTTTTAAAGCTTTGATTATTTTTTAGCCATCTTAAAAGCCAATGTTGATATTTGTCAAACATAGAACAATCAATTTTATATTCAAAATTTAAGTTAACTCAATTAACGTTGAAGTTAACGTTGAAGTTGAACTAAAGATCAACAATTAACCTCGCTTTAATCAGAATTGTTGAAAGTAACGCCATGCACCTTGATTTATATCAAAGTAAAAAATTTGCGTGCTCTTTGTTTTCTCTCCTTATTCGTAAGCAGTTTAGCATAATAAATATAATTTGCTAATTAGAAATAACTATAGGATTTTTTTTTGTAATGCAAAAAAATATCAGACGAGTGACTTAAGAGATATTTTATGGCACTCATATAACTTTAAAGAACGAGCGGCAAAGTCGCGGGTTTTATAATGAACAAGTGGCATAATTGGTCTATGAGCAAGTTTATTATACTAATTTTTCTACTTGGAACCCCTTTAAAATAAAAATTCGTAATTTTAAAATTTGTTAATTTGGTCGTTGTTGGTTCGTTAAATGTCAGATTTGAACTTACTAATGTATCGTTTAGTTTTGAAGTTTATTTGATGTTATAAAAACATTTGCAATCACAAATGCCAACCTGCAAAAAAAAATTACACTAGCGCTATTACAAAACCCATAAAGCTATTTCAACTGTTTTGGGCGTCGTAATAGAACCAAAATAGAAAGCTAAATTTATGTGAATGCAACCAGTTTCTAGCCTATAATCTTCCTTCTGTGAAACAAAGTAGCCTCCGCCAGTTTCTTATAGAAGAGTTGCAAAATGAAACATTATAAATAAAGTGACATAATAAGTGGACAAAATAACTGCTTGAAAATCTTGCAACTTTCCTATTGTAGTTATTGTTGTTGGTAATAATTTTTAGTAAATCGCTTACCTTCAGGCGCAAAGAAGTTCCGAACGTATTGGACCATTGGTGCTGTCCGAAAAAAGAGAGAAAAGGTGTTACGCCTTACTCATTGAGATTTACTTACTGCTAAATACAAGATTTGGAAAAGTAGTCGAAAGTTTCGGATATTTAGCAGAAAATGAAAGAAGCGGTTCTAAATATTTATTTGAGTCTTCACCTACACGTAATGGTAAAATTTAGTTAACCTATTACTTGATAATGCTCTATGTAAACACGCCAACGAATTAAAATGGTTACAATTTGTATGTACAACGAACAATACGTGGAAGAGTGCATGGGAAACGGTGATGAATTTTATAGCCTGATCCGTTATCCTTGTGATAGGCTGACAGAACAGGATCAGGACAAAAGGCCATCGCGCGTGTCGTGGTCGCATTAGACCGGTGTTTGTAGTGACACAACCCCGCGCTATCGGACCATCCATCAGGTTAGGCTTCCGCCAACCGCAACCATTCACATGGCCTTAAAAACGTAATTAGATCCGAAACGAGCACAGAGACGTCTGGAAACCCGCCCTTAATAAACAATTTTCCTGACCGATAAAACTAAAAAAGATACGACAAGACGATCAAAACACGACAGCTAATAAGTTCGTGATGTCCAGAAGGTATCGATCGAGGGTTGACCGCCAGGGATGGGGTGGCAAATTATTGATCACCCTCATCTTAAATACACGTAAAACATCACCAAATAATCTTTCCATGTCTCGAATATGCCACAAGATTATTTAGAACTGGGATACTCGAGAGTGAGCCAGACAAATCCATACAGACAATACGTGTTAAGAATAATGACAGTCAGTCAGTAAATACTGACATAGTACTTACATTAAAGAACGAGTGACATAAGGCACGAGTCTAAGTTTACAGAACGAGTCGCGTGGCGGCGAGTTTTGTAATGGACGAGTGTCATAATGGGGTACTTGCCTAAAAAAGATATTGCACTTTTTATTTTCTAGATGCATGCAAATAACTAAAAAAGGCTTAAATATTTTTTTTCCTATTTTTTTATTCCATATTTTCGTAGATATTTGCAATTTTTGTCTTTGGTGACGTCATCGGCCCCCGTATCTAAGACTCACACCTATATTGAATAGACTATTGTTTTTGGCTACTATGCTGCGCTGCTAGCAGAGGGCGTCACATTTTTACATTGGATCGGCATTTGATTTATATGGAATCTGAGTAAAGCGCCATCATACGATTTCTTTGAGAACTACGTCGAGCTGGGGTCGCTTACGTCACAAATCTCCCACTCCCATTGCCTTATGAAAGAGTTATTTAAACCATTTTTTCTATTTTGAACTAATTTGATCGTGGTAAGTCAGTGGCGGTTTGTATGTAAGAGCTGCGGAGCTGCAGAACACATACCGAAATGATCAAAAAAATAAAAATTGATATTTGAATCATAAAGGGTTTAGCATCTTTCTGCATAATTAGAACGGTAAAGGAGAACGAAATTGTAAATTAATACACTGCAACTTATATTGGCCCCGTTACTATACTACCGTCAATAGCTCTCGATTACTGCAAACTTTAGTTGCCTCGAATGTGTTCACAGCGAGCAATTTCGGCTAAGAAGTGATTTCATTGGTTGGCCGCTCACGTGGTGCTTATGGCACTATAACACAAATTTGTGGCTGCAACAGAAGCAGCGCAATCATTACAAAGCTTGGGTACTTTATTACCAAAACAAATCGGACCTAAACAACCATGACTCTTGAAGAACTAATGCGTTCCATCCAACTTCCAATTTCATCTCACGTGTCGTGTGGCTATAACAATATATAGTTTTTGCTAGAAAATAAATTTTCGCGTTTGTACGCGAAGACAAAATAAATGTTAAAGCATTTGGAAAACCCACTCCTGATTTACAAATAAAAGTGGCAGCTTCTAGTCGACGGAAGGGTTATAATCGACAATTTAATAACTTCCACCGTGAGTCAAATTATACCAGAAATATATAGTAAGTTTTAATTATAAATTCTCAAGTCCTTCCATAAACTACCATGCAGAACACACTAAACTGCAGCTTACGCGCCGCCACTGTGGTAAGTACTAAGATTAGGTAAATGTCAGAGTCAAAATTACTCTCATTTTGACGTTTATTTGATGTTTTAATGACGTTAAAAATCAAAACTACCAACATGAAAAAAGCAAATTGCACTATCGCTATTATACAGGGTGATTAACGTAGCTTTTGCATTAGAAGTTTTTCAACTTCCAGTTGGATTAGAAATTTGAAACTTGGAAGGCAGTCATAATCAGTCATGCTCATTCTATCTAAAATATTTTGAGCTCTCTAGCTATACAGAATGTGCCAAAAGTCGGTATCAACTTTCTTATTTTAAATAGAAACGTACCATTTTTTCTATATGGTTTAATTGGTCTTCTAACTCTGAGTTTCTATAACACTTGTTATGTGAACTTATTTGACAATTTTTGACATTATGTTAATTTATGTGAAAAAAATTGTCGATGTGGTAGCTTACTAAGAAACTCGTATCTGGCAGACGGCTTTGAATTTATGAAAACCAATTTGTAAAGTACTTAGTTCGAAGTCCAGACTAACTTCTGATATCTTAATGGTAGTTTCATTTTGTACCATATGGGCGCAGACAATTTTCAAATATCGCACCAAAAATGGTCAAAAAGTCATTTTTTTCAAATGGCACCTACAGATTTTTTTTACACCATTCGATAGAAAATTGTATTTTGGGATGAATCACTTAAGCATTCCTTATACCTAATTTCATCCCCTATCAAATTAAAAATTAAAATCCAGAAATTCCATCAATCCTGCCAAGAGATTTTTTTAGTTTTTCAAGTATGCCATGGAAACAAAAGACAATTGTAACAATTTAATTCTGAAATGAATATGTTACTAATTTTATAAAAAAAACAACAACAAAAACTACCAAGAACCATCTTAACAAAATTCTAATGTAAATGTCCAATGTGAGCACCATTTTGATTACTATATTCTATTAATCCATTTTTATCAGATTGTGTACCTCTTTTAATTTTGTTGGGACCAAGACTGTCGAATGCTCTTATTATCTCCGGACCTTACCCCATTAGATTTTTATGTTTGGGGTCGAATAAAAGATTTAGTTTATACTTTACCACTTCGCAACATACACGAATTGAGAAGGAGAATAATACCTAAGAGCATTTGACAGTCTTAACAGCAACGAAATAAGAAGAGCTACACAATAATATAAAATGATAGAATGTAGTAATCAAAATGGTGCTCACATTGAACATTTACATTAGAATTATGTTAAGATGGTTTTTGATAGTTTTTGTTGTTGTTGTTTTATAAAATTAGTAAAGTATTCATTTCATAATTAAATTGTTGCAATTGCCTTTTGTTTCCATGGCATACTTGAAAAACCAAAAAATCTTTCGGCCAGATTGATGGAATTTCTGGACTTTAGTTTTTAGTTTGATAGGGGATGAAGTTAGGTATAGGGAATGCTTAAGTAACTCATCCCAAAATATAATTTTCTATCGAATGGTGCAAAAAAATCAGTAGGTGCCATTTGAAAAAAATGACTTCTTGACCATTTTTGGTTGCAATATTTGAAAATTGTCTGCGCCCATATGGTACAAAATGGAACCACCCTTAAGTTATCAGAAGTTAGTCTGGACTTCGAACTAAGTACTTTATAAATTGATTTTCATAAATTCAAAACCGTCTGCCAGATACGAATTTTTTCGTAAGCTACCACATTAACCATTTTTTTCACATAAGTTAACATAATGTCAAAAATTGTCAAATAAGTTCACATAACAAGTGTTATAAAAACTCAGAGTTGAAAGACCAATTAAACCATGTAGAAAAAATGGTACGTTTCTATTTAAAATAAGAAAGTTGATACCGACTTTTGGCACATCCTGTATAGATAGAGAGCTCAAAATATTTTAGATAGAATGAGCATGACTGATTATGACTGCCTTCCAAGTTTCAAATTTCTAATCCAACTGGAAGTTGAAAAACTTCTAATGCACGGGCTACGTGAATCACCCTGTATATGATACCCAAAAAGTTATTACAGCACTATTTTGAGTGTTGTAATAGCCTTATCATAGAACCAAATTAGCAAAAGGTTTTCTAAATATTTTGATTCTACCTTGTTAGACGTTTTCATTACTATTGGAAAAATTAGTAAGGTTATGAAGAGTGAATGATACCAGACCTAGTGAAGAAAGACGTGAACTAGATAAGTAACTGCAATATCTTCCTTTGACTCAAAATGATTGAAGAAGTCACCCCTACGTGGCGGCGTCATAATTACGTGGACACAGCCCAGAAATAGTAATTACATTCACCACTCTTATGTTTGCACATTCATTTGTATCGTTATTTTCCTTCTAATGGAACTCTAATTACCCTGTCCACAAAGCAGCTACCCTTATTCATGCACATACTGCGACAAGCACCTGAATGACCAACATCACAAACTCTGTCAAAATAGATGGGCAATAATTATTACCAAGATTTCCGGCCATCTGACGTGAATCTAGCGCCTGGTGTTAATTAACTTCAATTCGCATTTGATATAAAGACACCCGCGCTGTTGGCACAGCTGCAATCTCGACTAAACAAACTCATTATCGCCTCATTCACACTGTTGTTTACATGTTTTCCACGCATTCGATGGAATTAATAATTTGCGCCAATCATAATTTAGATACGGGTCTTATCGGTGCTTTATTGCCTTGTTGTTTGTTGCTTGTTGGTACCTACCTTGGTTTTGGAGCCGCCGATGGAGCCCGGTCTGATTGAACCCGTTTCGTAGAAACGGGTCAGGATTTTTGAAACGCAACCGTGAGAAACCAGGAGTTGCCTGGAGATGTCGCAGGGCCGGACTCCCAATAGGGCCAACTCCACGATCCTTCGACGGACGCAATCGGGCAAGGGACGGCCGTTCACGAACACGCCGCCCAACTGGTTGACGCCCGCCTGACCTGCAAGAGAAATAACCACGTTATAGAAAAATACTAAAATTTCTAGGATATCTTTAGACTCGAAAAAAATTTAAAGTTTTTCGAAAAACATAAATATTTTTAGAAACGTTAACCACAAATATTGACTAAAAATTACGAAGGACAATTTATGAATGAATTTATGTCTTGGTGCAACCAGCCGTAAAGAGTAAGTTGCGTCGCATCTACCTTATTATTTGTAAGAAGGTACCGGTTCATATCAATGTAAAAGAACTGTATTCACGTTAATTTTTTGCTTCATGCCTTATCATCTTCTGTTTTATTTTCGCTTCGGGCGCTGTCAGTTTTAGAATTACCAGTTAACAAATTTTTGTATTTTGAGTGGCAATGGATCCAAACGTGCATCAATTCATAGGTCAACTGCAACAAACAATTGCCGATCTTCAGCGACAACTTGCAGAACGTGACGAGGAAATCGCCCGCTTGAAGCACCTCTTAGATGAGTATGTGTCTTTGTTATTGTTAGAAAAATTGATTTTAGTGCAAATTAAATTCTTGTAGGCGCTTGAAAGAAGACGAAATACAAAAGAAAGAAATTGAAGTCATGGATGAGAATATCGAATCCTTGTTGATAGATTGGGACAAGTTAAATAATGCTGTTGAAAATTTGAAAGAAAATTAGCTTGACTTTCCCTTCACCATGTGATCCTATTATTAGGTAGGACTGCAGAAATGGAATAATACGTAGAGGATTTCAAGTTTTTGATATTTTTTATTATTTCAGCTTAAATGGTCGAAGACGATGCAATTGTTTAATTTCTTTTAATGGGGTAAATTTAAGTCATTAAATTCACACACTAAACTTTCCAGAATGTTCCAGCAGTAGATAGTTATTTAATACTAGTCTAATTTTGTAATCGCACTAAGTCTTGTATTCTTAAATAAATAATTATATATTTCACAATCAAATACACTTTAAAATTAAAAAACTAATAATATTACAACTTTTTTGTATGTGAAGAAAACTTGGTATTATACTATTTTTCCAAATTATTTAAGGTAGAAAAAATCCAAACTATTTCTATAGGTACTTATCGCCAAGATTCATTGCATTTGGATACTCATTAGGTATTGACTACTGCAGCTGATCATTGAGAGGAAAATAGAGGGTAGGAGAAGAATTGGAAGAAAATAGATGTCATGGCTCTAGAATATAAGACAAATGGATGATGAGCGGATTGATATGAGCAGAAAACTGGATGCATGCAGTTATAAGCAGGAAAGAAATAAAATAATATTTGTCATTTTTAATAAATATCTATATATTTTAGAATAAAATACACTTCAATGTTAAAAGAGTAATATCATTACTTGTTCTCTTTATTTGAAAAATAGTATTTTTTTAAATCAGCTGGTATACTACCTAAAGTAACAAAGTAAAAGGAGTACCAACTATGCCTACTTATCGCCACATTAAAGTTTTGTGATTGAGTTCTAGATAAGAGTTATCAAAACTGGTCATCCAGTCATATACCCCCCTTAGAAACTGAAAAAGTAGGTAAATAGATAAATATTTTACAAAATGTGAGAAATTATGTAAAATGTTGTTAGTTCAAGTAAGTGATGATGGGAAAGTGTAAAATGAGCGTAACTGTAACGAGAAAATTACTTTATCGCAAACATCTTAAGGAGACATATTTACTTATTTATATCTCTCAAATACCTTACTACGCTTTTCTCACTTTAATCAGTGAACTAAGCTAAACGTTTTTTCATATACCTATGTAACTTAAAGCACTACTAACAGTGAAGCTAGTCAAGTACAAGTAAGATTTAAATAAATCCATTCTTCCTACTGCCGAACTTTTCTAAACTACATAATTAAATTTTTTTACACTAAAATTTTGCATTGAAAATTTATTGATTAACCTTTTCATTGTAAATTTCTATTATTACAATTTAAATTTATTTATTTCTTTCTATACGATTTTACGTTCTTCTATACTTTTTTATTTATTACTATTCAAAATTAAAAAAGTAAAATTTAGGCGTCAATGTAAAACAAAACTATTATGTGTGATACAACATTCCTAGCCCAGCATTTGCTTGGGCTTTACTACAAGCTTCAATTTTTTTATTGGTCAATTTATTATTAATCGTACTACACGAAAACTTTCATTAATTTAGAATTTTTTTGTCTTAGAAACGTATCTTTATTTTTGTTTCTTCTTAAAAAAGAGAAATATTTTTTTGAAATTTGTAAGCTTACTCCTTTTTTCTTTTTTCGTATTTGATAGATCTCGATAGATCCCTATATCTTTTGCTTTTAACCTTTGAATTATTAGTTTTTACAATCGCATTACGCATGTTAATGTTTCTTTAGTTTCTCTAAAGAAGGTTTATCATTTCTTTTTACTTTTCCTTTTGATTAAATGTGTTTTTACTTCAGAACTTTCTCATTTTGAAATTCTATCTTTATTTTTTTCTTAATTAACTGTCCTAATGTTTTCTTCAATTTGTTAGCTTGCTTCTGGTTTCTTCTACTTTCTTGCATGGCAGAGGAAGACAAAATCTCGATAATCTATTTGGTATAGATATTACTGACTAGGTACCGAGATTAAGTAAAATTTGTCTCATATAGGACAAAACTATTGTTCTTTATTCCAGTCTACTAGCTATACCTACCTACATACATCTCGTCTAATTCCTTAAAAATTTTTGCATATTTTTTTTTTATATGTAGAAAAAATACAATAATGTTGCGTTCTCTTTTGTTCTTGCATACTAGAGCCACATAAATCCATCTCGTCGTACAAATTTCAAGAATCGCAGTGAACTTTCAGGATTTTTTTATTTTGTTTGAAAGATAATCATATTGTTTAGAACATTTGACAAATTCATCCTCTTTAAAATAACTCCAAAATAAAATATTTGTGCCAAATTTTGGGCGTTCCTCAAATGACTATTTGACTTCAAATTACCAAATGTCGAAAGCTGATAATTAGAGTTTCTAAAAATCAAATGATTTGCTAGTTTTGAAGATTTGTGTATCATAATCATGATTTGACGTGACTATAGCGTTCAATGGAAGAGACAAGAACGGAACTTAGGATAAATGACAACGTTCTCAAACTAAAATCTTGACGTTTTGACTTTGTATCTCTTTGACATTTGCGATCTTGAACTCTTCGTACATCTAAAAATCACTAAGAAATTCTCCGACTTGCCGTAATTATTAACGAATCAAGACAGCACCTGCAACCCTAAAGAGTGTCACTGCTCGTGTTGAACCTCCCATGCACCAGGTGAACCCATCTCTAATTGCCTTAGACAGATAATGACGGAGTAAATAATAATCGCGCTGCTAAATTAGACCAAACACGTTTATTACGAAACCGCCATCCTCAAAGACCAATAAACTTTTTATTTCTCATGTGAAGGAGCGAGCTAAAATCGCGATAACACTTCCACTTTTTTCGAAACCAGCGAGAGAAAGTTTGCTATTCACTAATTAACGAAATTAATTCAATCAGTGATAACTTGTCGAATTTGTTCGTAGAGTTTTGTGTAATTATACAGGAAGTCACTAAACACCTTCTACAGTGACAGTCTTTCTCGATATTAAATTCGTGTACTGGACCGTCTTTTCGGTTATCTGGTCGAACCTGTTTGCCACCACTACCGAAAACAATTATGGTAAATTGCCATCAATCTCGACGGGATTTCGATAATTAACGGCTAGTAATGAGGAGAAAAATCGGCGACTAATTGACGTGAAAAAGATGCGTTTATTGGCGGTTCTTGTAACGTGTACGTAATTCGGTAATTGGACACAACTGCGAGCAATTTCGGGCTGTTGGGGAAAAAATCTAACGCAACATCGGTTTCATGAGCTCTTTGGCAGGTGTTTGGTATCGGAGGATCACGCAAAATCGAGTTTTAAGTGAGTCGTCGTGGTTGTTTAGAAATAAGTGGCCGGTGTCGGGCAATTACCAAGATTCGCTCTGACGGATGACGACTAGCACCATTTGCAGGACACTACTCTTACCGTATTGACAGTGCTACCATCCAATCTTTAATTACTATCTATTGGTATAGGTTGATGTCTAGAATTAAAAAAAAAAATTTGAATGGGCGATCATAAAATTATACTGTAGGTAGGTACATACATACCTATTAGGTATAGAAACCACGGAGTGTTTTAAAGGGTTTAGGTCTTATGAGGCGCCGTTGTGGACAAAATAAAATTTTTGCAATTTTATATAATTTTGCCAAATATTTATAAATGCTGTTGATATTTATAAGAAAAACACAACTTTTATTTATTTTCACCATTTATATAGAAAAATGTTGAGTTTTATATAAATATCATGTCGCGTTAGAAATAATAATAGTGCTGACCGTGATATAAAATTCGCACTTTTATAAATAACATCGGCACGCCCTCGATATAAATTTGTGCGGCCGTGATATATTTATTGACGTTTGCCACCAAGACGCCAGAGGCCGCCACGAACGGAAAATTTACAATCCGGCAACGCTGGCTGCGGTTTAGTTACATTGCTAGTGACAAATCTGTCAAACTCGAAAGTTGAGGTTAGAGGTTAGATAAGCGACAGAAACAATAAATAAAAAGGTGATATGAGGTAAATAGTTATTTATTTGTGTTCGCTTGTGGGTAATTGTTAACCACTTCTAACCTCAACTTTTGAGTTTGACAGATTTGTCACTAGCAATGTAACTAAACCCCAGCCAGCGTTGCCGGATTGTAAATCCTCCTTTCGTGGCGGCCTCTGGCGTCTTGGTGGTAAACGTCAATAAATATATCACGGCCGCACAAATTTATATCGAGAGCGTGCCGACTTTATTTATAAAAGTGCGCAATTTTATATCACGGTCAGCACTATTATTATTTCCAACGCGACATGATATTTATATAAAACTTAACATTTTTCTATATAAATGGTGAAAATAAATAAAAGTTGTGTTTTTCTTATAAATATCAACAGCATTTATAAATATTTGGCAAAATTATATAAAATTGCAAAAATTTCATTTTGTCCACAACGGCGCCTCATAAGGTCTGGTCATCGCACATCTACCATTTTTTTTTCTACCCATATCTATTAATTTGTACCATTATAAACTCTTCTTGCCGGGTAGACTTGGATGAAGCGTGAAACTAAGCATTAATTTTTATCTACAACGTGACATGCGCCTTCTATCGTAGATGCTGCTGTGACCTTTTAGAGACGATTTTATCTATGACACCCGCCACTTAAAGTTTTAGTTTAAAACTGCATATACCTAGACATTTATTGGATTAAACGCTGTAGTTTGAAACTTATAAATAAACAAGGACAGCAATTAAAATAAATCACTCATGGAACATAAAAATATTTTGAGTCTCCAATTCCTATGGTAGCGCTATAGAAGTAGCAAGTGAAAATGTTATAGTAAGTTGTAAAGACATAACCTTCAACATAATCGTATCTTTTGGATATTTTCATGAAGCTCTTGAATGCTTCTTATTTAATTATTTTTGAAGATTTTTCTAAACTACATACCTACTTTAAAACTTTTTTAAGAGTTTTGGTAAAAATGTGCTTTTTCTACAATTTTAAAGAGAGTCAGAGAGGGAGAGCAACAAGGGCTGAAAACCTCGGATCTCTACATAAAGAAGGACCAATTCTTATTTTTTTCAAACGACTTTTACAATTTTTTGTATTAAAATAATATAAAATTTTGAACTAGATAATGATACGTTTCTCTATTTTTTGAGTAATATTTATTAATTACAGAAATATCAAAATTATATCAAATATAAAATAATCATTAAAGTGTTCTTTGTCTTAGGTATAGCATTGCGTCTCTTGCAGATCATATTCTATTAGCTTACTTTTGTTTTATTATTATTTATGCTTTAAGAGAGAATTAAATATGTCAAAAAGTAGAATTAAAAATCTGAATAAAAAAGAACTCATAAAACAAAGAACATTCTGTAATATTCCTCGTCACTAAGTTTTAGGTTAATTGTACTATCTTCAACGCACTTTCATCAATCAATATCATTTCTATATTTTAAATAAAACCTTAAAAAATATTTCGTTAAACTTTGTGCAGTAAAAAAATGTAAAAGTTTTGATATTGGCGGCACTCCAGTACATGATGGGCGGCCGGAATTTGTTGCAAAGTCGGCAAAAACTGTAGACATAATGCACACGCTCCCGACATGTGCCAATGATAAAAAGCATTCAATTGTTGCAGATGCTCCTTCACTTGTATTTTCCCCTTGATCGGATTTGGTTCGATTTTTTGTTCTCCTTAAATGTAAGCTGATATAGTTATGCCGAGTATGTTCGCGTAATTGGACCAACATTATTCATAAATATTGATGGCATGCTACAATGTAGGTATAAGCAGGAGCGAGCGCCAGTCAGATTTGAAATCTGAAAGAACCGGTGGCGGATTGCAAAAACCTTGTTTAAATGCATCAAGCCAACTTATTCATTTCTTTCAATGAACACGTTATCAAAATTTAGTAATTTTGAGAGAAATTTCAACAAAATTAAAACTATTTAAACAGTTTTTCAGAAGAAAAATTAGGGACCAAGCCTTCAAATTGAAAGTGGGATTTTATTCAACCTTTGACTTTTGATTTAACGACGTCTTTGCTGCTTCGACAAAGACAATCAGGACTTCAAGAACCTAATTGAACGGTTGTTAAAATCGGAAAAAGTGGCATTGGTATTCTGTACGTTCTGTTTTTATAACGGGAAGTCTGCAGTTATGTTGGGTATTTATTACAATAAACCTTCTTCAGAATGAAAGTGCATCCTTTAGGATGATTGCAACGAGGCAAAAACACCGCTCAATATTTCAATGGTTATATGTTACTACGTCTGAGTTGTGATTACGTGATGGTAGGTTTGTAATAAATCGTAGTGTAGACACTTACCAGTATGAGGCATCTTGTCCTAGCCACTTTTGACTCCTCCGACCTGAAATAATAAAGTTATTATTGATGTTTCAAACTGATGCACGGAAGTGTTGCTGGCGATTATAATTTTGTAATCGCGCGTCAACCGATTTCGCAATATTTGAGTATGGCAATATTTTAGCATTCATTTACAAGAATGAAACGCAACATGATAAAGATACAGAAAAGTAAAAGATGAGTGTTTGCGCTTCAATTACCTGATCAAACTCCAGATTTTAGGCTTAATTGGTATTTATTATTTATTTTGCATAATTTCTACTTTGTACACACAAGAGTAGACCATCGTTTTAGAACTCTGCTTTTTGCTGCAATTATGCATAATGGAAGTAATGGTAGATTTATATTCTCAAATTTCTTGTTAAAAATTGCAAAATTTATTATATTGTTATATTTAGTTATTTTTTTTAAAGGCAACTTCTACTAAACTTTTATCGTAAAGGAAGCTGATCTTTAGAAAAGCTGCGAATAAACAATATATGTACATCTGAGCAATTTTTTAAATTTAGTTTTCTTTTAAAGAAAGCGGTTATTTAACTTTCTTTATTAAAAAAATTACTTATTTATTTGAGTATTTTAGTTTTAAAAATATAGTTCTATAAGTATTATATTTTGCGTTAGATGTGAATTATTCCAATTTAGATATTTGTTCTTTGTCTTCCCTAAAAATAAAAACATTTTTGAAAGTTTCTCTTGTATTAATAAAAGATCTTAATAAACACTGTTCATTACTGTGTAATACTGTTTCTATTTTTATCGATCGTATTTAGATTGAACCTCTTGCTTCTATCGTGGCATGTATCTTTTTCTAAGCCTCTGGACACTATTCCACATTTTCTCTCCAGCTTCTCCCTGGCCTGCCTATTTTTCTCTTCTTCAGTGGTACCCAATCTAATATTCTTCTTAGTCATCTTGTGTCTTCCATTTTATTTGTATGTCCGAACCATATTAATTGCTTTCTCTTTATATGTGCCACTGTGCTCGTGATTATATTCATATTTTATCTTATTACCTTTTTCTTCATTTCTTCTAGCTAGGATATTCTACAACTCCGCCGCAGAAAATCCATTTTTGTCGACATCAGCTTACTTCTATTTTTTCTTGTCATGTTCCATGTTTCAGCTCCATATGTGACTATTCTTTGAACAACACTCGTATTTTTCATTTTGTTTCTCTACTTATTGTTTTGTCCGATAAAATAAAATCTTTGATAGCCTTCTTTAGTTTACTATTCTTCATATTTTCTTATGGCTACCACCGTGATTGTTTAAAGTCACTTCCAGATATTTATATGTTTTACCATGTTTGCTAGATTGAGCATTTCTTTTCATAAAAAGAATTTACACTATGTCATTTTGCTGTTTAAGTAAACACACTTAAAGCTCTAAATAAAGTCTGAGTATCTTATCTTTTAAAGGAAGATTCTTTTAATATCCTACATATAAAGTGCGTTCAATTTTCAATTTGAGATACATCGCTACTTACTATTAAACTTTTTACTTGAAGAAGCTTCTCTTGAGCTTTTACTTATAACTTTAACTCATGACTTCCATCAAGGAAATTGAGGTTGGTTTCCTTAAGGGCAGTGTTGCTACTATAATTAATTTTTAAAAATGTTTTTGTTTTTACTTTAGTGTCCAGGAAAAACGTTTTATTAAGATTTCTTTTTAATAGAAATTTTATTAAGCGGTTCTAGTAGTATTTCTATGAACTAATCTGCTGCGATGAAAGCTAAATGGAGCTTTCTATCTTTTGAACACAGTTTTGCTAAACTATAAAAAGGAAATCCTAAGAGTTCCGTTTTTTTCTGTTTGGTCTAAAAAAGTGTTTTGATTATTTTATTTTTCTTAAAGAAAGCTACGATTGAGTTGTCCATTTCTAATAAGATCTTCTTTAATTCTTTATTGTAAAGAGTGTATACTTCTTTCTTATACATAATTCTATTTCTTCAAATAGGGCTCTTATCCAACCGGCTTCAATTTGTACAGAACTTACCTACTCGCTCTAGATGGAAGCAAAATTAAGCTTCTTTAAGTTTAAATTGAACCGTTCTAGTTCCTAGGTAAGACTGTAAGACTCCTACTGATCTATCTGTTTTTTTAAGAGAGTTTCAATTGAGCTTAATTGAGTAACTTATTTCTTAAGAGAAAATTATATTGAACTTGCTTTTGTTCTTACCTTTTCCGGCTAGACCTAATTGACCTTTTCTTTTTCCGAAAAAGCTCCTTGTGGTTTCGTCTTTCGAAGAAACTTTCTCTCAATTTTCTCGTGATGAAAGCTATGTTATCTCTTTATGTTTGAGTATTTTGTTATAAAAGTTTTATTTCTGTTATTTTTTTAATTTTTGTTATTACGATTATTCTCTTTCGTTTTCTGTTGCCTATTCGTAAAAGCATTTAGGATGACATATAATCGAAGCAAATCTATTTAAATGTTGATGGTAGTCGCGCGAATATTTTCTCTTGTTTGCAGCTCTTGGCGTTTCTTCCAATTTTCCGACGCTCACGCCTGTAATTTCCCGAAATGAAGATATCAATTTCGATTCCTGATTTTATCGCTAAAGCCATTCCCGTCCGAGCCGAAATTTCCACTATTGTCGTCGGACATTAGTCTAATTGATATAGCAAAGCTCGGCGATAAGATTGCAACCCATAAATATGTGTGGAGCGTGTGCGGAATTTGTGTATCACCATATCACAAATCTGTGCCGTGCCGACTGTAAAATAGCACGGTGCAGGTAAGTGGCGGACGCTTAATTCGTTTAATCGGCGCCTACCTAGGCGACATTTACATCTCAAAACCCGCTAACGACCTGCCGTCACGCTTACGACCCTGACGTGAGCTTTGGTGGATGGTTGTGTCGCGTCGAGGGGGTGCCATGAACCGTGTCAAACACCACCAAACATGATCAGTTACGACAACACTTACCCCCTAATTCTGTTATTTACAACAGTAGAGAGGCGCATCGAATTCAAACGCTTTTAAGCATTTGGAATTAGCCGGAAAAAACCTTATACATTTGTTGAAGTTAAGTTATTTTATTAGTACAAATTTTTAGATTTACTTTAAAATGTTACGGACGGCAATAATGACTTGTTTGATAAATGTTCAGAAGTTTAACTTTAATTTCCACTTCATAACATAGTTGTCAAAGGGATTGCAACATTTTTAAAAAATCAGGACCTAAACTATTAACGCAAAGAATAATGTGTCAAAACGTAAAATTGATTCTTTTTTGAAAGAAAACCATATGCCCATATTGTTAGCTTAACCAAGAAACTTTTCCAACAAAACTTATCATCAAACTTATTCAAGGATTTGTCTATCTTTTCATGTCACTAAAGTTCTATAACAACAGTTAATAGAGAGTTTCGATATTTATTCTTAACACTCTTATGCTTCTTTTTTATAAATGTTTTTCGATAATTTGTTGAAAAGTAATTTATCCCTTAATCCTCTTTTTATCCCCTTTATTCCTTTTACAGGTAACTTTATTGAGCCATTGTGCTTTTAGAACTCTTTACTGATTGCGATACTTTGAATTTTGTTTAATAAATTGTCAATATCAGAAGTTCTTGATAATCCTGTGGAAATAGGATTCCAAAGATCAGGATGATTAACCACTATATTCATTAAATCTCCTTCTTTGAAATTAGTTTTCTGTTTTACTATTTTAATTATTTCATTCAATCCCTCTCTAATGGTTGTAATTTTTTTTTATAATTATGTCTGAAAGATCAGACTCGGATGTTTCTTCGTCTTCCACTAATATAACCTTATAGTAAACTTTGTGTCTTTGTGTTTAGTGTATTCAGCTTTTGTTTTTTCTTCTATTATTTTAATTTTAGATTTTTTTGAAAACTCTGTAAAATAACTATCTTCGAAAGCGAACGGTTGGTCATTAATTTTTTGTAATAATTCTGTCTTCTTTATTTTAGAGTAACCTTTGATATTCTTTTCTTTAGTAATTTTTCTTAATTCTTTTATTGGGTTTGTATTCATTAATTATGAAATCTAAATTACCACAAGCTATCGAGTTTCAAAAATGGATTTACGCTGACTTTAAAAAAGGGGGTGTTTTCACAATTTTTTCTGCTTTTCTCTTTACCATTGAAAATCGGGGTGTTTTCCTTAAAAAGTGGCAGTGTGCATAGGGGCCCTTATACTACTAACTGGTTCGGTAAAAAATAATGCAACAAAAAATATTTCAACTTTAATCTAAGTTAATTTTGGCAAAAAACTTACTAACTGATTTCATTTCAAAGATGAAAAATCAACGTGTTTTCAAAAGGAATTAATAAGGGAAATAGTAGATTACACACCGAGGTGGAAAATGTTTCTTTTCTGTCGAGAGCTAAGATAGCTTACCGAGGCCCGTAGAGCCGAGGTGAGCTAGTGCTCGAGACAGAAAAAAATTTCCACCGAGGTTTATATACTATTTTATTCGCAATCATTCATTTTTGGCAAATAAAGCAAAATTAATTTGTAAAATTTTACTCTGCGCCATCTACCAAGCGATTTTCGTACTCACAGCAGGTCAGGAATGTGCCCATTCCTAACCTAGGGAGGGAAAGTAAGGTCAGGAATAATTTTTCAGAAATGATTAACTTCCCCACTTCTTAAAAGGTTAGGAATGGACATATTACCTATATGATTGCGAATAAAAGTGATTGTCTCGGTAGTAGAGTAGCTATGCGAGTTCTAGCTCAAAATCCTATGCTATTTCTTATGGGTCTAAAAGTTAGCGCTGAATTAGAAACAGAAAGAAATTGCCACCGAGGTTTGTATACTGTTTTATTCGCAATCATATAGGTAATATGTCCATTCCTAACCTTTTAAGAAGTGGGGAAGTTAATCATTTCTGAAAATTCATTCCTGACCTTACTTTCCCTCCCTAGGTTAGGAATGGGCACATTCTTGACCTGCTGTGAGTACGAAAATCGCTCGGTAGATGGCGCAGAGTGAAATTTTACAAATTAATTTTGATTTATTTGCCAAAAATGAATGATTGCGAATAAAATAGTATACAAACCTCGGTGGAAATTTCCTTCTGTCTCGGTGTGTATTCTACTATTTCTAGTCTTCCAGCTATATAGGGTGTGTCAAAAATCAGTACCAGCTTTCTTATTTTAAATAAAAATATGCAACTTTTTTACATGGTTTTATTGACCTTCTAATTCTGAATATGATCAACCCATGTTATTTAAACTTATCCGACAATTTTTATTGTTAAATTTTTTTTAAAAAGTTAACTTAGTTGTTTACAAAAAATTTTGCATTTCGGAAGCATTTCAGAATTATGGATCCAAATTTGTGGAGTAGTTATCTTGCAGTCCAGACTAACTACTGTTATTCTAATGGTATAGTCTCATGTTGTACCAATAGCCGCTGACGATTTTCAAACATCGCAACCAAGAGGGTCCAAAAGGAATTTTTTTAAATGACAAGTATAGTCATTTGTTGACACCATTCAAAAGAAAATTGTATTATACGATGAGTTAGTTAACCACGAGGTTAAGCACCTATACAGGAAGTTGCACAACAAATACTTGGTGGCAGGCAGTTTGAACACATCAGTTGAGTTTTATTTGTTTTATTTTTATTTTTTAATACATAATTGTCACTGCAATTTAACACGCGTTTTAATTCAATTTCCTAATTATTAAAATAATTTTAGAAAGCACTCCTTTTGCAGTCAAATAGAAATATCTTTTTTTTCTAATGTAAAACATAGAAATTGTTATACCATTTTATAAACTACACTAAATGAGCCATCTTTTAGAATAACTTGGCAAGTTACCATGGTATTTTTTTCAAAAGTAAAAATGATCAAAGTTAGGCCATTAAAAAAAAATCATGTATCAGTCAAAAATCTTTTTTTCTTTCCCAAATATCTGGCTCTAGTAATGCTTCTTTGTCTTTTGATCAATGACGGGACTATTCAGGGTTACGTAACCACATTGAACATTATAATATGGAAATTTGGAGTTGTGGCACTCTAAAAACTGATCTAAGGTGTCGATCTTTACGAAATTCATAAAAGTCCCAATATCTCAAAAACTAATGACTTTTTACTAGGGTCATATTATGATATTCTGATCAGTAATGAGCAGGACCATTAGCCCTCCACGGGTTGACGTTGAGTTTTGGGACATCCTGTATAATTTTCTGTTGTTGACTCTATTGTAAAATTCTAATATTACCATTATAATCAATTTATTTTGTTATTTATTTTTAATACTCTGTGTGGCACTTGTGAATGCGGAAGAATGTCATTGCGTCAGCGTCACACAGCTCTGAAATTGATAACGACCATTGAACCAGAGAAAAATGTGAATCGCCGACGGTGGGCTTCGAACCTACGACGGTCCGAGCCATCCTCCGAAATCGGACCGCTCAACCACTGAGCTACGGGACCCACGTAATCTCTCTGCGTTCAGTCCCGGTCTCAACTCTCTCGAGTTCCCAATCGTCTACCTAACGATTATAACAGCTCACCCGTTTCCAACCCAATAACATCACCAACATTTTCAACTATCGGTGTTTTGACTCTTTAAATTTTGGCGATAAAATTGAATTAATTTTTTTTTATTTAGACGCGACATTTTCGTCGTAAGTTTATAAATAGACGTCATGAGCCCGTGCAGAGGTTTGGGGTGAAACTGCGTGATGGCGGATGCAAATGAGAACTAACTACCAGAATAATTTGGCTCGAACACGTCGCGCTTGTGATTTTGATTTACATTAATTTCATATTTTTCAACATAAAACCTAATCAATATTTAAATTATTCATGCACCCGCTCTAAACTGACGGTCGCCCCGACCATAGCTAATCGTATCGTTGAAAAAAATCAAAATACTCCATACGGCGTGGCAGCACGTGATTCCGGTGGGCCAATTTCGACCGATTACGGTCATTATCGATAGACAGGAGCTAATCAAAGATCAATCATAACAGAAATCAGCAGCGGTTCTCGACCTGGGGACCGGCCATAAATAATTCAATTATTGAAATGTCGTTACGGTGCGGTCATTCGACTATATACCGACTGGGTGGCTTCATTAGGACATTGTTATCATAACCGTCTTAATGCCGGTTATTATAACGACGCACATTCCGCTCCCACAAATAAATTATCCAAATTATTGGGAATATGATCGTCGATTACCGGGACGCCCTGCTGCGACCGACGACAAAATCTCAACCGAGGAAGCCGTAAATTGACCAGCAGCAGGTCTCCAGATACGAGGAGCTGGTCCTCGTATCATCACATCACTAAAAGCTGTTATCCGTGTCTAATGACTGACTTTATGCTCAGGTGGAAAATTAAAAAAAGAATGTTGAAAGAACGAATCGATTCCAGCTTTTTACCTCTGTTGCTGTATATTCATAATTATGGAAAATGAGAAATATCTTTATAGAGGCGCATAATTCTAATGACCGTAAAATTTTGACACTTTAGCTTTGTAGATTAAAGCCTAGTTTACCAAAATGACTAAAAAAAACTGAGTTTGGAAATACTTTTCTCTTTTATCCAGGTCCACTTGACATAATGACAGACCCAGATATCAAAATTTCGTTTACATTGGAGACATAGAATTGAACAAATTCGCTACTAGTACAAGTAGGTAGGTGTTATGTCTTTGGTAATAAGTAGTAGGTATAGATAATTTACTTATTACGAGTCTAGACAAAATTTTAGAAAATTCAATTAATTAGTTATTATCCCACAACTTGATGCAATATCCTTCCCCTTTTGTTTGATAAGTTATCAGATTTAGTATCAAAGTTCTGTACATGCAAGCAAATCGTCAAAATTTTACTTATCTAGAATCAACCTTGGAACAGTTTTTGTTCTTTATGCTTTTACTAAGCTAAATTCAATTCTGATTAGCGAAAACTTTACGTTTTTAAACGTTTGATACATTTTAATGGCACAATTTCCGCTGTAAGTTAATTATCTACTTCTGTAAGGTTCGTGAGGCTTTTAAATGCGTAATCTGTGATAATATCAAAAATTAATTCAATACAAACTCAAATTTAATTGCGTAGCCGACTGTGGAAAATCAAAAGAATGCCATTTCAATAATACAAAATGATTTATATCCGTAAGAAATATACTGTTTTTATTTATACTTATGCAATACTCATATTTACAATAAAATATATTTTGGAACACCCCTACTCAAGTTTTGTTAATATGTACCTCCATATCCAATTTCTTAAATATTGCTAACTTGTATAATTATGGCGAGGCTATGAACAAATACTATTAAAATAAAAACAAACACAAACAAGAAAAAACTAAATTTTGCTTTGTGAAAGAGGCCTTCAAGCGGGCGTAAAACGTTGAACAATTGCAGAGAGAATTTATGAAACATTTGCTTCGTCAATTTTGGATTTAAGAGACAAGGATGAAGATAGCGCTTTCTTGTCGCTCCCAATGGGCGATATAGGGATGTTAATTCATGATTGGGTTAAGTCAAGATCAAAAAGAAAAACAAAATTTTAGGATTTTGTTCGATTTTTAAAATCTGTAAATATCAGCCTCTGAGGCGAAAATCTATTTTTTAGGAAGACTAACTAGTAATCAAGACAATGAAATAGTCTTAAATGCTGTAGAGAAAAAAGAAGTGCGGAAGGTATATATTAAGAATCTCTTTGCAGATCAAAGTCCAAATAATAAGAGAACGAAAGCAGACGGGCCCATCAATCAGTAAGGATTATTGTATTGAAAGAGCCATAAAAACCGTAAAGAACAATAAAGCAGCAGGACTAGATAAAGTGCCATCCAAAATACTTAAACTCCTCAATAAAAAAGACATTGCCGTGCTGCACAAACGCACAAAATCTTTAACAAAATCTATGACACCGAGGTTTATCTCACCCAGTGGCTATCATCATTGTTTATTTCTCTGCTTAAAAAAAACGCCCAGAAATGTAAAAAACATAGGACTTATTAGCCTTATGAGTCACACTTTACAGTTATTTTTCAAAGTAATTCATCAAAGGTTATATAGAAAATGTGACATCAAAATTGGTAATACACAGTTTGGATTCAGGAAGGGACTGGGAACGAAAGAGACAATTGTTGCAACACAAGTGCTAGTACAAAATTGCTATGACCAGAGGAAACCCCTATGTCTGCTTCATAGACTACAAAAAAGTTTTTGACAGAGTATACAACACTACAAACTCATTGATATTCTCAAACAGTTGGACATTGATGACCAGAAGGACATGCAATGTATTGAAAACCTTTACTGAAATCAAACAGCCTAAGTAAAAATTGGGAATGAGACAACCAGTGCTATCTATAAAGATCTGTAGAGGGGTGAGACAGGGTTGTATTCTGTCACCTCTCTTATTTAAACTTTATTCAGAAAATATATTTCTAGAAGCACTTACGGACCTGGAAAAGGGAATAAAGATCAACGGTATGGATAAACAATATTCGGTATGCAGTATGCAGACGACACAATATACTACTTCCCGAAAAGATGGAAGACCTGCAAGAACTTGTCAACAAGGTAGGAGCTTAAAGCCAACTCATGGGATTGGACATGAATATTGCGAAGATAAAATTTATGATTATTTCTCGGGACCCGAACATAACAAGTGACGTTGCATTAACGTTTGGCAACCTACCAATAGAAAAAGTTGGCAAGTGTAAGTATCTGGGAACTTGGTTATCAGAATATTGGACATCAGAAGCTGAGATTGCATTCTGGATTGAAAATGCTTGAAGCGCATTTATCAAGCTTTAAAAGGTCCTTGTCAACACTGAATTTGATCTGAATCTCATCACAAGGTTTGTTAAATGTTATGTGTAGTCAGTGCTCCTGGTGAACAAGGTAGAGGCTTTCAAAATGTGGCTCTATCTCAGGATGCTAAGGATTCCTTGGATAGCACGATTAACCAAGGAGGAAGTCCTGCGGCGTGCAGATAGAAGTCGTGAACTACTGACTACAATTAAAAGCAAGAAGGTTGCATATCTGGGACATGTGATGTGGGATGAGAAATATAAAATTCTGCAGCTTATAATCAAAGAAAAAATTGAAGGAAAGCGAAAAATAAAAAGAAAAAAAGATGTCTTGACTAAGAAATGTAAGGCATTTGACGGGACTAAAAAAAGATCATCGAAAGTTTGGTTCATTCAGCCAGAAATTGCGAAGAAATGAATCGTGCTGTCTCAAACTGAGGCCATTAATGGATAAATGCATAAAAGGAACAAGAAGATTGAACAAGTCATAAAATAATCTGTAAATTCTGGTGCAACCTCCATCAAGAAAAAGTTAACTAATATTTTAACAATCCTTGTATCATTTCTATGATCCTTCACTGGGAAAAATATTTGAACAATTCCAAGCATCAGTTGCTTTGCACTTTTAAATTTTAATATGCCGCTTTTAAGCATTGTAGTTTAAATATCTGTTGCGCTCTGGTTGTTTTAAAAAAATTCTACGTTGTTAAATAAAATATTTAAGGATGTATATTGTATTTTTCAAAATGTAGTTCAATTCGCTTACCTTTACCAAAGCCTTTACCATAATATGTTGGTCTATTTAAAGTTATTTTTTCAGACATGTAGGTCATATTACATTTTTGTGATCTGGAAAGATGGAACTTTCCGCACCCAACTCTAACTGTAAAGACATGCAGATACGCGTGGGTAAGATAGTCTTATCTGATATATAATTATGGAGTTAGTTTGAAAAAAATTACTTTCTATCGCTGAGCGACTTTCAGATTCATGTACAAAAACTTTATGCACATTCTCCTCTTACCAAACAAAATACTTCATACGTTATATTCATCTATATAATAATTTTACAAAAAAAAAAACAATTTTTGCCCCAATGAAGAAATTTAAAAAAAAGATTGTGACCTTGACCTCGCCATCTTCTCACGCTATCGCCCCGCACGTTTTTATTAACAAAAATCCGACATCTCTGATAACATCCCGCAATTAACAATTAACGTCAATTTAGTAAGGAACGTGGGGGCAATTTTCTCGCGCGATTGGTAAAAATCTCGTTCATGTAGAGGACACCGCACCGAATCCCGGAGGAATTAATTAAACGCATGTTTATGTAAATTGTGCGCATAACTTAAGATGTACGAGGCGATATCTCGGCCACAATGTCGCTTAATTCGTTCCACGACCCATACTGTGACCGGCGAGTACTTTTCTTGATGCCCGTACGTAGTAATGAGCGGCGGATAACGTGCGGAACCCGTATGGGCAACCCTTAATTTTTGCACGTAAACTCACGCGAACCTGCACACCAATACGATGTTTGTAAATTATAATTGACGTTTAATAGCCGCATTTCGGGGGAAAAGAAAACGGTGGGTTGCGGCGCCCTCATGGAGACTTTATAGCGTCGGCTGACCACACCACCAAAGGCAAGGCACATGGACACATACATAATGTTTGTAATACATTGATACTTACTTGTGGGTAGGTTTAGTTTATGTTTATTGTTAGTGAACAGGTGGCTGAAATCTTGCCTGTAGGTACTCTACTGGTATTCACAGCACAGCAGTAAGAATAAAGCAAATAAGCGCCCAAATACTTACATACCAAAGAACTAAAAGCTACTATGAGCCAACAATTTTCAATAAAACGATAAAAAGAAGCGCCTCATTAAGAAAAAACAAGAAACTATGTTAGAAGATAATTATTTTAGTAAATAGTAAGTAATGATTTACTAAAAAGTTCACAATTTTATGTTCAAATTATTAAATTTTTATTGGCCTCGGTGACTTCTTCTACCAGTTGTACCAAATAGGAAATAGGAAATACATAAAATTTCAACGTTTTGATAAGACCCCTCATGAAAGTGAGAACCACACGCCCATCTACAAGCTTATACGATTAGGGTCCCTGCCTACAAAAGTTTTAAATGTAACCCTTTACAAATTTGCACTAACTGTCTTCAGGGATGAATAGATTACCTATAACTATCAACACACTATTCACACAACAAAATAAAAGAGTTGAAAGCGAAGACATTTGTGTATGGACGGAGAAGAAGAACAAGTATGACGAAGAAAAAGATAACAAAGCAATAACACAAAACAAATAATAATCTAAAAAAAGAGAATGAGGTAAAAGAGCAGACTAAGAAGATATACTTAGTAATAGAGAAGAAGACGAGGCAAAAAGACGAGTTAAACCATTCCAACATTTGATGCTTTTGGTAGTTATATTAACATTATGATAAATAAATATTAGGTAGGTACCTAATTATGCAAAATTCATTTTTCGAATAAAAGTTAACTTTAAATATCAAGATTGCGTACTTATAGTCAATGCTATTATGACAAAGAAAGAGCCGATACAAAAGTTGACCATCTCAGCTTGTTTTGGTCGTAATGAATTTGAAGCAACTATGATTGATAAGGTTCGATAAAGAAATGGCTTTGACAATAAGAAAGAAATGAAAGTCCTTCTCACTATTAAAACCAAAAGATAAAGTAATTATATTCATGATTCATTGTTAATATAATTTACAAATATTGAGTGGTAATTATAGATAACATCTGGGTTTATTACGATATTATTGTATTATTATAAATCGAGTTAATATGTTGTACGTACCACATGTAATTTTTTGGTGCAACTTTTAGCAAGACATTTTAAAATACAAAGCAAAAAAGGTTAGAAATCAATTTGAAGGTATTAGAAAAAAATCATTACAAAGTATTAAGCCAAGGCGTTGATGAACTTGAATAAGTTTTAGTGGTGAATTAGTCTAGGTACATTTTTGGATGTAATCGTGGCATCTTATATTGCTAAAGTTTAATTTAATCCAAATATTTGAATTAATTTGCCATGTAATCTTCAACAAAAAATTTCAAATATTGTTGTAATTTTTCTTTTGTTTACAATAATTACAAATAATTCTCGTATTAAATATTAGTATAATACATTGAGAAATACTGTTTGTTAAAATTAAAATAAACATTAAAAATAAAATTTTTAAATGGACGAGAATTTGTTAGGTACCTATCCCTTCTAATAATTAAGTTACTCTCCACTGCCCAGTTGGTAATCTCCTCATTAGGTACCTTCACCGCTTTAACAAAACGCTAAATATTTAGTTTCAGTTAATTTTGATTGATAGAGTATCTTTAGGTTAGGTAAGTCCTAAGTACCAAGTACAAAGTAAAAGAGTTTGCGAAATTTTATTTGAACTTCATACAGCATTCACCCGGCGCATTCACCATATCTAATAGAAAGTTTATGGGTTTTAGGTTTTTATTTTTCTAGACACATATTATAGCTAAAATTTTAAAAAGTTCTTAACAATCAATATCCAATTACTTATGTACCTACTCAACTTATTATAAAACATACCGTTATACTAACGGGGTGGATTTCGTATTGAATTTGTAAATTTGTAAGTAGTAAGGTTTTTTACCTCCCAATGATAATATTTTCTAAAATAGTTTTTTAAAAAAGAACATTCCAGGTGTCCCAGCGCTACTAAAACAGAAAAATTGCATGGAAAGTTATATTTTCTTAAAGTATATCTTCCCAGATAAAGTTTGGTAAGAACGAAAAACTTCACGCGGATTCTTGAAAAGAAGAGCACGATTTCATGTAAAATTGATGGTTAAACAGGCTACAAAAAGATAAAATACCTAATGTTGTCTTGATTGAGATTTGAATCTCGGATCTTATATTCGGAAGAAGCGTTCTGACGTTGTTCTGACCAGGTCACTTCTTATTTCCTAGATTTTGATCTTTAATTAAGACCTTTGTATATCTATAAGTACATGAAAAACGTGCCTTTCCTTTTCAGAATCCGTGTAGAGTTTTTCGTTTTTACCCAATTTTATTAGGGAAGATATAATTTATGAAAATAGGACCTATAATTTTTCATGCTATGAGACACCCGGTATATTTGATTTCCTCAATCTTTGAAAATGTTATTATTGCTATACTTTTCTAAACAGTAGCAGGATGTCAAGCAAATGACAAAAAGAATAAATTTATTGAAGATTTGTGAATAATGAATATGATTCATTTCTTACTAATTTTTCATGTAATTAAGCA
Organism: Schizotus pectinicornis; assembly: GCA_951805265.1. Lineage (NCBI taxonomy): Eukaryota > Metazoa > Arthropoda > Insecta > Coleoptera > Pyrochroidae > Schizotus > Schizotus pectinicornis. The sequence goes on along the minus strand of OX638204.1, from coordinate 16,596,525 downwards.
AAGGATTTGGAAAAATATGATTAAAAGAATGTGATAATAAGTAGTTAAACAAACAAAAAAAACGCAAACGTCCTAAAAGGTGAAAGAAAAAAGAAAAAAATCTTTACGTTTAGTTTTACGCTTCTGTAGCTATAAAGCATAAGCATATTCAGAAACGTACCTATTTTCAAAAACTACAATGTAATGGAACTTAACTTTATTAAAAGTTATATTTTTTTTCGTCAATATACCATTAAAAAGGTCTAATGGCTTATTGTAAAAGTGTGACTTGCTATCACTGCCTTTTTAAGACATTATGGCAAAAGCTATAGGTATACCTATATGTCCTATTCTTATGTATTATTTTGACCAAAGAGTGAAAGAGAGAATGATGAAAGCAATGGGAAAAAAATAAAAAAACACAAATCGAAATGCAGAAAACGGAAACATGGAGGCTTTTGGGCAAGAAAAGTTTAGATTAGAAACAAAGAAACAAAGCTGCTCATCAGTGCTGTTCGCAGTTGGAGAAAAATGCTAAGGCAATCGCAGGCAGGAGGAGTTGGTGAGAGCAGGGACGTATGATATGATTTAGTATTAGTAGTAACAGATGAATTAAACAGACGTATTAAAAGTTATTTAATCTGCAAAAGGTTGATGGTAAATATAGGTTGTACAAAATGAAAAAGTTGGAAACATTGAACGTTGACCATCAAATTCTACTCGAATTCTACATACTATAAAAACTAAAAATTTTTGTTATTAATTCTGAAAACTGACAAATAAAAAATCTAGAGTAAGAACTAAAAACAAAATTAAAAATTTTAGAATAAACCGGCAATATAATAACGAATACCGACTTTAACAAATCAAAGCCCATCTGTTCGAGGATTTGAAGCTAAAGAATATGAAAAGAAATCTAAGTGTTTATGGAAGTATAATTAGGTATGTCTTAAAGAAGCAAGACAAATAAAAATTAGAAATTACAACAAAACATATAAAGGAAAACTAACAGGGTGAAAAAATGACGAACAGTTATTGCACCCTACATATGAACATTCATGAAAGAATTTATACAGTACACCAGCAGTTTTTAACTTAAAAAATTACTGTAAAATTTTGTGCTAATTTTGGAGTACCTACATACCTAAGCAGCTAGTTACAGCTATTTACCTAAGACAATAGATAAAGATGGATATTAGATTCTCTATTACTTAGGTACCTACAACTAGGTATAAAATGTGAACGAATAACATATTAAGTACTTACCTACATATTTTGCACAAACAAAGATAACAAATTGTCTTAGAAATCTATCCATTGGGTATAGAGAGACAATCAAAAATATATAAACACTTAAATGTCCGGTTGCACAAAGCTAACGAAGTATTAACCAACGATTAACTCTCGTCTAACTTTTTTACTACTTTGATTGGTCATTAATTCTTTGTAGCAGGTTGTAGGTAATTGAAGAATTTTAACATTATTGCTACCAATCAAATTTTTAAAAGTGAATAAATTATTCAAGTTTTTACCAAAATCTTAGCAATTGCTTGACGGACGTTTGTGCAACTGGATATTATAATTAAAAGTTTTGTGATCCTGTTGCTACTATCAACGTAGAAGTTACATAAAATGATGGTAAAATAAGCCCGACTTTTTGAAATAAATTTATATTATCTAATTCTTATAGGTAGGTATACATATTATAGGACATACATACAGACTGTTTCACCAAAAACGGACGGATTTCTGGCCGAGTTATTTGAAGACGTAGAGAAATTTTTTTTAATTCTTCTTGAATTGAAGAAGAATCCCTATGATCTAAGTATAAGAAACTAATTCTGGCACTTCCGGTTTGGACCAGAAGTGGACCAACTTTCGATTTTTAAATGCAAATATACTATTTTTATTGCCCTATCTGATAGAAGGAGTTCACTTGATTACTAAAAACGTATTAACCTTATTGATTTTTTGGTCAAAATTAGTTCAGATCTTTATTTTTACAGCAACTGTTTCACCAAAACGGACGGATTTCTAGCCGAGTTATTTGAAGACGTAGAAACAAAATTCTAAATTTTTCTTGAATTGAGGAAGAATCTCTATGATCGACGGGTAAGAAATTATTTTTGGCACTTTCGGTTTAGACCGGAGGTAGACCAACTTTTGATTTTTAAATACAAACATATCTTTTTTATTGCCCTATCTGATAGAAGAGGTTCTCCTGATTACAAAAATGTATTACACTTATCACTTTTGTGCTCAAAATTGGTTCAGGCCTTGATTTCTAATGCAACTGTTTCTCCAAAACTTACGGATTTCTGCCCGTGTTATTTGAAAACGTAGAGAAAACACTCTAAATACTTCTTGAATTGAGGAAGAAATCTCTATGCCAGAATTAGTTTCTTACATATCGATCATAGAGATTTTTCTTCAATTCAAGAAGCATTTGGAGTTTTTTCTCTACGTCTTCAAATAACTCGGCCAGAAATCCGTCCGTTTTGGTGAAACAGTTGCATTGGAAATGAAGACCTGAATCAATTTTCAGCAGAAAAGCGATAAGTGTAATACATTTTTGTAATCAGGAGAACCCCCTCTATCAGATGGGTCAATAAAAAAGATATATTTGCATTTCAAAATCAAAAGTTGGTCCACTTCCGGTCCAAACCGAAAGTGGCAGAATTAGTTTCTTATACATAGATCATAAAGATTCTTCTTCAATTCGAGAAGAATTTAAATTTTTTTCTCTACGTCTTCAAATAACTCGGCTAGAAATCCGTCCGCTTATGGTGAAACGGTCTGTATACATACCGCGGGTCCCAACGCTACCGGGAAATAGCACGACAAATTATATTTTGGAGATTAATTAAAATTAAAAAAATTAGAATTAATTTAAATTTATTGTAAATTACGATTTAAAAACTTGTAAGAACTACTACGTGAAACTACTTGTATATTTCTCACAAGTTTCCAAATCCTAATTTACAAAAAAATTTACAAGTTAACGTGTCTCTGCATTTATATTATAACTATACGTATGTAGGTATGTATATGTAATTTTTAGAGTCAATTATATACCTATCGTATCCATACCTATCTACTTATCTACCCAGCTTCTCCTCAAAAAATATAGTTATTGTTGTTACACAGGATGTCCCGCAATACCTATTTATTCCGGGGCTTTTATAGGTATTAAGAAGAAGAAAAAAGGTTAATTTATCTAGGTAAACTATAAATTATATAGGAAGTTTAAAAAATTGTTTTCACCCGTCACCGTCAAAATTCAGCAAACATGGCTAGTTTGGACCGTCTTTTGCGCACGAACGGACCAGGTTTTATGATGTAAACTTAATTTTATAATTTTATTTAAACATGCTATAAATTGATCAGAAGGTTAATTTACCTAATGGATGGAAATATCGGTGAAGATTTCTGCATCAAACTATCATTATTTGACGTATTTGGTATTAAATGTTCACCAAACTGGCGTTAACTAAATTCAAGTAGGTATGTACCCATTATTAATTGTTTTCAATTGGTTTTACTAAAAAAACTGCACAATTTTATGAAAATGAGACCAGAAGAGCTTTTCCATTACCTACTTATAAGTATTATTTTTACAATGTTGACTTCAGAGTCATTTGCCTACCAAGATTACCTACCATTTTATCAGTTCTTTTGGACGGATGCGCAATTATTAATAATTTATAGAAAACAAATCTAAAGAAATTAGATTTAGTAGGTATAGGAAGTAAGTATTTGTCAACCCTACTTGATTTTTCTTTTTTACTGATGATGGTCATATGCGCATTCCCATTGCAGATTACATTCTGTAGCTAATTTCATATAAAAGTTGCAATGGTACCTATACGTATACTTATGTGTACCTAAGTCAGTAAAAAGTATGAGATTACAAAGACGAATTGATAATAATTTTAGTTCTTTTTCAAAAAAAGAATAATAGTTTGCTTAGGTATAAATACTAACATTATTCAAAGTGCTAATTCCCTAAGTCCCTAACTTAATTAACACTGTTAAGTAGATATATGGATTATATCTAGAAAATTGGCTGCCTATAGACATATAAGAACAAGAAAATCTTCTTCATTAAAGGACATTTACCTTGTAGTTGGACCCCGCCCCAGCTATCACTCAAGTTTTAGCACTATCCTGACGATCGGCCCGCAGGACGATTCGAAACTGGACGACAGGACGACACAGTTGGCGGAACGGAGTACAACGTCCACGCTACTGACATCGGCGGTCACTTGCATGGGTCTTGGAGGCATGTGCGTGCGAGGGTCGAAACATCCCGCCCCTCGCCAGGACCACATACAGTTTGCAGTCGAGCCAATTCGGTCCTCGACCGACGTCCTGGCCATCCACCCTGATGCTATCTCGTCGCCTAACGGATGAAACCCAACGGCGATTCCGGTCAGATAACCGCAATTAGCACCAAACAAAAAAAAAAAAAAACACTCCAGAAACCACAAGAAGTTGGTGAAACCGAGATTTTTCATAACAGCCTCATAACTGTTTTCAACGAAAAAACTTGATGGTCTGGATTACCTAGTCGGGTTATTATCTTAAAGGTCATCGATTTTGGTTAAAAACTGAAAATATGATTAAGCAGCGGTTTTGGCAAGATCAGAATATAAACTGAATTGTTTATGGCAGCGATAAATTCTGAACCTGTAGGTGGGCCGTGGATCGAAGCTACATTTACATGGACGAAGTCGCTGAAATGTCGCATCGTCGCATTCTATGGTAGCGACTGCAAACTATCCATGTCCTTGCGGTTTGAAGAGCTTCTGTGAAAGCTCTTCGAGCCAATGCGTGACAACAAGAGGCACGCGCGACCAATGAGCTGTTGAGGCAACGGGCAGATGGACCAATAACGTTTTCGTGCTAATTGAGCCCCAAAGGTGGCACGCGCTTGCCCTCATTGACGGCTTCCCATGACGCAGACGCTTCTTCACACGCTTTTCGACGGATGTCTTCTACGCCCGGGCATGTCATCGCATGCCCTGCCTGAAACCGATCATTTGATAATGGAGCAGAGCGTTTCAGGCGCGGAAACGCGAACGGAAATAGATGACGGTCAAGGTGTTGCGGCAACCCTTATTTTAGCTTGATTAGATATTGGTAATGCGTAATTGGAAATGCTGCGGGCTGCTCTGCAATCGCACGCACAGACAATTACCAAGAGTTTAGTTTTTACAAGAACGTTCGCTATACCTACATAAATATCAAGATAAGTTTTTCTAATCAAATTAGCTACCTAACATGTTATTTCGTTCATCTGATTATAATCCCCCATTTTCGGTGGAGGACAGCAGTGTCGTCATATTAAGTAACTTTGCCTTCACAACTTTTTGCTCATACCTACTAATTTAATTTAAGTCTCTTTTCGAAAATTTCAGTAGAGATATAAAGTTTCTAGACTTTCTAGATATTTTCTAGACTTTTCTATGACTTTACTGGGGTTACTTCTTAGATATTAACCCATTTGCGGCATCTTAATGCCTATCTTATTAATAAATAACAAATATTAAGTTTCTTTGAACTTATAGTCTACCTAGACAAATAAAAATACTTATTGCCTACACTTAGGTCCTACTTACTTATTATATCTATTCAATACCTACATATTTTTGAAATAGTCCGTATTTAGATGTTTAGTTCTGCTATAGCAGTTTACTTCGATATTATTTAATCCTTTAATTCGCTTTTATTCCGTTTTCTTAAAATATAGCTACTTATAACTCAATTATTATTTCCGAATCAGACATGCGTTGATATAATCCCCTAATAAAATTATTGAGTTTTGCTAATTTTGGCGATTTCCAACATATCCAAGATGTCCTTCTCAGGGCGTTGGACCATCATTGGCGTTTCATACTTTATTTATCAGTCACTTACCTCCAGTAATTGACATAAGCTCTCGGTGTTTGGTAGCGAGGGACTAATTACCAGACGTTGTCATTGGACTCCATCAATATTTCTTTATTATACAATGAAAGCGGCTCTCGAGGGTGACATTACGTATTATTCGGTGATAATGGGGTTGTTTGCAAATGTCGTCCTATTCGGGGTCATCAATAAATAGAATCGCTGTAGCGCGACTGCCTGCGGTTCTACACCAACGATTTTATAGTCCGGACCTGTACAATATATACCTTCTTTAGAAGAAACAAAAACACTCAAAATAATTGAAAGTAGCAAACAAATTAAAACATATAAAAACAATTTGATTAAATCCGCTTCATGTTAATGGCGTTGATTGGGGGACCGCAAGACGACAACGCGATGGGCGGATGGACATCCTAAGGATATTCCTGCAGGTTTTCGGCGGGGACAGGAAAATTATTTTTATCTTTAAATAGCATCTGCCTAAAAAAACCGTTATTTTGTGTGAGTATTAACTGAAGGAGATCTCGCTAATGACACAAGGCGACTGTTTTTTTTTTTACAGGACCAAGGAAGGTTTAATTGAGGTTTCGTGAGGTTAGATCGTGGTGGTGATGGGACTTTTCGGCTAATTGAGAGTTGCGGACGAATTAGATGAATTTTACGCACGCCATGGATGGATATAGTTGCCGGAGGATAGACGAGACCGTAGTTAACAACCGCGAAATGACCCATATCCCATAGCTAAATGATAGAAAAAGCCCTGGTGCGTTTTTTTGAACGGGAGCTTGCAAAATTATGGGTTGTTCCAAATTACAGCAACAAAGTATTATAAGTAATAACTTATCAACATCTTAATTAAAAGCATCTTAAAAACACACATTGAAATAATTGCCAATTAAAAAGAGGACGTCAATTTGGTTACTATCATTACAATTATTGGATTATCGCTTTAATTACCTTTATATTGTCACTTGGGGCATCCTTAATCAATTTTTTTTGCTTATTTTCTGATGCTTACTTTATAATCTGTAAATTATCGAATACCAATTTAAGTACCTACCAGAACAGATTTTAAATTCTACGTTTTTTAGCCTTGCTTTTCTCATACTTGGGCGTTATCTTTTTCTTTATTTTTCTACAGATATATATTGCTCACAGTTTTTTTTCTAATTTGGCGACAGTTGTCTTGTTGTTTACCTACTCTTTTATTATGTGGGCATTATTCAGTAACTGGTACACCTCGTATATTACATAATTAATTTTTTTGTTTACCATTATTGTCACACAGTAAGTTATTTATTTTCATTTATTTTTAGTCACGTTATTCTATCCTGGAATTTTTCCAGTAGGTAGATATACCTATCTGAAAAATAATGACAAGACTTTCTTACCGATAGTCTTTGATAAAAAATGTACAACAAGTAACTACAGAAAATGATCAATAAGATTTAGAGACGGTTGCACGATGTTAACTCGTTGTTAAAGAGTCATTAATGATTTTCTACGTATTTATATTCCGTTGACTAGTCATCAATGTTTGGGATTTTTTGCCCCTTAAATAGAGATATATTTACGGAACTAGATTTTGCTCCTTCATACGTCACCGATAGACCGGCTTCTGATTAGGGCTGGGAATAATATTCGAATTATTCGAATATTCGAATTATTCGAATATTCGAATTGACGAACACGTAAAATTCGAATACGAGCAAATTTAATTATTCGAATATTCGAATAACTATTCGAATATTCGAATTATTCGAATTATTATTTGAATATTCGAATGACTATTCGAATATTCGAATTATTCGAATAACTATTCGAATATTCGAATTATTCGAATTATTATTCGAATATTCGAATGACTATTCGAATTATTCGAATAACTATTCGAATATTATTATTCGAATAGACTATGTATTCGAATAACTATTCAAATAATCAGAATATTCAAATGACTATTCGAATTATAAAATTATATATACGTATTACTAATAAATTAATGAACAATTGCACGTCGAACTGTAAGTAATTTAAACTTTTGAACTTTGCTTTATATTTATTGCGTTGTCACTTAATACCTATAAAAGAAATGATGCGGGAGAAGAATAATAACAATAATTCTCAAGAAAAAAAGTTTAAAAATCTCTGTTTTCGCAAAGGCGTGCGAAACAAGTAATATAAGGAAGGTAGCCAATAGCAGCATTTTATTTATCCCGCGCAGATGAATTAAATAAATACTTTTTTTGACACGTAACTAAACAAAACACAATGAAACATAATGAGTAATTACTACATTATTTTTTTTAGTTACCTGTCAAAAAAAGACTTTACTGCATAATATACTTTTGTATTCATTCATTTTGTAGTCATTCGAATATTCGAATAATTCGAATATTCGATTGACTATTCGAATAATTCGAATATTCGAATAAATATTCAAATGACTATTCGAATACCAAAATTCAAAAAAGTCCCAGCCCTACTCCTGATACCGCAACGCCTAACAATGAAGAGTATAGTGATGACAGCGACGAAGAAAATTGTTATTGTTTAGTCTGCCTAGAATCTTTTGGTAATAGCCAGGCCCTGGAGAGAAATGGGTGCATCGAATGTCGATGGTGGTTCCACGAAGACTGCACTGAACAAAACGATCTTTATGTCTGTCACAATTGCACTTCAGAGTGAATATTTTCTACTGTATGTTTGTATTTTACAAATTTGTTTATTAACCCGTTTAATTTTGAATTGGAATAAATATATATTTAATCTAAATGCTGTTTCAATTGACCCAGGTATATGTTTGACAAGCTTTAGATTTTTATAAATATCGTCTACATATATCATAATAAATTAACGGAATAATATCGATAGAGACCCAATGGAATAAGGTCTTTGTGATTTACTTCAAATTTTATAAAATTTGCGATAGCCGTGGAGAAAAAAAAATCAAGAAACAGAAATGTTTCAACTGTTTCAACTGTTTCAACAATTTTATTTTGCTGCTATTTTCAATATTATTACATAGGTTAACAGATGTGTTACATGATCATCTTTACATTTTCCGTTTTTTAAAGTGATGGTCATCATATTTCACATGATTTTATTTTGGTAATTGTTTACAATGCCCACTTTTCGCTTTTAGAAGTGTTTGTAAGAACTTGTAAGACATTAATTTATAATGCCATTAAGTAATGAGATGTTGTGCAAATGATAAATATAGAAAAATATATTAGAAAGTTAAGTCGGGACTAGAGGTATACTCGAGTGTATATGTATATAAAAATAAAAGGTCAATGATCCAAGTCTACGCGATGAAAATCATTAAAAAACGAATTTTTGTAGGTACCTACTATAAAAAGAAGTGTAAAATAATAAAAATATAATGGTAATGAAATAAATTTATACTTAGATACAGATGTGCTAGGGCAAGAAAAATAAGAGTAAAAAAAGCAGTAATTTGCACAAAAAAAATGTTGATTTTTGTAACATATAAATGTTAAGAAATGAGTTGCTGTAATTGGCCTTTTAAAAATTCAGAAGTAAGTAAAGTTAACAATGACTTTTATTTTAATCTGCTTGTATGTACTTACTTTTTTTGTAATTCTGTGCTTATGCGATAATTTTTCTTTTTTACTTTTTTACATTTTTTTTATTAGTCAGTTTTATAAGTAATTAGGAATTTAATATTCCAGGTTTTTATTTGTTTTTATAACATTATTTTCTAATTAACATTTTTGTAAAGTTCTTTTGTCAATCTTTTTTCAATTTTAAAAATTCTACTTTTTGAATTAGTAGGTACTTTGATACAGCGTTGCTAACTTTTGTTTATTGTATTACATTTTCAGCTTTTATCAAAATTTGTATAATAATGTATATCGAACACAAAATGTCTTGTTAACTAAATTTATTTGATTCACTTTTAAAATTTTGGAAGCCTATTATTAAAATTTTAATATTTTTTTCTATACCTACACGCTAATTTCCTTTGAATTTTGCATCAAACTTTCTTAATATTTTTTTTTACAACATATCTGCCTAAACTGTCTTATAATTTTTGGAAATTATTTATATTCTTTATTGTTGCTCATCTTCTACGCAATTTATGAACAATTGTAATAATTTAAATTAATTTAAATTTATTTAAGGTCTTGGTTGACTTCCATTTTCATCTGCTTTCGCTTTGGTTCTGGGTTTTCTTCTGATTTTGTACCTATTAATTTTTCTCTCTAATCAATCTTTTCAAATCTTACTTTACCGCATTTCTGTCACTTTTTGTGAAAAGTGTGTTAATCAAAATTGCATGACATAAAATTTGTCGCTTGTTCATATTTTTTTTATTTTTTTGTTCTTGCTTTATTGAGATATATCTAACCTTATTTTTAATTTTTTTATTAAAAGATTTAATTCTTTACTGTGGAGTAACTTGATGATCAATGTAGTCGATTATGCGTCTTATGCTTTGTTGATACCAATGTCCAGATAAAGTTTTAATTGGTTTCTAGAATTTTCTCGGGAATGGCACTGTGACTAAACCAACATTTTATGCATTGCTTATTTAAGTTAAATTTAAAATAAAACAACTAATTAAATTAGCATACCTAGTAAAAAAAATTAAAACCCTTGAAAGAAAGTAAAAGACAAGCAGCTATTTTCTTGATATTTTTGTATTATGTCTATACCTACGTAAATTTTAGTTCATCGGTCACATCATCAATAGCACAAAATTTTCTGTAAAAATAGTTTTCCCTCCACTATACAATTGATTTTCACTTCTAGATTACACATAACTATTTCCTGACATACCTAAAGCATTCTCAGTAACTCTTGAAATTCTACGTAAGGTTACAAAAAAAATAATAATTTTATACTTTACTTTATCTCGTTTTTATTGATTTCTATTGACCTAGCAACTAATTATTTGAATTTTAATTTTGTGATTTTTGCTCCTCGTTTCTTTTAAATGCCGTTTTGTTAATAATTGTTGAGTTTTCGTGCTTTTAAACTTTGCATAACTACTTTACTTAATCATGCTCATGGTTACGCCTTAATTGTGGGCAACGGTATCTATTCATTAAAAAGGTATTACCTACCTACATTCTTTACATGAAATTTATGCAAATTTGTTAAATAAAGCAAAATACGTAATTACCATCTTGCAAATCCGACAACGCGTATTTTGTTTGGCATAAAGCTAAACCAGCACCTACTAATAACTATACAGAGGGTCGGTCGGTATACATTTTTGATACAATAGCTTGTTTGGGCAGAAGCGTCCTGGATGAGACAGTAGGATGCATCGAAGCTAACAGATGTTTATACAATTAGCAAGTGCACGTAATAATTTCAGTATTCCAAATCCAAATTAACTGCCTTCCAACCATCAAGTTACCAATTCCTCCGCATTTTTGCCAGGTCGTATACGTAGCACACCAAATCTTGATAGTTCATTAATTAAAATATAATTTAAGTAGGGCTATAGTAGCAACAGGTAATCTTGATGTTAAATTAAGTCAGTGGCTCGATTTCGACCATCAAAGCTGAGAGATGTTACTTTTCAGACGCTGATTTTGACTGATAAGCCGGATACACCGGGCCTCTTTATTAAGGACCGCAGACCAGCGCCTTAATGGGGTGTTGCTCCATCAAATCCGGCCGAATCGACGCAACCATCATAAATCACCAATGTCGCACTTGTCGTTAACACCCCATGTATTTGGACGATACGTAACCACCATCCGTGACCACCAGCTTTATGTCATCGCTTTATCCCGCAATGAGTTATGATGTTTAACTTTACAGATGTGCCTCAGTTGCGCGATCGACCGATTCATTTCGTAATTTGACACTTAATCAAATTATTATTAGACCAAGTCGGCAGTAAAACGGCAACAATAAAATCACAACCATTTATGGTTACTTTCACGGACGCGAAAGTGAATAATTGTTTGCCAATTTTGCGCCCGCGTCAAGTGCGATTTTGTGAAAACATTGAATTTTTATTAAACGAGCACACCTGACGGTGTAATTGGGGATCAGCAGGTTTATCAGGCCGGACGATCTCGTCGACAATTTATTATTTAGGCACACGCATCGTAATTAATTGGGATTACATATTTAGGGCTAAATTATTTCAATGGCGACAACGCCACACACACGATACGTTTGTAAACAACAAACGAAGTAATTTGTCGCCATGAATTATTCAAAGACCACTTTCCTCAGACAGATACGCGAAATTATTGGAAACGTTACGTTTTTGTGTTATACAATTAGGAAAGAATTCTGAAGAAAAGAGGATGACGATCTAAAATTTGAGAGTGGCAAATAATTATTGTAAGATACCTAAGATACCTAATAGCGTTCCATCAAGATTAATGAGAAAAATTATATAAAGTATAAAGTATAAAGTAAATCACTTACGAAAAATTCCCCAAAAATATTTTTTATAAAAAAAGTATTTCAAATACCTATACTTATTAGGTGAGTGGAATATAATAGATGAAGAAATAATTAATAATGGTACTGGTATTTTTCCTTTAAATATTTTCAGAATACCGTTGGTGATAAATTCTATTAGCAAACAATATCTTTCCGACAAGCCTAAAACAAGAATCATGTCTACAAGTTCCACTGTGTTAAAATTCATTTTCTCTAAATTTTTCAAAATTGGCACAAATGAGAACTGTCGACCCATAACTTTGATAAATTTGTATTGTTTATCAAATAAAACAAAAAGCAAAAAAAAATTGACCGACAAAGATGAACTCACTAAAAAAAACTCGTGCTGTTTTTATGATCGACAACATGTGGAGCACTATTCAGTTATTCGAATAACGATCTAATATTTTAAGATTATTCTTGAATTTTGTATTTATTGTTCAATAAATTGAAAATGATTAGATACAAATAATTATAGAGGTGAACATACAAAAAATGTTTGTTTTTAGTTTCTACATCATATCGTTGTTCTATTTGAAAAGAGAAGAGAAAATTTAATTTAAACAGTTCTAAATTGAAAAATTATGTTTTGCCACCCTGTATAATTTTTACAAAATAAAAATGATTCAAAGACATTGCACAGACGTTTTCTAACTGGTACTACCTACATCATGGCGCTAAATTTAAAATTCTTAATTTAGCGCCATTTACACCTTTATTTTAGATTGATTATCGTCCTTTTGGATTTAGATTTAGCGGCATTTTGCCGTTATTTTGAATTTTAAATTTAGTACTATTTTGAAGCCATTATTCTGTAAATGTCCATTTTGTCATTGCCATTTTATGATTCCTTATTTTAGTTTTGACAATTTTCTATTGATATTTTAGCATGATAATTTAGGATTGAAGGCTTTAGTATTGACGTTGACAATTTAGCATTTGTATTTTTGATTTTACATTTTACCCCTTAAAGTACGCATCATGATGTACAGCCAAGTTCAAAAGTAATGTCCACCTGTTCAACTTTAAACTCGTTTATTTTCCACATAAAACCCAGACATTAAAATTTATATTTATGCTAAGCATATAAAATAATAAAACAGATGCATTGGGTTTCCTTTAGCTAGTACATCATCTGTAAAAAAAATTTTAATTTTAAAAGTGTGAGATGGACATTACTTTTAAAACTGACTGTACACGCAAGCAGTAAATTTGCCTCTATGAGGTATGCAACATAATATACAACATACGCAGTGACTGCGGCGAATGCTTAGTTGTGGAGGTGCCACAAGCACTCTTATTTTGCTACTGGAAACTGGAATAAAATAATTCTTACTGCAAAGAAAATAAAAGAGTTTGCAAAGGAGTGTAAAAGCAAATGAACAAGGATTTCCGTTTAGAAGCTACTTACGTAGCCCGGTCTACACGCACAGTTTTATTACTCAGTTATGGCTGCACAGTCAAAACGGAAAAAACGTAGTTCAATGTAAAGGTGTACTTACAACGATGTTTTCAACATCGCTTTTCACTCAGTTTCGGGGAGTTTGCCATGGAAGAAATGCTGTTACAATTAATAGTTGCAAATTGTGTTGCAAAAAGAAGGCAAGTTTAAAGGTATAGGTACGCGGTGTACAAAGTAGTGTCTTACATTCTTTTGTGTGCCTGTTTTTGTTCTCAGTCTTAACTTATTCCTTTAAATAGTTTGAATTTTTTTATAGGGGATGCTTAAAGTTATTTACAATTTTTTAATGATGGATGAAACCGCAGTTTTTTTTGGTGACAGTAGCAGTAGTTGCAAATTTTCCGTTTAGAACCCTCAATATATACCTGCAGTTTCGTTTCTTGTCTCGCCCATGTTAACTCAGTTGTCAAGTTTTGCACCTTTTTTATGACGAATAAAGATTAAAATGTTATCAACATAGTGTTATCTTTTAAGTTATTATTATTAATACTCTTGTTGTTTTGATCCTACCACGGAGCATATAAGAATAGGGAGGGAGAGTAACCAAGCTTATGGGCGAGGAAAAGTGAAGCCGCGAGACGGCAGGGGATTTCAAGGCGTTTGAGTATGCAACCCGCAAGACTACGCCAAAAGTTTGAACCGGATAATTAAAAGTTTGCATAAGAAACCATGAATTTTATATAAAAATATGTTCACAATAACATTTTCTTGTTGAAAAAACTAAATATATTTTAGACTAATTATTTTTCAAACATTAATATCGTAGAAATCCATATTAAAGAAAGAAAAGGAAAGCAATTTAATTTCTTTATCGCACTTGCACGTGACAGAATGTCTGCGGCGTACCAATATGGCGGCTTCCGGCTTCACGTCCGAGCCGGCACTCTCACTCCCTCTACTCTTATATCCTCCGTGGATCCTACTATGTACCTTCTATCTTAATAAATATCAGTAGTTGTTGAAGGACTTTCAATAACCAACATGGCGCTGCAGTAAACCCTAAAATAGTGCTGAAAAAGCAGAGAAACCTTGAGAAATTAAAGACAGCGTACACAGTTGTGATCAGTAGAGTGTAGTGCTTCTTTTGAGACCAAAAATTTGATCGTAACTCAACAGCTCGACTTTTACTCATTGTAAATGACTTGGTTAACACGCTAACCTTGAAGCGTATGCCAACGCCAAACGTCAGTCGTGCTAGCATAGACGTAGCAAAAAGTAGAGTACACGTTAGCATTTACTTCTACAAATAATCGCCAGTTATTTACTTTTGCACGTTAGCAACTGAAAATAACAACAATTAGAATGGACTCAACAGACGCAAACAAATTGAATTCATTAACTATTAATGAGCTTAGTACCGAACTTGAAAATTGCCTCCTACCAACTCAAGGCAGTAAAACCGACTTAATCCTAAAAACTAATCGAAAATAACAAAGAAAACTCAAATTCAGGGGAAGTTGATGAACTGAAAAACGCAAACATCTGAAAAGAAAATGAAATTTAACAATAAAAAATTCAACTTGCTATCTTACAGAACAGCATACCCGAAAATTTGCAAAAGTTTGCATCAACCCAAGCAGATTTTCTCCAAACTTTAACGCAACATTTTCAGAACCTCGTATCACAGTAACAACCGGCTCAGAACCAAAAGTTCAGATCCATTCTACTATTGACACAGCGAAATAAACATCTACATTCCGTGAAGACAAATTGGACAATATACAACAATGGATTGCCAAACGCACAGCTACTCTTTCATTATGAACATGGGAACTAACCTTGATGAACGCAACAACCAGATTGTCAGGTTAAGCATCAAATTGGCATATTGCTTACGGAAAGTCAATCGACAGTTGGGAAAAATAAAAAACCGGAATCTCTAAAAGGTTTAAACAAAAAATCTAATTGCAAGAATTTTTTTTGTACCAAACCGAAAGAACGCTTTAAAACAACGAAACTATTGTTTTTTACATTTATGGAAAACACGTCACTTTAAGCAAAGCGCCTCGCAATCTAATTGAAGACAAAAGAATTTCTCTAATTGAAGGAATCGAAGAATACCATATTTCAAATCCATTGAACGCAGCAAATTGCAAAACCGTTCATGATTTAATTGACAGAGCCAGATGTATGTATCTACGAATAAAATTAACTTATGGAGTGAATTTCACAAAAAGAAGAAAAACAAAGCAACCAATTATAGAGGGCAATAAATTTAAAACCAATGAAAAAAAAAACAAAAAAACAAATCAACCGGATACCAAGCATCAACGCTTGGAAAATAATGAAAAACCTTTGCAATAAACAATCCCATGGAACAAAACAACAATGAATGAGAAAGAAAAAAAACAGCTAAGGTTCAAAATTGAAAAACATCCTTATTAGTTCAAGTTAACGCAATAATAGAAAAGCATCTTCAAGTACCGCTTTTGATTGCAACGATCGAAGACCAATCAGAAATTGATGCAATTGCTGATCCTTGTTCCTATGTCACATTCATCCGTTACAGTATCGTACCAAACATTCCTAAAATTTGTTTTTAGCAATCAGGAGAAATTCAATTAGTCGATAAACTCATAATTCCAAGATTTCCAAGCGGATGGACGACACTTTAAATAAAAGTCACATGAATCGAGTACATCATGCCGAAAGTTAACTTATGTAAATCTGTACTTTATTTTAGGAAGAAACTGGCTGGCTCCACGCAGTACAAACTTATTGCAACTATAAGTCAGACGGGACATTAACACTAACAACGCCCTTCGCACTCCTGATAAAACCCGATTTAGAAGAGAATAATCGACGTAAAAGCGAAAACGACCCAACATTGAATATCATAATATGTCAGAAATCACTCAATTAAACGACGAGCAACAAACACAAATCCATAGTTTAGTCAAAGAGTTTGAAGACATCTTTACCAATACAGAAGAAATTGGACTGATACCTAACGCCCAATTTTCAATGGAACTAAAACACGATAGACCTGTTTCCCGACCACCCTATCGCCTCTCAGTTCTTAAGCGAAAAAATTGCGGAGTGGAAATCTCAAGAAATTTGACAAGAGTTGCAATAGCCTTACATCTTCAATGTTTGTCGTATGCTAAGAATTCCACGAAACAACCCTTCGAAGACAACAATCAACCCAATAACCGTTTTAGTCCTACACCCCATTGACAACAAGGAATCAAGTGTTATCAAGAAAAGAAAAACAAAATTAGACATTAAATGGACCTTCTACAACCTAAAAGTTTGAAAAAAAGATTCTACACATCGAATTTCTTAGAATGGTCATGGGACCAAAAAACGCAGTCCGAGTCATGACACGAGCTATAAGTCAAATCTACGCACATCTAATCCAACCCAGTGCAGGAACATTTAATGATGACGTCTGCAAAGGTCACGACAACTTTGAAGAGCATCTACAAGTACTTCGAATGATATTCTAAACAACTCAAAACCACTGCATTAAGCTCAATCAAACCAAATACATATTTGCCGCATCGGAAATTTCTCTTTCAGGAAAGCGGAGAAATACCTGACCTTTAACGTACAGTAGCTGTAAGTAAACAGATACGCAACCCTGCAAACAACAACCCACAAAGTGCGAAGTTTCTTAGGATATCGACTGCTGAACCAACTTCTCTTCAACGTAAAATAAAAACAAAATCTCACAGCAAAGGATCGTACCCAGAACGCAAGAGTCACCTTGAAATCTCAAGAACAGAAATCTTTCAAAAATCTTAGAAAGCAAATCACGTCAGCGCCAATTTTGGCATACTTTGTTCCAAACGCACCAACTTTTGTAGAAACTGACGCCAGTTATAAAGGCTTAGGGGCATGATGAATGCAAGAACAAAACAGCGACCACTTGTTATTTTGATCCTATCCTGTACCTTCTATCTTAGATTAGCTTAGATTTCAGAGGGGTAGTTTGACTTTTTAGCCTTTCCGAACTGCGACCATTGAGGTATTTTGTTTAAACCCTGTCTTTAATTATTGTACCAAAAGCATAAACTCTTTGTAAAATTTACACTGACTTTGAAAGATTTTTCCTTCATTTTGTCAGACGATAAACTCACACTGCCGAAGTGAATTAGGGTTGCTAAGGCGTCACAATTACATAGTATGTGGTCCGAAGATTCTTCTTCCGATCCACATAATCTACATTTTCACTGTCCGTTTTTCCTAGTTTCTTGAGGTAGTACCTCAGTGGGCAGTGTCCAGTGAGGAGACTAGTAATGAGTCTTATTTTGTTTCTTGTTAGATTTAGAAGCCTTGTTGACTTCTTTGACAAATAGTTTATGAACTTCTTCATGTCTTTGTTTTGGAACTTATTTCTTGTATGCTACCTTAGAATTCTTTTTCCACTTATAGATTTCGGTTTTTCTTTAGCTCAGAGCACGGTTCTGGTTCTATAAGTGGGGCCTCCGTGCCTCATTTGACAAACTCGTCGGCTGTTTTGTTTCCCTTAATACTTTGATGCCCTACATGAGGGTGAGTTTGTTGTCTTTCACCAGTTGTTTCAAAGATTGTTTGCATTTCCAAGCAGTTTTAAACTCAAAAGCTGTAGGCTTTTAGAGGTTTAATTGCTGCCTGACTATCTGTTAGAATATAGATTTCCGCTTCTCTGAGGTTTCTTTGCCGGCATTCTTTTGCTCAGAAATCTATGGCAACCATGTCAACTTGTATGGACATTGCCCAAGGCTATGGTTTCTTTATACCCACGCCAACAAAATCTTATGTCTCTCCTCTGATCGCTTTTTGATCCGTCCGTGCACCAGAGATCTTTGCTCAGTTGTACTATTGTTCCTTGCGCCGCCACACGGTTGTTGATGACCACCCGGTATGGCGTCTCGAAGTCAAACACAACCGGCGCATGATATCTAGCGGTTTGTTTAGAAATCCCGACTGTAGAACATCCAAGATCGTTATATGGGCATTGATGTCCCCGAGTTTTAGGTTCATTGTCTGGGACAGCTTTTTGGCATCTTGCAGAGTAACCCCTTGTATTTGAAAATGTAATGAGGTCATGTCTAACATTGCTTTTAAGACTGCTGTTGGGGTACATGACCATTGACCGCAGTAAAGGCGATAGAACCCCGTCTTCTGTCTTTCATCATAGCAGCTGCCAGGTTTTCTCCACCCAGTGAGGCTGTTGTTTACCAGATGGTTTAGAGTGTAGAGCATCCACTGTGGATTTGCCTGCTTGGTAGGTAAATTGTGTCCTATAAAGCGGTGCATTCCTAAGAATTTTGCTCCTGATGTGGAAATCAATAATCTTTTTCATGGTCTTTAGGAAAAAGAGATAAGGTTAATGGGGCAATAGGATTTTTCCCATTTGGGAGGCAGTTATTCCGTTCTTGGTATAAAGCAACTTTAACCTTTCGCCAACTTTACACAGGGGGCGATAATATCGATCTCCTTTTGTAGTAGTGCAGGAAATATTTTATCACTACTTTGTGATTTGTAGGTGTTAAAACTGCTAACAGCTCATTTAATTTTGTTGAGGGTAAAAATTTTACCCACTAGAGTTCTACTATTCCATGTGGAGCGTTAAGTTTGTTTCCTCCAGAGATTTCTTGGAGTGTGCTGTTGTTTGATTTCTCGAATTCTGGAAAATGTGTCTGCAGAAGAATCTTTAAGCTTTCCAGGAAAGGCCTCTGAGTAGGATCTATTTGGTCTTTTTATAAAAGATTTATGGGATTTTAGCGATCTTTAGATAGAACTTTTTGGATACGCCGTGCTGGGGCAAGCTTGCTCATCCTCTCGCAAAAGGGTTTTCAGGTTTTCCTTTTAGACCTTCTGAGCTCTTTGTTATACAATGTGATGCTTTCTCTGTAAGCATCCCAGTTACCTATTCTTTTAGCCTTATTAAACGCTTTCTTATTGTTTGTCTTCAACTAGATAAGTTCCTGGTTTTACCAGGGAGCATCCCTAGAAAAAGCTTTCTTTTTTATGGGACAGACTTTCTTATAAGAAGAGATTATAGACCGACTTATGTCTCTCCAGGCTTCACTTATCTAGTTTTTCTGACGTTGATAGGAGGTAGTAGATGCCATTTAGGCACCAGTCTGTCTTTCTAGGCACTCTACACTCCGGTGTTGCTGTCTTAAAAGTCTCCAGGTTGAACACAATGATAGAGGGGTCCAACATGGATGGCTCATTAAAAACTTGCTAGTTTTTTATACAGTTCGGTATAAGTGGAGTCGCGAGGATTAGGTCCAAGACCTCCTGTAAGACTGCATTTATAAAGGTGGGTTTACCGCCCTTATTTACGATGATCAAGTGATTGGAGCAAACATAATCGAGAAGGCACGCACCTCTGTCATTCATATTATGCTGCCCTATATCGTGTGGTGTGCATTTGCATCGCAGCTCAGAATTAGTTGTTTGTTGCCTCTACGGCACCACTCGATGAAACCTTTTACTTCCTCTGGAGGTGAGTTGCTTTTGTCGCCAAGGAAGTAGGCTGAGGCAAGCACAACCTGCCTCTTATCCGTTCCCTGGGGACCACAACTGGTGCCACCAGCATAGGGATTCCAATTGACTCGACACGACGCTCGACTCGACTCGGGTCACTCGACATAGCGACTCGACCGTATACTCGACTGTAGACTCGACATGGCGTAAGAGCGATTCTAATTTGGTATCGAGACGTAGTAGTTGTTTCCGATCGTAGCGAGAATACTTTCGGCTCGTAGCCGCTAGAGGTCTGCTTAGTAATCAATCGC
This sequence comes from Schizotus pectinicornis, assembly GCA_951805265.1. Lineage (NCBI taxonomy): Eukaryota > Metazoa > Arthropoda > Insecta > Coleoptera > Pyrochroidae > Schizotus > Schizotus pectinicornis. The sequence goes on along the minus strand of OX638204.1, from coordinate 16,575,999 downwards.
ATTTCAGCGCGCGAAGGGTAAACGTTGAACGAAACGACATGTCGGGAACGGTCTTCACGATACCTCCTTATGTATCGTGTTTGACTACCTGCTTCACCCGATATCGGATCCGACTCGACAGCAATTGGAATCGCCTTTTCGACTCGATTTGGCTACCCAAGTCGAGTCGAGTCAATTAGAATCGAGTCTACAGTCGAGTATAGGGTCGAGTCGCTATGTCGAGTGACTCGAGTCGAGTCGAGTCGAGTGTCGTATCGAGTGAATTGGAATCCCTATGCTGGTCTGCGGCATTGTTACTGATTAGGTACTTGAGCATCTACGCAAGTAATTTATTGCCACAATGTAATTGCAAACAGCAAGCACCCCTGATTGAGCGGTATGCGGGTTGATGCTTCAACTAGAGTCGCCTGACTTCATTTTTATAATTAGTGCTGCCTTACTTACTTCAAACCTTATTAAGTGTTTAATGATCGTCGGTTTTGAATGCCAGACCGTTCCCACCTATTTATTCCGCCGCTCTTGCTTTCCTCTCCATGCGTTATCGCGATGAATATTCTGATGGGAAATTGGCCGAAACCAAAGAGCATCAGCGTGACTGTTAAAGTTGTTAGTCCAAAAAATATATATGTATAGCACGCCATATAATGGAGTCTTTCCGTTATCGGGTAATAAACTTTTGATCACGGTTAAGCTTGTCTGCGACCTAGATTTTGTTGCTTCTTATTTTTGCAATTTGTATCTATTTCGAATAACGAGTAGAGTAATGTATAACGAAAGAGTAAGCTTCCATTGGGATAATAATTGGCGTCGAGTAATGTTTGCTCAATATGTCGTCACAACTGGCATTGTTATTTATTATGGTTGTTAGTGTCATATTTGTGCAATGCTGATGCACGAAATCGGAACTATTGTGCGGTCAAGAGGAGAGAAAGTGGGAGCACGGAAAAGGTTTAAAAGATGGAAGAGCTAAGATCAACAACTGTTTGAATGTCGTTGAAATCGGGTATTGCGATGATCCGAGAGTCCTTCATGGTCTGAGTATTGGTGACCTTCACGCGTTCCACTTTTTGAGGATGTTCAATTTCTATAATATGTAACAAGCAATAGAAAATGTAATAAATGGTAGACTATTAAATTTGTTCATTACCTGATTACTTTAAGACAATTATGAATAAATCTTTTAAAAGATCTGATTGACAAGACCTTCATGTTCATTCTTTGAGGATTATCTATGATTCTTGTTTTGGTAGATTTGCCCTTTAGTATTTTCAATTGCTCATTTAATAGTCATATTTTCTCGCAGAGAAATTGTTAGTATAGGAGGGTTACTCTTATTGAAAGATATCAAATATAAAAAATTAAGCTTGATAACAAGAAAAATTTAAATACTTTTTATAGAACTATTGCTCTTAAAGCCATACAGGTTGGCCCAAAAGGTCCGCCCTACCTTGAAGGTGCGTTATCTACTAGAATTAGAGTACATACTGGAAAATTGTTAAAAATGATTTCTATCTCTCAATTTACAAACTATAAGCAATTTAAAGTTAGGAAAAAGGCAACACTGTTATCCAAATTTTATCTGGAAGGATATAATTTAATAAAATATAACTTCCTATGCAATTACCCTGTTTCAGTAGCGCTGGGACACCCGGAACATTTCCTTTTGAATGAACTTACGAAATTCTCTCCATTCAGATCCATTTCAGATCTCGCTATGTCCACATCTCAAAGTAGCTTTTGACTATTATCGTGTTAACGACAGGCATTGTTGCATAATCTGCTATAAAGCCGGATCGAGTGTACTTCCGTAAAATTTCATGATCAGGATCTGTTTCCGATACTTTCTACTCGCAACTGTTGCATCTGGACTTCAATCCCAAAAATCGTAACGCTACGTGAAAATTAACACAACTTTTGACCATCACCACCTGTCACTAATTTATCAAAGGAGATGGGCAAAGGTAAACACAACCACCTTCACACAAGATAAAATATCGCCCACCTGCGAACTCCTAATGCAAAATATCTTCAGAAATTAGAGCCTGTCGGTTTCCACGGTTTCACCCCGACAATAAAATTAATCTTGGAAATTGAATCATTAAAAGCTCGACGATTGCCCCGAATTTACACCTGCAATCATTCTTCACATAAAAATTTTACGATTCCACTCAGCACAATTTGCTTATCGACGTGTTTAAATTATTGGTATCTTAAAGAGCGCCGCCACCGGGGTCGCGTTCTGTTAACCAAACACGGCAAATTCAGGAGCTGATTTCGCGATTGCCGCAAAAACCCCGAGTCCAGGTAAAAATGCAGCACCTGCCCCTCAAACAAGCTTTAATTGCCCCCGAACCGAGATACCGAAGAAAGTACGAGTGAACGCGCTGGAATTTATGCTAATTACCCTTAAACGAGATCGGAAGAAATGTAAACACGTACCGAATTATGTAAAGCGCTCCGGGCATTTTTTCAGGCCGATTCACCGCTTTCCCGTAATCCGCGCAATTAATTAGAAGGTGAGTACCATCTCGTTCAGTTAGTTGGTTCCCTTTTATCGCGCAACTTTTACTCCCGCGTCAAGGTATTTTGTTCGATTTAGAGAGTAGTAATAGCAACAGTTGTATAATTCATGCCGTACAGTTTGTAGGAATCTGGAGTACGTTGGCCCAGTTGAAATCACGCACCGCTTCAGCTCCAAATTGGAAAATATCAAAATTAATTAAGAGGCCGCTTTATTCCAGCGATTATAAAGTATAATTCTAGGGGATTGCACGGTTGAACTTCCAAATTAATTAGCAATTTCGACAATTAAATGCGCCATAATTGATTCGGAAATAGAAATTTTCGGACGTACGCCCCTGATCATTACCGACACTAATTCACAGCTATTAATTGTTATTAGCGTTGTATAAGCAGCGCTTTTCACCGACAGCGATTGTTCCTTTTTCGGTCTTCCTTGTTTCTTTCCGTCAACTGAGTTTAATTCGTAATTGTGGCAATTATACCGAAGACCGGTTTTACCGCAATATGTACACCTTTGCTCTAGTTGTCCGTTTGACGTTTGAAATAATTGTTTACTGCAAAAAGACCAGCAAGTTTATGACCGGTTTTACTACTTTATAACAACAGTCTGTGATTGTATCGTTAAATCTAAATTTAATAATATGGATATTTGAATCAGAACGCTACCCTTTTTCATCGTCTTTCTTTATGGCTGTCGAGTTTTATGGTTTCCTCATTACTAAAATTTACATATTGGAAATACGACGGTTAAAGTTCTGGTTAGTGTTTATTTGTCTAGAATTCTTTGACTCTATTTGTGAATTAACTGCATTGATACCAAATGATGATGAGCAACGGATAAGTTTCTTATTTAATTTATTCGTATCATTGGCGAAACAGTTAAATTGACGGAGAGCGGATCAGTTTATAGGTTTTCAGGCGCGCATACAAATTTGCTGATAACATTCGGAAAAATTAATTTGAGAAAGTACGTGATACTTTAGGTACCTCATCACAGCTTGCGGTTTGAATACAAATCGACATAATTTCGACAATTTATAAAGATTTTAAGCTAATAACTTATTTGATCTAGGTATGTCTATGTATAAGCAATTTATATCTAAACTTTTCACAAACTTTAAAATATTTATGAGAGAAATCTTTATTATCGAAGCAATCAGCAATGACCTATGCATTTAATAAATTTTCAGAACATGTTAACAAAAATTGATAAAAAAACCTACAAATTATTGTAGTATCGAGTAATAACTGTACTTTACGTCTTTACACCTTCGCATTTTTACGAATTTTATTATTTTTATTCTACCATGATACGCATGGTAGATTTTGAGATGTATAAATTTGGTTTTTATTTTTACAGACATTTCTTTGAAGAACAATTATTCGTACGACTCTGCATCGTTCTGCAGTTCACAAATTACATGTAACAAATAATCCTCTTTATTAAATAAGCATTTCTGGATAAAAGTTGTATCAATTTCGTTGAACGTAACATAGATATTTCCTAACTTCCGGTTTCTAGATTGAGAAGTAAAGTCACGTGACCTCTAAACCGAACATTAGAAAATTACAATTATGGCAGTACCTGCCACAGAAGTTTTTGAACGAACAGTACTTTATTCTATTGATTTTCCTCGAAAACCCTTACGTTCATAGCTCACATCAACAGAGAACAAAATGTGTGAAGCTATTAATAGCTATTTATGTAGTAAGTTGCAAAATGAAAGTGTTTTTTGCACCAAGACGTGAATATTACCAAACGAGCGAAGCGAGTTTGGTAACACGTCGCGTGCGAAAAACACGAATTTTGCAACGTACTACATACAAAATTTTTTATACAATCGTCGCCAGAATTGTTAAAAATGTAAAAAGAAAGAATAAAATTGCACATACTTACTGCATAATCTAGTTGCACAATTTTTCGTTTCTTAAGAAATGCGACATAACAGAATCAACATTTTATTGATAATTGAGGTGTTTGTCAGTTAATTTTACATTTTGTATCTAGTGCAAAAAAGTGACAGTATAATGAAAAAAAACACGTCATTTCAACATGAAAATGACATTCGAAATGGTACTATTTAGATACGATTGTATAAAAAATTATTTTTAGTTCTTAATTTTTTAGGAAGTCTCCCAGAATAAATTAAGTTGAAGTGCTGTAATAGCTTTTTGCGTTTTGTAATGATTTGCTTTTTTCAGGTTGGTAGTTGTGATTTTAAATGTCATTAAATCATCAAACAAACGCCAAAATTGAAAGATTCACTAATAATTTTGAATCTGGCACTTAACTAACCTTGATGTTACTAGCCACAACCAAATTCTCCAAATTTTAAAATTTTGAATTTTTATTTAAAATTGATTTAGATTAGAAAAAATTGTATAAAGAACTCGTTCATAAGACAATTATGGCACTCGTCCGTTATGAAACTCGAGGCTGCGCCACTCGTTTCCTAAACTTGGACTCGTGCCATAAAATGTGAGTCGTTGTTTTCGGCACACGAACGTACCTTTCTCGATCCAAATTAATCAAAGTATTAACTTTAGAAAGAACCAACTTTACAAACGACAAATAACAATTGGTGCACATGAGGTCTTACATAGGTGATGATCATTGAGTGGACTGCTTGGTTCCATTTATTATGGTTTGTAACACCGGAGAAATAAATGCATTTTGCACAAGTAATAATTCACGGCTTGACGCAACTTCTTGGTTCGGCCAATACTATTACCATCTCGTTGGCAAATGTCTTGGACCTTTTTCCGATGAGCTTTCAAGGCAAGGGTAACGCCGCATGTGTTATACCCCTACTGGGTTTGACCGACCATTATACATATTGTAGAATTTATAAGAAAAAAAGGTTATAACAAACCACGCAATTTTAAATTATGCAATTAATACTATTTACAACTAAAATCAAACTAAACTATGACCGGTACCGAACATTTATTCTTTAATGTACTATTATCATAATAATTTAATCTACTCTATTAAATTTTGCTTGCTTATGCAATATTTCCTAAAATTTTAATTTTATATTAGGTACTGACTTTGATGTCAAAAAAAGCAAAAAGAATTTAGGTATAACTATTTTTTCAATTTTTTGAAACAAACCAAAAAAATGCAAAAAGAAATTAAAATTAAATTAAAGAAATTAATGAAAGTTACATTAAATTAGATTTTAAAAAATCGTTTGAGTTTTTGGCCTTTCTGGACTGCGGCCAGTAAGATCTATTGTTTAAACCCTGCTTTTAATTTAAGTTCACAATGTCTTTGAGAGATCTTTTTCTTTACTTTGTCACGCACCAAAGTGAGTTAGTCGACGGGTTTCTAGGGTATCACAGTCACATAGAATGTGTTCTGAGGTTTTTTCTTCCAATCCACGTAGTCTGCATATCTCACTATAGTTTCTTGAGATGGTATCTCAGTGGGCAGTATCTAGTGAGTAGGGCAGTCGTACATCTCAATTTGTTTCTCGTCAGTTCAAGAGATCTTAAAGCATTCTTTGGCAAATAGTCTGTTAACTTCTTCATCAGTTTTTGTTCTGGAAGTTGCTTACAGTTTTTAGCATTTTTTTGCCACCTGAACAAAATAATATATTTACATTTTTTAGATTCATTAATGGTCGTACAGCTTGTCAAAAATAGGAATAGCCCTGGATTTTCAGACAGAACTAATGCCCTTCCATGCGCGGTGGACAGGTTGTACAGGGTCTGAATGCGGGCTCACTCTCCCCGCTCCTTGTAGTGCGCACTCCGTCTGAAACTGGAGTATTTTTGACAAGCTGTACTTTATGAATACCGGGTGTTTCAACGAAAACCGCCGGTGCCAAATTGTGTATTTCTAATGGAGTTAAAAATTTGAGATTTGGCAAAAATAAACTATAATTAATGGACTACAAGATGACATTATCGTTTATTTCTTTTTTTAGACGGTGTGAGTTTTTATTTTTGATCGCGATTTAATATCAAAATATTCACTTCATCTTTCTGATTTTCTTTAAGCTCATGATCACGACCTCCAAGATTGATAACGAGTAATTGAAATATTGTTATATCAAACCGTTATTAAATTACACGAATTTTTAAATTTTAGCGCTCAAGGGATTTTTGATTGACAGCATGGCAATTTTATGGCTCTTTACCTAGCGGTTAACCACATTAGATTTTATGATGGTCTCTGCACTGCAAACATCTTTGAGTAGGTACCGCTTTTAAGTCATAAACAACCGAGGCGTTTAGGCGGTCTTTGTCATGAAATTTGACTGCTTCAATAAAGCAATCGTGTCATAAGTTCGTCAAAATTTCGCGAACTTTTTAAAAACACGATAGCGATACTTCATATATTGAAAATTTCTGAAAAAGCACTTTATTGCGTCCCGACGGCGCATGGAATTAATTATGGACCAAACAATAACGCTACATTGTAGCGCATTCATTAAAGTATATTTCAGCCAAATTTCAAATTCTTAAGTCCATTGGAAAAAAAATGCAATTTGGCACCGGCGGTTCTCGTTGAAACACCTGGTATATTATTAAAAAAAAAATTTTTATAGGAAATATTTTTTTAATTTTTATTATGTAAACGAACTTTTAATTTTAAAAAATATGACAAATGAGGCGAGTGTACCACTATGTATATTTGTATTATGTGCCATGTGTTTTAGAATTAAAGGTTCATTATTGTTTCCTGTTCATCATTTTAAAAGAGTTGCAATTATTTAAAAAAATTATCTGAAGGAAAATATCACTCTCAACATTATTTTTCTATTTTCGGAAATTCAAAACGTAATTTTTTGTATTTGACTTTTAACACAGTGACGCTTGAAATTACTTGACATGATATGAAAACGGATTGGATTACCTGATTTGATTCTTCGCATCTTATATTATTAGATATTGTTTTTTTCAGATTTCTTATAATTTTTAAGTAATCATCATTGGTTTTATAAATTCTCATTATTGCTTTCGTCGGCAGTTTACTTCGTAATAGATTTATCAGTGACAATTACTTTCCTTGCAGGCGAAGTAATTCTTAAACTTTTTATGCTTTGCCTCCGCTTCGTGAATATCTGTATCTTTCATCGTAAATTAATTAACATCTAAATATTTCAACTTTGCTATTTTATAAACAAATAAATATTTACTCCATTTTTGTAAATACATATCTTTATAAGTAGTCTGTAACTTGCGTAATAGCACAGAGCACTAATCTTCAAAAAGACAGTTATCACAGCATAAAATTTAATTATTAATATTACATAATTTTTTTATAATTTGCGTTATTTGTAGATTTCTATAAGAATTTTCTTTTATAAATTTAATTGTAATCAACGAGAAATTTCTCTAATCGCCGACAGTGCGGAAAAGTAATTTGTATTAAATAACTTATATTTGGTTATGTTATGTGTAAATAGTAATACCAGTTGGTTATCTAAATAGAAAACAAAAAAACTACATATATGCAGAAAATGAATGGATGATAATAGAAGTAATTTCGTCACATATTAAATTAGATTTGGGTCAAATGACGAGATGCATTTTGGTTTGGCAAAATTGCATCACCTTCTAATTTAAATTATTAACTTCAATTACTCAAATTTTAACCAATTTTGCTAAAATTAAGTAATTATCGTAATTACTGAAAATTCATTTTGCAAAGCAACTTCCAGAACTGGAGTGCAGTTGCCTAATATTGTTGATATATAAGTGAAGGGAATGTTTATAACCGATCTCGATACGAATCTGACATTAACAATAAATTGCAAATAATTTCTGTGTATTTGGGGTATGCAAATGTGTTTGAGCAGTTTAAGTAACATAACTCAATTATCAGTTTGAAAAAGATGTAATTTCGCTGTGATGGTATCTGATTTACAAAAAAATAGTCATCAACTCGGTGAGAATTTTCATAATTCATTGCAAAATTGCATGTTTGAACTTTTAATGATCCCCGTTTCAAACACCTGCCTCTTCAGTGTACGTTATCAAAAAACATTATCCATAAAACATCCATTAAAAATGATTTAGGAAGAATCTTGAATAACTTACGTCAAGTGCAGGAAAGGAGCTCGCCTAGTTTCTTTGCCGCAAAAGGACTCGATGACATAATTTAGCAAGTGCAGCTTTATCGCCGGTGTTTAATGCGACGAACTGCATAATATTGAAGGAATTTGAAAAATATTGCATAAGATGATCCAGCGGATGTGGAAGTGAAACCCTCTGGTGGTGAACGACTGTTGCACATGAGAAAGTACGGCGAGTGCGGATATATAAGCCTCCGGCTGCGGCTTCAACAGCACAGAGCCTTCCACATCTCCCAACATGAAGGCCTTGGTGAGTACAGCTCCCATACGGTGTACAATGAGTGAATAACGCAGTGATTACAGTGATTACAATTATTAAACAAAAAGAGGATAATTAAGTGTAGTTTGTTGTTTTTGTGATTTTGCTGACTAATTGTTTGCTTCTGTTTAGATTATCCTGAGCGCTGTGTGCCTGTGCGTGGCTCTAGCTGCCGAGCCTGAAAAGAAAGAGGCAACGCAGGAGACCAAGAAGCAGGAGAAACGCGGCCTCATTGGATTCGGCGATCATGGAGGATTCGGCGGTGGCGATTACGGTGGACACGACTTCGGAGGCGGCGGCATTGAATTCGGTGGACACGAGGGCGGCGGTTTCGGAGGCGGCGATCACGGACATCATCACGAACACGTTAAAACCATCGTGGTCGAGAAGAAAGTTCCAGTTCCGTACACTGTAACCAAACACGTTCCCTACACCGTTGAGAAAAAGGTACCTTACGAAGTCAAAGTACCAGTTCCTCAACCCTACACCGTTGAGAGGAAGGTGCCTGTACACGTCAAGGAATACATTAAAGTACCTTACCTCGTTCCCCAACCCTACGAAGTCATCAAGAAAGTTCCTTATGAGGTAAAAGTACCTGTACCAAGGCCCTACGAAGTTAAAGTACACGTACCACAACCTTATACCGTTGAAAAGAAAGTCGCAGTTCCAGTCAAAGTGCCCGTGCCACAACCCTACACCGTCGAAAAGAAAGTTCCCTACCCAGTCAAGGTAGAAATCTCAGTACCTCAACCCTACACCGTGGAGAGGAAAGTACCATATGAAGTCAAGGTACCTGTGGATAGGCCGTACCCTGTGCACGTACCTAAACCATACACCGTAACTGTAGAAAAGCACTATCCAGTGCCAGTCGAGAAACCAGTTCCCTACGAAGTTAAAGTACCAGTCGACAGGCCTTACCCCGTTGAAGTGCCTAAACCAGTACCTTACCACGTTAAAGTACCAGTGCCTCAACCCTACACCGTCGAGAAGAAGGTACCAGTTGAAATCGAAAAGCCAGTACCTTACCCAGTCAAGGTGCCAGTCGACAAACCTTACCCAGTCTACAAGGAAGTACCATACCCAGTAGAAAAGGAAGTACCGTATCCAGTTAAGGTGCCCGTGCACATTCCCGTTAAGGTCCATTCGCACCATGAAGAACATGGTGGTTTCGAGGGGTCTTACGGGGGGTACCACCACTAATGATTGTTGTTAGCTCGTTATTTGTTATGTAATTACTATTTTATACTTTTTTGTGCTTGTTACACACGCTGACGAAAGAACCTCTTCGTTTCGACATTTCTCTCATAAATTCATTTCCTCATTTTTTGGAGTCATAAAGCGTGCAGTATTATTACCTAGAAACTGTGTTAATTAATATAATTTATCTACTTTTATAATAAATCATTTCTACGTAACACTGTCTTTTTTTCGGCCACTTATTATTGGAGCAGTGTATTCGTAGAAAGTTTAAGAAATCGAAAGTAATATTGCTTAATTAGTAATCTGGTTCCAGCAATAACAAAAATTAGTGAGCATGGAAAGTTAATGCCCCCACAATGCGTATTTTGCCTCGCATGTAAGTACCAACCTACGTGTATAGTTTCGATTTGGAACAGTTGTGGAGAAAGTGTCGGAAGATAATAGTTATTCAACAGCGTCCATCTGTATCTAATTGTGGTTGCGCACTGTATTAGAAACTACACACATGCCTCTTCTAATTAATGCAATTTGAAGGCGATTCGAAAAACGAACAAAACTTAATTGAAATTGTTCTCGCATGCAGGTGATCGTGATTAACAAATACACGTTTAATCTAAATTTCCCGCATGTTTACAATTAAATAGAGAAGCACCAAGCTCTCATGCAAATGTTACAAATCAAATGAATTGCGCGCAAACTTTTAATCGGGGACAAAACAAAAACTATTGAAGCTGGTCAGGGCCGGCCTGGCAGTTATCGACGTGTACAAAGCCGACTAGTGATGACTGACTTCAATGCAATTAAGACTAGTGGATTACGCTTTTTCCCAACATACAATTGACGATGGAAAGCGAAAGCAAAATAGGTAATAAATATTTAAGAAACTCAACAACTTAATGATAAATTTTATTGCTGCTGCTGTTATTTTAACTATAAAGATAATTTTTCACCCGAGAGCAAGAATTGTCAGCGTAATTAAGTAAATTAGGTAGTTTTGAAAAATTCAAAGCATTTTTATACAGAGTGTCTCAAAAGTACCGCACCAGATGCGTTATCTAGAATTGTAGTAGAATGATGGCAAATTGTTTAAAAAACTCTGTTATTTAGTTTTTAAGTTATGTCCCTTTAAGGAAAGCACAATTAAAGTGTAAATTTAGGGGTACACACGGTTATTTCAAAAGAAAAAAAATATTTTCAAGTATAGTTTATTCCTTTCAAAACAAAAGCTACTCACCTGAAAACTTAATCAGAATCTTGGCGAGGTAGGGTCTAATCAGTGCAAATAGTTTTATAATGATGGCACTTCCGCATATACCGGAAGTCGACATAAACTTTGTTATTTTGAATGGAATAGTCCAATTATTAATTTTCTTTTGGATTCTCTGAAAAGTTTGAAAACCCTTTTGTTAAAAATTACCTATAAGTATGTAATTAAAATCGATATTTTTCAAGATTCGAATTTTTCTGAAAATTTTAACAGGAAAGTGATGTGGATGAAAAATTAAAATCTCAGCAACAACTGACATAACGTTGAAGCTAATAATCGTATGACAAAATGACTAAAATATAGTACGGTAAAGTTTATAATTAACGGCATCGTCGACCTCACAAAAAGAGCAAAAAGTGATTTTTTCTAAATAGCATGGTATCTAACTACATATTATATCGGTAGGTAGAGAAAAACAATGCGCTTTTAATGATGTACAGTGTTCTTATACCGAAACTGCATGGTTCTTTAGATATTTGCGGTTTTCTTATTTATCAAAGTAAACTGATTATCACCGACTTCTAGGAGGCCTTACTTTTAGTAATAATTGTAGACAAAACAAAGTAGTTTAATATTATTTTTTTAATTCATGAACCCATTCAAAATCTTTATATGATATCAAATCCAGTTCTGAGGACATTCAAATACCCTTTTCTCGGAAACTGTTCATTTTATCGAAATCTAGTACAAGGGCCTTTTTATGTAAAAATATATAAAAAATTCCAAAATTTTAATAAACTTTAACAATTCAACCGCCTCAAAATTTGTTAGTTAAAGTTAGTAACGGTAGTTTGCCATGGCCACTCCAAAGATGAAATGTAAGAAAGTTTTAAATCAAAACAACTGCCTTTAATTAGGTTGTGGATGGTCCAAAAATCAACAAATTCTATTGAACCGTTCAGAAGTTATAAGATATAAATTATTTTAAACAATCATTTTAAAGAGTCAATATCTCTTGACAGAAGAATATTTTACTAAGTTGATTTTTGGTACAGTAGCTTACTTTTTATGGGGAGTCAGATCCTAAGAGGTTGCGCCTCTTTTTTGGGACATTTTGTATGTATGTTTACTTAACATATTAAAGATTCTTCTGCAGACATACTTTCTGGAATCCAAGAAACTAAGCAACAGCACAGGCCAAGAAATTGCTCAAGGAGACGAACTTAAAGGACAGTAGAAGATTAGCGGTTAAAATTTTTTTCTCTCAACAAAATTAAATGAATTGTTACCGCAGTTTTAAGCTCTACAAATTACAGGGTAGTCTACAAATCACGGGTCGATATTATTGCCCTTTGTGTAAGAACTATCTTTAAGGTCACTTACTGAGGTATTTACTATTTACCTCTGAGTTGGAGCAAGGTTAAGATTGTTTTTATATCAAAAACGAGAAAGCGGCCTCCCAAAAAATCAAAATCTTATCGCCGGTCATTGTTTACTTTACCCACTCTTCGATTTTCAAAAAACTAATTACACCAACGCATTCGTCACCATGTATACATTACGAAAATCAATATCTTTTCTTGTGCAAACTACTTTTATTTTTACTCATTTTCCTTGCCCTAGCACATCTTTTTTTTTTCTATAAATTTTGCATAAAATTATTTATCATTTGCATAACATTTCATTGCTCAAAATGGCATTCTAATGATGTTTTACGATGGTTTCCAAAAAAAACAGCACAAAAAGCGAAGAGTGGAAATTGTAAACAATTACCTTATCGCCTAATAGGGCGATAAGATTTTGATTTTAATATAATAATTAAAAGTCTGTTATCAATTATTTATGGACACAAGCCAAAATAGATTCAATGAACCAAGTGTGTTCTGAAAACCTGAAAACATAATTTAAAAGCAGCATTAAGAATTCGAAGCGAACATTAAAGATCCCTGATTGAAAATTCTTTCTAAATTGCCTGAATTCACGCACCACCTCCGTCTGTTATTTCAAACACCGAAGTATAAAGTTCGACATTTTACTATCGAATTAGCATGCACGTTGCATTAAAGCTCCGATCAATTTTCAATCAAAATGTCCACGGCGCGGCGTTCCGTAATTATCTCATACAGACAAATTAGTGATATCCTAAACACGTGAAATCCACTCGCTTAAAGCCGCCAAGTCGTTAATACCGGACCAGCTTGCGAAAACAGTCGCCTAGTTAACATCTCCAAGTGATTGTGTAGATAATGCAGCGATAAATGCACTCGGGAATCGAGCATCGAACCTGCAGATGTGCGTGTGGCAGGAGGAGATTAGCAGTTTTATCGGAACGGTCCCAAAGCGGTTTGGTGTCATCCGACATGTCAACATCCCCTAATCGCATAAACCCCTTGTAAACGCTTGAACAGATTCAAATAAGTAACTAACCATCCATTCAATTAATAAGAATTTCTAAAAACTTTCCTGCAAACGCGACGTAATTACTTATTTAAATGATTGCCGTCAATTCAAATCGAGCAACAGATGCTTTTCGATGGCGGAAAATTAATGAATAGGTCGAGAAAGCTTGACAGCGTAACGCTTTCCGGATTCGCCTGGACTCACGGCACGGGAAAAAATCCGGACCACCTGGAGGTGAAAAACATACCTGCATGATTTGTGCGTTCGCTAGTTACTCCCAATTAATGGAGCAGCAATTAAGCAAGGCACTAGAATCTGTGGTGCGGAAAGGGGAAAGCGAAGAAGCCAAGCAGAAAAGTTGGTCGATTTTCTGGAAACTCTCTAGTGTTTGGTTAAACGGCTCATGTGATTATCCAGATATTCCCAGCCGGAGGTAAATTTTTTGGTATGTTCAAATTTTAACTGCATGTTTCTTAAGCGCTCTACTAATCGTTTCCTTCTTTTTGCCCTTGCTTCGCCAAAGGGCTGACAAGAAAACGGTTAACAACGCCGGCTGGACGTGAATTTGCAGTGTTAAAAGTGCTTACGTAATTAATACAAAATACAACTTTGTTGGCAATATTGAAAAGCCGGCTTCGCAACGTTAACCCAGTCTTCGGCTTTTTAGTCCTCTTAACTCAAGATTGGAAACGTTTCCTCAGCTTGCATTGAGCTACAACTTTAATCAATAGAGCAACAAGCGGCCGAGAACGTAGTGCAATTCGGTCCCCGGTGATGCGCTGTCCACCGAAGATAGCGGCCACTCCGGGTCCATTGTCATCGCATCAGTGGAGTCAATCCCGTGCACGCGACCTTAAACGCCCCTCAGGGCCGCGCGAAAACTAAAACTCCGGGCGCGCTCCCGAAAACCGCGCCTCCCCGGGAGGGCGGATTGATAGACATCGGATTTCTGCTTGGTAATTGCCGGTTTGACGTCAAGCTTTCGCCATAGAGCTTCCCCAACGGCGCGCCACTTCTCGCCCAGTTCTTATCAGAACATCGCGTAAATTGAAATTCATTCAGAGGAAACGACCAAGAGGATATTGGAGATGTATGGGAAACGGACGGGGCGGAGAAATGATCGGGCCGCTCTACATGTGACAGTTTGATTCTGGTTTCAGTGAAATGGTGCATGGTTTAGGAGGATTTTCCATTTTTGAGCATTAATTGAAAAGCGGCCGCCGTTTATTTTTAACCCCGCTGAAGCGCCCGAGCGCGGCTATCTACTTCGGCTTTATACCAACAAGCTTTGTTCTTCATCAGCCAGTTCGCTCGGTTTCGACCATTGAGGGCCTTCACACCCGTTGCTGTGGGTTTTTCCAATTTACCTACCTGGAAACAAGTGGAGCACGCAATCATCTATTTCCAGGGGTGGAATTAGAATTTCCGTCGAATATCAGACTAGTCTACTTAGTTGCAGAAAAATTAACAGGACCCTTGGCAATCCAGGATTCAAATTTCCTTCTTTCATTAGTCAAAATTTTTGTCCAAATTATTTTTTTAGCTGGATAGGCATTGTATTATATTGTATAGTTACGTATGAAAATTTATAAAAACATTGAAATTTTATAAATAAAAAGAGGAATTTGCAAATAAAACTAAAATATTAACTTTCAATTTATTTTAAATAAAAAATAAATAAACCATACTACAATAGTAGCTAGGTACTCAAAATCATTACCATTCATTGATTGACATTGACAATATGATAATTTAGATAGACTATACTTGTTAAGTATTGCTACAAAAAATTCCTAAAGGAGTCAGATCTGGTGATCTAGATAAGCACTTTTTGGGTTGCTGCTAACAATCTACTTATTTGTAAAAATTTTAATGAAACTTGCACGTAGTAAAACTGTATAGTAATGTAAGACGGCTGAGTGTTTAATCATAGATTATTGTTTACTAGCCTGCCCCTGCCGAATTTCTTTGTTTAGATGTAGCACCTAGGCTAATGTAATAATGAGGTTATTCTGAAGATATTTCAATTAATGGTCGCCATTTAGGTGACATGTTACCTTAGCCATACATTCATTATGCTAATAATAAAAACGTGCTTCTCGTAGCCCATCAGGATTTTTTATATTTTACATATATGTACAATACCTATAGCTAACATAAATGGTTTTACTTACCTTACAATTTCTGGTTACTGGTTTATTTTTAAAAATGGTTGCGGACGAATCCAGTGTTTATTTTATTTTGTGACTCTCGTATATTTTAGTAGGTACGATTAGTAATACAAAACAAACTCTGAATAGTTTATTTTGATACGTTGAGTGGTTAATATACATATTGAATAATTGTAAATGGTAAAAAATTACTAGTGTCAAAATTTTTATTTATTTTGAATCTTACAGCATTGGGACAACCTGTATAATCAAATTTACGTGTGTAGTCAGAAAGGTTGATTATTACATTGCATTTGACAGAACAATAATGTTTTGGAAAATTTGACAAATTTTTGTTCAATGAGGTGCAAAAGACATTTTTAAATTTTTGACTCCGTTTTTATGACTTACTTTTCTAGATTTTGGTGTTGAGTACAAATTGAAATAGTATTTCCGGAAAAGATCTATTTATTTTGAAATAAAAGACATTTAACATTTTAACTGGAAAACTTAACTTTCTTATTATTATAGATTATAGACTTTTGGTTCTGGAGCAATTATACTACGCAGACTCTTTTAACTAATGTAATTAAGCTTATAATAATCGAATCTATAATTAACTGGCTTTTAATCCTTGGAAAAATCGTAAATTTAGAGTTTTATACTAAATTTATTTTGGAGTCAGAAACTTCATTAAACATTGTTTATCTTAATTTGAAGAAACTGCAATACATATATGAACTTTTGAATGTGTTGTCAGTGTTTAGTTACAACAGTTAATCTGAAGCAAAAAAATCGGATAAAATAAACGAATTTATCAAAAAAAAGTCTAATCATTGTTTGAAATTGCGAAATTGCAGTACGAAATTGACCACGTTTATAAAATCGGACGTTCTGAACATCTAAAATTATTATTACTAAAAAAAAGATAAAAAAATGTTGTCTTAATTGGGATTTGAACCTCGGACCTCATGTTTGGAAGAAACATTCTTAGCTTTCGAACTTTGATTAAGGCCTTTTTACCCGTTAACAGTATCGTGAAAGCATGTCCTTCTTTTTAAAAATCCGCATAGAGTTTTGCATTTTTACCGAATTTTATCAGGAAAAATATAATTTATGAAAATTGAATCTATAATTTTCCACGTTATTTCCCTAGGTTTTAGTTGCGCTAGGACACTCGGTATGTATTACACGCTGTTCCGAAAATGTAAAAAAATAAAAGAAAAAGTAACAGCTTTGTCAGTAAGAAAAGTGAGAAACGCACCATCTGTTTTACAGACTTTCAACTGTTCACGTCCAGAACTTACTAAAACATGAGCAATGGTAACAAAAACTGTATGACTTTTAGGCTTATTTATGAAAGTTTTCATTAATATAATTGCATAATCTTTGAATTAAAAGAGTACATTTGTGCCTTTGGCAGAAAAATTTTACTTTTAAACATTTTCTTAACGTTACAGGTTTTATCTATATGACAAAATTTTGGGGCCAATTTTATAAATTTTTCTCCAAAAGCATAGATCACAGTTTGCTTTACAAGATTTCTAAGTACCAACTCATAATATGACATACTTAGGTAGTTTTTCTTAAAGTCTTGTAATTGGAAGAGTCTGCATAGTTTTATACATTTGTTTCCACCCTTAACTTAATTTTATTTATGGACCATTATTAAATATTATCAGAAATAATACATAACGTACAAAAAATATTCAAATCAATATTGTTCAAAAACGGTGCATCCTATTGGTATTCGACAAGAGTATCTTTATTATTTATGTATAATATTTTGAAATTGCACAAAATTGCATATGTTATTGGTCAAAAACAGTAAAGACATTGCACACAGAAAACTTGACCCCACAACCCCTTCTTTGAGACACCCTTGGATGTAATTTTCAATTATTTCTATTCAAGTAGTTACGCACAAAATGAGTAATGATTGTGCCAAATCTCATTGTTTTACCACCAATACCTTTGGAGATATTCAATAAAAACTCCTCATAGAGGCCGACTTTTAAGAGACTGTAGCTCCTTTTAAGAAAAATTTTTTGTTCTATACTTATGGAATACATTTCTCTTTTTCTTATTATAGAAGCTGTAGGTAAAGTATTGCACGCTTTTTTCAGAACACCGTGTATAACTAAATAACAGATATACATACGTGACATACATCACCATATCTATTATTGTTTGGTTGGTAAAATATTTTTAATTAAAAAGGTTCATGTAGTAGTCATAGTTCAGTGAAACCCATTGATTTAAAATTAAAACTACTTAAGCTACATTCACAATCTCCACTTATAATTAAAATTAGTAGACGTAATTAATACAGCGTTTCTCAACCTGCGGGGCGCGCCCCCCTAGGGGGGCGCGGTATATATTTAGTGGGGCGCAAAGGATTGAGAAAGCAAAAGATTTAGAGAATGTATAGGAAAGAATTAAATTTTTTTATTGAGAGATGTAAAATTATATTGCTAATTACGGCTATTTAAGCAGAGTTTTGATCAAACGACTGGAAGGGGGGCGCGAAAAAAATTGATACTTGATCGGGGGGCCCGAATGCAAAAAGGTTGAGAAGCGCTGAATTATCACTTAACGCATAAACGTAACTTAACTTTGGCTTAGCATTTACGCAATGTTCTAGAGCTAATTGTCACAACAATATTCTTCCATGGCGAATTAGTAGAATTCGTTGCATTTTGTGGTAATGTGGTGAAAATTTGAATACACAAACCAAAACAAACCACGAAGATTTGGAGGTATCACAGTTTCAACTACTTTAAACTGTCAATCGCACACATGCACACATAACTGCCATAAATTTCGTAGAATTTAATATAACCTTGAATTAGTAAGTAAATTAACGTGAAAGTTTGGAGTTTGCAAGGTTCTAAGTTACGTACTAATTGCAAGTTTGCGTTAAGTACTAATAGTGTAGGTTGTGAACACTTTCATAAGAGTCCCATATGCCAAACTCTTACGGATGATTGAAATGTTAATTTAGAGGTTCTGAATGTAGCTTTACTATTGACGAGTCTGTAGTGTTAATTTTGTAAATTTAGGAAATTATGCATGGAAATAATCTTACCATGACACTCATTGCAAAAATTCCCGTAAATCAGGAGTACCTACGGCCTGGTGGCCTCTATATAGCAACTGAGCCGCAAAAGATCTAAAGAGAGACCAGTTCTCGAGTTCTCGATCGCCACTTAACCACAGTAATTTTGATTTGTGATCTTGCTGGCTGAATATTCAAGCAGTCTACTGTTTGCATCGATTGTTTCAGGCGTTTTACTACCATCATTGATACAGAAATTCGAGAGGGGACTAAAACGCCGCAAATTACACCACTCAAATTACAGGCCATGATTATTACCACCGCACACACCTGATTACGGAGAGGTTCGTTAGTTACCCCATTTTTAACGGCGCATGACTCGATTAGAGAGGCATTTTTGATACCGTCCTTAAGGCCAAATTCAAATTGGTTGCATTTTTTGAGACATACACCAAATGCAGAGACTCTGATACTATTTTCACCGGCTTGTGGTACAGGTACAGTTCTTATCGTTATTAATCCGGAACAATCTAAGTTAAGTTAATGGATGCCGCCGATATTATCGTGATTTAGAATTTTTTAATTCTATGGTGGCGAGTTGGAGAGTGCAGGTGTAAGGATCGGCGTGATGTTGAGTTTTTCTATTTTTACTTAATGATTAGTTTTTATCTTGTAATTACTGTTAGGGAGACGCAAGCATGTCTACCGTTTTCAACTTGATACGACTTGATTGTGCAAAAATAATAATAAAATTGCCGCGACCGCTCGATGATAATTGCTGCAATATCCAAGACTATATCTAAGAACCGCGCTAGTAGCGAGGCTCTTGTTAATGAAGACATAAATTTTAATTAACACGAAATTACAGTTCAAAACTTTATGTGGATTTTTAACCTGTATTTAGTCTGGCATTCATGACCACGATCAAGTACTTAGTGTGCGTAATAAAATTACAAGTAATTTATTAGAGCTTGAGTGCCTGAGGCACCTCAAAATTTTCAGTTTTCCTGTTTCCACAATTTATATAGTTATTTAAGGTACGTTACGCTATTGATTTAATTTCAATAAATTATTAATAATTATAAATTATTTTTACCCACTTGCAATACAACTAATACTTAAAAGTTTTCTGTCTAGACTCCTGTAGTGTATGCAGACCAAGTTTCGCTACTTTAATAATTTTTTTGAAATTATCGCAATGATTGAAAAATGACTGGGTTTGAATAACTTTACATTACTCTCAAACTAATTTGAAAATTTTTGAAAGTAAATTAATGCTATTGTTGCCATAATTTTTTTGAAAAATTTGAAATAAAGTAAATATTAGGTATTATCTTTTTTTTAAATTTAAAGTTTATATTTTTGCATTTTTTTGCCGGCGTCTCCTCCATGTTTTGCTAGTTCGAAAAAGGAATAATAGAAGAGACTTATTGATGAAATCAATTTATGGAAAAGGGTGATGAGCTGAGGTTTTGGGAAGGTGTTGTGTAGTGCGGGGCCTTGGGTCGCCGTCCCTGGCAACTTCTCGGAATTAGGAATTGGCTGGCGAACTTGTGACAGGCTGGCAATGGCGCATCGCGGTCTGCGAGATTGGGGACACGAGAGGGGTGAGCGCTTTAATGAGTGATTTAGCGGCACAAAGCGAATCTCTCGGGACCCCTATCAGGCGAAACCAGGCGCCGCTATAATATACCGAGCGAAGCGCCACGGCCCCACGCCCGGAGATGTACAAGAACGGCGGCTGTTCCACCTCACAAGTTCCGCTATTCGCTAATCCCTGGCCCCAGTAATACTTTAATCATCGTCGTAGAAACGAAATACCTAATTACACCCGAAATTCCGACTCTCGCTATCTGTAACAATTTGAATAAATTTTTGCGTCAATCAAGGGCAGCTGGAGAAAAATCCTGTTCGGCGGCCTCGGGGAACACGTGGTGCTTCGGAGCGGACAGGTTGCATAGGGTCAATTTGCAAAATGCAATCTGTCCGAGACCGAGATTATAGCCTTGACGCAATTAGGTGTTTATTACATGAGTACAAATTACTGAATTACATACTGAAAACGCAACAACTAGACAGAGACTATAACCATCAGAGAAAAAGCTCTCAAGCTAGTAAGCAGGAATTCTTAAGAGTACCGTAGTAGGGGTAGGGTGATCGACCAGTTGCTCGTTCACCAGAATCTGAAATCGGCAAAAAAACGATTAATTTTTGGGTGGCATAAAAAAAAAATTGAGACCTTATCGATCATTGGAAGCTTTATGATCAAAGCGAATGAAAGGTTTGGGAAATTATTCGATTAGATTAGATGCAAAGTTGAATCTAGATGACAAATGTCCTTAATTTAGTAGCACTAATTTCAACAAATAATATGTAGATAATTCAAAATTAGATAAATAATGAATTTCTTTCTCAGCTATTTTAAAAGTGACTTTTCAGGTGACTTACTGACGGATTAGTAATGTACCTACAATAAACAATCGTAGAAGAAAACTGTTTAGAAAGCTTCTAAAATTAAAAAGTAATATATGTATTAAAGGGTCGTAATAAACTGATCAGTATTATTTCCATTATGTATAGTAAAAAATCATAAATAATCAGCAGTACATTTATAAAATTCGATCGGTTAAAATTAAATTTTTGGTCAGTAAAATGACTTATTTGGACAGTATTTTTATTATAATGATCACTGGTAAAAACTGATGAAATGTCAGTATGCAATAGCCGGCAATAAATTTGTAAAGAGAGTGTCTACACAACCGCCGCACTTGTGTTCCTTGTTTTTGTTAAATGTTTACCTGGTGCGAATTAATTGTACCTACTGCAACTTTAATGAAGCTTTAATAATGCTTTAATGAGCCACTCTGTACTGCTCAACATTTGGGTAATACTTTTACTGCTTGTTAAATTTCTACTCACCATTTATTAATGTTATTGGCCAATTATTAATTATTTTATTGATTATTGCTTATTTTACAGACAAATTATTAATTTTGTTAACTTTACTGATCGTTTATTAATTTTACTTACCTACCAATTATTATTTTTACCGACCGTTTATTATTTTACCGACCATTCATTATTTTTACTTACCATATTTTATAATGGGAGCAAATATAATGCACACCAAATTAAACCATACATCTCTGGCACTGTCTACCAAAAAATTTAATGGACATCAAAAAATCTTAATGAAACCCAAATATACTAAATGTTCACCAAATTTAGAACGCTCAAATTACGCGTCCGTGCTGTACATAATAAATATTCGCGCTATCCATTTATATTTAGTGTTTTTCAAAAAAACTACTTGTGCGTCAAATAATTATTCTAATACTCCAAAAATGAAATATGGTCGCGCATCTCTCCTTGCCGCTTGCGCTTCCAGACAAGA
This sequence comes from Schizotus pectinicornis, assembly GCA_951805265.1. Lineage (NCBI taxonomy): Eukaryota > Metazoa > Arthropoda > Insecta > Coleoptera > Pyrochroidae > Schizotus > Schizotus pectinicornis. The sequence goes on along the minus strand of OX638204.1, from coordinate 16,553,722 downwards.
GGCACGCGAAAAAAGTTTTGTACAAGGTCAGTTCAGGGCCCTGTAATTCTTTTTAAAAAGCACGTTTAGCAATTACCACTTAAAGAAGTTTTACGTTTTACATAATACGATAATTCTTTACTTTACCGACTTCTGAATTTTCAAAAAACCAATTACAGCAAAGCATTTATACATATATTATGGAAATCAATATCTTTTTTTGTGCAAACCAATTTTATTTTTACTCTTATTTTTTTTGCCCTAGCACATCTCCATTAGAGCTGGGCCGATACCGGTTTTTCCGATACCGATACTCCGATACTCAAATTTCCGATACCGATACTGACGATACTATATCGGAATTTAAAAATTAATAATTAATGTTTAAAAATCGTTCAGAGTAATTTTTATTGTTTTATTTATTACTGTTAATCTTTTTCTTGTAGAGTTCGGTTCGATTTTGTCGGATCAACGCGTTGGGCTAAAATAACATATCTTTATTAGAAATGTTGAAAAAGGAAAGAAATAAGTAAGGAATCCCTAATTTTTGGTATAATTAAATTCACTTCAGTTTCAATTGCACAGATTCATATTACGAGTACCTACATTTGGTATTTATTATTTATTTATTATACTTATTCAATTAAAAATTAAATTACTGACTATTTATCTGCAGCTGTTTTTTTCTTATGTTCAAGACATCTGTATTAGGCGTTTCTGCAACTCTGATATGGAATACAGGCGCTCCAAATATTTTGGTACTTTAAAGCAGTGGTTCTCAACCTTTTATCAACGGCGACACCTTCTGGAGACTTTCAATTATACGCGACACACTATCAAAAATTGTTTTATTTTATATGCTTAATACTTATACAATTCAAATGAAGACGCAATATGCAAAGTAAAAATAAAATGTTTTAAATTTGAAAATTGGGGAAGCCAGCAATTTTTTTTGTTTTCCTTTTATAAAAGTTACTGACGACGCGACACACCTAAGGACCTTCTACGACACACCAGTGTGTCGCGGCACACCGGTTGAGAATCACTGCTTTAAAGTACCGTCCGTCAACAAAGGGTTAAAATGTCAATGCAAATTTAAAGTATTGTATGACCTGTTCGATTCCCCACCTATTGCATAAGTTTTCGTGCAATAATTGCAAGTAACCAGGTTATCGGCCGGGCTAGCGCGCGTGAAAATACTCGCGTCCCATTGGTATAATGGCAAATAAAATTCATTTCACAGAACTCCGATATTTTCCGATATAAGTATCGGTAATTTTTTGGTATCGGAGGTATCGGAAAATCAAGAAATATCGGCCGATACCGATACTCAGTATCGGTATCGGTCCACCTCTAATCTCCATCTATAACTTTGCATAAAATTATTTACCATTTAAACAACATTTTATTGCTGTGTATTTTTGATCAACAAATAGTGTTTTCAACTGCTAAATAATATAAGACACTGTCGAAAATTAAATATCTGGGTATTATGTTAGATGCGGAATAAAATTTGGTGTACATTTAGTATTTATGGTCAACAAAAGTTATTTTGGCAAAGGCGTAATGCGTAATTTCAGGGAATGCCCGGCAATCGCTGTAATTAAGATCGTTAAACTCTCTGTTTTAGGGCAAGGAAAAGGTGAGAAGAATAGACAATTTATGAATTTGATGTTGCTTATCCTCCTCACCTTCCCCTGTGTTTTCCTTCCCCTAAAACAAAGAGTTTAACGATCTTAATTACAGCGATTGCCGGGCATTCCCTGAAATGACACGTTACGCCCAATGACTACGACATATACATTACGAAAATAATTTTTTTTTTTTGTGCAAACTACTTTTATTTTTACTCATTTTCCTTGGCCTAGCACATCTTTTTTTTTCCTATAAATTTTGCATAAAATTATTTATCATTTGCACAACATTTCATTGCTCAAATTGACATTATAATGATGTTTTACGATGGTTTCCAAAAAAACCAGCACAAAAAGCAAAAAGTGGACATTGTAAACAATTACCTTTTTTTGTAGGGTTATCCGCGGGTTTTTGTTTTTAGAAATATGAAAGATTGCAATGTTAATATCTATCAAACACCTTACGAATTTTAACAATGAATTAGGGCCAATCAAAGCATGTAGTAAAAAAAATTAGAAAAAAGTTAATCAACCGGTAATGAACTATTACTTAAATGTATGTTTGTGAAACCGGGCATTAATTTCATTAATTAATTATTGATTAATGTTTAATTTACGTCCGTGTTAAATCTCGACAGTGTGCTAGCAGTAGGTATGTTAACTTTCATGAAACTCAGCATAAGTCTAATAGTTTAGACAGGAAAAGCTTAGTTCCACACATTTGTAGGTATAGCCCTGTAGCCCTGCGTATTACAGGGATTTCAATGAGAACCGCCGGTACCTAATTGCGTTATTTCAATGGAGTTAAAAATTTGAAATTTGGCAGAAATAAACTATAATTAACGCACTACAAGATGACATCGTTTTTTTCTTCTTTTAAATGGTGTGAGGTTCCATTTTAGATCGCGATTTCATATCGAAATATTTACTTCATCTCTTTGATTTTCTTCAAGCTCATGATCACGACCTCTACAATTGATAACGAGTAATTGAAATATTTTTATCAAACCGTTATTGAATTACATAGATTTTTAAATTTCAGCGCTGAAGGGATTTTTGATTGACAGCTTTGTGGCCGTTTACCTAGTTTATTTGCGGTTAACCACATTAGATTTTATGATGGTCCCTGTACTGCTAAGATTTTTGAGTAGGTACCGCCATTAAGTAATAAATAACTAAACCGATTAAGCGTCATTGTCATGAAATTTGACTGCTTCAATGAAGCAGTCGTGTCATAAATTCGTCAAAATCCCGTAAACTTTTTAAAAACACAATTTGCAATACTTTAACTACAAATTTCAATTTTTTCACAACAGAAACGTATAGCTACCTGGCGGTATTACAAACATAATAATAAAAAAAATATATTGAAACTTTCTGAAAAAACACTTTATAGCGTCCCGACGACGCATGAAACTATGTAATTATGGACTAAATAGTTACGCCACATTGTAGCGCATTAATTAAAGTTTATTTCTGCTAAATTTCTAACTCCATTGAGAATACCTACTCTATAGGCATCGGCGGTTCTCGTTGAAATACCCTGCCTAAAAGTGTTTAAAAAGAGTAAAAAGCGATTTGAAATTAAGTCTTATACTGATCAATTAAAACGGGTAATATGTTTTAGAAGTCAAAAATATCGTTGTTGTAAACCGCACGGAAAAAAAAGGTTTGAAATGACTTAACATCTTGACTGCCTGCATGATTTGCATTTGTTCGAGCACAGAGGCCTCGCCCCATTAAAGGCCTTTGTCGCTCCACTGTTTGGTGTGGTTAGGTTGGCTGGACTAACCCAGTGGGACCAACGGCTTAACGTGACTTCCGAACCACGGGTGGACGAGTGGGTGCATGCCCGGGCCCCGGAATGCATGCCATGACTGCGAAAAATTCGCTAACCACTCGTCCGTTGGGTTATGTACTGACCCGGCTTTTGCCTTGATATACCATGAGTAACCCCCTGAAAAATCTCATGGTCTGGTCAGTCGGTACCCGGGGATCGAACCCGGGACCTACCGAATGGCAAGGGTACGTGCCGTCGCACTGCACCATAAACCTCGGTGAGCAATTGAGTTTAAAATTTGGTTTTAAACGTCACGGGACTAAAATTAAATTTGGGACCATGCAAATACGTTAAATGTTATTACCCAATTAAAATAGGCTCTAGCTGGGGTAATTTTCTTGTAATTTGACCTTTCATGTCTATGAAAGTCTAAAAAACGAAAAAAGTACCTACACACAAAAAGTTAATGAACGTTTTTATCCGTCTCTGATTGACATTCTGAAAGTATATTTTGTATTGTTGGGCTTGATGGCAAACAGCTCAAGAAACAATGACTTGTAATTCTTCAGCTTCTACAGCTGAATAACTCGATCAGAAGAGTCGCCACAGTGTTTCCGCGTGTACTCTATTATACAGGATAAGGCAATAGTGCGTCCGACTTCGATAGCTCGAGTTCTACAGGGTGTAACCGAAATAAGTACATTAATTTTAACTGGTAATAGAACTCTTCAAGACGAAAAACTTTTCTTAATAATTTTTTTTAAACGTTTCAGTTTTTGTGTTAAAATTATTTTAAAATTTTACACAATTTTTGTACATGCCACTGGAAGCAACGTTACCTAGTCAACAAGATTACCTTAAATAAATTGTATTATTATTGAACTTTGTTGGAGCATTTCATAAGAGGCTCGTCAATTTGTAGGTGGGAAAAATGATTTAAAAAAATTCGATTTCGAAAAAATAGTATAGGTATAGAAAAACGTTTTGTTTTGATGAGTTCTACCACTGGTTAAAATTAATGTACTTATTTCGGTTACAACACCCTGTATAATAGTAGAAATTTAATTTAAAAACAAACTAGAAAAAAAAATCTATAACCGGAAATTATTTTCGAACATACAGGATGAGCCAAGACGATTATGCAGGGGCAAGTGACATTTTTTTAAATAAAATGTGATTAAAAGATTTTTTGGAGTCTTTTCCTAAACTCTTTTTACTCCAATATTATTAATGACTATTTCCAAACTACTTAGATGTATGTACATACCTAATGACTTTTTTTGTTTAAATAATGGCATTTCCAGATGCATGTTAGACAAATTACTACAGTCATTACCTGAAATTACGTATTGTAAGAAAAAATTATATAAGTACTAGTCAGGAAACATCCGTGGAATGTCTTTGAATAGTTTTTACTTTTAAAAAATTATACAGGGTGGCTAAACTTAACTTTTTGCATTTAACTTTCTCATTTTTTTTCAAATAGAACATCCTGTATATTTTTTAACAATATGATGTAGAAACTTGAACACCCTGTGTAAATGAAGTACCCTACTATAAGAGGAATAAGGATACTCTTTCATGGACATTATAGTGCATTTACTCTTTTTTCAGCCTTGTGTTGTAAACAAATTAGAAAGCTCTTAATTTTTTATTACGAATGCATTTGATATTAAAAGATGTTACCGATAATGCGGGTAAATAACTTTCACTTCAAAAATGAAATTCATAAAAAGCATATCTTCCTATCTGAGAGAATGCGCACGTCATCTACATGTGCGTCTAACGCGTAGGTATTTTCTACCACGAAGATGGGGTAAGTAGTGTGCAGCTGTTAAAACGGAGAGTTTGTTTTATTTCTTGCGCAATTATCTAATAAAATAAAATTTACGTGTTGGAAACTCCTCGTTGATTATGCAAAAGAATGAGCACCAATACGTAAAAAACTGTTTCAATGAGACGGGCTTTATTTTCGAAAATAAAGACGAAGATCGACATGCGGGTTCTAATAGATGAAGCGATGAAAAATTATGTAACATCACAATACAAAACTTCTACTAGCGTACAGGAACTTATATCAAATGACGTAATAACTTATGAATAGACACTCTATTGAATAAGACCCAAGAAGAAATGGAAATAAAAAGATGACAACGCATTTGGGGCCAGGAAAAAAAATATTTGATTGCGTAATTAATTTTATGTTAAACAGTTTGGTAATGGAGATTGATTTTGAAAAAATCGTTTTTTATAATATGATGGTTCAAAAACGTTGCAACACCGGAACTAGAATGCACTTCGAAATTAAAACTTGTTTGGAATCCCATAATAAAAGAACAGGGAGAGTTAAAACTAAATTATTTATTTTTATGTATTGAATTTTGCACTTAGCTGCGTCATTAATTACTTGTAAAACACACCTGTTGTTAAAAGAGAGTTTCATGAGTTATCTGTTAATGCAATTTAAGAATAATAAACCTAAGGTTCAATGTTTAGTCAGTTGTCTAACTGTAGAAAAAGTACTTTTACATTTTTGCAAACACTATACCCACATTAGAAACTACTAGTTGCCTATGTGGGTAACATTACTAATTATTATCTACTTTTCAACATAGGTCAGAGCACCAACTGTAATTGTTTATGTCCATCAAATCATGAGGGCTCAAAGGAACAGCAGGAAGCAGATGTCTTCTCAGAAGCAATTACACAACAAAAATTGTTGTAAAGTATTCATATTTTTCTTCATCAATTACCTGAGCAGGAAGGATCATAAGGAAGTGATCAAGAGTGGTTAAGGGCAAGTTCCTTCACAATAATGATCAACTTTCACACTTCTTTATTCCACCGGTGTATAAAATTAGTGCTTAAAATTAATTGACAACTTAAATTAAGACAGTTTAGAAATTACCTCTTCAACCTGTTCTTTAGTGAACATGTGGAATAAATTTCCAGGAGTCATAGTCATGACTTCAACATTCAAAGAGTTCAACTTCTCTTCCATAACTTGCTTAAGAATTGTTAAAGCTGCAGTTGTAGCCTCACTCAAAGTCATGCTGCGATGGTAAACTTCTTGCAAACTCTGCTGAGCACCTTCAGATCCTGATCCAATCGCTTTAGCATCAAACTGAACAAACGTGCCTGAAACATTAGGTTTTAACAAATTGGAAATAAAAAGAAGATAAAAAAACCTGAGGGGTCCATGTGGTACAATTGAGGCCCCTTTTCGTCAATACCAGCAAACAAAATAGCGACTCCAAAAGGTCTTGACATTGCAGCCCCATCATCATCAGAATCGCCAAATTGTATCGCCAAATTTGAAACTGCTTGAGCACAAGACTCGACGCTCATATTTTCGTTATAGACAAACCAATGATTTTGACATTCGACTCGAGCCCTTAAAACGTTAATTTAACTGGTAATGTAAAAACAATGAGACAACAAACCTGTCAATCATTGTACGCGAATCAGCCATAAGACCCGAAACGGCGCACCCAATATGCTTGTCAACTTCCACAATTTTCTCGATAGTTGTCGGCTCCATTAGGGGTGAAGTAATGCGTTTCTCAACAGAGAGAACGACACCTTCACTGGTGCAAATCCCGATGGCTGTTGAACCCAATTTGATTGCTTCAATCGCGTATTCTACCTGGAAGAGGCGGCCTTCGGGGGAGAAGGTGTTTACACCCCTGTCGTACTCGCTTCTGGTCAGAAACATCTACAAAAGTGCATTTGAGGTTAGGTTCGGTTGATGACTGTGCATTTCAAAATAAAAAAACCATTGTGAGTTCGAAAAAATTGCTGACAAAGATCTAACGATAGGAAGCGTGAATTTGAAAAATTTACCTTCTTTCTGTTGTGTTTAAAGAGATTTTCAACAAATCCAAAAACTGCCGACAAATTATATTGACAATTGACAGCGGGGAATGCGGGGATGGATCAGATCGCACCGGTCAAATTCGGTAGACTTCGGTAAATTTCGAGAGATTGAAAATTAATTGTTATTTTAATAAAATTTATTTATGAGTGTCACTAGATGTCACATAATGATAATATACCCATAACAACTATTTAAGAATAACAAGTATTTTTACCATAACTATTAACATCAGAAAAAAAACACTTATTTTTAACACAAAATTTAAAAGAAATACAGTATGTCAATTGAGTTTCTCATTTAGTAGATGACAACAGTTTAGGAATAATAATAATTTTTACTTAAAAAGAAGAACAAAAATGGATACAGATTAATAAAAATAATAAAAAGTATCTTGCTCTTACCATTTTATTAGCGGTCTCTGTACACAATACGGTATGTGTTGTTGTCCTTATATCGTACTAGATGGCAGCAAAAGACTTAACGTCAAACTAAAAACTTTATTTGACGTTTGACGAATGACGTATAACGTATTAACCTAAAAACATGTAAAATTTCAGTTCTGGTTTAGAAAAGTTTTGGATATTCAGTTGTAATCATGTTAGAAGCTCCAGATTTGAATATCGACAGTGTTGTTGTCTACATGCAAAACTCCGATTACTTGAGACTGGCGCAGCGCATAAAAGAAGCCTTTCAACTGCAAAGAGATTTGAATGGGGCCCCTTTGAGGCGTGTTTTTAAGGTGTACTGTTTACCATAATACTTAATACTTTTTGCAGATATGCACATTCAGAGGACGTTGCCAATGCTCTATATCATGTGCTGAAAATCTCTACTAATTTACCAGTGAACGGGGACCTCAAAACCCTAATCAAGGAATTGTTTCGAGCCGTACGCAACTATGTTGTGAACCCAGAAGTCCGGATGTTTTTAGCTACAGACCTGGATTTCTTGCCTTGTGTCAAATATTGCCTAGTTAACATATTGAGTGATTCTTCAAACGATGATATATTACAATCTATTCTACAATTTTTGAATAATTTAGTTATACAAAGCGAAGTTGCTTGCGTTAAGGTCTTCAGATTATTTATTACGTCTGTTCATCAAATGTTAAATATTAAAAAATGCGTAAAAGAAGCTTCAGCCTTAATGTACAATTTGTCACTCTACAATTTGTTAGATTCCCTCGATGCAACTCTGTATTCAACAGTTCTTGATTGTTATAGTTCGACTGGCGATAACGAATTTTTACACTTTTTACTAGAAAGTTTTTTAATTAGCGATAGGTTTTGGCATAACTACAAAGATCTTAGCTTGAACCATAGATTAGTAGTCCTTGAACTTGTAAGAGACCAGCAAATTAAAAAAATGGACGTAGATTTGCCTCAATCTGCCGCTAAAACTTTAGCTGATAAATTTACAAGTTCTAGTCAGATAATTTTCCAAACTGTTACCACTACTAACTTGGAGGCATATGAAGTCTCTTTGTTGTTAGATGTTTTATCTTCATTGTGTGCCAATGAAATTTCTTTGAAGTTTCTGCAAGACGATAAAAATTTTCTTATCCAAATTGGTGTTTTGTTAATAAATATGCAGCGGTTAGGGAAACTCTCGGAAAATTGCTTTTCGTCGATTCAGAGATTGTCGGAAGTTAAAGAATCAACTGAAGACATTAGACAACACCCGGCGTTTGGATTCAAGGCTGGATTGATCCGGATAATAGGAAACTTGTGCTGGAAGAACACACTTATGCAGGATTTGGTACCCCCTTTTATTAATAAATTCAGTTGAGGCTTATTACAATTTTTAGGTGCGAGAAGCCGAGTTGATTCCAGTCATCTTAGATTGCTGCAACATCGACGCCCGAAACCCTTGTATCCTTTTAATATGTTGATGCTGAGCGCTAACAGTAGCTTGGGTAACATTGTGAAGCTCTAAAAAGAATGCTCGTTATCACTAATATTTATTTAGAGGGTGAAGACATTTATACAAATTCTTATTAGATTAGGAAAACAAAGGTTTTTGAATTGTTCCAACAAAAAATTATTAATAACAACTAATAATAATTTTATGTCGCGTCATATAAGTTTGCAAAGGAAGTAATTGAAGTTTTGAAGCTTACATTGCCAACTCATTCTGAAACAAGTCACCATGCATGAATGTTGTAGTTTCAGGGAAGACGTTGCACACTTTTTTTATCAAAATTGTTGAAAAAGTTGAAATCCACTTAATTCTAGTAGGAAAAAGAAGTATTATTCTCAATAATTATATCTAACTTTCGAAAGCTTTTCTTATCAAATAAGTCGGGTTAGACTGTTCAAGTAGAACTTTTATTTTAATTCTTTTTACTTCTTTCAACACTAATGCTTATTTGTAAGAAGCCTGCCAGTCTGCTTACTTTTTGCAATGTTCTGGAACCATATTATGACAATTTTGATATTTTCTTTATGTTTTTAAGTTATTATGCAATGGGCTATATTTGCAATCAGGAACGCGTGTGAGAATAACTCGAAGAACCAGGCAGTTATAGCAGGGATGCACCAGACAGGCTCTGTTAGTTCCGCAACTTTAGACGAGATGGGGCTAACGCTTCACAACGACGGCAGCAACTCGATCAAAGTCGTTCCTCTAGACCTACTCCGAAAATAACGACTTTAAGATCTTGCATTAAACTTTATAATTTCCAACAATAAAATAGATTGGGGCAAAATTTGCATTGAAGATTACTGTTTTTTTCTTTGGGCGCCAGAAACCTGGAGTCCGTTATGCGCCATCTGCTCCAGCTATCAGATTTCTTTACAAACTGCGGCTAATAAGGCAGTTTGTATCAAATTAGCGTACCCGAGGATAAAATCTGGGGTAACCTCAGTATTTTAAAAGCATGACTCACGTTCTCGGACAAAGAAAGAAAAGAGACTTATCCCTCTCGTAATCCGAAACTTGCGGTTTCAGTACCGGAATCGTTACACCTAACGACCGCACAACTATATCCGTATTTTGCAATACGACACTCGAAGAAAAAAACTAACGGATCGACGCAACCTTCCGGAGACTTTTCCCCTAATTGCGCTTTGATATGCAGCATCTGCAAGACGGCAGATTCGACGATAACGGAGGAGGGGTTGATAAGCTTGCGTATTGCATCACGCGGTATCAGGTGTAAAGTTGTACTTGAGAACAGTAGCTCAAGTGCACTGAAACGGGATGAACCCGGATTTTAAAAGGAGTTTCCGCTCCGGAGGGACCGAACAAACGGTGAGACGATGATGGGGCCCAAATTCTTGTGGATCTGGTAAGGTGCCTTTTTGTTGTTGTTAAAATTTGACTAACTTGAAGACTTCAGATCTTAATTGAAGTTGTTTAAATGCTAATAATAATCTGTATTGCAGTATTGTTAATTAATCAGCAGACTGGCAGACAGTTTAATAGTTTCTCTGCGACCTTATTTAAATAATTATCGCGATATTCCCACGTTACGTTAATTAATTAGAAAATTTGCCTGCCAAAATTATGTCGGAATACGCAATGGCAGCGATAATTTCCCAGGCAATTGATAGTGCGAATAAAATTAAATAACCATAAAACCGGCCGATAAATATTAATAACGCTGCAATTAATTTAATTAAAACATCACAACAATGACGTAACCATCAGCGTTTTCATTTCATTGTGCAACTAATGGCCGCCCATTCGAATTTGTCGAATGGGTGAATTCTTGCGGCCAATTTTAATAATTTGAATGCGTCGCAATTAGGAAACAAACAACTCATTTAGAGAGATTTTACGACATGACGAATTACAAAGATAAACACATAAAGCATTTTTATCTACGAGATAAGCGGTCAGGAAGTATTAAAACAATGTTTCGGGACATTAACGTAATTAGGCTCCGAGTTATTCGTGTCCCACACAATTTCGTAAAAATATGACTTACGACTTTATAATAACAACGAAACAAAAATTACTTAATTGTGTTCCTGCTCTTTGGTCTGTCTTATTACAGTGATTCACACGGAAGATCTATATTTATGACTAAAAAATTCGGTGGAGACGGTCGCGGCCTTCGGGCTATTGAGTGAACGAACTTGTTTGTGAACATTGACAAAATTTCGCGTCGTCATAGTTTAATAAAGCACCTCATCTTCTTGGTGAGGAAAATTGGACCGTTCGAACAATCGATTTCATGGGTAAACGGTCACGATTTCGTGGTCTAAGTCAAGGCCTGGTGATTTTTTCGTTAAATCGATGCGCGGTTTGGGAATTTGTGTGTTTTTTCAGCGGAGACCCCGATAGCCGGACAGACGGCGAACCTGCTAAGGATCTAATAACTAGTTTGGAGTGCTGCTGGCGTTTAGGCCGACATTGAGATAGTTAACATCGTGAATTATGTTGATCAGATGTCCGATAGAGGCGAGACTGTTAACTGAGATTCGATGTCAATCGGATGTAGGTAGAGTCAACGAAACTTGAGATCTTATACGAAACTGAAAGTTTGTTATGAAGAAATTAACCGTTTAAAACTAAGTGATTATCGAAACTCGCCTTAATTTCTTTTCGGTCGTTAGAGGAAGCATAAATCTGATGATTTGCATAAAAATTCGTGAAAACGGTCACGGCATTTAATTTAATTTTAGACGAAATTAATAAACGTGCCACACAAATTCTCTGATGTAGCTTTGACATTGTGGACAATCTCGGAACAAAAGTATCCCATTACAAATGCACGCTTTAATCTTCGAGGGAACTATATTAATGCATCTTGAGGATGTAGCGCCGTCTAATATCTCGTTAGGGTTCTCTTTGTACGATCTGTCCATTATGATTTATGCTCCACTGTCGGTTATTAATGAAAAATGTAGGTCTTCACAACATTAAATTTGTGCATAATTAAAGGTTGTAACAGGGGCTGTGAGCTGTAGTTCCGCTGCTTTGTGTTCGCATCGGAAATGCATACCGGACCTAATATCGACGGTTGTCTCCATTCATTTGGTCCATTGTTTACGTCATTAAATGAATGAAAAGGACGTTCCGATGTGTGTCATTATCAGAGGCTGGTTACGTTTTCCAATGTCAGAAAAATTATCAGGATTGCCAACTACTATTTCAGCAGCTATTTGAGACACTTAAATAACAAAGCTTTTCTGATTTTATTTCAGTTTAAAAATAAAATACTTTTCAAAATTGGATTTAAAATTTATCATATCACCTTGATTTAATCTCATTGATTTTCAAGCTGTACCTAATTGACATAAGATCTCAAGTTAGCAATTTTCCACATTTTTACATTATTTTTTGGAAGTGCTATTCTTCTCAAAAGTTTAAAAGTGACGCATTCAAGGTGGCGACTATTTAATAATTTAGAAAATTGTTTGTACTTATTTCTTCAAAACTCTAGAAATATCTATAAGAATTGTTAAAGCTTGTTCATTGAACTATTCTATAGTAAACGTTAGTAAATGGTGCACATTCTATTGTAGAATTGATTTTCAATTGATGATCATTAGATATATAGGACCTACCATAGACTTCACGCCAGCTTCACGAATCACAATTGAAGAGTTTTTGTTCCTAGCATTCGATTATTTGATTAGGTATCTGCATAACAAAGTGAAGTTAACTAATTGTAGGTATGTAAATTGTTTTGTTGATGACGTAAAATCTCATTACTGAACATCATTAATCGCAAGTAATGAAACACGAATTATGGCCACAATTGGCATTTCCAAACTTGTATAACAGTTATAATATGAAAAGTAAATAACAAATTCAAGCTTCTAGAAAAAAGTTGCAGTACCTAATATTCAATAATTCTCTATCATTTTGTAAAATCTGTTTGCTCACAAACTAGAGGGCTGAAGAAGTTTATTAAGATATTGTGTATTGTGAATGGCCTACACATAAGTTGAAGATAGGAAATAGAGAAAGACGTTAGGAATAATGAAATAAATACGATGACAAAAACATGCGAAAAAAGAGAAGACTCATGGATACAGGAAAATTCATATTAGACATTTTTGCCAAAGATTAGATATTTGCGAGTATTATCAAAACCCACAGAAGCAAATGACAGAATAAGTATCAAAATTCTCTCAAACGTTATTTAACTAAAAAATCAAAATTATATCTTAAAGTATAAGCTTGTTGCTATTTTTTGTAATTTGTAATTGAATTCAAATGAAATATTTGAAAGCATAATATTAATTAAGACAAAATTAACAGTTCTTTAAATAAAATTATGATACATGGGTGTGTTATTTAGAGGCAGTTTTTTTATAGTGTATTCTTTTGTTTCTTTTTATTTTTATATTTAAAAATACGTCAGTGTACTTACTAATGCTGCTTCATTCTTTAAAATATGAATTGTAGGTCTTGTATGATTTTATACAGCAACGTATCGAAAAACGTGAAACAGGTATGAATGTGACGAAGAGGTTAATTGATTAATTAATTATGTCACAAATAAAATAAATGAAAGGGGCATGTTGACAAATAGTCAGAAGTATCAATTTTTCACATTTTGATTACTCTCATTGGGTGGACTAGTGTAGTGAATTTATTGATTTTTAGAACGTTATATCTTTTATAATAATTAATTACTATTAGTTCAATTTTGACAGAGACGTGATTGGCATGCGTAAAGGGCGCTAGCTTAGAAGTGTTTTTCGGAAGTTGACTTGAAAGAAATTTCGCATTTTTCTAAAATGTAACCAATACAAACAAATAATTCTACAAGTAGAAATAAATGGCTGTTTTAGCGGTTAACTCTACAGCATTCATCCGCTTTGCTATAATTTTCTACTTCGCGCCAAATAGGTTGCCATTAAAAAAAATATTGCCGCAGGGCCCATTTTGTAAAAAAATATGCATATTAGCCCTCAAAGTAGTCATTTGACATTTTTTATTTTGAAAGTACTTGTTTTAAGCAAAATTTAATTGTTTAACTTGTTAATTATAATTCTTTAAAATTAAATCTGTTGCAGAAAAGTTGACTTTCGAAAATACATGGCTTTAGCTATTCGGGTTTTTTCTTGAAAACGACAACGTTTTTGGAAAAATAACAGTAGCAAAAAAAGTTTTAGAATCAAATTTGCCATAAAATAAAATACTAATTTTTTAAATCGTCTATAGCTTAAAAATTCTGTCACATTTTAAGGGTGCATCATTCCTAATCAACTCTTTAAAATGCTTTAATTAATCTTTACTTACTATCGATTAACATTCAAAACGTGTACCTAATTTGGTTTTTCTAAGTTGAAGAAGTATTACTGAAATTTTTTTTTTTTTTAAATTTGAAAGCTCACTTTTAAGGCCTGTAGCTTTAGGGGTGCAACTTAGTATAAAGATAAGTTGCGTTCAGTTACCATATTTTAGGTCCCTTACATGCCCCTGCTCTGTGTTGGTTCTTATACGAAACATCCTGTATTATCTTCCAAATCTTACAAAGTTCCAGTATCGTGCCAGAGATTTGATATCTGATGACAATGACTTTGACAACTGCTGGACGGCTGGTTCTTGAAAAGTACCGACCTAATTATATGTTAAACAAATCTTTGTTATAGATTTATAGCAGCGTTCTTGGTGCATGACAAAATATTTTATTAATTATTATAGAAAGTAAAATACTCGTTGTGAACCGTACCTAATGTTTGCTTGATTGACTTGACGTTTTGATCGTCATGTCATCACCTTTCTTAGAAAAAGTTTTTCTCCTGAACTGAGTTAAATAGCAATAATTATATGTAACAGATATTAAAAAATATGAAATTCGATTTTATTATTTAAGAAAATTTCCAAATATTTTTAGTTGTGCAAATTGGAAAATGTACTGTAAAGTTTGAAAAATATTCTTTACATACGATTACATATTAGACGGATACATTTAGAAGAAAGTGAAAAGATGTAGGTCGTGTCATCATATCATATTATTGAAATCAAGAATACAATTGATATTTCAAAGCGTTCAGACATAAATTGGATTTTTTTACATTTCTGTGATAACAAATTTCTTATTTCCTTTAAACATTCCTATTAGTGAATCAATTACGAAGAAATCGAGCTGAATTTTGGCACTGACGTTCAACGTAAATTCCCCAAAGGTGCTTGAAAAAAAGCGAACATTCTTGGGCTTGGGTAACGGTCCGAAATGGGAGCAATGCTGGGGCTGAAGCGTGACACGTTAGAAACCGTTCAACTTCCATAATTACCTCGCCCTAGGGCCAAATCCTTCAAATTATTGCAACAATTGAAACATGGAAAAGGCGTGCGAGTCCAGCTTTGATCGACCCATTTATCGATGAAAGTAATTAATGGCGACTTGTAAACATACATACACACTTATAATTACAAGTCGTGATTTACAAGTAGTTGCGCACAAAAATCGCAACTAACGCTGGAACATTGATCACCGCAACAATTTTTCCTGTTCGCTTTTGATCATAAAGTAAATGTTTCCTTATAACTTAACGGCGGTTTATCGACACGTGCATTTAGTTTTCGTTAATATATTGCATTTCTTGGTCAACTAGAAACATGATTTATAACCGTTTAGTAGGAACGTTTAGCACTTCATAAATCGTTATTCGGAGCGGGTTCTTCCGGCGCTTAGCTAGATCCTGGAAACTCCGGGGTGATTCCGGTAAGTCGCGGAATGGTGGGGTCAAATCCGGTGTGTAGTTACGTTAATTAATTATCACCTATATGTAGTTTAAGTGGGGTTGGTGGGGTATTGAGGTCCTTGATTGGTCGCTCTCTCAGGTACGTTAAGCAGGTGATACAGACACCAGGAGTACTCGGCATCACTGGCCAAGTATCGGTCCATCCGCATATGAAAACGCACGCGAAACTCACTACCTAGTGCCGCCGCTGTGGTCGCGATGTCGATTTTAGGGTTGGATCTTACTTGAGCGTAAATCCTGGCGGTGTTTAATGCTGTCATAACTTTGTCAAACAATGTGGTTTATTGCATATCAAATAAAGTGAATTGTAGTGCGGCCGTTTTTTAGATAGCGAGCTGACAGTTTCAGTTTGGGTGTGTGAGGAAACGCTTTCCGATTTTTCTCAAAATGTGTCATGTTGATGGTTTTTGGTGTGGTGATGTATAGTGATGCGTTGTGGACGTGCTGACCAAATGAATTTGCTGAGGAGTCAGCATGCGCCCTAGTGGTTTTCCCCGGAAAATCTTCGCACTTCTTGTGCATGTGGTCTTGTACGGGTTGTTCATCAGGTGAATATTGTCGGGAATTTAACCCTATCATTGGTTGAACGTGACAGGATTATAAACGATTTTGTAAGGGAACATTGACTAGAAGTGGGAAAATTTGACCCATTTTCGAAAATAAATATTGGCTTTGGGTCGAGAGCGACTCGCTGCTAAATTGATGCAAAACACTTTTGTGGGTTCTACGCAAACGGACAAATATTTATAAGCAATAAAAGCCAAAACCACGTGTAGGAACAAACATTTTTATAGTGATCCAAAATTTGCATCGTTAATTTTCAAAGGTGTAATTAACGCGCTTATTTTTGTGCAAATGCTATAAAATATTTTAAATTAGGTTTGGGTGTGAGAGCTTCTTGGAATAGTTATCAACTAAACAAAGCGCAAGGCCGCCAAACAACAACAAATTAAAGCAAACATTCTAAAATGTATGTACATCAATTTTCTTGTAAAAATTTAAGGCGAGTGTAAAGAAAATTAGCCCTTAATAATAAAATTATATATTTTCCGTCGATAATTGCACGTGCAATCAAATTACATACCTACTACAAATTACCGATATCGTTTCCGTGATATTGCTTTTATTTACGGTTTTTAACACCAACTTTTTACGTATTACTTCATGTTTCTAACTTCGACTTACCACGTCAAGAAGTTGGAATAATAAATAAAGTTTTTAATTCAATAAAAGTTTAAAATCGGACTAACACATGTGAAATTGTTTGAAAAGGTATTATGAACATGAGTCGATGAGAATCAATTTATGTTTAGTTTTGTAGTTCGTTCTGCTCAACTTCAATTGTTAAAAACGAAGGATGGTCCTCTTGATTTATTAGAGCACAATTGGATGTAGCGAAGCGTGCGTAATCTCCTGTAGATAGAAAGAACTAATGATTTGAGGCAGTTAAAGAACAAGTGGTTTGGTTGTGATTCATGTAAAAATTTATTGTTAGATGCTGAGTCAGAGATGAAGAAGAATGAAGTCTTGTAGAAAAACTGACAAATTGACAGACATTCATTATCAAAAAAAGTCCTTGTGGTGAGTTCATGAAATCTTTGATACCTTATTAGATCACGTTATGATTAATAATTCTATTAATTAATACATTTTCTAAATTAAAAAACTAAGCAAACATAGAAAGGTTTCAAAAAAATATCGTTTTACAGTTATAATTTCTAATTATTACTGTACTGGAAGATTTGAGTACTAAAATATGAATTTGTTAAAATTGAAGCAAATTTTTTCTAAAACTAAGCTTCATGATTTTTAAAGAGAAATGATTCGCATATTCCCACTACGTGAGAACTGGAGTTCTACTATTTATCCATTATATCATTAGTAGTAAATTCATTAAATTTTTTGTAATATAGTTTGGTTGTTTTGCTTTTGAAGGCGATTAATTGATATTTTGATTATAGAGAAGAATAATTTTAGTAAATTTGTTTTCAAGTACCTATTTCGGAATAATTTTCTTTAACATTTGTTTTTAACCAACCTTTACAATTACTTTTAATTATTTAGCTTTTATTCGAGCTCAGTGTTGTTTCTGTTTTTTCTCCTGATGGGAAAATAATAACTATCATAAACTTATTTAATTTACTAGTATTGTTTACTATTTAGATTTAACTTTATGCATGAGCAGAATGTTGCATAGTCATTACTCGGTTTGAATATCTTAAATTTAAGCTATACAGAATATGCTAATTTTAATTTATACGAGGGTGTATTAATAAAGTCTTTAGCCTACTGTAGGAACAACATCAATTTGAAAATATACATATTTTATTATGCAATATATTAACAAAAAAAAAGTTGCTTTCTGTTCTGGAAAACATTTCTTTACTATTATATCTTCATAATTGAAAAATTATCACCCTTTAAACTTTTTCTCATTTAAGGGAAACACGACTCCTGAATAACTCTTCATGTCTATTCTATTGAGTCCTCTCGCTAAACGACCAAACAGAGGCTCTCCACGTACGTAGAATGCTTTCTGTCTTTTGAAGGGCAGCATAGTAACGATTCTTTGAGTAGAGTAGATTCAGATTCAATAAGGGTCGAGCTCCGTATGAGATGTCTATGTCAAACTATCCTGACCAATATATCGCTGATTATGTCGATGTTTAAACATTTAATCAGTAGGTTTAAGAAATAAGGAAAGATAAAACAAAGGCTAGCCTCGGGGCTAGCATATCTACGTGTGATGTGTAAGCAGTGTAAGCTTCGCGACAAGTCATGGATAATTGTAGCTCCGGGAAAATTTGGTCCAAAAAATCGCCATTATGCTGTTGACCCACCGAGGATTGTTTTTGTCTAGCACCAGTCATTTAATTTCGTTCCAAAGCAATGAAGAGTTAATGCACCACTTTCTAATGTTATTCAGATCTTTTTGAGAGATATGATGAAGAGTTGGATTATCATAGATAGATTTTTTGGTGTCATCTGCATAGAAGTGGGAGCAAATTAGAGAAACAAATAGTGTAAAGTGCCATCGTCCTGATGGATGCTTGCTTTATCTTCTCATGCTTTTTATGATGATAGTAAAATTGCTATATCTTTTCATTGCAATTTGTTGAAAAGATCATAAAAATGAAAAGTACTTATTAAAATTGATTGGAAATTTATTCGCAACATTTATCATCTCACTCTCTCTTGACGGAAATTGAAAAGAGTATAAAACAATAATTTCACAAATACAGGGAAATCCAAATCCAATTAATGATTTCTTGGTACTTAACTACAATTTATTGATGTGTTCAATTTGACATAACTTGTTCATTACAAAATTGTGCCTTTTTATTATTTTTCTATCTCATTTGTTTTATAAAATTTTGAAATTAAATTTTAGAACCACATTTTAAATATAACATTTTTTTATTATATTGAGGGATTTTCTATACACAGAAGGCTGCCAAGCTGTAGATAAGCATATCAATACTATTATAGTAGGTACTGCAGTATTAAAGTTGCTTAGTTCACCAAACCAGCAGCTTTCATTTATACAGTTGTTTAGTTTACCATTAAAATATTTATTACAATCCAACTTCGTTAATTAGACCCTTCTTCATTATTCTGAGTTACGAGTGTAATTAAATGATAATTGGATATTTCTTCATTAAGTTCTTTTAATTTTAAGAATAAAATTTTGTTACATAAATTAAATTTATTTGGGAGATTTCTTAATAACTGCAAGACAATTTACAAGTCGTACAACAAAAATTGAATAATTGTCAAATCTTATCATTACATAACTATGTAAAAAAATTCAGTGATCAAAAATTCTGCAAAGTTTTGAAAGAAAATTGTTTTACAAAAAGATAATTAAATAGAAAGACTTAAAAACTATCGTTGTAATTGATTTATGTTGTAGAGATAAATAGTTCAAAACAATTTAAGAATGTTTTGGTTTTATTTAAATTTTACCAAATATAAACACCACAAATGACAGGATATTTAATATTTTTTTTATTTTTGTCGATTTGTGTCGATTTTTCAAAGTAAATGTAGTGCATCTCAATATGCTCAGATATCTGAAGAAATTTTTGTTTAGACAAGTATCATCAATAAAGAAAACTTTTTATAGACCTGGACCTTTCAGGAACACGCTGTATAAGTATACCGAGTTTGAAATTTCTACTTTTAAAAAAATTAATGAAATTAATGCTCATTTTGGGAGTAAATCTAAATGTAGGGACGACGGTATAACTCGGGTAAATGACTCAACTTCTTTAACGGTTTGTTGCGCTGGATTACAGTGTAATTAAGTGGTAATTGGTTGATCTGCACAAATTTCCATCAACCTGTTGATAGATGGGAGGCACCTACGTTACCATCAATTCTGCTTATTGAATAAATACCCTGAGTATCGAACTAAAATTCGGTTCGCTAAACACGTTGTTAATGAGTGGACGCTTCCTCTTAATTGGTTCAAAAACAAGATTTTTTACGGAAATGGTGAATATTGATGATATTTGATTGAATTCCACATGTAACCGGTGCCATAATTTAACGTTGATTTGGGCGAAACTTTAAATCAGTCGTCTAATTGGTACGGTCAAGGCAACATCCTGAGTTATTATTGCACTTTTACATATTCGATTTATTCAAATTAATATTTATTATGTATTGTTTACGTCGTAGACGTTAGCTATTGTTGCTCATTGAAACAAAACAATTTCTCGGAGTTTACGATGCGCTTATTTTTAAGCCGGTATTCATGGTTTTAAGCATGCTTCTTACCAAGATGCAATCAGCAATCAACTGTAAGCAGGGGCCAGACAAAATTGCTACAATCGCGATTAGCTATGTTATTGGATTAACTTTTTGTTTCGCCAATCTGAAAAATCTAATCGGTGATAATAGCGATAGTGTTAAATTAATCTGAAGCAAATCTAATTAAAATCGACTTCCGAAATTACTTCCAAGTTATTTAGATGAAGAATCTGAGCGACTAGTCCTTCTGCGTGAGATGAACGGTGAGAATTCTTAGGATTCCGATAGGATGAACGTCTGATAGAAGGAAATTAACATTGAAAAATGCGGTCGAAAACCATTACTAAGAATTTTATGGTTGATGGCAATAAATCCAATCCAATTAGAAACGACACTACTTTTAGAGCACCGAAATTGCCTGGATTCTAATTAAACTTCCAGCAAGGGCCGAAGTTAGGTCGATTTTCGTAGCATCAAGGTTTTTGGTGAAATCGCTAAAATTAGCTCCAACTGATTCTTGCTATGAATTAATATGGCTATAAACAGTCTCGATGATGTTTTGAATATTAAATTAGTAGAAATGTCGATACCCAGCTGGTATTTTCGGATACGGTCGATTTTTTTGCGGTCATCCCATAAACGTGCCTAATTGAGTTTTGCGTGTACTTCTCTAATGTATTCCTAATATCCAATGTAAATTCGCCAATTCGTATGTTTTACAAAAAGTTTATGGCTGGTCTTATCTTTGTGACTCATGCTGCTGGCACAACTTTGTAGCTTTATACTAAATAATCGTATTATCTGTGCTATTTCAATTGCTAATACTTGTTAATAGTGGTCAACGATTTGCACTGCCAAACGGTTGGCTGATCAGATTCTAATTAGTTCTATTTGTGAGATTTTATCTACGTCCCAGTGCTGCTGTTTGATTGGGATTTATTACCTCGACGCCAACAGTCAAATTCATTACGGAATTATGATAAATTTAGCGATTATAGATGTCACAACTTAGCTGTTGGACCATTCGTCTCGTCTAATAGCGACATTGATTAGTTGCACTTTCACTGGTAGTTCTGAGCATGCAAAATGCTTCAGGACGCCATCAACGCGAATTCCGTTCAATCACGTTGAAATAGATTTAACATTATTTAAGCACAAGGCATTTCTGATCTGAATTTTTGAAGTCGATGTTAAGTCTCAACTTTTCTTTTATTATCCAAAGTTTCTGACCGTATTTCAGTTCATCTAGTAAAGATAGATTTGTTCAAAGATCAGCTAATCCTTACTTAAATTTGGTGTTGACGAGATTTTGCCAGTGAACAGTGAAATCACTGGCGGTTGTTCACAAGTTTGGTTTTGACGCCATATGCTAAATTAACGTCTTTACTGTAAATGACATGACGTTTTTTTTTATCAAAAATATGGCCTTTCATTTCAGCAACTTGATGTAGGTAGTTAATTACTGAATGAATTTTGGTGTCTTTTGTTTCTTCCCACTAGTTTTTCACAACTTGTTTATGTATGTATTTTTGTTAAGAGATTTATTTCAGGCCTGATTAACTTAAACAGTTAGTCTATGTGATTCGAACTTTGTAATACAGAAAATTTAAGTTAAATGTTAGCAAGAGATGAATTTATCTTGCTAATAATAGTTATTCATGTATCAAGGGAATAAACACCGATTTTAATCCCGAGAATGTAAGTAATGCACAAGCCGCAGCCGAGGGCATTTTCATTCGAGGGATTAACGATGTTTATTCCAGAGATGCATACAAAACTTTCTTCCCAACGGTTTAAGTTAATAATAATAATAAATTAGAGAAGAAATTGTTATAATTGACAGATACCTAAATGAAGTTGGCTGACGGTTATTATGGAAACGAGTTTCTTTATGTTAGGATCCGCATTTTTTTTACTTTATTCCCGGTTGGGAGGAAAATATATAGTACCTACTAGCAGATATTAGAAAAATTCATGGTGTAACATAAAAACAATAATTATTTTCTAATATGTAAAATAAGGTTCTTATGCTTCAGCAAAACCAGATTACAAAGTTACAACAATTTCATTATGTTTCTAATTTGCCAACATCTGCAAATAAGATTTTACTGTCACCATGACTTTATATTTTTTGTACAAGGTTCATCTAAAACGTGTAGTCAAAATTTAAGGGGAGCTAGAGCAAATCTAACGATGACAAAAATCTTTATAATGTTTTTGAGTTAAAGGGTTTCTAAGGGAGCTACAGTTCCCTAAAGATGGCCCCTTGAAGATGATTTTTACTTAGTATCTCCCAAACCGTTCAAGATATTACAATCAAATTTTAAATAAGAATTGATTTTCTTGTGCCCAATAAGTTGAAATACTTACAACTTGGAAACTGCAATTAAAGAGCTGCTGTCAATGCTGAGGTTGTTCTCTGTTCTCTAGCCTGTTTCTGTATCTTGTTTAAAATTTCTTAACCCATGATGTACAAGCATTTCGCATTTTAAGAATTTAAATTCTTTCTCCAAATGGCGTGCTAGGCAAACGAAGGCTCATGCATCTGTTCAATTATTTCATGCATTTAGCATAAATATGAATTTCAGTGACTGTGCTTGTTTTATGTGGAAACTGAACGAGTTTAAAAGGTTATTGTTTGAGCCGCTTGTACAAATGTGTGATTCTTTTCATTTTTAAACAAATTATTTTATTTTATTTGTTTACCTACCTGTATACGTAAAAATTATTTTATGAGATAGAGCTACAATTTTAAGCCATACAAAACGCTCAACATTATTAGCGTGGTAAAAAGTTGATAAGAATTCGAACGCCTTCTCTGTCCCTCGTATTCACTTTTTTTTAAATTTTTATAATACTAAATATCGTAAAAGCAACTATTGTACTATTGTCTATTAAGTGATATACAATTATACATGAAGCGAAAAATGTATATTCTATATTCTAAACAGAGACGACAATGTGAGAACAATATTTATAATTATTATGGTTTTAACTTTCTCGTCGTTATTAAATGTAATGATTAGTTTTTTTGTTGCTGTTTGATCCTCTGACTTTCTCCTCTTGATGACAACATAGCAGATATAATAATCGTTCTCTTTACGAATTTTCCCTCTGTTTCGTAACAAACTGGAAGCGTAAAATTACCCGATTAAGAATTTCTACCAACTAATTAGAACAGAAAATTGAAACGCGAACTAATCCGGAGAAAGATCGAAGATCAAGTAATTAGGGCCAAACGCCGTTAGTATAAATGCCAGAAGGCTTCAGTTTTGGTTTTGCCAACACTCCTCACTTTCCAGCAGTTGTGAGGACTTTTCCCGTATCTTGGGCTTGCCAGTTTTGAGGACGTTTTCGAAGTCTAGGAGTAATTGACAGCTGTGAGTACGTTTCCCGTTGTTTGGACCTGCCGGTATTGTGGACGTTTTCCGCCACCAGGTCATTGTCAAGCTTCTTAACAGTTTCAGAGGTTTTGAACTCACCAGTCTTGAAGACGTTTTCCAAGTCTAGGTCGTGCTGGTTTTGTGGACCTTTTTCCAACTTCTGGTTTTTGTCGACTTTAAGAAGTCTTAAACTGGCAAAGTCTGTGGACCTTTTTCAGGTCTAGAACTTTCAAGGTATAGAAAGACTTTTTCTTTACTACTAGAACTTTTTTTGCTGAGGACGTTTTTCATTAGAGAACACTAGGTTAAATTGTAAAAACGTCTTTGTGTTAAAGTTAATATAATTTTTGTTAATCCTTTGTAAGTGTGGTACTTTTTGGATTGAATTGTTATTGTTTTGTTTTTGAATTTAAACAGTAGTCATTGATTCAAAATTTTCTTTTAGGCATAGTTAAAAGTAAGAATTTCTGGAGTGGATTCCTCCACTGTTTAAAAGTTACTTAAAGGCATATATATTTTCCTGATTTTTGTGCGAGTAAGAGTGTCGCAATATTATCAATATTTTCTTCGAGTTGAATGGTAACATTACTTTATAAACACTGTTGGAAATCTGTCTTGAAGAGTTCTCTTCAATTCCCAATTATTCTTCAAATTGTTTATACAGAATACCTACAGTATCCTCCAGATTTGGAAATTTGTTATTCGCAAATACGCTATCATTACATCGAGAATGAAATCGATATCTTCTTCAGCAGTAGCAGTTGTAAATCTTCCACCGCGAGGGTTATCCATAAAGCTGTCTCTTCTACGTTTAAATTCAGCTGCCCACTTCTTCAGCGTTTTGTCAAGATGTTCCTAAAAGGTTTGCCATGTCTTCGTGAATTTGCTTCAGTGCTAGTTGTATTTATGTAAATAAAAATTCTGCGTTCAATTAATTCATCCGGAAAGATCGGTGCGCATCCTAAAAAAATTACAAAAAGTAGATACCTACCTACTATTTGAAATACTATAACAAATAATTTTACAAAAACTCGAAGTAGAGTAATGGGTACTGATTTTATATTAAGTTTTTAGTATAACTTTGTAGGTAGATATAGATTGTCTTTGTACAAATTGGTGATATCGTTATTAATAATGACGATAATAAATTCTTTCCAATCACTTGGACATAGTAAAGAGCAGTAAACCCACCTTTATAAATGCGGCCCGGCAGGAGGTCTTAGACCTAACTCTCGCAACCCCATTTATAGCGGACTATATAAAAAAATTGGTGAGCTTTTGGTGAGCTATCTATGTCGGACCACTCTATGATTGTGGTCGACCTGGAGGCTTCCGTGTCGGCAACAGCAGAGTGTAGAGTGCCTAGAAAGACAAACTGGTGTCTCTACAGAGAGTATCTAAAATCTAGGCTAGACGGCATCCACTCGGTCTATCTATAATCTCTTTTTACGAGAAAAGCTATCCCATAAAGAAGAAAACTTTTTGTATGGATGTTTCCTGGTGGAACAAGGAACTCAGCCGGTTAAAAACAAACGCTAAAAAGGCGTTTCATAGGGCTAAAAGAATAAGTAACTAGGATGGCTACAGAGAAAGCCCCACTTTGTATAACAAAGGGTTGGGAAGGTTCAAGAGAAAAACTTGGAAGACCTTTTGCGAGGGGATCGTCATTAATAATGACGATGATAATTTTTTTAGAAAAATATTAGTGTTTAGTAAAACGTGGACATTCTTTTCATGAAATGCACAATTTCACTAAGTGAGCACGACATATACCGGGTGGACCATCACTTGTGGTCGAATTTTTCCCGCCCAAACGATAAAAATTTGAATTTGAGCTTTCGAGGATATGATTGAACCATTAAGATCTACTTTTCAAAAAAATTTGAAGTTTTTTGGCCCACCCCGTGCTCGTCTACACGGTGATTTATTCAAAATTGTAAAAAAGTTGACAATAAAGCTGCAACTTTTTTTATGCCGTTGTACGCAGAAAATTTTTTAGATTACGGCGGTCTCTTCAGAATTTCGAAATTTTGATTTCTGGAGCCGTAGTATTTTGTTGAAAATTATCTGAGGCAAGGGAGGTTTTCCATGAATCAACTTGGCTGTTGCATTTTTACAAAATACAACGGTCCCAGAAATCAAAATTTCGAAATTCTGAAGAGACCGCCGTAATCTGAAAAATTTTCTGCGTACAACGGTATAAAAAAAGTTGCAACTTTATTGTCAACTTTTTTACAATTTTGAATGAATCACTGTGTAGACGCGTACGGGGTGGGCCAAAAAATTCAAATTTTTTTGAAAAGTAGGTCTTAATGATTCGATCATATCCTCGGAAGCTCAAATTCAAATCTTTTATTGTTTGGACGGGAAAAATTCGACCATAAGTAATGGTCCACCCGATATAATTTACTTGTTGCAGTTTCCTTTCTCTTGAGCTTTTAAGCAGTACTTGCGTGGCGACACGTAAATTATTGTGCTATCTGGGCGTTGGAAAGTGATTATAGGAATTGAGTATTGCTCTTTCCTGAGGCGGTTGATTCTATATAAGTTGTGGAATTACGTAACAGTTTAAAAGTTTGAAATAAAGATGCGGAGAACATTCAGAAAGGTGTCGTTAGAATAACGAGCCGGTAGCAGCCGGCGCGACGTGTCTTCAGTAAAAAGAAAGGAGGTTGTAAACCACAGAAAGAAATTCCTCACTGGCGGGAATAGTGCCGATTTTTGAAATTTGGATTTGCATTTTATTGCAAGTGCACGACGTTTATCGCGCCAATAATTTTGGCCCAAGTTATTATATGTCAATTAGCTGGCAATAAACTCGAGGATGGTGATTGAGACTCAGCGAACGGCCATCTTTGATTTATAGCGAGTCTCCGGCCGTTTTTTTTTTATCAGTGCTGAATAAAAATAATTGGAAAACATTCCTACTGAGCTGCAACATTTCAGCCTTTTTTTATTGCACATGAAACGTTTATGTTTATTATGTGATACAGGTTTTACAAATTACATTATAGGTTGGAGAGTCAACAATGTAATTTATGACACACATAAAAAACGAACAAGTAGAATAAATGAATTCGAATTAGGCTGATTACACTGCGCATGGAAGTACTCGAGCTAAATTATGACGGCTCCGGAGTAAACCCGGAGTTCGGCCAGCAGGAATCCGAACAAAACGAAATTTAGACGAGTTATAATGATTTCGGTTTTTCCTCTCCTGCAACCGGCCGCGTCCTTTCAGTAACATTTGTCGAATGAATATATTCAGACATGTCAAAGCGTCTTCCAGCAGCAAAAAGTCGAACTGGTTCTTGAATATCTCTTCGGTTACCAACTAGTCGGCCGGGAATACTCCGGGATAACTTCTTCAACTGAAAATTGTTTTATGATTTATGACGACCGCGCCCCGGGCACATTCAATTACGAAAACTGGCTCGTTTTTTACCTGAAATATTCATTAAAATGCCGGGCTAATTGTAAACACTGCAGCAGGTCGTTTACATCCATATCTCAGACACTGTAATGTCATAATAGAGGAATTGTAGCGGCCCCGGGCCACGAAACACTCACGTCTTATTCTCACGTTACGAAAATTTCATCGCCCGAAAAAAATTTCAAATGAGACGAGAGACGAGAGCCTGGTTTTATTGGAATACCGGCCAATTAAGACCGGAATTATCGAAATTTTATGGTTTTATTGCATCTGTCTGCACCCGCAATAAATCGGGACGGATTCTTTTTAATTCCAATGGCTATTCTCAACCAATTTTCAGAAGACTGAATCATTACCGCAACCGGGGTTGAGTATTCAAATAGTTATTTAGGATCGCTGGGGCTGCCATTTACCTAAAGCGTAACCTATAATTACGCAACCTGCGTTGATTTATTCTCTTTGGTTGCAGATTTTCTGAGACCAGCACAATGCAGCGCCGCAGGCACCAATTCTTGTACCTAACAAAGCGCAAAATTCCAAACAATCACAATTTTCCAGTTATGATTAATATTTATTGCGCTCAACTAAATAAGGCTAGTTAAATTCAACCGAGTCACCACCATCAGCGAGTTGCGAAAGAATTTTCCGCGTTTGTTAATTATCTTCTCAAAAGACATATTTTCTACACCAATTTAGACGTTTTTGATTTTTTCCAAAAATTAATTTTTCGGAGTTGTCACGTTGTTGCGTCTTGTCTGATTTTAAGTGCTATAAATTTTTAACCACAAATCTATTCTTAATAACACTTGGATTAGATTGCTGGATTAGAGTGATTTACAAATGCCTCACTACGTTTTGCTTGACTTGGTGATATACCTATCTGAAATTCGTTTCAGATAAGCTGGAAACTAACAACCGCGACCATCTTCAAATTTAAACATCACTTAACAACATTTATTGCAAGTCAGTTTTTTCTATCATTAAATAATGTTCCAACTGTCTTTCATCTACTTGTTGAATATTGTCGCATGAGTGGGTCCATCATATCTTATTTACTAACAGAGTAGCGTTGCCAACATTTAGTTCTGTAAATTTTCTAGATAAGAGTTTTTATCACTAGATTCAAAAATATGTTACCTTTTTTAAGGAAAAGGGAGCGAAGCGAGCAAAATAGCGCCGCAAGCGGAAAATTTTATTTAAAATAAAATTACTCGCAATAGGAACTGAAGACAATTTTTCCTAGATAATACAGTAGTTTCTCTAAACCGTTCCAAATTTTCCTAATATAGAAAATTTTTCCAAAGTTGGCAACGCTGTAACAGAGCCTGGGATTTATAGACGCTGTGGTAGGGAGTCGCACCGTCCTTACCACATATGGAGCGTTACAGGATGTCTTCATCTATAATATTATTAACTTTTAGATGTTTAGATAATTTTTACGATGCTCATGTAATATACCTATTACCTATTGCATATCTCCTTACCTTTAGCAACTTTGCAACTTGGTCCTCTCGTCCAGCCCAGCCGTAAATTATTGCGTTATAACTAGTTTCGTCAAAAAAAAAAAACCAAATGCTTTAAGTCCTGACTGGTTGTCATTGATAACTCAAATTCTCCTATTAAAGATTCATTTCTTGAAGATTTTCTGACTGATGGTACTTCTTATTGAAAAAGTTCGCAATTATCTGTTTCTCAAAACTTGTCTGGATAGTTTGACTCTTCAGTATACCACATGGTTTGATATGGCTCCTCTGTCTTCTTACCTTTCTTACGTAGAGAACATAGAGACCAATAATTACTTTCTTGGCTTGTGGTGGACACATCTCAATTTTAAACGAGATACTAGATCTGACTATTGTTTACATTCCTTATTTAAGTAACTTAAGTGACATATGGTTTTTAGCTTTAGAGACAAATTACAGTAAGAATAATTGACTAAAAATTGTCACTTATAATATCCCTTAGTCCTTAGTCCTTAGTGCATTGATTATTTCCGGAAATTTTTTCGAATGCATTTCCAAAACGTTTTGGTAATGCATGAGAATAAAATTTCCGGAAATTAATCAATGCACGAGGGCATATTCGGTAAGAAAATCGCAACGACACACACATTGGTCCATTATTTCATTATTATGTCATTATTAATAAATAAATAATTTTGATTGGCTAAAATAATCTTCACTTATTGATTTCATGCAAGGTGCAAAAATTTCCAGGAAATTTTTACATTGTCATAGAAACGACACCGAATTCAATTTTTCTATTGGCTACTTTTCAGTGTCGTGCGATTTTCAGTACAATTCTCTTATAAATAGTTGAGATTATAATTATAATAATAATATAATTTTAGATTATATTTTTACGGGTTCCTTTTTAAGAGAGTGAAGGATAATAATTTCTTGCTGTTCGTTCCAATAAAAGAATCTGTGAGCATAGCCCTTGCTAACAAAAGGAACTGATGTAAGTTGCTTCAGTGACAACTGTTCATTGTTTTGTTTTTTCAGATCCATTAAAAGTTATGAATTTGCCCAAAAATTTGTTCCCGTTCTGATTCAAATTCCCCAAACTTTCATATAAAATATTTTCAACAAATTAACTTTTTCTCTCAATATGAGTAAATGCAGCACTCATCGCGTGAATAATTTCTTCACGTCTAGATCTAGATGTTCGTATAAAAAATACACGCACGTGTAGAGTGCAGGGAAAATACTGTCCTTTGACATTTCTTTAACCGTCAATCTGTATAATTTCTCGATATTTTTTTCAAACTAATAAAACTACTGTTATAATCGTTGGGTAGATGATTGGAAACTCGAGAAAGTTGAGAGCAGAGTTGAACAGAGAGAAAGTACGTGAGTCCCGTGTCACAGTGGTTAGTGCACACCGAATTTGGAGCGGAGGACTGACGGGCTGTAGGTTCGCACCCCGCTCGGTGATTCATATTTTTCTCTGGTTCAAAGGTTGCTATCATTACATTTAAATAAAATTGGCAACGTATGTAATAACAGTCTTAAATAAACGTGAGAATTCTCCTAAAAGTTACTTCTAGGAAGGTATTGCGTTTATTTAAAAAAAATTTGAATAGATCGAAGTCATTTTACCAAGATTATTTAATGACTTGTCAGGCACAACCTAAGCAAACTAAAATTTAACATTTGCCGGTTTGAGGAACGAAACTAAGTTTAGGTCATACGTCTTCGCATCGGTGTGCCGTTTATCTTACTTATCAAAAAAGCCTCGTAATGTTATATTTTTAACTGGTAATTTGGTTTCCCACTAGACTTGTTTCGCGATTTGCATGCAGAAACACTAAACATTGAATCAATTCCCTTTTTCGGTGTTAACTCAGAAGCGATAATTATTGATGCGTGGTGTTGGGCCCAACGTGGCTAGCTTCAAGGGGGCTGCTAACAGGTCCGCGGGGTTTTATCTAAATGAAATCGGTAGTTGGCGTCGAGACGTGTAGCAATAAACCAAAAAGCTCCGGTAGTTGAGGCTGTAAAGAAGCTCCCAGCCCACTTGCTCTTGACATCAGATAATTAAATCGGTGTGAGTCAGGAGATTCACGCTCCTAAATGACATTACAATGGTCGACTTTATCGTGTCATCGCGTCATACAATCATGTCCACAGTTATGGAGTTATCTATTTCGAGCAGGCCTTCCAGCGCCGTTCCAGTTTTGTTTTGTTGCAACCCATGTTTGTGGGTGGGTTCGTTTCTACTTATAAGGAAAACCGGCTAATTTTCATAATGAAACATTTTTAAAATCTCTTCTTTGGAAATTCATTTGTTTGCCGTCTTGCTGAAAGACGGTTTCGATTTTAAAGCATCTTTGTGTCTTAACAATAGCTTCTCACCTCAATAGGGCGGTTTTCAAAGGGAGGCCGCTCTATTATGCGTCTCTGCGGTACAGAAACGTTAAAATTTTGACCACGCAATTAATTGAACGATCTTAAATCGAGCGCGAAGAGCGACTGATGCAACGGAGCGTGCACGAAATTCGATTTTTTTTTACCATGTTTGACAGGAGAGATGGTATAAATGTTGTATACGGGCAGGCTTTGAATGTCTCATTAAAAACACATAAATAAAATCGGCTGAATGTGGGCTTGATACAAGCCAAAGATGACAATATAAACGGGCTATTTTTTCTTCGAGAGATTTATTTTAGGTGCTTCAGTTAAGTCGCCATCACGGTGGCGGCAGTAAAATTGTGCAAATAAAACCGATTTTAAGCTCACTTTAAATGGGGACTTTTACTCTTACATACTTTACGGGACGGTGTTTCCACTCGCTTGTCCATATGTAGGTTGACTTAATGGTGGAAACAAACGAGATAATCTTAAAGGAGCAGAGCTTATTACCTACAGATATCCGATGTCAATTAAAGCCAGCTACCATATGCACAAGTACAAGACATAAACATTTGCCTACGTAACCTACGTGAAGCTCAGACCAATCTGGAACGCCCTCTAAACAACTTTTATTTACGAATTTTAAAACCATTTTATCAAAGCAAGAAAGCCGAAAACTAAAACCTTTCTAAATATTTAAAAAAGAAATATTGGTTTCAAACTGTTTCTGAATTTCTTGAAAGATTTTGCATACTTAAGTGACCTCTACCTTGAACCTTTATTCTGTTACAAAGGTTTTTAATTAGTAGTAGATGTAAGTATGTAATAGTTTATTTACATCTTTAATGAGTCTTGACTGTTGTATTTTTGGAAGATTATGATTTCTGGATGCAGAAAAAGCTTTGTAAAATTTAACAATCGTTATTCTGTCACATCAGATTAAATTTTTTTTCTGAATTGGTTTTTTTCTTTGAATATTATATTATTTGAACAATTTTACGCATTGTTTCTAAGATAAGTACAATTTTTTTAGTTTTTAAATATTATGTATATATTTATTGTCAATAATCAAAATTTGATCTCCAGTCTTATGCTTTGCTTATGCTTAATTTTTGATACATAATACAATAGGTGACCCAATCCAAGGCTACTTGGTCACAGTTTTAGCCCTATTTTTCAGATAATCTTGCAACTTATTATTTGGATCGATATCTAATATCTAATTTTTCCTTACAGTTGCCATTTGCACAGGACAAGCCGCCATTTTTAGTTTAGATTAGGTATTATTTTCATTCTTATTATGTAAGTATTTAAATAATTATGACTATATTATAAAAGCTGATAATACCTAATAGTGTAATCTTTATTACATTGGCCACTTTTTGTCGAAGTTGAAAGGAGTTGAAGGAAATGGAAGGTTGGGAGTAAGAGCAGAAAGTAACTGGAGAGGTGTGCTGGGCGAAGGAGACTTCATAAGATGGCAACAGAGCAACGAGATGCAAAAGAGATAAACCGAATGGAAATGTTATAGCAACAGAAAAGTTTCAAATTAATTAACCTTCAACAAGAAATAACAAAAATGGTTCCATCAGTTGTACCTAACGGTCGCGGTCAAACGGTTCGAAATTTGTAGTGTTCTAAAAGGTTGGGGTACCTAATCCAGACGGCAGCGTAACTGCCCCACGTCTAAATAGATCTGCGCGTGGCCAGACATATCAACGAAGTATGACACAGACTTGTCTGGTGAAGCTACTTCTATTAATTATTATTCTTTACTAAAATAATCACCGTCAAATGCCACTGTCATTAGAGGACACCGCTGTTAGTTTTTAACTATACCTATGAGTTTGCACAATTTTATTTATGAAATAAATTTCTACACATCATAGACCTACTTTATTTGAAAAATATATCTATAAATCTAAATTTTTTTATATTAGTTTTTTATTTTTTTTTTTATTTTATAAATCTCTCAAATTTCTTTAAATAACAAAATTTAAAAAGAATTTGTAAATAAACTTAAATAGTAGTAAATGAACAAAAGTATAACAATAATTTTTATTATTTATTACTTATTATTTTTATTTCTATTCATCTCTTTGGTTAAAATTTTTAAAAATACCTTAGAGTTTACTTTTGTGGTTATGTTATTTTGCTTCGTATTGCAGAAGTAGCAGAGGTATCTGGAAACTCCGGTCATTTCCATTTATTTTTATTTCACTATTTTTTTCAATTTTGTTATTTTTAACTTTATATACCTCACATTTTCTTTCACAAGAATCACTTTCTTTAGAATGTGAAATATTACTATTAATATTACTTTTAGTGCTTATTTACGTTTTCTGTATTTTCTTCGGTTTTATCAACAATACGTTATTTTTCTTTTTTTCTTATTTTGTTTTTTTATTCTCTTTGTTTACTACGCTGTCTTTTCATTCTCAATACTAATAATTTAATTTGGTTTCTATCTTTTGTTAAAACCAAATTACGTTATGAACTTTTTTACAATTTATTTCTTTAATTTGTGACCAGTGCAAAATATTTTTTTTAAAGAACAGATTGCAAATT
The DNA here is from genome assembly GCA_951805265.1 of Schizotus pectinicornis. Taxonomy (NCBI): domain Eukaryota; kingdom Metazoa; phylum Arthropoda; class Insecta; order Coleoptera; family Pyrochroidae; genus Schizotus; species Schizotus pectinicornis. Next base: position 16,519,787 of record OX638204.1, on the reverse strand, counting down.
GGTTGCACTAAACACCAACCTCATATTATTATAAACAAAATATTTATTAAGTAAGTACATATTACTATCAATTCCGAGATCAATTCTTTCTTTTTCGAATTTTTCGAATAGTCATTTAGGGTAAACAAAAATCAGAAAAATTACAGTTAAAATATCTATTAACCTATTTGCCTTCGCAAAGCCAACATGTTACCTAAATTCTTCTATGGATCTCCATAGCATAAAAAGTCGAAACTACGTAGTCGGATTAAAGGGTAGAATTATCACTGATTGGTATTGAATTTCGATAGTTAAAATTGAAACAAGCTGGAGTCGGTTCTCAGACGGAACAATAAAACCTGTGATGAATTTCGCCTCCAGCCAGCTCGCTTGTCTTCCCAGAAGATCTCCATGTAATGCTCATAAAATTTAATAATTACTTGAAAAATTGACAGCTCAATTAAAATCTACTCTTCGATCAAGAGAACCGCATTGTGTGGTGCAAGAGAACTGAAAGTGACTGATTTTGCAAAATTTTCAACACCGTGCCCGTATGCAGAAGCACTTCGTTAACGCCATTCCCACAATTATTGAGCGGTTCACTAACAAGGGCTGAGGCAGAAAGATAAAACGGCAATAAAAAGGTCCGAGAAAGACACACATTCTTTGTGATGACATCGAACGTACGATTGTCTTTTTTATTCGACACCGTTATCAAATTTGATAACGACACGGGATGTGGATAAGTGCTAAGCTGCGTTCACACCCCCAAACAACATAAATTACCGTTAGTCAGACGGACGAGTTGAATCATTTAGACAGTCTTCAGGGCTTAAAAACGAAATTTATGTAAATACGTCGTCACTAATTCTTCGGGCGTTATCAAATTATTTACATAAATTTCAAAGTTATTGGCAGCTTTACAATGAAAACGAGCTTCTCGATTTTGGACCGTTATCAGCTATCGGCGCAATAATAAATTGTTGCTGTTGCCATAATTTATCGAACACTTGTCTTAATTAATGGCTTGCGATTATTGAGAGCATTAATTAATCACGTTTTCCTCGAAGAAGGTAGTCCTGAGAGGACGCCGGAGGCCTCAATCGCCCGAAGACCTCGCGACTTTATCTAGGGAGGGCACCAATTATTTTTCAGGAATCCATTATAGATTAGCAAGTCAGAGTCTTTGTGAACGCTTCTGACATTGTTTCAGTCGCAAATAGAAAGTGCAGTGGACTGAGCCCAAAATTGCATTCTATTCCAATCTCACATTACTGAGCACAAATTAATCAAACCTACTGAACAGTGCAATTAAGTTAATGAATAGGAAACAGGGTAAAGCACTTTTTTCATAGGATATGGTAATTGTATGGTAAAACAAAACTAAAAATTTGTTCATATTTCAAAAACTCAAATGTCAAATAACTCAAATTTTTATAAATTAAATTTCCAAACTCTTGACTAAATGAGAATATGGACACAAATTTTAATGACACCTTTACCCTGCACTCCGTCACTGTTCCACGGCTCCTGTGAATTCTGTGCTTTATATTCTCTTCATATCGAGCAGCATTACCCGAAGCAGTACCTAATTAGATCTTGCCAAAGAGGACGGAGAATGGCAAATATAATAATAATTAATAATAAGAATGTCTTGGAGAATCGAGGCCTGAGAGGTGGTAAAGCTTGGAATTCCAGGTGCGTTCGATCATGGCGGGTGTTTTTACGCGGTTTTAGTGGCCACTTAACACTTGAATCCGAAGAACAAGGTAACAATTTCGAGCATTTAATAATGTCATACGAGGCTACATTAACGTGTCGTTAAAGCATAAACGTCATAAAAAAAATTAACGCTGCGAGCTGTAATTTTACGAGTCTCTTACCTATAAGTCAGAGCGCAATAAAAAAGCCACTAAATTCAAAACGAAATAAACAAGAACCGTACTAAAGCTTTTTTACAAGCAGATCATGAAAATTAATTTTTTCAGGATTTGTTTCAGGTCAATCGCGTCCTGCGGCTGGTATCGAGAGTTGAGTTACGTTACGGCAGTGCCAGTAATAAAGAAGCGTCGAGCTTCACGGAGGTGGCAATTGGCAATAAGACGGAGAATTACCGGAGCTTTATTATTTTCTGTCTATTCTCCATTGTAAAGCGGCAATAACGCGACTGCTGGTCAGGCATTAATCTCGCGTTACGGCGTTAACCACGTGGCGGACCCTTAAGGGTTAGTTGCGGCGAGCCCGTTTTGAATATTGCGGAGGTAATTGAGCGGAATCGCGACTTTTTGTCACGGATTTTATGCCAGTCTGGCAGTTTAAAACATGCAAATAATATACGTGCCGGACCTTAAGCGAATATTAAATCGACTGTGATCCGGCCAATTATCCCTTAAAGAGATCGATAATAAAGCTGAAAGCTGGGTCAAAATTGCGGTTTCATCGAGAGCCGCATCCGAAAATTATAGTGGCGCAGCAAGGTCGAATTCCTCGTCGGCGTCGTTAACACGCAAGAAATACAAAGAGAGAAGAATTTTTGCGGTGATTTCTGTTCGGTAATTTACACTTCAGATCGTTGCCAAATAGGCGGAAAGATTCGATACCCCGGCGCGAGACAAAAAGGGACGACGAAAATCGACGGGTTTACCAGAAAACCACCCATCCGTTGCCGGTAAATAAAAACCTGGTTGAACGAAATGGAGCTGTCAACGGCGCCACGGGTGGCGAAAATTTCACCTAACGAGACCGTCGCCCAAATGATTTCAGCGATGGTCCTTGAAGAAATCATGATTTATCGGCGAACTCAAATTGTTAGTTGTCTTCAGCTAACATTATTAATTGCCAGTTAATGTCTATTTAAAAGAATGTAAAATATGGCAGCTTTCTGCTGTTTGAATTTAGGGCGTCCAGACTCCACGCCCAAGCCCCCAAAACAGACATATAGCTTTGAAAATTTTCAGAATCGCCTACAAAGCAAGGAGGCAAAAATATTTATACTATCCAAATCTATCTGTTAATTGAAGAAGTAGTAGACTTGAAAAATAAAGAAAGAAACTCCACCGACAACCAGAAGTCACCTGGGTATGGGCAAGAAGTTACTGAGGATTGTAAATATTTTGATCAAATTTATGCTTTTGGGCGGATTGCGATAGCTGTGTGGAGAGTTCAAGCGTTGTTTCTGTGTCAAAAAATGGACGTGCATGGGTGGTCGAGCCCTGGCCGCCCTACGCTCCCGGGACCCCCGTGATTAGCACGCAGATAAATCAACGATAATTGAGCCGTCATCGAAGCCAACCTTCGCAGCACCACGCCAGTTCCTCGGCCGTATTTGTTATCATTCGATCGAAATTTATTAAAGTTGGTGATTTGCATGTTTGTTGGGAGACTGTTTAGGTAGGTAGGTACTTGGGCGATACATCATGCTCTCCCATCGTGTTTCCGACAAACGAAGGCGATAATGCATGCTAATTGTCGTTTATACGCTTTCTAATTACCCACGGTCTCCTCCCATGCCGCCCTATAAGATAGAGAAGGCTATACGTAATTTATTGGTATTTTACAGTCGTTTAGTTTTAATAGTTTGATAGTGATATCGGATCGTCCTTTCAGTCTCTGATTTACTGTTCGGACTCGGCTTTTACTCAACCCGCTTCTGATCGTCGCGTTTCAGGCGTAGATGTTAATCCTTATGTGCTGCTCAACGACAATTATTCTTGGAACCATCATCAATTTTATCGAAGGATTACCGTCGAGAATGCTGAGCATTTACATAAGTCTTTCAACCTACACCTCGCAGCTTTTCTTTTAACTGCAACGAGAACTGAAAACTAAACGTGGAAAAATTAAAAAGTTTCTGAACTACATATCAGATATGTTCCAGTGCAACTGAAACATGGGAAAATAGCATAGAAAATTATAGATCCTATTTTCATGAATTATATCTTCCTTGATAAAAGTCGGTAATACACGAATTCTTAAAAAGAGGGGCACGCTTTTATGTAAAATTTATGATTAGAAATCTTTTTAATCAAAGGTCAAAATCTAAGAAACAAGAAGTGAACGGATCAGAGCGTCTCTTCCGAACATGAGGCCAGAAGTTCAAAATCCCGATCAAAGCAATTTTTTTAATTTTTTTTTTAGTTTTTCTAAACCATCAATTTTACATGTAAGCGTGTTTCTCTTTTTAAAAATTCGTATGAAGTTTTTTTTTTGTCCAAATTTTATTTGAAAAGATATAATTTTTTATATGTTACAGTAGCGACACTTCAGGAGTACCAATAAAATTTTTTCTTTATTACTGATGCCAACAATAAAGATTTTCAATCGTTTTAGAATCTTCTGAAATATGGACCAAGGTTGAGAAGTGGGGAAAAAGATTTCTGCAATACTCAGTTAAATTAGTTTTTAGCGATTGGTTTTCTATCGTTTATTAACAAAAGTAAATTAGGGTGATTGACTGTTGGGACTTTACTTGCTAACTAAAACTATAAATATGGCGACGGATGGCGGATCGTAAATTACGTTCTGTCAAACTTTCGAAAACTTGAGTATTGAGTGCTAATTTGGAGTTATTGATCACTAGCTGTTTCTGTACTTAAAACTGTTTAAATTTTGGAAAAATTAGATGGTTCGGCAAGATTCTTATCACTTATAAACCAGGTTTTACAAAAGCGGAATAAATCAGAGAATAGGATTATTTCGGGAATAACTAGGTAATGGGCTGTTTACGTACCCTCAGTCTACAATTTATACATATACTTCGGTTTATCCTATCCGACTTTCGTAAAAGCGCATTTATCTCGAGTTATTCCGGAATAAAGTTATACTTGGAATAACGTGTTTTTGTAAAACCGGCCGTAGGATAAAAAAGTTAGCAAAATTTACCAGTCAAATTTTTTCTTCATCCTTACGTTGATCCTGGATTATAGAATGAAAACTTTGGTATTTAATAAAATATATTATGACAGAGTCAAGACAGTCGAATTATTAACTAGAGTTAGGTACCTGAATTATTTCTTGAATTATTAGAGCTTTGAGAAAAGGTTTGTTCTTTATAAAATTATCTACCTCTTGTTCATCGTGGATTGGATGGCGACCGAGTTCACATCTTTTTTAGACAGTGCTTATCAAATAATTTTCCAAGATTTGTGGCTTTACATCTGTTTAATAAAATTTTCACATCTAAAGAGTTACGATACAATTACATACTTCTATTCTGTCCAATTTAAGAAAACTAGAGGATTTATCAGAGCAATAGCCCTGCTTCACCGCTGTTTTCTATAGAAGTAAGATCAAATTATTCTAGTATTAAATGTTTTAAAATAAATTCAAAGTTATGTGAACTATCTTTAATTGATGAAGTTTACCAATTCAGCTGCTGTTGCATCAATTCAGGCAACAGATAGGCCGATTCTTTTGATTTCTTTTAATACAGATTCTACTTTATATTTAAGAGACTTTATTGTTCCAGGAAGCTTAATAGTTGTTTAAAACTTTGTTAATGAGCCATTACAATTTTATTATCGCAGGGCTATTCGCTAATTCGTAAAAATTTAAAAGGTTAATTATTGTTATGTTAATGTTAACACATACAAATTGCAACAATGGATTAATGGCCAATCAAAATATGGTAAAAACTTAGAAAAGCGTAAACAAACAATTAAACAACTATTATATATGTATAAAGTATAGTTAGTCTTTTATTCCTAACTTTATATTCTAAAAGTTTCTTCACATTCAACTAATTCTTGTTTAAAATACATAATAATAAACTTAAAATACATAATAATAAACTTGATCATAAGTAGTCACATTTTTTTAATTATGTTCTAATTCTCTTCCTTTTTTTGATCAACCTCGTATTGTGGTTCCTTTCTATAATCTATCTTTTATTAGAAAAAACAGCCCTGTTTCATTTTAATTCTTTTAGGTATAATTATTAAGATTTCTTTGGGAGCTGGTTGTTGTTAATATCAAACAAATTGTTATGTTTTTATTATAATTGTTAATTCTCAAACTAAGTTGTAATTTTTCTATTTGGTTCGATTCTTTGTCTCTTGTTAAAAAAATGTTGGTTTTAATTTGTTTTCAAAATATACTTACCATTGGCTTATTTATTGTTACGTTTTGTCATCGTTGATTCTTTCGTTTTTATTTTCTTATTTCAACGAATTCACGTATGTCCTAGCGTTGATTGAGATATTTACGGTCCTAGTCTGCAAATAAACTTCCAAACCATCGTGAGGTTTACGTCCTTTTTTGCTAAAATGGTATTTCGCTTTCCAGGCTTCTTTTCGTTTATGTTTTGGCTATTGTTTTGTTATTTTTCAGTTTCCAATTAGGTACTTGTCCTTTTTACAATTGATTTAAGTTTTAATCTTTGGTTTTACTTTCACTTGTTGCACTTTTTGTTTAATCTCATTTTTCAACCTTCAATTATCTCGCTTCTTTCGAGATGCTGGATTTTCTTGCTAACGACAGCAGGATTTCTGTTTGGACACCCTTATTATAGCGTAGCTTTCAATTTTTTATTTTTTATGTGCAATTTAAAGTCTACTTTTGGCCTATTTTTATCAATTATGAAAAAGTTTTGAAAACAATATTAACTTTGGGATAGAACTTGAGGGTTCTTATTATTTTTGTTATCTTTTTCAGTTTTATTTCACAAATTCTCAAAGGTTGTGATTCACATTGTTTTACATTTAATAAGTATTACATATTTTATGGACACTGTGGTTCTTTTATCACCTATGATTATTTATAATAAATTCCAACTCTTGACAACTTTTTTTAAATTATGGTGTTGGACCTTGCTGTCTTCACTGGGTTAGCATGCACCAGCCACCCAGACGAGCTTACTCCACTTTTTAATTTAGAAGCATGACATTGTGTAAAATGATTTTGTTAAAGTATTTAGATTTTTATCTTAGCACTCATATAGTTCTTTAATCTCTAATGTTCCATTAAAATGAAGCATACTCTGACTATTATTTTGTTGTAATTAGTACGGAATTACATGTTAGAGTAAAGTCATCACTTAGTGAGTTTAAAGATTGTAGGTTCTCAGGATTATATGGCCAGTTGTCTTGCCCGTTGCGAAGGGATAATCTCTTGAATAATCCTTAATCACCTTGACTCACCTTAACTTTGAAGTTCACCACCATCATCGTCGTTTCGTTCTTCTTCCGAGGAATGCTGAATTTAAAACCTGTCATAAATTACAAAAAATTTATGAAGTAGAAGACGTTCTTTGACATCTTTTTAACCTTCTGGGTTAATTGTGACTCATTTTGGCACTGGGATGTTCATAAAATTATCTCGGAAATGTTTTATAGCGTGTTAAAAGTTTTAAGCTTCTCGATTCTGGTAATTTTACATATTTTCTGGTCCTATTTCTAAAACAACTTGAGCTATCAATATTTATGACGATGTTAAATGTAATTTACGTTTTTACGACCAATTATCGCAAACTAAAATAAGATTATTTAATAAAATAACACAAGACTAGATTACATAGATACCTACTTTAGTAGGTATGTTAAATTTCTTAGTCGATATTTAAGATTCGCTCCATTTAGAAATTCCGTAAGAAATATGCAAATAAAGTGTAAAACTATGAGGATATGCCACAAACATAAATTTTTAAATTTGTATTGAGATAGTTTCTGAAGATCACTTGCGACACTAGTTGGAACATTGTATTAAGTTACACAAACTTCTTTTCTGCTCTTAGTGATTGGAGAAATCGTATTTCAATAGACACCAGTTTTTCTAATTCCTTCATAAATAATTAATATAGGTATTAACATTTTCATAAACCGCCAACTTCTGGAAACTAATGATCAGTCATGAAGTAAACTCGATTTATTCATGTTAAAAAACTCAATGGTTTGTAGAAGTTGTTCTATAATATTTTCAAATGTGTTGCATCACCTAGATCTTTTAAAGAAGTTTTTTCTGCTTGTGCTAATTTTTTTTAGAATCTAAAGGTGCAGACCATCTGTGAAATTCACCACCTAAGTGTGAATACTGAATATGTATTTATAAGCTTTTTACAGCTTTCTGTTTATAAACTTATGATACGTAATAAAATCAAAGAATTTTACATAATTTCCAAAAAATAAAAATATATTAGAGATTTATGAATAGAAGTCAAAAATGCGTTGCGCGACGCATTTTTTAACAAAAATTTATTTAAGGAACAGGTTGTTATTATTTTTATAGTTTATATTTAGGTGAGAAAAGCCTGATTTCACACTTTCTCTGTATAGTCGGTTTAATTATGGAGCACTCTGTATACTCACTGGCACCGATTATAAAATGTTCAAAGGCCTTCGAGTCCTTCTATCGCGTGTTCAAACACCAGTCTTTTTTTTTCAAAAATTCCGTTGTATTTACCAAAATTGAAACAAATTGGATAATTTCGAAAAATTAAGTCCAATATTTTGCATTTTTCAAAAAACTGTTGTGGGTCCTATTGGTGGTTTTAGCAAGTTGTCTTCTTTGTTGCAGGGTTTATGGTGTGATCACGCTGGGCTCGGAGGTGTTCTGCAGCCGTATTCCCGGCTTGACCGACCGCCAGCGGGAGATGTGCAGGTCGTCCCCGGACGCCATGGTGGCAGTCGGTGACGGCATCCGACTTGCCACCACCGAATGCAAATACCAGTTCCGTCATCATCGTTGGAACTGCACCGGCATCTACTACCCTTCATCCTTCGGTCACGTCGTCATCGTGGGTATGTATCGATAAAATTTGAAAAGCGCCATTAAGTCAGTCGCCGGCCAAATACCCATAATGTCCCATGTCACTTTGTGTTAACATCGTTGTTCTTGCGGCCAGAACACAATCGGCGTGGGCGGGTGGCGGACACCTGTGGATTCACTACCGACACTGCCAGTGTGTTACTGTGTGAAGGTATCCGGCGATGAAATTTTCCCTGAGTTTATCGTGTCGTAAAATTAAAATCACCCACGTGAACTCGGTCAATGCAGGATTTAAATCACAATTTCAACCGGCGAACGAAAGAACTTTTCTATAACTAACTAGCAGCTTATTTACGGCTGTCTTCGGCATTTTTCAGCTGATAACGAGCGTGGTAATACCTCTGAAATTACCATAAATATCGGGCTTTATGGAATCATTAAAAGCGGGTCGGTTAATAAACACCGGTTCATATTAAAGGTACTCTATAAATAGCCGCACTTAATAATTTTCCGGTATTGTCTTCAGTCCTCACATTACTCAGCTTCTCATGTTCTTAGTGCTTGTAATTGCAAAGCGTGCGCACAAACCGTACAATGTACGAGGCTCAATATTAACGCGACAGATTACATGCGTTTATGGCGTATTAATAAATAATATTGCTATTTATGATGCGGGCTCCGATTTCTTCTTAAATCACGCGAGACTTACATAAATCAACAGAGAAAACCGTGCGGTACCAACGAACATTCACCATTTACCACAAATTCCCATCAGATGTCTCAGCCAGCCAACTTTAGTAAAAGTTTCTATTATGCTGAGATCACTATTTAAGTAATGCAGGTGGACTTCTGGCGCTGGCAGCGGGCACTACAACGTTCAATAAAATTTTTGAGAAGCATTATTATGTACTAAGAGCCGGTTTTACAAAAAGACGTTATTCCAGCGTATAACGCTATTCTGGAATAACTTGAGTTAAGTGCGCTTTTACGAAAGTCGGGCGGGATAAATGCGGGTATAAACTGTGGACCGAGGGTATGTAAACCGCCCCTTATCACGAGTTATTTAGAAATAACGTTATAATATCTAGTATATACTTCTTTTGTAAAACCGGCCCTTAATGAGATATATTTAATCTGCTTGTAAATTTAACACGCACATTTTGCTGCGATGTCTTAAAAAGTTTTATTTTATATCTGAAAGTTAATGCCGAAACCAAAACTTGCTGCTTTAGTAGGAAGTGTCGTTATGTGATGATTCAAAATTAAAATATAACTCTATTTTTATTTATTGTTTTACATTTGGAGCGTTCTTTAATCTTACTGATCATACTTTTACCAAAATAAGAAATCATTGAATCTTATAAATAAGTCAAGATAAGTTAATATCAAAGGTTTAACAAAAAACACCTACTTATATCTACTCTTTTTACATCGACAAATATGAAACGTCATGCTGAGCGTTCGCGCTTCGCTTGCTTTATGGAATTTAAGATTCTTACAATTACTGCTTCATTAAAGGCACTTAGACATACGTGTCAAGGATACATAATTCTAGTCCTGGAAAAAAACAAACATTCATGATGGCAATGTTGCTTTATACATACAAAAACAATAAAATAAGCCGATTTTTTATAGTCTCAAACTTGAGAATAACATAAACCATATAATAATGAAACTGATAAATTAAAGGCAGTTAAAAGCAACACTATGAACAATAGTAAGAAAGTTTCGACAACGCTGTACAAGAGACTCTTATTATTAGATATTATTTTAATGTTTATTTTTTCTGAAGGTTATTAAGTTTTCACCTAATACCTATCTATCTATTAATTGATTTCTTATCTGTTTTTCTATATATACAATTTTCTTATGTATATCTGACATTTTTGCCTGCTCATCTTCTTTTACTAATATTATGCAATTTAATCTGGTTATATTCACATTTCTGCTCGCATCTTCTTGTGTTTTCTCTTTTTTCTGGCTGTTTTAAATATTTGGCTTTTTTATTTAATACACTGTAAATCATTAGGCATGTTTAATTATTTTATTACTGTACCTAGTCTTGACATTTACTTGTAATTATTGTTTCTTGACGTTCTACTCCATACTCCATCATTTGTATTTTCTTCTTTCTTTTTTAAGCTTTTCTCGTGACTTGCCGACTTTATTCTTGTCACTTTTCCTAATTTACATCTTGTTCGTGTTCTTATTTTATCTTAATAATTCAAGCAATTTATTGCGTCGATTTGATTAGATTTTAATTGATTGTTTGACTTTTCGAGCTGCAATAGGTGTAAGATCTTTGGTTCAAACTTTTTTTCTAATTATTGTTCCAAAAGCATAAGTCTTCTGCAAACTTAGCAATGTCTTTGTTAGGAAATAAAAACACGCTGCCAAAGGGAGTTTCTACTAGGGCTGGGAATAATATTCGAATTATTCGAATATTCGAATTGACGAACACGTAAAATTCGAATACGAGCAAATTCAATTATTCGAATATTCGAATTATTCGAATAACTATTCGAATATTCGAATGACTATTCGAATATTCGAATTTTTCGAATAACTATTCGAATAGACTAAGTATTCGAATAACTATTCAAATAATCAGAATATTCAAATGACTATTAGAATTATAGAATTATATATACGTATTACTAATAAATTAATGAACAATTGCACGTCGAACTGTAAGTAATTTAAACTTTTGAACTTTATATTTATTGCGTTGTCACTTAATACCTATAAAAGAAATGATGCGGGAGAAGAATAATAACAATAATCCTCAAGAGAAAAAGTTTAAAAATCTCTGTTTTCGCAAAGGCGTGCGAAACAAGTAATATAAGGAAGGTAGCCAATAGCAGCATTTTATTTATCCCGCGCAGATGAATTAAATAAATACTTTTTTTGACACGTAACTAAACAAAACACAATGAAACATAATGAGTAATTACTACATTATTTTTTATTGTGTTTTTTTTAGTTACCTGTCAAAAAAAGACTTTACTACATAATACTTTTGTAATCATTCATTTTGTAGTCATTCGAATATTCGAATAATTTGAATAGTCATTCGAATATTTGAATAGTCATTCGAATATTCGAATAATTCGAATAATTCGAATAATTCGAATATTCGAATGTCTATTCGAATAATTCGAATATTCGAATAAATATTCAAATGACTATTCGAATACCAAAATTCAAAAAAATCCCAGCCCTAGTTTCTACGGCTTGCTAGGGCATCACAGTGATATGGTATTTATCCTGAGGTTTCCTTTTCCGATTCACATATAATCTGCATATCTCACTGTGTCTTTCTCAGTTTTTTGACATGATATTTCAATGGACAATGTTTAGTGAGACCAATAATAAGCCTCCGCCGTTTCCTCGTCAGTTTCAGAAGCCTTATGGCATTTTTTGACGAGTAGTCTATAAACTTTTTTGTCATCTTTGTCTTCAATGTCGCTTCCAGTATGCTATTTTAGCATTTCTTTCCCAACTCTGGATTTCTGCCTTTCTGTGACTTTTAGAACTGTTCTGGGAGCATTCTTGTGTCGTTTGACTAGTTTATTTCCCTCTATAGGTACTTATTGCTGCCCCGTCACCTACATGAAAGTAAATGTGTTATCTCTCGCCAGTTGTGTCAAATATTGTTTGCAATTATTGTAGAATAATACATTACATTAAAGAATGATTAACATAAATCACATTTTATGACACGAGTCTAAATTTAAAAAAACGAGTGGAGCAGCAACGAGTGCAATAATTGCCTTATGAACAAGTTTATTTATATTATTTTTTCTACTTTGGATCTTTTTTAAATAAAATTTCGTAAATTTAAATTTTGAGAAATTTTATTGTCGTTGATACTATTAAGGTTAGTTGGATGTCAGATTTAAAATTACTAGTGTATCGTCACGTTTTGACGTTTATTTAAAGTTTAATGACATTAGAAATCACAACTACCAACCTACAAAAAGTAAATTGCACTAACGCTGTTTCTTCTTTGCTGATTTTGATGTATATGTCGTGCTCACTTAGTGAAATTGTGCATTTCATGAAAAAAAATGTGCACTTCACGAAAAGGTTATCCATTTTGTGAAAAGAATGTTTCTTGCCCTAATGCGTTTCATGAAGTGCACATCCTTTTCATGAAATGCACAATTTCACTAAGTGTGGCCGACATATGTCTTTTTACTGGTAACTCTCTCTTGGTTCATGGTTGTTCTTCACATCTTCATTTTTTCTTTTAATTTTTTCATTCTTACGTGGTTGCTTTTTATTTTTTTGAAATTTTCTCTCACTTGCTTTTAATTACTAATGTGGTTAATTTATTTTACAGCCCTAATTTTTTTCAATTCTCTTGCTTATTATTTTATTAATTGTTTTAGGTCTGATTCTCTATTAGGTTATTTTTCTGAAGTCTTTCCACTAAAGCTGCTGGTTTGTATTACAATTTTCTATTGATGACGTCAATGTGTCCTTTACGGTGTTGCTCTGGCCCTGATTTAAGTCAAACAAAGTAGTGCTCCGTTCAAGGTAACAAATCTTCCCAGAATCCTTTCTTAATCCTCGAGGGCGAACAATGGGGATCGTTTTGACTGCATGTTTCGAGTCCGAGACCGATAGTTACGGCCTATTTCATTAGGATCCTCATAAAGATCTCATGTTTCGTCCTGAAAGCTCTCGGTTTCGGCCGGACCCCGTCGTTTGTTCCAGAAGTGCTAAGTCCATAAAACGCTATCCGGATTATTCAGGTCCTTCCAGCTTTGTGAATGGAGACGAATGGATGTTGTGGTGAGAATGCGACCGGTGCCCAGCTGTGGTTCGGCGGACCTACCTCCCCGCTGGCAAGGGACTTGTTTATGCGCATTAATGCCGTAGTTTATGATCTGTCAGGATTAAAGAGGATAACATGATAATCCCGGACTTGACACCGTCGATATTATTCACTCCCGTTCGAATAAATCACAGCAGATTTTACCAAGGTGGTTGGTTGCGCGATCTTGGAGGGGCATTGCTTGTTTTTTCCGGAATCGAGTTTTTAATGAAAATTATAAATTATTTATGGGAAGTTAAGGATGCGCACGGTCATAAATCCACCGATTGTGTTAATTAATTACGTTTTATTGTGTATTATTAATGCGATTGTGTAGGTGAATTTACCATTTGCGACCGCGGCCACCATTATTTATGATGATAAATGTAATAAATTCTTATATTCATTAATTAGGAAGCGTAATATTTTTCTTTGGTTGTTAATAATTGCCGTTGAAAAATAGTTTCTGATTTCTCTTTACGACCAACTCATCGTTTTTCCAACCTACAAACAACACTTTGTTTTACAAAATCTTATTGCAACTGATGTATCAATCCATCGAGTGATTAATGCGCTTTTGCTTAACGTCTTATCTAAATCGACGTTCTCTGCTTATACACGGCAAATAAATAAACGTCGGATTGTCGACAAATTAAGATAAGCTTTAAATATTGCTTGTCAACTAATTCGCGGAATAAACAAATCAAGCAGCAGCCGCATAAATTAACTTCAATTGCTTTTTTTCTTTTTTGCTCTTTTCTCCAGCTCCAGGTCGATTTCTCGGTTTACCGAGGCCCGGAAACGAGGTCTTCCCGAATTCTCTAACGTTTACATTTTTTACAGACGTCATTACACGAAATTTAAAGGTTTAGATGTTGTGTCCGGGGGTCGCGTGGGAGCCCAACAACATGATTACTGATCGCAGATAAGCGAGTGAGCGCTACTGTCGGGCCCACTTTCAGACGCGTTCCGAATTCTAATGAGCTTTTCAACAATTTTTTTAATCGTAATAAATTTGATCCAGATATCGCACAAATTTTAAGCATCCTTGCGCTAGCGTATACCCCACAAAAATAGAGAGCTGGATGAATGTAAGTACTTACTATGTTCTCTTCAAAATATTTTTGTCGGAAATCGTAGACTTGCTCCCGTCTGTTTCCAGCTTTTAAATCAATACTTAAACGCAGTTTTTTGAATTGCATGGAGTTTTAATTTTATCTCATCCAGATTTTTAAATTGTTTTTGCGACTTCAAAACTTCAAATTTGGAAGCCATTATGGGAGGAGTACAACAGTGCGAGCGAGAGTGCGAGCTATTCTAACAAAATGACTTTCAAATTTATTACAAAATTCAGCAAAAGAATAAAAATTGGGGTATTCTATGTAAAATAACTAAGTGAATGTCAACTTCCAGCATATGCAAAAATGTCACCATTTAAAAAAAATTACTGATTAGATCCTACCTCGACAATAATGATCAAATTTTCAAGTTTGTAGCTTTTTCTTTTTCGAGATATGTAGTCTACATACTTTTAATGGACGGTCAAAATAAATCATCTCATATATACAGGCTTAGCCAATAAAGTGTAAAACTAAGCTTTTCCTGCCTAAGCTATTAGACTTGGATAAAAAATAACGGTTTGTCAAATGACTAATTTCAGGGCATATTAAAGCAAATTATATTTTCTTTATAAATGGGAACGTAACTAATATTTTTATTTGACCCACCATAGGAAATTATTTTATTTATTTAAAAGTAATCGGCTTGATATGGAGAAAAATAATTCCACGCTTGTATGGAGAATAATTTTTACGCCAAGCTTAAAAGAAATATAAATGTTTTAGTAAAGAAGAACGATGGGGCAGGTGGTTGCAGGTATAAGTCGTTACACTGCCAAATATTTTCTTATGTTTTGTTATGTATTTGACATAAAGAAAATCATCAGTATTCAAGAACTACCCATAAATTAATTTTTAAATTTTCAGTGGGAATGTTAAATAAAACTTTACTAGTAGTTATATGAGGTTAGTTGTCACAATCATCGATGGGCACGTTTTCATGTAAGTACCTAATTTTTACCACAAGTAATATTCAATAAGAATTTATAGTTACAAGTATCTAGTTGTACCTATAGGTATGCAACATAAATTTTTTAAGTAACCACGATCTCTTGCCATCAGAGGTAAACCACAGACATAATTAAAACGTTTGCAAATTTTCTACGTTTGCGTAAACGATGTGTTTCTGACAGCGACCAATATTTTTATTAAAATTAATAGTTCAGAGAATTCTTTGTAACAATTTACCCCCCATGCTATAACAATTGGTTCCATACACATTTACATTGTGTCTTGATATGCTGAATTGCTTTCAACTTTTTTCTGCACACAATTAAAGAGAAAACCAAATTTAAGTTCTAAAGCTAAAGATTGGCTGATTACTTATGTAAATTTAGTTATTGTTATAAGAAATTGCTTCTGACTATTGTAACTACTTATCTTGTTTTTTTCTTCAAAATAATATATATATATATACCTATATATGTTTTCAGGATGACCATGGGTCATTAACAGTCGGTATATAAAATTTTCTCAACTTTTAATTTATACATATTATGCTTACTTATTTTATTGCTAAATTTAGAGATTTTCTGTTTTTCTTTTTGGAAAATGTTGATCTTGCATGTATGGACAATTACATTATTACTAAATATAATTTTTCGCGTTTGTTTAATTCACTTTCTGTTGACTTTTCTCTTGAATTAATTATAATTGTGTTCTAGAACATTGGAACTATAATTAAATGATATGTATTAACTTGGCTTTTTTTCAAAAAATACAATTGCTTTTCAAATTTGTAGAATTTCGTATTTTTATAAATCGAACTGAACGATTTTCCGGGAGACCTTAGCGATCAAGCGACGAACCCGCTCGCAGCAACTGTTTGATTTCTGGACATTTGGACTTTAAATTAAATAAAAATTTTAGAATTTACAAACCTTTTATAGTTTCTACTATTTCACTCACGTATATTAATTTTTTAGTTGTTTTTTCTTGCAATTTAAAAAAAAATTGATTGTGGGTATTTAAATTATCGAAGTTTTAGACGGCTAAATAATAATCATTCTTTGTCGATAAGATGTTTGTGTCAATTTATTTTATATAAACATTATTCAGCAGGATTTAACTTTCCAGACAACATTTTAAATTACGGTATGACAAAGTATATAACGGGACGAGATCTATCTAATGAAAATAATCGAAAACTGATGCAAGCAGTACAAATTGAAGTGAAAAAATTAGATTAAAGTTTAAACTTTATTGCCATAACTCTTCTTATATTTAATATTAATAAATACTAAAAAAAATTTATAAGAACAGTTAATAGATATAATTAAAACCATATCTTATTCGAGCACACTTTTTGCGGTCTGTTTATATATAAAGTGTGGTTAAATCAACCTCGACGATGCTCCATTAATTACATATCTAAGTAATCTTAACACAAATATTTTTTTAACATTAATTTTTTAAAATATCTTTCCTTTTGATAGCTTTTTGACAAAACTAAAAAAGTGTAGATTTTTGCTTGCTATTGAACACGTACGATTATTTTGACACAGTAATTTCACGGTCTTAACCGCGTTAACAATACTGGTGACAGTGGTTCCCAAGTGGTTAACGTTATAGTCAATTGCACTTCATGTTGTTACAGCTTATTGTAGGGGCGCAGTTCCAGTCTAAGCTCATTTTATAAAATGCTAATTTTAAAACAAGCATTTCAGCCGTGACATTGATTATATGAAGCATAATAAGTCTTGTAACTTCTATGTATTATTGCAAGTAATCATTGGTAAGTTTCGACTTTTGAAATGTGTTATACAATGTAGGTATCTACCTAAACATATTTTTAACAAAAAAATTTAGTATTTTTAGTAGCTAAAAGTTAAAGCTATAAATGATGGTCATCAGCAGTGTTAAAAAAAGCAAAATAACATGTTAAATTTTTAGACCATTGCGACATTTGGTTTGATTCCCAAAAAAGGCTTTTTCTGATGCATCTACTATACAAAACCAGGTTTATTACTGATCATAATTCAAGATTCAAGCATTTCGCTTCCTTTAGAATAATATACAAACTAAATCACACCTTTTCATGTGGTTTTCAAGTTCTATAACGTTCATTAAAATATTTATTCTCCTGCTCTTTGGGATAGGGGTCGAGGCCTATCAGGCAGGATTGTTTGCTACTACCACGACTAACTGATGATGACCATAATAGGACTAAACCAGAAGCGCAATTTTAACCCATGGGAATTTTCTCAATAATTGTATAACGAATGGATGTACGTTTCGAGCACAACGTGTTGTATGTAAATTGACAGGAAAGAAAAGGTTCCCCATTATCTCGCAGGAGTAATAATTTGCGACCAATTACACTCGTCGCCGGGTCCTGCTGCAATGCATGCAAATCTACCTCTCCCCCCATAAATTAGACTCATTATACCTGATGCCGTATTTATTACAGATACGCATTCGCATGGACAATGCCATAAATAAAGACGACGTCCGAGGAGCGATTTTTAATTTGAATTTCTTCATTCCAACAGTTGCACTCCGGTCGGGATGGCTGTACCCAGTCGAGATCGTAGATCATGGTCCCACACCGTCACTGCTTTATTACGCTTCATTGACTTCTCTCTTTAATACCGATTGTGTAAAAAGTTAGTTTAAATAAATAAGTTGCTAGAAAGTTGGAAATAAAAATTCTTCTTAATATGTACTTACAGAACCATATCGTGGTCAAGGGAAGCTAAAAACCCCAAAGCAGCGGTGGGATCACGCTAGGAGAAATTGTAGCATCTCCAACCAAAAAAGTAATAAAAAGTAACGTTAGAAAAACGAACATACGTCATATAGAAAAGTATTACCACTAGTTAAGCTGGCGGCCAAAATCGAACAGAAGACTTATGGCAAAGACATTGGGGATTTAATCATGAGACCTCATTTTAGTCTGGCTGATTTTCTTAATATCTTTATCTGATTATTACGTCTGTCGTAACTAATATGGTAAGCAGCGAGCAGCGGGCATAACTAAGGAACTATTAAAACGTCATCATCGTGATCATTAGCATTTGAGGAAAAAAATTCAATCCGACAAAATTAAAGCCTACGTGCAGTTGAGAAAAGAATTTGCGTTAATAAATTTTACAGCTTCAACAAAATAATAGCAAATTTATTTCTGCAATAAACAATAAATTATTCATGGTGGAACTCGCTATTTTTCAATTTTAATTGCTTGTCTTGAAGTTCTTTTGTTGTTTCTTCAAGATAATTTACAAATATCAAGAAATGAGATTGACGCATTAAATTAATCGAACTAAAGAAAACGCTTGTTTTTTTTGAAGAGCCGTATTGGGCAATTACCTAAAGCACAAACTTTATTTGTCGATGGTAGATGGCGTCCTGTTGCTCAGCTTTATCGCCCACAGCACCTGAAATTCTGAAAGATCTTCTAAATTTGCTCTAAACTATCGACAATACGAACGTGTGTTGTGTATGGCTATTCAGGTGCCATTTGGTTGTCATCGGAGGGTGACCAGCATCTGATAGCTGCACGACTGACAACTTCCAAGCATGAAAATCCTGAAAAGATCTAATCTGGATAATTGGTCAAGTTTGTCTACCTACAGAAAAAAAATTATTACCAATTACTGCAATGTCCATAATTCCAGTTGCCTGGCCCACATCTGCCCATGCTGGTCGGGATCGGCCAATCGACATCTGTCATTGGTTCGTTCGGGCCCTGACAATCGCCATTAATTAGCAAGGACTTCGCGCATGATACGTAGAAGTATCTCACGAGGGCGTTGGATTGATGTCAGGTTTAGAATTACAGAGCCCACAATGCACAATCAAAGGATTTACTATCGACAGGTCGCTGTGTTTGCTCAACGACGCCCACGGGATGTCTCTATCGAGAATCCGGACATCTTCGGCTCCGGATCAGACGGCGAAAAGGTTTGGGAAAACCAGTCAACACAGATCTATCGTATCTTGTTTCTAATCAGTTTTCTTTTATTTGGTCTTTCTCTACTGCCAATATTAAGTTTTTTACTTTTCTTTTTCTATTAAATTATCACTTTTCGTTACGCGTTTATTTATGAAACAGGTTCTGTTTTATCCATTACCACAGTTTATTAATTTAACCCTTTTTAACATGCACTATCAGCCCAGGTTATAATAAGGTGCTCTGCTCTTTTTTCTTCCTATACGTTGACTGCTTCACCATTCTCATTTCACATCATAATTTTCTTCCACTTTTGCTTTAAATTTTACTCTTTCTTCAAATAGCTATTGCTGCCAAACTTATGTATTTTAATTATTTTAGAGTTTTTGCTGAAGTTTAGTTAATTCCACTACCTATCATTTGTACAATTTTGTTTTTTTTCTCTAAAGTATTTTTCCTACTTTGGTTTTATAATAAAGCTATTACGACACCCCACACAGTGCTATAATAGCTTTTTGGGTTTTGTAATAGCTCTAAGAGATAAAACAAACGATTTTTTGGAATAACGAAAAATATTTTAACAAAACTAATATTTATACAATTGCTGTTCAAATTGTATTTTTTAGGGCACATTAGAAAACTACAAGAAATCCAATGTAATTTGGACAAACATTTTAATTATTTTGTTAAATGCATATTATGTTAAATTCATCTTTTTAAACATTGCATTCAAAGAAATACTCTCCCAAACTAAAATATTAACAAAATACGTTTCTATTTGAAAAAAAGAGAACTTCTCTTGACGTTAAAGTTAATATTTATAAAAATCACAATTAGGGCCACTTTGTAGTGTTTAAAGAATAATTCCCAAAATTTTCTTATTTATTCAAATCGGATAATAAATAACGGAATTACGACTTGAGGTGTTTTTTAGAGAACATTCTATAAGTTATTCTTTTTACAAAGTTTTCTTGTTTATTTTATTTTAGTTTTCTTTTATTCACTTTTATCATTGTGCCTCAATCATTCTTTAACAGTTCTTTTATCTTTTAATTCTTGTTGTTTCTTCCTTCCCTTCTATTAACAAAAGGAATTCGAAATGTTACTTTTCAGAAAATTGCTAATTCCTGCTCGACGAGTTTTTATCTCATGCGTCGAAGTCCTTTGCTCGATTTCAAACATCGCAACTTTTGCGCTAAAATTAAAAAAAAGTTTTATTTAAAGATTCCATTATCCATCTGAGTTTTGTGCTGTCTGGAGTTTGTTCACGTCACGCTGTCCAGCGCCCGGAGCCCGATTCGAAATCGTAAACAAAAACCAGTCAATCGTGATGCGGAAACCCCGGGACTAATCCAAAGCGATGTCGAACTGTTATTAATCGCATGTTCATTTTGAGGCTTAGTGTCACTAAAACCAGAAGTTTCACTTAGCAAGAAGCCGCGCAAAAGACACACCGCACGCCTCTTCTATTACACGCAGTCCGCGTAGTACAACACCGTGAAATATATGTTTACTTTCCTTATTATTTATTGCGAGAGTGCACTGAAGGATGATGGTATCGTGTAAACGGGATCTTATTTCATACAGTCACATGTTATAGATATTGCATGACAGGGAAAATAAGTAATATTTACATCAAGTTGGAATTATTAATCGCCAGAGACTTGCCAGTTGACGTGCGAGCACCTCCCGGAACCACCCACGATCGTAACGGTCATCTGCATCACTCAAACTCAAATGCAACCCTGAAGCTGAGATACTACCAAATAATTTAGATTTATCAGTGTTAGCACGCCTCTTGAAGAGTGTTGGCAGAACCAAATTTTTAGCAGCTTTCGATCTCTATTGCCGATCATGAACGTTATTAGAAGGAAGATCAATGTTTGATAGAAATTCTTTTATGGACCTTAACCAAGAAATATTGTCTAGTTTTACCAGATTGGTTCTTGAGGATGAACAACAAAATCGCCAAGTTAATAAATAATCACATTATTCATTATTGGTCTCTGATCGAGAGGAATACTATTACTGCTTCACATTTATAGATGTTAATCAGGACATTTAAGTGGCACTATCCATTAAGAAGCTGCTCTTGGAAATTTACTGGACCGTAAACGATCTATTTGGAAAACGCGTCGATTTTCTCAAAGGTAATTGAGAAATTTTATGTTTATGTGCGCCAACGCTCCCACACGATTTCAATTCACCTCGTATGGAAGAACACGCGTGCTACAAGCTACAAGCCCTTTTTACATTGTTCTGGTTTTAACAGCCGCAATTTAATTATTTTAGTTAACACCATCACATATCAAGTCAGCCCACGTGGCACATCACTGATGAGAAGAGTTATGAATCAGTCAGAAATTCTTATAAGAGTGGGTTGTCGACGGGAGGGACGGTAATATGGTGTTTAATTATTCCGGGCTTTTATGCGCCGACGTCGCTTCAAGATATAGGCCCTTATTTTTATTTATTTATAGGATCGCACCTCCTAAATTATATGCCCAACTTTCTCTTCATGTGGCATCGCGATTATGCACATAATGGATTTTTGCAAGAAAACACGCCCATGGGAACAAAGAAATATGGCGATAATTTGAGGTTCCAGTCGGAAATCACTCATTATTCAGTCAGGGTTTTTCGACTTTTTTCGGGGGACTGACAGTTTCCATTGTTGCTCCATAACGGGGCATCCAAATCGAAAATGAATCCTCGACGAACCAAACAACAATTATCGCCGTTGCCTCCAGTATTATTACAACCAGAATTGATGCGTAGGTGAACTCCGGCAGAGGGTGCACCGCCTCACCAAAGCAAACCAGCAGAAAGAAGCAGCATTTGAAAAATGGAATTTGGCTGGTAAATACGTAATAATTTAATGACTGACTCCGCATTTACCCTAAAGTTCTGAACTAAAAGTCACTTGATTACGTGAATTTTAACGATTTAGCCTGAGGTTCTATAAATTTCTGTGTTCTTGATGGAGCGATACCCGACAACCTGTACCTACAAGTAAGTTCAATTGTGGCGCAATTGACCAAGAAGCCTAAACTAAACCTCTTCAAACCACTTAGTTGCTTGTAGGTACACATGTCTAATTGCCTCTATCTCCAGATGATCCAAATGCTGCCATCGATAACCATCTGATACTAATGAGTTGAAGAGAGTTGTCAAGGGCATTAGAGACGCACCGAGGTCGTCATCTCCGTTCCGGATTCCCATGACGATAAATTTCAACGGGAATGATCACTCCGTGCAGGTTCCTCGAATAAAACACGCCTATTGTTCCCACTATCCGATGATGATGGGCAAATGTGGGTACATGAAGTCACGCAATCACCTATTAATTGGCGGCTCTTCGTGCACTTTGAATGACGGTGTACAATCGTGGGAGGCGCTAAATCATTAGCACCAATTGATTTATACTAGCAATGATCATGGACGAGAAACAAGCGCCATTAAATCATCCATTGATTTTATCAATAATTATGGATGTTTTTTTTTTTAAGTTTATATTACGGGGTTTCGTGGTGAGGTGGAATCAAGTCGTGTTCGAGGGCAGTTAATGAAGACCTAATGAAGTTGTTACGTATGTAATTACGGTTGATGTGTCCTGTGTTAATTGTTGCAACTCCGGCCCACAGGTTCCTTATCGGCAGGTTCTAATTGATGCGATATGCTAATTTTAAGATTTAATACCAATGGTCAACACCCAGGCTTCTCTGTATCGGTCTTAATAGCAAGAGTGATGAAGAAAATTTAAACTTTTCAATGCTGGAGAATTTGTTGTCGAGTATGATTAGGCTCAGGGAGAAATATGCTATTAAGTTACGTAAAACTCCTCAAAATCTTTGCCAATTAAATCCAGGAATCTGAGAAAGACAACTGAAAAGTCATCGCTGAAATTATGTTGGCCTTTTATAGGGCTTACATAAATCTAATGATTCTAAAAGTTGCCATAATTTTGTCATCATTGTTCTGCTTTAATAAGATTAGTTCGCTCAGGCCGACAACTTTTGTTTCCTTCCTAACAATTACATTGTTTTTCTTACTTTGCTTTTATTCTTAATTACTGGAGTCTAGTCTTTGCAATTTTATACCACATTCTTCATTCTTTTTTCAATATCTGCGTAGAAATTTTTTTATTATCTGTTAAAACTTTTATCATAAATCTTCAGTTGCTTAATTGGGCTTTTAAGTTGTTAATTGCTTTGATCAATTGAAGATTTCTGATGAGTTTTTCTATCTCTTAGGTGAATCACATAGAAGTATTCCTGAGTCAATAAAAGTCTTCAATAGATTCTGCTTGGCTTGTGATTTTTCTGAAGAAAATTGGTGTTGGTTTCGTTCCGACCTCTAGCAACTTTTAACTTCGTCTCGATCACGTCAAGTTCTAATAGCAACAGGCTCAATTCCTTTTAAGCATCAACTTCCAGGACTAATTTGAGAAACTAGCGGCAGTCCGAGAGCGCGGGCACCGAGAGGTTAAGCCGCATCACATTTACCTAATTAATGCATGAAAGTTGTATTTTTGTGTGTTTTAGCCGTGTGCAGGTCTCCGGAGGATGGGCCCGCGTGGGATAGCGGCGGTGACGACTTCCAGACGGATTGCAGGACATTACGCACGTCTCCGGTTAATTAGCCGGTGCAGATTTATGGCTGATGCATCGATATGCCTTATTGGCGAACAATGGCCGGCAGCCGACTTGGTGATATTTTTCAAAACCGCCGCTATGCGACTAGAATACGGCCGAGTCCGCTTCGGTGGAATTTTTTTGACATCGCAGGAAAAAACCCCGAGTCGAAGGACCCCAATTTCGGGATAATTGGCGCTATCTGGGAACCGATCGCGGATGACTAAAAGGAGTTTGAATAGAATTAGTGCTAGATTCATTATTATTGCGGCAATATCGAAAACATGAACAATCAACATGTTTGTTTGATTTTCACACGTGATATGATTTAGAGATATTGCAGGAAAAGTGGTGGGCGATGTGATGATGGCTAGAGGCGGTTGCGCGCCAACTCACGGCTCCGGCCCGAATTATACCCACGTGTTAAGTTTTAATTGACTTTATCGATGCCATTATTCTAATCTGACGACCATTTATCGCATCATTTAAATATTATCCGTAGATTAGTGGCTGGGTCTAGTTTAGATGAAATGGATAGTTTACAGAGAAACGCGCACCAATATGGTTTGGTATGGGTCGAGATTGCGGGGGTGCGGCATTCTACATCCAACAACACGGATTTTTTCTTTTTTTATTATAAAATTTTAATTTAGGAAACTTGTTGAATGACGTTGCGAACAAGAATTAACTTTCTAGAATATCTTGCGGGCTTAATTTTCAATTGATATATTTACTCATCATGTAGTGCTCACCTTTTCAGTCTAAGAATTGTTTGATGTCAAAAAAGTTTTTACATATATTAAAATTCTTTTGGCATACCTATAATCTACATAAATATGGATCTACTTAATCTTTCTATTTCCATTCTGTCGGTTAATTCTTACCAGATGATAGATAGCATAGTTATATTTTAATTCTTTATTTAACTCAATTTTTATAATCTTGACTAGGTCGGGTTAGTTTAAAGTTTCTCAGTGATAATTAGTGGTTTCTTGCGTCTCATGCTTTAATTCCTTATTCGGCAAATCTAACATTTCTAAATTTGAGGCTGTGGCGTCATTGTTGCACCTTTTATTATCATTATTGTTATTAAACTTGGTAGCTCCATTTTTAATTTTTCAATTTTGTCTTAAGTCACAATTATAGTCATTTAAAGCTCCATTCTTAAGATATGTATGTATTATTTTAAATTATGTCGTTATTCATAAGATACAGGGGGTCCCAGCACTAGACTTCCCTAATATTTTGTTATTTAAAAAAAAATTAAATTCGAAATACATATGTAACACACAGTAAGATGACATAAAAAAATTAATTATGCAAAAGTATGGCGCCACCGTGCATCAGAACAGTCTTTTGGTAACACTTTCTTTTTTTTTGCTCTAAAAAGTCAGAAGTATTTTTAGAAAATATGAGAAAAAAGAAAAAAAAAATTGTTAGATTTAATACAGAAATGATGAAGAAATTGCTAAAATTATGTATGAATTTATTTACTTCTCGTGATTTTCGGATTTCTGACATAATTTCTTCTTTGTCGTCTCTTCTAGGTATCTACGCCGGGTGCGGTATCCAACTCATCAAATGTTGACGATTGTATTGGTCGTCATTCCTAATTGATAGGTCATCAAAAAATACTTGTCGTTTCCTCATCATGTCTTTCTCTTTACGAGATCTTGTTTTCTTTTATTTAGCGATATTTTTGGAATGTCTCACTACGTGATCGACCTACCGGGTACCGCTCATAGAAAACGTTTTTACGTAATTTTACCTAAGGAGATATTATTTAGCAAAATATAATTTGCCGTGCTATTTCCCTATGACCCGGTAGCGCTGGGATACCCGGTAGATATGTGTCCACGCAAACCTTTCTTAATGCACGTAAATGTGGTTTTCACTTACCTACCTATACAATTCGGGATTTTTCTCCCGTCACCGTTAAGTTGTCCTAGATATTTAATTTTCTCAACTTTCCAACAAACTGTTCGATCTACAATTTATTGGTTGCTGGTCACAATCATCATTTCTGGTGTTCTTGATATCAAATTTGAAAGCAAATCTGGCACAGAATCTTACCACTTGACCATTCAATCAAGAAGTCGTAAACCCTTAATATTACATATCATCGATCAGAAAATCGTTAGTTCTTAATTTTAATTACGATACTTTTTTTTCACGAGAAGTTATGTGGACTCCACATTGTGGAGCCTTCTAAAATATTTCTGATATAGAGTAAATATTGAAAGCAACGACGATTCAATGCAATTCTGCCTCAAACCGCTTTTAATAGATAAATCTTTAGTTGTGCTGTTCTTAGTTTTAAAGTCGACCTTTATTGTCACTTACTAGAAATTACTAATAAAAATCATTAATCAATACCAGTTGCTTTGTTGTTTATATTCCTCAATCGTTTGTTTTGTTTTGCACTCAACGAGCACTTTCTCAAAATGACTAAAAGGAAATAGCTAAATATTCAAAAATGCTTACCTAATTTTAAAATTGTCATGGAGGAAGTCAAGTTAGACGAGTTCTTTCACTTAAAGTTAATTTTACAATTCAAGATGATAATTTTGAAGCATTATTATTCAATTTATCTAATTGGGCGACAATTTCCAAGCCATTCGAGTAATTGAGAGAAGTTTTAGATTTCATATAAAATTATTGAGAATGAAACAAGTTCTTTAGCGATACGTCAGTCCTTATACAGAAACCTGAATTATCCATGAGAAACGTCTGCTGCTCTATAAGAAGTGCCAAGCATACAAAAATAATATCAAAAAACAAATACAAGGTGTATCTAAAATCTATAAATCTAAAAATTTAAGGGTAGTTAGAGCAAGACAGGCAATGACTAAATTTTTTATAAAGTTTTTTATTTAGCCCGTGAACGCAGCTCTTTAAAAATAATTTTGATAGCTATAACAATGAAATTTTGAATGATCACTAATCCTTTTATCCCCAATAAGAAAAATCAAAATTTGATCAAAATGGAATAAAATTGGGAGTTGATTAGTAAAAATACCCATTAACTTTTTGTATGTAATTTTTTGCAGTTTTTATAAAATTTCACACGTTTCTACAGTTAAAAGGTTGTTTTGTTAAACATCAACAGGATATACCGCTGTCGAGTAAAATCTATTTAAAAAGTTTTTGCAGTAAAAATTAATTTTTGATTTTTTTTGTTTAAGAAGGCAGAACTTAAAACGTTCTAAAAGCAAATCTAAATATGATTAATACCTTAACAAAGTTTTTTTCTAAAGCAGTCATGGGGGAAGATCGCCTCTGAGGCAAGTTTTTATTTGTCTAATAGCTTATATGTAGAAATGCCTGAAATTTTATAATATACCGGGCATTTCAACGAGAACCGCCGGTGCCTAATTGCGCATTTTCAATGGAGTTGAAAATCTGAAATTTGGCAGAAATAAACTATAATTAATACACTACAAGATGACATTATTATCGGTTTTTCTTTTTTTAAATGGTGTGAGTTTTCACTTTCCATCGCTATTTCATATCGAAAAATTTACTTCATCTTTTTGATTTTCTTCAAACTCATGATCACGACCTCCAAGATTGATAACGAGTAATTGAAATATTTTTATATCAAACCGTTATTAAATTACATGGATTTTTAAATTTTAGCCCTGAAGAAATTTTTGATTGACAGCTTTGTGGCTGTTTACCTAGCCTATTGCGGTTAACCACATTAGATTTTATGATGGTCCCTGTAGTGCAAAGATCTTTGAGTAAAGGTACCGCTATTAAGTCATAAATAACCGAACCAGTTAAGCATCATCATTGTCATGAAATTTAACTGTTTCAATAAAGCAGTCTTTTCATAAATTCGTCAAAACTCCCGCGAACTTCTTAAAAACACAATTAGCGATACTTTAACTACAAATTTCTAATTTTTAACTCCATTGGAAATACGCAATTAGCCACCGGCGGTTCTCATTGAAATACCCTGTATATGTCAAAAACGAGAGAAAGTTCCATACAAAAAAGTTAATGCGCATTTTTACCAATCAACCTCCAATTTTACCTCTCTTGGTTTGAGAGATATTAAATAAAAATCATTTTCAGTGAACCCCTAAATTTTGATTGCACATATTTGCTACAGTTTGTATAATAACTAATAAATATTTATTACACAACTTTCCACCAGGAGCAATTCAAAGTGCTCGTAAATGTGTAAAAAGTTTTAAGAAAAAATGCTTTACCTTAGTACAGAATGTTTCAAAATTTTTTAATTGATATTGATACACCATTAATAGGTATTGATAAAGCTTTATATTATAAGTCGACATAAGTGCATCGATTTCAAATTAAGTAGATAACTGAGTGTTAGAGCTATAATCAATATTGTAAATAAAATAACAACGACAAAATAAAAAACAGTATGACAATCTGCCATAGTAGAAGTAAAACTTCTTAATAATTCATGTAGGAGAAATTGTGCATGCTCTACACTTGACATGACGTTTCCTACTCGTGCAAAGAAGAGTAGTTTAAAAATGCTTACTCCTTTTCCGTATGATCCATTAAAAGTAATAAGTTTCAACCTCAATTTGTAGGCGTTGGACGCGTCTACAGATATCTTCTAAAATTTTCATTCGATTTTAATGCGGTTTTCACTAGTAAATTAAGTAAAAGACGGCATTTGTGATTTTTACTTGGAAGAAATTTTATTGTAAAAGTAAGTATTGCTACTTCAGATGACAATCACGTAAAACAAGTATATTACATTATTATTATATTATTATTTTTTATCGTTATTTGCTTAACAGTGTCTACAGAATAATAACTAAACATTTACACGTCTGGCATAAGTTGGTTTGCTTTATTGTAACAGCGGAAAGTGAGCGGCGGAGGGCCGCTAAGGGCTGCGCAGTTTTTAAGTAAATCCATAAAAAAATAGAACTCAAAAGATTTGAAATCAATTGTGCAAGACGACCAAGTTTGTTTACCAATAGTCTAGAAATATTCTGATATCTGATAGAAAATTTTCCGACAATGTGTCTTAAATATGGGCAAGCATCTATAACAGAAGCAACCGAGAGAGTTTAATTTTGCGGTGTATGCACATTCATGCGGGTTGCAAGTTACAAACTCAAAGAGCACCGCTGACCAACCCCAACTAATTTCGTCTTTGTCGGTTTCAGGGTCTCGCGAAGCGGCCTTCACCTACGCAATCTCTAGTGCCGGAGTGGCTTACGCAGTCACCTCCGCTTGTGCCAGAGGCAACATTTCAGCGTGTGGTTGCGCCCCAGGTCCCAAACCCCGCGAACCAGCTCCTTCCGGGTGGAAATGGGGTGGTTGCAGTGTCGACATCACCTTTGGCATGAGGTTTGCTCGTAAATTCATGGACGCCAGAGAACTGGAAGGGGACGAGAGGAGTTTGATGAACTTGCACAACAACAAAGCCGGGAGAAAGGTAATTTTTGAAATTGTCGTCGTTGTTCTTGTCCCTACTGTCA
This sequence comes from Schizotus pectinicornis, assembly GCA_951805265.1. NCBI lineage: Eukaryota > Metazoa > Arthropoda > Insecta > Coleoptera > Pyrochroidae > Schizotus > Schizotus pectinicornis. The sequence continues at coordinate 16,490,169 of OX638204.1, read as the reverse complement.
ATTAGCTGGTCAGTAATCGCGGTGACAGAAAGAAATTTGTGGTCTGAAACGTCGACTGGGTGATCCGATGAGAAATTTGTTAAGAGATTCCCGTTGTTATCCGATGCAGCATACTGTGACGTTAATGGATTTTTTGCACACCCGCCGTTCCCGTGCCAGCTATAAATCCAATTTAATTGGTTAAAATTATTTATCCAGCCCGATTATATTTATATTTACTGAACGGCTTTTGAATGTATTGAGTTTCTCGCCTTTCATCATTGCCATTTATAATTGCTGTCAATTCCGCGATTGTTGCTACTAAACCGTAACCGATACTCGCTCATTATCCACTGGATAATTCTGCAAATTGCCACCTCAACGACTATTTAGATTACATAAATCAGACAATATTGCTCGCCATAATGAGTGTTAAACACAGCAATCTCAAACAGGAACTTTAACAGCTTAATTGCCCCACGACTACCTACTGCTCATTATCAGACCTCTCTGTGGCGTTTCAGGAAAATTTTCCACAACTTCTCGCAATTTTTTCCATATCGTTAACCATCATCGACTTTGTGGAGGCCATCAACAAAATTTTTACATAATCTCCAATTCTTTCAGGCAGTGAAACTGAGCCTCCTTACCGAGTGCAAATGCCACGGCGTCTCCGGCAGTTGCACTATGAAAACCTGCTGGAAAAGCCTCCCACCGTTCCGCCAAGTTGGCGACAATCTAATGAAAAAATACTACAGGGCTCGACCTGTAGCCTCGAGTCCCTCGTCCCCTGGTCCCCGCGGCATCGACACCCCTCGAAAATCACGTCGCAAATTTCATTTGGTTTTGAAAAAGGGTAAAATGCCGGTGAAGAAAGGTCCGAGAAAATCGGAATTGGTCTTCCTTCAGATGTCACCAAATTATTGCGAAAAAGATCCGACGGCGGGCTCTTTGGGTACGGTGGGGCGCTCCTGCAACCGGACTTCGAGAGGTAGCGTCATTTGAAATCTTTGATGTATTTTTAGTGATTGCAGAATTTGCAGGAACTGACGGTTGCGATCTGATGTGCTGTGGTAGAGGATACAACACTCATCAATACACGAAGACTTGGCAATGTAGGTGCAAATTTCACTGGTGTTGCTACGTTGATTGCGATACTTGCAGTGAAAGAACTGAAGAATACACCTGCAAATGAAGCTTTTCTGTCATCAAGATGCTTGTAATGTGAAAGGCAGCCGTGAATGAATGTTGTTTTTTTTTTCCAATTTGAATGTTTGCTAGTTACCATAGTTTCTACCGATTCTTGTACATATTGTACTAGTAGCAATAACAAATTTAGACTTGTACAGTTTCATGTAAGTAGTCGTCTCTATAGTGTTAGGAGAGCGTAGCAGATTTGACAATTTAATTGTTAATCATTGGACAAATTAATTTAATTGTAGAACAATTCTCCAGTAATTTAATATTAGGCAGTAAGTTATTTATTTATCTGTAATATTAGAAAATTTCTTAAGCGCGTCTCTGTATAACTCGCTTTGTAAAGATGCAAATAAATTTTTTTAGATTTTGTACAAAATCCAAAACCCTTTTAATAATTAGAATTTGACAAAAGAGATGGATACCTATCCTTCAAGGTAACATAATTTAAGCCGTTTCTGCTATAAGCATTCTATAAAATTTAGAAACTTCGATTTCTAACTCTAATACTTGTAAGTGTGCTGACGGATTATTCCAAGCAAGATTTCAAGCTTTGAAAACAAAACAAAAATATGTTGAATAAATTCACTTGCTTCTTAAACAGAATTTTTTTTTTGAGACAAAATAATTTTTATTTTGTGACCTCGGTTTTGTGTAATCTAATTGCCAGAAAAGTCTACAATGTCGAAATGTTCTTCTTTTTCCGATAACCTGAGAAAGACATTCAGAATGCAGTTAAGATATCTAAGACGACCATGTGCCGTAAAGATGTAAGTTATTAATTTTGCATTTCAAGATAACATAAAGAATTGTGATTTTCTTTGCGATTCACAAATGGTATAGCGTGATAAATGAGTATTTAGATATGTATTATAAAGTAACAACAATTTGCTAAAAAGTTACAAAGTAGATACTTAGATAGCTCCAGGATTAATTTGCTTTATCTGCCTAGAAGGATATAAAGGTGTCTCAAAAGGTCCGGATCACTTTGAAGGTGCGTAATCTAGAATTGTAGTAGAATGCTAGAAAATTGTTTAAAAAATTCTATGTTATTTAGTTTTCAAATTGTGGCTCTTTAAGAAAGGCGCTGATTCCTTTGAAGTCCAAAGATTAAAATCATAAAATAAGATTTTTAATTATAACAATAAAGAAAACATGGCAGCATGGTCAATACACCTATCAAGGGTAACAAACGGTTTCTAGGAAAACCATATTGTACGATTTTTCTGAGTATAAAATAAAGTTTAATTTCAAATAACAGTGTCGCCTTTTTGCTAACTTTAAATTGCTTATAATTATGTAGTTTCTAAATTGGGAAAAAGGAATTTTCTTTAGCAATTTTCCAGTACTTTACACTAAGTCTAAATAATGCATCTTCAAATTGATGCGGACCTTTTTCTTTGTGAATTTTGATATTTAGACAAAATTTAGACTATAATAGGTACCTGGTATTTAAAAGTTTTACACAAAAATAAAATCATTATACAGGCTGGCGCAATAGTGCGTTCGACTTCGATAGCTCGAGTTCTATGATAGGTAGAAATTTGATTAAAAATACAAATAAATTAGATAATAAAGTCTATAACCGGAAATTATTTTTGAACATACAGGGTGAGCAGCCAAGATGATTGTACAGAGGCAACTGATATTTTTTTGAATAGATTGTTGTGTGTAAAAAATGATTTTTCGGAGCCTTTTCTTAGACTCTTTTTACTCCAATATTATCACTGACTATTTCCAAACCACTTGGAAGTAGCGATTTTTTTTTCAAATAAGGACATCTACAGATGCATGTTAAAAATACCACTACAGTTACAATTCTAAGAAAAACTTGTGTAAAGACTAGTTAGGAAACATCTATGAGATGTCTTTAAATCGTTTTTATTTATGAAAAATTGTACAGGGTCTTTAAATTAAATTTTTTAATAGAAACTTTTTGAATTTAATTTTCTCCATTTTTTCAAATATGTAATTAATTGCACTTGCAACATGTTGGTCAGCTGATTGTCATCCATACTTTATTTATATTTTAACCAAAAGGTAACTTCAAACGTCAAAAATGATTATAATGCGATGTAAACGGAGACACTAGCGGATTACTAACATTTTATCCTTTCTGTTGTCAACAATTAAAGAGAATTAAAAAAAATCCAAAAGATGCTTTTATTGCGCCACGGTAATAGCTATTTATGTAGTAAGTTGCAAAATAAAAGTGTTTTTCGCACCAAGACGTGAATATTACCAAACGAGCGAAGCGAGTTTGGTAACACGTCGCGTGCGAAAAACACGAATTTTGCAACGTACTAAATACAAGATTTTTTATACAATCGTCGCCAGAATTGTTAAAAATGTAAAAAGAAAGAATAAAATTGCACATACTTACTGCATAATCTAGTTGCACAATTTTTCGTTTCCTAGAAAATGCGACATAACAGAATCAATATTTCATTGATAATTGAGGTGATTGTCTGTTAATTTTACATTTTGTATCTAATGTGAAAAAATAACAGTATAGTGAAAAAAAACACGTCATTTCAACATGAAAATGACATTCGAAATGGTACTATTTCAATACGATTGTATAAAAAATGTTTTATAGAAAATTACCTTCAAAAATTTTCTTTTTAATTTCCCGCGAAGAAAAAGAGCTAATTTATGTACTGAAGTGGAAAAACACGTTTGTAAAAATTTTTAAATATAATCACTTTACTATTTTTTTTGTTTATCATTTTTGGATAGTCTGTATAGTAATGATTTATTGATAAATTTAAAATTAGTCAAAATTAGAGCTTTTTAACTAACTGTAAATTCAGAGATAATTATATTAACATATATTTATGGCACCTAGTATTTCATCTAAATATAGAGCTAATTAAATGCTTTTAGTTGTCTCTGGTTTGACATTTGTCAGTATGCGTAATGTAAATCTATGGTTTTAAATATCAACTATTTTACTAATTCAAAACAATTTGTCGATTAAAGCAAAGTTAAAAATGATCTCATTCAATATAATTTATAATTCGTTTAAATTCCATCAATAAAATAAAAAACTGTTTAATAAATAAACTTCAATTTTATAGCATCTATAAAAATGTATAGAGTTTTCATTAACTTTGATGATCTTTTAGTAATAATCAAAGAAATTTTGTCCAAATTCATACCATTTTTTAAATAAAAAAAGGTTAATTTTCTAAAAGATTTTATACATTAAACACATTTTTGTTAAATTGAAAGAGTATGCATTTCAAAAATAGCTACAATTTTGATCACAATAATTATGTAAATTTTTATATCTAAGAATTTATTTTAAAACATCTTTAGTCGACACTATAAACATTTACAAAGTTGTAGAACAAAAATATTTAAGAACAAAATTTTAAACAACACATGTTTACGACAAATCGTTTTTAAGATATAACAATTTAAATCATTTGAAAAATATTACGATTTTCACGGTAGTTCTTAGGTGTTTTTTTTTACAATTTTTTAGTGAAAAGTAGTTTTTTGCGGTACACTTTCTTTTCGCCGTTATTATATTGATTTTACAAAAATGCCCTTTTGCTCCTGTTAAGATCCTGTTAAGATTTTAATCATGGCGCTTTCTTTTTTAGTCCATTTTTTCTTAAATATTTTACTTGCTTCAATTATATTGCCTAATTTTTTGCTTTATGAGCATGCGAGAGTTTCAGAGATTTCTTACAAGAACTTGAAGTCACAGTTGTCTTGTAAACGACAATTGGTCCTGCATTGGTAAAATTTTAGTTATTTTATTTTTGATGAATTATAAGTAAAAGTCGAAATGTCAAGGAAAACTTACTTGCGCCAAGAGAACTTAAGCAATTCGAGAAAACTCGTATTTGCATTAATTCCGAGATTAATTCAAATCATAAATGTTTCTGTACGCCCTTAAACAGGTTTTAACAACTCTAGAATCATTTACGCTATTAACTTTAATTTAGAAAAAAATATTCATTAACATCAATGGTTTTTTCGTAAATTTTTATTCAAGTTGTAAATAAAATTTGATACGGATCGTGAGTAATTGAGGTGGCGCTATCTAGAAGTAGGAAGCTGAACCGACCAAACCTTAATATAGTAATCTGTTTAGTAAAGTCCTGCTCCAATGATGTAGAGAGTGGCGAGAAGCGGCAGATGTTTTATTTTTAAAAAGTGTAATGTACTAAAGTGGTTTCTCTAAAGCTGAAAGAGCGTACGGATTTTTGTCGCAATATTTTCATTTTGGAATTGGGCAATTCCTGTCGACGCTGGTCGCGCAGTTTCGGCGTCGCGACGCACGAATGGTGGAATGGACGTTGTGCGGGGGTGTACGCGGTGTATGCGTGTAGGAGTCGCGTGTGCCTTGCGCGCGTCGCTCTACGCTACACCCGTTCATTGATCAGCGCTCGTTATATGGGAAGTAGAAGAGTGCGAGAGTGTAGCGCGGTGGCCGACATCTTCAGTGGCCGTGAGTGACATGTCATGAAATGTCCCGAGACGCGTACGTGGGGGGCAGCCGGTCCCCGCGGGGCGTGAGACTGCCCACCGTGGACCGGTCCCCCAGTCGAGTGTACCCTGGCGGCAGCCCCCAGGGCCGCAAGCCGCTGCGGCAAACCCGATCCGGCAACAACTCCCCGGACCACGCTTACGGCTACCACCATTCCCCGTATTACCGCGACGAGGACCTCGGCTTCGGCAGCCCCATGCTGGAAGAGCGGGGTCGGCCAGTAGCCGTAGGGCCCGGTCACCATCGGTCCAGAAGCGCCACCAGACCTTCCAACCCCATGTCGGTGCGTTATCAATCTCTGGATCGCGGTCCCACCGTCGACCATGACCGCGAGTTCCTCCCCATCAGGGACAGGCGGGATCGGTCGCTGGACCGCGGTCTCTATTTCGACGACGAGCCCTACAGCTCCAGGTCGGCGAGGCAATCGCCAACGTCGCATCAACCCTTCATCGGCGAGTTGCAACACCAAAACTCGGACCTGCAACGGGAACTCGGCAACCTGAAAAAAGAGCTGGAATTAACAAACCAAAAACTCGGCTCGTCGATGCATTCCATCAAAACCTTCTGGAGTCCGGAACTGAAGAAGGAACGGGCGTTGAGGAAAGAAGAGTCCGCCAAGTACAGTCTCATCAACGACCAGCTCAAGTTGCTCAGCAGCGAGAATCAGGTCAGTGGCACTTTGAACGCGGAACGCGCATCTGCCATTCAGATACGGAGATCTAATGAACAGACCCCCTAGTCTGATTTTTATGGAACCTATAAACAATACGCTGGTGGAATCGTAAACACTTGCATAATCCTAAAAGTGGCACAAGAAATTACTGGGGCAGCTAACACGCGCTGAAAAATGAAAAACCGGGCGTCAGTTGTCATTAAACTATTAACTACGAAAACTGGAGATGGCAGTCCATTAAGGTCGATTTAGAACATGCACTTTACTCAGAGGAAACAAATGCTCCTAACCTTATACAATTTATAAGTATAAATTTTTCCTACTTGAAAAGAAAAGAGTTGCCTAAGAGCGTGTCTTAACGCTACTTTGACTTCTTCTATTGCTACATTTAGAGGAAGTTATAGTCGTTCATAAAAAACCTAATGGGATTTCTGTCAAACCTATATACTATACATTATAGCAATCATGATCTATAGAGCTTACACTAAATCCTTCTCGCTTCACTCGTAAACGTAAAACTTTATAGAGGTTGATATGATTAAAGTTATGGTAAAACTGAGGTGAAAGGGTTTAAGACTTATTACAAAATTCTCCAATTAACTATGCGAGTGTTCAATATTTATTTCTATTAAAGAAAACAATTAATATAAAAATATCTGACAGAAATAATGGATTTTTTCACAAAAATCTGATTTTTAATCAAGTCTCTGGTTTTAAATTTACCGAGTATTAATTAAGAAATAAACTAATTGGATTGCAATTGAAACTGAAAAATTTGACAACTTTGAAATCTGGATAAAAGTTCTGTGTAAAAGCTCCAAAAATGGAAAAATGAAGCACAAAACACTTATTACAGTGTAGAGGCAACGATTTAATAACTTTATATTCAGAATGTTAAAATTTACATCTCCTGCAAATTTTACAAAGTCTCTCTTCATTTAAGATAAACAACAGCATGCAATTTTTCATCTGTAAATAAACTACGAGCTGCTTTTTGTAATACAACCCTCAGCAGAAATGTTGCTTTGTACCAGAAACCAAGCTTCATATTGATCGAAGTTTTACATTATTTGGTTTTTCTTCCAAGTTCCATATTTTCGAAGTCGAACATATTTCTTATGAGAAACGCAACAAATATTGGTGGAAAACCAACGGGGAAGCTTAATCTTCCTATTATGATACCCAAAACAGTGCTGTGATAGCTTTTTGAGTTTCGTAATAACGATAGTGTAATTTGCTTTTTTCAGGTTAGTAGTTGCGATTTTAAATGTTATTAAAACATCAAATTAACGTCAAAACCGAACAGTTTACAACTTACAAGTAATTTCAAATCTGACATTTATCTAACTTTGGTAGTACCAACCACGACCAAATTTTCCAAATTTTGAAATGGCAAATTTTTATTTACAAAACACGCCGCTTTGCGGCTCGTTTTCTAAACTTGGCTTCATGCCATAAAAGGTGCGTTATGTTACTTGTTCTTTAAGGTACAGCTTGGAGAATATGTTTTGTCGTATCGGGCGTCATTGCGGGCCGCACGACTAGATTGGGCGACTGTCCGCGCGGATTGTCCTGTTCGCTTATTTTGAACCCTCGGAGGGAGGCTAGCCCGAAATTATTTGCTTGAGTCTGCACAAGGAGATTCCCAGCTAGCCTCTCTCCAAGTCTTCAATATAAACAACACGACAGTCGCCCAGTCTAGTCGTGCGGCCCGCAATGACGCCCGATACGACAAAACATATTCTCCAAGCTGTACCTACTATTAATGTTTTAGCATTACTTTTTATACGAAGTCATTTCAACTCAAACTACTTGCTAAAAACATGTTTTTAGAACTAGAGAAATATGCAATCTTTAGATGTGCTATATGTAGCAATCATAAAATAGTTATACTACTACTACATACTTAAAAAATAACGCTTTTCTTATTAATTTTTATTCTATTGCACATCAAGGTAAAGTCGATTATTCCGCTAGGTTTGGCAAAAAAAATATATTATTGGCCTAGGGTTATCAATGTTTCATTTCTAAGAAAGATGGTTTTGATACAAACTTTGAAATTCGACATTGCGCATGTCTCTTAATCATGTCCAAACTTGTCTGGAGTTATTTGACACCCATTTCGTACCTGACTTGTTTTTATTTCTTTTTTTTTATTTCTGTCTGTTAGAATGTCTTGCTTTCAGAATATGTTGTTTGTTTTTTGTTAGATTTTGAATTCCATGAAAGGATCTCTTTCATAAGATAGAATTCTCACACAAGAACAATAATAAAGCATTCCGCAACCATAAATTGTTGAAAAATTTTTTCTTAGTGCCATTTTGACGTTAAAAAAGAGCAGGGTCAATTTTAACTCCACTTGGTCATTTACGTTGCGACGCGCTGCTTATGTAAGAATTGGTAGATTGACATACATGGAAACTTTTTGAAGCAGCATTTGCAGCGACGCGACGCGACGCAGACGCAACGCTATGTGGGAATTGAACTTTAGTTTGAAAGAATAAACTATAATGTTATGTACTCAAAAAGTCCTTTTCTACGTTCTGGATTTTGGAATAAGGGTGTAGGGTTCAAGAAACCCCACCGGCACTTTGGCACACAAACGGGCCCATTGTCTTGATCTCAAGAATGTGGGTTCGGTCCTGGTATGACATAAATATATGTATTTGTCTATGGATGATTTCAATTTCAGGATATTCTGTAGTTTTGATTTATAAAATGGGTTCACACCTTTTAAATTGATCTTTGCATATATGGTTTTTAAATAATAACATATTATGTACTGCATTATTTAAATCATATTAAGCTAATTACTTTTTAAAGTATAATTTACAAGAGCTCTTAAACGAAGTTAAGTAGAAACAAGACAAACTTCAGAAGATTCCTTTATGTTAGTCTGGGAATTAACAGTCGGATTTACTAAAAGCGTTTAGATTTTAACAATCTTAAGTTGACATTGGGTTAAAATTTAAAACTTTTTAATGATTCCGCATTTAAGAGTTTAGTAATAATTTAGTTTGTATTTGGTACTTACTTCATATTTTCCGTAGGGTAAGAATATTAAAAGCCTTTTTTGTTTTAAATAGCTGAAATCCAAAGACACTTAGCTATAAACAATTGTCTTTTCTTCAAAACAAACATACAAGTACTTTCGCATAATTATGATAGAATTCACCCGGCGCCTCCACCAAAACTGCCTCGTTGACCTCAGTAATTCTTTATAGAATAAGAATATAACGTAATATTTTTAAATTTAAATAAAATCATTTACACTTTATCGTTAGTTCTTTTGCATTTCGGACAGAATGTTTAAAAAACTTCTCAAAATTTGTTTCTAAAATCAAACAATTCTAAATTTTTCCTGTCAACAACTACTTTCGAAATGGTTGCAATTACAATTGTAATCTATAAACAATGGGGCTAAAATCGTGGAACTCGGAGTCTCAAGAGTTGAGCTGCTTCAAACAGCACTTAAACTGCCGTTTGTTCATATTTACAGAGTTGGTAACAAGTCTGATTAGCCGCTCTTGTGGGACGGCCGTTCCCACCTCTCTTCAGATTGTTCATTTTCCCTTACCGTCCCCTACGATCATTTTACAACCTCAATAATTACAGCAACAAATCCGGATCAATACCTACCAATTTCCTATGTTTTCTACGGAGCTAAAGCCATCAACCCGCCCCCACGAGATCTTGTCCTAATTGGGAAACAACAGATGTGAACAGCCATCGAAAATAAGTATATTGCTGAACCTGCCTGACCTTTTACTGTAAGCCGAAATTTGAAGTCAAGCTTTATCGAAGCGACCAAGTCGATAATGATAATTTGATAAAACTTTCACACTACGATTCAATTAAGGTTTGAAAAAAGAACGTAAATAAAGAGAAGTCTCATCGGGCATTGACGGGATTACCGGAAATTTTCCGACTATAAATACATTTTCCGTCTGCTCATCGAGGTTGGTGAGCGAACGGAAAATCTCGTGAATGTTTCGGGGGGTGGAAAGTCGACATGAAGCTAAGCTAGGGGTGGCTTCAGTTTTATTCGTCATAAATTTCAGCGCGGTGTACGATGACCCCTTACAAGAACTGCCAGCAAGGCAAATCGTATTAGATTTGATTTTTACTGGTAGAAATGTATGCAGAAATTTTACTGAGTACCTAAATCTTTCTAAAAGTTTGAAGTTTACATAGAAGGTCAAACCTATGATGAGCTTTATTATACCTAACACTATTTTAATGAATTATAATATAGATATGCCACTAAAAGAAATCAGGTCTGCAGTTTAAAGTCCCAGGGAGTGAGTAACAAATATTGATAATCGGTAGATAATTATGAATTTAATTTGTAGACGTGAAAATAGACATTTACTAATTTTGGGTTCAGAAATGCTCTAGTCTATACATTTATTTGTGAACAAATTTTGGTTAGATAACGCGAGTCAAATTAAATCAGATAAAGTCAGTCTTAATAATATACTTTTATAAGGATATGAAAATGTAATTAAATAGTTCTTTTAAGTCTCACTCTCAGTCTTTTTGTCAAAGTTTCTTAAAACTTAAATCACTTTAATTATACTACAAAAAATACACTGTATTTCCAGACAATTCTTGCAGTATTCCGATTTTCTGTTCTTTTCTTTTATTTTGCTACGTTTTTTTGGTCGTTTTTTTTTCTTTTTAGGTCATCTATTACCTACTTTTTCTCTCTCTATTTCAATTGCTGCACCTTGCAGTCCACTTTTGACTCCTGTACCGTGTACCGTGTTTATCTATCTATTAGATACTGATAGCTTTCCTATTACCCCTTCTGTATGCAGAACTATTCCAGAATAACTATTCTTAATTATCAGGAGTAGGGGCATGTAATTAAGCATTATTTATTAATTAACTACCAAAAAAAATTTGTTCGTATTCAGTTAAGTAATTAGTGTCGCAACAACTTCTTGTCTAACATTTAATGTTACTGGATTTTTTAATATCTCCGGCTATGATTTGCGACAGCGGTATAAATATTGAAGGTATTCATAGATATACAGGACGTCATTGGAGAACAAACTTGTCGAATTTATTTTTAACGATTTCCATTACATGCCGACAGAAAAAGGTTTTTTTGTTTTTAGTCAAAAAGTTACATATTTCTGTATGTCAATTACGAAAAATGAATCCTTTTTGCTATAAAACAGAAAATTATTCTAAGGTGTATTGCTTGCTCCATATTAATTAGTAAAAAGTAGGACACTAAATCAGGAGCATCTAACTTGACACAGAAGAATTTTACGAATCTAATTTATTAATAAAAAAAACTTTTATTTATGTTCCCTATCTCTTCTGAAAGTAAGGAATAATTATTCAGGGACACTCTATGTAACTGCAAATGGTTCATAGATTTTCCTAATTACTTCTTTGCAAAACGTCAGTTACAATAAAAAGTTTCTGGAGAATAGAAGCATACCTTAAGTTTTATATCAAATTTGTTTGGTACATATGTTTAATAACCTTCTTTATTTCTTGTTTCCTGTCCAAAATAGATATCTGCAATGGTCATTGGTCACTACACTTTATTCCAGAATTCTTAACTTCTACTATAAAATTATTGAAGTTTCACTCAGTGTTGTTTCAAAAGCCATCAGGCGTTCAAACAAGTTTCAAATAAACTGTAAACAGTAGTTTCTTGGTGGCATCGAACGTACAAATTTCTACGCAAGAACCTATAAAGTTAACTTTTATAAATGTTTTGAAACCTGGAGCGTGATTGTAAAATTAGCTTAGTTACGTTACTAAAGAAATGAGCGTCAGGAACAAGTTATTATGTTGAACTTTGTAAACTACTTCCTGTATGAATAACTAAGTATATCAAGTTCCACGTGTCATTCAGTTTTGGTGCATCATAAAATTGGTTTATCTAGTTTGAAATAACTGTCTAGTAGCTTTAGATCTGCAGCGATGTTCCAAACATTTTGTAAACTAAGTCTGTTTGTACAGTGTGAGTCAAACGAAATAATCAGATCAATTTTAGTAATCTAATAGGTGGATGAAAATGTGGGTAAATCATACGAGTACTCCACGTGTGACTGCCAGACAACCTTAATTAATTAATAGAAATTTGGTAAATAGGGTGCTTTTCTAATATAAATCCGGCAATTGATAAAATTTAAAATTACCTATGAACAATTATTTTCAGCATAATTATTATGTTTGTAAGAGAAATTTTATTTTATGATTTTGTTCATGTAACTGAAGACATGAATTAGTTCTTTACCTATATCGTCATGATGTCGGAAGAGAGTCTTCAAGTTTTAACTCGAATTAGGAACAAAATGGAAATTGGTGATTGAAGCGACTCAAGCAAAGGGTTTTTCGACCGTAAAAGCTGTCTAAAGCTTTAACGCATCGTAAAGTAAATTAATAGGGTTTAAAGAGACCACCGGTAACCGCTTTTCTGAACATTTAGATAATCTGGATTTTGTAACTTCATAGATAAAACTCTGCGACTTCTCGAGGATTCTCGAAATAATTAAATATTGTTTGCTGTCGAGTTTCGCGCTAGACGACAGTTCAAAAGTAAAATGACTGCTTATTCAACATCCATCCACTTAATTAATTTGGGACTTATGAATTTATTACATGCTTCGGGTTGCGTTTTATGGTTACGTACCATTTTTAATTGTTATTTTGACAGTAAATGTTCTTTCATAAATTATCCCTTTAGTGAAGTTAAAACGACTTTTTACGGCTTGTATACCTTAATTTAGGTGCTCTACTAGAAACTTTATAAGCGAGGGGATCCTACTCCCCGACTCCTTACACGGTTTTAGCCAGAACATGATCTGTTGACGGATGACTCGGAAAAGGGATAAATTAGAGGCTTTTGCAAAATATTGATGCAACGTGATATCTACCAGTCTAAATATTACATGTTAATGTGTTAACAGAGGTCGTTTTGAAAACTTGAAGAATAAGGTAGATAATGGAAATTGACGGAAAGGTTAAGTTAAGCAATTGACGACTTGATAACCGCAAACAATTTTATTTCTGAAAATTTGCATGAAAACATCAAAAATATTAAAATTAAACCAAACTATAATTTCTGGGGTACAAAACTCATCATCGTCGCAACAGCGAAGTTGCGCAAACTTCCTAGCAATCAACAGCAGAAGGTCGACGTTTTGTACGGAATTTAGAAGGATAAACAAAACTTTTATTATTGATGAAATGTCCGAAAACTTATGAGAAAGCGTTTTGAAGGAAGTTAAAAGTTGGGCAATTGAAAGTTCAAATACAATTTGGACTTTTGCAAAATATATGTTTGGATCATCTTTAATATAATTTAGGCTGCCTCTGTCACTTGTTTCCCGTCACCGATCGCTCCTAGTGTTTTAGAAATAAGAAGCGGAAATATCTTGTTTCTTGTGCTTTATATTTTACGGCTATTTTTTTTGTGAGAAGACAGAGACGACAAGATCTTTGGCAAACCTCCAAAACGGAATACCTACGACAGTTGTTGTTAAATGAAATAATAAAAATGATTCTATTTATCTATCCAATTAAATCTCATTTATATTAACTAGAAATCATCGCTAAAAGTTTCCAATATTTATAAGTTTTAAATTAATTAGGTAACTCAAGTTGCTGAAATTTATTTCTGCAGTTTTGTTCATCTAAATTTTAATGTTTAAGATAAAGTCGTTTACCATTTTGTTTTCAATTGATATTAGATTTAATCATTAAATTTAATCTAGGTTAAATACTTTTGTACTCAGTTGGCGAAGACAAAAACATGTTTTTAACTTCTTTTGACAAGAAAAATTTATGTTTATTCCGATTTATTTGTACGTATGTTTGGAATTATCACAATTGAAGGTAATAAGGTTAAGGTTGATAGGAATGTGTATAAACATTTTAAATTTACAACGAATAATTTTTAAACAGCTATTAATCTACATTACAAAATTGATCATTCTTGTAAAAATATTTATTTAAATTCTGGGCGTTGTGTTTGGTGTACAACACCAGTGGCTGGCACCGACCTGAGGCATTAGTCACGTCCACATTCACATTCATCATTGTTCATAGTTTAGAAATAGTAAAAAAATGTGTATTTAGGTAAGAAGGAAGTAAGAATTGATATTTTGTTATAGCAGTAGTGCACTGAATTTTAAATGTTCTTGAATTTTTTGAGAATCCTATAGCTAAAGACCAATTGTTATGTCGTAACTGTGCAAAAATATATGTATTCTGTGTTTATTAGACTTTTCTCGAATTCATTGTAATTCATTAATTTTTCTGTTGACTGTGATAATACAGTTACTGATTCATAAAATATCTTGTGTATTTTTAGCACGAAGCCAATACGCCTTCTTAAACACGAGTTTAACTTTCCAGCTATTGTCAATTTAAATTAAAAATTAATTGTATATATTTACGTTTGACATAATTATGTTTCAACAGGCGGAAATCTAATATCATGCAAAAATTTCAAAGAGGCAAAAGAGGTGAGGAAAGAATAATGCCGCATGCTGAGTTTTGATAATTCTAGCAAGTTTTTATACAACACTTGACTCTTCCCAGGCGTTCCGTACCGGCCTTTCTAGCCATACATACTGCGTTAGGTAACTACAACTGTCTTTAAATTTTTTCATGGATTTGTGAACTGTTAGTTAGTTAATTGGTAGTTAGTTATCGTAATTTTACGGGGTTTTAGAAAATGGCTAAATGTGCTGTCCTATTCATGAACTAGACAGAAGTAGTGTCCAGATCTTAAAAAAAATTAAGTTTACACGATCTGAACCCAGTTTATGAACTGGATGTCCATTTCATAAAAAGGACAATTACACTAAATGAGTACGACAGCTATATTATGATTCAAAGACTAATTGCGAGACTACATACATAAATGTTTGGAACAAAATTTTAATACCCACATAACGTTCCAATAATGTCGTTATTTCACAGGAAATCGTTTCTTTTTAAAGTTTACTTTTTTATTTTCGACAGTTTTATATTTCATTTTGATGTAATGAGTCCGAGGTTGAAGCTCTTTTGAAATATAAAAAAATGACTTGCCTTAGAAATTCTGTTTAAATTTATCGTGACCAGGCATGAGATTTCATAAAATATAAGAACTTCTTTGAAGTAAAATGGGTCAATGGTCAAGGCTATAATCAAATGGTTTTACTTTTTTAGGTATATATTTTCTGTTTTCGTGATCTGTTTTATAGCTGTTAGAATTTTCAGACGTTTCGCTTTTGTCTTCGTATTGCTCAACTTTAGACTCGCCATCATTCTGATCTTTTTAGCAGAATGTTTGTTTATTATCACAGGAGCTTATATTATTGCTTTTGATCTTGGCAACGTAATCCATTTGCTTTTATCACCGTCATAATATGGATTCTCTTCTTCGACATCGGAAATATCTGTTTCGTTTTTAAGATGAAGCGGCCTCTCTATTATGAAAAGTTGCTTACTTACACCTACACTTACACGTGACATCAGAAATATTTCGTCACTGATGTTGCAAATACGAACGTTGAAATACTTAGATATTTGTAAGGCTGAAACAACGATATTTCCAGAGGCGTGTTAGAAAGATTTCATACTTGCCAAAGTTTTTGAAAAATCTTTATGAAGTAATTGCCTACATGATCTGAAACAATTACCTCAACAATATTACTTACCATGAGTAAAGAAGAACATTAAGTAAAGAAAGGTTATGCACACCATACGTATAATAATTTTTTATATCTTTTAAAATAATATTTGTAATTTTACTAGTATCAGAGGGGTATCCGCTTGTCCAATAATTTTCTTGACGGTATGCTGGATCATTTTGCGTGAAACATCTAGTGCTAATAATTTTCAGACTTTTAGCGACAATAATAAAATCTACCTACTCTTCAGCCACCACATGAACCTGCATGAAACCTTCTTTACTGTAGTAGTTAACAGTTTTTAACTAGTCATAATTTAAGTTTGATCACTGTAAACAAAATTATATCATTTGGAGCCAGCATAGCTTTTTAAGATCACATCTTGTAATTTTTCATAATGCGTTTATCTATTGTTGAATTTTTTAAAAGTGTGTCTTGGTAGACGTCTTACCATGGTGGTTTTGCCAGAACTGTTTTTCTTAAAACTAGTCGATTTCAATAGCAATTGATTTCAAGAAGGAAAGAGAAGGATGATTTGGATTAGTGTGAAAATATTAGTTAAATTCAAAGTTCCAGTTTCTTGTCTCTAGTATATAGCATCTTTTTTAGTATTTATCATGTTAAAGATGGAAGAAGCGCTTCTTTTACCTGAGATGACGTAACTTATTATTGACTTGTGATGCCAATATCTTGAGTTGTGAAGTCATTATAATGAGTTGCAAGTCAATATTTTGTGGCGATTGCCCCTTCTGAAGAATCGTTTCTTAATGATGCCATCCAGTTCATTGCACTATCATTGTCATAGTGAAACCCGAGTAACTTGCAGATGCAGACACTGCTTTAGCTTTAATACTCAAAGTTGCGTTTGGACCAAGCTGGAAAAAACTAAATTTAGCTTTGACTTGAACCACAGAAGCAAGACTACCAACTGTTTACTTGTTTAACTTAACATTATATAATTTTTTCACATATATTTGTCTATTATTGATAAAGTTGTCAGCTAAACATTTCTTAAATTCAGAATAAAAGGGTCGTTTGATATAAGCTATCGTGGAAGAATCAAACCATCCCAGACTATATTTTTATTTTTTGATCATTCAGTTTTCTTGTCGCGAGGACCTTCCTCAGAAAACACAACCGCAAATCGCGTGGGGTTGCTGCTAAGCTGATATTAGTGCATATCAGCTAAAGCCACGTTCTTTCCGTAAATTTGCAGCACGATGTGCTCAGAGACCGGAGATAAACAATAAATGGCGCTGATGCTTGTATCGCAATAGTGATTAAACTGAGAGCAGTCTCAATTAACCAACTGTAGTTACTGATAGGAATATGTATCGCAGCTAATAATAAACACTCGTGTAAATAATGGGGCCATTCAGTCTCTCGCCAATTTATCGACTGTAATCCATCGAGGAATGCTTTGACGTCCGAATTGCGTAAATTTTTAATCACGTTTATCGCCGGCGCCGGCACAAAAATAATTAATATTCCCACAGCCGTCTCCGCCTCGACAAATACAAGAAACCCCCCTGAGGATTCCGACAGCAAATCGATGAATCGCCGTTCAATTAAACCCGAGTAGAAGATTAATGTTGATGTGTTTAGAGATGCGCCACATGTGCGACATGTTTTTTCCCTGCCTGACATCTATCTCAATTCAGGTGGTGGTTTAAGGTCTTATAATCTCACTGATTCTTGGTCGTTGTGGATTTTCCTGTCGGAATTCACAGCTGGAAGACGGCCAAAACAACCAAGCCTTGAAAACCAAAGGTTCAAGTTCAGCTGAAAAAGCCATTGGCTGACGTAATTTGCCAATTTAAAGTCGGCTGTTGATGAGTTAATGAGATTTGGAGGCGGCGATTTTCAGAGAAGGAATTGTAGTTGGACTTGTTGCCCGGAGTCGCGGTCTAGATTACGGCCCGAACCGGGGACGGCCCGAACTTTAATGGATGCCTCATGGGTTGGCGGCGACGCCGTTCGTTTTATTGCGGCCAAGAGGTCGTGCAGATTTCCAAGTCTGATCTTCACAAATATCCTCCATTTTTCACCATTCTATGAAGCATTTTAAAGCAGTTATTTCAAATAACGAAAAAAATTAAAGAGGATTATTTATTTAAAGTACCTGTATATGGGTATCCGCCCCAATGTTTTAAAAGCTCTTTTCTTCCTAGATTATTAAACGGGCGAAACATGACAGAACAGAGTAACAAAGTGTATCTTAAAAATTGATAGTGGTTTTGTAATTACAGGCATCTATTGTGGCGAGTATTTTAGAGATTCTTCGGTTTGTTCAATCATTCCAGGTAATTAATGACCAAATATGTAATGAAACGAATTTGAATTTGTTAATATCAAATAATTATTCAAGTGCTAAAGTTGCGAATACAACGAAAATTAAATTTTACATGATAGGATAAACCTTTCAATTCTATAGTTTTTTGATATGGATACAATTTCCGACACTCGCATCATGGTACTACGTATTCAAAGTTGGAACGAATCCAAAAATTCGTTCTTACCTCGGTTCAGAGCTATTGAGCCCAAACATCAATCGCAATCCGTACGTCTAATTTAAATATTACTGTGACAACTGGTGTGGAAAAAGAGGACTTACAATGTCTGTTAACCATCTACATTATTTTAATTGAAACCATCCTTTTTCTTGCCTCCTTATTGTAGTTTTTAATTATTGGAACAGTCACGTATAAGTTATCTAGCATTGAATTCTTCAGGATTAATGCGTAAGTATTTATTCAAAATCAAGCAAACAATAAAAATTACACAAAACACTACTTCCCTCAAAGTATTATTATGTGATTCTTGTAATTTACGTTTATAAATAAAATGCGAACTGCGCAGTAATAATGATACAAAAATTTAAAAAAGAAACTAAAATAAAGAAACGAAAACATTGTTATAACTCAAAGAAAATTAGAAGAATATGCTAATAAAAAGAAGCACTTGATACTAGTAGCATTAAAAATTCGTCCACAGCATCTTGCAGAGCACCCCTTTGTGTACCTAAAGAGATAGGTAATGGGACCATGTCTAGCATGGTTTACTGCAAAGTTTTTGTCAACTATACAAAAGTACCATTTGTGACGATAAGTTAAGACTCATTGCTTCTAATATGGTTTTCAATAATCTTCTCTAGAGTTTTTAGAAGAAAAGAGGTAAGGCTAATGAGACGATAGAATTTAGCCTCTTCAGAAGGTCGTTATAGTTTTTACATAATAGGCGATAACATCGATCTCCTTTTGTAGAAGTGCAGGAAATATGCCATCACTGCCCGGTGATTTGTAGGTCTTGAAACTGCTAACAGGCCACTTAATTTTGTCGAGGGTAAAAATTTTACTGGCTAGGCTTCTGCTGTTCTTTGTGGTGTAGCTAAGTTTGCCTCCTCTAGAGATTTCTTGGTCTATGCTGTTGTTTAATTTCCCGGATCCTGGAAAGTGTCTGCAGAAGAATCCAAAAGCTTTCCATGTTGTCCACCGTATAGAATCCATTCGATCTTTTTATAAAAACTATGGGATTTGAGTGGTCTTTATAGGACTTTTTGGATGAGTAGTGCTGGGGCAAGCTCGCTTATCTCCTTCACGGTTTTCCTCTTAGACCTTCTCAGTTTTTTACTATACACTGTAAGAGTTTTTTGTAGACATCTCAGTTACCTATTCTTTTAGCTCTATTAAACGCCGTTCTAATGTTTGTGTTCAACCAACTGAGTTTCTTGTTTCATCAGGGAACATCTCTAAAAAAAATTTTTTACTATTGCCGACACGGAACCCTTTAGGTCAAACATGGATGGCTTATTAAAAAGACTCCAGTTTTTTATACAGCCAAATCGCATGTATAGAGGTGATGTCCAATTGATTGGACATTAACTGGCCGCTTTGGAGTGCTGGAAGTTTCTCTGCGCACCGAGCATTTTGAAACAGGCTTTTCAGTTTTTTTGGCAGTCTTCTTGGGCGTTTCCCTAGACAGTGTCTGTGTTTAGATTTTCTCCTGGTATGGCATTGAAAAAATGAATGAGAAAAGCTGAGCACCCAAATAATAAAATACTTTAGAATATTTGATACAACGTGAAATTAATGATAAGAAGATTAATTACAAAATACTATCGACACTCTAACGGATCCAAATCCGAGGGAGAAGTTAAAGAGAAAAATTAAATTTAAATATTTTAACATTGCTTCATGTGTAGGTTTTGGTGGATGCGCCGGGAGAATTTAATTCATAAGAGACATAAAGCAATAATAATTTTTTTTATGCATATTATCAAATATTACGACGCAATTTCTTTCAGTGAAGCTAAATTAGAAAAGCAGCATTATGAAGTGTGTTAAAATTTATGAATATATTGCAAAATTGAGTTTTATCAATAATCTCCAGAAATATTTATAACTAGTAACAACCCGATTCCCCAATTTTGCGTTTTGTATAAGAATTTTTTTTAAAATAAAATTCTACGTGAAAAGTCGCATTTGCTATGAATTTCTAGTTTTTACCAATTGTTACGGGACGGCAGACGCACATCGTCCAATTGAGTGGTTCGTCCGCCACGACGAACTAATCAGGCAACTACGGGGAAAAAAATCATGAAAATCGATCAACTGGGAGTCGTCGAAAATTCCCGGACAAAAATCGGGCTTATGTTTTAAATATACCTGGATAGAATAGATGTAGCAAGATTTCACCGCTAAACCATGCTTTACACAATCCACGAGCTTTTTCAATAATCTCCAAATGATTACTCGCTATGTTATCTCTATGAAGTAAATAAAAATAGGAACTTTTCACCAACAATAGAAAGTAGCGTTAGCCTACTCAAAGTAATTGATTTGTTTTACAAGTCAATGGTTTGTCCTCAGGGGCGGCATTAACACACGTGAGTAAGCATTATATTGATTAAAAATATGTTCAATAGTTTTGAAACATTCGGACGTCATCAGTTAGGTCAAGATATGTGTGTTACACCAATGATCTAATCCTAACCTATTCTATGAAATTTTGATCATTAATGTTGACGTTGCAGTTTTTTTTTACTTTTTTTTATTTTACTTAAATATTATAAACTTTTACAAAAAATTGTCGGGACCAGAGCTGCATATTTGAGGGGGTGTGCTCTAAAGATTTCAAACAAAATTTAGGAAATTTAGTTGCACAGGATTGGCTGGGATGACAGGGATAGTTGGAAGGTTGATCCTTCAAACTGACATCCGTTACTCCAGTCAACGTGAACAAGTATTTGACTAGAACCATGCCAGAAGGCAACCGTAAGGATAACAATGCCCGATAATCTGTCATGAATAGCCGGTCACATCGGTGCACAGAATTTATGGTTCAATTTTCCAATGATAAATCGAAGATCAAGTTCAAATAACTGTATTTTTAAAGGTATTTGAACGATCGACTACAATCGAAACGAGCTCTGAAAAAGACAAAGGGACTTCAGTACTACACTGACTATGTGTCATCCCAGCAGAATGAACCAGTTCAAGACAATTTTGTGTCTTTTCACACCCTCCGCCAATGTGTTCTTTAAGAAATCACATTACTCTACCTGTGTTGCGACCATAATGTAGTACCAACTCATGAGTACCAACTCGGGGGAAAAGTTATGCGCCTTTTGTGGTGAACATTATGTCTTTTGTCTAGTTATTTGATAAAATTTGAGCAAACTTCCTTCATCAAAAATGTTATAAATTAAATTTGAAACCGCGTGCTTGTTTAAATTTTTTTTGATTAACTTATTTTCAAAAATCTAAAACAGTCATTATATTGCTACGGGATTCAAATATTTTCTCCCAAATTTTTGTTGTAATCGGTGAAGAAATAACGTCATAATTTATATCCCTCGCTTTTGATCACTTTACAGAACGTGAAAACCCCTTAAGAGGAACGTCTCCGTCTATCACATGTGGTTTTTTCTTATTGTATGCATTTTGACGTGCCGAAATTAGTTCTCTCATTTTAGATCACTGCATAAAAGGAAATGAAATGAATCAAGTGCAAGTAAATAACCCAGTTAATTTAATGGAGTGACGTCGCAGGCATGCATTGAGTACGCAGCTGGTCCACAGTGATACGCTCCGCCTTAATCCAGGGTTGGCTTGCACCAGGTTGCTATTTTACACGTCGTTACTTCATACTGAATTAACGTATTAATACAGGCCTGGTTTTCGCGGACCAGTATGATGACTCAAGACAATATTTATAATGTTTGCCGCGAGATCATTTTGAGTATTCTGCAGAGTAATTGCACTACATTATTTTGCGCAGCCGTAAAGTGAGGCAGATGGGTATAACCCATTTTATGAGTATCAAACAGAGAACGACAATAAGCACCAAATTCGTATTTTCAAATTTGCAAAAGCAACACGCATATTTTGAGTAATATAATTAGCCTTAAGTTTAGAATATTCAATAACGAATAGGGGATGATGAGGTTTACAGCAAACTAAAGTCAAATTGGACTATTTATTTAATGTTAAAGTAAACATTTGTATTTTGTTCATATTAACGTGCATGTCAACTTTCTTTAAAGCATCATCCCCCGGAGTCTCTATAGTGACGTATCAGATCTTAAAAACAAAAGTTAGATATTTTTTACCTGTACGGAGCGATTTTGGAAATACGAAATGCATTTTCTCTCTTTTCATTACGTGCCCCTGTTAGTACAAAAACTCACGTCAATGCATTTTGCTGACGTTCTACAATCACAGATGATAAAGCGGAGACGTTCCTCTTAAGTTTTAAGTCAAATTGATTCAGTCTCCGTCACGGCTCCAAATGTTGTAACGATGTAAATATAAAACTTTCGGTGACATTCCCTACCTAATTATAATTCATTGAAAAGTTAATTAATGTTTCCTCTCCACCGAAGACCATTACCGTCTTCTTCGCCAGTTTCCATTCCTCAAAATTCTCCAAACTTAAGCTGGATTTAATCTAGAAATTTCCAGAACCGAAAAAAATGTCGAAAACGACAAAATTAGAATCCGAAACGTAACGATCTACCTCTGTGTCTCCAGTTGATAATAATTCCTCATTTTTCCGCGTTCTCCCTGCAGGAACAGAACATTAGCAGTCACGCTAACGCATTATCGATTTGGTGTACGTTGAAACTTTATTCCGACAGTTTTATTATAAAAGGAAATTACATTTAAAAATAATCCAGCAGGAACCGAGTAAATAAAAAAATATGTCGCCGTCAGAGGGTGGAACGGACTGTTGTCCCGAAGTAACTACTGGACAAAAACCGACCTCGTTAATCGTCACAAAACTGCACTTGCAACAAAATTAATAGCAACGCTGACCGGAATTTTAATTAGTTATCGAGAAAAGCCGCAAGTATTCTAGTGGTTATTTTTGCGTGCCATCAAAGCTTTCCCCGAGGCCGTAACTCACCTGCACCACAAATCGAAAATACACAATGAAAGTTGCGGGTCTTGGAGAATTATTAAGCAAATTCACCTGGTTTTTTTTGAAATCGTATAGCTACAGGAGCGGATTAAATTAAATTTTTACCGCGGATATAATTTTTTGGAGAAATTACAAATTTCTGAGCAAATATTGTTTCTACTATGAACGGAAATAGGCGGCGTTGCGTTGCATTCTTGTGCGGATCCAGGCTTTGTTTATTTACACTGACCAGCTAATAATAACCGGCCACATCGTTTAGTCGCTTCATCAAGGTCCATAATCTGCCACGTTACTATTTTCCGCGCGATTTGTCTCGCCACTGCACATCGATGATAGGATTGTTTGAAGCCTCTTGAATATTCTAGATCGAGGATGAAATTGCAGCAGAGTCAAAACGAAAATAATGTTTCGAGTGTACAGTAATAAAATATAGCATCAATATTGTTAAAATGGTATATGCAGCTGTTGGTTTACTCATGAACAATGTAGCTTTTGTTACAGTAACCAACTGTTTTGTTAATACTTGAGTTTGCATCTATTATTTATTGCAAATGAAAATGCGATAGTTGAAAACAGGACGCAGACAACTTTTAAACTGAATTTTCCGACAATTTGTGCTTTAATAATTGAGAGTTTTTATTTATTTATTCTTCCAAGTAGGTTGCGCTCTAATGGCATTGTCAACAACTGGACGATTTTCAAAATTTGCTTCGTATGCATTAAAGTTTCAACTCTTAATTTAATTTTAAACATGGCTTTGGTTTACTTTAAAGACTCTTATCACATTGTCTTTGATAAAACCATATTTTAAACTTTATCAAAAAGTTATGTCCATAGAATACTGTTACATAACATGTATAGTGCTCTAATGCTCTAATAGCATCTAATGAAAAACATCAGTGGTCGTAAATGCATGTTTAGTGTTAATCTTTTTAAAGTGGAAAAGCGGTATGTTTATATCTGCCATAATTTGTCTTCTCCAGATGCCTCTCTATTATATCTTTTAGAGCAAGCTGAATCTCGGATCCTGTTATTGGCTCTTCAGAATTTACGTTAATAATGTTTTTTGTATTTTTCTTGGGATTAATATCGCATTCTACTTGTGGACTCTTGTAGCCTTTTCCTATCCATGTTTTTTAGCAAAATATTTTTTTTTGGTTTTGTATTTTTTTTAAATACTTTACACTTCTGTTTTCTTAAAGTATATTCTTTGTCAGATTAATATGATGTGGACGTATATATCTTTAGTTTTTTTTTTAGCTAGGTATCTTGTTAACTTTTGTGTACTCTATTATCCATTTTTTCTTTTCTTCAATCAGCTGTCTTTTTTTCCTAGCATTTTCTTGGTTTGGTTTGAAAATTGGTCATACTCGGTCTGGATTTCACGTTATATACCGGATGTTCATTTTGAGAGGGAACGGGCATTTTTATTCACTTGTCATTTAATCAGAAATGATATCAACTTTATTATTTCAAATAGCAACACATACCTTTTTTTACCAATTTCTGGTAGATAATTTAATTCTGAATCCAACGATGTATTACAAAGGGGTTGTTGTATAAGAAAAATTTTGAGAAAAATGTTGTTGACTGCAAATGACATTGACATTGACAGTGACAAACAAATGAAGTTTCTACTCGATTTTGAATAATAAGACTCCGTCAACGCAGTTTGAACATTTATTTTAAAGCCATATAAATTAGCATTTAACAATAATTCCATAATCGCTCTATCTTATTTCTTACCTGTATCTGGGCGTGAGAACTTTTCACATTATCAAGTAAGGC
The DNA here is from genome assembly GCA_951805265.1 of Schizotus pectinicornis. NCBI lineage: Eukaryota > Metazoa > Arthropoda > Insecta > Coleoptera > Pyrochroidae > Schizotus > Schizotus pectinicornis. Next base: position 16,464,956 of record OX638204.1, on the reverse strand, counting down.
TATACCACGAAATGTGATTTTACATTCAGTCATTTTTCTCAGAATTTTTCTTATACAACAACCCCTTTGTAATACATTGTTGGATTCAGAATTAAATTATCTACTAGAAATTGCTAAAAAAATAATGTGTTGCCATTTGAAATAATAAAGTTGATATCATTTCTGATTAAATGACAAGAGTGAATAAAAATGTTGAAAAGCATTTTTGAGAAGACTATCTTTTGTACAATAGCTTCAATTAAAAACTTTTTTCATAAAGTATATAGTTTAGCAGAAAATGCCCGTTTCTCTCAAAGTGAACATCCGGTATATGGTTTTACGGATTCCTGTAGAGCAGTCACAACTTTCCTGTTAATTTTTTTAATGGTGGGATCCTCCTCTATGTTCTTTAGTTTCTTTTGCAACGCTTTTTGACATTTCAGTTGACTTCCCGTAAGTATAATAGCTATTTATGTAGTAAGTTGCAAAATGAAAGTGTTTTTTGCACCAAGACGTGAATATTATCAAACGAGCGAAGCGAGTTTGGTAACACGTCGCGTGCGAAAAACACGAATTTTGCAACGTACTACATACAAGATTTTTTATACAATCGTCGCCAGAATTGTTGAAGATCTAAAAGGAAAGAATAAAATTGCACATACTTACTGTATAATCTAGTTGCACAATTTTTCGTTACCTAGGAAATGCGACATAACAGAATCAACATTTCATTGATAATTGAGGTGTTTGTCTGTTAATTTTACATTTTGTATCTAATGCGAAATAGTGACAATATAGTGAAAAAAACACGTCATTTTACATGAAAATGACATTCGAAATGGCACTATTTCGATACGATTGTATAAAAAAATCCTACTTATTTTTTTCATTATATTTTTTTTTACTTTCTTAACTCTCGCTAGCTTTCTGTTAATGCTTAGTTTCCCCCGGACAAGTCGGTGGTCGCTTCCCGTACTAAATTAATTGAGTACCTCGCACCATACCCAAATGTTTATTTAGAATGGATGTGGTCAATTTAGTTTTTTGTTTTGCCATCCACTTCTACTGTTCACTGTCCTTCTTCTCAAAAAAATGTGCTGGCGTAATACGTTCTAAAAAAATTTCGTTTAAGCTTCTTTGTCTTAGCCCGTGTTTTCCTATAATTTTTTCACTGGTTCTTTCCAATTGTGCACTTGAAGTCTCCAATGATTAGTACATCTATCTATTGTTAGATTTCTTGATAATTTAAGATTTTTACAGATTATCTAGGTATATCTTATTTTATTGCTTGTGACAATTCAAAATAGAAGTCAGGATTATAAAAGACATAGAATGCAAGCAACTGGTATGGTCATGTACATATCGTTGCTGTAGAAACAATGCCTCGTAATCCCAAAATACAAAGTTTTCAGGAGAGAGTAAAACATTTTATTTCATTTAAAAAGAATGTTAAAGTGATAATACGAGATATTGCAATAACGTCTTCAATTTATAATCTAACAGATTGTGGTATACAATACTTTGCACAAGAGAAACTATCACAAACAGGTTGTACAACAGAAATAATATTTTTGCATTGTTTTGGGTTAATTGATAACAACCATTGAACCAGAGAAAAATGTGAATCGCCGGTGGGGTTCGAATCTACAGCCCGACAACCCTCCTCGCCGAATTCGGGATGCACTAACCACTGTGATACGGGACTCACTTACTATCTCTTTGTTCCATCTCGCTCTCAACTCTCTCGAGTTCCAAATCGTCTAACCAACGATTATAACAGCTCGGCCATGCTCACTGTTTAAATTTTTGCTTAAAAAAGCTAGTGTGGTAATAAACTTTATTGTCTAATTGAAATGAGTTTAGATTTCCTAAAAAGCAAAGAATTAGAAAAATGATCATATTTTAAACCAACATTATTTATTACACCAACTATCGTTCGGAGTTTCAGTTGAAAAACTGCACATTTGCTAATTCTACTTGTTAACATCAGCAACATTTTTATTTGAAAATATACTAACGGACTTCATTAACCTAATTAGAATAGTAACATTTCAATTAAAAAAGATTAATGGGACGCCAATTACATAATTTAAAAAAATAATTGCAGTTTCTAGAAAAAAATCTTTAATTTTTTTAAAGGATTTTCTTTAATATTAAACTAACGAACAACTTATGCATGAGTTCTTGCTTTGCCAATTACATGAAAGTCAATGAATCAATACAATACTAAAGCATGCACCTGCTTATGTTAACATGGAGATAAAGTGTGTGACACTGTATGAATTTCATTTGCATACGTTTCCTATTTCATGTATTATGCATGTAAATAGCTTAAATTCCGCGCTGAAAGTTCAGTTTACATCCTTAGATGAAACTAAAAGTTACATATTTGCCTCACACAATGCAATGCGCAAGTAGTTATTTGTAAAAATATTAAAATTACACTACCAGTTAATAGTAAAGTACCTAAATAGGAATTGTTTTACGCAAAATTGAATCTATTTTTAATACAATCGATCTTTTATTTTATTTTTTTACTTCTGTTAATTGAAATCGTTCTCTTGGTTTTAAATAAAACGCGGTAGTGACAAAGCATTCTCAATTAGTTTGCATTAAGATCGCGATTAAGACAACTTAATTGAGGTATCTCAGTCGCATTTATTTCAACAACAATAACGAGAAAAGCCGTAGGTAGATATTAATCGCTTTAATTTCGGCTTGATCCTTTTAACTGGAAAAGATTGGTCGAAGCTCTGAAAATTAGTTGTGAATTTTTAACAGTATTTGTACGTCCACCCTCGTTAACCTCAAAAAATCAAATTTTTTCCAGTTTTCAGGGGAGCATCGAACCCCTCGATGCTCATTGGCAAATAGTCGATTGTCAGTTTTCATCGCGCAAATTTCAAAGACAAACAGACGACTTACGCGACCCGGAGGTCGTATATATAAAAATGAAAAGGGTAGTCACCATTAAGCGCTCTAGGGGTGGGTATCGGGATCGATATCATAAGGGACCGAAAGTAGGTCATTGACGATACGCCACTGTAACTTGAAGATGCACCTTTTTTTGGGAATTAGTTCCGTCTCCCGGCCTGACAGTTCCTGCAACTAATGCAACCGGCGCTATTGTAAATCGTGCGAAACGACCCTCTCTTGCTCTTTATAGATTTAAATTTAATCTAGAAAAATTTGCAGGACTGGTTTAGCTATTATTAGAAAGCCGAAGAAACTTGACATTATACGACGAAAGTGAGAGTCCCATGTATTCTACTCGACTACGGTTTTAGAATATTGAAACATCCGGGGCACGAAGTGTTTCGGGACAGATTAGGGATTAAGAAAATAGTTCAGTAAGACACCCGGATAGGCGGGTCGACGACCCTCTATCGATCGTTGTAGCTACCCTTGTGATTTCCACCAGAGAAAAGTCCTGTTCACGTATTCTATTTAGCAACAAAATTTTTGGGGGTGACATCTGAGGTAAAGATGCTCTGGAGAGCTAGTAACATTAAGTTCTTACGAGGGTTTCATATAAAATTCATCTCAGCTTCGCATCGTCTTCCAAGTTTTCAGGGTGTCAACAACGTTCCCAAATCCTGTCGAGGGTGCAAAATTTGGGGCTACTATTAACGTTTAATTACTTGGCCGCAATGTTGGGTGCTTCCATCGGGCGTTCCATCATGCAAATGGGGCGATTCTGGCACAGGGTCGGATCCAATAAGTTTTTACGAGTATTGTATAGCGCCAACAAGACTAAAGCTAAAAGGAAAACGTCATGGATACAATTTCACACAACTCTGTAGCAAAATTGTGCCAGATACAAGTTGGTTGCTTCTCTCGTCGCTTGAGTACAACCTACCTACCTGACCTGAGTCCTACGCTATGAAATATTTAGCCTCATTGCTCAATGCTCACATCGTTGGTTTTGCTAAATCGCGTATTAATTTCAGTACTTAATTGTTCTGTAGCTTGCAATACAGAATACCATCAATCGCACACTACTCATTCTCAACTGATGGACTAATTGAACGAAGGATCAATTGGTTGGTTGGCTATTTTCAAGTATTGCTTAAATTTCTTGCCATTTCTACAAGTTTTACTTAAATCTAAATCTTTTATTGCCCACGATTCAAACTTTACACAAATAGCTGTCAATAGGAACATCAATCTGTCTCTGTGAATGGAGTTCCTTTCTTCCAGACTATAGCTAGCTCGAGAACGCTTTGACAAAGGTGGCCCCCGCCTGAAAACAATCGTTGCTGAAAGAGGCTTGCGTGGTCTCTAGTAACGTAACATCGATTTTGGTATTATTGTCGTGTTTACACTTTGTACATGAATCACATGATTATTTAATTTCTGCAGGCACCCTGGTAGAATCCCGGTCGATGACGTCATTTGATTAAGCGAATTCCAGCCCCGACGTTCGGTTGCCCATTCCGTTATTCAACTAGTCGTAAAAGCTTATCACAGCAACAAATGCGCTGATCACGTGCGATATTTCCTAAGGGAGTGTGTGTAAGAACTTCGATTTGTTGTCGCAACTAACGCGACTGCCCTTTTGTAAATATGCAAATTGCGATCATTTAACGGCGTGATTTATTTAGCGTTATACGACAAAGGAACAGTTGAAGGAAACAAAGATTGCAGCTTTAGAATGCAGTTCAAATTTCTAATTATTGTCACCTCGTGTTAATTTAACATTTATTTATAATTTCAAGCAGCCCGAAAGCGCTTGAAGAATTCCGGGTCTAGACGCGGTGTATGCGAGGGTGAAAATGTGGCGGCTTTTCCAAGCGGTTTTTCCGAAGCATTGTGTGTCTATCACAATGCCGATAGGCTTTTTTAACGCTCCATTTAATAAAGATCACGTGTTCGAAACATGGGCGGATTAGGGTCGATCCCGTTTTCCTTTTCGTTAAATAAGCATGAATAACAATGAGGGGAAATTCGGTGGTGGCGCATCGGAAAATTGTTTCATTCATCTTTAATTTCTAAATTGCCTAATTTTCGGGCGCGTAATCCCAACCGCCAACCGGGTCAACACCCTGTTTGCGTAGGTTCCCACGGGATACCTGGCATGTCAACACGAAGGGATCCGGCAAGACGATCGATGAAGGAATACCCATTTCCTCACGGCATGTGTCGTTTTGAACGACTCCATTGCTGTTGAAAAATATACAAGGGGTGCTATTAAAAACCTTTTCGATTTTTTTTCTCTGAAACAATTATTTTATAATGAAAATTTTGTGTGGGGCTTCAAGAATTATTGCTTTTTCTAAAAAATTACAACGCTTTTTTAACTTTAATTTAAATTTGCAAAATATTGCGAGCGGTTTGCTAATATAAATATTTTCTACCAGAATTGCACTACTTACTTCTGAAACTAAAATTAGAAAAAGTCGTTATCTGATGAAGGTCGCGACAAGTTGACCGAAACGTCTAAAAACATGCAATTCGGGGAATTATTCGGGATTGTGGAAATGGTGAAGGCGCCGGGAAAATGCAAAAAATGTTTCTGAGGAAACTCGCGGGTCTCGATTTTTTAAAGCGAATGAAGACCGTTTCTTGTTTCTTACTTAAGTAGGACTTTTTATTAGTACTAACTTTCTCAACGTGTTAAGTAATTATGTGACTGAATGACCAAGATTTACTCCGAATTTTAGCCAGCAATTACACTCTGACGTAACCTAGAATTCTCGGCTAATTCCATTTGCTGCAAGTCACCAAGTCTCATTCTCACTCACGCCATTTAGCCTGACACCATGGTTCTTAATTGCCTAATTCTGTCAGGCTTTAAATTGCAAACCTCATTTCCTCAAACGATTACGAACGTTACGTTTATGATTGCAAGCACATATTTTCACTTATAATATCCCTAGTGCATTGATTATTTCCGGAAATTTTTTCGAATGCATTTCAAAACGTGTTAATTAGCCCGAGTGGAACACGAGGTTTTGGAAATGCATGAGAAAAAATTTCCGGATATTCATCAATGCACGAGGGCATATTCGGTAAGAAAATCGCAACGACACGGACGTTAGGCCATTATGTCACTATTATGTCATTTTTAATAAATAAATGATTTTGATTAACTGAAATAATTTCCACTTATTAATTTCATGTTGGGTTAGCTAGTTGCAAAAAGTTTCCAGGAAATCTTTATATTGTCATAGAAACGACACCGAACTCGGTTTTTCTAGTGGCTCCTTTTCAGTGTCGTGCGATTTTGAGTAAAATTTGTGCTTGCAATTTTATTTCCGCATTGTCCAATTTTGGTAGTTTGTATAAGTAATTAGTTGCGATAAACATTTGAAAACTGTAGTGTAGATAGATGTTGCTGAATTAAAAACACCAAACTTACTTTACGCTTTACGATAAGATAATGATCGAGATAGATGCCAAATGCGATTTCGTGGCTCGAAACTTTTTTATTACACTTACAAGTTATGAGAATGAATTCCGGTTGGTTGCCAAAAATCGACCCCAGGATTAAATGGTGCGATAACTCGGATTTGCAACCACCATAAAATTATTCAGTCATCTCTCGCCAATAACAAAAATAAATACATCCAAGTCAGGTTACATAAATATTTGCCACAAAAATATTCATGTTCCTTAAGGAAACATCCAACAATGCTTAGATACTCTGAAACCTAACAATATTGATAACCTTGTCAAGCAACTACTTGTAAGCTAAGCAAGAAAATTATTGATGATCAGTTTATCTATACGTTATTGAGCAATCATCAGTTATTTATTCTTGTGCAACGTGGTACAACACATTCGGGATTGCAAAAGATTGGTGTGGAAAACTTTGAATTGATGGGATCTCAACCATGATACAAAATGACCATCTTTGGTCAGCTAGACTCATCTTTGGTCTTCTGATAGTGTTTGGACGTAAAAAGCCACCAGTGACGTCGCCATATTCGATAGTTTTGCTACCATCTGGTAGCACGTAAGCACGCTCATCCAAACCTTCAACACCACAGCTAGTCGCGCAACCACCAACCAGTTGCCTGATAAACATTGTTGTGATGGGGTGCAGTTAAAAGCAGCTGGCTTTGGAGTTCAGTTCTGGATGCGTAAACGCTTAATTCGCAAATAATGCGCATTAGAACAGGTTGTCCAACTTGACAGATCACTCCCTTCATTAATTTTTGACCTTTGACTGAAGTTAGATTAGGTAGGTTAGGTTGGCTAAAGTGAAAACCGTATTAAAACAATACGCATTTGCAATAAAGCATAAACGGGCTTAATGCGCATTCCGCAAATTCGGGAGTTAGTTCAATTAGCATTTGTCAATTCGGATTCAAGTTACTCCCGAATTTGCTGAATGCGCATTAAGCCCGTTTATGCTTTATTGCAAATGCGCATTGTTTTAATACGGCTTTCAGTTTAGTTAACTCAACCCACCCTGACGTCTTAATCTAACTTCAGTCAAACGTCAAAAATGAATGAAGGGGGTGATCTGTCAAGTTGGACAACCTGTTCTAATGCGCATTATTGACGAATTAAGCGTTTACGCATCCAGAACTGAACTCCAAAGCCAGCTGCTTAAACCGCATTGAGTAAATACGTATTGAAATTTCAAATGCGCGTTAAGACCGTTTATGCTCTAGGATTAAGTCAATTCGCATTTCAGAATACGTATTAAGAAAAAGCGTAAACATAGTAATAGTTAAATACTTAACTACCACTCTCTACTAGGGCAACCAAATGTACAGTTCATAATCAACGGCAACAGCCCCAACAGATAGCTCTTTTTTTGTCTGTCTTGTCTCGACGTTTCTACTTAACTTTTTATTCTTTTTTTTTTCTAAATACTATAGTTTATATTTTAACCTTTGCAGTGATTGTTGCTTAGAACCTTTAGACATTATTCTAATTTTTCTTGTTTTTCGGCTATCAACACAATAATTATGCCTAATAACAACTTATATCTACATCCTGCTTCTGCTTGCCATTCTTTGATTGTGGCTGATAAGGCCTAGAAGAAATATAAAAAAATCGTCATTTACCTTCTTACATTCGCCTTTATCTCAGTTTAAGACAGTGAGCATCTGCACAACTGCATAGGTAAATGTCTCATTTATCTGAGACTTATCCAAATCGTTTCGTACGGCCTTGAAAATTTACTTCTAACGCTGTTTAAAAAGTTTTACACTAAAAATATTCTTCCTTTGTTTTGTTACGTTTCTGTATACACAGACTTTTTTTTATATGATCCCAAGTCATTCACTTCGTAAAAGGAATGTTCTCTCATTTATCTTTAATAATTATTTTTTATTTTGCGTTTACAATGTCTTTAGTTCTCACTTTAGTTCTTTTGTTCTAAACTGTCAGAAACATAAGTTATAAAATACATTTCTATAGACTTATATTGCTTTTGCTAATTAGAATTATAGTTAATTTCTTGCAGTCTGGAGAAAGCGTTTCTTCATCGTTTGAATTTTATTTCAGAAACAAGCCATGTTGGTGCGCCAGTTGGAGGAGGAACTGCGAATGCGGATGCGTGGCCCCAGCATCGAGATGCAGCAGCAGATGGAAGCCATGTACCAGGAGAACGAGCATTTAACGCGGGAAATAGCCATCTTGCGTGACACCATAAAGGTAAACCGTGGTTTCTTGGGCGTAACCCTTGATCTGTATTTATGTTGAACCAGGAGCTGGAGTTGCGTATAGAAACGCAGAAGCAAACGTTACAGGCACGTGACGAGAGCATCAAGAAACTGTTGGAGATGCTGCAGAACAAAGGGATGGGTGAGTGGTTTTCGTGTGTCTCTATTGCTGCTTGTCCTTATGCACCAACTCTGTTTTTCCTACGTGTTATCTTCTGACGACGGCGTCTGGGGATGTCTTACGCACAGTTACAGAGTTTACACTTAGAAACATTGGCACACACGTGGCCGGAGGTTATTTAGACTTCGAAAGTCGTCAAAACGAGGTTAGAGGATTAATTTCGCGGGTGTTGGATATGTTGCAGGTAAAGAGGAAGAACGGCAGATGTTTCAACAAATGCAAGCGATGGCCCAAAAGCAGGTGCTTATCATTCGTTGTAAAACTTAGTAAGAGATGTTGTCGTGTGAGTGCGTGTGATTGTATTTAGTCGTAACTCATCTGGCACATAATCAAGATGTATACCTCAGGTCCATTAAGCATGTTTGATGTTGCCATTTGGTTGTGTCGCACCACCATTAGGTCTCATCATTGCAGCCATTTCGTTGCCATACTTGTGTTTGTCTAAATTTCGGTCGGATCTCGTCTTTGGTGGTGGAAGTCTTGATCATGTGTCGGTACCGGTGGGTGGTAAAGCGAAAGAGAGCGAGCGGCCGGCAGTGCAGCATCGGTGACAGCTGCTTCCCTGTGCAGGAGCTGCAGGCCGCCAACCAGACGTTGCGCACGCTCCAAACGCAGCTGGAGCTGGTGCCCTCGCCTTCCAGCAGCACAGTCCGGGTGCTCCTTGACACCAAAGACGCTAGAATAGCGAATCTGGAGCGCGAGGTCAACCTGCTGGAATGCGAGGTGGAACGGCTGGGCGGGGGCACCCATCTTGCCCTGCCGTCGAGTACCGCGGACATTCCTCAGGCTCTTCCCTTTAAGCGACAAGTAAGTTTTCTGTTAAACGATGTGCAGATCGGGAAGGATGGCGCCGTTATTGGTAGACTGTAACTAGCTGTAAAGACTCTCCGGCCGCTTGGCGCTGAGTTCAGTTTTACCACCTCACTGTCTCTCGGCACGCATGTGTCCCGCATGGATAGTGCATGCCTCCGCTCATGTGTGCAGTTGGACGAGTTCCGGGTGGAGATCCAGAGACGCGACCAGGAGATCCTCGCCATGGGGGCCAAGATGAAGACTCTAGAGGAGCAGCACCAAGACTACCAAAGACACATCGCCGTCCTCAAGGAGTCCCTTTGCGCCAAAGAGGAGCATTATAACATGCTCCAAACCGATGTCGAGGAACTCCGACAGCGGCTCGAGGAGAAGAACAGGCACATTGAAAAGAAGACCCAGCAACAGCAGCAAGAGCGCGCCAGGGTGGGCGCAGAAATAACGGAAATGAGAGAACACATGGACATCAAGGACCGCAAAATCAACGTACTTCAGAGAAAGGTAACTGCCTCTTTCCTGTAACGCATCGACGACACCACCTTCTTCGTGAAGATCTTCCCACGAGCTACAGAGACGAAATTCTTTTAACTCCAAAATATTTTCGTACGGTCTTTTATCACGTCATAGTCAGGTTAAAGTTGATCTGAATACGCCTTCATTCTTCATCAAACCTGCACGTCAAAATTTTATCATTAACTGCGATTCTTTAATCTTACGAGCCCCGACTAGTTTATCCTAGGATACTCTGTAAAAAAATGGGTAAGGTAGAATTCTGGGTTAATGAGTTCAGTGTCTTAGAGGATCCTCTAAATTAGTCGGGAATCTAATAGTTAGTTTTTTTTTCTGAAAGTTACTGGAGGTAAACTAACAAAATAAGCTGGAGTGGTCACATATTCTGAAATCTTACACAATTAATTGATGATTTTCATTCATTTCTTTAACATTTTTACCAGACACTAGATGCAATAGCGATACTAGTAAGTAGATTTTTAAATATAAATTCTGACATTAGAATCTGTCACAAAGGCACAAGACTACTCTAATTATCAAAGCAATATCCAAACACTGAACCTAAATTCAGACTTATTCTGCTACTTTATATGACTTATAAATAACACAAAAACTTGTGTGGGGTAATTTAGAAATTTGTTTATCTCATAAACACAATAGTATCTGTTAGCGCTATAAATATTGCGTTACAATTATTAATCTATCTGCACTTTTGTTGATTTATATACTTTAAAACCAGCCCGTACTTAGGTCTAGTTGCAGAAGAAATTCTTCACCTGTCATGCAAATTAGACCGACAAAGCTGGAGATTTGTTCAATTTTTTTCAAACTAACTGTACCTACACCATATCTCGAAAAATATAGAGGGTGTTCACATATTAATCACAGAAACTCACGATTTGTTATTGGTACTCTAGTTTACCGTTATTTTGAAGCTTTCTGGATCTCTCTTATGATTGTTTTAAGTTCAGTTTTATTGATTTGGTGTTCGTATTTGGTGTAGTGCCCGAAAAGTTAATTAGGTTCGCCGTTTTCTTGGTCCGAAATAGGTGGAGAACTTGGAGGACCTTCTAAAAGAGAAAGATAACCAGGTCGATATGGCTAGAGCTAGACTGTCCGCGATGCAGGCCCACCACTGTTCCTCCGAAGGTGCCTTGTCGTCTCTAGAAGAAGCAATCGGCGACAAGGAGAAGCAAATGAACCAGTTGCGAGAGCAAAGAGACCGCGCCGAACAGGAGAAACAGGAAGAACGGGAATTGCACGAGCGCGAGATCGCCGAATACAAAATGAAAATCCACGCATTAAACAGCGAAGTGGACAAACTGACAGCCCGTTTAGAGCGAGCACAGAACGACCGAGACCGTTTGGAAACTAAATTAGAGAGTTCTCAATCTGAACTCGGCAAATCCAAAGCGGAATTAGACAAAGCTACAGTGGAAGTGGGTCGTAGTGGGGCCGATTGGGAGCAGGCAAGACAGAGATTGGCCCGTCTGGAATTGGAGAACGAACGTCTGAGACAGGACAACGAACGGTTGAGACAAGACAGTGAAAGAACTGAACGCACCCAAATGACTTTCGGCAGAAATACTTTCAGTAGCAGTCACGACTTGGATCGAGCTCAAGAACGAGCCGACAAAACCTCCTCGGATTTAAGGCGGTGTCAAGCCGAATTGAGAGTGACTCAAGCTGATGCGGAACGAGCAAGAGCTGAGGCGACTGCTCTCCAAGAAAAACTGGAAAAGTCCCAGGGGGAAGTGTACCGCCTCAAGGCGCGCCTGGAAAATTCCCACCAAGAACAGGACAGCCTTCGCGAAGAGCTCGAGAGAGCTCAATCCACCACGGCCAGACTGCACGCGGACAAGGACAAAGCATATGCAGACTTGGAGAAGGCTCGAGAAGAACTGGAGCGTATACAGGCGACCTTGGGAAAGGCCCAGTCACAACAAGACAAACTTCAGAACGCTCTAGACAAAGCACAAACAGAAGTGGACAAGGTCCAAGAAAAATTAGACAAGTCACTTGGGGAGACCAGAAGGGTTAGATTCGAGATTCTGACGTCGTTTTTTCTAACTTTTTAATTTTAGATACAACTAGAGAAGGAAAAAGTAGGATACGATTTAGAGAATATCCAGTCGCAATTGGAGAAGGCTCTAGGCCAATCTGCTCGTATTCAGAAGGAAAGGGAAGCCGCTCAACTCGAAGCAGATCGTCTTAGGGATAAGTACGAAAAGTGTCAGGTAAGTCTCTTTCTTTCACAACTGCGACACTGGCACACCCTAGCCCGAAATAGGTACATCACTTCAATTGAAGGGGTACCTACCAGTGTTGCTGATCTTTACTTTTTGTAAGTGTAATTTTGGTTTTAATAATAAATTGTAGGTGACATTGACTCGTTTGCAAAAAGAAAAAGACACTTACCAAGATGAATGCGAGAAACTTAAAGAGAAGATAGAATTCCAACTGAACCAAATCAGTAAAGCACAAAGAGAAAAATCTGACATCGAACATGAATTGGACGTAATCAAAGAACGATGGGAGAAAGGTCACATGCAACAACAAAAACTACAGATCGAAAGAGACGACGCAATTACGGAAATTGATATACTCAAAGAAAAACTGGAGAAGGCGATATACGCGTCGCAAAAGGCGATCGATGACCGAGAAAGTATACACAAAGAATTCGAGAAGGTGCTGGAAAAATATGATCGGTAAGCAATCGAAATCTCGTGATGTCCTTATTATCAATTTTATTCGTTCTAGATCTCAAAGCGAGATGTATCGACTGCAAAACAAATTGGATACTGTTCAAGCCGACAAGGACAGACTCGAGTTGGAAGTGGAGAAGCAGCAATTAGTCGCGACAAAATCTCGAGAAGATCAGAGGAAAGTTCAGGATGACCTACAACGAATTCAGGAGATGCACGAAAGGGCTGCGATGCAATTGAGTAGAAGTAAGGAGTTGGAAGAGAAATCAAAGGAAGAATTGGAACGTCTCGGGTTAGACATGGAGATGGTTAGGGAACGATACGAGAAAACTCAAATCGAAATTAGAAGACTGCAAACTGATAAAGACAAACTCCAATCAGATAATGAAAGATTGCAATACGAAATTGAACGAGCGCACACACAAAGTGCAAAAGCACAAGCTGGCTACGAGAAGAGTCAAGAAGAAATTGCCCGATTACAAGTCGAGCTTGAAAAGGCCCACGATAAACATGACAAATTGCAGAACGAATTTAGAAAAATTGTCGCTGAATATGACGCTTTACGCGAATCCACTGGAGGCCCAACTAGCAGATATTCCAAATACGACCGTGATGACAGATCCAAAGAAGATAACGATAGATTGCGTTCCGAGGTTGAAAGGTTAAGAGAGAGACTGGATAAGACTTTAACAGATCTCGACAGGTCCCGCAAAGATCTGGCAATTGCTGAGGGCGCCAGGGGTAAATTTACTTACGAACAAGAGAAAGCGACTAGCGCTGAAATTGAACGAATCAGAGACGAATTACAGAGAACTCTGAACAATAACCAACAACTAGAAACAAAACTTCACGAAGTTACCATGCAATTAGATTTAGCTAGACAGGAGGTAACCAAAGTTTCCGGCGGGCAAGACAAACAACGTCACGAATTAGAACGAGCAGTAATCGAATGCGAAAAACTCCGAGACAGACAAGAGAAACTCAAGATTCAAATAGAGAAATACGAGAAGGAGAATGAAAAGTTGCGACTTGAATTAGCGCAAGCTGAACGCCGCCAAACTTTGGCGGCGGATAAAGTACGCAACGACGAACGATTAGAGATTGAAAGGTTGAAGGAGAAACTAGAGAAAGCAATTCAAGCTAGAGACGCCACGGAATTAGAAGCTGGAAGGTTAGCGCAGGAACTGGAAAAATCGCAAATGCATCTAGCTAAGGCTCTTGAAACCAATGAAGCGACCAAGATCGAGTTCGAACGTATGGCGAACGAATTAGCTCGCATGCACGAGAGGATCGAACGCGACAAATTAGACTGGAAAACAATGGAACAAGAACGCGACGTGCTAAGAGCTGAACTGCAACAGGTCAGGAGTGGACTCGACACACAAAGAAGAACAATAGACCACAGGACGCAAGAAACAATAGTTAAGCTACAACAAGAGCTAGCTCAAGCGTCGCGAGAACGAGAAAAAATGGCGTCACTCCTAGACAAACAAGGTCGGCAGGGCGACTCTATAGAAAAACAAATAATCAAATACGAAGCCGACATCAAACAACTGACAATGGAACGAGACCAGCTAGTGATACAACTGGAAAAGTCGCAAGATATGTTAATGAATTTCCAACAAGAACTCAACCAAAGCGAAGCGGAACTGGAGAAACACAAAGCGGAAGTTGCCCGATTAAAAGCAGAACAGAAGAAAATGTCGCAAGACATGGAAAGAGGCACCAAAGATATCCTGGAGAATCGCGATAGAGAAATCGCAAAACTCCAACAACAGCTGGCGGCAATTCAGAAAGAACGAGATACGCACAGACAACGTGCGGACAAAGCGGAGAAACGGTTACAAGAATCGGGAGCTAGAGGCGATTCGGAACTGGAGCAATGGAGGAAAGTTGTGGAACAAGAGACTAATAGAGCTGATCAAGCGGAAAAGACCGCGCAAGATTTGCAAAAGCGCATCCAAGTTATGGAAAAGCAGTTACAGCAACAGTTGCAACAAATGGCGCAGTATCAGAAAGAGAGAGGAATACAACCTGCTCCCCAGGATGATAAAGAGATGGCGAGGCTGAGAAAGGAGCTTGAGAAAGCTCAGCAGGAAATCAAAAATAGCGCTACTGAAAAGGAGCGCTTACAGGCGCAGTTGGAGATGTTAGTGCAAGAACTAGAAAGAAATCAGGTTGGTGATCAAAAAGTTGTTGTAATTTATTGTTATTTTTTATGTTTATGTATCAACAAATTTGTTTTATTTTAACATTCTTTCAACCCATTAACAATAGTTGTTGTTAAACTTTATTTTGTGAAGTATTTAAGCAAGGAACAGAAATAATTGTGGTGTTTTTAGCTTGAATTACATGAAGCAACGAAGAAAATGCAGAACGCGGGTCCTCAAAAACCGACTGAAGACGTTTCTGCACAAAAGCGACAATTAGACGAAGAAAGAAAGCGTTTCGAAGACCATAGAAAACAAGTAGAAGACCAAAGAAAAGCTGTAGATACCAAACAGAGACAAGTAGAAGAGAAAGAGCGGGCGTTATCAGAACTCGATAAGCAATTGAAAAAGAGAAAAGAACAAATGGACCAATTAGAAATTTCTTTGCAGAAGGTATTTAGTCGGACTTTTTTAATATTAGTACTGACGTTTCCTTGATTAGGCTGGTGGAAGCGCGGCTGCTGCCGGGGAGTTGAACAAGAAACTAGCGGAAGCCCAAAAGAACCTCGAGAAAGCGCAGGAAGAGTCCTCGAGATCCGCCGCGGAAATGGAGCGTCTTCTGCAATTGGTCCAGATGAGTCAAGAGGAACAAAACACGAAAGAAAAACAAATTATGGACTTGTCGCAGTAAGTATCTCGATTTTGGTCTGGGTTGTAGTTGATGGTGGTGGGTTTAAGGGCGCTGAAAACTGCACAAGCCAAAATAAAAAACCAGCAGCAAATGAATGCACAATTAGAAGAACAAAGGAAAAAGGACGAGGTCAGTTCCGCTTTGTTCTGCAATTTTACCGTACTAACAAAACTTTTCGATTTCTTGCTATTCGCTGGGATTACGTATGTAGGCCGGACCTGCTGGCTTCCTCAAAAGCTTTTTCTAGTCTTTTCAAATCCGTTCATCCAACACAATGTTGCCTCATTCCTGTTACCACTCCATACCAATTGTTTTGTTTTAAGCCAAAGCTTGTTCTTGTTTTTGTACAGTTTTAATGTTTTTTTGTTGGTTTTCCGTCACAACTAGGTCACTAAAACTGATGAAGGTCTTGTCATTTACGACTTACAAGAGAATTCTGAATTGGATTTAAGGGACGAAATTAAATCCAAACAGGACTACATCGTCGAACTGGAGGATACTCTGGACTCTTACGAAGAAGCGATTAAAGATTGCAAAAACGAAATTAAAATACTCGAAACCAGACTGGAGAGTAAAAATGATAATACGAATAATCTCGAGAACAGCAACTTAAAAATAGAAGATGTGCGACAACTGCAACGCGAACTGGACCAAAAATCTAACGTTATCCTTCAATTGAGGCAAAGAATAGAAGAACTGGAAAACAACCCCGCATCTTGCATAGCAGAGATCGAGGAACTCGTGCTAGCCTCAGAGGAGAAAAACAATAGAATCAGTGATTTGGAAGAAGCTTTGAGGGAAAGTATGATAATTTCTACTAAACGCGAAAACGTATTGCACGAAGAGGAATCCAAGAGGAAACTGATTCTCGAGAAGGTACCAAACCAATTTTGGCTGGGACTTTTTTTAATAATAAATTTTTAGGTGGGGAAATTGGAGCAAAGGTTGCTATCTCTTCAGGCTGCTCAAGCGATGCGTTGCCATGCTTGTCGCCCTTACGTCTCCCGTATGACAGCTCTTGAATCAAAATTCTCTCAAATGGTGGCGGAGAGAAAACAGCATCTACAGGATCTCGCCCATATGAAGTAAGCGCTCCGCATTGAAAAAAATTTGGTTTAATAAAAGTATTTCAGAAGGGAAGCATTGGAAGCCGCGATTAGCGAGAAGGATGCCCATCTGGCTTTGTTGGAAATGTCTGGGATCAGAAGCGCTAAGCAATCTGAAGAAGTAGATCGTCTTCGTACCGATAAACGAAGATTGGTAGAGCGACTTAAGCAAGAGGTACAGGTAGATTTTCAGAAAACTTATGAACTTTATATTTGGTCGATATTTGGCTTTTCCTTGATTACCCGGACTGTTGCTTTAAAATGTCATTCCTCCACCATTACCTCGTTAGCTAAGTAATTCATGATGAGCGTTTTATGTTTCTAAAAAGCTGCCAACTCGATTTCTTCATCTATATTTTATTATCTTGTAAAGTTTTCATCTTCTTGTATTTAGTTTAGACAAAGACATGCAAACATTAGCACATTTGGAAAAACTTTCTTCAATAATTATTATCGCAAGCTACGAATTATTCTTCTTTCTTTTTTGACATCAATCGAGGGTAATCTTATCTGTCTAGATTCTCCATCTTGTAGGCAATTAATCTTTAACACTAACCAGATTGTTTGCGAAAAAATTATAGTTAGTGCAAATAATGATACATTAATGGCTGTTGATATTTAAAATGTAAATAAATGACAAAATTTTAATCTTTCCTATTTAGTTCCAATTCTTATTGGGAATTATATAACCACAAGTTGACAGAAAAGTTTGGAAACTTCAACCCTTAAAGAACGTCTGCATTTCTTGTCTTTCTTTCTTGATTTCTTCTGTATACAAAGTTATTCTATAATGTGTATGTTGGGTCATCTACATTTAAGAAACCCATGAAATGTCTACTAGAGCATTGTCAAGATAAAAATAAATACTCCGTGTTTTTATTTTTGACTTTTTGTTCTTATGATTGTTGTTTCAGAATGAGTTGAGCGTTTCTTTGGTGGAAGAGAACGAGTCTGAGCCGTCCGTTTGCGACATCGGCGAAGAGATATCCCTGACCGCGACTTGACCCAACAATTTCATGATCTCAGCAATAAGAGCATTTAGGCAACCGCCGGTTGCCACTGTTATTACAGAAGCACTGCCTGTAACTGTATAAGTACGTTAATGTGAACGTTGTGAATGTGTTAGTACGTTATTGTTACTTGTTCGAGTTAAGACATGACAATAATTGATGGAATGGGGCATAATTGTTTACCTGGTACCTAGTTCGATTGTGTTGTGAAACTTCCACGGCGTCATCACGATGAACTCTTCAATAATCGACGGATTACTCGCGATTCCATTTTCACTAATGTGCAAGTTTGTAGCGGTATCATTTTTGTCTGTAAAGCGGCTATAATTTTGTAACTTAACTAATTTTAGCAAAATGTATTATATATGTCGATAAGACCATCACGGGTATAGCATTATATCAGTGCGTGTATGTGAGTTTTAGCCACCTCTTGCTGCTGCCCATGAAACATGTAACTAAGCCAAGACCAACAGCTCTGTTGTGTCCGATCACTTGGGAGATGATACTTCATGAATACAGTACGGACTCACGATGGCTAATTCTAGGAATTTGCGGTGTTACATTCCTGTAGCTCAAAGTCAAAGCCTAAAGCACCAGTTGACATTCCAAAGGGGAGGCCGCAAGCGGTGGCAAATTAGCGCCTCCTATTTTGTAAAAATGCTGGTATACTTTGAGAACAAATGAAATTGTATTTCTTTATGCAAATACGTATTGCCATCAAACGACTTAAAATCGTCGGAGTAAATGATTTCAAATGCCTTGTATATCAATTTGTACATTCATTATCATATCATAGGCCGAGCAACACTGCCATCTCGTGCCATTACCATAATTTAACAGCGTCTGAAGCCCCATGTATATAGTGCGCCCAACCAGCTCCTCTACTGTCTGTCCGTGCTCTGGATTAGGTTAATTCATGACGGTAGAACGAGACCAAGTGCGCAAACGCACATTTAAGTAACTATTAGCTCTATTTATCATAATTCTCTTCCGTGTCGCTTTTAGAACAGTGTTGGTTGGGCGAACATGCGGGTCACGTTTCTACTTAAGACCCGCATCTTAGGGATTCTAGCAATGGTTCGCGATTCGCCCTCCATCCCATCCCGAAACTTCAAAGGGATCTTGGAATCGCGGGTCAGAGCTCCGTAATTGTTAAGCGAATTTAACTTTAATCTCTTAAATTTCATCCATCAGTGTTAAAGTATATTATGGCAAATATTAAAACTAAGCACAATAAGTATGTAATAACGGTTATGATGTATAGTTAGGATAGTCACGGTTATTATCAAATTTCTTGGTTGGTCAGAGGGGTTTTGATGTAAATAATTTCTTCCGTCTTCGCAGCGCCGCTCCGAAGGGGCTTACTATAATTTGCATTTCAACGCAATTGTCGTTGTGAAATTTAATGAACCCACTAACGTTATCATCGTCCCCATCGAAACCTCCCCCACTTAATGTCACCTATAACATATCTCATCTGAAAAAACTTATATCAAATTGCTTTTTATATAATACTTAATAAAGAAATTTGGAATTCGGGCTAGGAAGGATTCAAATTGTTAGCAGTTACAATAATAAATGTTAATTGTTGAGTACACAAGACGTTGTACGCGATATTTTCGTCTGCTCCAGCAGTTGAAATTTTGAGGACGCCAGAGACTCGTTGCCAGCCTTGCTATTTCGATAACATCTGCCCAATCGCCCACCCTATGAGGGCGCTTAATGGGCCGCTAATGACTCGCTGGTTCTTTAAAATTGTATAGAAAAACTAGACTAAGTAGTTCATGTTACTTTCCTAAGTTGGTTCTGATTTATTTATGTCACGCTGTTGTAAAAACATGTTAAGAACGATGTATGAAAGTGTGAAAAGAAAGTGATACAAAAACAAATCAGCTAGTCTTTTATTTTTCTAGTTGAAACCGAAGTTGGAGACAATAATAGACGCGATTTTGGTCTGGTGCCGGACTGGCTGCAATATGCAAAGGATGCAATTAGGAAGGTGATAAGGTCAAACTAACTTCCAGTCGCGTCTAACGACGGCCCAGGAACGGGCTAAGGAGATTCGAATTGTTTTCAATTTGAGTCACAGATGTAACACTAGCATGATTAAATAATGTCTTGCTTCATGTTATCTTTTGCTATTTACCTAACAGTTGATTCACTCTTAACTTGTGTTATTTTTGATTTCGAGAATTTGAGAGAATTATTTCTACACAACTGTCTACTATTCACCAAGTAATGAATGTAATTTCACAAATACACCGATATTATCCGAAGTGGTCAAAGACCCCAAATCTTATTTTGCTGTAACGCTCTCAATACTTATCTTTCATTAAGTGGATAACGTGAAAGGTTTGTGCTAAATGGTGATAGCAGTGTGAATGTTGACACTTTTTACTACCTACATTATTAAATATTATGGAGCAAAACACACAAATCTACACCGTAGAATGTGTACTGCGTGACACATATCGTGGAATAAAGCAGGTACCTAATAATTATTTTTTAGCATTTTTAGTTATGTACAGTAAACATTGTAATTTTGAAGGAAGTTTGTAGTTATTATATCCAGAAACCTTGAATTCAAAATGTTATCAAATTCAACCCCCACATGAAAGTTTACGTTTATTGTGATAACTTATCGATCATTTTACTCGATTCAAATAAATAAATAGCTCCAAGGCGTTTTGAGGTAAGTTAATTTGGTTTTTAGTTTCTTGTTAATTTAATCAAACTTAAATCCTAACTGAACTTAATCAAACTGCGATTATATTCCATTTTATCAATTTTCTAACTATTTTGATAGTTGCCCGGTTGTATAACGATAATTAAACACTATTTGTTTTCTTCAAAAACGTATAAATCACAATAGAATTTTAAATTTAACATTATTTTTTAATTATTTAATAAATACTCAGTTAAATTTTATCTTGTTTTATTATTATTATTTTATTTTATGTTGGGTTTTAATTCTTATTTGATGTCATGTCCTTTACTTTCCATGAAAATAATCGTTCGAAAGGCTGAAAACAAAACAATTTTGAGAAAATTTTATTTTACAAAAGAAATGCCACAAGAAAAGAAAAAGAAAGAAAATGTGCTCCGATAATTTACTTCATTATTTTCTTTACTGTTAAATCAAGAGATGCTTTAATAGTTTTATTTTGTACAAATCTTAATAATGACTGAATACAAAAATATTTTGAACATAATATGTACTTTTTTAAACATGATTGCCTAGTACCTACTCAAACGAGTATGTATTTAAATTAAAATAGAATTTATTGAAGAAAATGAAAAATGAGAAGTGAGAAAGAGGCCTTCAAAGTTCAGTTTCAAAAATCGTTTTTTGACGTAACTCCTAACAACCCTTGTGATCGATTTAATTGAAAGTTTGCACTTGTACTACTGAAATTAGTTATCATGTACCGTTGATAATGGCAATTGTTCAGTGGCGTAGATATTAGGGAGTGTGTTTCCTCCTCTTCTCCCACTTTCGACACCAATAAATATTTTCAAAATTTTGTGACATTCTTAAATTTTGCATTCGATTTGAGACATTCGACTTCAATGGTCAAAACACCCTAATTTTCAAAAATAGATAACTTATCAATTTTGAACTCAAATATTTCAGAAACGAAGCGACAAACCACAATTTTGTAATCAAAACATTTTTTTAAAGATGAATTGTGAAATCCAAAAGCATTTTCGTATTTATAGAATAATCAGTGGCAAAGAAGCTATGGGAAAAATAGTTGCACCTTGCACCCTTTGAAAACGCATAGTAATTTAATGGGTCATTATCTCTTTCTACTTTATCACAAAGTGTTTTCGAGGGCATGTTTATTAAGAAAAGTTTCTTTATTTTTTTTATTTTCTATCCGCCTCTCAAGTTTGTTACCCTTATTCCGGAACATCCTGTATGCTACAATGAAGAATATGTTTAATAATAAAAACAATAAAGTAAAGAAAATTATTTATTGAGGAAGTAAAGAACTAAAGAGATAACAGAAAAAATATAAAATAATGAAAAAAATGTGTGTGTTTAAGAAGAATTTAATTTTCTTGAAACTACAAAAGAATACAGAAAAATTATGAAATTCAATTTGAAATTGAAGGTCGAAAATAGAGTGTAACCAACCAAATATAATAACAGAGAACAATATAGTCTAATAGAATATAAAAGACTGTATAAAAACTAATAATAGCAAAAAATAAAACTTGAAAAATGAGTAAAGCAGACAAAAACTACGTTATAAAAGACTACCTATTTCAAAATATTTTTTTTTAAAAAAAAAAAGCATGAAACAATAAGAATTAAGTAAGCTATAAAAATTTTAGAAACTTCTAAACAACATAAATCAAGAAATAATGTGCAAATTGCATATTAGAACCATGAAAATACAAATATAAAGAAAATCGACACTTTTCTAATCAACACTAATTGGTATTGAAAGCAAATCAAGCGCATCGATATTCGACGTATATACCTACAGTCTACAGACTTACCCAATTTTGCATTTTGGATAAGCATCCGCTACGACGAAGAGATGATGGACAAGCAAACGCGATAGGTGCCGAGGGTAAAATAATTAAATTTTTTAGAAATAATTATCGGAAAACGAAAACAAAGAACCCCATGGCACATGGCACATCTGCAAGTCAAAGGCTTTATTTTAAAAAAAAAACACTTAATTGGGTAAGTCGTCGAAAATCCCGGGACCAAAATCGAACTTATGCTTTAATGATTATCTAGATAATTCAATTTTCTGCGTTATTCTGATTTAAAAGTATCGCTTTCTGTTTTTTGCTGCTTTTTTTTCTTATAAAGGGACATGAAAAAATTCGACGATACGGTCCTGCGCCGCGCTTCATCAAATCAAAATAAGCAAAACAGCGAATCTCCCTAAGCTTCACTGTACAATTTCACGTTTGCTCATTCAAACATTGCTCTCTGCTCCCTGCACAATTAAACCAAGAAATTGTTGTCATGACTCACACGTGACGCATGTTGCCGTTACTAATCCCATGCATAATGATAATGAGTTTCCCTCCTGCTGTATTTTACTGTCATAGATAACTAATCACAAAAAATGCAGGGTTTAAAAAATAAACTTCAGCATCCTGGCCAAACTTTGAAAGTTACCAGTCCACAGAAATTTTTGATTAGATAAACCACGCTTTATCGCAAACAGTTGAGTTGGATTCGAGTCTGGAATTGGTTTTTGCTCGTTAGTCCCACACATGTCCAGATTTACAATTTCTTCTTGGCCGTCACTTAAAAGGCTCAATTTAAAGTAATGGGTAGGGCTTTTAATGGGATCTGAAGGTGCTGCATGCCTGTACGCCACAGTCTTGCAGCAGCCGGCGATGTAGCCAAACAATACTCACCGGATGACTCCCGATCTCTCCTTCACGCACTACGCTTTTGCATTCCGGTGTAGAGGTGGGTTCATCGAAATTATGATTCAGTCTTTCGGAATACCTGACTTTTACCTGGGCACATCGTGAAACCGCGGTCTACACGTGCTTTGACTTCTTCGTTGCCAAGTGCAAACAGCTACCCGGTGTTGAGTTCCCCAGTAGTGCCTTTGTTCAAATATGAATAATGAATACTACAATCCTAGAGAGATCTACAGCATCAGGGGGGACATGTGCTATGTAAGTGTAATAATTACCATCACTTTCACAATTAATTGAGTTGTCCACAATTGCACGAATTCCGACCATTGAATTCAGTCGGAGTCCCAAAAAAAATTATCGCGCTACTTGCATAATGTTTCAATGTTTTTATTATTTGCTTGCTGATCGTGTGGAGAGATTAGACCTGCGGTCTGTTTACTCAATTGTGAAACATCGAGGTTAATCAATTACAAGCGACATTTGTTAACGTTTGAGTGTAAATGTGGGTTTTTACCTTTATTGCGGAAAATGTGATCGGATGGGAATCTTTTTTAAGGTAACGATTACTAATATTACTTTGAACCGTGAGTTTGCTCAGGAATCTATCAAGGTTGGAATTTTACATTTAATCAATGCTACACATTGTGGAAACCTGTTTCTGAATCCCTTGCCGCTAGAAGAAACCTTTAATAATTAAATAAAGTTCAAAACATTAATTGAAAGATTTTTATGATATTAAAAAATTGCCGGAAGTGACACTACATCTATTAGAAATTTTTTGTTATAAAAATTATTTTAACAAGATCCAAATTTCCCGTCAAGGTGGTTTGAATTGCTAATGCTGTTGTGGTTCTAAGTAATAAGGAAATAGTCATAATTGAAAAATGTACGTTGAACAAAACAATAAAATAAATTTAACGGTCTTTAGCTTGTTCTGATGCTAAGTACCTAGTGATCAAGAAAAACTCATCTTTGTTCTCAATGTCCTCGCAAATATTTGTACGCTTTGACAGACACTAGTCAAAAGGGACCAAGAATTACTATTTAGGAAGATGGTTAGGTCTTTACATGAAGACTTTTGCTTTTTGGTTTTAGTGAACGGACGTATTATTGCCGTGTAATAAACCATATCTCTTAACAGTTTAGCTTCTTCTCTCGAAGAAATTTTTGTAAACTTTTAGAGTCTCTATACAAAAAGTTTTGGAATAAAAATGATTTTTAATATCGACAAATTTCTTATTGCTTTGGGAAAAAAATTATGAGATTGTACTTAACGTTGACTTAGATAGATAGATACTTATTATGCTTTCTCCTTAGTACCCATTGGCGACCGATTGTCAACTACGTACAATTAGTGACAAATTTTTGAAAGCTGATCATTATGTAAAGTGCTGATAATTTCCAAACTTAACGACAACTATATCATTCCATAATAATTATAGACAGGTAATACATACGTTGATAAATGACTGGTTATCTGTCATATGGACTTCAAAGACTTTCATATCGTCTAGTACTTAAAAAACAAGCGGCTCATTAAAACTGATAAAAGTATAACTATTTTTCAAATGAAAGGCGATTAGAACGCGTACGAGGGTGAATTGAAAACCACAACACTTAACACATGCATAGATTGGTGAATGACCTTACTATCACGTCTATTCGGTAAGTGACTAGGGGCCCTATTTCTGTGGCCAAGTGATGTGATGTGAACAGATCACACGCAAGCGCAGAGCTGTGATGTGATCTGATTACTTGCGTTCGACTGCAAACTAGTGGTCGAACGGCACTGATGTGATATGTTCACATCACTTCACATCACATCACTTGGCCACAAAAATAGAGCCCCTGGGATGATCAAATATCAATTGTAAGACAAGCAGGTATAATAAATGGTAATACTTATATGTTATACATATCTGATAAGAATTACAACGTTCTATGGGCATTTGCCATCTTTTGAGGTTAAAGCCGGGTTTACGACTAACCCCCCTTTTGTCACCAAAATTGTTTAAAAAGTATTTTCATAAATTTATTG
The DNA here is from genome assembly GCA_951805265.1 of Schizotus pectinicornis. Taxonomy (NCBI): domain Eukaryota; kingdom Metazoa; phylum Arthropoda; class Insecta; order Coleoptera; family Pyrochroidae; genus Schizotus; species Schizotus pectinicornis. The sequence continues at coordinate 16,439,752 of OX638204.1, read as the reverse complement.
CTTTATCAGTTGTCTTTCACACAGTAAATAGCTTATTTAGCAAGATTTTTCCATTTTCTAAAATAATAATGTGCATTACAGTTAAACCAAAAATTAATTTAAAAATATGTATAATAAATTATGACAAGAATTTTGTCAGAAACTATAACGACAGTTCTTTTAAACTGTTAAAGATAATATTGCATAGAGTAATGTTATCTCTACAAAAATTCCAAAATTTTTAACTGACCCTCGTATTCTAAGTTATGTTTAATAAGACATACCGTTCAACTCTGTTACAGATGTTTCGCACACACATCAGTGATGATCAATAATATTTCTATTTTGGAAATCCGTAATGATCGATTGATGAATCTACAAATGTTAATCTTAATAATTGTTTATAGACGGTCTCTCTTACGCCAACCTTTACGTTTCGTATCGGCATTGTGAACAAATTTGAGTGATTGCAAAATCAACGTGGGTAAGAATTGAACAAAGACTTAAAAATAATAAAACATAATCAAGTAATAAATCAATCCTCAAGTTTGAGCAAATTTTGGTCTGTTGGTAATATCGACAACATTTACATCTTCATGTAATTACACATAAAGGCAAAATAAAGATCAAGTTTATGACAAAAATAAGAAACGCTTAGAATAATTCACATACAGGTGTCCTAGAACTCGCGCCCCCAAAAAAAAAACAGAACAAATCTCCAAAAAGGATAAACAAATAATCCCTAAGCAAAAAATTTCTAGCTTGAAAAAAATAACATCCATCTTAATTCGATCAATTGCATAATATGCAACCTAGCAACAATTACGCGAAACTCACTTGGATGGCTTAAAATGCTCTGATTGATCGAATTAAGATGTTATTTTAGTGAACAACGATTCAAGTTAGAAAATTTTTTCTTAGGGATTATTTTTTGTTGTTTTTGGAGATTTCTTCTGTTTTCTCTGAGGCGCGAGTTCTGGGACAGGGACAGTCCCGTATATGTATTAAAATTCCATATTTCAGGAGTTGTAGGTACTTCTGAATTAATGTTTTAAAAACTGATTTATGTCATAAAAAGCCTTTAAAAAATTAAAGCATTTTAAGAGCTTTTAGATATCTAGCTATTATTTTTCTTTAATATGTATGCATTCATTAATCTTTTGTTCACATTTGTAATAGATTTTGTCTTTCATATCTTAAGTTCTTCAGTGTTTTTTTTTATGAAAATTAAATTTCAATATAGACTAAAATCGTTTAAAAGTTTTTTTATCACTCAATTGTCTAAATTTTACAAAAAAATATATCTTCTCCCGTGATTCAAAATTCATTCAGTAAAAAACACCAACGTTTATTTTTATATCACGACCAGCCGTAAATCCAAGATGGGATTGAAAGAAATGTAAGCGGAGAGACAACAAAAAAAAAAGAGCATTGACAGGTGTAGGTGTAGGGCAAAGTTTTAAAACGTCCCTTTCATGCACGTTTGCGGTAGCAAAACTTTACTCCGTCGCCACAACCAGGATCCTGCACTCAAACAGATGCACCAACAGATGTTCAGATTATGAGAACGAGCACCCCTAAAGAGAAACTTGAAACCAATTTCTTTCTTCATAGTTCTCACCTTAATTACGCCCAGTATATCACAATAAAAATAAATGTTATCAGGTAATATACTTCCTGGTTAAAGTATTTTTTGACCAACTTTTTCAGTTGTGCCACTTATTACATAATTTGACATTTTTCACATTTACTTAAGAACATAGTTTTAATTGCAATTGAAACATTTACATACCTCTGAAGTTTCGAGATTTTGTAATCCTGATATTTGACTGATACAGAACCACTGAAAACTTGACAAAGATGATTGGATATTTTCAAATTTATGTGCGGCGTTTAATTTTTTTTAGAAGTCATAAAGCTAAGTACAAAAAATTGTTAATAGTTTAATGAGTACCTTAGACAATAAAAAAGTGAGTTTGTTGTATGAAGTGGAGTGCGTCATCGCTGGTGAAGACCCAGAAGACATATCCATATGTCATGACCCCACGCAACATGTGTCTCTTTTTGTCAATGTTTACAAACAGACCGTTCGTAATAAGGCCCTGTTGTCTGGTCCTAATGCCGCCTATAAAAACTGCACATATGCACTTAAGTGCAACGTGTCGTGATGTTGCATTAGCGAAAACAAATGGGAAAATATCTAGGTTTTTCTTTCTTCTGCGTCGCAAATTTACAGTTCAACCGCAAACTTGTAATGAATAATTCCCTTTTTTTAACACATTTCCTTATGTATCGGTCAACGTTTCCGTCCGATTACAAGAATGTACGGCAGATATCACCGGACAGTTCTGGTGTCCACACCAAGATTATTGTTAGTGTCAAGAAGCGCAGTTCGTCTCAACAACATGAAAGATAAGAATATCGCCGAATACTGCATCGAAGTTTTTCGAAAAAGCGCCCGTCTGTCTCTCGTAAGTTTTTCCGCCTGCACCAAAAAGCTTCTTGGAATAACATTATACTATCATCTTCCTTGCCTAAGCTGCAAATAGATACAGCGCCACTCGCCCTTCCTACTGATGTTTAATTTTCACATCCTCACCCGCTACCGCTAAATTAATTGACCCTATGAAATCTGACGAGTCGGTTCAACTATAGTGAAGTGTCTCATACCTGTTTTTGGTAACAATACCCAAAGCAAACATTTGTTAAGTGCGATGTAATTCTTATGCAAATTTAACAGAAATTTATCTTAATATCGCGTTAAGTTTAATAATATATAAAGCAATGGAAGTCTTTCCAGCAGTTGATAAGGTAATTTAACAGTGTTAAGTGTCTCGCTTCTAAATTCAGGTAACTTCCAAATTACTTTCCAACATCTCCCCAAAATTTACGGTTATTAGTACCTAACGCAGAAGTTTCCTCAACAATCCACCTAACGCCAATATTTTTAAAAAACTTTTTAAATTAGTGACCGTTGTTCCTTATAATTATGTCTTGAACCTCAAGAAAGACGGTTCGAATTAAATTAGAACTAACTCAATTACTCAACTCAATCAATATTTAAACGACGGCGTTGCTTCTTCCTGCGACGTCACTTCGCGACAGAGTTCTACCGCAAGCAAGGAGACAGTGGCCGTAAGATTAATCAGATAAAGACCAAGGGAAACGCAAACCGGAAACAGTATCAGCAGTTTTAATATTAGTTTGACGGCAACTGCAGATAATTAATTTGGATTGCCGCTATTGAAAGAGCAGCAGGAGCGCGCATGAACTTTGAAACATTAAATATCTTTTATATAACAGAGATTTTATAAGGGATTCTTCCAGTAAGAAAAAAATTTATTTATCAAGAGTGTACTTTCTTATAGGAAAAGCGACAAAAGGGTTATTTCTTGATTCACTTGTTTCCCTTTGATTCTTTTCTGTTCACCGGATTTGGTTCCCTCTGACTTTTTATTTCTGAAGCACAAGTATTTCTCAAGACAAGGATTTTGGTCAAATAAAAAAGTTGTACATAACTAGAAGACCGAGTCCTAAACCATGTAACAACATTTATGAACCAAGTGTAGAAATTTGAAATTACACTATCTGGAAAGATAACAGAAAAATATTTGTGAACATAAATTGCCAAATCCCCCCTCAAATCTCACATGTGTATCTCCACTCTCATAACAATAAGGTAGCAAGAAAAACATCACTTGAAGGTATTGCTCAAAAGCCTAAATTATTGTTACAAAATAAATACTTTTCAAACTCTGCGCAGTAATTTTGGTAACTGGTTTTATTATCAATGAGCCAAACTTTTGACATGTGTCATCTTTTTAGAACCATTAAGTGTTCAATGTTTTTCTCAGAAATCCGGAAACAAAGGTAATTATTTTAATAGGAGAAATAGGGGGTGATGTTGAAGAAAACGCTGCAAAATTCTTGAAGGAAAATAACCTGGGGGATGGAGATAAACCGATTTTGTTATCCCGGGGAAGAGGATGGGAGCGATAATTTCGAGCGGGAAAGACGGTGCTCGGGATAATAATTGAGGCGCTAAGGGATGCAGGACTGGTTGAGGCTAAATCGCCATCAGAAATGGGAATTAAGTTACATTGAGATGACACGGTGATCAAGTATGGAAAATTTTGATTTATCGAGGTAACGCATTATGACTTTATTACTGATCGATAAACAATAATTATTCTTATTATATTATAAAATAATTATTTATTTATTAATAATTAAATTAATTAGGTTACTAATTGCACACATAAGATTAACACGTGTTATCAGGCATAGGCACGGTCAATAAGAATTTTTATCATTTGCACGATGTTATCATGTCTATTACGCTCACAAGAGTGGTGATAATTGTCATGAATAGTGCGCGCTTTTATTGTAAAAAAACTATGAAATTTTAATACATGAACAATGGTTCTACACTTACCAAAAATGAATGGCATGGAAGAGGACAACGAAACCGACCCGTGGATTTCTGTAAGCAATTTTTTCCCATTTACGTAAATATACGTGACTCAGTTCTAATCTAATCGATAAAATCCAACCACAAAAATTCCTCCGGAAATGATTTATTGTAAGTTGTATTATGTGTCATTAGAACGTGGTAAGCTTCACTTTATTTAAATTTTTGATAAAATTTGTTCAATAATTTTCTATTTTCTTATTTGTTTATTTTTTCACTTTGAAATTGTGGCAGCATAATTTCTAATATTCCCACACTTTTTATTATTTTTATTTTTTTCTGAGTTAGACTGTACATTTTTTTTTCCTTAACGTCTGACAAACTGAAACTAAAAAAATAAAACAAGTAATTTTCAGTTCGTAAAAAATCATTAAAAATTGGCATTAACAAAATTTTTAGTTTTATTGTTTAAACATTAGAGTAATTTTCTTTACTAATTTGTGCGCTTTAGCGGAGAAACAAAATCAACTTGCCCTAAAACAATGTAACGACATTACTTACTTATTCAATCCTTGCTTTCTAGCATTTATCATTTTTCTAGTGATGGCATAATACTTATATTTCCGAAAAGGCGTTTAATACTTAATTACGACATCTGAGTTACTATAAAATTGTGTTAAATATTAGTTTGTTAATAATTAGATATTAAATGGAACTAATATTTTAAAGCTAAAAAAGCGGTACCAAAATTGTTTCTTTTTATATTAATTTTGAAATGGTCACACAATTAGTTTTGAGATGTTCTTAAAAAATGATTTAATTTTGAATCAACAATGTAGAGAATAGGATAACTAATTTGCTCAACATTTTTTGCAAGTGAAGATTGTACGGAAATCCACAAACAAAATTTATTTATTTTTCTTTTAGTAAGAATAAGGCAGCTAAAAACTGGCCGAACAGAATTATTGTCTTCTATTTCTTTTCACGAACTTTGCGTTACCGGCAATTTAATTGATAATAATCACCATCGTGCAGGTATCATAATTGTTTAACATATTAGTTGAAACATTATTAGAATATCGTCCAGTTGACTCTGTTTATTATTAACTTCAGCAAAAGACGTAAGCTCAGTTTAAATCTTTGTAACAATTGATTAATTTTTTTCATTTTGTATACATATTATAAGTAATTCTTCTTTTATATTATGATTCAGTGTATTGGCAAAATGACGATTGGTAATAATTAAATAATTGGTTTCCTGTTTACACAAGTAAGCTTGATGATTATTACTACTTCTCTAAAGTACTACGTAATTATTTACATTGTAAACTTTTCGATGGCTGTTGGTTGGCACAACAGCGACGGTAGCTGCTGGAGTCAGGAGCTGGTCGTGGGTTCGTAAATTAGGGAAAGGTAAAAAATTGGAGGTTACATACACCGCTTTTAGAAAAGTTTATAACAAAGTTATAATAAAGTAGATCCTATTAAAAAAGTTACCAACTAAAGTAACATTAAAATTAAAATTTTTGAAAAATAAACTTAACAATAATTAAAAAATGAATAGCGGTCGTTTTGTTGCTTTAAGTTACTGAGATCATATGGTGGTGAAAAACATCTCGCTCTGTTTCTGGATGAAGTTTCAAACTTTTCGTTTAAGAATTTTTAGATCAGTATACGATTATTCGAAAACAAAATGCTTTGGCTTTGGGGATTGTTAATGGAAATCCATAATAAAACCTTTGAAATTTAGAGAATAGAATAAACCTTAATTTTTCAAGGAGTTTTTGCTCAAAATCTGCAATTGTTATTAAACGAACCTTTAGACACCAACGACAAACAAAAAGAACTCGACGTCGCGATTATCCCTTCTCTAACTTTAAGGTACTAACAACAATTCCTATCATTCGCAAACATCTCAATAAATCCAAAATTTTACAAAAAAACTAAAGAGCTATAATAGGACATACTTAACAGCTTATTAAACAGTTGCAACATTTTTATGCATTACTAGTTCAGTCGAGATAAGAATAAAAATTTAATGCAATGATAAATAGAAATTGTGATAACTATTGTTAATATAAAATTGCACCAAGCACCTAAATTAGTTAAATGTTAAAAAGTGTAAGATGGAAGTTGGCAGACAAAATTTACTTTAATCTTAATTTTTTTGATCTATAATTGTTATTATTCTAGGTATAGTTTCAAAAATGTACCGTAATGACGATTGCGTGCTTGCTTCAAAATCCGTCCAGTTAAAGAAGTACCTATGTTAAGTATCTAGTGCCTTTTAGTTTTTTCTAATATTTTAATAAAAGCAATTAATATGTTATAACCCCTGATTAGTAATATAAAAATTGATATTGTTTTGAAACCGTAATGACGATTATCAGTAATGTGACCGCCGTTTGCGCTTTCCCTATTCAGTCACCATGTTCTTACCAAAAGACATAAGTAACGGTTGTATTAGTGAAGCATTTTGGTACATCATAACTTTAGTTAGAGTTATCTTGAACAAATGTAAAAATCCACTTTAGATTAGAATGCTCGAGCTTCGGAAAGCACAAAGTGTGATACTCAAACCCTGATAAAAAGTGGTCGTTTGATCATTAGTACATCTGGGGTTAACATGACATGTGAAGATATGAGCGCCGCCCTAACATTAATTTCGATAATTTTCTGTCAACCGTCAGCAACAGACAACAGTTTTGCTTAACACAACTCCCATTGGACACCCAATTTATTCAGTAACATCTGTAGGGTTGCGTCTAATAGGGGTAGGCCAACAAACCCCAAGCTTGATTTCTAAAAGAGTTTTTTTTCAATTTGTTGAATTGCTCAACACCGTCAGCAATCAATAATTATTACCTAGAATCTATTTTACCTCACTTAGTATAAATATCATTAAGTTAACGATAGATACTTTTTGCAATTTTTTACGTGCGACAACTTATTTTATAGATATTATCGCTCACTGTCTAATAATTATTTTGTTCATGAATTTTGCCCTCTTTTATTATTTACACAATGGTTCCTTGCAGGATAATAAAATGATGGCGAACGCAGCGCTCCCTGAACGTCCGCTTTCTCAAACTGTCGTCGCTTTGAACATTGCAGAACTCGACAAAACCAGAAGTCCGCAAGCAACACAACAGAAATCGACGCCGATAAGGATTTGTTCACGCTTGCGTCGTCGCGCGTTAATAGACGTTCTCATTTTTCTCATAGGTGAGTCAACAATCTATTTACCTACACAACCCAGCTACGCAATTATTCCTGTTTATCATCATAACCTCTGTTTTACCCTCTGGAACCTCTCCCGGATCATTATTACCGGTAACGACGTGTTACGTAACCTTCGACGAGATCATTAGCAGCGATTACAACGCATGAAGCGGCACGTGTCATATTATTATTCTTGGTTTTCCCTTTGGCGTTTTCGCTTCTTGTATTGATTGTATCGAGTTTGGTGGTTAGCCGCCGGAAAATAGGTATAGGCTCAAATCCCCGGAGATATCGAAAATATGCCGGAAAAGTTTTAATGAACCCCAGAGAAAGATAAAGGGAGTTTGGTGAGCAATAATTTTTGGCAGATTTATAGGTGGTAGGGGCTGGCGCCTCCACCATTTGCAGTTTTTTTTTAAGTCAAATATACTTACAGTATTAGACGCAATTTCGAGACGAATCGGCTATTATTTGATTCATTCATAGTGATAACCCAAACGGTAGCCACGAGCTTCGCTACGTTTGTATTAAAATCATGAATTTAAGTATTGGGGTAAAGCCAAAGACTAAATTTTTCTGTGCCATGGTCTTCAAAGAAAACCTCTTTATCGTACATGTACATACAGCCGACAGCAGAAATAATGTCGATCTATTAAACTTTAAAGTCGTTTATTTAAACGCAGACATTAATTTATGTCGAGCATATGAAATAATGGAAGAGATGCTTTGGGTTTTGTTTACCTGATACATCATTTGCAGAAGAGATTTAAATTTTAAAAGTGCGAGATGGACATTAACTCTGCTGTTGGCGGCCGTACATGCCGTACTTCATACTTTCTCTTAACGCTCTTTCTCTGCGTGCCGAAGTGGGTTAAGTTAGAAATTTCTGTTCTAAGCATTCATTCCGCTAATAACCACGATATAATATTGATAGCTTAACAAGCAACCTTGAGAGTGCCTCTTGTTTGTCCCAGTGGAACCACCACCAGTTATCAATGAAATTGATCGCCTCCACTTGATTCAGGTGAAAGCCCAGGTCTGTTAGATAAGAAATTAGTTTGCTCAACTTTAGTACCATCACGCGATCGATTTGTATCACAATTTTTTTTATCTGGCAACGTTTTCCTAATTTCTGCAATCTCACTTTCGCACCCAATGCACAAACCATCAATGGATTCGCCTCATAATTGCAGTGCTCTCCTCTGCCCAGGTCGCCTATTTTAGCCGAATAAATGGTGACGGTGGCATCTAAATAACAATGCGTAGTCGCTACAAAGTTTTTCTGTGTAAGTTGTTACATTTCCTTCCAAGTACTCCAAGAACCACGCCTTAAGTAATCCTTTGATTTTGTTCCAGTTACATCGTTAATGCTACTGATTGAACTTGGTTTCATCCCCAACACGAAACTTGGCTTCATCTGCAAGGACCCAACCATATCCTATCCTTTCAGAGGCGACACCATTTCGGCCACCACTCTTTTGGTTGGCTCCTTCTTCGGTCCTCTTCTCTTCATCATTGTTGTGGAAATAATCAGAGAGAAATCTTACAAACGTGTCTGTGTCGGTACCGTTTGGCATTACTACAAAGAAGGACTCATTGGAGCCGTTTTGGTATTGTTGATAACAGAAATAATCAAAGTGATAGTGGGTGAGCACCGGCCTCACTTTTTGGACTCTTGTGAACCCGACTCGAATTTAAAATGCCATCCAGGCCAATTTATCCTGGATTACAACTGTACTAACACGAGATTAAGTAATTTTTTCAAGACTGACATTACTCGATCGTTTCCTTCTGGACACACGTCCATTTCCATGTTCGTCGCTCTTTACTGCGCGGTAAGCTTTTGAAATTGTGTTTTGATCCCTTAATCACGTTTCGGTTTCAGTATCTCGTGCATGCCAGGATAGCCACTGAATCTGTTACGCAGTTGACGAAGCCATTTTTAATTTCCACGTGCCTTACTTGGACGTGCGTTTGTTCGCTGTCGAGGATAACGGACAGAAGGCACCATTGGTGGGACGTTTTAGGTGGAGCTTTCCTGGGGATTTGCGGAGCTTTTTACACAATTATTTTGTTGCATAAAAGGGAAAAGGCGAAAATTAAGTTTGTGAGAACCAACACTTCCACTACAACGCTATTGGACGTTAAAAATAAGGACGCCACAAGTGTTATCATTTAGTGTTGATTGATTTTATGAAATGGGCTGGGTTGATATTCAAACATTTCTTAGTTCATTTATACAGTATTAGTAAATCCATTTTAGGATCATACTCATTAGGTTAATTTATGTAAGTTAGATTATTGCTAATTTATTGTAAATAATTTCGAAAGGTCTTTACAGTTTTGAAACGCCAAAGTTAAGAACTGCGCAGTAATAAAATCATATTAGTTATTTTTGATGTTTTTCTAATTCTTGTTGGAGTATTTTCGACCGTTTGTTTTCTCATTTAGAATATAAGTAGAAATAATTCGAAGAGGATCCAAGTAAAGAAAAATTTAAAGATTGAGGGCAAGTATCTTCCTTACACCTTACAGTGCAGTAAGCGGACTTTAAACAATTTGGAAAAATGTGTTATTAGAAATTTAAAAGATCAATTAAAACAATAGTTACTTGGTAAGCTTCTAATATTGAGGTGTGTTAGGAAACCTTTCAAAAATTGTTTATGGAATTGATAAAGTGGTATAAGATCCAAGCGATGGCAAATTTACATTAAAACGTGTCTCCGAATTGTGGAGCTGACTGAAATATTCGTCCGCACGTTTAGAATAATTTGAGACATACGTTTAGCTGCTGGAGTTCTTTGGTTGGGGGGAGTAAAAACGGCAAGTAGAAAAATCGCACACTTTAAAAAAAATTCTACAGGAAGCTTTCACAAGATGAGAGATGAACGTACTTCAACTGACAATAGCAAATTCTCTGTAATTGTGCTTTGCTTTAAAAATGAGTTTTAGAAAATACTTGGCTACATTTTAGGAATTTCGAAATTATTATTTCAGTTTGCAAAATAATTGGGAACGGAACAATTTATTACGGTACACATTAATTTTTTTACTGTCAAACCTAAAAACTGTAATGTGGAAATTATTATATTCGAAATGCTCGCCTCGCTTGCTTTTTAATATGGAAACCTTGTAAAAAGCGTTCTATTGTGCTGTTGAAACTTTATATGAGGTTCTTGGGAAATTTAATTTGCGAGGCCTTTTTACTCCCTTATTGGTTGTAAGGATAAGTAGTATGAAAAAAATTGCGTCAACTAGATTAATGAAGCTAGTGACTGTTATCGGATTTATTAATTGACAAATAGAGCAGTAAACATTTTGAAAATTTTCCACCTAATTTTTCAAAAAATTCGTTTTATTTCTAACTAGCTTAATTAGAAAAAATTAAAACCAAACATAAAACTAATAAAAGAGACTTGGTAAAGATGGCATAACTTTTTTGAAAAAAATTTTACTGGCAAAACTTAGTATTACAGAAGCAATAATTTTATTCCAGAATATTTATTACGTAGGACCTGTATTTTCTTCTTATAGTCACAATAATACCTATGCAGATTCTTTTTTACTTTAGATGTTTATTCAAAAAATATAAAAGAAATATAAAGAAATGAAAACCACATTTGGCATCTGAACGTTTCTGTCATGAAACGAAATACCTACTCCTGCCTCCGTATTACTCATTTGGGATGCCGTGTCATCAATCGCCAAGAACATAGCTGCTCTGTTCTTTATCCTTTATCCATTGTAAAAACATTACACTTTAGCCAATACCTGGAAAAAGCCTCTTTTCCGATCATTTTTAAAAAAGAAAGTAAGTGAAATTATGCTAAAAATTTGCGACACATAAGCCTGCTTTCTGCTATTGCAACCGACAACCGACAATAAAAGAGCAATATTTGCCAGTTATAAAGAGTCTATAAAAGTTTAATGCGATAACTTCCTATTTAGTAATATTTCAGAAATCTTTTCTATATTTAAATTTATCTAAACTGAAATACAGAAAAAAAAAGGATTTACGATGTAACAAAATGAATTGTCTCTAATTGATATATTTATTCTCCTTTATCTCCTTTCCATCGTTTATAGATAATTTGACAAAATTGTTGCCAATTAAAATATTTTAATAATTACTTGCTATTAACTCTCAGAATAATTATTGTTTCAAATTTTAAGAGTAATTTTACTGAAAATTTGTCTTTAGTTTAAATTAAATGAAAAAATAGCTTCCGCAGAGATCAAGTTACATCAACGTAAACTATTTTGTCCAGTTTGATTAAAGTGAAACAACAGTTCAAAGTGGCATTCTTACACCATTAACGTGTTCAACCGATAGTAAATGTGTAGCAAATTAAGTTTAATTTTTTTTCACTTACTGAACGCATCTCTTTTTGTAAAATTCTGTATACAATTCAAACAAAAAAAATTGCTTCGAGAATAGATAATTGAGTTGTATAAGTCGGTTGATCTTTGTCAACCCGCTCATTTGTTTTTAGAAACATTAAATATACTTATAGATGTCCCACATTAGTGTCTCATAAACAACACTCTTAAAGTTTATCTAAGTATGTTTGTTAATTAACAGCTGTGGTCCTCCTTGTCCTTTAATATTTTTGAAGGGGGTACTCTAAAAATACCTATAGATAATTATAGTATGTAATTATTGCAAATACTTTTATTGCACAAGAATTGATGATGTAATATAAGTACAGTGGCGAGCATGAAATAAGGCACGATGTTTCTTTCCAGTGTGAACCAACTCCATTTGTTAGAATGCGACCCACTCATTTCTAGGTGATTCGCTGCCGGTCGAGGGAGGTGGGTCACCTTTGGGGTAGGTATAGACTCCAAGCGGAATAAATATTTATTACCCGTAGCACCATTGGGCGATAAGAATTTCCTGGGGTTCAATACGCCAAATCGGCAGGTTTCGTTAACACGGTTACTTCTACAAGCCGTTTTACACAACTTCAAAATCGCCGATTTTGCTTCACCAGTCATGCCTAATTTTATGCTCGCCACTGTACATAAAGTAGAATTATCGATCAATTGACCAATACCTGATTGATAAGTTTTTTTTAATTGACACGAAGAACGTTCTAAAGATTTTGTAAAAATTTAGAAATATATTTGATTAACCAATTTACCATTCTTTCAAATAATTATTCTGTTAGCGTGCGGTAAAATTGGCGGATGCGCCGGGCGAATGGTCTTGTCATGCAGTGTCAACATAAATGAAATGTTGTAATAATTTAGGGAAATTTTTCGCTTCAGAAACTGACAAACAAAATAGCAACTGGTATCATTAACATTTTGTTTTATTGACCTGAAGCCCATATAATCTGATTAAAAATATAAAATTTTATAACCGCAGTGTAAACAGTTAAGTCTCTGTTTGCAAACTGTGTGGCCTATTCCAGATACTTGTAGACGACTAAAAAAAAGCTATCTTTTTTAAATCTATAATTATTACGGAAAAACCAGTTTTATTTTCTAAAACAGTTTTGTTTCGAAAGAAAGGATGTGATGGAAGTGGAGACTGCCGGACCGCAGTAACGACACAGCGCAACTTCTAACAATCTCAATGTAATTAGTAATTTTAACAAATATATGCAATAACAAACTTAACAGTAAAACAGAAACTACAAAATTGTTGAATGTTCTAATTGTAAAATGCTATGGTCGATGATGGATGATGGTGCCACTGACTTGACACCATCAAACTTGCTGACTTCCGGCGAACGTCCTGACTGTCAAAGCTAATCGTCAGCAAGTGAGTTTTTTGACTTATTGAATTGACAGCTTTCGCAATTATTATAGGTCATAGATTTCCAAAAAGTTTATTGTTCAATAAAGATTGAACAAATTTTGAAGGCAAAAGAGAGCAATTGTTGTGCGAGGATAGAACACAATGACATATTGTACAGATTAATCAAATTTAAGACTAAAATTATTTCTTTCAAGAACGGCAATGCAAACTTTCTGAAAAATACTTTTTTTGTTCTTTTTGCAAGCTTTGATGTCTGTTGTTACATGGCAAACACTGCCGTGTAGTGGCGTTACCTGTGAATGGATTAAGAAAGCGTGAAAAAAGGTGAATGGAGGAATCTTGATAACTCTCTCCCCTTCCATATGTGAACATGTCTGTACAGCATTCACAAAGCATTGACTTTCTCAGTTTACAATTTACTAACGCACTTTTCCTCTTATAAAACTGCAGCAACTCGGATTTACGAGTGAAGTCAGCGGCAAGCGAAAGACCAGCAACCCAGCCATAAAGTTTTTCGGGTCAGTAAATGCTCCGTTTCTATATTTTTCCAACCCACTCCCCAACCTCCGAAAAACAACGCTCCATATACCCCCCGGAGATCGTTACACGCCGTATTTTCCTCTCCACCATCGAAATTTTAATTACAGATCGAGATAAGCCCCCGGAAAAAGCGTTTCGGATTGAAAATTCCCGGAGCGCTCCGGTACATAATCCGAGCAAATAGATAACAAAGGATGTGACTGCATACAAATTTGATGTAGTCGTCGTTCATACGCAAAAGCAACACATATACGCACACATGCACACAATAATGAATTTGTTGGCGCGGTCCGGACCGCATAGGGCGCCGGTCGATATGCAGCGCCGCCCCCGCCGCGCCGCCACCCCTAAAAAGCTCGCAGTGCCGTGCTAGGCGCCAGATTGCCGACATGGACGAGGAGCTTCCGGTAGACGCCGCCAGCCGCCAGGTCCAGTCGACGTCGTGCAACCGCCGCCGTCGGCTGTAAGATAAAGGCCCGATGGCGCGCGATGACCCGAGAACTCTACACCCACACGGTAAGTTTACAGTTTGTTGTCACGTCCTGCAAACCCTTGAGGAATTCAGATTAGGGCAGTGAGGCAGATGCACGCCATTGCTCTAATGTACTCTTAGGACCATCAATATCCAATTTCGTTAAGAGTTGGCGTCGGGGATGGATTTTGATCAAATCGCCATAAATTGATACAGTTTTCAGTCTGATCGACAACGAACGACCCCGCCTTCAGCGGGAGCGAATTAGGGGAAAATTGTAGGTAGTTTAGATAGCACAAAAGAGTGGCTGCAAATTTTCTGAACCGAAAGTGACTTTCAGGATTGTCTGAATTAAAATCACCAAGGTATTTGCCCAGTTTTTACCCGTCAATATTTCAAAGGTTTATTATAGTCTAGGCTAGAAGCTATGTATTAACTTCTACATCCGAAACTGCATGGTTACAAGAATTATAACATGCCTAGAACAATGTCAGAGCGTAGTAAGAGTGATGGTCAAAGTTTGACATTCTAGCTAAACCCTATTTCTTGTTACATTGCGTTGATAGCAGTTAACGGCACGTTTTCTTTAGGTCGGTTACAAGCCTGAGTACGGCTGAACTAAAAGAAAACTCTATTGGAGAATATTTGGAAAATTACTGTTGTTTTATAAACTGAAAAAGTAAATCCCTTTAGAGTCAAAATTAAAATATGAAAATATGAATGTATTTTGAGCAACACCTTCGTAGTGTTTTCTATACCTAAGGTTTCAATCATCACTTTTAATAAACAATTACTTCGAATGTTTGCCCATTTATTTTTATTTTTAAATTTACAAAACTGGAATTCATCGGTTTTCTGCCCTACTTAATCTATTTTTGCAACAACATATCTAATCTTAAGCAGTAGTTCGATTTAATGTTACTATTACATTGTCCTTTGCCTTATTTTCTACATAATTTTGCTTTATCTTCTAAGTCGCATTCTTTTTTTCCCTACATCTAAATCACATTATTAGCTCTCTGGCAACATTAAAATATCAAATTCAATGTCCTTAACATTTTGACCATGACTTAAATATTGCTGATAAAGATTATTATATCGCGTATTTCTTCAGAATTTTTTTTTGTTTCATCACCTCCAATACCGTTTTATCTACTTTAACGTGTAACTTACTTGTACGTCGTGTTTCAAACATTTCTACTTAGCCCCGATTATCACATCACTCACTAGTTGTAACCAATGGTCAAAAGTTATTAACTATGTTTGTTTTAAATGATTGTTTTCTAAACGTTGTGACCATTAACCCATAAAATGTCATATTGTAAGTTATTGCTGTATCTAATTATGATTAACTGCACTTTTAGCAGCAATACATAATAAGTAAAGCATCACAAGTGGTTCGATAGTTTAGTTTTATGTTGAATTTTGAATCATATGGGCAAATTTTATCCGTTCTTATAAAAAATTTACACCCAAATTTGAGAAGTTTAAATTTTAAACCGGTCTAAGCTGACAAATAAAAAATTAATTATGTTAAGTTTGTTATTTTAACTGGTCATAATTTTGATAACTTGTTCAGCTAGGTACAGTCGACAGCAGAGATAATGTCCACCTGTTAAACTTTAATCTCGTTTATTTTCAACATAAAACAAACACAAACATTAAAATTTATATTTTATGCCAAGCATATGAAATAATGGAACAGATGCATTACCTTGTACATCATCAGAAGAAATTTAAAGTTTAAAAGTGTGAGATGGACATTGTTTTTTCTGTCGGCCGTACCTTTTTATCTGTCAACTTAGACCGCTCTAAAATTTAAACCTAGTTGTAAACGTTTGTATAAACGTTCTTATAACAAAAACCTGACAGTGGTATAAGTTTTTCAAATATTTTCTAAAGTCTTAATATTTATAATAAATTGATGTACTGCAATTAAAGTTTTAAAGTAGGTACTGAACTTTACTCACTTTGGTTGTTATTTCAAATATTTCTAAAAAAGATTTTCTATATTTATTATATAATTTATTTTAAGCGCAACCAGATGAGTAGGTATTATTTGTTTATATTTTAGTTACCAACGCTGTAACTATAACATTACAACTAGGGCTGTAAAATTGACTTTACAGCCTAGCATGAGGGAAAGTCCGGTTTACGACCCTCTCGTGATATCTTGATAATAAATAATTACCCGGTAAGTACCGCGTAGTTTCTTCCACATGACAACTAATTTTTATTTAGAACAAGCAACCCATTTTCGCCTAGTTGTGAGTAAAACACTGTTTATACCTACTTTGAACTGAAAGAACACCGTTGGACGAATCAAATTCCGTCGGCAAGAGTAAACCAACACTTTCGGTCCTCTGTACGTAAATAACCATTTAGATACCTAATCCTTAAATTTATCAGTGACACCAGTTCTTTTAATAAAATGATTTCAGCATTCTTTGTGTGTTTCAACTTACAAGCGTCGGATATTTCCCGCTTTGGATAGTTAATTGAGCCTTTAAATACATAATTTTGGTAAACCGACCAAAATTGCGCCACTATTATTCTAGGAAAGAACTTTAGATTAATGCTGTCAAAATTTGCACTCAATATTTAGATTCTTCTCAATGCGAATTATACGAGAGTGTTTCAACGGATTGTTTGATTTTGAATCAACTTAATTGCCGAGTTTCAGGACGTATCTAAACAAACGTCCTAAGGGGTTTTATCTGATAAGTAAATGTAAATATGGGCCTGAAAACCCATTAATCCATTTATAAGCATTAGATGAAAAATTGAAAAATTAAGTAAAAAATTCTATTAATGTTGTTGCGAAAAGTAAAGTGGTTTTCAATTTAATTTGGTAGATTCCATCTTCTTCGATCCTTGAGAAATGTTTTCTTTATTCCCGGCGATCGTCAATTTTGGAAATTAAATTAAAAAGAAATCGAGCATATCTCTGAACTTGATAGCATTTCAATATTCGCTTTTCAATTTTCTTTTCCAACGTCAACATTAAGTGAAATCTGAAATATGCTCTATTTATTTTACTCAACAAGCACGTTTTAAGCAACGACCTTTCCTAATAGTCTATTAAAAGTTTAATATTGTTTGGGCTGTCTATTTGTGCAGCTATCTAAGACCTAAAGCTTTTAAACAAACTTAAGTAAAACTTTTTCAGAAAGTGAATGCCAAGCAACAGACAACAATGAGCGACCTAGCGAGGCATTCGATGAAGATTAAAATTATGCTACTACTTTGCTGAAGTTATTAAACTTTCCATTACTGTCATAAGAAATATGTTAGAAGAAGCCAAACTGTAGCAAACTTCTTGTAAGGACTCTCATAATCAATGGAATTCAAACTTTCGGGTTTCATCCAATTAGCTAATAGATACGTTTCAGATCTTGAGTTTGAAGTCAAACTAATAACAGAAGTAAAAGCAGATTATTAGATTGCAACGTATTCCTTTGTATTGTGTTATTGCTAAATGACGCAGTTTTAAATCTTGATTGTAATTACATAACTAAATAAACTTGATCAAATCCTATTTTATATAGGAATGAGTATTATTACTGCATTAGGTCTTCAATTTTTTTCATTCAAATTTTTAATACATTTTCTTTTACAAGTACATAATTCTTTTTATAACGCTGAAAAAATTGAAAACCATACTTAAGAATTAACCTGTTATTCTGATTTTTACGCTAGTGTCCTTTTAATAATAATTTCCATTAAAATGATATAAAAATGTTAACCCAACAAACCATAATGATAAGTACAATTATTATTTTAAACTAGCGAAGAAATGCAGTCATCAGATGTAAGTTGATTTATCTTAGTAACTGTACCAATTGATGTTATTAGAATAGATACAGTAAAAAGCTTGCAGGGCTTAATTACTCATATCCTGTAGGTGTATTGTATCCTTATGAACATTTTCTTTTCTTTTAACAATTATTATGTCTTTAAATTTTTCTTGTTGGTTCAATTGAGAAAGCCCAATCTTTTTTGAAACGTTTTTATGCTAGAAAGTACTAGTTAGGAAATTACAATAAAATTGAAACGTCATGTAAATATCTTTGTTTCTAAGTTCTTTATCCAGGCAAAATTTATTAAAAAAAAAACAGTTTTATTGTTCAACGTTTAGGGTCGAGGTGCGCCCACTGTTTATTTAAATCAGTGCATCGTAAATTTAACAGACGTTCAAGTTTATAAATTTATTTCCAAAAGTAAACGGATGTAAAATTTGAAATGCCAAAGTAAAATATAAAAACACACAGATGTTTTATACAAAATGATAATTCAACTTATACGTAGGACCAAGCATAGGTCTGTTCGAATTGTTTGAGTGAGATCAACCATAACTCAACATGCCATAGTCTAGGTTAAAAATATATATATAGTCAAAGATTGAGTCTTTTCTACTGCAGAATCATTTCACATACAGACTGTATCACTAAAAACTGCCCCAAGTAATAATTCAAAATTTATTCTCTTTATAGAAAATAACTTTAATTTTTTTAATAGAAATCTTGGCAAATTTAACTCTTTTTCAAAAGAGTTAAATTTTCGAATTATTGTAAAAGTGACTTACATTTTAATTAACAAAAATTTTGTTACTGGCTTCTAGCTACTGTAAAGCTGCACCAAAAATGCACATTCGAATGGCGCTCTTAACTTTAATTTTTTAATCAATGAGAATTGTTCGCCGAAATAGTTTTCTAGAAATGCCAAGCTCAATCCGGTGATTATAAAAAATCTGGTACTTATTAATTTGATACTGGTGAATTTGATTTTTCAATATTGCTGAGATATGATTTATTATTTTCTTATAACAACATTCTTTTATGATTGTATTTTGTCTCCTGTTTATATTTCTTCAGCGCTTTAAACAATTACAAAATTTGGTACTAAACTTCCAGGAATATTTCAAAACTTTGAACTCTTACACAGAAGCAATTGTCTGACATCATTAGAAGCACATCACTATTTTGTATCAACTAGTTTATGTAGTTTAGGTATCATGTCATTTAAAAAAATTACTTTTTGCTGTTTTTGTGAGGTTGACGTATATATGGTGTCCCAAAAGGTCCGCACCACCTTGAAGGTGCATTGACTAGGATTAGTGTAGAGTAGTGGAAAATTGTTTAAAAAATTCTGTCATTTAGTTCCCTTAAGGAAGGCACAGACAAGGGTACACACGGTTATTCCAAAACCTGTATATGTCGTTAATTGTAAGCTTTACCGTACAATATTTTGGTTACTTTTTAATACAATCTTTAGCTTCAATGTTTTGTCTCACCTGCATAGAAAATTCAACGTGTTGTCGTCAACTGTTGCTGGGATTTTAATTTTTTAGTCATCTTATCAAAATTTTCAGAAAAATTTATATATCTGAAAAAATATTGATTTTAGATATAAGGAATTTTAAACAACATGATTTTTGAATTATGCACAGAATCCAGGAAAAATTAAAAATTGTGAAATTTCACTTAAAATAAAAAGTTGATGTCAACTTCCGGTATATACAGAAGTATTCACTCACTAGATCTTACCTCGCTAAGACTATGGCCAAACTTTCAGGTTAGTAGCTTTTCCCTTTCAGAAGATACTTTTAATGGACGGCCACAATGAATCAATATGAATTTCTTTTATTCCGTCTTCTGCTATTTGTTTATGTTATTAGTTATTATGTTATTTAAAATACACTTTTTTATATTAATAATAAGGACTATGATGGTCTGTCTAAATATTTATGTAGTAACCAATTTTGACCATTTGATTTGAAGGATTTTCTCAAAGTTTATTTAGATAAAAATCTATTTAAAAAATCATTATTTTTAACTTGGGTTTGCGTTAAAATATTTTTTTATCCACATAGAAAAAGCTAGTTCTAGTCTCTTTAAGAAAAATTTACCGTTTATTTGTTTCTCTTTTAAAATTTATTTTTATTTTTTAGAAATTTATATTAAGAGTGGGTTTATTCACCTCTTGGTAACTTTACAGGTATGATAATTACCTAGGAGACAATTGTCTCAACAATGGTTTTCCATGGACGTTAAAGTTACGGAGAGGTAAATAAACCTACCCTTAGATCCCTACCTCCCTCTTCACTATTAAGTCGACTTTCTGCAGGTTGCAAAATGTAATTAGAAACATTGCTGAATAAGCAATTTAATCAAAATTCTCTTCTTCTCTATTTAGATATTTGATATAATAAACAGATTTAACTTTTTGATAGACTTTCAAAGTTTGTTTAGTTATTAGATAAAACATTATATATTTTTAGTTTCTGTCTCTCAAGAACGAGCTAATTGTAGCCTATTCTAAAGACAGATTACTTACTATTTTGGTAATATTATTTTTTAATTTTCTGTGAATTTCTCTATTGTGATCTTCGCCCGGATCCTCCACCATTTATTAACTTTCTGTAATTTGCAGTTATCGACGTTATCCTTTATTATTTTACGATAAAAATTACTCACTGTGAATGTTATCTCAAATGTTTAATGTTCTTTTTCTTTTATTTAAATTGATTTTTTTTAATAACCGTTAATGAAAGATTCTAAAGTGTTTATTTGCCATATCAGATAGCATTTGCTATCAGATTCAACAATGTTTGATTTTTTTCAACCGACGCACGCTCAAACATTTTCCTGAAAGCCACTATTGTAATTGTAAAGGAAAACTTTTAGACAATCTAACATTAACAAATCTGTGGATTTTGCTCTGTCTCTTTCACAGGCGATAAAATTTTTAACCTAATTTCGTATGCCCAATAATGGTTCATACAAAATAACAATCATGGGGTTACTTATTATCTGTTCGCTACCATTATAAATTAAATAGCGATGGATATTACCATTAACGTTAATGTAGCAGAAGTATTGCAGATACTACAAAACAATTCATTTTTGAAGATCTTGAACCTTTGTTGGTAAATGGTAAATGCTTTTTTCACTCAAAATTAAATAGTACTTTCATGGAGACAATGTTTTGAGTATTTCATGACCTATCTGTTTGAATAAAACCTTCAACATGTTTTTGTTTGTTAGAAAATTCAGTGCTTTCAAAATTAAAAACAGATTTCGTAAAGATCTATAAATCCTGTATCCTAAAAAAATGCAACGTAACTATTTCTTAAGAGGAACGTCTCCGCTTCATCATCTTTGATTATAGAACGTCAGCAAAATGCATTAACGTGAGTTTTTGTATTAGCAGGGGCACGTATTGAAAAGAGAGAAAATGCATTTCGTATTTCCAAAATCGCTTCGTACAGGTAAAAAATATCTAACTTTTGTTTTTAAGATCTCATACGTCACGATAGAGACTCCGGGGGATGATGCTTTGAAGAACGTTAACATGCACGTTAATATGAACAAAATACAAATTTTTACTTTAACATTTAATAAATAGTCCAATTTAACTTTAGTTTGCTGTAAACCTCATCATCCCCCATTCGTTATTAAATATTCTAAACTAAAGGCTAATTATATTACTCAAAATAGGCGTGTTGCTTTTGCAAATTTGAAAATACGAATTTGGTGCTTATTGTCGTTCTCTGTTTAACACTCATAAAATCATCTGCCTCACTTTACGGCTGCGCGAAATAATGCAGTGCAATTACTCTGCAGAATACTGAAAATGATCTCGCGTCAAACATTATGAATATTGTCTTGAGTCATCATACCGGCGCGCAAAAACCAGGCCTGTATTAATACGTTTATTCAGTATGAAGTAACGACGTGTAAATTAGCAACCTGGTGTCAAGCCAACCCTGGATTAAGGCGGAGCGTATCACTGTGGACCAGCTGCGTACTCAATGCATGCCCGCGACGTCACTCCATTAAATTAACTGGGTTATTTACTTGCACTTGATTCATTCCATTTCCTTTTATGCAGTGATCTAAAATGAGAGAACTAATCTCGGCACGTCAACATGCATACAGTGAGAAAAAAACGCATGTGATAGACGGAAACGTTCCTCTTAATTGTTTTAAATAAATATGCGTATTTCCATAGCGACAGAAAATGTGTCTTATAAGGACTTTTCTAGTTTAATGTCATAAAAGCATCGACAATAAGTAGTTAAGATTTCTGTACTTGCACTAATTCTTTTGCTGCTGTTGCAGGTGGCGGGTCCCGGAGGCCGCCTTATTGTCACCGGCAAACCTGAATATCTCGGCCAAGTGCTGGCATCCCTCGCCGTTTCCATAGGCACCCTCACCGCCGGCCTCGGCAAAGGATACAGTTCCCCCGCCATCGCTTCACTCCAACAGCGCGACGCCGACGCCTTCCCCGTAACCGGCCAACAAGCCAGCTGGTTAGCCAGTCTCTCCATTCTGGGCGCCCTCTTCGGAGCACCTCTAGGCGGCGCCGCCGTACGTTGGGGCCGTCGTCGCACCCTCATCCTTTCCGGCATTCCCCTGTCTCTATGTTGGATCCTCATGGTGTTCGCTGTCAGCGTAGAAACCATGTGTTTCGCCGCCTTCCTCAGCGGCTTTCTCATCGCCATCGTTCAACTGTCGGCGCAAGTGTACGTAAGCGAAATTGCTGCACCCTCGATCAGGGGCGGACTTAGCGGATTATTGAAAGTCACAGGACACGCTGGCGTGTTAGTGGCATATGCGGCAGGAGCGTTTTTGGATTGGCGCCAGTTAGCCGGGTTGATTTCGTTGGCACCTGCTGCAATGTGTTTGGCGTTGTGGAGGGTGCCGGAGAGTCCTGGATTTTTAGTATTGAGGGGGAGGGATGCGGAAGCGGAGGAAGCTTTGAGGTGGTTGAGAGGGAATAACGCCGATTTGAGGATGGAATTGGGGGTGTTGCAAGCGCATGTTTTGACTAGAACAGTTTCGGCTAATCCGAGACTATTACTGAAAGCTTTAAGGACCCCAGCTTTAATCGCGTGTGGTTTAATGTTTTTCCAGCGGTTCTCAGGAGCTAACGCGTTTTATTTCTATGTTGTCAGTGTGTTTAAGGAAACTTTTGGAGGTACTAACCCTCATAGCGCCGCTGTTGCTGTAGCTGTAGTCCAACTGTTATCGTCTCTCTTATCCGGACTGTTAGTTGATAGTGTTGGTAGACTTCCCCTGCTAGTGGCTTCCAGTGTTTTAATGTCTCTAGCTCTAGCGTCCTTTGGTTCTTTCGCTTATTACGAAGACGCTCATCACAAGAGCGTCCCAAATTTAGATTGGATTCCTCTTCTTTGCGTTTTAGTCTTTACTGTAGCTTTCTCTTTGGGGATTAGCCCGATTTCGTGGTTGTTAGTAACTGAACTGTTTTCGTTGGAGCACCGCGGTTTGGGCACAGCTTTGGCAACAGCTTTCAGCTACTTATGCTCGTTTATTGGCGTGAAAACTTTCGTCGATTTTAAAGAGTTGCTGGGGTTGCACGGAGCTTTTTGGCTGTACGCCGCCATTTCGGTTTGCGGCTTGTGTTTTGTAGTTTGTTGCGTTCCCGAAACCAAGGGCAGGGATTTGACAGAAATAGATACGGCGAGGTGATCGAACGCCAACGGGAGAAACAAGGATATTTCCATCAGCGTCGTCGAGAGGTACTGTTGAATTTTTTACGTTGTGATAAACGAAACACAATCGTGATATTTTTCACACGTCATCTTGTCAATTTTGTTTCGAATTTTCTCCCCAAACATATCGACGTCCCCATATCAATGACTTCGATTCAGGACGCGAGCTTTCACCAATTTGAAACGCAACAAAATTTCTAATTTTAGGCTAACCGTGGTCCATTTTGACAATATCACAATTCGACAATATATCTTAGACAATACTCAATTAATTATGAAGCTAGAGTGACTAGGTATATATTAAAGAAAACTTTAAGTATTACATATTTCAGAACGTTTAGGTGCTATTTAGAAGCTTTAGCAAGGATAATCAATCTATGTACCTAATTAGACTTTAGATTACGCAATGTCCGATGTCAATCCTCGTGTCAAGCTCCACCAACTACTCCAAGTATCGGAGTGGGTCTTGATATCACGTGCAATTGCACGAAATTAAAGATTTAAACCGGCAATTAAGCAGCCGGAATCGTAAATAGTCCCGGCTTCGGCTCTAATTTACGCTGGAATTGCGGCAGTAAATGAGGAAGTCTCCAATATAAACGTTTTACCTTGTACTTCGAGCAGTTGGACGGTTTTGGAGCGAAATTATATACCTAAGCTCAATTTAACGTAGCCTATTTCCACGACAATATTTTATAGAGTGTAAGAGTAAAACCAGCTGAATTTGTAATTAGAGCGCAGTTCGGA
The DNA here is from genome assembly GCA_951805265.1 of Schizotus pectinicornis. Lineage (NCBI taxonomy): Eukaryota > Metazoa > Arthropoda > Insecta > Coleoptera > Pyrochroidae > Schizotus > Schizotus pectinicornis. The sequence continues at coordinate 16,415,097 of OX638204.1, read as the reverse complement.
CTACCACTAAGCCGACGAACATCCCTATTGTTCGCTTCCACAACGCCAGATAAAAATTGCTTATCTCCTCAAAACTTCGAGTCGGTTTATGGACCGCGCTTCATGCCAGACAGATAAGCAAATGGATGGGAACTAGGCCGAATTTTCGCAGATTCAACGAAATTTGCCATGCCGACATCATTAACTCAATATTATGCAAGGGAACTGATTTACGGGCTCTTCTCGGCCTCTTAAACACCTTCGCAGATAAATTTCTATTGAACGAAAATTGCCAGTCTTTGCTAATGGAGCATGCCAGCAACGAAATAGCTTCACAGAAATATGTAGTCGCACAATTACACGCTCGAGACCCCAAATTACTCACAATTACGTCTAGTTGGCTGCGCTCCCTGTATTGTTACAATTATATCATTAGATCAATTCTAGTAGTTTTCCTACACGCTTGAATAAGTTGGGAAAACTGCTTTCGATATCTAAAATGTGAGTTGTGTATCAAAGTAGGATAAAAGATTTCTACAAGGTGTATCGAAAATGCGTATTCAAAATTTAAGGGCAGTTAAAGCAAATCAAACAGTCTCTCTTAGGGGAGGTACAGCTTTTGAATGTGACCTCCCTGAAGATGATTTCTATTTAACATCTATAAACAGTCTAAGATATAATAATGAATTTTTTTAACGATCGTTAATCTATTTAGGCCAATGCGACAAAATAAATAAAATTTCAATCAAAGAGGGTTGAAATTGTGTTTGATTTGTAAAAATACCCATTAACTTTTTTGCTTGTAAATCTTTTTAGTTTTGACATAAAGTTATAAAATTTTATGCATTTCCATAGACAAAAGGTTATTTTGTTGAATATCAATAAGATACACCGCTGTCAAGTAAAATCCATTTGAAATTCCTTTGCAGTAACAACAATTAATTAAAGAGTTAATTTTTCCTTTTTTATTTGAGAACTTAAAAAGTTATTATGGCCAGTCGAAATATGATAAATACCTTACCAAAGTTTTTTCTTAAAGCATTTGATTTTGGAGCTATTAAATAAATAGAAACTAGCTTCCGAGACCATCTTGGAATATATAACCTTTCTCCATAAATGCTTCAGAAAAAAATAATTATTGAGGTATTCGTCATATTTTAATCTGCCTTAATAAAGTTTTGAGTTCTACCTACTTAAATATAGAAAAAAATTTACTTTTAAATTCATGTTTACTGCAAAAAGTCTTCAAATAGATTTTGCTAGACAGCGGTGTACTTATCCTACTGATGTTCAACAAGATAACCTTTTATCTTAAAAACGTCTGAAATTTTATCATTTAAGATCAAAAACTAAAAATTTTACAAAGGAAAAAGGTAATGAATATTTTAGCAATCAACCCCTTCTTTGATAAGAAGTTTGAAATCTTATTCATTTCGTCTTATTAGACATAAATACATTAGTGATCGTTCGAAGAATTCATTATTATATCTTAAATCGTAAATAGAAATCATTTTCAGGGAGACACATTCAGAGAACTGTAACTCTCCTAGAGAGACTTGCATGTAAAACGTTATAAAGGTGTTTGTTTCCACTTGATTTGCACTAACTACCCTTAAATTTTAAATACACATTTTAGATACACCTTGTATAACGTTTCAAATTGATTTGAAATTGTTATACTAATAAACCGAAAATAAAATAAAAAAATTAAAAGTTTATAAGAAAATATGGGCAATCAAAGAACTTTACGTGTAAGAATTATTCTTATTAGTATTTTTGGAATTTGGAGGAGTTGATAAGAACTCACTATTAAAGTCAAGGAATCTAGTCTAAGACATTCAAACGTCATTTACTCAACTTCTGATATAAAAAAGATTCATGTTCTCAAAATTACAGATACAATACTCTGACAGGCGCAGTTTAAACCAAAAATATTTGGTCATTGTTTACTTTACCCACTCTTCGATTTTAAAAAAACTAATTACACCAACGCATTCGTCATCATGTATACATTACGAAAATCAATATCTTTTCTTGTGCAAACTACTTTTATTTTTACTCATTTTCTTTGCCCTAGCACATTTTTTTTTCTATAAATTGTGCATAAAATTATTTATCATTTGCATAACATTTCATTGCTCAAAATGGCATTATAATGATGTTTTAAGATGGTTTCCAAAAAAAACAGCACAAAAAGCGAAAAGTGGACATTGTAAACAATTACCAAATATTTTAATGCCGACAAAATCTGCAAAACAACGAATTTCTAAAATCTGAATCGTATAAGAGCTTTTAATGGTACTAGAGGTATCTGATTGTAACGTTCGTAGCTACTGTATATACAGAAAGCCAGAAGACAATTATAAAACAAGTGCAAAAAATAGAGAAAAAGATGAGGTTAAAGCAATAAGTGACTTGAGGACATTAGAAAAGATGGCTACGACAACTGCTACAAAAAAATCCGCTAAGACACTTGAAAGAAAAATCCATGCCCTCAATTTCCAGAAGATGTAGTTTTGGATGGAAGAGATTTAGGGGGCATTTTCAACTGAACTTGCGTCGGGAGCAAAATATCGATGTAAAATTTAAGTTGCGCCGCCCCCTATCGTTATGGAATTTTAACGTATTAATTTTCAGTTGAAATTGAGCGCAAGCGATTTGCGGTATTCCGCCCACTTACGCCCGGCGTAAATCCAGTTGAAATTGACATTGAAATAAAATTTATTTGACGAATTGATGTAGTATTTGTATGATTTAGTGTTAAATTCTTGTCAATTTTTTAAGATGTAGGTCAGAAAGCAGTTTTAAAATACTACTGGATGTGTTTGAAACTTGCATTGTTAGCTACAAACTGCATAGATTGAATTAGACGTTATGTGGTCAAGGAAAACAGTGGAGTGAAAGAGATATTAAATATAACTTCAAAGTTAAAAAGCAAACTCAGGAAAGTAAATCAATGAAATCAAGGCAGTAAAGGAACTAACAGAAATAATTTGGAATTTGACAAGGTTTGAGATGGTGGATACTTACGCATAGAATTTGCAAGGTAAGATCACGATGAAAATGTTATCTCAACCTTAGAAAAAATACAATTGGCCAAAGTGCAGAAAAACATCACCATAAAGATAAAATAGCCAAAAAGTTTTCAAATAAAGTTTGCGGAATTAGCCTTAAGGGCGTATCTAAGGATGAATATAATATCAAGAAACTAATAAAATTAAATACCCCAATAAAAAAATATAAAACCAGAAATTTATAATTAAAAAAATAAAAAGAGTACTTGTATTTTCCATCGATATACATATTATATACTGAGGAAGTCATCTAAAATTTCTAAAATATGTTTGAGAACTTTTAGAGATGTTTATGATGCTATTAGAAGTCTCGCTAGGTCTGTTGTTCAATCAGACAATCTAAGTGAGGTGCTTGGTACTGGATAAATAAAAAGAAGATGATCAAAGAAACTAATCGAAGAAAATAGTGCTAGCAACAAAATGAAGAAAAAGCTATCAAAAACTCAAGAAAAATATAGATTTTTATAGATGGGTGCAAAAACTTGCAGCGAGGTATGAAAATAAAACAGGCGACAAAAAACTACTTTACAAGGAAATAACACAAATAAATATGAAGGAACTAATCTTAACAAACCAAATTTAAAACCATAGAGTTTGAGACGTAACGTAATCTTAACTGAAAAATCCTTATGCTCTTTAAATATAATATTGTAAGTAAAGTGGAAGTAAATCAATTTGTACGGAATGAATGAAAATAGATGGTTCAGAGGTTAAGGAAATAGAAGCGTATCCGATAGAGCTAAAAAAATGGACCGTGAAGGCAACGATGTGAAGGAATTAATTAAAGATACTAAGAAGAAGTTCGAGAATCAATTACATCAGTCAAAAGAAAATTCACGTTCCTACGTTACAAAAGAACTTCAGAAATTTTAATTATTTTGCCATTTGGCATTCGACATCTATTAAGTTTGCAATATCATCAAGGTGCCAGCTGAGGTTAGAGGCTATACAGTCTTATGACTTAAATTGAGTTTTAAATATTAAAGACTCAATTTAAGACATTGTTTAAAGCGACTCTTGAAAGTTCTATAAATACTTCTAAATTCATAACTCAGTGTCTTACTTTAAATCTCATGAAATCTTGGACAGCTTATCTAAAGCCAACGGAAACTCAAGCGGGCTTTAGCCATTAGAATTTTTCAATAATAACTCGGTTTATAACTCCAATGTTAAAGACGAAACCTTAACTAACAATGTGCCAATTTTGTTTAACGATCAATCAATTTTGATTAACATTTTATTGTTAGCTGTTCTATAACAACGTTGCAACATAGCTAGTCGAGCTGATGGCGAAAATGTCGTAAAGAAAATCAATACCAGGGGCAGAGTTGCATAGTTGGAGATATTTAATGGCAAAGACTTAATCAAATTGAAGCAACTTTATAACTTATTAATAAATATTAAATTCTGTAACAACTATTTTTAAAATGTTTTGTTATTAGTAAACTATATTATGAAGTTTATGGAACTTTATGGAAACCTCTATGGACTAGAGGTTTATTCTAATAATATCATTTCTTAAAGTAATTAATGCTTTTTTTCTTTCCTCATTGGAAATACGGTTTCCAATCGGTAATACTAGTCTGTATTTTTAAAAAAGTATCTTTCTAATTACTAATAAATATTCAAACTCCTTTAAGCTTTAAGTCGTTAAGAGCGATAATTTAGTTATAGCCGACGTTCCCCCTAGCGTTACTCTCGCTTTCAGTCAAGGCAACTAACAAATTGAAAAAACATGTATTAAACTCACTGCGTTATTTAAAAGGCAGAGTCGATGAGAAGCAAAATTTTGTCTGGTGGCGTGGAGCAGAGAGGAGGTCCGGTTGAGTCCATTGGTAACTCAACCAACCACGCATGTTGTAACTGCTCTCAATGTAAATCAAAAATCTACTCATAGCTGGTCTATGACACTAATGTGATGTTCGCAGCCGAACAAAAAAAAAATGTTTATTGTACTTAGTACTTGATCGTTGTAAAATTAAACGCTTCGACAATAATTTTAAAGCGCTCCCTTTTTTATAATAGTTTACTTTGTACTAGACAAATTTATTACGAACTAAATGAGAAATTAAATAAAATTATACATTTTATCCCTTAAGAGTTTTATTGTCCTGCACCGGCTGGTCGTGACGTGAACCTCGAGAATAAATTCTGCGTTTCTCCAGACGAAAGTGAGTTTAAAATTGCCCACTCGACCCGCTGGAGAGTTAAATAAGTGGAGGACCATTGAAAAGGTCCCTGTTGGAAATTTTGTTGATAGTCGAGTGGCGACCTCTGTTACGCGCTTGAATTAACAGGAAACGGATTGTTTGCATGGCGTTTTTATTTCCACTTTGCGCTAATGTTATTCGAAAAGAAAGGAGTCGGCAGTTGGACGTTTTTCTAACTGAGACTTTCTCCATCTCACTTTCACAACGAAATCAAAAGTTTGGACTTGTCTAGTCTTTATTGATAATGTTGTAATTTATATTTATTTTGTCCTTATTAGTGATGCAATACCGTATGACTATTGTGAACATAGGAATGATAATATGTTATCTGTTTGTAGTGTCTCCTAAAATTTAATAATGTAACAATAGTGTTGTTATCAGTTTATTTGAATATAATATACGTCGCATTAAAAATAAGTTTTAAAATGTCATACGAGAGATAAGATTGGAGCGGATTATATCGAGCTGGTGTTGGAGAAAAAACTAGATAAAAGACTAATATACAGTGTCAGAGTGTTCTCAAATACTAAATTACAATTTTTTTTTGGGGGGCGATGAAGGGACTATAAAGTGTCATCGGGCTACAGCTTCATACTTCGTATGACAAAAGTAATGTAATGTCAGATGTTTCTTCAGTTTTGTTCTCTCTGTATTACATTTTTTTGTGCGCACAATTTTAAATAAGGGTTGGGTAGATTGAACTCTTTCACTGTTGTGACAAATAAAGCAACCCATCCAAGGGACGTTTATATTTAGATAACAGCAAAAATATTACAAGAAAGAAAGAATAGTAAAGATTTGGCTATATCTATAAGAAAAGAACAAATTAGTCAACAAAGCAGCATGTTCTTAACAAACAATAGATTCCAAACCATAAAGTAAGAAAGTTACAGCTTTTATTTATTCTTTATCAGAACTCGTTGTAAGCGAGCACGCCGTTATGGATATTTGAAACTTTTTCAATTTTGTATTTTTATTTTTTTTTTTGAGATATAAGGCTAACTTGCATTTTATTAAATTGACACTAGGGGTCAATGGTAAAATTTTTGAAAACTTTTATTCTCAATTCAGTGATATAACACTTTTATTGGTTATTATTTACTGATCAAAAATTAACCAACTTTTGTTGGTAGATAACATTAAAAATATTTTTTATTAGGGCTTTAATAACGGAAGAAAGTATTTGATATTTTTATAGATGTTCTACAATGCGACTAGGAATGAAGCGCGACTAAGACAGGTAGGAAAATTTATTATACCTACCTTTTGGATGTTGTTATCGTTAATGACTACATTCTTTCATTAGTTTAATTAAGTGTATGGAATGACGCTCTCTCAAATTCCACATTTTAATTATACGTTTCCTATAAAAAGACAAAGTGGGGATCATGGCGGTCTGTTCCAGTTTTGTGTAGGTAGTATTGAAAACGATCAAATTCAATATAAATTTATTGCATCATTCTAAGTTTTCCTCTATCTTCTTATCTTATATTATCGAAACGTTTGTTTTAACAAAACTAAAATGGTATTTTTTTAGAAGTAATTTAAAGTTAGGAAAAAGACAACACTGTTATCTGATATTAAACTTTCATCTATACCCAGAGAAATCGTGCAATATTGTTTCCCTAGAACCGTTTGTTACCTTTAGTAGGTGTATTGACTATGCCGTCATGTTTTTTCCACTGTTAGTATATTAAAGACCTTATTTTATGATTTTAAACCTTGGACACATAAATTTCCCGACTTTTTCAAATTCAAACTCTTTATTTAAACTAATTTAAAGGAATGAACTATACCTACTCTATTTTTTTTTTTTAAATAACCGTTTGTACCCCTAAATGTAAACTTTAATTGTAGTTTCTTTAAAGGGCCATAACTTGAAAACTAAATGACACAATTTTTTAAACAATTTTCCCATACTTTACATTAATTCTGGATAACGCATCTTTGGTGGTTTTGAAACACCCTGTATTATTATGTTCCGATGTAAAATTTAATTGTGTGAATGTGAAGTTTGCCTATTTTGACAGTGTTGTAATTAATTTTGTTCGCGTAGGTAACTTAGACGGGTTCCAAAGTTAAAACTGTTTAGTAAATTGAGGTGTTTATTTTGTAATCAATTGCTATCAATTGTTACTAAGCTTTTCCAATAATTTCTTTAAAAAAAAGATTCAAACATCCTCTTTTTACAAAATTGGTTGCAATTTTTAATTCCTCTGCACGCTTAAAAGAGAGCACTAAAATTGTGTAAATATTATAACAATATTTTTCTCAAAGCAATCATATGTAAGCCATTACTTAATCAATAGCAACTAGGTCTATTATTTCAGTATCACTGATTAGATTAGATTTTTTCACAAACCGTCAGATTAAAATTATTTGACAAGGATACTGTTGATGCATGCTTAAACAAAACATTTAATTTTAATTTTAAAATAATTTTAAATTTTTGAATAGGTAATTTTGTGATTATTCATTCCTCCAAAGTAATTTTAAAGAAATATACATTGTGGATAGGACTGATAGAGGCGAAACACTCGAGATAGAAGCGAGACACATGAGTATTCAGCTCAAGTTACCTGTTAGGTTGAGACACTGACACTTCTACAATTTGCACTAACTAATTCAGCATCTAAATTTGCTCAAACGAAATGAACCAATCCATCCTTTTTTCCTATTTATAAGTATAGAGAGTTTTATGGCGGAAGTTACAAATTTGGTCAACCACAAAATAGATTGGCAGCAATCTATGATTACCGGATATTGTGTTAAAAAATACCACTGTGGTATAATATAAGTACAAAATATTGACTACGAGTCATTACTTCTGTCAGTTGCTGTAACTTGTGTTAATAAATGAGCAACAAGATTTAAAGAAAAGAATGAGATGGTCCTAAGCAGGTAAGATAGAAGTAATTTTTTTGTATTAATTATAGAGAATTACAAAGTCAGCTTGAAGATTTCCCGGACTGCTTACCAATATAAGATATTACGAAGCCGTAAAAAAAACATATCTACTCAAAAAAAAATTAAGTTTAAAACTTATGAAAAAGATGAAATTTCAACTTACGAAAAAGGTGAAAATTAGGCATCAATGTAAAACAAAACTATTATATGTGATAGATTATCGTATTCAGAAAAGAAAAATGGTTCCTCTTGCGTCTAGGGTGCTACGGAAATTACGATGACAAATTTAAATTGCTTGTGAAAAACTGCCTTCACAATGGCTTAGTTAAAAACGTCCAGCTCCAATGGTTTTTGCTTCAAAAAATTGAAACAAAAATCAATATTTTCAATTTTTTGGCAATAATTTAAAAACTAAAAGTAACAGGTCAAATTTTCATTCAGATTAATATTCAGTATAAAAATGCGCAACTTTGCCGTAATTTAACCAACTTTGTATTTTTGAAGATAAGCGAGATTCTCATAGCACTCGAAAAACAAACACCTTATGTTAAAGTGCCAAAAATTTAAAGACATGTAAATCAGGTCAAATAATGAAGAAAAGCTCTGCAACATTTTTTCGATAAGTGGCCTCTAAGGAAGATGCAGTCCCTCGACTGTGGGTCCGGCCAAATGATGGTTTTTATTTGATTGCTTTCGAACCTGTCAAAACAAAGAAATACAAATTTGTGGGTTTTCTAATGGGTTTAAGCCTAAACAGACGTAATTAATTTTACCATAATTAGTTGAGGGGGGGGGAGTTATTATGTTCTCTCCTCTCCACAAGGAGAGTGGGAATATTTTGTCCCTAACTTTTTGTACGTCTTTTTTCATAGTTCTTGATATCAAATTATAAAATTTCATGGCTTTTAGACAAAAAGATTCTCTTGTTGCATTTCAATAGGTTGCATCGTTTTCGAGTAGAGCTGATTTGAAAGGTTAATTACATGTAATAAAGTAAAATGTACTCATTTTTTTGATCATTGTCTCAAAAGTTTTACTATGAACATTTAGAGCACGTTTAATGATGATGAAAATCTAAGTACAGTTTTTCCTTCACATAGCTCCCAAAGAACCTACTGCACCCTAAGAATCTTTCTCATAAAAGCACACTAATGGAGCAGTGCTTTTGTAGAAATGATTAAAAAACCCACAAATTTTTATCTCTCTATTTTGAAAGGTTCGGAGCCAATCAAATAAAAACCATTTGCCAGGACCCACAGTCGAGCGACTGTATCTTCCTTAGGAACTACTTATCAAAAAATTGTTACAAAGGTTTTCTTCATTATCAATTTATCAATTTATGTATTTTTAAAACTTTGGCACGTCAACATTTTCGAGTTTCCAACATGGGAATCCGGATCCCACTTGTTTTCAGAGATATAAAGTCGGTTAAATTAGGGAAAAGTTACGCATAACATTAATCAGAATGAAAATTTGACCTGTCAGTTTTAATTATTCAATTATTGGCAAAAAATTGAAAATTTTGATTCTCGTTTTTATTTTTTTAAGCAAAAACCATTAGAGCTAGACGTTTTTAACTAAGGCATTGTGAAGGCACTTTTTCACATCCAATCTAATTCTTGGTTTCACAAACGAACATTAACGTAATGTTGGTTTAATCGTTTGTTCCAAATCGTTGGGTTATCCACGGGTTTTCAGATATATGAAAAGATTCAATGTTAATGTCTATCAAACACCTTACAAATTGCAACAATGAATTATGGCTAATCAAAGTAATAAAAAAAAATGAGAAAAGTTAATCAAGCGTTAATGAACTATTAGGTTAATGTTCGTTTGTGAAACCGGGCATAAGTCTGTCATTTTCATTTCCGTAACACCCTAGACGCAAAAGTTACAACGTCCAACTTTGGTTTTTCTTATGAGCGTCATATTGGATTTTTCATTTTTTCTTTTCTGAATACATTACAATGATGTATCACACAATAGTTTGGTTTACATCGAGGGGCAAACCGCTGGGCATTTCTGGTGTAGAGGTTTGGGGATGTCCGGGGATGTCTGGAGATGTTCGAGGATATTTAGGGATGTCCTTAGGATGTCCGAGAAATATTTCTTAAATTTGTAAAAGTTGCAGTTTATATTTTCAGGCTAGATTATGTTATATTTTCAAGTTTATTTTAATAACAGTAGCAACAAATTAACAACAACATTAATTGCAACGGTGATTTACTGCATTTCGTACTTCACATAATATAATAATGCATTCTTAAAACGTCGTAATTTCTAGTTTGCTAAATTATAATATTGCTTTCCGGACTCTGTTCCGGACTCTTAAATTCAATGGGTTTGATAATGGCCAATGACTTGCTAATTTTTCGGAAATGGATATTGAAGAGATGAAAGGTTTATAAAAGAAGTACCTAATGCCCTCTTGGATTCCCGAAAATCAGCATAAAGATTTTTTTGGCATTTTCCACTTGGAACCAATTACAGCAGACTCAATCGAGCTGGGACAATTTTATGGGTTTTTTATGAAGAGAGATGGTAGGTATATTTTGGACGTATTGAAAAAACCACCAAGGCTAATAATAATACTTTTAGCGTAAGATCTTTGAAACAAATAAGAAGAGAGAATAAATTTTCTTGGTCAAAAAATCCAGACGTCGCAGACGTGGAAACAGAATTTATATTTTTTGGCCATGTAATTTTGATTCAATTAGAGCAACTTACCACTTCTTGTGATTAAAGTTCGGATGCACTCATTTTTAAATTAGATGAAACCATTTATAGCAATTTGAAAAACCACTGTGTATATGTAAATTACAGTTTAGTTTGGTTACATTTTTGTTATACCGGGTGTTTCAACGAGAACCGTCGGTGCCAAATTGCGTATTTCCAATGGAGTTAAAAATTTGAAATTTGGCAGTAATAAACTTTAATGAATGCGCTACAATGTGGCGTCGTTGTTTGCTCCATAATTAATTCCATGCGCCGTCGGGACGCCATAAAGTGCTTTTTCAGAAATTTTCAATATATTTTCTTATTATTATGTTCGTAATATCACCAGGTATACGTTCCTGTTGTTAAAAACTTGAAATTTGTAGTTAAAGTATCGCTAATTGTTTTTTTAAGAAGTTCGCGGGATTTTGACAAGTTTATGACACGACTGCTTTATTGAAGCAGTCAAATTTCATGACAAAGACCGCCTAAACGGTTTGGTTATTTATGACATAAAAGCGGTACCTACTCAAAATTCTTTGCAGCACAGAGACCATCATAAAATCTAATGTGGTTAACCGCAAAAACGGCCACAAAGCTGTCAATCAAAAATCCCTTCAGGGCTAAAAATTAAAAATTGATGTATAATTCAATAACGGTTTGATATAAAAATATTTCATTGACTCACTATCAATCTTGGAGGTCGTGATCATGAGCTTGAAGAAAATCAAAGAGATGAAGTGAATATTTCAATATGAAATCACGGTCGAAATTAAAAACTCTCATCGTTTAAAAAAGGAAAAAAACGATAATGTCATCTTGTAGTGCATTAATTATAGTTTATTTCTGCCAAATTTTAAATTTTTAACTCTATTTGAAATACGCAATTTGGCATCGGCGGTTTTCGTTGAAACATCCTGTTTGTTATATTTTAATTAAGAGTTACTATTCGGTACCCCCACTTAATTTAAATAGTTTATTTTTTCTTTTATAGTTAGTTTGTTTTCTTTAGGTTAGTTTACCATAAGAGCCAACAGTTTAATTGTATGCTCGCGTTTACGTTGAAATTCTCCCCAGGGTGGAACCCACGTGACGTGGTGAAGGATGGTGGTCAGGAAGCATCAATCTTAAACTTGCTTCCACCTTGCACACTCACACTTACTTCACTTCTCTTACAACCCTTGCAAGGACAGTCGAATAGTTCTAGTCAGTTGGTCTAAGGTTTAGTGTAGTTTTGTGCAAAACCACTCCCACGGTTCCAGAGCACCCCGTCCCTCGAAGCCGACTACACCACACATTCTCCACTATAAGGTAGGTTCAAACCCTAGTGGGAATTAATCTTTTTCGTCGTTTTTATCGCTATTTTTGGCTCTTCATAAAAGCAGGTCTATTGACTCTGTCTGGAGACATGGTCGTAGTTACTTAAAACACTACGAAAAAGTTACTCTTCAATTGTTTTGTTTATTTTCAGTTTTTTCAATAAATTTTTTTTCTAAATAGATTACTTTTTATTTTCCTTCCAAATAGCTAAAATCTAAAATAACTAATAAGCTATCAAATAGGTATTGGAATAGGCAGCTACTGAATTTATTAATATGGGATTTACTTAGTTTTTTTAAAAGAATTTTAGGAACGTCTGTGAGTTGCCTGAGGATGTCCGGGGATGTCCTGGGATTTTCGAGGATGTCCGATGGTATAAGGGGATGTCATAGGAAAAGGAGATGTCTGGTGTACAAATTTTGCCCAGCGGTTTGCCCCTCGGTTTACATTGATGTCTAAATTTTACCTTTTTGTAAGTTGAAATTTTTTTCGAGTATGTCCCTTCTACGCTCTCGTTAGATATACTTTCAATTTGTGGACATTATTTTCAGCTTTTAAACCCGGTTTAAACCCCGCCTAAGAATTGTTCGGTAGTGCCGCCACTGGCTTTATCTATCACGTGACAGGCGTACGTGTTCATTCGACCAATCAGAAACCGCCAAATACGGTGTATGTTGATAAGTGACAAATATGTCATAATCGCAGAAATTACGCCAAACAATAATATTGAGTGCTTCAGAGTGCAAATACGTCCATCGCTAGTGTCGACAAAAACAGGAAACAACACCAAAATCAAAGAGGATCTAAAAACCAAGAAAACATGGAAACATTACCCATCACTTTAATAGTGAAAGCACCCAATCAACAAATCGAAGATCAAACAATCAAGTGCGAGCTGTCATGGACTATAAATAAACTAAAACAACACCTATCCGAAGTGTACCCCAGTAAACCCGTAAGTACCATTGACCAAATTTTTGTACAATTCCCCCAAAACAATATTGAAAATTCCCGCAGCCAAAACATGAACAAAAACTTATCTATTCCGGACAACTTCTCAACGATTCAGTGACGTTAAAAGATGTTCTGCGACAATATGACGGCCAGGAGACCCATACCGTGCACTTAGTTTGCACCTCGAAACATACCAAAACTTCCCCCCAACCGATGACGCAACCTACACGACCAACGATGCCTAGCAATCCGCAACCTCAAGTGACTTCGGCCAGTAGCACCAGCGACCAGCATGTTCCTAATGAATGGGGCAATGGCGCCGCCATGGACCCCAACCAGTACGCCATGCAGCTGGCGTGGATGCAACAAACATATCTTCAATACATGACCCAGTACATGCAATTGTAAGTGGCTTAGTTGTGACCTTGATTTCGTACATAAGGACCTGACTTTGGTCAAAGGTTGATGCTCCCACAATTGTCTGCTAATTATACCGCAATGGACAATGGTTTCAATAATTAGGAAAATTCAATGACATCGAATTATTTTCAAAAATTAAGTTGTTGACAAATATTTATAGCAAATATCAAGGGAACAGAAAGCAAATGTTATTGGTTAAGTTGCCACCACGTTTTTAGTTGCCTTGAAAAAATTACGTTCAATGTAGGAGCCCTTTAAGAATAGTTACCAAATGATCGTGCAAAATTCAATCGGGTTTGATTCAATTCTCATTTGGCAATTACAACCAATTTTCAAGATCTATTGAGACGTTGGCAATATTTTGAACACAAATTAGTGATAATCCAAAGATTATTGATTTTTAGAAAGTAATTATAGGACATGTCTTTTCATTAGGTGCGTTATCTATTTGGGGTGTGTTTTGTACATGAAAAGAGTCAAGCGTGCGATAATGTTGAAATAGTTGGTGGCGTCCATCACTTACATGTATGTTTTAAGGACCTAATTAAAACTTTTGTTTTTACCGATTTACTGCAAATGGAAACGTATTTATGGAACTAGTCTTCCAAGCATATTTAGATCTCATTCTGGGATTTTTGAAAATTGTGATGAAAGGGCACTGTTTAATCAACATTGTTGATGGAAAATAATAACATACAGTGAATCCACATATACCAGATCACCCTCAATAATTTTTTAGTCTGGTTCTAAATGAACTACATGATCAACATGTGGAAAAGATTCTCAATTTCATACAGGCTCGCAGCATCATCTTTGATTTGACTATTAATTTAATAAACTTATGACGTTATCAGTATTTTTTGAGAGAGGTTGATTCCAGAATGACTCGATGGTTCGTGATCGTCGTGCAACCGGGTATAAGTGTAAATTTAAAAAAAAAAATACCATGTGTGAGACTGTACGTTGACTTCACTTTCAATCATTCTGGATTACTGTACAATCTTTAAACTATCGAGAACTATTACGAACGGCAACGAATGAGGTACTTGTCTAATAAAAATATTGCAGTTTTTATTCTCTAGATGCATGCAAATAACTAAAAGAGGCTTAAATTTTTTTTCCCATTTTTTTATTTCATATTTTTGTAAATATTTGCAATTTTTGTTTTTGATGACGCATTGGACTCCCGTATTTAAGACTCGCACCTATATTGAACCTACTCTTGTTTTTGGCTACTATGCAGCGCTGCTACTAGAGTGCGCTACATGTGTACAACAGATTGGCATTCGATTTATAAATAAAACGCAAACAATCTGAATAAAGCGTTATTATACGATTTCTTTTAGAACTACGCCATGCAGGGGCCGGCTACGTCACAAATCTCTCACTCCAAAAATTCAAAAATTAATTCTGCTCGTAATATTGACCCTAGAACAAAATAAAAAAATACGGGTCTAATAAAATCGCTTACATTTTCTAAATATTATATTTCCCAAACATGAGGCAAGTACCTCATTGTCGGTACAAAAAATTAACTTTTAATCCAAAGTTGCCGGAAATTATTATTTTTGAAATTTATTACCCACAACGTCAGATGTATGATTTTATTCTTTTTATAACTGTAGACATTTATAATTTTGAGGTTTTTTACGATTTCTTGAAAATACAGGGTGTCCCAAAACTCAACGTCAACCCGTAGAGGGCTGATAGTCCTGCTCATTACTGACCAGAATATCATAATATGACCTTAGTAAAATGTTATTAGTTTTCGAGATATTGGGACTTTTATGAATTTCGTTAAAATCGACACCTTAGATCAGTTTTTAGAGTGTCACAACTTTAAATTTCCATATTATATTATTCTAAATGTTGTTACGTCACCCTGAATAGTCCGGTTATTGATCAAGAGGCAAAGAAGCCATACTAGAGCCAGATCTTTGGGAAAGAAAAAAATATTTTTGACTGATACATGATTTATTTTTTTTAATGACCCAATTTTGACTCTTCATACTTTTGAAAAAAATACCACGCTAACTTGGCAAGTTATTCTAAAAGATGGCTCATTTAGTGTAGTTTTTAAAATGGTGCAACAATTTCTATGTTTTGCATTAGAAAAAAAAGATATTTCTATTTGATTGCAAAGGAGCGCCTTTTAAAATTGTATTAATAATTAGGAAATTGAATTAAAACACGTGTTAAATTGCAGTGACAGATATGTATTAAGAAATAAAAATAAAACTTAATGGATGTGTTCAAACTGCCTGCCACCAAGTCGATTGCAAGAGTGGCATCTTCTTAAAAAACGTTCTTTTATCAGTCTTGCACTTCCAGCAGCATTTATTTATTTTGCAGCTTCCGCGATGCGTTCTCTCAATCCGTTTTCATTATTTACTGGTGTAAAATTATTTGGACCAAACTTATCCAAAGAGATGGATCGGCCATCGTAGTCCCATTTTGTGGTCTCCACGGTCTCCAGATTTAAATCCATTAGATTTTTTTTACTGGGGTTAAATCAACGAAAAAGTGTATTCAACACCAGTAAATAATGAATTAATGAAAAATGAATTGAGAGAACGCATCGCGGAAGCTGCACAACAAATAAATGCTGCTGGAAGTGCAAGACTGATAAAAAGATCTTTTTAAGAAGATGCCGCGCTTGCATTCGACTTGGTGGCAGGCAGTTTGAACACATCCGTTGAGTTTTATTTGTTTTATTTTTATTTCTTAATACATATCTGTCACTGCAATTTAACACGTTTTTTAATCCGATTTCCGAATTATTAAAATAATTTTACAATGCGCTCATTTGCAGTCAAATAGAAATATCTTTTTTTTCTAATGCAAAATATAGAAATTGTAAGACCATTTTAAAAACTACATTAAATGAGTCATCTTTTAGAATAACTTGCCAAGTTAGCGTGGTATTTTTTTCAAAAGTATGAAGAGTCAAAGTTAGGTCATTAAAAAAAAAATCATGTATCAGTCACAAAGATGTGGCTCTAGTAATGCTTCTTTGCCTCTTGATCAATAACCGGACTATTCAGGGTGACGTAACAACATTTAGAATAATATAATATGGAAATTTAAAGTTGTGACACTCTAAAAACTGATCTAGGTGTCGATTTTCACGAAATTCATAAAAGTCCCAATATCTCGAAAACTAATGATTTTTTACTAAGGTCATATTATGATATTCTGGTCAGTAATGAGCAGGACTATCAGCTCTCCACGGGTTGACGTTGAGTTTTGGGACACCCTGTATACAGATGTAGGTTGAGTATCAATTAAGGTGGCTGTTCGATAGGCTCAAAGGGGAGCAAATGCAGACATTTTGTTCGTACAGGCACGGAATTAAGTAATGCACAAGGGGTGCTCAAATAATCTACTTTTGCCACATTATCATCAAATATTAGGTGGACAAGGTTGACGATTTGTGAGCCCCCTGTGCTTTTCCAATCTTTTCTATATGTTCTTTCATATTACATTTGATGATAACGTGGGAAAAGCAAACTATTTGCGCACCCCCTGTGCATTACTTAATTCTTTGGCTGTACATACAAATTGGCTGCCTTGGATGCTAGGAATAGAAGGTAAAAATACAGTAAGAAAATGGAAAGAAGAATGATTTGCTTCAATATTATCTTTATGGTGGATTCATACAAAATTGTCGAAATTAGGCAAATTTTTGTATCACATTTTTACCTCCTGTTTTATTCAATATTTTGCCTTTAGGTAACTTAATCTTAACAGATAGCCTAACGGCTGTTTTCCAAATACTTTTTATTTCAATTAATTTTTCAAAATTCTGTGGGCGTACAGCTAGTTTGCCACAGTAAGAAGTGCGAACAAGTTGCTGCCTTTAATTATACTATATAAAAGTTGCACTATAAACTAAAAACATTAACTTCAAATTTGAGGTTCAAATAAAAATGAAAGTAGTTTAAGGTGAAACTTGTTCCCTTCCCTTACGCGTCCACTTTCTCAATTTATAAATGAATATCGGTGCAAAGTGCAAACTATGAGCACTATCTGCAAATAAATAGCTGCACCTTTGAATCATTCAGGCTACTTGTTACTTTCACTTAGTTTCATTTCAGAAATCGAGTTAATTTCTTCGGAAATGCTTGATTGAAATTTTGTTTATTAATTTGCAATGCAAAAGAAGTAAGCTATTTATTATTTATAAAGAAGACAAATCAACAAAACAATAATAGCAATAAGGTAGTTCCCATGGGATTTTAGGTAAAACGTAGAGGTTTGCGATCGAACTTGTTCCAATTATCTTTACCACTGCACGTTTTCATACTGCCAGAACCATCTATTTAAGAATTGAACACGTCTTTAAATAAAATACATATAAAACGAATATCATCTTTATGCAGGATGGTTACGGTGCACCCGACCATAGGGATTTAACACGGGGGTTAGTAAATTGCTATTTTCTGCTCTCCATTGTTAGAGTGCTATTATTACTCAATAAAAAAAAATTGACAATGTTTAGTTAAAATAGTTAAGCTAAAGCAAGAAAAATCGGATAAAATGAGAGATTTTATCAAAAAAAAAAAACCTCAGACTCACTGAAGATTTGCACCGCGCCGGTGCCAATCTTCAGTAACAACAGCGCCTGTTGTCAATTTTAGTTTAAAATTTGACCATAGAGCCACCGAGGGACCACCAGCTGGGTATCTGTTCCTCGAACAAGTAACCTGTTTAAAATTTTTATCCGAAAATATGTATTTACGGCGTTCAGGTGTACAGTTTAATAACACGTGTTATTTTGCAAAATGTGCGGAAAAGGCTTCTCGATTTGATGGGGCTAAACTTTTACAAAGATACAATAATGAGAAGCAGGAAATGGCAATTTACTGAAAGCCCGTGTTAAATCCCTATGATTCGGTGCGCCGTAATCAGCCTGTATGTAACAAATACATGTGCACCCGGATTATTTGAAAATGAAACACTTGAATTGCTAGTTTCACTGATTTGGCAACATTGTGGACTGCATAGGTCGTATAGTGCCGGCGTTCGGGTCGGTTCGGTAAATCTCGGTGCCTTCGATCTTACCAGACTTTGCTATGCAGTGTACAATGTTGACAAATCAGTCACACCAGCGATTCAAGTGTTTCATTTTCAAATAATCCGGGTGTACATAAAGATACTCATAGTTGTTATCGGGATTAGTGTCAAAGAGAAACGGCGGTAATCAAAGAAATTATCAATTTCACAAATAATAAAATCGCTGTCAAGCCACTTCAGAGGTTTTCTTAAATAAGTCATTATTGTGACTCCATCAGTATTTTCCTTTATAACGACACCAAATTATATCAGCATGTTCTGATTTAAAAGTTTTTTGACTACTTGCACGTTTGCTTTTTTCTAGGGCCGCGAACTCTTATGGGTCAGCGACTATGCCAGCCGCACAGCCTGGTGCAGTGCCGGAACCACAACAGAATCCCCAAGAACAGGCCGCAGCTCCGGCTCCCCCGGTCGCCGCTCAACGAGATGCTGAAAATCCCGAACGAGATTGGCTGGACGTATTTTACATGTTAACTAGAGTCATGGTTCTGTTCAGCGTTGTATACTTCTACTCCAGTCCTTTACGATTCGTTTTTGTAATACTGTTCGGTTTCTCGCTTTATCTATATCAGGTCGGATTCTTCAGGAACATTAACCATAACAATAACAACAACAACACTGTACCTGCAGACCCGGTTCCGCAAACTGAGCAGGCACCCTCTAGATTAATGGTAGTTTGGACATTCTTTACGACGTTTTTCGCCTCGTTAATACCTGAAATACCGAATGCGGTGTAGCTCGTTCGGAAAACGTTATCGGTTCAAAATTCTTTTAAATAGGTCTTTGTGGAATCACTTTCCAAATTTTGTTTTACACAAGCGAAAAATGGTTTTATAATTTTATATGAGATCTGCTGATATTCAAGTTGTATAAATACCAAATTACTATTAAACTGTTTGTATTTACTTGTTGTACAGCTTTTTATGTAAATATCTAGCTTTAGAAAGAATTGTGATTTAAATATTAAGTAACTAATACAATATATTTTTGTTTTTATTTATAAAAATAACTGTTGTAACATAACCATCAATTCCAATAAATTTTTTTTTTATTAACTACTTTTCTTCACAGTCCATTGATACAGGAACTTCGTCAACTGCAGAATTAATTATATCCAAAAGATCTTCAACATTTTTCTCATCAGTGCAAACTTCTTGGAAAATGGCTTCTGGGGCTGAATTACTTTCATCAGAATTGATTTCATTAAGAATTTCCTCAATGTTTTTACCATTAGTATTAACAATATCGTCAACTACTTCATGTTCGCTAGCAACTTTTGAAGGATTCAAGTTCTCCGTGTCCATGGCTTTGGGTTCTTGAGAGTTTTGGCTTGGTGGCAAACGACTAGATTCTCCTAAACTGGATTGCGCTGATTCCCGAATCTTGATAAGCCGCTGCTGCCTCAACCTTTCCGCCTTTTCTCGATTTAATCTAATTCTTTCCGCCTGTTCTTCACTCAACGTGTCATCACCACCTATCTCGTTGTTTTCTTTCGGTTCAGCGTGGATTTCCACAAGAATTTCGTCAACTCCTTGATCATCACTAAAATGTGAAGTGCTAGTACTCTGAGTTTGTAGCCCTTGAGAGTTCTGGCTCTCCACCGGTTGGGTTGACTCCCTCATTTTTCTAAGGCGATCCTGCTTCAATTTCTCGGCGCGTTCCCGATTCAACCTCATTCTCTCCGCTTGTTCTTCATTGAATTCAACGGGACTGGAGGGCTCAACGTCAACTAAAGCGTCAAATTGGTTTTCTTCATGTTCTTCCACTGGTTCTTCATCTATTCCTTCATTTATTATAGCGTTATCTTCAAGCAGTAGATCCATACGAATCCTCTTGATGTGAGTCTACCAAAAATGTTATTAAACAACTGCAAGATGCCCGAAAAACTATACTTACAACGACGGCCCTTTTAGTGCCTAAACTTTCGATTTTAGCAATACACTCATCAAATGGATACTTGGGGAACAGCCGATGGCACCAGTATTCGTAAGTTTTCAACAAAACATTCAAATCTTGCTCCTCATGTCCCCGACCCTTGAAATTTACCCTATCAAAGTACGAAGCAACAGCACCCAAGCCTTTGGACCCTTTCAATGTTTCAGGGTTTAGTTTTGGTTGGGGGTTTCGCACTATTCGTTTCGGCTTAACCACTTTTGCTGCTTCTTCTTCAGGTTGATTATCTTCCGTATTTTCAACATTTTCCGGTTCTTCCACGGCCTCCAATTCGTTTCTGTCAAATTCTGTAGGAAATAAATCTTCAGCAGTCGACATGTTCACGTAATTTTGGGCTTTCCGTTTCACAATTTCCCGCGCAAATTTGACGTATGCAACTTCTTCTGACAATCTGACATTTTTGAGGTTATGTTACAACAGTGAAATTTAAAATCTTGCTTAATTAATTAAATTCGTTGACAGCATTTGAATTTGCTGCAACATTTTCATTTGAAGTAGGAAACTTGCTTAAGGAGCCTTCAGGTTGGTTTATTCTCGTCAAAAACGACTGCAGTAACTTCTTGTTTAATTTGTCGGTCTGGGTGATTTCACGCACTTCGGGGTTTTCTTTGGATTCCTCCGGTTCTAAATTTGTACTTTTACTAGGCATCTTACCCTCTATGCGTGGAATTATCTTGAAAATAATTAAAATGCAAAAATGGGTGTTAACCAGGGAGGGCGACACGTATCCCCAGTAGGCAATAGATGGCGCCACATAACAATTTTAGAAATTGAAAAATTAAATTTAGCCACCCTGTATAATTTTTTAAAAGTTAAAACGATTTAAAGACATTTCTTAGATGTTTCCTAACTAGCCTTTACATATTTTTTTCTTAGAACTCATAATTGTGACTGTAGTGATTTTTTTAACATGCGTCTGCAGGTGCCATTATTTGAACATTATTAGTTTGGAAATAGTCAGCAATAATATTAGATTAAAAAGAGTCTATTAAAAGGCTCCGAAAAATCTTCTTTTACACTCCGCATTACATTTAAAAAAATGTTACTTGCCCCTGTTTAATTGTCTTGGCTCACCATGTATGTTCAAAAATAATTTCCAGTTAAAGACTTCTTTCACTACTTTATCTGCGTTTTTAAATCAAATTTCTACCTATCATAGAACTCGGGCTATCGAAGTCGGACGCACTATTGCCCCACCCTGTATACAAAGAAAAGTGATCGGCCGAGTGGAGTATGAAGCGCCGTTTGGGCCAAAATACAATGTTCTACCATATATATACTATTTGATAACTATAAGAAAAATTTGCAACATATAAACTTTTTCTGCCTCGATATAAATAATTCTTGTTGCGATATATAGAATTTTCGGGTTACATGGAACGTCGCAATATAATGAGGGCGCTGTCATCTACGTGTAGGGTGTTGTCAATACACGCAAACTTGTGTTGGCAACCATGTGTCTTACCATCATTTGCTTTGTTGGTTACCGCCTTTAGTTAATTAATTGTTAGATGTCAGAGACTTAACCTCGAAATCGAAAAAAAGACGCCAAGCAAGTGTTACCCTGTGCTTACAGCAATACAGCCACAGCGTTTCAGCTTCTATCTACAGTGATATGATGTGATGTGCTCGATGTGCCATGTAAGTATCTTCGTAACGTTCATATAAAGTAGCGGGGGGTTGTAAATAATGTGAAAACAAAACACCTTTGATGTTTCATTTAACATTTTCAGTAAAAATGAATGGTTCATCAGGACAACAATCTGCTACCCCCGCCGATTTGAAGAATGTTGTTTCAGAAATACTACAAAGCGATGAATTTTGCAATCAGTTGCGTCGGTCCATTGAGAGGGCATCTACCAATACAGTTTCACATAACTCCTCAGCTCCAGCTCAACGAATTCCCGTGGCAACACCTTCCGAGGAGCAATGCCAGCCCTAGAACAATTTAAAGAAGGCCTAAACACATTGGGGCTGTTGGATAAATTGAAGGTTTTTATTGCAGAATTTAAAGATTTAATGTGCTATACCAACTCTAAACTAACGGCTGACCAAGTTTCGTTCACTTTCAAAGTGAAATTAAGTGAAATTGGAAGCAACAGGCGAAATATTGAAAGCAGGATACTCGCTTTTTGGAACGATTTTTTGTTGGACTCCCAAGGTGAAAATTATAAAGTAAACTCAAAATTATTTGTTAAGGGTTTGATATTCTTTTAGAAAGAGAGACGCAAGCTAGCTTAGAGGACGTCTTATGCTTTGCTACAGCTTCCGAAAAGATACCACCTCTAGGCTTTGAAAATCAACCTCAATTAGAATTTCTGCATGATGAAGAATTTCTGTGGCCAAAAGCAAATACTTGTGTACCTATTTTGTATTTGCCGATTTCGTACAAGAGTAACGAATATGAAAAATTTAGAAACAACATGGATTATGCAATACTGAATGGCATGCAATTTGGATTTGCATAAATAACTTTTCTTTTATCTTTTTGTTGAATATTATAGTTTTATATTAATAGTATTGTTATTTTGCTGCATTTTGTTTGTTTACATGTATTGAAAATAAATAACGTCAATGCGTGGAAAAGTTAAATTCTATTCCTCTAGATAATCACATGTTTTCAATAATACGTTTAACAGTTAAGTAATGTGTTATTGAATAACACATTACTTATATGTGAATAACAGTTATTCCATAATTGTTGTCATCTAATAGAGGATCAGGCACTGCATTTTCAAATTCAGCTAACTGTCGAGAAGTCAGTATTATATCAGATACTGGAACCACCACGATATTTTCAGTTTCTAAGGTCGAAAGTGGCCCATTTTCATCTAGACCATACAACTTTTCTTTGGAGTTCGTTCAATAGGACTAGGAAAAGACTGATCAATTAGAACACTTGTGAACTGGTTAGTCCCTTGTATTGAGAAAACCTAAATATGACACATTAATGTAAAAAATTGTGTTGAATGAAAGTGCCATTGCCACGACAATGAAAATCATAATTCAGGACTTCCGACTATGGATCAAAGATTACCGATTTGAAATTAGTAAATGTAATAAAAACGGCATTGTAGACTGGCCTTTAGTGCAATCTAACCTAAAAGTCATAAAATTTGGTTAGTATATAAATTACATTTTGATCAGTTTGTGCAACCAGTATGAATATTGCGGAATATTTTGAAGAATTAATTAATGATTATGATCGATGCTACCGTCGGCAATTTGATTTAGACATAAGGCTAGTGGAGGAATGCATATTAATACTTGAGAACCATTGTTTTGTGTTAAATGCATTGTCAGCCAATGTTGAAAATGAAATACAAGATAAACTTAATAATATACAGACTATGGTATGGAATTTGCATTCCAAATTAGAAGCATTGTTTGAAGGTAAGTGCGTAAGTGCCTAACTAAAAGTTGTAAAAAAAAATCTCAGCAAAGGTTTAATTTTGCATGACAAATGAGTACGATTGTATACCAAAAACTGAAGGAATGATAGTAAGTTTTGCCCACGTGAAACCAAACGTAGCAGGATGAAAAGTTTTTATGACAACCGCCATAGATTACAACCACTAAGCAGTAATAAATAATATTGATGTTCTTGCGACGTCTTGGCAAAAATAACCACCCCAGTCTATGGTCACTATTATCGTGTAAAATTTAAAATGTTATTTATAGGGGTCGTTCTTTCCATTTTTGGCACAACTGTATAATATACTACAATTAATTACTTAAATTTTTACTTTAATTTTGTAGATAGACCAAGTAATGTATCCCAATACACAAGTTTTGTACCAGCACATATAAGAAGTGGTCGTGTTGGCAGGCCAAAAGTCAGCGTAAATGCAGAACAAATTTCTCTTTTGCGAAATGGGGGCTCTACATGGACAGATATTAGTTATATGTTAGGAATATCCAGAAGATCTTTATTCAGATATAGAGAAACATTTAATTTAAAAGAGCAATTCATAAATGATGAGGAACTAAAAGCTACCATTCAAGAAGTTTTAAGGCTAACCCCTGGTGCTGGTGAAGTGTACGTTTTAGGAGCGTTGAGAGCAAAAAAATGCAATGTACCAAGATGGAGAGTTCGCGAACACCTGAACGTATTAGATCCTGCAGGAAGGGCGATAAGAAAAAGAAAAACCATAGCGAGAAGGATTTATCGCGTAAAAGGATCAAATTATTTGTGGTAAGTTTATATGACGAGCTGTTTTACATTCTAATGAAGACATTTTTATTGATCAGATTTGGCTCTGTTTCACAAATAATTATCTTGAATGATTAACACACCAAGTCTTGAATGAAAAGAAAATTTATATATTTGCAAAAATAAATTGAAAAAAAAAATAGAATTAAGGCAAATTTATGTGGTTACATTTTTCATTAAAAAGTAAAACGGCGTCCCATGTCATATTAATTAATAATAATAGTCGTGCTTGATAAATATTTTCTTACTTTCTAGGCATATGGATTCTAATCATAAATTGGTTAATTTCCGTTTTGTATTCCATGGCTGCATTGATGGGTATAGCCGTCTAATTATTTATTTGGAGTGTAAGAACAATAATAAAGCTAATACGGTTTTATCATTGTTCGAAAAAGCGACTACAAAATATGGATTGCCCAGCAGAGTACGTGCAGATCGAGGGACCGAAAATGTAAAAGTGGCTAATTTCATGATTACAAATAGAGGGCTCAATAGAGGAAGTTTTATTACTGGGAGAAGTGTTCATAATCAAAGAATCGAACGATTGTGGTCAGAAGTGAACAGAGTTGTTTCAAAACAATTTAAACAGTTGTTTTGGTTTATGGAGGAAGAAAATTTATTGGATGAACAAAGCGAAACTGATTTATTTTGCTTACATTATGTCTACTTGCCACGAATAGAACGTTCATTACAAGAATTTGTTAACCAGTGGAACTTCCATAAGTTGAGCACTATGGGATCACAAAGTCCTATGCAATTGTGGAATACGAGTTATATAGAGGGTTGCAATTATTTACTGAATGAAGATTCAAATTACCTAGAAAACGAAGAGCTGTATGGCCTAGATGAAAATGGGCCACTTCCGACCTTGGAAACTGAAAATAACGTGGTGGTTCCAGTATCTGATATAATACTGACTCCTCGACAATTAGCTGAATTTGAGAATGCAGTACCTGATCCTCTATTAGATGACAACAATTATGGAATAACACATTACTTAACTGTTAAACGTATTATTGAAAACATGTGATTATCTAGAGGAATAGAATTTAACTTTTCCACGCATTGACGTTATTTATTTTCAATACATGTAAACAAACAAAATGCAACAAAATAACAATACTATTAATATAAAACTATAATATTCAACAAAAAGATAAAAGAAAAGTTATTTATGCAAATCCAAATTGCATGCCATTCAGTATTGCATAATCCATGTTGTTTCTAAATTTTTCATATTCGTTACTCTTGTACGAAATCGGCAAATACAAAATAGGTACACAAGTATTTGCTTTTGGCCACAGAAATTCTTCATCATGCAGAAATTCTAATTGAGGTTGATTTTCAAAGCCTAGAGGTGGTATCTTTTCGGAAGCTGTAGCAAAGCATAAGACGTCCTCTAAGCTAGCTTGCGTCTCTCTTTCTAAAAGAATATCAAACCCTTAACAAATAATTTTGAGTTTACTTTATAATTTTCACCTTGGGAGTCCAACAAAAAACCGTTCCAAAAAGCGAGTATCCTGCTTTCAATATTTCGCCTGTTGCTTCCAATTTCACTTAATTTCACTTTGAAAGTGAACGAAACTTGGTCAGCCGTTAGTTTAGAGTTGGTATAGCACATTAAATCTTTAAATTCTGCAATGAAAACCTTCAATTTATCCAAAAGCCCCAATGTGTTTAGGCCTTCTTTAAATTGTTCTAGGGCTGGCATTGCACGGTGAATTAAGTAATATTTTGTCGCACCTACAAAATCAAAAGTAGATATTAAAACAATAATGAAATATAAATAAGATTCATTCTTGCTTTCCAAAATTGCATCTTTCTTGTCAAAACTGGTTCCAGTACCAAATCCAGCAATGGCCATAAATGTACTATTCCATATTGCAAGTTGAAGTTCAGGCAAATCAGGTGCATTTCTAATGCTTTCTAATTCGCTTCTTATTTCACTGTTCATGATTTCATCTACACACGGCTTAGTGGCTTCAACACCATTAATAAGGTAATTAAACAAAGTTTCGGAAAAAAACTGAGGACTGGGCCCACCGTGTATTAATGATAATGCTATTATTCGACCAGCTTCATAGTAATGTTTAGATTCTAAGTGTTCATTACAAAGTGTAATATTTTTGCAATGTTTCGAGCCTTCAAATAACGTGCTGTTTGCTAAATACTTCAGGAGTAACCTAAACATTTCCCTGGTGGGTCCTCCCATATCCACTGCGCCTTCCGAAACATCGTCAATATCGGTAAACAATACAGAAATTTTATTTAAAGGCGAAAAACTATTTCTTCGTAAAGCACGAACACAGCAGTTGAAGATATCCTCCCTGTAAATATTGAAGTGCGAAGTTGTTTCAGGATCGATTCTATTATGCAATTGTCTCAAAACGTCAATTATAGTTTCCTCATTTTGTTCCTCCAAGCTCCTCGTTATTGCAGCTATAGTGTCATTTTCAAAAGCTTGTTCTATTAAATCAGCTTCATCACTGACTTGGGCACTTGAATGACATTGATCAATATCAACTTCAACCTCATTTTTACTTAAAGGCTCGTTACCAGCAAGCACATGATTCTCATTGATTGATTTTTCAAATGTGTGGTTTGAATTCTCACCAAAGTCACCTGATTCAGGCTCACCGTCTGTTTCCCGCAAAGTTCTGACATATACAATTTTTTGAGCAAACAAATGACACATAATAGTACCATCAATAGCAGTACCTTGTGGTAGATTTGGTCTAACCAAAGTTCCACCAATTGGAACCAAAATTTCAAATTTTATACCATGTAGCTTTTCTACAAATAAATTTTCAATATATTCCAAAATGTCTTTTTCGACCCATTTTTTTTGAAACGTTGCTGCAGATACAGCATAACCTAGAAATGTAAAATTACATATTTATATAAACAAATACAATAATATATATACCATTCGCATAAGCTGCGCCTTTTTGACGCCCATTTAATGTTCTCGTAACTTCTGGTTTGTCAATAAGAATAACTTCTCGTTTAAAATCCGGCAATTGCGTTTTCCCACCATGTTTGCGTTTTCTTGGTCTTTCAGAAACATGATTTGCACCTACCCTAATAGAAGCGTTTCTGTTGACTATTTCGTTATTATTCGAATGTCTTATGGACGGAAACAATCTTCGTAACTCCTCGGAAGGTGTTGCCACGGGAATTCGTTGAGCTGGAGCTGAGGAGTTATGTGAAACTGTATTGGTAGATGCCCTCTCAATGGACCGACGCAACTGATTGCAAAATTCATCGCTTTGTAGTATTTCTGAAACAACATTCTTCAAATCGGCGGGGGTAGCAGATTGTTGTCCTGATGAACCATTCATTTTTACTGAAAATGTTAAATGAAACATCAAAGGTGTTTTGTTTTCACATTATTTACAACCCCCCGCTACTTTATATGAACGTTACGAAGATACTTACATGGCACATCGAGCACATCACATCATATCACTGTAGATAGAAGCTGAAACGCTGTGGCTGTATTGCTGTAAGCACAGGGTAACACTTGCTTGGCGTCTTTTTTTCGATTTCGAGGTTAAGTCTCTGACATCTAACAATTAATTAACTAAAGGCGGTAACCAACAAAGCAAATGATGGTAAGACACATGGTTGCCAACACAAGTTTGCGTGTATTGACAACACCCTACACGTAGATGACAGCGCCCTCATTATATTGCGACGTTCCATGTAACCCGAAAATTCTATATATCGCAACAAGAATTATTTATATCGAGGCAGAAAAAGTTTATATGTTGCAAATTTTTCTTATAGTTATCAAATAGTATATATATGGTAGAACATTGTATTTTGGCCCAAACGGCGCTTCATAGTGGAGCACCGACGATCTAAGTGTTGGATTATCTCTTTTATTCTTCTTTCTAGCCTTTTGGCGTTTTGCATGTAATCTTGTTTTGAATTATAGAATAAGTATACAAATTGCCAGAAGTGCACTTAGTAAAGTAATTATTGCAATTTTTTTTGCAACATTGGCACCTTCTGGCGGTCCTTTATCTTCCGTTTACTCTTCTAGCAATTTTTTCCCTACTTAGTTATGCTGTTTTCGATCATTCTATAAATTTTCATTACTGCACCTTATCAATTTGTTGACATGAAAAAATAACATATTTGACCCCCTACCCTCGCATTATTCTTCCAGGGTGCCTTCTGGCGGCTCCTCTCTCACTATGTTGGTAACAACTGAACCTGTAAAGCATATAATTTCGACTACACCGAGTCACCCCTACCCCTCCGTCGCCAGCTCTCCGTCTAATATTGGTCATAAAAATTACAACCCTATTTAAACAGAAACGAAGGTGTAATATAAATACTATATACAATATAAAATACATTAAAATTGAAATATATTACATAGTAATGATACTGTTATGTACATTTAGGACGTTGGCTCTTTGGCCATTTGTTGCAATAAACTCATTAACTTCTTAAATCTGTTTTTAATTTCGATCACAGATCGATTTTGTAAAACATGCGAGATATGGTGCAGAGTTTCTTCACAATCGCTTCGTTGCTGAAATGTTTGCAAGATAATTTTATCCTCTTCTCTGGTCCAGGGTTCGTTGTCCGTGCCAATAACATGCCGCACCGGAATTGTAGGCTCATTTGATTCGTCACTGTCGGTGTTTGTAATATCTTGAGAACTTTCAAAAAACTCTAAAAAAAATTGAACATCCAAATTAGTCCCATTTTCCCATCAATGAAGTGGTTCAACAATAGTAATTGTCAACAATAGTAATTGACTTTTACTTTTCCACTGATACACCAATAGAGAAGTTTTACTACTCACCACTTTCAGATTCGCCACTGTGGTCTGAACTAATTTTAAGTTCTACAAATTCAGCCGGTGCATTGTATTCGATTTCAAGAGCTTCTTCGGCTAGTCGTTTCAGTTGCCCTGGCGTCGACCCCGGTTTGTGTTCCACAACTTTTTTAACGTTAACTCGTTTTTTCGTAGGTTTCCTAGATTTGGCTTTTGATTTTCCCTTATCCCCAATTTTCCCAAAATCTTTGTTTTTTCCACGATCCTTGCCTAATATCGATTTATCTCTGCGGTTCACTTTACGTTTTCGCTTCGTCTTCTTTTTACCGCCGTCACAATCGTCATCACTTTCATTGCTGTTGCGAGACTGAAAAAGAAAATAAACAGCGTGACGATCCCACAAAATAGAAATGAGAATTCTAAGCAATGTAGTCTATCGCTCGGTGACATCTAGGAGAATTATTAGAAGAGTCGCCACAGTGTTGCCATAAAGTAAGCGCGTAAACTCGCATAACGTTCCCTGCTAATACGAAAAATAAAGCACCAATCTTATATTTTTTTAAATTGTTAGTGAAAAACGTTATTTAAAAATAGGCAGCAGACAACAATGACACAAAGTTAGCGATTTGCTCGGAGAATTAAATTTGGTAAACTCATAAATAATTGTGCTTGGCAAAAATAAAACACCAAATATCTTTTACTTGTAGTCCAGCACATAAAGAGGGTCTAAAGGGAAATGTCAAAAGTATAATTTTTGACCTCAGGGCTGTGTTTGGACTAGTTAGAAAGTAAACATACCAAAAGTCCTTAAACCTAGAAGGTGAAGAAGCTGCAAGCGAGCCCAAAAAAGATGCCAGTTTTGGATTTTTGCTTTATCTCGAAAACGGTTAGCTTTAGCCAAAAAGTGATGATGTACCAAATTGAAGCTGACAAAATTTACCATCCCAGTGTTCCTGTCCATTTCTTTCTATTATAATTTTTGAGGTATACGCTGATAAAATTCACAAATTTTCAAAAAACTTCTTTTTGTACGGAAAAAGCATTGGTGACCTCAATGTTACATTTTCTGTTGATACTGATGAGGTTTGAGGCAGTGTGCCTCCTCAAATCATCCGCAATGCTATCATTTCTAGTTACTTCTTCCTACATGAGATGTGAAGTATGGAGGATTTTACACCACGTAGCCGAAAGCCATTGTTGTACATTTTATGCTGGCTTCTATATACACCAAGATTTGCTTTTCAGACACTTTGGTAACATCGTCCCTCAATTCCAATGTCTTTATTACAGATAAAACACTTGTCAGTAATAGCAAATGAATCGATGTTGGTAATGACCAACAAGTAAATCAAAAAATAAAGAAGTGGCAGACATATCTCTCAGGCAATATGCTTTTGATGGACATGGCGTAAAAACTATTGTATCAGTCAGACAGGGACATGAAATATGCTTTTGATACGCATGGGGCGATAACTATAATAACTATAACTATATAACTATAATAAATACAAACAAATGAACACAAACATGGTAAATTTTGTCAGCTTCAATTTGATACTTTTTGGCTACAGCTCACCGTTCTCGAGACATAAGCAAAAAACTCAAAACCGATATCTTCCCTGAACCCCCGAGCCCCCTTGCAGCTTCCTCACCTCCTAGGTTCCAGGACTTTTGGTATGTTTATATTTTAACTAGTTCAAACAGCCTTGAAATCAAAAATTGTACTTTCAACATTTCCCTCTAGACTCCCCTTTTGATTCAATGCATTGTGGTATTGACCGGACCATTAAACAATTTTACCTATAAAGCAATAAATTAGTTGATAATTTATAACCCATTTTATTTCATTGTGGTCATAATAGTTATTTATGTATCAAGGGAATAAACACCGATTTTAATCCCGAGAATGCACGAGGCGAAGCCGAGGGAATTTTCATTCGAGGGATTAACGATGTTTATTCCAGAGATGCATACAAAACTTTCTTCCCAACCGTTTAAGTTAATAATAATAATAAATTAGAGAAGAAATTGTTATAATTGACAGATACCTAAATGAAGTTGGCTGACAGTTATTATGGAAACGAGTTTCTTTATGTTAGGATCCGCATTTTTTTTACTTTATTCCCGGGTGGGAAGAATAGTTGTTTATGTACCAAGGGCATTATGTAGATGTTTATGCCCTCCAAGGGTGACAGGTTTAAGAGCGGAGGGCCTCTGACCCAAGGCTTTTAAAGTCGCCCAAGAGGTATAAACATCAGGTAATGGCCGTGGTGCATTCAAAATTTTATGTTTTACTAAAAATTGCGTATTTTTTATTTTTGTAAACAAAGTGGTTTACTGTCAAAATGCATGACGTCAATTAAAATTTCTCAAGACATTCTGGAAAAAGCTCCTTGTTATGCAAGTTTCGTTATGTATTTTACTTTATGGCCCATGGGCATTATGAATAGCTTAATGTATCTAGTATCCAAAACATTATTAAATAATAATGAACTAGTAAAACATAACTAAAAGGCCTTCATCATTGTCCTGGAACCTCCACACCTTTAAATCCAGTCCTGGCTGGGCAAGTCATAGGATTAATATAATTGATGAATTGTAATAATCGAGAACTTTTGACAATCGAGTGTAAAATTAATGATCAGTCACGGCTTGTAGGGATGTACCATACAATATCGCACAATCTCCAAGCTGGCGCTGTTGACACGGCGTAAAACGTTACAATTTTCGTTACGCATGCTTCTACACTGACCGATTTTACGCAACCACAGTTGGAGAAATTTCACACCAATCAACTTTTTAAGCAAAAATTTAAGTTAACACAAGAGTTATACTTCATCATGTGGATGGAAGTCTTTGCTGGGGGAGGTGACTTGTTTGTTGGGGCTGGTATCTGAGCGTTTTCGGATTGTTGCACTTAAACGTTTTGTGTGGTCCTTTTCTGGATTGGTAAGGAAAGACACTATGGCGGGCCGCAGCGCCTTGCCAGTTTGAACGTATACTTTTCCTTGAATGAACTAAAAAATCAAAATTGATTTTACTTTCATCCAAAATGAAAAATGGTTCTTCAAACTTCCTACCCACCTTCAACCCGCAACGTGTGCAATGCTGAGTGAACTGTTGACCATCATCCTTATGGCAAATGCAAATACAAGACGGTCCCCCATAAGGATCATCAGTGTCAGGTACGACTATAGTTTCGAAATCTTCCTCCCCCGGTTGTCGGGCCAACTCCTTCACAAAGTCCACGACTTCATAAGGACCATTTGTCAAACTATAAACCAATTGATTAGCAGTTAGTTGAAAAATTCTAACTGGCCTACAGTTTTGGTGGTGTTTCATCAGAAAAATTTTGCAAAAATAACTCGGTCAACGCCACATTTCCCTTGAGCAAAGGCAGAATCGCGGATTTAATCGCCTCCATTCTCACATCGGGAGTTTCGGCCAGATCCGTTAAAGCCTTGGTGATTTTCTTCAATTGCGTCGGTTGATCCTTGAAATACAGCAACATTTTTTTTATAAACCCTTCCATGTTTTTCATCAAGAAATGCGGCAGCAATTTGCCGACCGACTTCGCCTGGACGGTTGTCAGAAACAAAAGAAACTCGTCCGACAGTTCCTTGTATTTTGGCTCCAACACTGCTTGGAGGTCCTTGTAAAAGTCTCGAAATTTGCGATTGGTCGCCTCGTAACAACCTAAAATTTCTACGGCCTTGTTGTAGTCGGACTCCTCCAAACTGTCCTGAATTTTATCAAAGAACGCAATCGCAAAATCTAAACATACAAAAGTCAATGTTTAACGTCTAGAGCTTCATGAATTTGAAACAAACTTTCTTGTTTTTGACTCTCGGTTTCTGGATCATCGGGAGTTGCCATAATTAGATTGGCGAGGTATTCCCGCCTCAATTTCGCTCTTTTTTTCTCAGCTCCTGATGGCTCTTTCTTTGTCACATTTTTAACGGTTGTACAGGCCTTCATCAATTCGTTAATATCATCCGGGTTATCCTAAAATAACATAGCAAAACAAGCGTCAAACACTTAATCATTCAATCACACCTTTTCGGCTGAAATAATTTCAAGTTGACCACTCAAAGAAAACTCTGACACTTCTTGAAAGTTTCGTTTAACTTCACCGCTGATGCTTGGAGTTGTACATTGTTGTAAAATATTTTGAAAGGATAATTCTTGACTCTCAGCAATACCGGTTTGACTCGCTTCCTCAGATACAGTTGCATCAGAGTTACCATTTGGGTTTTTGACTGGAGTAGCCCCTAGACTTGGCATGTCGCGTAGTATTCCTATTACTTCGTTTTCGGCCATTGTCGCTATTGTTTGAGTATCTTCCTCAATTTTCTTGCGTTTAGTAGCACTTGTAGCTTGCTTCCTCTGCGCTACCACTTTCTTAGATAAAGTAACATCATAACCTGAAGGATTAGAAATTTTGATGACTGGATAGGGTTGGGGAGAAACTACTATCGTAGTTGGAGGATCCACACTCGTCTCCTGAACTTTCTCTTCCTACAACAAACTACAAGTCAAAACACTGGAAACCCCCCAACCGTCAATGCCGTCAAGCCACATAACCATAAAATTTAACAATCACAAACATTATTATGACAGTAGCGAGTTCTGAGTACCTCCACCAGAGGGCTAAATTGAAGATATTATACAGGATGGGGCAATAGTGCGTCCGACAACAAATAAACTAGAAAAAAGTCTATAACCGGAAATTATTTTTGAACATACAGAGTGAGCCAAGACGATTATACAGAGGCAAATGACTTTTTTTTTTAAATGGAATGTTGTGTGTAAAAGAAGATTTTGTGGAGCCTTTTCCTAGACTCTTTTCATTCCAATATTATTACTGACTATTCCCAAAACACTTGGAAGTAATAATTTTTTTTTCCAAATAAAAGCATTTGCAGATGCATGTTAAAAAAATCACTACAGTCACAATTACGAGTTTTAGGGAAAAATTGTGTAAGTACTAGTTAGGAAACATCTGTGGGATGTCTTTGAATCGTTTTTACTTTTGAAAAATTATACAGGGCGGCTCAACTTAAGTTTTTAATTTAGAATTTAGATTTCTCAATTTTTTCAAATAAAACACCTGTATATTTTTTTAACAACATGATGTAGTTCCTACAAACAAACTGTTTTTGTATGTAAACTTCTATGGCTATTTGTAACCATTTTCGATTTATGGACCAATGATTACAAAATTCAAGAATAATCTTAAAAAATTAGATCGTTTATTAAATAACTTAACAGATAAAATTATAATAAATACTCAACATCTTGCCCATTTTGATTGACACACCTCTCCATACGTCTTTGAAATGAAAGTTCTACTTTTCTCAAAATTGCCGGTGTAATATGTAGGTACTTCTAAAAGCAGTTATTATTCTTTCCTTCTTATTCTGGATTATGGTTGGCGTTTTTCTTTAAACAATTTCCTTAACATATTTCCATAAAAAGATATCAATTTTTTGTAAGATCTGGTGATCTAGCAGGTCATTGCCTTGAGTACATATTATTTAGATGATTTCTTACTGCATTTAACAAATAAACAACGTGTTGTCTGTGATGTGTGTTGTTGTTTGTGTGTGTTGTTAAATAATGCAAATAAAAATCATGTCTACAAATTCCTCTTTGTTGAAACTCATTTTGAAAAACTTCAAATGTTTCAAAATTGACACAAATGACAACTGATGAAGGTAATTGCGATAAATGTGTATTGCTTGTCGGATAATATAAAGAGTAAAAAATGATCAAGATACAAACATTAAAGTGAACTCATTAAAAAAAGTCATGCTGTTTTTATAGGCAAAACATCTGCAGCACTTGATACAATTTTATCTGTCGAGTTATTAAAAACGATCTATTTTTTTAAGATTATTCTTGAATTTTGTAATTATTGATCAATAAATCGAAAATGGTTACAAATAGCCATAGAAGTGTACATACAAAAAATGTTCGTTTCTAGATTCTACATCATATCGTTGAAAAATATACAGGCTGTTCTATTTGAAAAAATTGAAAAAATGAAATTCAAAAAGTTCTAAATTGAAAAATTAAATCTAGCCACTCTGTATAATTTTTCACAACGATTTAAAGACTTTCTGCAGATGTTTCCTAACTAGTACTTACATAATTTTTTCTTAGAACTCATAATTGTGACTGTAGTGATTTTTTTAACATGCATCTGCAAATGCTATTATTTGAACAAAAAAAAAATATTACATCTAAGTGGTTCGGAAATAGTCAGTAATAATATTGGAATGAAAAGAGTCCGGGGAAAGGTTCCAAAAAATCTTCTTTTACACACAACATTCCATTTAAAAAAATGTCACTTGCCATTGTATAATTGTCTTGGCTCAGCCTGTATGTTCAAAAATAATTTCCGATTATAGTTTTTTTTTTTAGTTTATTTGTGTTCGTTAGCGATCATAAAACTCGAGCTATCGAAGTCGGACGCATTATTGCCCCACTCTGTATATGTATAAGAGACATTTCAAAACAAGTCCGATAAAGACACGAAATAAATTGCAAAACGCATTGAGCTTTCCTAAAAATCATACAAGGTGTCCCAGAAAAGGTGGGCAACTTCTTAGGAACTGATTCCCCATACAAAAGTATCATAATTTTAATAAAATTTATTGATCTTTTGACCACCAACAGCCTAGTTGAAAACAGTTATTTTGACCTTAAACCTTTTTGGATTGCAACTTTGAAGTGACCGTGGCAATTACCCCTTCAAACTTTAACCCCTAAATTTTGACGATGTTGACTTTCTTGATTTTTGTTTGCATTTTTAAATTTCTAATTTGTTTTTACATAAAAAAGGTACTCTTACTAGATTTCGATGAAATAAACAGTTTCCGAGAAAAACGCATTTAAATATCCTCAGGTCTGGATTAGATGTGAATAAATTTGGAGGCTGCTAGAGTATCTTATGTATTTAACGTACGATTTGAATGGGTTAATACATAAAAAAAAATAGTAATGTAAAAATAAACACATTCAAAATCATACATTAAATACATAAAATATTCCAGTGTCCGCCTAATTTATTCACCTTTATCTGAGATCAAATCCAGACCTGACGACATTAATGCGTTTTTCTCGGAAACTGTTCCTTTTATCGAAATCTAGTAAGAGGGCAAAAAGAAATAGGAAATTTCAAAATTCCAACAAAAAATCAAAAATTCAACACCCTCAAAATTTTGGGGTTAAAGTTAGTACGGGTAGTTTGCCATGGTCACCCCAAAAATAAAATCTAAAAAAGTTTAAGATCAAAATAACTGCTTTTAACTAGGTTGTGGATGGCCCAAAAATCAATAAATTCCATTAAACCGTTCAGAAGTTATAAAAGAACATTTTAAAAAATCAATTAAAGGAGTGAATATCTCTTGACGGAAGAATATTTCACTTAAGATAATTTTTAGTGAATCAGATCCTAAGAGGTTGCCCACCTTTTCTGGGACACCTGTATAATCAAAGAATGATATTTACAAACACTTTTTAACATTCACCAACGCGGATTAAAATTAAGCGGCGATTAATTTCATAGTTACAAGTATTATTATTATTGTTTGCACGGACACGACAATCCGCAGATTAACATTAAGCCAAGCTTAAAAACAATTGTTGCTAAGATTTTAACAATAATACCAACCTGACAGTTGGAGTAGTTGTATTCTCGCCATAAATGCGGCAACAGGGCCGGTTTCACTCGACACGGGGGCAAAATGTTGTTGGGGTCCATCGGAAAGACGTAGTGAACAGTCGGTGGTGCCTTCTTGGTGCGAAAATAGTACTGAATCGGGTTATCCGCACTGTCCGGATTCATTTTCCTAGTGATGTACCGGTGGACTTTATGTTCCGGTACTAGGGGAAACAGATACTTGTGGATGTAGTGACTGACGTGCCGCATATTGACTTTGCCTTTTTTCGTGTGGAAAGGATCTTGTTTTATGGCCGGCAGACATTGTTCGAGAAATATGGCTATTAATCTAGAAATGTAAATTCAATTTTATTATTACTGAAACGTTTAAATGAGAACCTTACTGTTCTTCGGACTTCGTGAAAAAGCAATAGGGATTCTTACTCGTACTGTAAGTTCTTGTGGACTTAAAAGGAATGCGAGGCAGAAGATCGGGGTACATGAATACTGTGCTTTTTGATATCGTTTCCATGACTAACGGAGGAAAGGTCACTATGTACTCGATTCCGGCTAACTTGGCGTTTATTCTGTGGAAAACAATAATTGTGCAATAATGAATGCGGAATTTCTAAAATCCCCGTTTCAATAACAGTTATTTATGTATTGCAGGCTGAAAGTAGGAGTTTACAAATAACCTTTTAGGGCAAGTTGTAAAGCGAGTTAATCTCCAGTTTAGCTGAACGTGGCTCAGTTGCTTAGGTATAGCCAATCAAACCCCTCGCACCTTGCAACTGAACCAGGTTCAGCTAAACCGGAGATCATCTCGCTTTATACAACTCGCGCGTAGGCGCAGGCGGTTGTTTTTGTAACGCGTTGTATGTAGTATAAACAAAATGAGTAACGTTTCACTTTTCGTTACGCATACTTTATATTGGACTATTTTATGATGTCGCGACTACAGAAAATTCACTTATCAAAAATAGATATTGTATACTTACGACTCAACAATAACTCTGTCTACGTATCTGTAATAAACATACAACTGTAACAATTATTATGATGAGACAAAAAAAAACTTACAATTTTGTCTCCAAAACTTGCTCACTTTTGGTAGCAAACAACTGTTCCCAATCTTCTATCAGTTTTACAGCCGGAAATAGATTTATGGTGTAAAACATGGATGCCGTTTTATCTTCCAATGCCTTTTGAAAACTTAGCTAAAACGTTTAAAAATGCAAAAAAATCGTTAATTTTTTTTTATAACTTTACCAAGTATTCTTTAAATTGGGAAGCAAAATGATCAAATTCCGGATGTTCATAAGTTAACAGAAAATTTTGAGTCGCCAGTTGAACGTGCTGCCGCATTTGTTGCGCCAAAATAGGAATTTGAGTTCTTTCCATCACAATATCTGAATCAGTCTCCAAATTATCGTCAACATTATTATCTGCTTGTATATCTTCGGTTGTATTGACATTTGCGTGGGTTTTCTCTCGTAACTCATCATTGTACATATCAGCGTATTCGAACAATTCCGCCATCAATGTGTTGAGTTCTTTCCGAGACACTGTGACAGCCCGATCCGCTCTCAACTCCTCCCGATCCACTAGAACCCAATCATCATTATTATCACCGTGTTAAAAACTGCAATTATTTTAAACCTAATATCAAATATCATATACAGTGTGTGCAGGATAAAAATGTTAAGCATGAGGACCTCATCTATTTAAAAAATGGGTATTGTAGTCACGATACAAGAAAGCCCAGCTAGGGCTTATTTCAATAGAACAAGTTTTTTGTTTACTTGACATATTTGAAAAACCAAAGAATCTCTGAGGAAGACTGATAAAATTTCGTAATTTTTAATAATAATACGACAGACGACAAAGTTAGGTATAGAAAATGCTTGCGTAACTCATCCTAAAATACAATTTTCTTTCGAATGATGTCAAAAAAGTCAGTAACTGTGTTTGAAAAAAATTACTTTTGACTAATTTTGGTCGAGATATTTGCATCATCGACGCCCATATGGTACAACATGGGAGCACCATTAAGATATCAAGAGTTAGGGAGTTAATCTAAACTTCTGGCTAACTTAAAAATTATTTGGAGTCATAATTCTGAACGGTCTACGAAATGCAAATTTTCTCGTAAAGTACTACATTGATCACTTTTTCAAAAAATTGACATTATGTCCAAAACTGTCAGCATTGACTAAGTTCACTTAACATGAGTTGTCAAATTAAAAATTGGAAGTCCAATCAAACCATGTAAAAAATAATATATTTCCATTTAAAACAAGAAAGTTGGTATGTACCGAGTTTTGGCACACTCGGTATAGTTGAGAGACTTAAAGGGATGTATTCCAATAAAACTACTTTCACTAAAAAATTGCAAAAAAAATATCTAAAAACAGCAGTGAAAATCACGTATTGCTAGTTGAAATATTTTTCAAGATACAGACTATTGAAATTGTAGCGCGTGACGTCATATCGACAAAAGTAAAAAAATATAAAACCATTTGGAGCAACCAACAAAAACATTTGCACTGCAAACATTGCTGAGTTCACGTGAAAACGCTGTGATGTCGTTGTGACGTCACACGTTATTTATTCAAGCTCTTATGTTTTTTTTTGTTCTTAAATAATCAGCCCTATGCTGTATCCCAAATGTTTGGTCACATTCTAATAGCAAACACTCATGATAAGCCAAACTTCTGGAATAAAGCATAGGGCTGATTTTTGTTCTATAGTTTTGATTTCTACAATACACCCCATTTAAAAAAATTTAGATAGAACGAGCAAGAAGGATTATGACTGTGTACCAAATTTCAGATTTCAAAGCCAACAGCAAGTTAAAAAACTTCCATGCACGGCCTATTTGAATCACCCTGTATACGAAATTACAAAATTGGCATTAAACAAATTTTGACACATTGCGTTTCTTAGAATCATAATGTTCCATTACACAAATCGCTGTTTTGAAAAAATAGTGACATATTTGAAAAATCTCTTTTTTTTCCAAAAGAGTAGTTTTACAGTTTTAAACTACAAGAAAATCGGAACCAAATTTAAAGAAAAAAGTGGCATCTAAAAAATGCTAAATTGAAGGTACATCCTTAGCCACATTTAAAATTTCTCTTTTGTCTTTGACAATCTGCAATTATTTTTTGGCAATAACTTGGTTTAGAAGCAGCGAAATGTGTGCATCAGATTTGACGCACATCCTGCTTTACTTGTCTCTGAAATAAAAATACCTTGGTCCATTTCTTCGTCAGCTAAAATATTATATTCAGGGTCATGCTCCTCATCTTCATTAGCCTTTGTTACTTCTTCCAGAGGTTTAGTAAAAGTTTGCAAAAATTCCTCCCAATCGTGATCATCACAATTCATATCATACATGTCCGTGGTTATGTCTGGAGGAATAAAAGCCTCTTCAATCTCCTCCAAAGGTGTTCCACTCAAACTAAGTTTAGATCTGGTTCTTAGGGCAATATTAGCGGCCTTTTTGTTTTGTATTGACGATACAGTCAAAGTGTTTAGATTACTTTGTACCTTTCTCTTAATTCTGTTAGGAACATATTCGTCACCCGATGAATCTTCTTGTAGTTCTTCATTGAATAAAATTTGCACTTCTGAAGTTTTTGGAGGCGACATCCAAGGAATAACGGTTGTTTGGTTGTTCGTCGACAAATACTCCCTTAAACAAACAAATTAGTTTCCCAATGATTGTAACCAAAACTTGTTACTTAGTTTTGGAACGGGTGAACTTGGGTTCATAGTTTGTGATTGGTTCGGTATTTTCCTCGGGATTTTCTGCTTGTCTGATTAATGCCAAAACCTCCTCGTTTGTGCAAACTTGTTTAAGAATGTTTTTAACGTTGTGCGCGGTCAAATTAGCTTTCGTCGCCTTTTCTTCCAAATTGTCTTCTAGATCCTTTTCAACACAAGCTATAATTTGCTTATCAGCTTCATCCAATTCCACTCGACCCCGACGTTTAGGGCGAGGACTCTCAATCACGATTTGAAGCCCGCCATCCGAGTTTTCGCCCCCCGAATCCTCTTCCGGGGGCCACACACCCGCCAAATCGTCCATCCCGAAACTCACCTAAAGAATTCAAATGTTAAGTTTTCTTGCATGCACAAATTAGTTCGGTTATAACAAAAATTAGCGTTTTTAAAAAGTAAGGAAGCATTAAAAATAAAAAACTTCTATACTTTTCAAACATAACCTACAGGCGTCAAAACAATAGTGAAGTGAGTCGTCTGCGGTCGTCTGAACAGCGTAAGTTCAGAGAGGCCAACATTAAACCAGAAAATTTGCGAAATTTTCTAACTTTTCTTTAAGTAATTTAAAAAGTATGAGTTAAAACTAAACTTGATTCGATTGCCAAATTGCATTTAAAGTAAGTTCATTGTAGATTACAATAATACAGATAATTGTAAAGTTTAATTTGATATAATTGCGTTGGCAAAACTTCGAAACCGTAATCGACAGTCAAAATGTCAGCTGTCGCTGTCAAATCAACAATTCAACATGGCGCAAGTGTGATGACAGCTGCGGACAAAAACAAACTTTTCAATGCGTATTTGAGATGATTTGCAAGAAATGGAATTAGTGTAATTATCTGTCCGTGTTACAACGTTGAAATGGCTTCAGTAAAAGTGGCGGTGAGGGTTCGGCCCTTCAACCAAAGGTAAGTCCAAAAATCCATGCTCCAGTGCACAACTAGGAGCAATGAACTTGATTTGATTAGGGAACTGGACATGGGCGCCCCACTCATTATCCAAATGAGCGGAAAGACCACGGGCATCCTAAATTCTAAGGTAACGCTTCCACATTGGTCAAAATGATTCTAACAGTTTCCAACAGGCCAACACTAGAGATGAAAGTATCCGCTACAAAGAGTTTACGTTTGACTATTCCTATTGGTCTCACGCCACCGATTCGCCTAATTTTGCGTCCCAAGAACGTGTTTACAACGATTTAGGTACCGAAGTGGTTGATTGCGCCTTTGAGGGTTATAATGCGTGTGTTTTCGCTTACGGACAAACTGGAAGTGGGAAAACTTTCACCATGATGGGGTCTCCGGTATGTATTTCTGTTTGTTTTTGATTTTACTTAATCGATTTTTCTGCAGGACAACCAAGGTTTGATTCCGAGAATATGCAAAGCTCTCTTTGAACGCATGTCAGAGAATTCAAAAAGAGGGACTACTCATCGTGTTCAAGTTAGCTATCTTGAGATTTACCAAGAGCGAGTTGCTGATTTGCTAAAGGGACATGACGCTACGTCCTTAAAGGTGCGGGAGCACCCAAAAAAAGGGCCCTACGTTCAGGGGTTAACCACTTGTTTAGTCACCAATTACAGCCACATACAGGAGTGCATGAATAGGTTTTATTTCACATTTTTTTAATCGTGTTACTGAGTCAATTTTGTTTTTAGGGGAAATTCGCACAGGACCACCGCTGCCACAAATATGAACGACGTTAGCAGCAGGAGCCACGCGATTTTTACCATAACTTTTGTTCAAGCCGGATACTGTGATGGGGTTCCTAGTGAAACAGTCTCAAAAGTATTGATTTTGTTACCAAAGAAACAAGCACGTAGTATCGTTTTTTTAGATTCATTTGGTAGATTTGGCCGGTAGTGAGCGAGCGGATGCTACTGGAGCGACTGGACAGCGCCTCAAAGAAGGGGCCCATATCAACAAGTCTCTTGTAACTCTTGGTTCTGTGATATCAGCTTTGGCCGAAATATCTATTGAAGCTAACGGCCATTCTAAGAAATCATTTTTTATCCCTTATCGAGATTCCGTCTTGACTTGGCTGTTAAAAGACAGCTTAGGGGGCAACTCAAAAACTATTATGATTGCCGCTATCAGTCCTGCAGGTTAATTTTAAATAGTTTTTGTTAAAATTATGAAATGGGAGATTTCTAGATTGTAATTATGGAGAAACTTTAAGTACTTTGAGGTACGCTAATAGGGCCAAAAACATCATCAACAAACCTACTGTCAATGAAGATCCTAATGTTAAACTTATTCGGGAATTACGTGACGAAATTAGTAAATTGAAGGCTCTAATGTTCAGCGAGCAACGGTCCGACATGTTAGCACAGCTGCATCAAAAGGAAGCGAGGGAGAAGGTTTTTATTAATTAACGTAATTACATTTCCGATTAATTTATTTTTATTTTAGGAATTAACAGAAGAATGGGCTGGGAAATGGAGGGAGGCACAGGCTATTTTGAGGGAGCAGAGAGCTTTGGGATTGCGTAAAGCCGGTCCTGGTGTCGTTTTGGATTCTGATCGGCCACATCTAGTGGCTATTGATGATGATCCACTTAGTACTGGGGTTACGCTTTACCACTTGAAGGAGGGAAAGACGACGATAGGCACTGAAGATTCGGATGTTAAGCAAGACATCGAGTTGAAGGGGGCCGGAATGGAACCCCAACATTGTATGATAACGTTTGAAAATGGCGTCGCTATGCTGATTCCCCAACCGGACGCTCATGTGCTTCTCAACAACGTACTTATCGAGTCGCCAGCCCGACTCTCGCAGGGGTGCATCATTTTTTTGGGGAAAACTCACGTTTTT
The DNA here is from genome assembly GCA_951805265.1 of Schizotus pectinicornis. Classification (NCBI taxonomy): domain Eukaryota; kingdom Metazoa; phylum Arthropoda; class Insecta; order Coleoptera; family Pyrochroidae; genus Schizotus; species Schizotus pectinicornis. The sequence goes on along the minus strand of OX638204.1, from coordinate 16,371,216 downwards.
CGGTAATTTCGAAGATTTCTTTCATTTTCAGAAACTTTTTGAACCAAAATTGTTTTATTGCCAGATTTTTCGCCATTATTACTGTTTAAATTATTGTAGTTTATTTGAGGAGTCTTGGTCGTCCTGGGTCATGAGTGTAGTATTTTTAATTTTTATGCTTAAGGCCAACGTCTTCGCTATCACATGCGTTTTTTTCTCACTGTATGCATTTTGACGTCCAGAGATTAGTTCTCTCATTTTAGATCACTGCATAAAAGGAAATAGTCAAGTGCAAGTAAATAACCCAGTTAATTTAATGGAATGACGTCGCGCGCATGCATTGAGTACGCAGCTGGTCCACAGTAGTACGCTCCGCCTTAATCCAGTGTCGTATTCATCAGGTTACTATTTCACACGTTGTTACTTCATATTAAATAAAACGTGTTAATACAACCCTGGTTTTCGCGGGTCAGTATGATAATTCAAGACAATATTTATAATGTTTGACGCGAGATCATTTCTAGTATTCTACAGAGTAATTGAACTACATCATTTCGCGCAGCCGTAAAGTGAGGCAGATAGGTATAACCCATTTTATGAGTGTCGAACAGAGAACGACAATAAGCACCCAATTCGTATTTTTAAATTTGAAAAACCAACACGCATATTTTTAGTAACATAATTAAGTTTTCGTTTAGAATATTTGATAACGAATAGCGGATGATGAGATTTACAGCAAACTGAAGTCAAATTGGGCTATTTATTTAATGTTCAAGTAAACATTTGTATTTTGTTTGTATTAACGTGCATTTTAACTTTCTTCAAAGCATCTAGCGCTGGAGTCTTTATCGTTACGTATCAGATCTTAAAAACAAAAGTCAGATATTTTTTACCTGTACAGAGCTTTTTTGGAAATACGAAATGCATTTCCTCTCTTTTCAATACGTGCCCCTGCTAATACAAAAAATCACGTCAATGCATTTTGCTGACGTTCTACAATCACAAATGATAAAGCGGAGACGTCTACCTTAAGGTCTTAAATTATTCTAAAGTTATTCAACAAAAATAATCTTTAGAGGCCTACATTCGGGGGTTGTAACCCATTTCAGAGATACTTACTTTAAAAACTTTATAAGAGTTTTTGTGCTCAATTTACTTGCTTTAGCTCCTTTCAAATTTTGAGTTTGTATTTTAGATACACCTTGTATTTGCATAACATTATTTTTTTTTACTTTTCTAATATTGAGGTTTTTTTTTCGTCTGCATGTTTAACTTTACGATTAACCAGGGAACTAAACATCTTTATTGTTTGTCTTAGGTTTAATGATCCGGCCGAGGCGGCGCAACTTCGAAAAGGAGAACGTACTTACAACTTATCCCGTTTGAGTCTCTTGAGCTGGTCAACTCCCGACTTGGCAAATTCAATGGAAAATTTGCAACCGTAAGTTCTTTAAAAAAAAAAAAAAAATACGTATCAACTTCCAAATTACAACTGAAACTTTAGCAGCCAAGACGACGAAAAAACCGAAATAGAAGCTCAAAGGTTAAACTTGGAGAAGGAGAAGGAAGTTTTTGAAAAAGAACAAGAAGCTTTTGAGAGAAAGCGTCGCTCTTTGGAGGAAGCTCAAGCCAAGTTGGAAGCACAAAAGGCCATTATGCAAAAAGAACACGCCCTGCAGGTTAGTGTCTCTTTTGCTTCAAATTGGTTTTTGACCCTATTCACTATTATTTGTACTGCGCAGAATCCAACAATTGTTGTAAGCTAGTTCTCTTCGTCGCGAAGGAGGTAGCTTTCATTCTCATTCAACCTTTTTCAAATTGATACATGGAGCTTCATTTATAACAAACACTGCAGAAATAAACTTTCGAATGCGTCTTGAAATACAAATGTTTTATTGAGATAACACAAAATATTTGAACAAAACTATAAAATTATTTTATATCCGACTGAATGATAAAGTTTAATTTCTCTAGAATTTTTCATCGTAATTTGACTAATTTGGACTCTTATGTGTGACTTGCTGTTGTTCTCAGAATCTGAGCTTAATAGTCTAAGAGCTGGCTACGGAGGGGTAGGGGTGACTCGGTGTAGTCGAAATTATATGCTTTACAGGTTCAGTTGTTACCAACATAGTGGGTGGCGAGCTGCCAGAAGGCACCCTGGAAGAATAATGCGAGGGTAGGGGGTCAAATATGTAATTTTTTTATATCAACAAATTGATAAATAATGGCATCTGCCGACGTATGTTAAAAAAATCACTACAGTCACAATTATGAGTTCTAAGAAAAAATTATGTAAAGACTAGTTAGGAAACATCTGTGGAATGTCTTTGAATCGTTTTAAGTTTTGAAAAATTATACAAACTGGCTAAATTTAAATTTCTCAATTTTTTTAAATGGAACACCCTGTATATTTTTTAACGGCATGATGTAGAAACTAAAAACAAACATTTTTTGTCTGTACATCCCTGTGGCTATTTGTAACCATTTTCGATTTATCGCCCAATAATTACAAAATTCAAGAATAATCCTAAAAAATTAGGTTGTTTTTCACATTACTCGACAGATAAAATTGTAATAAGTGCTCCAGATGTTTTGTTTATAAAAACAGCATACATTTTTTAGTAAGTTCACTTTATGTTTGTATGTTGATCATTTTTTGTATTTTATATTATCCGACAAGAAATACACATTTATCGCAGTTACCTGTCGTCAGTTGTCATTTTTGTGTCAATTTTGAAACATTTGAAGTTCTTTGTCGAGTTATTTGGAAAACGATCTAATTTTGTAGGATTATTCTTCAATTTTGTAATTATTTGGCGATATTTCGAAAATGATTACAAAGTTCCATTTAAAAAAATGGAGAAAATTAAATTCAAAAAGTTCTAAATTGAAAAATTAAATTTAGCCACTCCGTATAATTTTTCAAAAGTTAAAGCGATTCAAAGACATTCCACAGATGTTTCCTAACTAGTCTTTACATAATTTTTTCTTAGAACTCATAATTGTGACTGTAGTAATTTTTTTAACATGCATCTGCAGATGCCATTATTTGAACAAAAAAAATCGCTACATCCAAGTGGTTTGGAAATAGTCAGCAATAATATTAGATTGAAAAGAGTCTAGAAAAAGGCTCTGAAAATTCTTCTTTTACACGCCACATTCCATTTAAAAAAATGTCACTTGCCCCTGTATAATTGTTTTGGCTCACCCTGTATGTTCAAAAATAATTTCCAGTTAAAGACTTCTTCCTCTAGTTTCTCTGTGTTTTTAAATCAAATTTCTACCTATCATAGAACTCGAGCTATCAAAGTCGGACGCACTATTGGCCCACCCTGTATATTGCTTCAATTGATTCTTTTTCTGGCAGTTGACCAATAGTTTACTGAACAACTCTAAATTATGTTGACAAATCAAAAGATGGTGATGTAGAATACAAAAATACAAAGAAAAGTGATCGGCCGAGTGGAGCACCGACGATCTTAGTATTGGATTATCTCTTTTATTCTTCTTTCTAGCCTTCTGGCGTTTTGCATGTAATCTTGTTTTGAATTGTAGAATAAGTATACCAATTGCCAGAAGTGCACTTAGTAAAGTAATTATTGCAATTTTTTTTGCAACATTGGCGCCTTCTGGCGGTCCTTTATCTTCCGTTTACTCTTCTGGCGATTTTTTCCCTACTTACTTATGCTGTTTTCGATCATTCTATAAATTTTCATTACTGCACCTTATCAATTTGTTGATATGAAAAAATTACATATTTGACCCCCTACCCTCGCATTATTCTTCCAGGGTGCCTTCTGGCGGCTCCTCTCTCACTATGTTGGTAACAACTGAACCTGTAAACGATATAATTTCGACTACACCGAGTCACCCCTACCCCTCCGTAGCCAGCTCTCCGTCTATAATGCTTTTTGGTGCAATTAGGGGCAAGCTCTTCTTCAAAATGTTCCCGGCCGTTTAACTCCTAAAACTTTTTGTAATAAATTTTTTCATTATGTCCTATAAAGTTGTAAGTACTCAAGCAAAATTGTGAAAACCTGACAATATTACTGAGATGCATACATGTAAAAACAATTAATTATGCAATATGCAATCATCTATCTTCATCCTTAAAACATTCATAGATTCGAAACTTGAGAGTCTCTGGAGCAAGTGGGTTTTAGTTCTTTCACCATTTCTTTAAACCCGTTGCATAGATTATTTAATTTATATCTCCAAACACGGGTGTTTCCTGATAGATGGAAATCCGCTAAGATCTGCCCGATCTTGAAATCCGGTAATAAAGAGAATATCGTAAACTATCGAACCTATTTCTATTCTTTCAAAGTTCTCTTGGTGCGCTCTTATTGGGTGGCGAAGTAGATTGCTGTGAATTGTTATCCGAATTAGGCATACGTGTGCCGAGCTTTAGAGCAAGGCGATACCTTACGTTTAGCGTGCCATTTGCGAGAACGCGGATCATGGCGAGGTCTCCCATAGAGACAATGAGCGTGGCATACAACGGAGTTAGCCACCTAGTGGACATCTTTTGTTGTGGCGTGTTGGAGCTGCGTGCGGCGACAATCGGTTCTCGCTCCTAACGCTATTGCAGGGATCGCCGTGTAACTTTTAGTTACTTATAGAATTTTTTTGTTTTTTCTTTTTTTATCTTTTTCAGTTATTGTTAGTTTGCGTTATGATAATGTATTTATGTCAAGTTTTATATTTTCCTGTAAATTGGGCTATAAACCTGCTGGGCAAATAAACAATTATACTATATAAATTATTATTATAAACACTAGCAGTGACTGTTTGGTTTCAATGAACTTCTAATCTGGGAATTCTTTCACTATTTATTTACAATATCCTTTTTGTTCTATTTCATACCATTTACATCTTCATTTTTGTTCACTTCTGTCTCATTTAAATTTATTTTTGTATCATATCAATGTATCAAGTTTGTAAAAATATCTACCTATGTTTAAGAATTAGTGTCTATTGGTTTATATTGTGCTTGGCTAATGGGAAGTTGGCGGTTGCAGACGCGCCAATTGCAAGAGGATTGGCGCACTCTGACGGTGCAACAGCAACAACGAGAGTGCGAATTGAGGGAAAGGGAGAAGGAGTTGATCCTGAAACGGGAGGAATTAGAACGGGAACGTCACAATATCTGGGGAGAAGTAAGAAACTTACACTTAAACCGTTTCGTTTTTATTTTTTTGTTTATTTTTTTTATTTAGATAAACCACGAATGCGAGCAGTTGCAAGACTTTAAAACCGACGTTATGATTAAGTTGAATAATGCTTGCCAATTTATCACGTCACATGCCAATGATTTAACCTTCCCCAATTCCCAAGCCAAACGAGTTTTCCAGGTATTTTAATTTGCGTTCTCGTCGATCGTGATGATTGGCTTAAATGAAAATTGTGCGAAATTTCAGGAACTCGTCCTCAAATCAGAATCTAGTTCCTTAGACGACGCCGAATCCGATATTTTAGTTGATGTTTTAAACAGCGTTAGGGGTCCATCCCTCATTCAAGACCTAGTCACCAAACACGTAATTAGCGTGAATCCTAAAAAAAATCCACTAAACTGTATGATTTTAGAGAAAAGAATTGGCCGACTTGCAGGCTGAACTGAACAGGAGAGTTGAAGCGTTATCTGAAAGGCGGAAAAAAATGGAAATGCTAGACAAAAAATTAGTTGAATTAGTAGATGAGCAGGTTTCGCTCGATTTAAGCTCAAAAGACAACACGTTGCAAACCCTCAAACACTCATTGGCGACCCGTACTCAGGAAGAGCTCGAGAAGATCGAAAAGAAAAAACAAGGGTTTGCTCAAAATTCCAGTCAAATCCTAAGAAACTAATTTCTTTTTTTAGTTTAAAATTGAATTTGAAGAGAATTAATTCAGTCGAAAGCCCAAATTCCTGCGACACAAATTACACTAGTAGTTTGGAAAAAGGCAGCACTGTGAGCAGCGACACTTACCACACTGCTGCCAGTGGTTGTTCTCCGATTTCCCCAAAAAACACCGACTACTTAATGAGCGACAGTGGCGTTGAATTGCGTCCCTCGCCACGCCTTCCCAGTGACAGCGATTTATCTAGCAACGAAGATTACAAGGTACGTAATTAATTTATCTTATCGTGTCACTTTCTTTAAATCTTATTGGTTAGGGGGTGATAAGCGACTCGCAATCTACTAGTTCCGTCGAAAACAGATCACCGACCAACAAGAAGAAACGGAGAGACAACGAAACTTTGCGTCGCTTAACCCAAAGGATCTTGCAACAGAAGCAAGTTATTGTCAGAAGTTTAGATGCAGGTTGCGCCAAATCTCATTTAGACGCGCAAATTTCTGTGAGTGCTCCTCGTACTGTTTTTGTTTAAATTACGTTTTGGTTTTGATCCAGATTTTGCACGATTTACAAAGGCAGTATATGTCGACGAAATTCGGGACGTCGATGCTATCACCTGCAGCGGAACATCCGCTTCAGGATGTCGATAGTCCTAGCCCGATGAGACCGTTGCATACGGGCTCGACGTCAGCTCTCTATTGTTCGTCTTCACAGGTAGTTAACTGTTCGATGGGAAGTTTTAAACTTTATTTTGATTGATTTTATTGCAGAATCAGAGATTATCATCGCCTTTTAGCAATATAAATTTGCACAGATCGATGCCTTCAATCGTGATAGGTAGGTACAATGCATGATCTGGAGTAATAAAAATAAGTTAGTGTAACCCTCGGCCGTGAGATCATAGATCGTCAATTGTTAATGAGTCATTGATTGTTAGTTAGTAATTTAAAATACTAGTTACCAAGTACTACGATTATTTTGAGTAGTAACTAAACAAATTATTTATATTCAACTCTCTAGTACCGTGGCGAGCATAAAATAAGGCACGACTCGTAAAACGGCTTGTAGGAGTAACTGTGTCAACGAAACCTGCCGGTTTGTTGTATTGGACCCAGGAAATTATTATCTCCCAATGGTGGTACCGGTAATAAATATTTATTCCGCTAGGAGTCTATACCTACCGCAAAGTTTACCCACCTCCCTCGTCCGGCAGCAAATCACCTGAAAATGGGTGGGTCGCAATGCCCTGCCCATCCTACCAAATGGAGTTGGTTCACACTGGGAAGAAACATCGTGTCTTATTTTATGCTCGCGAGTGTACGTTAAGAGTTATTCCTGAATTTTTTTCGTAAATCTGATACTCAAGTAGGTACCGAGTTTTAATGCGTCTTTTACTTATTTACTCTTTCACTCTATCCGGGTTACTAGAGGTGCATTTTTTAAGGATTTTGCAACCTTGGCTGACCCGTAACCGGTAGGGCGTACATTTGAAGAGATGGTCACATTCTAATGGTGTTGTCGACTGTGTATTGTGTTAAAATCTTCCAAGTAACTGCAACTGGGCGGAGCTTTAAAGTAAAGCTCTATCTTTCCCGACCTGAAACGCAATGTTTTTATCTATTTAAAAATAAACGGCTTGATGTAGGAAAAAAATAATTTGCTGCACGGCTTTAGGCCAAAAGCAGGAATCTAGGGTGCAGTAACTTTTGTTGTTGAGGGTTCTGGTGGGAGTCGAATGGCGGTGACTCCGTTAGGGTGGCTGGCCAGCTAACAGTGAAGACGGCGTGGGTCAAAAGACAGTAAACGGGCGCCAGCGAAGTTCAATTATCACCTTATTAACTTACCAAATCGGAAAAGTCGTAACGGTTATTCCTAACGAGTATTATGCACCAGTAGCTGGTGTTAGTTATAGTTTGACTCTAATGGTCTCAAGTAGTTAAGTAACCCAAAAACAAGTGCTGAAGTCTGAGAGATCAAGTGCTGAATAACAATAACTAGACCGATTGAGTTCGGCCAGAGATTACGTAATAAGCAAGAAAGTGAAGACAGTGATGACTATAGTTAATGAGAAGAGCGCAACAATATAGGTACAGACTGAAGGCTAAAACTTGCGTCTTATCCCAAGTCACCTAGGGAAAAAAAGATGCGTTCGAAGTTACATAAGAGGAAAACGGAGCTCGTGGACCAGAAATTGACTTTCTTGTTCGATATTTCAGCCGTACCGAATGCTCTTAAGAAAAGATAGAAAATTTGCCTAACTTCAGAACATTTTCTACTCTTAATTTTTAGATGTTATTATTATCATTATTATTATGTTATACATTCTGAAAGAACGCACATGTGTGTTCAGTATAATTGCTTCCAACTTATAGATTTACTGAATTCTCGTTTTACAGACTCTGACAACGACGCTATCGTCAGCATCCCCAGTTACTGCATCAGAGGAGCCGGCAGCAAGACCCATTACGAATACGAGGTAAGAATTTGCACTGCCGACGAACGTTGGACGATCCTCCGCCGCTACAGTCGATTCCGGGATCTCCACATCGCGATGAAAGCTCGATACCGAGATCAAGTTTCATCGATTCCCTTCCCATCAAAACAGCTTTTCGCTAACACAGAAGCTGTAGCAAAGTCGCGTAGACGCCAATTAGAATATTACTTAAAACGACTGCTCGACATCTGCAAAAACCATCCCTCATGTCCGTTAGCTTACGGCGGCCCTATCACCAAAGCTGCCTTGATCAGTTTCTCGCCTTTCTTCAGAAGAGGTGTCTTTGAAAATGGCAAATACGGAACTTCTTGATTGGAGGTTTTTAGAGACTTAAAAAACGGCAATAAGAGATATTAATATAATATTAATAAAATAATAATCGTCATTTAATTTATTTACTTATTTTGAAGGTTATTCGCTACCGAAACTCTCAGGCTGCAATTACGGAAGTGTTTATTTAATTTTCTATGGTTGATGAATTTGCTTTTGGTTGAGAGGTGTTAGCTTTAATAGCAAGTAAGTTATAAACTAAAAACGGGTTAATTCTCGACTTCCTGCAAATTTAGCATCGGTTGCGTAGGTTAAAAATCTGTAATCTCTAAGAATACCATAATTGTTTCATGAGGAAATGTTGTGATAGTGATACTCTATAGTGTGATAAAATTGCAATTTGTAATATACTAATTAAGGCCAGATGCAGGATGCAATCAAAGCTTCATTATCAAAATGAGTATTATAAGAAAAGTTGTTCAAATTTGTTATATTTTTATTAACTGTACAGCTCTTGTCTGTTTTGTATTATTAATTCAATAAAGCTTTAAAAATTACATATTGCACCACCTTTTCCCCAATTACTTCCAACCAAATGACCTCAAGAAAAAGTTCTAATTAGAACTCTGAAGTTGATGCAACGTGCTTCCGACGCATTATAATAAAAGCGGAGTTTTCTGGAATAAGGTCAAGTTTAGTGTCCTGGTACGGGAATCGCGTGCGCCCTTGCCATGATAAATTATTTGCAGATGTTATATCGACTTTCATATAATAACAAAATGCCAAATTTCCCTATTCAAGTGCATAGTCGCTAAGAACCTCAAACCAATCGCGTTAAATTCACCGAAAGCTCCCCAATAATTAAAATAGCGGCAGTGACTAATCAAGAGTGCACGCAACACTTTGATTCAATCTCGTAATTAAAATTTTGAACGGTTTCAATAGCTAACGGAATTATTCGACCCCTCGCGTAATTACAGCGCGCATGCATCATGTGTTGTAAGTCTGTCGGACGCGGGTGAGCGCCGCGACGTTCTCTCAAAACAAACCAGAATTGTGTCAAAATCAGAACGGAAATGTCGTTGAGCTACAGAACGGAAGAGTATTATCAAAGATTCATCGAGTTACAGGAGAAATTGAGAAAAAGGTGAGTGTTTAACCTTCGGTTTCGGTTTGTTTGTATTGTCGCGAAACTGGGCCAAACTGTTGTTGCAGCGAGGAGGAACGCTTAAAACTCGAAATGAAGTTCAACGAGATGGTCAGAATCACGAAGGAGGAGTGAGTATTCTATTTAGTTGATAAATTAAGGACTTACGAAGTTTTCCAAGGACCCAAACGCATTATCGCAAGTTGAGGGCGCAATATAAGAGGTTCTTGGAAGAGGACAGGAAGCGGCAAGACCGAAACGAGAGGATTATGAGAACGTTGGAGAGGATTGAGTCAAGGTTTGTTGGGTTAAATGCCAAAACTGAGAGGTTTAAGTTGTTGAGACAACAATATCAAGCGTTGTTGGAAAGGATTTATAAAATGAATCGGGAAAGTGAAAAACCTCAAGAGTTTAAAATCAAGGAGTTTTCAAAACAAGAGGAACCCACAGGAGAAAGAAGTGAAATTTTGGAACAGTATTTGCAGAATTTATCCTCGCAAAGAGTTAAGAATTTGCTGAAAAAGGGGGTGGATCCTAAGGGAACACTGCCATTTTCTTTATTACCTGAAGATAGCTTGCAGGAAACTCTTAAAAAGGATAATGACGACTTGTACCATTACGGCGAAGGCAATTTTAGACCAAATTACGCTAATTCTATAGCCAGCGATATAATGGACTCGATTTCTTTGAGGAAACCCAAGAGCACCACATATGAACTACAAAATAACGTGTTAGGAAAAGATCAAATAGGAGGTGTAAAAGTAGTTGACGAATACACATCGGCCAACAGAAGAAGCCAAGGTAGTGATACCGATGATGAACTTTCCGCTGTATCCTTTAAAACTGGATTTAACAACAGTTCTAATCTACAACGTGAAGATAGGATATCTACAGAAGACATAGAAAAAGAGGCAACACATTCTGAAGAAATAAAAACTGTTGAATTGCTACCGAAAAACCAGAGTAGTGAATTGAAAGAGCCAAGAAGGGATGAGCATCTACTGCCGGAACTAGTACAAGACATAAAAGAACCAAAATTGCAAGTTTTGTTAGAAAAAATTCCTTTTTTGACTGAGGAAGAAACTAAAAAGTTAATCAAGAATAGTGGAGAAAAGGAGAACGACAGCTTTAAACATTCTCGGCAATACGTACAAGATTCCTCTATTATTCATCAGTTAGGTGATGAGAAGAAATTAGGGGTAATTCAAGACAGTGACGACAAAATTGAGCAGCCACCATATTATGATGAACAAGAACAATTTCAAGCGCTCAATGAAATCAATGAAAATCGGCAGTCAATTACCAAGTACCAGAAGCGACAGTACAAGGAAAATGATCAATTGGTTCAAGGATACGACGAAAATGGTCAACCTGTTGCACGTACCCCTTATAATGAAAACAATCAACTGCCACAACAACCCGATGAGCAGCTCGGCTTTGACGAAAATAAATCATCTCCAAATAATTTGAGAGAAACTAATCAATTGATTCACAAATCTGAACAACCAATTCAACAGTATGAAGAAACAATTCAACCGCAATCCGCTCAATACAGCACTGGCGATCAGTTAGGTGAAGCAAGTCGAGCTCTTCAACTGAACGAGGAGACAACGGAAGCACAATACTCTGGGACTGGAGATCAATACGATGAAAGCGGTCAATTGATTCAACAAAATGAAGAAGCGGATCAACCCATAGAACAGTACGATCCCAGTCAAGCGCAATATGGAACAAATCAACAATATGGGCCTCAATATGATGAAAATGGACAACTAATTCAACAGTACAGCAAAACCGGTGAAGCAGTAGGAGAATACAACGAAAACGGCCAACTAATTCAACAATATAACGCAAACGACCAACCTCAGTACGACGAAAACGGACAACTAATTCAACAGTACAGTGAAACTGGTGAAACAGTAGGACAGTACGACGAAAGCGGGCAATTAATTCAGCAGTACGGCGAAACTAGTGAAGCGACCGGAGAGTACGACGCGAACGGACAACTAATTCAACAGTACAGTGAGACTGGTGAAACAGTAGGACAGTACGACGAAAGCGGGCAATTAGTTCAGCAGTACGGCGAGACTGGTGAAGCGACCGGAGAGTACGACGCGAACGGACAACTAATTCAACAGTACAGTGAGACTGGTGAAACAGTAGGACAGTACGACGAAAGCGGGCAATTAGTTCAGCAGTACGGCGAGACTGGTGAAGCGATCGGAGAGTACGACGCGAACGGACAACTAATTCAACAGTACAGTGAGACTGGTGAAACAGTAGGACAGTACGACGAAAGCGGGCAATTAATTCAGCAGTACGGCGAGACTGGTGAAGCGACCGGAGAGTACGACGCGAATGGACAACTAATTCAACAGTACAGTGAGACTGGTGAAACAGTAGGACAGTACGACGAAAGCGGGCAATTAATTCAGCAGTACGGCGAGACTGGAGACGCTCCCGGACAGTACGATGTGCACGGTCAACTAATTCGACAGTACAACGAAAACGGGGAATCAATTGAGCAGTACGATCCGACTGCTCAATTTGATCAACAGTACGACGAAAATGGACAACCAATTCAACAGTACTCTGGGGATGAATATCAGTATGACGAGAACGGGCAACTAATTCAACAATACGATGAGAATGAACAACCGATACAGCAATATGATGAGAACGGGCAAGCGATACAGCAGTATTTGCAACCCCAATACGACGAGAATGGGACGTTGATTTTACAATATGGTGAAGACGTTCAACCGATTCAACCATATGGCGAGGATGTGCAACAATATGAAACTAGTGGAGAATTGGAACAAGGAGGTGATCAACAGTATAACAACAGTGGAGAAACAGCGCAAGAGAGTGGTCTCTACGGCAATAGCGGGGAAGTAGTGGATGAAATGGGAAAAAATGTGGAAATTGGTAGTGAGATTCAGAAAACGAAGGAAGTTGCATTTGAAGAAAAAGAGGTTAAAGTTAGTAATGTTATGCACATATTGGATACTGATTCGGAAAGTGTTAAGCAAGATACTAAAGTTTCTAACGACAGTGATTTCGATTTTAGTAACGAGTAGTGGTACATTACACTGTAAACTTCTGATTGGAAAAAGTTGTAGATTATGTAATCGATCAGTAAATAAAACTTACTTAAATTTAACATTTTTTTGCTATATTATTCTAAGAACTATGTTCAAAGGATCATGTTACAACATAAAGCCTTTTCTAAAACACTTACGGATGAGTGGAGTTAATTTGGGAACATGAATCTCGATTAAGAAAACATTTAAGTACTAGTACCTTTCTGGTTTGATATTTTATTACAATAAGAATATTGAATAATAACAATATTTTCTTTGTTAGAAGACACTTAGTGATACACCACTAGTACAAATCAACCAGAAGTAACAGTTTAGCGTATAGTCCGATTTGTATCACCAATGAGTATATCACAGAACTGAAAGATATATTAAAGGAAAAAAAGTCTTTGAAACGGTACCGTAGTGGCACTTTTATGGGTATAACAGAATGTTATTTTTTTTCTAGTTCAAATCCATTCAAAAATTTTCTTTACTATCTTTAAATTGTTTATAGGTAGGTACTTGTTTTTAATGATTCAGATCCCGTAAACAGAATGTTAAAATGCATCGATTTATAGTTTATATAGATCTAATGCGAATCATCGCTATAATCACTTCCATCATCTTCCACTTCATAAACAAGCATCTCTGTAAGACCCCGGAGAGATTTTCCGTCTCATCGTTATTATTCGTTATTCTTTGTTATCTCTTCACTGGTGCCTGGTGGGCCACAAAAATTAGCGGGTCAGGTACCTACCAAATATAAATTTGTATCACCAATAACACAGAGTATAGTTCATATTTTTTGTTAGCCAAAAAATCTCACTGTAGGCTTTTTGTATCTAAGTGCACGAATCAAATTGGAAGAATTTTAATTTATATCTGTGACATGTTTTGTTAGAACAATTTTGTTGATTGTTATACCCACGATGTAGCAGTTAACAAAATCACTCAGTACCTATGTACTAATAAGCATAAATGTGATAAGTGTGTCGCTACGTTTAGGAGTGTCATTTTTAATCTGCCATGATTAAAACTTCACCGACCGCTTATTTCCTTCATTATTTATGGGTTATTTATAGCAACTTTTAATGAGGAGGACAAACAAACCACTTTTTTCTTTTCTCTATAAAATGTGCACAGCACCACAGACAAACCGCATTCTCTACGATGACAATAAATAAATAACTCCTCCGGACCATTGTTGATGCCTTCTACATACTACTATACATCTAAACTTGATCTATACTTGATCGAAATCATAAAATCGGCCGCCGCGCGCCTTGTGCAGTGCCAAAATCAATATTCCTTCACATCAGCAACGTCGACACGTCCCGTGTGGTTGTGGTGCGCTCTTCCTTCATATCGCTAGCGTGAAATAGTTTGCAGGAAGGTGTGTGAACAATCAAAACAAGATAACACAGTCTAGTGTTGAGTTGCCCTAATTCCCCAAGGACCATCAACGATGGGTGATCTCTACGTCAACGGGGTGACAAAACCGAAGTGCTTGATGAGTTTTTATTCGGACTTCAGCGGCGGCGATGCTACAAATCCCCTAATTGAGCAACAAAGAGAAGGTGCGTTTTTAGGTTATGTCGTCCTTTCTCGAGATGAAAAATCGATGTTTCAATCAAACTGACTGACGTTTGATGTGCATCTGTTTACTATTGCGCCACGTTGTGTTTTGTTTTGTTTGTTGCATAGCAGGCTGCCATTATTCATTAACGATTCATGGACATGGGCTGCCGCGTTGCACTGCGATTATGTCGAAATGTCGACGACAGGTCCGGAAGTCCGGTCCTGCATTTATTTTGGGAATTTTCAGTTAATTTTGAAACTGTTTGTAAATAAGAGCGGCCAAAAATACTCGGTTTTATGATGCGAAAATTACGGGGGCGGACTCGAAGCGCAATTTGCCGCGTTATATTTTTAAAATCAATAAATTTAAATTTATGAGGACCCTGGTAAATTTCCACATTTACGACAGTTTAAGATGACAAACATTCCAAACGTATTTGCGTTGAATGAATAAAAGATAACAGCCGGATTTACTGAAGTGGCTGCGACGTTATGATCATGATCCATATCGATTCATAATTAAAATTGCGTTACCTACATAGAATTAGGACTTAGCACAGCTTTCTTCAGAACGTACGTTCTGATTTGGTACAGTCAGTTTCAAAAGTAACGTCCATCTCACACTTTTAAAATTTCAATTTCTTCTACAAATAATGTTCTAGGTAAATGAAATCCAATGCATCTCTTCCATTATGTATTTCATATAAATCATATGCCTGCATAAATATGAATTTTAATGTCTGTGTTAGTTTTATGTGGAAAATAAACGAGGGTAATTGTTTACAATTCCTACTTCTTGCTTTTTGCGGCGTTTTTTTTGGAAACCATCGTGAAACATCATTATAATGCCATTTTGAGCAATGAAATGTGCAAATGATAAATAATTTTATGCAAAATTTATAGGAAAAAAAAGGTGTGCTAGGGCAAGGAAAATGAGTAAAAATAAAAGTAGTTTGCACAAAAAAGATATTGATTTTCGTAATGTATATGTCGTAGTCATCGGGCGTAATGCGTCATTTCATGAAATGCCGGCAATCGCTGTAATTAAGATCGTTAAACTAGCTGTTTTAGGGCAAGGAAAAGGCGAGAGGAGACTAGGCAATTTATGAATTTGGTGTTGCTTATCCTTCTCACTTTCCCCTGTGCTTTTCCTTGCCCTAAAACAGCTAGTTTAACGATCTTAATTACAGCGATTGCCGGCGTTTCATGACATGACGCATTACACCCAATGACTACGACATATCCATGGTGACGAATGCGTTGGTGTAATTAGTTTTTTGAAAATCGAAGAGTGGGTAAAATAAACAATGACCAAATTAACACGAAAACCTTTACAACGACATTGTAAAGCAATGTTAGTGCCAGATGCCAGATGCCAAGCGAATGATTACTGTTATAAGTTTCAGATATCTGATTAGCAATAAGTTATGTTTTACACCACAACCACACCAGATAAGAAGTTATTATAGAAAGTCCATTACTTACTGATTGGAAGTGTATCGTGTGTTATTTACTTTTCTCTTAGCTCTAGTTATTCTGTCTGAGTTGGGTATCGACAACCACCTGGAACACCATTACCTACTATCCATTACTTTGTTGACTATTGCACAACGCTATTGCTCAGAATAATTCTATGATACTCTTGTAGTAGGTACCTTGTAAAACCAAGTTTAGATATTTGGTGAGATGGAGATAAGTTGCAATATCTTCCTAAGAATTTCATATGGTGGTGATTTTAATTTTCTTTTAGAGGGAAATGGGGAGGGGATATAATATATTATGCCGCTTCACACGGGTCCAAAAATGGTCAGTTTTATCTTGGTATCATCTAAGGAAACTCGAAGAGACTGTCATTGCGGAATGTTGAGATGCCATTCAAAACTTAAGGACTCGACGAAGTCCTAATGACTAATAGACCATTTTATTTTAGAACACTGTCAAGGGATGATCCACATTTGTTTCGAACCATGTCAATGTTTATTGGCAGGGTCTTTCAGGAAATATGAATTTAGAACTAGCAAATGAGTGGTGAAATAATACCGGGTGTTTCAACGAGAACCGCCGGTGCCAAATTGCGTATTTCCAATGGAGTTAAAAATTTGATATTTGGCAGAAATAAACTTTAATGAATGCGCTACAATGTGGCGTTATTGTTTGGTCCATAATTAATTCCATGCGCCGTCGGGACGCCATAAAGTGCTTTTTCAGAAATTTTCAATATATTTTTATTATTCTTATTATTATTATCGTAATACCGCTAGGTATACGTTCCTGTTGGTAAAAATTTGAAATTTGTAGTTGAAGTATTGCTAATTGTGTTTTTAAGAAGTTCGCTGGGTTTTGACGAATTTTTGACACGACTGCTTTATTGAAGTAGTCAAATTTTATGACAAAGACCGCCTAAACGGCTCGGTTATTTATGACTTAAAAACGATACCTACTCATAGATCTTGGCAGTACAGAGACCATTATAAAATCTAATGTGGTTACCCGCTAGGTAAAGGGCCACAAAGCTGTCATGCTGTCAATCAAAAATCCCTTCAGCGCTGAAATTTAAAAAACCATGTAATTTAATAACGGTTTGATATAAAAATATTTCAATTACTCGTTATCAATTTTGGAGGTCGTGATCATGAGCTTGAAGAAAATAAAAGAGATGAAGTAAATATTTCGATATGAAATTGCGATCGAAAGTGAATACTTACACCGTTTAAAAAAAGAAAAAAACGATAAAGTCATCTTGTAGTGCATTAATTATAGTTTATTTCTGCCACATTTCAGAGTCTGTAAAAGTTTAACAACGATAGTAGACACGTCCGTATTAATGATATTTCACGTGGTTTATATTTGACATTGGAAAATAGGTAGTATGATGTGACATAATGAAATCGTCTATTAGAGACAACTGCGACAATACAACATGCTAATAACTTCGTCACCAACCATTTTTTTAATTTTTACAAAATGTATATGGTGTTGTAACTTCCTTTAGATTATTTATAATAATAATAATTTCAACAGACTGCAAAGTCAACAAAGGAGAAAAGAAATAAAAAATAACACAATAACATTACAACCGCATAAAACAACCCAACGCAAAAGTATAAAAATCAACAATTTGCATAAAAAGGTCGACAGTTGAACATGTATCGTCGTAACATCTACACATTCCTGTTCAGACATTTCTTCACAATAATTTCAGGATTTGAGACTTTGCCTGCTTTCATCGTGTTTGTTAACACCGTACACTTTTTTTAAAAGAATGCGCGGTTTCACAGTTTATTTACTATGATTTCGGTCAATTAGAAAAGCTGTCCCGGCGACCTGTTTACTGTCGTTGCTTTACCTTCGTTCATCTTTTCGATGAACATTCAAACTATTGCAGTTAAGTCGTAAAATTACTATTTGAGCATTTCTTTATCAATATTTTTACGTTTAGTTGTGTTAACAACACTCCTCTTTTCTATCATTTGGGAGACTTAGTTAATCAGTCTCGATTCGATTTTCTAACTATGAAAACGTCAATAAAAGATTGTGGCCTCATTGTATGTAAACGTATGAACAAGTTTCCACCGAGCTGCAATTGTCTTCTTTTATTTTGTTTACCAGGAGGTAGTAATCTGGTTTCTAATGTTTTCAGATTGATGTCATGATGAATTCCAAGTATATAGCATTCTTGATAAGTAGGTGAAGAATGTATTCGTTACTACGAAGTACGAAACCATATTGCAAATGTGCTAAGTTGATCCTTGCGCCGTGTCCATGCTGCTTATGGTTGCTCGCGCTTTTTTCCAACTTAGCCGATTTAATAAAGTCCTGATTCCATCAATATTTCTGGTCTGGCAGTAAAGCTCGACTACTTTTGTGTAGGCGTAGAATTTACCTTAAGCCACATATTTCTCCATAATTAGTAGGTATATGTATAGATAGTGGTACAGTAACCGACAATAAATAGGTCACGCTGTTTCTTCCCAGCGAAATTCAAAACATCAACTATGAACACTTTAGGTGAAAACAAAGTAGACCGTTTGTTACCATGGCGCTACGATACCCTGACACAGTCAATTCTACAGCCCGTTTTACACAACTTCAGACTCGCCGATTTTGCTTCACAAGTCGGGTCTTATTTATTGCCGTTTAGTGTACATACGTAACTTGTAATTTCTCGAATCAAATGTTCACAATATTCATAACTTAATCTTGACTAATGCAATTAATTTAAGCAGCTTGGTTCCTATTTTGACTATTTTCTGAAAAGATGTTATCTTAATATCTTTTTTTTGCTCCCCAATTAAAACCATTTTCTCAATCTTGAGTTTGGTTCTAAAAGTTCAACACTTAGTTTTTGGAAAACTTAATTATCTACAGATTCCCTGAACTCGTCAACTTGCTTTAGATTTTCCATTCTCCGAAATGCTTTCTTTGAGAATCTCAACGAGTGGGTGATTTATGCTCATGAATAAGCAAGTCTACCAAGTGCAAACATGCGAAGAAGTCTTGATATAGTCTCTGGCCGTCTGCCAACCAATAAATGGGTAGAATCACTGACGCACCGCTCTAAATTAAATTCGTCTTGGACATGATTTTTTAGCCGATTTAAGGAATTAATGGCGCAGAAGTGAAATTAATGATAAAACTCAATTTATTGCCAATTCTACAATTTTTTTATCAAGAATAGTGCAAAATTGAAACTTTTTAGAATACTATCTTACACCTAAATTAGCTTCAAGTTACGACAATGTATTGTATTAGTCTTATTAAGTTTGAGCTGAAGAAAACCCCAAATACACTTTACTGGGTAAAGTGTCGAAAGTGCTGCCTTAAACGTCATTTTAATTTTACCATAATTCACCACAGAACAATTTCTAAACGAAATCTTCGGCCATGTGGTATAAGTACATACAACTCCTTATTATGTGATCGCGCGATTGTAATACATATAAGTAGATGCTTGTTATAAAAGGTCTTCTTCAAAAAATATCAAATTAGTGCGAACTTACGTTAATTCTATTGTTGTCGTACATTTCAAAATATTGACTGATGTCACTCAAGATTTGTCAGAAGTGAAAAAGAAAGCATGAGTTGTAGAGGTAATCCTCTTTGTGGCATCATCAAGAAGAGTTCTTCGGAAACAAGTTCATTATCTTCAGGTAATTACTACAATCTCGCAAATCAAATCATCGCACTGTATTTACTTTTGCAATTAACTCGTTATCGCAACCTTGAGCACAAAACCATGTAACTACTCTAAAATTTCCCCGTACTTTCCCGTACAAATGAGTTATTTTGATCTGAAAATAGGATAATTTCGGTATTCAGTGGGTGACAGTGTAACGTTCGCGTCTCTTTTTTGTTCGTGGTTTTATTTTTGAAACGCTATTTGTTGACGGGGGAGAGTAAATTGGGTATTTTTGGCATGTTGTACATGTGCCAGGCGGTTCTCTGTTAGTTTTTATCGAGTCATTCAAGGTGCACAACTTATTCGAGTTTGGCGTGTTTAGTGAAGCGTCAAACAATGTGTTCTCGCGGTGTATACTATTTGAAACCCGACGAAATAGAAGTGGTAAATGCACCCTCGTTCCTGAGAGTTAACTCATTCGTGGACGAAGATAGAGACACTTGCGCCTCAGGTAGGAGTTTGAATCCAAAAAGTCGTTCCAATCCAAATATTCTTCTGATAAGTACAACTTATGCCAAAACAGTGAAAGACACCTGCCCTTATGAACATTTTTCGTGATTCTACCACGGTCTACAGTATATTTTATTTTCACGTTCTTCAAGATCTTGATAGCGTGCTATTAGGGCCTAAAACGATGTTATGAAAATCGTATTCTAGTTTTTTAAGGCCGACGTTGCTAACTTGATTTCCAGATTTGATAGGTAAGAGTAATAATTTTTTCAGGTAATGTGTACACTACTGCATACTTTTTTTTTCTTTGGACATTCAAATTTTACACACATTCTTGTGTAATCTAATAATATGCTTGATAAACACTGCATTAAACAACAACGCTTTTATTATTCGTGATATGTAGGTATTTACTTTAACCTGATGCAGCTGTGTGGAAATATTTTCAACCAGTTGCTTTGTCGTCATTGATATCTTTTTGGCTCATTACTTTATTTTTGAAGAACTTACTTATTGACCTCTATAATTTTTCCAGTTAGACTATTTACTCAATTTGGCTGTCTGACGTTGGTTCTTGTACTGTGCTTAAAAATAAGTTACTAAGTAACACAAGCTGATGCCGATTAGAATAGGTTGTAAACGATACGATATAATATACAAGGTGTATCTGAAATGGGTGCAAAAATTTAAAGCCATATAAATCAGGTCAAGTAATGAAGAAAACCTCAGTTACATTTTTTCGATAAGTGACCCCTAAGGAAGCTGCAGCTTCTCGATCGTGGGTTCCGGCAAAGGGTTTTTATTTGATTGCTTCAGAGAGATAAATGCTGGGCCGGATGATTTATTATTTGTTTTGATTTAGCATGACTAGCTCTTTTTCTAAAACATTTGTGAGACTAGGTATAGATATTTGCGAAAAAAATGACAAGATAGGTAAAAGAACTAAGTATTAAAAAAATTAATTTTTTTATTTCTTAGATTGAGTCGATTGAAAAACAATAATTCGTTTTAAATTGTGCTTCCAAAGTACTTTTGCAACTTAAAAATCAGGCTGGACTAAATCTGGACGTTGGAAGGTGGATGAAGACTCATTGGGTCTTGAATGATTGTTTGAAATCGATCTAAAGTACTACCTAATCTAATCTTACTTACTGCTTACGTTCTCCTTATAGCTCCTCAATAGCTCTTTGGAGTCGACGAAGCCTTTCGAAACACTTTATGGTCTTATAGGACCAATTTTGAGATTTACCTAGACAACACTTGTTGCAGTTTGCTTTTTCTTCCAATTTTACTGTCAATTTTTCCATTTTTTAACGATTTCAAATGATCGCGGAAGCTGCAGACTACAATTTTTTTCGCAATTAGCTGAGCCGCATTTATATTTTTTGAGAAATTTTATTGTGTTGGTAATTTTCTTTCTTTGTGTGATATTGGGGCAGCACCGCTATTTGCAAGTTTTTATAACCTTTTTCGTAGGTATAAAAATGGCGGAGGCGCCGGGTGAATATACGCAACCAAACTAATATATTGCTGGTTGCAGAAAGTGTCGTCTGTTTTATGCTCAAAAATGTAAATTTAAAGCTTAAATTGTGGTTGAATCAAAAAGAAAAGAAAAGCGAAACAACGCAATAAAACTAAATAATTAAAATTACATTGCCGACATTTTCTGACTGCATATGTACTTCCGAATGATCGTCACTTCAGCTGTACAACTTCAGCCTGTTTTTTCCATCTTTTTATTTTAGTTATTTGTTTAAAAATCTTTTGATTTTTTTTACTTTTCTTCCATTACTGAATTTGATTAATTTGAACTTGCATGCGGAGAAAGGTGGAGCAGATTCAAGGACAAGGAAGGAAAAAAAAAACGTTAAAGGAAAAAGAAAACTATGGGATGGAAAATGAATATTGATTGAAGTATTCAAAAATGAGTTTAAAAAGAAAATAATTTAAATAGAATTTAACAAGAGTGTATTTTGTGCTGCGGAACTTATAGCACACATACTTAAATAAAGATAATAGGAATTTTAGTAGCTGATAAATAAAAATAGGACACTGAACTTGTTAGGTATGCCTGTGATAGAAGAAAAGATAATTTATTAAGATCGTTGGAGGAGAGGTAAACAAAAATAAAGTACTGGAATACTGATAAAATTGAAATAGGCACATTTAGGATTACAATAGTTGGTCATGAATTTTTGTTTTATTCAAGATCTAAGGATGAAACCGTTCCTGGCAGGGAAAATGTGTAATTTTGTGGAGGACAGAATTATAAAGGAATAATAAAGCACTACATAGGACTACATAGAAACATAAAGCTAAGGAACCTAAAGAGAAATAGTTTGACCGAACAATGGAAGAAAATTGAGAGATGCAAAAATGATAGTTTTGCTTATAAAAAAAAATTCCATAAGAAATTGGTATAAAATGAGTATAAACATACATGAAATGACGCAGAAGGTATATTAAAAAATTTCAAATAAAAATTTAATGGGTGAGGCACTAAAAAGCAACTTTTTCAAGAAGAAGAATAACGTGTAAGAAATCGAGACTAGAAAGTGTGAAGAGATTAATATTATTTTTACTTACAACTACAATTGGAATTAGAACAAGAAATGAATTATCCACTTTCGTATCTACATACTTCCAAAGACAGCTAACGCAAAGCAAGACTTTGATTATTGCTCATGTAACGTTTGGTGTCAATTTTTTGTTCCAACGATACTTCATAACAAAGGAAGGGATTTACGAAAATAAACGGAAGGCTGTGAAACTATTACAATCATGAAAAAGAAAATACTGGAACATCTCGAGTGTAGTATGATAAAGTAAATACTCGCTCTTGCGTTTAATCATAAGGAAGATAATTTTTACTTATAATATCCCTAGTGCATTGATTATTTGCGGAAATTTTTTCGAATGCATTTCCAAAACGTATTTATTAGCTCGAGTGGAACACGAGGGCTAATTACGTTTTGGAAATGCATGAGAACAAAATTTCCGGATATTAATCAATGCACGAGGGCATATTCGGTA
The DNA here is from genome assembly GCA_951805265.1 of Schizotus pectinicornis. Classification (NCBI taxonomy): domain Eukaryota; kingdom Metazoa; phylum Arthropoda; class Insecta; order Coleoptera; family Pyrochroidae; genus Schizotus; species Schizotus pectinicornis. The sequence continues at coordinate 16,348,162 of OX638204.1, read as the reverse complement.
AGAAAATCGCAACGACACGGGCATTGGTCCATTATGTCATTATGATGTCATTATTAATAAATAAATGATTTTTATTGGCTGAAATAATTTCCACTTATTAATTTCATGCTAGGTGCAAAAATTTTCAGGAAATTTTTACATTGTCATAGAAACGACATCGAATTCCATTTTTCTATTGGCTACTTTTCACTGTCGTGCGATTTTCAAGGTAATGACGTAATCGTAAAAAAAAATTTGAGAAAATGAATTTAATTATATCAACCGGTAAAATTGAACTTTCTATCGAACATAGATCCGAAGAAGACGAAACAAACAAATGGGGTAAAGTTAGAAATCAGAACTTTTGAGCTCTTCGCTTATTGTAGAGTAGGAAGAAGTATCAGTTAGTTTTAGGATCATCACCGCAGTTTAACATCTGGATAGACCTGAAGAAGAAGAGAACGAAACTATTTCAACAAATAACCAATTTTTCATAGAAATTTAAAAACTAAAAAAAAGAGGATTTGATAAACATCGTACAGATGTAATCATAAAAGGAGATACGTTATCTAAATCCCAGATAGTGTTCTTAAAACTCAATTGAATTCATCGCTTATATCCCTTTACCTTTTATAAACTTTTTTTTGAAATATTTTTGTTCAAGTCTACCGGAATTTTTAAAACTTAGAACCAAATATGGCATTATTTACTTTACCCACTTCTGGATTTTCAAAAAGCCAATTACAGCAAAGCATTTCATAACATTTATACATATAATATGTACGTATCTTTTTTTGTTCAAACTACTTCTATTTTTACTCTTATTTTTTTTTACGTCTACAAATTTTTGTATAAACTATTTATTATTTGCACAACATTTCATTGTTTAAAATGGCATTATAATGATGTTTCCCGACAGCTTCTAAAAAAACACCGCAAAAAGCGAAAAGTGGGCATTGTAAACAATTACCCAAATATGTAATGCCACATCAGAATTATTTATTGTTATCAAATTTTATAGTCATAAAAGGATAACACGGTAACATTTTTGTAAGCCTTGGAACGACAATTGTAAATTACATAGATTGTTCACGGATTCGATTTATATTTATAGCCACATCCCAGGAAGTTTTAATAAAATCCGATAATACTTCAGTCCTGACTAATTAGATTCCAGACCTTGACACTACCTTGCATGTTGCATTGCACTATTGATTAAATAATAAAAATAATTAGATATTTTACTAGCAATGATTTGGGTTCAAGGCTAATTTTACTACTCTGTAACAGTGCACTTGTGATGACATTGTTTTCTGGGGGACCAATGCTTCAGCGACAGGTAAATAAGCGTCAGAAAGGAGATATGGTTGTGCATAGCAAATGAGCAATATTGACTAGAATATTGATTAGCTGTTCAAAACAAGGAGATACGAGTTTTCTAGCTGTTTGATTACCGGCAGTAGTGTCGCAACAAGACTGGACTTAGGGCAAGACAGTTTTGGAACAAACAACCACCGTTAGTGCAGTGGAGATGAGTCTAGAACATCATAAGTAGATGTGGATATGGATTATTATAATTATCTAGCAGCCGGACCTGATAGTGGCATAACGTGCGCGATAACGTCCTGTACTTAATGTTGGCCACATTCATATTTTAGACCAGTTCTCGCGGTCCTTTGATCGGTATTGGTGCTCCATTCCAGTAAAAATGTTCTTCAACTCCTCTTCGGACACTCTCAGTTACCAATCGAACGATTCCACCGCTTACGAAACACAATCAGGCGAAGACCTCGGTAATCATTTTGAATTTTAAAAAAAATTCCAGTCAATTCGATAAAATTATATTTAGAAAGTTCATCCGAAGGTTACAACACATTTCCCAAGACGCGAAAACAAAAACAAGTAGTATTTTCAAGTTAGTCAGCAATTGGCCCCTGAGCGAAATCGCGACCTAACCCAACGACCGCCCTATTTTTAGCACTGAGGGCATTTTTCGTTGTTTATTTTCATCTATTGGTCTGTCGTCGCCAGGTGAAACTTTGTTTTTTGTTTCAGGCAATGAAAGTCCTTCGTTCTTGACCAGTCCGCAATTTGCCTCGAACCAGGAGGAACTCACGAATGAGATTTCGGCGCCCTACGAAGTGCCCCAATTTCCCATCGAACAGATCGAGAAGAAATTGGCCATCCAGAGGCAGCTCAATGTTAAGTGAGTGAAAGGTTTGAAATTAAACACTTCGGTCGTTAGTGTTCCCTTTAGTTACCCGATTTGAATAAAGGCAAGGAAATTGTGTTTAATTTGTTAGGAGGTAGCGCAGTTTGCGTGTTTTCTTCGGATTTGGTAGGCATGCAAGAAATTTACATGTGGTGGCGCAGTCGATCATTTGGCGTGTTTTTCCGTAATTATCGCTATGGGAAATATTTGTGTTTAATTGTTTGCCCATGCTATCATTCCTTTTACCGATAGTGAGTCCCTTAGGAAATTGAAAGACGGCGGTTCTCTGCATGTGAGTCGAAATTATAATTGTTTGTATGACGACAAAGGAGACTGTTGGGGAAGGGCGGCAATTTATTATAGAAAGTTGATCACAAGATCAATAAAGATCTAATAAAAGAAGTTGCTCTAATAAGGGTAGAAGGTGATGGAATATTGGTTGGGCCATTCATAACAGGCGGTTTCGACCAGAAAATTCGAGGTGTGTGCTTATTGGAGCTAAATAAAATAAATAAATAAAATGCATTCATGATAGTTAGGTGATGACTTTACAGCGAGAAGTCAAACTTAATAAGCCACAGAAGTAAAATTAAAACTGTTATGAAAATTTATAACACTTTTTGTAAAATTACATAACTTTATATTATATGTACTTACACTTGTCTGCCAGTTTCAACTTTCCTCCACATCTTAGTTGTTTGAAATTTGCATAATAAAAAATTATTGTGTTTCGTTCACAGCAGATGCTCAAGTTTCAATTCACTACCCTTATCAATTCGATTGTTTGAGTGCAACGTGTTGGGTCTTAATACCAGTCATAGCATCCAAAATGGGAGCAATAAATTCTTCTCTTGTATTTGGCTTTGTTTCACAAAGTTCCATTTTCAATCATGTCAATTTTAAATTTTTTTTCTTACATTGACTCATAGGTACTATTATCTCTTAAAATATTTCTCGTTCCCTTGACTCCCCTTTTGCAGATTTTATAAGATATACATTAGGTTCATAGAGAATCGCTAGGAAAGAAATAGATTTACAACATTTAAAACTTAAAAAAATTGCAAAAAATTTTCCAGTGACATATTATAAATTTCTGGAGACTTTTCTACAGATTTTACGAGATATCGATATACACAAGCTTCACAACGAAGAAGAGTGATATGGAAATTTGGATCGTTTAGAATTTTAACGAAATATTAAAAAAATTCTAGATATCCAGGATGTCATCATGATTTAACCTTGGACGCAAGAATTTTCCGACTTTTTCAACTTGAAAGGAATGAACTATACTCCAAAATATTTCTTTTGTTTTGAAATAACCGTCCAGCATTCTACCACAATTCTAAATAACGCACCTTCAAGGTGGTGCAGACCTTTTGGGACAGCCTGTATGCTTAAATAAGATTGTCTGGATATTTATAGAACTACAGTAGAATGCCAAGTTTTCTAATCAAATGAATAAGACGTTATGATTAGAAACATAAAATAGTTTTTAGGAATTTTGCAATCTTTAGACTTCTATGATATTTCATGAAAATTAATTAAGTTAAATTTATACAGGGTGTCCCGAAAAAAGTATGCAATACTTTGCTGGCGGCTTCTACAATTAAAAACATGAAGAAAGTCGTGTATAAACATAAGACAAAAAATTCTTCCTAAGGAAACTAGAGCTTTCTAAAGGTAAACCTCTGTTAGTGGTTTGCAGTGAATATCTTCAAAACCAGCAGTGTTAAAATAATAAAATTTTGCACAACCATTACTATTTTTATATGTAACTATATTGTAAAAATAAAAATAATTCAAAAAATGTATACAGGGGTGTCTCAAGCGCAGAGCCTGCTAAGTGAAAATGGCCCTTAACTTTTCTGTATGTACCATTTTCAATTTTTAACCTTGAGATTTTAAATATTTAGAGATTTCTACATAAGAAAGGTACCCTTGTTGAATACCGATAGGGTACACCGTTTCTTAGCCAAATCGATTTAAAGATTTTGTTACACGGCAGGTACATGCGTATTGCGAATGAAATGACATTTATTATTGTTACATACAAAAATAGTAATGGTTGTGCAAAATTTCTTTATTTTCATTATTCATCAGTATTACCTATCATTATCATTATTTTATCTTATTGATTGACTTTAAAGATATTTACTGCAAACCACTAACAGAGATTTATCTTTAGAAAGCCTAATTCCCTTAGAAAGAGTTTTTATTTCTATGTTTATACACAACTTTCTTTATGTTTTTTATATTAGAAGGCGTCGATAAAATATTGCACACTTTTTCCGGCAATTTGAGAAAGGAAAAGGAAACGTTTCTAAACATTCAACCTTGAATTCTTTGTACCATTACCAGACCAAGGACGATATTTTTACTCTTCAAACCTCTGAGTTAGAGCCGCAAGATTTATTTACTACCCTTTGCTAACTTCTGAATTGTAAAAGTACGTTTACATCCCAGTTTTGTTTTGAAAAGTCGTCCCTAAAATTTCTCTGATAACTGTACGGTCAACTTTGTTCTTTAAAAATATTTTATGCTACTACACCACGAGAATCAAAACTCCTTCTTACCTTTAAAAATCTAAATATCCTCTTATTTTTCGAGGCGATTTTTGTATAGATTTTATCATACTAGTATTTTCGCCTCTTACCGTGCTGCATTATCACTTCTTTTGAGAAGCGAACCGGCAGCGGATCCGGTCTGTTGACTGTTCATTGTATCGTTCCGCGCGAACCAAATAAGCGCAAAGGGATGAGAATCGCCTATACCGGCTTGATGTGTGCAACTTGTGACACTTTAGATTAGTTCCTGATGTCCGGTGCGAAGGTGTGGTCGATCCTATCTTCCACGAGGAGGTCACCCGTGAACCATGTTCGGACCGGAGTCGGAGTGGCGCATTTTCCAACCCTACCATAGGTCACACATGTCTGCCACAATGTCATCATGTCGATTCTGTTAAATTTTTTTTTGGTTTTATTTTGCAGAGCTTTGGGAGATAAACGCAGCCACTATGAACCCTCAGTGCCAGGAAATGACGATTTGGACCATGCCACCTTGGACGAACAGGACCTCTACGTGCCCCATTTTCAGAGGGTCTCGATCTCGGGGGAAGACACGAGCGGGGTAAGTTTACGCAAAGAATCAGTTCAGCGTTAGTGCATCGGGAAACCCTTCAAGCGAACCGAAGCCAATGACGCAGGTTATTTGGAAATTTTGCAAGTACAATACTAGTGGGGCATAGTGTTAATCTGTTGGTTGCCCGACAATTTCAAATAGGTATATGTTAGTAATTTGAGAAGTAATTCCTAATAAGTGATATTGGAGACTTGTTAATAGTTAATAGAAAAACTCTTAATTTAATGATGTTAAAGAACCAACGTTTTTGCGACATTATCGGTCTTACGCCAATTACTTGTATGATACGTTGCCTATACACCAAGACTATTAGAAATGTTAAAATCAAACTTTGAAGCTTTGCCAAGGGTCCTAAAAATTTTAAAATAAAAATTCCTCACTGTACTGAAGTACCTGTATAATATAAGATTATCAGTTTTTAACTTTAACTAAGCTGTACAATGTCTTTTTGTGACGCTGTTTTTGGCTTTTCAGGTACCTTTGGAAGACTTGGAGAGGGCGTCACATCTCATTGTGCAAGCTTTGGAGATCCGAAAGCGCTACATGAAGTTGTCGCATCAAACCTTCTCGCAAACTGTCGGTCGCTTCCTGGATCCGCACAAGGCCTTGGAACATCACGACGAGAAGCAAACCATAGCAGGTAAAGTTACGACGGTAATCCTGTCGTTATGCAAATCGAATTATCGGATCGTCCTTGCCGGTGTTGTCCGTTCATTTTAATTGTGTAGTTGTGTCGTTTATTGGCAGTACAATGAAATTGTAATTGCATGAAGGAAAAGAATTTAGAATTTGCATGTACTAGACGAAGCTGGTGCCTCCACGACGACAACGCCAACTACGAGAACTTCGTTAGCTATTGCTCTGACACAATCGATGAGCGACGCCGTTCTCGATCGTATTTTAACTGATCAGATCGAAGGTAATGGTTTAAGTGTAAATTACGTTCAGTGTAAATACATACACGACCACAGTACCACATTATCACCGCCCCACAAAACAGGTGTTCGATTTACTCAACGCAACAACGTGCTTGCAACAATTTGTGAATGTCGTATGAGTTATAGGACCTTCAACACGACCACATCTTTCTGTCGATACGATTCTACGTTAACTGGGAAATTTTTGAAAATCGTATCGTTACTCATCCACAGAGCTAACCTAAGAGTGCTGTCACTAATGTTCACTGTTGCGTCAGGACTCGCAATTATTCACTTTTATTAACAATAATCAACTAAAGTACAGAAATCTGACCAAGATCATACACAGCTGGAATTGCAACAAAATCCAAACAAAGTTTAGAGTAGTGTAAGATTAGGAATTGTTGAGCAAAAGATGAGACTATTCTACACCTATAATATTGTCTACAGTATGTCCAAGTGAAATCTCCATGTTCAACATTCTTATTCTGGGCACACTGTATAAGCCGAGAAGATCCCCTTACATAGTTTTTTTTGCAAAATGAGGGAAGACTTGGCGTCTGAAGGGGAAACGGATCGTTTCGGGGGAGGTGGCATCGGATGGGGGATAAATTCTTACGCGACAATACGATTCATTACTTCGCGATTTCTGGCTGTATGAACCAGACTTTCGATGGTCTTTAGTTCCGTTCAGTGTCTTATATTTCTCAGCCAAGACATGTTTCTCTTTCCTATTCCTCGTTTTCCTTTAATTTTGCCTTCGATTATAAGCTGCAGAATGTTATATTTTTTGTCCCGCATTACATGTCCCAGATACGCAGTCGTCCTTTTAATTGTAGTTAGTAGTTCACGACTTCTATCGACTCGTCGCAGGACTTTCTCGTTGGTTATTCGTGCCGTTCAAGCATTCTGCGATACAGCCACATTTCGAAAGCCTCTATCCACACCGTAATGGAGCATTGACCACACATCCAATAGCATTTAACAAACTTTGTGTTGAGGTTCAGATCAAATTCAATGTTGACAAGGACCTTTTTAAGTTTTATTGACAAATGCGCTTCGTGCATTTTCAATTCGGCATGGAATCTCAGTTTCTGATGTCCAATTTTTTGATAGCCATATTTTCAGATACTTAAACTTGCCAACTTTTTTTATTGGTAGGTTGCCAAACGTTAATACAGCGTTCTTTGTTATGTTCGGGTCCCGAAAAATAATCATAAATTTTGTCTTCACAATATTTATGTTCAATCCCATGAGTTGGCTTTAAGCTCCTACCTTGTTGGCAAGTTCTTGCAGGTCTTCTATCTTTTCGGCAAGTAGTATTGTGTCGTCTGCATACCGAATATTGTTTATCCATACTGTTGATCTTTATTCCCTTTTCCAGGTCCGTAAGTGCTTCTAGAAATATATATTCTGAATACCTAAAGTTTGAATAAGTGAGGTGACAGAACACAACCTTGTCTCACTCCTTTGCAGATCTTTATAGCACTGGTTGTCTCATTCCCAATAGGTTAAACCGCCTCTAGTTTGTTTGATACCCTCGTGTTTCAGGTATGTGACCTTGTTTGGTCTTGTTTCAGCGGGTTGTTCTGTTTGTTGCATATTTTGCCCTAAGAACAAGGGACTGTGCAATTCTAGTCTTAGGCTTCTGCATTAGAAACTCACAGTTTTATGCTCTGTTGTTAGTTTTTATTATAAATACTTGTCTATAAATACATTGTATGATCGCGTCAAATTTCAACAAAAGTTTCGTCATGCAAGCGATAACTTTGTAACTTTTTAAAATATTAACACCTGATTCTTGTGCCTGAATCGCGTTGCGAGTCTTGCGCTTTCGATTCACACCAGTAGGTAATATATTTTTTAACGCATAGAACACGGAATTCACCCTCCCGGGCACGAACCGTGGACCCCTCGCGACGTCCCCGACACCTCTCACGTCTTCAAAAGCAACAATGGCGTTTTCGAAATTTACCTAAACGAGGATAATTTGGAAAAAGGCGAATGCTGCGACTATCCCTATCCTGACGTCCAGACATTCATTGTGGATATGAACAACATGTGCAACATGATCGCCGACGGTCCCTTGTAAGTAGTTCTTTTTTAACAGATGTCTTTTTTACCTCAAAGTTTTGCAGAAAATCTTTCTGTTACCGCCGCTTAAGTTACTTATCGTCTAAATTCCAACTGCACGTTCTTCTGAACGAACTGAGAGAACTGGCATCACAAAAAGCGGTGCCTCATCGAGATTTCTACAACATCCGCAAAGTGGACACTCACATTCACGCGGCTTCTTGCATGAACCAAAAGCATCTGTTGCGTTTCATCAAGAAAACCCTCAAGAACCACGCCGACGAAATAGTGACGGTCACCAACGGCGTCGCGATGACTCTCAAAGAAGTTTTTCAGGTAGTTGTAAAGCAATCGAGTCTACGTTACAATACAGTCACTGGATTGCAGTCAATGAATTTAACAACGTACGACCTAACTGTGGACATGTTGGACGTGCACGCCGACCGCAACACTTTCCATCGTTTCGACAAGTTCAACGCCAAATACAACCCCATAGGAGAGAGCAGACTAAGGGAGGTGTTTCTCAAAACAGACAACTACTTAAACGGTAAATACTACGCGAGAATAATCAAGGAAGTAGCCAGTGATTTGGAGGAGTCCAAATACCAAAACGCCGAGCTTCGATTGAGTATTTACGGGAAGAGTCGGGATGAGTGGGATAAACTCGCTAAATGGGCTATCGATTCCAATGTTTACTCCAACAACGTCCGTTGGTTGATCCAAATTCCACGTCTATTGTGAGTTTTGTCAATACCTATTGTTAAAAAAAATTGTGATTCCAATTTCAGCGATATTTTCAAACTGAATAAGCTACTAGTAAACTTCCAAGAAGTCATTGATAACATTTTCCTCCCGTTGTTGGAAGTAACGGCACGTCCGAGCTCCCATCCGGAACTCCACCGCTTCCTCGAATACGTAATCGGTTTTGATTCAGTCGATGACGAGAGCAAACCCGAAAAGAATCCGGTTCTCGACAAAGACATGTCGCATCCCGAAAACTGGAGTGATGAAGACAATCCCAATTACGCCTACTATTTGTATTATTTATACGCAAACTTAACAGTTTTGAACCATTTCAGGGCTGAGAAGGGATTGCCGACTTTCGTTCTGAGACCCCATTGCGGCGAAGCCGGACCTGTACAACATTTAGTTTGCGGCTACATGTTATCCGAGAATATTTCTCACGGGTTGCTGTTGAGAAAAGTGCCGGTTTTGCAGTATTTATATTATTTAGCCCAAATCGGCATCGCTATGTCGCCGTTGTCAAACAACAGTCTCTTTTTGAACTACCATAGGAACCCTCTACCCGAGTATTTAGCTAGAGGTTTAGTGGTATCGCTTTCAACTGATGATCCGCTTCAATTCCACTTCACCAAAGAACCGTTGATGGAAGAATATAGTATCGCAGCTCAGGTTTGGAAGTTGTCCAGTTGCGATATGTGCGAGTTGGCTAGAAATAGCGTTCTAATGTCAGGCTTTCCGCATATCAGCAAACAGTATTGGTTGGGTCCTAACTATACCAAGGAGGGGGTGGCGGGTAACGATATTGCCCGCACTAACGTGCCCGACATTAGGGTGGCTTTCAGATACGAAACGTTGATTGATGAATTGTCCAACATTTTCAAAGTTAACACGAAACTGGAGTGAAAACTACTTAAGGCGTTTCGATTTGATTAGTTACTGTTAAGTTTTTAAATTTTATATATTTTTTACGTGTACAATGAATGATTAAACGGTGCGTCACTATTGTACATAGGTTTAGAGTTGTGATCAGAGAGCCTTACGAATTGAATTCTATAAGTCTATTTTTTATAAGTAATCAGACTTGATTATCTTGAACAGTATCGCGGGCCTGTTAGGAACGTCCTAAAAAATACCTACTCAAAATTTACATTCATAAATGTAGTTTCGGCCCTTTTAACTGTTGACTGCAGTAGTCAGTTGCCTTAATAATAGAAATTTTTATTTTAGTTTTTACATAATATCTATTACATAATTAAGTTACCTACTGTATTCCGGTAACTTCCTATTGTTTCGTTGTTAACATATTCTAAAGTAACGACCAATACAGCTGAATCTATATCCTATTGTTACATGTTGTTCAACAAAAATGTTTTCTGAAATAAATTAATATGTATAAGTAATTCATGCTGTTCTTTATGTGTCCTTTCCATATTTTAGCTTGTTAGAATAATTGTCCTTGGAAACTAGATGATAATTTTGGCTCCGCGCCTACTGCCATTTTTTGGCGGAAATAATTAAGAAATTTCTTTTTTACATTTTGCATTAACAACTACTGGCAGGTATCACTGGGCGCATCCACCATTCGTATATGGACTTTCTTATGGACATCTGATCAGTTATATGCAGCGAAATGAATCATACTAATAATGTTTATTAATGAATTTATTAAACCGGTTGGCAGATTGGGACGCACGATAATGTCTCATTATATTTGCAGATTTGTGCTCTTCAGGACGTATCTGGTAAATGTGACCTCAAATTCTTGGGTGGGGTCTTTGAATAACTGTTGGCAAATTTCTTAAAAATTAAGAGGATAACTAAATGTTGAATGTGCTATAAGTGTACCCGGAATTTACCATAAGTGCACTCGTCAAGGACAAGTATATATTTTGAAGCAAAAGCGTTATTTTTAGGTAGGTAAATGCTGTTTCGATGAAAAGTAGGATAAAACTTGAATTTCTCCTATACGTTCTTATAAACATGGTTTTTTTTTCGAAATATAAATTTGTGCTCAAGGGTTACACTTGTAGTGGTAAATTTTCAATTATTAATCAGCCCTCTTCATAATGATTCGGGAATTCAGAAAGGCTGTTTTTATCAATTTATGGAAATTAACTGATTGAAAACCCATTTATCTGCGATGTAATTTATAAATGGGTAATCTGCAAGGTTGCTTGTAATTAGAGAGGGAAAAAAGCTAGAATGAAAGTGAAGTAAAGTTATTCGAGCTTATGCAAAGTACTTCCCGCTTCCATTTACTATACTGTGAGCGCTACTGGGTACCCCACTCGCATAGGAAATAATGCGGAGTTATATGTTCTATTTACAATACGTTTATCGTTACCTCATTTGCCATTGTAAGCATTGAAATGTTGTGCAAATGATAAATAATTTTATACAAAATTTATAGATGTAGATGCGCTAGGGCAAGGAAAATAAGAGTAAAAATAGAAGTGATTTGAAGAAAAAAAGATATTGATTTCCGTAATATATAAATATTAAGGAATTCATTGCTTAAAATGGTAAATGAGGTAACGATAAACGTATATATAACTCCGCATTTCATTTCCTATGCGAGCGGGGTACCCAGTAGCGCTCACAGTATAGAAAATGGAAATATGCTTCCCGTTTTTTTCCTTATTACTTTGATGCCCTTTTTCACAAACGTCGACATACAGCTAACAGTATGTCGAAATTGGGTAACAACGGACCTACACAAATTTCGACATGCTGTTAGAAGTATGTCAACGATTGCGAAACCGGGCATGAAGGTTTGTGACTTCTTATACATAAATTATTATACAACACTTTTTTATTTAATAATAATTTTGCCCAAGTTTCTTAAATTCATCATTTGCTAAACCCGAAGTGCGGTATTACTCAATCGAAAGCAAGTCTGTCATTTATAAATTTAATGAATAAACATTTTTAAATCAATTACATCAGGTCAAAAACCGGTCTTTTAAAGCGACTATTTAGGTAACAAGTTACGTCTGACTTGTAACAGACGATGGAATACGATTATTATGTAAGTTTAGTGAAGTATAACAAGGTTGTTGTACCCTTTTAACAACAGCGCAGGTTTTGTTGGCTTACTATTTCTAATAAACGTAAAATACTATTGATACCTACGACTATTGTCCCAAATTTAACTGTAAATAATCTTTTTCTTAGTCTTGAGTAGGTAATCGGCAATGAGTTTTAAGATCAAATCAAAATCTTTATTATGAAAAGAACGAGAACTGATGATTTAATTGAGGCAAATTATAATAAAAGAAGTAATATTTCTTCTTGAGAAATAAGTAAATCCTTAATAATAAATTCTACTTCTTTACTGAATCAAAATTTAACAACTTTTTCAAGATTTGCATTAAATATAAAGTTAGTCAAAAGTGTGGAACCAAGCTTCTTCCGCCAACTCTAAGTTACTTGCAGCAGGGCCACAATAAACAGTCAACAACACTATTGGAATGTCATCAATAGGGTTGACTGTGTATTGTGGTAGAATCCAGACTTCTTTTCCCAGTGGACGGAGCTTAGGAGTAAAGTGTCGCTAAAAATTTTATCATTTTATTTATTAAAAATAAACGTCTTGATGTAGAAAAAAATACGATTGCGTGCAGAATAATTTCCTACGTCAGGCCTTATAGAAATGTTAGTACGTTGCCGCAGAGAAAAAATGGCCGGCGACCAAAATGTGCTTTAATTATCCTCTCAAAGTATAGTTATTTGACAAATATTTTTTATTTTTTCTTTAAGTCTAATAGTTTAGGCAGAAGAAGTTTAGTTCCTCATTTTTGGCTAAGCCTGTATGTGCAAGCTGTCCCGTAAAAATGTGGACATAGATTAACCGCAGGTTCCTTAGGTCAAAATAAGATTATTTAACGCAGTTAACTCATTTCCAAAAATGCTTCGTTAAGAGAGTATGAAGTTTAAAAGTGTTAAAAATTTTTGTTATTTTTTACTTAAAACCTTAACCCTAATATTATATACGTGGCGGGTTTCAATGCTTGGCTGCAATTTTATTAGAACATTAAAAAAATAGTTAACAGCGATTGTGTAGTGTTTACTTTTTTATATCAGGTCATCATTATGTTGGCTTAAGGTGAACAGGACCAATGATAACTTTCGCGAGGCCAAAGACAAGGTATTGTACCTATACTGTATGAGGTCACTAACTACTCATTATATTTTTCGTGTTAGCGTACAATATTTTGAAATCAATTCTATTATTTAACTAACATTTTTTTATTTTTAAATGTGGTAAAGAATTTTAATAGCACCTGCTTTCTTTTTAATTGTTGTTGGATGTAGTCTTCAAGAGAAAAATGATTCCATGTATTGGAAGGGAAAACATGACTCAACAGAATTCGATCCAGTCATATTATGGGCTATTCGATTTCAATTCTTCAGTCCATTAAAACTAAACATATTTTTATCAGGAAAATTGCAGAAATATTATATACAACACAGCTAATGTCAAACCTTTCTTGGAAAAACTTCAAGAAGGAAGAAACAAAATGCTATTACTAATACAGTGCATAACAATGGTTTTTAAACCCTTTTAAATTCCGTAATTATCATAAATTTCATTATTATAAAGCTTTAATTGGTGTGTTAATAATTATATAGGTAATAAACTTGTTCTATTGTGATAAATAATAATCATAAGATCAGCAAAATGTTTGGGACGCTTTCTACATAAATTAAATGGATTATAAGTTGTCGCCTGTTGACGTCATAATCATTATGTTGTTTTATTGTCAACACCACGCAGTTTGTAAAAATTTAATTTAATTGATCTTGAAACCAGTTAACGGTTTCAAAGCCTCGAAGTTGAAGGAAATCGTAATTACTTAATTGGTGTTTTTAGATATTTTATTAGATAATCGAATTTTCAGATACCTACGTATACCTACTTTAAATAACTAGAAATAGGTAGGTACATACCTAATTATACTTACTAGGTTATTGAAGTCTGCCGATAACAAGAAATTTTGTTAATTAGTTTTATTGAGTAACAACATTTAATTTGCCTATTTACAAATTTACAAAATGAAACACTTAATTACCTGCTTATTATTGTAATCGTGTTGTTAATAAGCAATTTCTAGCACATCTACGTTGCTTATAATTGGAACGCTATCGTCCATTAGCACGCAAGTGTTGTTGCGATTGATTCATATCGTCAAGAAGACGATTAAGGACCATCCCACCCTCACGCAAAACTTCCCTAAAAAATTCCACAAATAACGTCGCTACTTTAACTAAACAGTCCCTTGCCGCTCGACTTTTTATAACCTGCTATCAGAGTTTCCGACCGTGATGACATCCTCTCTGTTCGTAACAATTTCGGCAGGATGGATCTCTCTCTGAGGCATTAACAACTGTTTGAATATTCTTCTAAATGGGGCTTCAGCTATCAAATACAGAACTAGAGCAGCAGCAAAAGCTAGAACCATATCCGAAATTCCCAATGTGATCTAAAAAATTCTTAAAGTACTTGGGGGTTGTTAAGGATTGGGGTTACGTACCACATCAAAATAATTGAAAGTTTTCGGAGTTGCAGACACGGCGGCTGAACGTAACTGGAATTGCATATGGATTAGGTAGGCGCAATAAACTAGTTTGCTGAGAGGAATCCACGGATGCCAGGATAACACTTTATATATGAAGCTGGCATGGCCGAAACTTCCTACGTAGAGGATCCCGATGGTTCCTAGGGCAAACGCTGGACGATGGAAGGCGGCGTAACTCGCTGATTCGATCGCGTTGTATGGATGGTAAGGGTTGTAGAACGTGGCTCCACCAACTAATGAGGTGATGACGAGGAATATTGACACTAGCAGAATGGAATAGGATTTTATCTGAAAATATTCTAATGAAATTTAGGCTGTTTGAAATCAGAATGATCAGGTTATTGAAGCGGTATAAAACTACATTTATGGGCACTACTGACGTTCCGTACATACATGAAACAGACGATATGCATATTATTAAAATTAATTATTAAATGAAGCTTGAAATGCTTAGGGGTTCCTTACCCAATTATTCTACTCAAAGTTTTGCTTGCTGATGGCTACGAGTCTAGAAGCTGGCAAAAGTAATGGGTTTTAAGACTAATTCACACTTATGACTCGAGACATATTAAAAATTTTTGGATGACAATCCTAAATAAAATATAAAAAATAAAACAACAAATCATTGATCTGGCTGCTAATAAGATAAAAATCTTCATTGAGTTTCTAGCAGCTAGCATGTCAAGGGAATGCGATGCTAAGAGGTAATTTTGAATAAAATGGTCACGGTCGGATCCAGTTGTAATTATCCAAGTGCGTAAAATGCCTGAGGTGAATTAGCGATTAAATTAACATTGAATTAACAAATTAGTGGTTATAAAGGTCTTAATACTAATAAAAAAGATAAAAAAATGTTGCTTTGATCGGGACGCTTTTTCCGAACATGAGTTCAGAGGTTGAAATCCCGATCAAGGCAACACTTTTTATGTTTTTTTAAGTATCAAGGCCTTTTCTAACAATAAATTTTACATCTTTTTAAGAATCCGCGTGGAGTTTTTGTTTGTACCTACCTAATTTTATCGGAGAAGATATAATTTAAGAAAATATAATTTGCCTTGATATTTTTTAATGATCCGGTAGCGCTGGGACACCCGGTATAAAGACAATATTAGTTATTATACCTATAGTGATTAAAAGTCTTAAAAAGTGCGTGAAGGACTATTTTTTTCATTATGAAGTACGTCTTATACTCAAACACTTTTATGCAAAGTATTACGTTAACATTGGCATTCACAAAAAATGTAAATAAAGGTATGTCTAATCAAAATTTAAAATTGTGAAAACGGTAAAAACTATTTTATTTATTTTAATATCATTAGAACTTTTGAAAAAACAAAACTAGGATATAATTTTTTTTTTGAAAACCATCACATTTACTAACATCAAAAATAGTGTAAAATTCGAATGTAAGTATGTAGGTACTAAGCGAAAACGTTGAGAGATTTATTAAATAGATATAAACCTATATTTGCCGCATAAATTTACTATTAAGTTTTTAAATTCATGTTTATACATAGGTAGGTAGATAGTAGGTAATCAAAGAAACCAATTTAATTGACAGCTTTGTGGCCGTTTATCTAGTCTATTTGCGGCTAACCACATTAGATTGTATGATGGACTAAAACGTTTGAACCCGTTTATTTATATTTTTAATCGAGTATTGGTTATAAATACAAATTGTAAAATCATAAACTCAGTTTGTAACATTTCAAAATAAACACAAGACATTACTAATATCAACAACAAAAAATACTTACGTAAAGAAAAACTATTCAAACAACTTTTTTATTTTAAATACAGTGGGTTGGGTATTCTACGTATTTGAGCAAGTAAATAATGTGTTAAAATCTTTGTTTAGTTACAGGGTGTTTATGAATTGAACAAGCCGCTGTATCGTCAATACAAATTCGTATTGTATTTAAAAATAAATAACAAACTTTTGGCGCCACTTTTGAAAAAACAGTTGTGGTAATAAATTGACGTATACCTACCGAAAAGTGACAATTCAAAAATATAAATCCATGATTCCCAAGCGCTTTTGCTAACAAAATTGTATGTAGATGTAAATTTAAATGGTATTTAACATTTTAATCTCATATTGTTATTCTATGACCGGTTCATGAGCAGTATAGTTACAAAATTCAGATTTTATCAAGAACGTTTGTGACGAAATTTGGCTTGACTACTAACCGATAACAATCATTGTACCATTATGAATGAAAATTATTGTTAACGGTCGGACACTAAGATGCTTCCTGTATGATACCCACAACCTTTTCAACAAATTTTGCTGAGCCAACAACAATTTCCATTACTAATGGAAAATTTTGAGAACTATTTTTCTCTGTATTTAGAAGCAATCAAAATAACAGAAAACTTTAAGGCACTTTAACATTAGGTACATGATTATAGTCAATAAGTCTTTGCTCATTACTGATTTTTGTCCCAAATTTAGTGATTTATAAATAGTGCCATAAAATTTTGCTTTGACCAGATTTTTAATGTTAGAAAAATAGATTTATAATCATCCATTCTTTTTATTGCCAATTATCTCGATCTGCAAAAAGTGTAGTAAATTTGAAATAATGAAGCTTTTCGCTGAACAACAAACTTTTTGTAATGATAAATATTTACAATCAGGGGGAGCAACAACGACGTCAATTCAAGGCTAAGAGGACCACAAACGTTATAAGTATACGAGAACAATTATAAAACAGCAAGCTCATCAGACGGTACATCAAAAACTATAAACAGAAATGTGAACGTATTTGTGGCAGGATTTAAATTTACTGCGTTTTAAACTATGACGTAACGTGGTACTTGTATGTATCAAATCTTGGATTTAGGTTATTCAATAAAAAAATTGGAAACTATAAATGTATAAATTCAATATTGCCAGACTTTATATGAAAAAAAGACTAGGGACACAACTCTCTTTGGCAAAGTTAAGTACCTACACTCTCATTAGATGATACAAAATTTTTGGATTTTTCTTTGACTGCGCAAGGCCGTATCGAAAATAGAAAAAAGACAGTTATCTAGAAATTATCTGTACAAAAGGAGTTTAACACGTGGTAATTAGTATGGCCGCTGAACTTAAATGTGGAAGATATAATATTGAAGATAATCTTCTCAGTGGAGAAGAATTGCAACTGCTTGAACCAAGGAAAAGATGTGACTAGCTAACCAAACCTCAAGTAATAATAGAAACAAACTGCAAACAACTTCTATAAACGTGTTTAGAACATTTTGAGAAACCGAGTTAAAAATGTCAAAACTGTTAGTGAGGTGTCCTCCAAGCTTCTGTCAATTGATCACCGCGCGGAGCTAGTTCCATTTGATCATTAGTTCCATGAACTTAGAGAAGAGTTCCAAAAAAATAGCTACTTTTTAAACCAAATATATTATTCCTGATAATAATAACTTTATAACTTAAGTTTAGTTGATGGAAATTTTAAAAACAGGTTTCTTCTCTTAGTTGTTATGTTAGTTGTTATGAACCATACTGTGTATGTTTCGTACAATCTTTCTACTAAATTCTGCTCGATCAGTTAATCAACATTAGTAATTTTTACCGTTAAGTAATGTAAAAATTTGGAAACTACTATTTTTGTGTTTTAACTTTCTTTCTGGTAATAATAAATATTTATGATAGGAAAAAGCCACGACGTCAATGCAGTAGGTAGTAGGAGGGCTTCAAACCTTGGGCAACAACCTTGATAAAACCTCAAACGCACCAGAATATGCAACAAAACCGCAAAAATAAAAAAGGTGGGTTCAATTTAATTGCAGCATTTATACAAGTATGAAATTACAATTTTTGTGGCAAAATAGATGCAATATTTTGCAGGAAGAAAGTCTAATATACTGGAACACTGCCATGTGCCATGAAAATATGGGAAACATTTTTCCATCTTGGTCGTAGGAAATATCGCATTAAAAAAAAGGATTCTCTTATAGAAAACTAGCTCCTCTAAAAAATACGTTGGTTTCCTTGATAAAATTCGGTAAAATCAAAAACTCCACACGGATTCTGAAAAGGAGGAGCTAGCTTTAACGTAAAATTGATGGTTAGAAACCCTTAATCAAAGGTCAAAATGTAAGAAATAAAAAGTGATCGCGATCGGGGCAGAACCTTTCTTTCAAACATGAGATCCCGTTGAGATCCGAGGTTCAAATCTCAATCAAAGCAATATTTTTTATCTTTTTTAAATTTTTCTAACCATCAATTTTACATGAAACCCTGTTACTCTTAAGAATCTAAGTGGAGTTTTTTGTTCTTACCAAATTTTATCTAGGAAGATAAAATTTAAGAAAACAACTTTTCATACTATTTTCCTGTGTCGGTAGCGCTGGGACACCCGGTAGAGTTATACTTTATATACGTCGTAGTCATTGACCGTAATGCGTCATTTTAGGGAATGCCCGGCAATCGCTGTAATTAAGATCGTTAAACTTTCTGTTTTAGAGCAAGGAAGAGGTGAAAAGAATAGGCAATTTATGAATTTGGTGTTGCTTATCCTCCTGACCTTTCCCTGTGTTTTCCTTGCCCTAAAAACAGAAAGTTTAACGATCTTAATTACAGCGATTGCCGGGCATTCCATGAAGTGACGCATTACGCCCAATGACTACGACATATACATATATCAGAGAGTAAAACTATAGAACGAGTTAGAAATGGAACAAAAGGCTTCAAAAACCAATGTCGCTAGTCTCCAGAATCTGACCACCAGATCTAGCTTCGTCCGACTTGTTGGTGATAAATCGAAGATCAAATTCAAATAACTGTATTTTTAATGATATACTTGACCAATTGACTTCAAAAATAGATCACTTCCGACGCTGATGTTTACAGATTCTTAAAATCGAAAAAAATCCTGAAAATTCGTTAAACTGTTCGGTCCTGACTTCACCCAATCATGGAAAAAGATCCTTATCAGACTTACTTCAGAAAACCATAAATTAATACAAGAGTAGAAGTTATTAGGTGTAGGGATTAAACAACCATAATAGCTCGAACGAAAAAGTTAACGAACGATTAACTTTTTTTTATCAATCAACTTTTGCCCATAAAAATAGTTAGGCAGTTGTTATTGATCCGCCACAGAAAGCGCTCAAGTTCAAGGCAAGTCACCAAGTAAATTTAATTAATTAGCCATTCAGACTGCTGTTACAACAGAAAGAAATGAACTTACCCGACACACATGAGTGTTCGTGCCCTTCAAATTGTAATAAAGGTAACCAGCAAACATTCCAACAAAATACGGAGTCGCTCTCGCATGCGACTTGCTGTAGGTCAAGAGAAAGTCCGGATAAATCTTGGGTCCAGTTAAAAACTCCGGATAAAAGTGCATCAATCCGGGACGTTGATGAATGATCGTGAGAGCGAAAGGCACAATTATAGACACCACAGTTAGCAACAATAACGTGGCTAATCCCAATTTTTTCTGTTTCTTGATCAACAGGCAAATTCCGATTCCTATGATGAAGTAGTGGAAGTCGCAGGGCAAATACCAAGAATGCGTCATGCACTGAAACAATGTCAAGTTAAGCCGCGAAAAACCGGGTTGTTGCACAAATGTCCCTGCCCTATCAGACCGTGGTAATAATTATCCTCAATTTAATGAATTTTTTTTTAAACGAAAAATTGATGTTAACATTTCGTAGTGCTTGCCTAATTAGTTATAGCACGCATACCGAAACTACTAATTAAATAACCCGGGTTGACAAATAAATTGTTATTGCGAGATTCGTAGTTTTTTCTCACCATGTGATCGGCGTTAACATAATTGCTGATGTAGAGCAAATTAGTCCACCAATTATCCTTGCAATCTTGAGAGTCCTGCCCCGCTATCACCTTCCACATCGGTCCTGAGCCCATATAGTTGAACATAGTGGCGTAATAAAAGATTACAAAAGCGTAGACGGGGGTTAATCTGAAAATTGCGATTGCCTTAACCTTGAATGACGGGTGAGAGGGTAATTTATTATTGATTCAGAAAGGCGATGACTGCAACTGCACCTGAGTCATTACCGCACAATTAGTATTTAATTGCACGTACAGTTGTAATTTTTAAATTTGCTGCTTTGGCTTAATATTAAAACTAATGGAATAATAAAGTAATGTAACGGTGAAACAATTACAGCGTAAAACTTTTTTCATTATTAGGTACATTCTTAGGCTAATAATTATTGTAATTCGTTAATTGTTGGTATAATTAACTGCTCCTACAACAAAGCGGAATGTTCTCCTTTTTTGTATATCTAATTTATGCATTTTAAACATGACAATCACTTATTAATTAATAATCGATTCCTTTCTCAAGATTAATCAGGATTTTGCGCGACAAATTAATCAAGTTTTTGATCTGCTTTTTATGTTTACTTCTAAGGTGTTTGGCTTTGCATTAAAAACTGCAAACTTAGTGTTGGCACTAAATGTGTCTAGTATACAGGGTGATTCATAGTGAGTGATACCTTAGAAGTATCTCGAGAAGGGTAATAAGTTACTGACCTAAAAGTTTGGTTATAGTCCTAGCGAGGTAGAATCTATTCACTGAAAATATTTTCAAAATGATGGCATTTTCGCTTATACCGGAAGTTGACATCAACTTTGTTATTTTAAATAGAATGTCTCAATTTTTAATATATTTTCAGTGAATAGATCCTACCTCGCTAGGACTATGACCAAACTTTTAGGTCAGTAACTTTTTCTTTTTCGAGATACTTCTGAGGTACCACTTAATATGAATCACCTTCTATAGGATTATAATTATGGGATAAACAAATATTTAAATTTATTTATTCGCAAATTCATAAGATTTAACTTTAGCAACATTGATTAACCTTCATTTAAAATTTACTGCAAGTGACAATTTGAATGGCAATGTAAAAATAGTAGAGTCGGAAATTATCGAACATAAAAAAGCCAGACATTCATCAACTGTTGACAAAAAGGGAGGAGCTCTTGTTATTTTTAATCTATGCTATTTAATCTGCATAATTATTAAATGCTGAATAATTTTATTACCGCAAAAACCGAGTAACATTTAAATTACCTATTTGCAACAGTAGTAATGGCTGCTCAATTTTTGGAGAATTTTGCATAATTACTTTGATAGTTATTAAACTTTTTATAACAAAAATCTTTTTCACGATAAGGCCCTAGTTTAAAGTTACTAGCTGTTGTACATACATACAAGGGACATAACTGCCAAGCTCATGGGAATTTGAAAAAAAGTGTTTGGCTTTCAGCGGTTCTCCAAATTACTTTTCATTACTCAACTGAATAATTCTAAGGAATTATCATAACCTTGTTATTGATGCGTTTGGCATTTGGCAACATTTATTTTATTGCAAACATTTTCGTGCTATTTTTCCGCATTTCTTATTTCACATAGAAAATTTCTAAGAAATTTACGATTTTGTTGTTTATAAACCACTGACTATGTTGACTGTATTCATGAAAGACGACGAGTCTTCCTATTTTGAATTAATTAATTGATTATTTAGTAGTTTTTATATAAAAAAGTAGGCACCAGATTCATCAAAGTTAACAAACGGATCTATGTTTTATGAAAAATGAAAGATATAGCAATTTTAGTCGAAATATTTTGATAACACTAATTGCATCTTTATTATTCTTTATCGCCAGTATTATAGTCAGGTCTTTTTTCCTTTACATGTTCGCTAAAAAAAGTTAAATTTGAGAAATTAGAAAAATAATTTGATTCATTTAATTAAATTTTATCTGTAAGTAGAATACAACTAAGTGACATTTGAAAGTACCTACGTACTGGGAATAGTTTCAGCTATTTAATTGTGTCATATATTAAAGCTGCAAGTTTACTAATAACGAAGATATTTCGGTTAATTCACTTTAGCTGACTCACTCTGTAGTGCCTATTAAAACGGCCTAGAGCTGTTATACATAGGGTGATATTATTGACATAGTCCGGTCACTAGGTATTAAAAATGGCTTTTGCCTTACAAAGGGTAGAGCAGAAGTGATTTTAATAAATGTTGTTGAGCGGGACTATGATGAAAAATCCAAGTTTTCAATCTCGAGAAGAGGCGGTGCGAGCCGCCATCTTGGATAAACGGTGCTTAAAGACTGTTTTTTTTAAATGACACCTTAACGGTTAAGCTACCAGAAAATATCTAGACATAACTTGCAGAAGACAAAAAATTCTGTACATTTTTTGTGTAAACATTTATTGTAATATGCCAGCGGCCAAAACATTTTTTTCTAAAAAATTTTAAATTCTTTATTTTTGTATTATTCTTTTATTATTTCTGGCTATTCAAAATAATTTGGTCAAAATAAACTCAAACGAGGACGAAAATAAAGATATTTTATCAGCGAAAACCCAGATTGTTAGGAACACATGATGAGTTAGAAAGAGACATTGCGAGCGAAGACTAAAATAATGAAGACGTTAAATATTAACTTCGACATCAATAAAACAAGAAATTAAATTGAGTACAATGAGTTTCCTTTTACAAAATTATTACATCCAAGATGGCGGATCGGAGTCCCGACCTAAACAACATATAGGTACTTATTAAAATTCCTTCTGCCCCGCCTTTTGAAAACCAAAAATCTCTGCTGACTGCACTATTATTACTTTTTCTTATTATTATGTGATTGTTTAATACTTAACCAATTATTGATTTAGTTTTAATAACGACTTTTTTATTAATTAATTTTATTATTTAATGTTTTTGATAAAAATTCGCTACTTTGTATTGCACGAATTTGCAGCTCTTTCGATAGGTATGGTTGAAAAGATACTCAACAAATTAATTATTTTAAAAGGATTGACCAATAACGTAATAAACAATAAACAATTCTGAAATAATACCCAAAAATATCCAAATTATTACTTTCTTGTCATTATCTAAAACGGCTTTGGTTTGTGCTAGAAATTTCAAATTTGACTTTGTAATCGCGTGACCCATCCTTGTAGTAGGTAAGTATGCAAAAAGTCTTCTGAGGTACATTTGTGAGTTACATTAAACGTGCAATTTGGACTTCACAAATGACCATTTTTACGTTGTTTTAGAGCCCCCTTAAACAAACTAAATTTTTAGAACAAAAGGTAGTAGCAGTCTCTAAATTTTATATAAAGGAATTAAATAAATAAAGGTATCGGTTTCATAAGAGACATTTTATACAATCGAGATAAGAACTGCGACGGTCTAAATATTACTCAATTGTTTCAAGCAAAAGTTGTAAACAAGCAATTTACATGACATTCAAAATCTTCTCGTTTTTAATCAATTGATTAGATCTTAATGACAGTATTATAAACACTTCAATTAAGTATTATTTTGCTAAATAGTGCAAATTCTCTAAAACTGGAAAACTAATCATATGTACAAGGTCGCGATAAAGACGACAGAAACGTCAAAAACATGTAGCAATATTAGCAAATTATACAAAATGAAACCCACAAATCTGATTCTATAAGATAACAACTATCAAATTAATTCTATAACACATAATCGACTTAGCTAAAATTGACACTTTCTTGTGAATATCTCTTTACTGTTTTTTGTAAAAAATTACCAATTTCCAATTATTATTATAATTAAATAACAAAGAGGCGACGCAAGTTGTAAATATTTATATGTCACGTAGCTTTTTCCAAACAAAAATTTTAAACAACCTATTTAAAAGGCCCACAGTTGTCTCATTCTTAACTGACTGATTATATTATATTAACGGATATTTGTCGGAAATCTTTCAACTGTTATAGTTCTCCCCATTTTTAATAAATATTATAAAGCTTTTGTTGAAAATCTCACAAATCACAAGTTTGGATCCAAAGTTGACAATATCGTTGTAAAAGCACAAAAGAAGGTGGAGTTCTTTCAACGGATAAAAATGAAAGTGGATTTTACGATAGAAATACCAGATTATGACCAAGTTGCCGCTTTGTTTTAAATGCTAATTATTTTTTGTAACAAAATTCTTTAATTGGTGTTTGATATGCGTTTTTCTTGCGTCCGTATAATTAGCAATAATTTTTTAATTACTTACCTTTTTATTTTGAACATTATTTCTTTATTTGGATAGCTTGCGGCTTAGCCAAAAATGGCATTACTTTTTATTTTTCTACACAAAACCCTCAAATTTTATATATCTATTAAAAATTTAATTGTTGCTTAACATTTAAATTAAATTAGTTTTATCTTTGGTGTAAATGGAAACTTGAATAAACGCTCTACAAAATGTGTAGCAAGTTGAGGAGTGATCCAGCTTGCTTTATGCAAATCTTTCAAGTTACAGAGCTAGCAAAATCTGTCTAAACTCGAAAAAAATTACCAAAAATTGTCAAATTTTGGAACATTACTTAATTGGCCGGGTGTACCTACAAACTACTATTTTTTTTAAAACATTTCTAAATAAAAAATTCTGCAGTATTAGATGCTGGTGAATAAATTTCAATTTTAAAACAATATACAAAGATACTTTCTATTTAGTAGGTGTTTAGTGCTGAGTAACTCGCTTGGAAAATTACTAATTATGGTAAATAGGTGCAATTACGTTACGAGTTAATTCTCTCTTACCTTATATATCTCATCAGTATAATAAATCCGGGATTAATTATCTTTTTGTCAAACTGATTGAGTAACCCGTAAGTGACCAAAAGTCCTCCTAATGTAAAGAAGGAATCGACAAACATATCCCCGTGAAACAAGAAGCAAGCGTAAATAGACCGATATTCCTGAAAAAGCAGACACCAGTTCAAGTATCGTTAAAATAAGAGAAGGAAACTTACCGATTCGACGTAATCAAAATTCATCAATGGGCCCGAAATAAAAGTACCGAAACGGTGATCCAAAATTATCAACAAGATACAAACAGTTTTCATACCATAAAGAAGCATTAGCGCAGGATCGGACTCGTCTGCTCTGCTCAAACTTTCATAATTTGATTTTGCAGAAAACGACAGAAATAGCTTAGTCAGAAACGTTTCTAAAAAGTAACTTCAATATGGTTTTGTTTCATTTTCAATGAACTCACTTTTAGGTGGTTTTTCGTTGACGTCATCAGGGTGAGTTAAATCGTAAGTAGTACTAGCTACTACTGTTAAAATTAAAATTAGGGCTAATAAGCTAAAAAAAAAAACAAGTTAAGACAGATTTTTTTTTTTTTAAAGAACGTATCTACCAAAAGGAAATATCCGCAGCGTTCATCTCCCACGTTTCTTTTTCGGTTTGACATACCAAGTCTGAGAATTGCGCCTTAAAGCTCACATTGTCCTGTTTTAAGGGCGAATCGAAATCGCTGATGTAGTTGTTAAGAAATGTTTCTAGATCTCGACTCGAACAAGAGGCTGGGACGCACCATGCTAATTTAACAACGTTTCTCTGTTGTTGTGACTTATCCTCAGTGGGCTGAAACCCGCGTAAACTCTCAACGTTACAACTTGTCCTTTTATCCTTTATTTTTTTTATTTCTTATTTTTTTCAACATCTTCACTTACATATAGTTTTTCCAAAATTGGAGTATTCGGGTGGTGTTTCAGCGAAATAAAATCCTTGGGTCGGGCCGATTTGGGGATGTCCGCCGTTATGGTGGCTAAACAATACCGGGTGGGAAATGGAGCGTTCGCCGTTAAACACTGCTCGAAATCTCCCAATTGAAAAATGTTACCCCTAAGTACTCCCGAAGAAGATTTCGCTGTCGCGTCCCACACTATAAAGTTTTTTTTACATTTACAAACTAAAACAGAACTTTTAAAGTAAACTCACTTTCGTAGGCCCAAAGGGTGAAATTTTGCAAATTTCTGAGATAAATATCGCTTTCCTCTTGACAGACGGCATTGTCAGTGGTTAGAACTGTTGGGGGTAGTGAGGGAAAAATGGGGTGTTTTTGCGCAAACGTCCCTAACGCGGAAGAAACTACCATCAGCAAGGTAGCCGCGATCATTTTTCGCACGAAGTAACTTTCAATCAACACTTGAAGAATGGGTGAAAAGCTTTATAAATCGCACATTCTTATTGCTGTCCTTCATACAAGACACTCTTGCGAAAACACGACTTGAGGATTACGCGCTAGTCTACATGGTCAGAAAATTTATGGTGCGTGTGTACGTAAATTCGCGTCTTCTTGGTCTCCCACCCTCGGTATCAGAGCTGGGGAAATTTAAGACAACTTTATTAAAGGCAACAAGTTCTTGAACCTTGATTCTTTAATGAATTGTTACAGAAAATCGGAGTTTAAAGTTTAACGTTGTTTACATTGTTATAAAAAAAACTCCTGAATTTATTTTCGTAAATCAACCACCACACACGTTTGAGGTCAGTGCAGCGACCATAAATTATAATACTTATATAAAATGCCAACGTGTGATCGGCGAAAAAAAGTTGTTTGGTTTGTGGGCTAGAATAATTATTGACTGCAAACCGGCATTAACATTGAATTTTTTTGCAAATCTAAATTTAAAACAAAAGATTTTTTGATTGCATAATTATGAATTTTATAGCCCAACCTTTCACATACCTTTACGAACTAATGAAGGCTGTCACAAAATACATCAAACGATTTAATTCTTTACGTCATACCGGCAGTGTAAAATTCTAATATGGAAACGTATCTGCTTCAGATTCATGTTAACCTGAAGTAGTAAATAGGCCATAAGTCATATAACCAATGAAATACATACCCTGAATAGAATAACGTTTTTATTTCTAATAATAATTAGATGATGCAAAATCTATAGTGGATGACTATGTAAATGTCTCAAAAAGTGTCCCTTACCTACCTCTTCTTTATATTTCTATTTCCATCTGGGTTTGGTTGTGTTTATATTTACCTGCCACATAATTTTAAGCACCTTGAGGTGCGATGCTTTCTTGGATAGATTTTTTGCTTCGCTAGCTGACAAGCGGCATATTGTCGAAGGTTTCTTGAGATGCCTGTGGGACGACGATTTTGAGGTGAATTTAGCAGAAGAGGGGTATTCCTCGTTCATGCTCATGTCCCCACAGGTTAATAATTATGATTAATATTGGCGATTAATTAGAAGCCAGAAGCGGTCTGGCAGAGAAAGCCCACACACTAAAATTTTATCGAAGATTTTTTCCCGCTGGTCAGTTGTCGATTAAAGTAAAGTCGAGGTCAAGAACGACAGATATTGAACCCGGACCACCGTTGACCATCTATCATCCCCTGTTGCTTCTTTTTCTTCCGCGTGCTGCCTGTACTTCCACTTTACTTTTTCAGGTTCAAGCGTCGCATTTGCTTATTCCCATCCGCGAGAGATTGTCTGAACTTGTACTCTCCTTCAATTGTTGTACCATTGTTTATTGTTTAATACACCGCTCACCGCAACGTCTGCATTAGTCCTTTTGCATGATTAGTGGCAAACACCTATCGCTGACGCTCCTACCTCCAAATAATAACTTTTGGAATCCACAACTCAGCCGCTACAGGAGTCAACCGCCTACCTTGGTACTCTTGATAGGTATATGTAAAGTATAACCACTTAAAGAACTACACATACGTCATCAGACAATTGCGGAAACTATTTCTATCAGTGATGTAAAATGCAATATTGCCAATTAATCAATGGACGATTTGGCAATATACGACACTGGATCAGTTCTAAGATTTGACTGGTTTTGGATTAAATCTGTTCAAGTTTGTATGACGACGTACCTATGTATAGTTCTCTAAGTGGTTTTGCTTTACGTCACAGTACTATAATAACTTTTGAAGAATGGAAGCAATCATTAGGCAACGAGGTTTAATTTCAAACTTGTTTACTACATACATACCTTTCATGACGTTTTTTTACGCTGTAGGACTTGTTTAAAATGGTAATCTATAACTGTCATTACACCATTATACAAGGTTAGTCAAAAGTGTGGAACCAAGCTTTTCCTGTCCAAACTATTAGACTTATGTATTATTCATATAAATCGCATAAGTATTTGTGCAGTCCACTTGTAGGGTGTTGAAGTACGCAAAAGTGAAAACCATGGTGTCACATTGAAGCATTTAGATAAAAAAAAATAGTGTAGCGCCAGTGCGAATTGGTTGCGTTGCGGTGTAGAAGTTTGCAAACTCCAAACTTTGGCACCGCACGGCACACCACAAAACCGCACGCCAATGATATTGCTTGGAAAACTGTCTACTCACAACTCAATTGTTATTTCGGTAATGTCATAACTTCAAATAACCATAAATGTTCTTGATAGCGATTTTGATGATAAGCTCGTCCAAAAGTTACAAAGTGTTCCAGACAAGCAAAAGAATGAATTTAAAAATAAAAATAAAGAAAATGCAGAAATTTTGAATTTTTGTAAAAGTTTGTACTTACATACAAGTAACCCAACAAAATAAAGCTGATTTAATGATCGCATTTTATCTTGTACTGAAGACAACGGCACCATCACCGCACTAATTCTATAGGGCATATTAAAGCATATTTGTTACAAAATAGAGCCAGACAGTTTTGCCTGCGACAACTTTTTTTTAAATGGCTACGTAGTATATTTATATTTGCCCCGACGTAGAGAATTATTCGCCAGACAAACGCAAATTATTTTTTTTCTACATCAAGCCGTTTATTTTTATTAATGAAGAAAATTCGGGTTGTGGGTAAGTGAATGTGACATTTTGGTAAACGCATGTCAACCTTTAGAACAAGCTAAAAATATAAACAAACAAAACTAAAATAAAACTGAAAAATTGAATGAATTATGGAAATATTATTTATTAGAAAAATATACACATGATGTTTCATTAATAACTGTACATAAGTTAACTGGAGAATTCTTGGAACAAGATATGAAGATTCAACCTAAAACAGCTAGGTAAAATGTGCCTCCTTACTGAGATACAGGGTAGGGTGTATTATTTCAACATTTTAAAATTATTTTTGCCCATTATTTTGATACTGAAACTGAAAGTTTGAGTTAAAGTTTTAATGAAACTAAGTGACATTTAAATGTGCCTACGTACTAGAAACTATTTTAGCTATTTAATTGTATCATGTATTCAAGCTGCAATTTTACTAATAACAAAGATATTTCGGTTGACAAACTTTAGCTGACTCACTCCATACATTGCAATATGTTTACAGTAAATCAAAAGCTAGTCAAATTTTACATAAGACTACATTACAAGTTTAAAGAATTTTATAATATATAACTGTTGGATAAAGATATAGTTTTCCAAAATAAAAAATATGTATTTTTGTTTTGAAAAGTGTTCTACAAAGTGTTCTCCATAGTTCTATTTATAAAACTCTTTAAGTGATTGTTCAGAGATACCATCTCAACTTTATTTCTATGTAGTCAGGTGTGGTTCTATCTGGTCACTCAAACTTATTCTAGGAAAGTGTTATATTTTCTAAATGCACTTTAACCGCCACCTAATTTAATGTTGTCAGGATGCAAATCAAACGACGAAAAAATATTAACACGTTTATTCATACTACGATCTCTACAAAACTATCGTTACAACTCTTAACATAGATTCTCTTCAAAACTTATTACACACTCTCTTTACCCGTCATTACAAAAACTAAACTGATTTCAAAATTTGCAACAAGCCACTAGTTTTCAAACTTATTCCTTCCAGACTCTAGAATTATCTAATGAGATTCAAACTTTTATAAACTGACAAAAACACTGATCCAACCCGGTACTACCATCAATGCACGCAATAAAAACTATTAGTACTTTTTAAAATCCATATGCATCCCGATTTCGCCATTACGTAACAAATATCTTTCCTTATCTTTGCTTCCACAATTTACCGTTCACTTTCGACCATCCTTTCAGCTGGATCTTGGTCCATTTATTCTCATAATAACAACAGAACGATCAAAAACGAATCTTTTATTAAAGTCTCCAATTTATTTTATTTGTAACAATTAGGAACCTTATTTTAGACAAATGTGACATGTTTTATGATTCATTAATAATTAATTTTTGAATTCTCATATATGTATATTTGTTTAATTTTGCGAGGTCTTCTTAAGTTTGTTCCAATATTACTAAAATTATATCTACTAAAACTTATTTAAAAAAAAATCATAATTTTTTATAATTTATAATTATTTCTGTGTGCTGTGTCTGTGCGCTAATAAATTTTATGTGCTATAGTAGCAGGCAATCCGGATTTATTATTTACTTTTAAATGCTACCATATGCAGAAGAGCTCACCTTGTGTAGTTGATATGTATGTATACCACTTGCCGGGGTCGAAAGTCTGGAATTCTTGGAAGATGATCTATGGCCGGACGGCTCGCCAAGGTTGCCTCTGTAAAAATCGCTCAATTTTTTTTATAAATTTACAGGCGAGGATGCAGAGGAAAAAAATCAACTTGCATACATGGTTGAAGTCATTCGATGTATTCTGTGTGATCACCTTGACATGATAAAAATCGTATCACTTCGTGTAAGAAATTTTCTAGACGTTTCGTGACGAAACAAATAGCTTTTTTACCGAATAATTACAGAGTAGAATAGCGAGTTAATTGATTTCAAAGAAAATTCAACATATGAGTTGACGCAGCGGCATAAAAAATATTAGATATACCAACCCCTGAGTTTCTTCTTCATCGTAGGTCATCATGGATGACGGCAGTAATATCACAAATTAGCTTCCTACCTTATAGCTTACATCTAACGTGATGTGACTTCTTTCTGTTTTCTAACTTCAACTAGTGTTACAAAGAACAAAATTTTAACAGTTTGAAAGTAAACAATTTGTGAATGTGACAACTAAGAAATAACTTTGATTTTTGAAATATGACAATGTTACTTAAATCGAACCAAGTAACTTTTTATATGAATTTCTGTATCGCCTTTTGTGCCTACTTTCTGCCTTGTTTGGGGTGTCAGAAAAATTTAGAATTGAAATCAAGAAACCTCATGTTTCCGCAAACATAAATGATTAAAATAAGAAATGAAAAAACCGGATATTTGTAACACACAAAGAAACCAAACCTTTTTTCTGGGCTTTCCACTAAACACAATAATGGTTGGAAGGTTAGATTTTGAGATTAAAAGCACGCATCTGGAAAAATAAAAAGATTTACGTGACAAAATTAAGTTCACAATTATTATTATTAACAACATGTGAGATTTTAAAAGTAATTGTCAAAAGGTAAATTAAAAACTTATTTATAATTTGTTGGTGCTATTTAAAAGTTTTTTAATAAAACAGTCTTAATTGATACCTAATTAATAAAATTTAATTTTATGTTGTGTTAAATTTTGTAAGCAAAAAAGTTAGCAGTTATTATCTCAATAACAACCCTTACAAAATTTGACTTTTGTCTGTTCATTTTTAAGACGTCAATCTTTTAATTCTTTACATTTTATTGTATATGATGTTTATCTGGGACAAAGTTGTTTTTTTTCAAGTATAGCTCTTCAGCATTTCCATAAAATAATTTTATCTAATTTGCACTTTAGTATAGGATTCAGCAAGCTCTCTTAGTACTATCTTCAATGTTTTACTTTTTCAAATTATTTATATGCTTAATTAATTACCTTTTTATTATACACTCCTCAAGACATGAAAGTAGTCATTTATTTTGAATTTCGCTATTTTCATTATGTGTCAAGATACTGAAACCAAACTTAAAATTTTGATAAAATGGTCATTTGTTCAATAAGTTACATTGGTTTTTAGAAAACGTTGCGCTATATTTATATCAAAGCTTGTTGATCATTTTGTAAATTTTTTTCGAATTTTTTTTTAAATTTATTGTTATGGCTGGTAAGTTATTAAAACATATATTCAACAAAATAAAGTATAAATAGATAGATGACTATCCTCCATCCATGTTTCAAACTGCTGGTATTTTCTGTTTGTTTATAAATTATAAACTAATCTAAATATTTTTTGCTGTTTACGAAATCTATTAATGACCATAAGAAAGCAAAAACTACGTAGCTGTCACGAAAATTTTTGCTTACATAAATAGCTTATAACCGTTATTTACTAGATTTATAAATATAGCTATGTTATTTACAGTTTTCAGTTGCGAGATTATCAAAATTGGAGACGCTTATAGTGCGATATGGTGGATGCGCCGGGTGAACGTTGCTTAAAAATATTGCACAACAAAGTTTTTCTTCCCAACCGGGAATAAAGTGCTA
Organism: Schizotus pectinicornis; assembly: GCA_951805265.1. Lineage (NCBI taxonomy): Eukaryota > Metazoa > Arthropoda > Insecta > Coleoptera > Pyrochroidae > Schizotus > Schizotus pectinicornis. The sequence goes on along the minus strand of OX638204.1, from coordinate 16,315,385 downwards.
CTTTATTACCGGGAAATAAAGTAAAACAAATACCGATATAACATAAAGAAACTCGTTTCCATAATAACCGTCAGCCAACTTTATTTAGGTATCTGTCAATTATAACAATTATTTCTTCTTTAATTTATTATTATTATTAACTTAAACGGTTGGGAAGAAAGTTTTGTATGCATCTCTGGAATAAACATCGTTAATTCCTCGAATGAAAATGCCCTCGGTTTCGCCTCGTGCATTACTTACATTCTCGGGATTAAAATCGGTGTTTATTCCCTTGATGCATAAATAACTATTATGTGTTATTTATTAAAATTTTTATATTTTCATAATTTATTCAATTTCTTAGTCTTATTATAGTCTTGTTTGTTTATATCTTTAGCGTGTTTTAAAAGTTGATATGCATTATTTCGGCAACATAACAAACTGACCTGTGCCACTACATAAGATCAGAGTTATAGATAAAACCTGAGACGTAAATAAGATACAAACTGAGAAAAAGATTTGTCTCTAACCGATTTGTAGAAAAAAGCCTTTTCTTTGCAATACACGTGTTTCAAACGTATCATCCAAAAACGTTTTGTAGAAAATCATTTAAATTATGTTACGGTGTCGTAAAAATTTATTTGGATAATTATGGATATAGAATTTGGTCTGGAGCTTATATGTAGTAACGACAATTTATTCAAAAGTTATTTATTCTGCGAACTATATTATCTTTGAACAATCTGATTGCCTTCAAAAAATTCTAATTAATTTGCTCGTTTTACTAGTCCTACGTTGACGAAAGAAGGTAAACACAATAAGCCTTCAAGCAAAATTACGTTAACAAAAAAACTGGCTTCAGGCAATTTACGCAATTTTGCTAAAATACGCATTAGCAAACTGCCATATTAGACATTCCAGCAATGAAAATTTGTGATAGTAGTGTTTTCGAGGTCAGGGGCAAGAATCGAAAAAGCGACTCGAAATAGAGGTCTCTGACCTTAGCTAATAACTGGAAAATGTTATGCGTAATTGTTTGTTTGACGATATTATTTGTTCACTCATGATTTTTATAATAAAACGGTTCAATAGATGTGTTCCCGTTCACTGCAAGGAAATCCTTAAATTTTAGAAGTGCGCGGGATGAGTTTAGAGAAAAATTTTATTAAACGTGAGATTGCAGTCATGTAAGAAAAATTGACGTAAAATTAATGCAAATAAAACGTTTTTAGTTTCAAAACCGGATTTCCAAGAAAAGGCAGTTTAAGGCAGTAAAGTTAAAATACATTTTTTTATAAACTTAATAGATGCAGAATCTTAAGTTATCGTATCGTATACTTACGCGAAATAAATAAGTAATCAAAATCAGTAATTTTATTACCGCGTGACGTTACTTGTGACAAACTAGCAATGATCTGCATAGCGAATAGTTAGTTATTTGATGCAAATCGCTCCAGTTTTATAGGCGCTTTTTTATGTCAATTAGTATGAAAAATCTGCACTCAACCAAAGCAATAGGTATTTTTTATAATCATAAATTTTATTAATATTACCATAAGAACAATCAACATGTTTATTGCTGCGTGGTTGGTTGAAAAGTAATTTAAGTAGAAGAAGAAAATCGACTAAGAATTACGAAGAAACTTCAGCTTTGGTCGGTTTCCAGCAATTTTCTTTACGAGAAAAATCTCCGGAATAAAACCCGATTTTAAAACAAAGAGAAATTTTTTTACTTCTACAGAATCTAACCGAGTTTGATCAAGTCATTTTACAGAAGATACTTTCAAAATTTCCTTAGTTGAGAAAAAAAACGTCTAATGGTTGTAAAAGGTAAATAAAATAAGTGCATGGTAGGTTCTAGCAAACTTGGTTAGAGACCGTTTTCTTATTAAAAATGTTCGTTAAAGTTAGGTATATGCTGTGGCAGTGGCGGCGCGTAAGCTGCAGTTTAGTGTGTTCTGCATGGTAGTTTATGGAAAGACTTGAGAATTTATAATTAAAACTTACTATATATTTCTGGTATAATTTGACTCACGGTGGAAGTTATTAAATTGTCGATTATAACCCTTCCGTCGACTAGAAGCTGCCACTTTTATTTGTAAATCAGGAGTGGGTTTTCCAAATGCTTTAACATTTATTTTGTCTTTCGCGTACAAACGCGAAAATTTATTTTCTAGCAAAAACTATATATTGTTATAGCCACACGACACGTGAGATGAAATTAGAAGTTGGATGGAACGCATTAGTTCTTCAAGAGTCATGGTTGTTTAGGTTCGATTTGTTTTGGTAATAAAGTACCCAAGCTTTGTAATGATTGCGCTGCTTCTGTTGCAGCCACAAATTTGTGTTATAGTGCCATAAGCACCACGTGAGCGGCCAACCAATGAAATCACTTCTTAGCCGAAATTGCTCGCTGTGAACACATTCGAGGCAACTAAAGTTTGCAGTAATCGAGAGCTATTGATGGTAGTATTATAGTAACGGGGCCAATATAAGTTGCAGTATATTAATTTACAAGTCCGTTCTCCTCTACCGTTCTAATTATGCACAAAGATGCTAAACCTTTTATGGTTCAAATATCAATTTTTATTTTTTTGATCATTTCGGTATGTGTTCTGCAGCTCCGCAGCTCTTACATACAAACCGCCACTGTGCTGTGGTATAGGTCAGCTAGCGACTAAAGGTTAATCGCTAAATAGGTGAAAACGGCGGTTTAACGGACGTTGCGTTGCGGCTGAAACTCTGTAACTGTCGAGAAAGTCGGTTTTATTTAAGATTTGGCAATTTGAAGATTATTGGACGACAAAATCGACAGTTGCAGAAATGCTTTGTTTTGTATGGCTGATGAATTGCATGTGGAGATGAACGGTTAAAAGTAGTAGAAAATATAAAATAGGATGTAAGAGTGAAAATAGGGAGTTAAGTTGAGTTAATGGAGTTGAGAGTTGATCTAGTTCATGTAGTAGTGGTAGTTTCAGAGGGGTCGTTTGGCTTTCTAGTCTTTCCAAACTGCGACCAATGAGGTCTTTTGTTCAAAGTAGAGGTAGTTGCTTCAAGAGGAAGTAAATGTAACGGGTGTCGATTAGAAGTAGTGTAACATTGTGCAAGTACCTACTAAAGAAAAGAGTTCCTTAAGTGTAACTGTAGTGTACCTACGTTGGGAAGAAATTTCTTATGTAATAAATCGTTGAAGTTGAATTCAGTATTTTTCGAGTTACAATCCTGACGTATGTATGTATAACGACTCTTGGATTAGTATTGTTCGTACTACAGTATTGGGGGTGTTGTAATATGGTTAAGGAAAAATTTCAAAATTAATTTAAAATAAATGGTTGTCTCATTGGTGCTAACTGACGCAAATAAAGATCAAACCTCATAATCATCAGCATCATATGCATCGAAAAAGAGAAAACCAATTATGTAGCTACTTACGCAAATAACAAGTTTCAGAAATCATGCAGTCTCAGGAGGACCCTAGTACATCTCACCGAGATACATTGTCAAAAAATTTTTTTTCAAGACGTTTTTAGTTCAACTTCTTTGGAGTTAAATAGTAATTCTGCTGCTAATCCAACTCGGCCAGTAAATAGAAACCATGATAACTAAAAAATTTAACATTAATTCTAACATTTTTTAAACTTTGCCGTGTAATGTGTAACGAATCGAAACGGAACTATAAAATTTTGCAACTCGATTAAAGGTCGGCATTATTGTAAAAATCGGAAAAATTTAAATTAAGCGAGATCTCAACGAAAAAAAATGTAACATCTTTGCAAACTCGATAGCGTTTTCATCACAATATTCAAAATAAACAGCGAAATTTGCAGGAACTTATGAATTAGGCATAATAATTAATTATCATTAATAAGCATTTTTTCATCTAACTTTCCAGCAAAAATATTAATATGCTTGCAAAACTACAATCAACTTGCTAAAATTGCCTTACAAGACTCTGTAAATTTGCAACTCTATTCGGTGACGGCATGGTCCATTTTTTATAATTTACAACAAAATCAAGAGTTATTAACATGTACACATTGTTACTTTTGTTTCGAATCGTTTTTACGTAAATAACTCTTGATTTTGTTGTAAATTATAAAAAATAGACCATGCCGTCACCGAATAGAGTTGCAAATTTACAGAGTCTTGAAAGGCGATTTTAGCAAGTTGATTGTAGTTTTGCAAGCATGTTAATATTTTTGCTGGAAAGTTAGACGAAAAAATGTTATTAATGATAATTAATTATTATGCCTAATTTATAAGTTCCTGCAAATTTTGCTGTGTATTTTAAATATTTTAATGAAAACTCTATCGAGTTTGCAACGATATTAAATTTTTTTTCGTCGAGATATCGCTTAATTTAAAATTTTCCGATTTTCACAATGATGCCGACCTTTAATCGAGTTGCAAAATTTTATAATTCCGTTTCGATTCGTTACACATTACACGGCAAAATTTAAAAAATGTTAGAATTAATGTTAAATTTTTTACCCACTCACTGGCCTAAACTATGAAAATAGATTTATTACCATTTAAAAATGATAACAAAGTAGAGAAGGCATTGTCAGTTGCAGTGTTCGGAAAAAATACTTTTTGTAATGTAGCCAAAAAATGTCGAGATCAGGACTTAAACCGACTTAGAACTAAAAGGCACTTTTCAAAAATAACATTTTTTAACTTTACTGTGCCTTTAAGATAGAGAAGAAGCTAACTCCGTCGTCTTGTTGACGGTAAAAAATACTAGTAAAAGTAAAAGTGTATTGGTTTTAATCCTACAATAAAATTGGCAAAGACGAGAGCACAGAATGGACGAGTTCAACGATGCTACCATTAAATTCGATAAATGCAACTTCTAATGTTACAAGAATCAAATTCTTCTTTGGTTGATTTGCCGCACCAATTAAACCTTGACGACCACGCAAGCATAAAAATGATGCATATTCTTAAGATATATAACAGGTACCTGCATACATAAAAGTTATTACTAAAAAAGAGTCTTGGAGAAAATTCATCTCATTCATGAGACAATGAGAAAGGGAACTAAATCTTTATAGGAATGTCAATGCCGTCTTTCCTCAAAGAGGCACCATTAAAGTAAGAAGCAAAGAAAATACTAGACAATAAGAAAACAAGAATCATATGCGTTCTTTAAAAAACTCTTAAATAAAGTTTATCAAGCAAAATGTTATGTTAGAAGAAGAAAGCCTATAGCAAAGAAATCAGAATATCTTTACAAAACAGATATATTTTCATTAGTTATTATTAGAAAGGTTCTAACAGAAAGTGATGGTGTATTTATATCCAATTATATTTGTTTTTGTTATAGATTTTGATCAACTTTATGTTCTTAAACTACAACGTAAGCAAGAAAACTTATTTTTTGACACTTTTGACACTAGTGAAGTGCCGTCACTTCTAGTACCTAGTAATAATCTGTTTCTCGAACTTGACCATAATTTCTATTTCATAAAATAATCTTGTAGACAAAAACTACCGACTGAACTGACGCAGAGCGGAACGCTCGATTAAGTGCAGTCGTAAATGTAGCAATTTCTTTTATTGCCAAACATAATAAAAATTGATCTAAAAGCTATTTGATCTAAATAAACAACAATATCCTGTATACAAAGTGTTTGCACCTTAAGTTTTAACTCCGTAATTTATTATCCAATTTGAATAAACAGAAGCCTTATAGTTATTTACGTATTAAGGGCTGTTAACAATGCTATAACGACCAAGGGAGCCGTTATAGCTCTTAACAGGACGTCGTACTAAATCACTGGCTATACTACTTTTAAAATACCTGGAAATGGTCGGTATTTTAAAGATAAAAAATTATTACAAAATTGTAGACACCATCACTCGATGTCACCTTGGCAATGGAAATTATTGTTGTAAATAAATAACAAGTCAAAACTTTACGTGAAAAATGCAGAATAAAAACGCAATTTTATCAAAGAGCTAGAGCACAGAAAGCAGACTGGAAATTGATTATTCTGTTATTGACAGCTTAACGGTTGTCAATTGTTGAATGTTATTTATTCCATAACGACATAGTGCGACGAAAATAAATTTAACAGTCCTCAATGCAGAAGACTGTACTTCGCAAAATAATCTGCGCATCATGACTACGACTATTGTAAGTGTTTAGCAAAAATAAATAGCAACATGTTTAAGCATTTTTCATATAATAATATGTAATAATAATAATATGTTACTTACTGCAATAAAATTAAACAATTTTTTTATTACCTTTTTAACATTTATACTTAATTTTCAATAACTAATACCTACCGAACGTTTAGGTGAACCAGCAATTTTTGGGGTAAACGCGAAACCACCCCGATGCCTCATAATTATGCGTCTGCTGATGTAGATGTTACTCTTGGTGACATAGGGAGAGCATTTACAATGGTCAGCAGCATCTTGTTTTAAATTATTTGTAATTTGTAAATATTAATTGTCCTGGCACAGTCCAAATGTTAACCAAAAGCCATATTATGTTGCAGATGTCTAAACAACAAAACTTGGGTTAATTTGATTGAAACAGAATTTAAAGGATTGGAAGCAATAGCATGCATTAACTACTTCCGGTCTATATAGGTACTCCATTTAAAAAATAATGATCAACATTTTCTGAGTATAACTAAAATTTGCTTCCTGTTGAGCTACAGCACGCCTAAGGTAGACTTGAAGTTAATTAAGTCAATTGGTAACTTAGAAGTTAATGAAAAATATACCCACTAAAAAAATTTACATTTTTACCTGTCTCTTCCATTTATTATACCAAGTTTTCTATTTTTTTCGGATTAACTTTCTTCAAATCTAATACAATACAATAAAGAGAGTAAAATTGCATTTTTTTACCTTAGGATTTAAAGAGAGACGCTATAGCATGGTTCTAATACCACGAGAGAAATCGGAAATAGATTATTACAACATATTTTCACCCCTTTCCAGTTTAGGAAACAAATTAATGGAATTTTTTTTGCAAAAAACAATCTAGCCTTGACATTAATAAAAATTATTGGTTTATAATAAATTTGTTGCAAGCCAGCAGGAGATTTCAAAAAGTTACGGAAGTCATTAACTGTAGTTTATTACTTTGTTATATTCTTTTTATCACCAAAAACCATAATAGTGTGCAAAATAAAAGTGTTATTTTTTAAATAAAGAACACCTAAAATTATAATAATATTGTCACTTGCCCTGAAATGGGGATTAAAAATAATAGAAAGTGTTTTTCTTAGATTCACCGATGCATAGCGTCTTTGTACAAACGTAATAAAGAATTAAAATACATTAACTTCTTTGAGTTCTTGAATTTGAAGGTTTCTGCCGCTTCTTTTCAATCAAAATCTCTCAAAAGACGTGATATTTTTAAAAAAAGTCAATAAGATGCTAAGCGCACACAAAATTATGTCTGGTTTTGTGTTAAGCCTTTCTATTTCTATTCAGCCCTATCCTGTATCCCAGATGTTTGACCCAGCATGGGTGTTTGCCATTAGACTGTGATTAGTTGCGCCTATATTTAAAGGGACGGTCACATTGTAATGTCAAACAACCCATGTTAGACCAAACATCTGGGATACAGCACAGTAGTATAATCCTGGAAAATGCGTTTCTACCGAGTCGCTTCTAAAGCGACCGAAAACGGTCGCTTTGGCTTAGATATCTACCGACTCGTTATGGATTTCCATCGGTTAAACAGAGAGTTCCAAGAGGCTATCGCTTTTTTTGGTGTTCCGAAGGCAAGGTGTTCCCTATGAATGGCATTGGTAGATGACGGCTTAGGGGTTGGATTTTCAGATATTTTCACGTACAAGTGGAAGGGTTATAGCCTCCGGCACCCAAGTTTATCTGTTTTTGGTAGAAATCGTTTCTACAACTCCAAAGGTCTGCTTTAAAAGCGATTCTTCAGAATATTGCATACCTATTTATCGTTACCACTTTTAAATGATCTCTAGATTATTTGAATTTCTTCTTCAAAGCGTGCTTGCAAATTTTACAAAATCTTAATCTCGACAAACATTTTAATTATTTCCTTGAATAAACGTTATATCCCAATCAACTTGGACATTTCTAATCACGTTCAGAAAAAATGTCTGTAAACAAAAGTTTTAGGTACAATCGTACAATAAAGTATGTTTCTATACCAAAATAATATCCTTTACAAATTTTGTTACATTTATAATAATTTGTTAGATTCATAATATACAGTAGCTTATATTCTAACTCTGTCAGATTGAAACGCGAGTTTGAATCCATACGCATACCTCAATTTTTGTATACAGAGGGTCCCGGAATAACTGTTACAAACTTGAGAGGCGAATATAAAATCAAAAAATAAAACGGCTTTTCTTAATAAACATGTTCTCGAAAACGGTTGATAACGGAAGAAGAGTTCTTCAAAATTGTCGTAACTCTTGACTCTTATGATCAATTTTTCCGAATGTTTGCACATGTACTACTGAATTAAGTTATCATGTATTGTTGGTATCCATTTTGATGAAAATCGCACGACACCGACAAATAGCCAATAGAAAAATAGAATTTGACGTTGTTTCTATGACAATATAAAGATTTCTTGGAAATTTTTTGCAACTAGCCTAACCCAACATGAAAATAATAAGTGGAAACTATTTCAGCCAATCAAAATCTTTTATTTATTAAAAAAGACATAATAATGACATAAAAACTTAATGTTTGTGTCATTGCGATTTTCTTACCGAAAATGCCCTCGTGCATTGATTAATATCCGGAAATTTTATTCTCATGCATTTTCAAAACGTAATTAGCTCTCGTGTTCCACTAATAATTAATACGTTTTGGAAATGCATTTGAAAAAATTTCCGGAAATAATCAATGCACTAGGAATATTATAAGTGACAATTGTTTAGTGGGGTAGATATTGAGGGGTGTGTTCCCTTTTCTTCTCCCACTTTTTGACGCAACTGGAAATATTTAAAATTTGGCGACATACTAGAATTTTGCATTCAATTTGAGACACAAAGTTCCTTTCATAAAACTTTGATTTGGACAACCGTTTCTGAGAAATTCTTGATTTAAATGGTCAAAATGTTTAAAACGGTCACGATACTTAGGTTAGGTAGTTTGAAAACTTTTTACCTTAACAAATTGCTGAAAAGTGATTGGTTTCGCGTTTTTGAAAAGATTATCCCTTAAACCCCTTTCGTCCAAAGCGACCAAAATCGTAAAAATAGCGACTCGGTAGAAATCGCTTTTTCCAGGATCCCACTACAGGGTTGATTATTACGTTTTTTAGATTTTGTTTACTCTTTCTTATTTCAATTAATTTTATTAATTCACTTTCTTTAACTCTGTTATGCGTAGTGGGTATTGACAGTTCCATTCGTACTCTTCTCAGATTTTTTTTTATTAACGATTGAATGAATGGGCACATTTGCACAGACATACAATTAAATGCCAAATCCGGAAAACAATGAATGTTTTACAACTAGTTTTAAAATTAAAAACGTTAACAAATTAACAAACAAACATTTTCTTAGTTAAATTGCAATGCAACTAACTTCTGGCATTTAACCTGCAAGGTATGCGGGACTTTTCTACACTTTACTTACATTGTTCGACAAGCAGAAGCCTTGACATGATTTTTGTAACTATCAGTAGTGTTACATTGATATGCATTGCATATAGTTTTTCATGTATGTACAATTGTACACCCGGATGATCTGTAAATGAGACTCTTGAATCGCGGGTTTGGCTGATTTGGCAACATTGTAAACTGGTCTGGTGAGATCGAAGGCATCGGATCGACCCGAACTAAGGTACCTTATCTGAAGACGTAGAGAAAAAACTCCAAATATTTCTTGAATTGATAAAAAATCTCTATGATCGACGTGTAAGAAACTAATTCTGGCACTTCCGGTTTGGACCGAAGTTAACCAACTTTTGATTTTTAAATACAAACATATCTTTTTTATTGCCCTATCTGATAGAAGAGGTTCTGCTGATTACAAAAATGCATTACACTCATCACTTTTCTGGTCAAAATTGGTTCAGTCCTTGATTCCTAATGCAACTGTTTCTCCAAAACTTACGGATTTCTGCCCGAGTTATTTGAAAACGTAGAGAAAAAACTCTAAATACTTCTTGAATTGATATATTTTGTTAATTGTTGATATTTTAATCACCGGATTAACCGATCGTTTGTATTTGTTAATTAATAATAATAAATAATGTTATTATTGTATGCAAACTATTATAATGTGTTAGTAAAATTTGGGTGTTAAAATTAAACATTATACCTACCCGTAACAACCTGCAACTTTACAGTTTTAATTAATCCCGTTGAAAAGTTTCTACATATCATTATCCTATTCGAGTCCTTCATATCTTTAATTGATTCGAGCCCGTTGTTGCAATAATATTTTTCAAAAAGTCAATTAAAAATGAATACTTATTCAATTAAACGGAAATATTTTACTTTAATTTTAACATTGCATAACGAGATTAATGGTGATTAATAAATTGCATATGAAATAATAATTTAAGAAAAGGAATTTAACTCTTTCTTCACATCCATAATTTATTCGTGCCCGTTGTTGCAATAGTTCAAAAAACAAAAGTAGCCAATAGAAAAATAGAATTCGGTGTCATTTCTACGACAAAAATTTCCTGGATATTTTTGCACTTAGCATGAAATTAATAAGTGGAAATTATTTCAGCCAATCAAAATCATTTATTTATTAATAATGACATCATAATGACATAATGGACCAATGTCTGTGTCGTTGCAATTTTCTTACCGAATATGCCCTCGTGCATTGTTTAATATCCGTAAATTTTATTCTCATGTATTTCCAAAACGTAATTAATACGTTTTGGAAATGCCTTCGAAAAAATTTCCGGAAATAATCAATGCACTAGGAATATTATAAGTGAAAATATTTTACTGGAATTGCTTCAGAAAGTTGTCTATTTTAATATTCTAGAAAGAGGCTTGTAATTATATCAGAAACACAAATTAAGGTCATAATTATTACTAAATTGCATATAAAATAATAAATATAAAATAAAAAAAGACGAGGAGATAAGGGAATCGAACCCCTGATTCCAACTCTCTCGAATGGTGACAATTGGCGTCACTAACCAAGCGAACACAAATTCTCGTCATGGGGGATGTGCTTGACGCTGTTTTGAATTTGAAACTGAAATGTGCCGCTCTATTTCGACCAATCCTAGTTTACCTGTGCGGTTCTCAAACAAACTCTACCGCGTGGTCTAGCCTGGTTGCAAGTGTAACGTAAGTTGGAATGAATTTTACTTTACCCTGGGCTTTTCCAGTGCACGCAACTGTACCCGAACGCCGGGCAAAGTCGATTCGATATCTTCGATCTTACCAGACCAGTCTACAATGTTGCCAAATCAGCCAAACCAGCGATTCAAGAGTCTCATTTACAGATCATCCGGGTGTACTTACCTACACCTACTTACAAGAGAAAAACGATTACTACAAAGCAACCAACACTGACTTGTTTGAAATGTCTGTAAAATTGCACTTGAAAAGATAACTACTGATAACATTTCAAAAAAAGACAAAAAATTTAAAGAAAACATTTTCATCTTCATCAAAATGAAACTCTTAAAAAAATTTTTTTTTTAATGCAATTAAGAATTGATAACGTATTCTATTGGGAAAAGTAATTTTTAAAATATAAAACAAAATGATTAAAGAAAGTTGTTTAGAAGAAGCACTCTGGATATCATTCGATAAGCTTTTTATACGGGATTGGATACCACATTGACTATGCTTAAAAGCGCCAAACGTTTGTGGTTTCAACCAAAACCATTTACACAATATGGTCTTGGCAGCATTTGCAGAAAAATTAATACAAATATTTTATTTATGTCGATTTACGGTCTACGAGGTGTATAGGAACTTAGTGATTATATTCTGTATTTCTACGTCTTTCTGGTCCAGATCTCCTGCATTTCACCGGCAACCAGAATCGTGCTGTAGTGGAGTATGTATTAGCATTAGGCAACTTAATAAACTCGTATAGATAGTGGTTTTAATGACCTGTCAATCAAATATACTCAAACATTAAAATAAATTAACTTTTTTTAAATTGTGTTTAGCACAAGGTTGTGCCTAGAAAATTATTACTGAAGAGTCCAAATTTAACGAATCTTGTGATTTGGAAGATTTAGAGGTAATTATTATTTTGATAATTTAGCTTACAAGGAAAACGTCAAAAATCCTGGTCAAATCAACTTATTTCAAAAAAAAATTGGGTTTTCAATTAATAACACAAGTAAAAAATAAAGAGTTTAGTAGAGGAATTGTTTATCTTTTGGTTTTATTAAACGAGTGCTAGTTGAACAAAAATCTTCTTTTTACTAACTGGTAAGAAGTGAACAAAAGTTTTCAACATTTAAATGATAACTCCTTTTCATTCGTGCTCTTACATCTTTTATCTTTATAGTTCTGTAGATATTACTCTTACTAATTACTTATTATCGTTTATTGATAAATATTTTTTATCGATAATTATCCGGCTGGACTAGTTCCACGGACTCCCACCACCCGCCTCACATCAAAAAACTAAACAATAATAATAATCTGAATATATAGAGGAAAGTGCCGTATAATGTGTTTAAATAAAGAATAATAAATAACACATTAAAAAGCGAGTAATGATAAGTAACAGCACGCACATTATATAAATTAATATAATATGAGAGGGTAAAAAAAAAATTTTTTTTAATAAAAGTTAGCCAAGTACCTAGGTATTGAGGCTGACAGTTACTACTTACTACATGTCTTAATTTTATTGAAATATGATTGCTGTATTTAAAAAAAAAGAGTGTTTTAAGCATTTCTTACGGTTAAAATCGATGATACATGGTAGGGGTGCGCATTTTTATCGATATATCGATAATTATTGTTTATTCACTAATATCGTTTATTGATACTTTGATAATTATTATTGGTAACAATCTATTATTAATAATCGATAATAGATTTCCATTCAGCAAACGATGGAAAAGGGTGGTGTTCTGATGTTAGTCACAGCATCAATCCAAGAAATATTTAATGATTAGCAAAGAGATGTCTCTTTCAATCCGATATTCTAAATAGTAATAATAATATTACCTATTATTTTATTAATTGGTATAATTTAAAATGTTCATGCGTAGGTACATGATACAAAATGCAAATTACATAATAATATAAGAAAATATCATGAACAAATCAGTCTGAAATTTAAAAATAAGAAAATGACAACATTAGCTTTAGTTTTAATTTATAGGTGTAATTGGCAAGAAGTCACATATAACAAAATTTTTATTTTTAAGTTAATTTAAAAACATAATTCGTTTTCCATTGACTACAATTTAAATTTCTTCTAATTTTACGTCAGAATTTACCGTTACGTTCAAAGATTTGTCTATTTCATCCTTATTATTTTTTGATACCAATATTTTTAAAATACCTCGCAAAGGTGCTTCAATCATCAAATACAGGACTAAAGCAACAAAAAATGAAAAGACTACATCAGAAATTCCTGCAGAAACCTAAAAAGTAAACAATTAATTTCACACAGTTAAAACCACTTTTTGGAAAAAAATACCACGGTCATGAAGGAGAAATATTGGGGATTTCTAAGCCTTCCAGCTCGCATTAGCTGAAACTGAAAATGAACGAGATAAGCAATGTAGCTCAACTTGCTTATAGGTATCCAGGGTCGCCATGAGAGAAACTGGTAAACAATTTCAACACGTCCATAACTAGCAACAAATAACCATCCTAAAGAACCACAGGCAAAAAAAGGTCTGCTTAAAGCAGCATAAATAGCTGCTTCCCAAACATTATACTTGTGGTTAGGATCGTAGAATACGGGAGCACCAAAAAGACAAGCAACCATTATCACGGTTGAAGCCAAAAGAATCAAATATGACGTCATCTGCAATTTTTTTCTGTTAAACAAAATTAAGTAAAAATTTATAACCGTACTTACAGCGCTTAAACGTGTGCTTTTACCTTTCAACTTGTAATAAACATACCCCATCACTACCCCAGCCAAGTATGGAGAAATCCTTGTGTGTGACTTTATGTACATCAACACAAAAGATGGACATGTTTCCAATTGCATCAAGCATCGTAAGCTTAAAATTGTTAAACCTGGTAATTTGTAAATTACTGTAACAGCAAAAGGTGTTGAAATAGCAACCAAAATCAGCACTAAGAGAGTCGTAAATCCAAATTTAGTTCCTTTTTTAATAAGGAAGCAAATGACGGTTGCTATTATAAAAAAGTGGAAATCGCAAGGTAAATACCAACTTTGGACTATGCACTGAAACAAAATTATCTATATAGTTATAATTTTTTGTAAACAATCTTATGTTTTTAAAAGTTTGCATTATAGTGCCACAAAACTTATTGAAGTCAAAGACATATGGGAATAATATCAATATTTATTATTGTCAAATTTGACGCTCTTCTTTTCCTGTATCTACTAATCTAAAAAAATTTTAGTACCGCACGAGTCCAATCATGGGTTTTGTTAAGTTTGGTAAGAGTGCGCTTATGAACATGAAAAGAACCTTACCAACTTATCAACTTTGACATAGTTGCTAATGTAGAGAATATTGGTCCACCATGCTTCTCTGCAGTCTTGAGCCTCTTGGCCGATAATCGATTTCCATTCAGGTCCAGATCCCAAGTTTTCAAAAATTGAAACATAATAGAATATTACGAAGGCGTATACTGGCATCAATCTAGAGATTGACAATTGAATAACATTTCTTTAGTGAGAAGTTATAAAGTTACCTGAAATATCTAAATATAATAATGGTAAGAGGATTATAGATCTCTTTATGAGAAAGTAGGTGATAGGTGCTTAAGATCCCACCCAAGGCAAAGAATGAATCTATGAACAGATCTCCATGCATCAAAATGTTGAAGTATCCAAATGTATATTGCTAAAACCATTTAAGAATATAATGTATTCAAACTATGGTACAAAAATTACTGTTTCAACGTGACCAAAATTAATTAAAGGAGAAGGAATAGTAAAGAAGAGTGCATGAGAAATTATAACCATTATGGAATATATGCTCCTTGTTCCATAAAAGACCAGTAAGGCTCGATCAGACGTATCCGCTTTGGCCAAGTTCTCGAAATTCGTCTTTAGAGAAAAAGATTGGACTACATCACCCAGGCAGTTCTCTATAAAAAGAATTGTCAGTAAAAACAAATTATTGATAGTTCTCAACTACCAGAATTTTGTTTCTTATCAGCAGAACTATATTCGTAAAAAGTACCACTAAGTACTAACAATATTAGAAACAATATTAAGAGACTAAAAATATGATATATTTAGTGAACGTCAGTACAGTAAGTTTTAGAGCCATACCAAAATCCAATATCCAGTACATCGATTGGTAACTCTTGATTTTGCATTTCACAAACTGCATCTGATACTTCGACGCTGTAAGTTAAGTTTCTTAGGAAAAAGTCTTCTGCGTTTTTGAGGTGTGATTTGAGAAAATTTTGCAGATTTTGAGGTGAACAAGAAGCTGGAACGCACCATCCTAACTTCAATGCGTTTCGTGGCAAATAAAATTCGGAATCAGTAGGCTACAACCTTAAATTAGATCAAAACAACCGTAACGTTTTTACACTTACATAGAGGATTTCGAAAATTGATTCGTAAGGATCATGATAGACTGAATACTCTTCTTTAGTAACGTTTGATTTGGGTATAATTGCTTTTAATGTCACTAGACAATACTGGGTGGGAAAGGGAGCTTTTACTGTTAAGCATTGGTCAAAATCTCCCATGTGATAAGTGGTGCCTTCCAGCACTCCGGTAGGTGATTTGGCAGTTGAATCCCACACTGCAAGAAATAATTTTAGAAATTCTAAAATAAAAATAAATTCTTACTCTTATGAGCCCACAGGGTAAAGTTTTCTAAGTTTTGTAAATATAAATCACTTTGTTCGTCGCAAACATCATTTTTTGAAGACAGCACAGTAATAGGTAATGGAGGAAAAATTGGTTTGTTTATTTTGTCGCAAATAATTTGCGAAGCAAGGCTTATTACGAATATTGTTGTGATACAAGATAACATGGTAAAGAAGACCGTGGCATACGAAGGTGGAAAGTACTGATGAGTGAAATTTATAGACAATTTGTGTAGTAGTAAAGAAGAAATTAAACATGACCTTTGAAACAAAAGAAAAAAATTTTTGTCATAAATGTCACTACAACAAAGAGATTAAATTATCTTGAAAGAGTTTAAACAATTACTAGACGTCCGACAAGGTAATTGAACTTATGTTACTACCTGGCTTCATTAATGTCAAATTATTAGCATTATCATCAGAGTTTTAGAGGTATTTCAATTTCTTTAAAAGCCCGATATACCAACCTACTGATAGTCAAGGAGTCAAGTTTTAAAATAATCTGTTTATTTGTTGTAGCAAAAAAATGGTTCAACATTTCGTTCTCCAAATGCAACGGTTGAGCTATGGAGGTATTGAGCTAATAAATTTAAAAGGTGTACCTAACAACTATCGAATAGAGATGACACTAGCGGACGTTGCAACGTTGCAGATTGTAGAAGGTTGCTAGCGGGCATTATAAAAGGAGCCCGCCATCCTGTTAGTTTCCTGGAACGTCAGTTTGCCAGTTATCAAAAAACGTCCTCTTTTGCTGCAGCTCTCTGACAAAGGAGCACCGCTTTTGGTCCTGCTTAGCTTGTTCACATTGTGTTTTTATCCTTCAGAGTTCATGCATGTACTTACATATAGGACTAAATGATAATCTAAACATAGGTATATGAAGTAGTCCTCATTTCAATGCATACTTACTGTTAGGATATTTTTTTCAAATAAAACTTTTGCAGTAATGTTGCTCGATTTTTTAATAATCACACTATAAGTAATCTTTCTCTTCGTAATATGATGCAATACTCCAGAAAAACATGTTGATTCAGTCGCATCTTAATAATTGAACAGAACTGATTTTATAATTTTTTCAAAATTTTTAAATGTTAGTAATCATTTATAATATCTCTATTACGAAAATGTTAAAACAAGGGATAAATATTCAACAGGAAAATTAAACGTTCTTGAAAACTAAACAATCAACCGATTACCGATTTTGTTTCAAACCATTAAGTAATCTCTAAAAAACTTAAAACGTATAAGTATAAGTAAGGAACCATTCGCTTTGGTTTTGGAACCTGACTCGACGCAATTATGGACTGGCATCGGTATACCGGCCTTTGGGAGCGACAAGATGCGCCTATATTGGATCTTACATCCTAGTTTCTTAAATCCAAACCTTAAACAAAAAATATTTTTCTTTATTCAAAATTTAATTACGTTATTTGTAATTACAACAATCTTGCACTAACTAGGTACTCATATTATATTTTATCATATTATCCAACATTTTTAAACTAACATACATCGCATATTTTTTATAGGATTATTTTTAACATTTCTTCTTTTGTCTTACAGGACCTTCTTCTTTTTTTTGCCGTTCAATAAAAGCTTTATTAACGTGGTCACTGTTCTATGGCTTCTTCCTATTTAGGTGATGCACAGTTTTGTTTCCGTTAGTTCCAAATAATCTACTTGGTTCTTCTTGAACTATCCTAGACCAAATGGATTCAAGGCAGCTTCTTTCCGTTGCTTCTCATCTAACTTCATCCGCTTGCAAACTCGTTTTCTTAAAATCGGATCACCTCGACATACGCTGATCCACAATGGAATAGCTTCGATGACAGCAAGTAGAGATGTTGGATCCAAGGATCTGTAATGAGAAAATCTGTTAGGTACTTAAAAAAAATACAAAAAGAATTATTACTCACCTAAGTATTATGGCCCAAATTTCAACAGGAAGATCCACTTCCGGTAAGAAACTGGAAACAGCAACAAAAGGCAACACTTGAAACATCATGCTAAAGCAGAGGATATACTGACTGCGTCGCTGACGTTGAGGGCTTATGTACCCTCGCTGAAAGCAATCAACTGAAGCACAGCGATTCCGTTTACACATCATTGATTCGGAACGGTTCAAGTTCACTGGAGGCAGTGTAAAGTAAGGGTTTTAAATTTTTTATGTCTTTTTCTTATTATTAATAACTGACGTACTTATACTTTTACTTAATTGAAATTTTATTTGAGATTTGCGTTAATAAAGTATTAAGTAGTTAGATATTTTTAAAAAAATTATTAAACAACCACAATATTTTATTTTTATTTTATTTTATTATTATATTATTTATTCGTACCTTTTTACAACATTATTAAACTAACATCGCATATTTTTTACAGGATTATTTCTAACATTTGTTTTTCGTCTTACAGGACCACCAACTTCTTTTCTTCGACCTCCAGTAAAAGCTTCCTTAATGTGGTCACTGTTGTATCGCTTCTCCCTATTTAGATAGTGAACAGTTTTGTTTCCGTTAGTTCCAAATAATCTACTTGGTTCTTGTCGAAATACCCTAATAAGAGCAAATGGATTCAAGGCAGCTTCTTTCCGTTGTTTTTCCTCTAACTTCATCTGCTTACGAACCCGCTCTCTTAAAATCGGATCACCTCGACATACGCTCATCCACATTGGAAAAGCTTCCATTGCAGCAAGTAGAGATATTGGATCCAAGAATCTGTAATGAGAAAATCTGTTAGGTACTTGAAAGAAATACAAAAAGAATTATTACTCACTTAAGAATTATGGACCAAATCTCAACAGGAAGACCCACTTCCGGTAAGAAACTGGAAACAACAACAAAAGGCAACACTCGAAACATCATGGAATTATTAATCATGCTAAAGCAGAGGATATACTGACTGCGTCGCTGACATTAAGGACTTATATACCCTTGCTGAGAGCAGTCAACTGAAGCAGAGCAATTCCGTTTACGCATCATTGATTCGGAACGGTTCAAGTTCACTGGATGCAGTGTAAGGTAAAGGTTTTAAATTTTTTATGCCTTTCTCTTATTATTAATAACTGACGTAGGTACTTATACTTTTACTTAGTTAAAATTTTATTTGAGATTTGCGTTAATAAAGTATTAAGTAGTTAAATATTTTAAAAAAATTAATTAAACAACTACAATATTTTATATTATTTTATTATACATAGTATTTATTTGTACCTACTTACAACATTATTAAACTAACATCGCATATTTTTTACAGGATTATTTCTAACATTTGTTTTTCGTCTTACAGGACCACCAACTTCTTTTCTTCGACGTCCAGTAAAAGCTTCTTTAATGTTGTCACTGTTGTATGGCTTCTCTCTATTTCAAGACAGCTTCTTTTCGTTGTTTCTCATTTAACGTTATCTGCCTCCCAACCGAACTCGTTCTCTCAAAATCGGATCACCTCGACATACGATCATCCACAATAGAAAAGTTTCGATTGCAGTAAGTTGAGATGTTGCATCTAAGGATCTGTAATGAAAAAATCTGTGTCATTTTAAAAAAATTACAAGAACATTTATTACTCACCTAAGAATCATGGCCGAAACCTCCAAAAGAAGACGAACTTTCGGTAGGAAGCTGGAAAAAGTGAAACAGCGACAAAAGGCAACACTCGGAACATTATGGAATCACTAATGATGCTAAAGCAGAGGATATACTGGATGCATCTCTAACGTTGAGGCTTTATATGCCCCTGATGAGAGCGATCAAGTGAGACGGAACTCTGAGTTCACGGTTCGTTGATTCGGAACAATTCTAATTCATTTCAGGAGTTTTGGGTAAGAGTCTTTTGTCTTTAGTAGTATTTTCTTGAAAATTTGCGAAATTTTCAACAAAACTAAATATTTACCTATAATTAAAAAAAAAAAAACTTTGATTAGGTAGGTACATTGATAGGGCTAAAAATTCTTCCTAAGGAAACTAGAGACCTCTAAAGGTAAAACTCTGTTAGTGGTTTGCAGTGAATATCTTTAAAGCTAGTCAAGGTAAAATAATGATAATAATACATAATAATGATGAATAATGAAAATAATGAAATTTTGCCCAATCATTACTATTTTTGTATGAATGTTATTTCATTCGCAATACCTGCCGTGTAACAAAATCTCGAACAAAATTTCAAACTACATAATGTATTCCGTGTCTAAATGGATAGTACGGAAGCCTTTCATTTCGATATTCTAAATAGTAGGGATAATAATATTACCGATTGTTTCATTAAGCGGTTTAATTTGAGATGTTTATAAGAAATTATTATGAACAAATCAGTAGGTATGAAATTTAAAAATCAAGAAATGACAACGTCTGCAACACATTTGCTGCTGCCGTCACGGATCCGTGACAGCACCATTCTTGACACGGTGCTGCCGACACGGATCCGTGTCACTGGTATACAGCGTTTGCATCGCCGATATCTGTCTAATGGCCGATTTCTTCACGTTTGCGCCAAGTTGCCGATAGCCATCTTGGAGATATAGTTATCTGGTAGATAAATACTGTTTGAGTTTCTTCACCTCCACTTCGGGTTACAGATACGAAACCCACAGACAGCAGGTGCATAGATATGGCAACGGTGTAAAATTATGCGCACCGGGTCTAGGCGCAGCCTCGCAGGTGTTGAGGGAGAAGAGGGAGACGTGCACATGGCGATTTTAACACTTCGTCGGAGGTTATGTTTATGCGCATGCGTTAGCTCCATCCGCCAGATATCTCGAGCTTCAACCTCCGGATGACTCTAGCCGGTAGATATGTCCTAACTCGAGATGAAGAAAAGCACACAAATTTGGTTTTCAGAGGGCTTAACCATTTGACATATAGATTACCTTTTAGAAAAACATTTCTTCAGCTTCTGGAATATTACATGTTATCCCGACCCGCAGCGAATGTGTTAAGGACAATTCCCACATAGCGTTGCGTCAGCGTCGCGTCGCGGCAGCGCATATAAATTTCAGAAACGAAACGTTATAGACTACAGGCCCATGTCAAAAATTGATGGGTCATTTGAACCACCAGAAGACCTATATAGAATGATATAAGGGTATAAAATAATAAGATTCAGCACTATGCCGTCACTTGTAAGCTGTCCAACTGAGTGCAGGTGAGATTTCAAAAGCAGAGGTTGAGTGAGTACATTTTGGTCATGTATTTTTGTACGGCATTCTTACCATCAATAGATCCATGGAAAATAATGAGAAAACGCGCAGTGCCGTACAAAAGTAGTGCCCCACAAAGTCGGAAAATTTTTTGATTTTCCGACGATTTTTAAGGTAAATTTGGTCATTCGATTATGTACAGTATCACTTCCATACAGTTTCAATACCTCTTCTAATCCATAATTCCACAACGTCATTGGCAGCGACGCTGACACAACGCCATGTGGGAATTGAACTAGTGTGAATTTATAAGTGTATTTAGCAAACAGTCAGATATGACCAAAACTTTATTGTTAGGTTAATTCAAATAAGTACATAACTCATTTTCCATTGCCTACAATTTAAGTTTCTTCTAATTTTACGTCAGAATTTGCCGTTACGTTCAAAGATAAGTCTATTTCATCCTTATTATTTTTCGATGCCAATATTTTTAAAATACCTCGCAAAGGTGCTTCAATCATCAAATACAGGACTAAAGCAACAAAAAATGAAAAGACTACATCAGATATTCCTGCGGAAATCTAAAAAGTAAACAATTAATTTTACACAGTTGAGACAACTTTCTGGAAAAAACTACCACGGTCATGAAGGAGAAATATTGGGGATTTCTAAGCCTTCCAACTCGCATTAGCTGAAACTGCAAATGAACGAGATAAGCAATGTAGCTCAGCTTGCTTATAGGTATCCAGGGTCGCCATGAGAAAAACTGGTAAACAATTTCAGCACGTCCATAACTAGCAACAAATAACCATCCTAAAGAACCACAGGCAAAAAAAGGTCTGCTTAAAGCAGCATAAATGGCTGCTTCCCAAACATTATACTTGTGGTAAGGATCGTAGAATACGGGAGCACCAAAAAGACAAGCAACCATTATCACGGTTGAAACCAAAAGAATCAAATATGACGTCATCTGAAAAAAATTTCTGTTAAACAAAATTAAGTAAAAATTTATAACCGTACTTACAGCGCTTAAACGTGTGCTTTTACCTTTCAACTTGTAATAAACATACCCCATCACTACCCCAGCCAAGTATGGAGATATTCTTGTGTGTGACTTTATGTACATCAACACAAAAGATGGACATGTTTCCAATTGCATCAAGCCTCGTAAGCTTAAAATTGTTAAAGCTGGTAATTTGTAAATTACTGTAACAGCAAATGGTATTGAAATGGCAACTAAAATCAGGACTAAGAGAGTCATAAATCCCAATTTCGCTTCTTTTTTAATAAGGAAGCAAATGACTGTTGCTATTACGAAAAAGTGGAAATCGCAAGGTAAATACCAACTTTGGGCTATACACTGAAACAAAATCATCTATATAGTTTTAATTTTTTATAAACAATCATACGTTTTTAAAAGTTTGCATTGTTGTGCCAGAAAACCTATCGAAAACGAAGACACGAGAAATATGGGGTAGCATCAATAATATTTATTGTTAAATTTGCCACACTTCTTTTCTTGTTGTAACTACTAATCGGAAAATTTGCAGTACTAATTATTGGGTCGTTAAGTTTGGTAAAAGTGTACTTATGAAGAACCTCACCGACTTGTCAACTTTGACATAGTTGCTAATGTAGAGAAGATTTAGCCACCATGCTTCTCTGCAGTCTTGAGCCTCTTGTCCGATAATTGATTTCCATTCAGGTCCGGATCCCAAGTTCTCAAATATTGAAACATAATAGAATATTACAAAAGCATATACTGGTATCAATCTAGAAATTAACAATAGCATAAAGTTTCTTTGATTAGAACTTCGAGAATTACCTGAAATATCTAAATGCAATAATGGTTAGAGGATTATAGACCTCTTTTTGAGAAAGAAGCTTATAAGTGTTTAAGATCCCACCCAACGCAAAGAATGAATCTATGAACAGATCTCCATGCATCAAAATGTTGAAGTATCCAAATGTATATTGCTAAAACAATTTAAGAATAGAATGTACGTAAATTATGGTAAAAAAATACTTTTTCAACGTGACCGAAATTAATTAGAGGAAAAGAAATAGTAAAGAAGAATGCGTGAGAAATAATAACCATTATGGAATATATGCTTCTTGTTCCATAAAAGACCATTAAGGCTCGATCAGAAGTATCCGCTTTGGCCAAGTTATCAAAATTTGTTTTTAGAGAAAAAGATTTGACTACATCACCCAGACAATTCTCTATAAAAACTTTGTCAGCAAGTACATATTATTGGTATTTCTCAACTACCAGAATGTTTTTTCTTATCTAAACTATATTGGTAAAAAGTGCCAGCAAGTACTAACAGTATTAGAAACAATACTAAAAAACTAGAAATATTATATATTTAGTGGACGTCAGTAACTTTTAGACCCATACCAAAATGAAATATCCAGTTTATCTATTGGTAACTCCTGATTTTGAATTTCACAAAATGCTTTTGATACTTCAACGCTGTAAGTTATATTTCTTAGAATAAAGCCCTCTGCCTTCTTGAGGTGTGATTTAAGAAAACTTTGAAGATGTTGAGGTGAACAAGAAGCTGGAACGCACCATCCTAATTTCAATGCGTTTCGTGGCAAATAAAATTCGGAATCAGTAAGCTACAACCAATTAGATCAAAACAACCTTAACGTTTTCATACTTACATAAAGGATTTCGTAAATTGATTCGTACGAATCATGATAGACTGAATACTCTTCTTTAGTAACGTTTGATTTGGGTATTATTGCCTTTAATGTCACTAGACAATACTGGGTGGGAAAGGGGGCTTTTAATGTTAGGCATTGGTCAAAATCTCCCATGTGATATGTGGTGCCTTCTAGCACTCCGGTAGGTGATTTAGCAGTTGAATCCCACACTGCAAGAAATTATTTTGAAAATTCTAAAATAAAAAGAAAATCTTACTCTTATGGGCCCACAAGGTAAAGTTGTCCAAGCTTTGTAAATATAAATCACTTTGTTCGTTGCAAACATTATTTTTCGAAGACACTACAGTGATAGGTAATGGAGGGAAAATTGATTTGTTGATTTTATCGCAAATAATTTGCGAAGCAAGACTTATTACGAATATTATTGTGATCCAAGATGACATGGTAAGGAAGATCGCGACATACGAAAGAGGAAAGTACTACCTAATGAGTAAAATTTATAGACAATTTGTGTAGTAGTAAAAGAGAAAAAAAAAGATCTTTGGAGCAAAAGAAAAAAGCTTTTGCCATAAAAGTCACTACAACAAGGAAATTAAATTATCTTGCAAAAGTTTAAATAATTACTAAGCGTACGACAAGGTAGGTAATTGAAAACTTATGTTACTACTCGACTCCATTAATGTTAAATTATTACCATTATCATATGTATGATGAGTATCAATGCATTACCGTACAATTTGGTGAATGTAATCAGAGTTTTAGATGCATCAGATCTAGTCCTATATTGCAACAAAAATTAATTTGTTTTAAAGACACGATATAGCAATTTTTTATTATTTTACCTACTGCTAGCCAAGTAATCAAGTTTTAAAATAATCTATTTATTTGTTGTCGCAAAAATAAATTGTTAAACATTTCTCTTTGATTTTATGCACGTTTAATCTATTTTTTCGTCATTCAAGTTTGTTTATCCCGCCTCGTAACATTATCATTAATTTTTACCGTAATTCACTCCACTTGACTACGTTGTATGTGCTTTTTTCCGTACATTAAGTAAATTTGCTATATTTTTCCGAGAATAAACTCCGGAAAACCTGTTACAAAAGTTGTTAATTTATTTCTAGGGCTGTGGTCCTCTCTCGTTGGTCGTTTAGAACCACCACACAATTGGGGTTAAATTTGAGCACACGTTACATCTTAAAGAGTTACTTGTATGCAGTCGGTTAATTTTCAATAGCCATCAAACTAATGACGTAAGACAGTATTGAGGAATTGTTGAGCTACAAACTAAAATTGGGTCGGGGTCATAAGGACTTTACATAATAATTTGTGGTTCACCACAATAACTGCAATAGCGTCCCAAAATTAACCAAACTGACCCACCTTTAGTTGAACAAAAGATAAAAGCATTTTATGCACGGTACAATTGAAACTCAATCGATTAGAATTTGTTAAAAGTTACAATCATCATGTTCCTTCACCAGACAAAAACAAGGCAAGCCATATTTTCTAGTATTATCATTTGAATCAAATCACCCATGCTTAAATATACTTTAAATATAATTGTCAACAAAAATACTTCAACTCAACTGTGATCACAGACCAAGTATTAAAATGTTTAGCGATGTGGTGGATTTGATACCAATCAACGGGGAAGATCGGGATTTGAATACACTTGAAGTTCCCAATTCCGAAACCGAATTCGTGCACGCAAAATCTTTCCTACAGAAAGGAAGTTCCTTCTCTGGTGACAACCTGTAAGCACACAAGACCATCACATATTTTTTTGAAACTAAAATCTCTAAATTTTTTATTAATAACAAAAGTGGTTACAAATTTCAGCTATGACCACCTAACTGATGTTTTAAACAAAATACTCTCTGAAAGACCTGAAAATGTCATCGATTTTTTTGAAGAATACAGCCGGAAACTTAAAGAGAAACGCTTCAAATCTCTAACTGATCACCTTGCGAACATCTTTGTTGCGCCTGGACGCTACAAATTAGCCAAACAAATAATGCCGTTGCTTGCCGTAATATAAATTTAATTATTTTTTTTGAAACACTAAAACTTTCTCATATTTTAGCCATTAAAACGGGGGGAACCTTCAACACTAGATCCAGACGATCTTGAAATAGCTGACATGTCCAGGAACAATTTGGTTGAGTTACTTTATTACTTTGAGCATGCCGCTTTAGGTTTGCCTCGCACAGAAATGTACTGCATTACTTTGTCGATGCGACAACTGATTCATTCCGAACCGCTTTCGTCTATAAGATTCTGGGGAAAAATTTTTGGATTAGAAAAAAACTATATCGTGGCAGAAGCGGAACTAAAGGACGAAGAATACGTTAAGAGAAACGAAATTTACCAAGCAATAATAGAGGAACCAATTGCAGGAGGACTCGAGGATCAATTGGCGGCTATTGAAAATCAACAGGAAATTGAAGGCGAGATTACGCTACCGCAGTCATCTTGGCCATCATTTCCTCCAATTCCCAAAATCTTGTATGAACCACCCCGAGAACCGCCTTCAGAACCTTCCGGTGTTGGAGTTAATAAAAAAGTTTACTACGTGTGCAACGAACCGGGACTTCCCTGGACACAACTACCTGACATTACCCCCGAACAAATCAGGATGGCTAGAAGAATTTATAAATCTTTCACGGGGAACTTGGAACGAAGCATTGTTACGTATCCGAGCTTTCCTGGAACTGAACGTGAGTTTTTACGAGCCCAAATTGCGAGGATTTCAGCCGGTAATTAAAGTAGTCTTTAAAATATTAGTCTAAAAGTAGATTTAAGGAACCCAAGTAGCGCCGTTAGGTTATTATACTTTCGGCGAAGAAGAAATGGGAGAAGACGAAGAAATGGACGAGGAGGCAGATGATGGTTCAAAAACTGAATTTAGAGAAAATCCCAAATACGACCCACTTCCACTTAAGGATTTGACCGAGAGATCTATGATGTTTTGGGTTCATTGCGCCCCTCACATTTTGCAACAAGGTTTCTACAATCTCCTCCAAATTTTTCAAATTGTAATTTTTTTAACAGGCCGAACTACTTGGTGGAACCCAAACCCTTTACCTGAAGGTCTTGATGAAGAGGTAGGAGAGGAAGAAGATAAACCCGCCCAAACAGGTCCTGAACCTGAAACCGGCCCACCTCTACTCACCCCTTGTTCCGAAGACGTAACTCTGGATGCGGTGCCGGCTTGGTCGGTTCGTTCTTCTTCCAATATTGCGGAAGAGTACGCTATTGCGGTAGTGAGGTCAAATTTTTGGCCTGGAGCTTATGCGTTTGGCAGTAAAGAAAAGCTCTTTCAAAATATTTACCTCGGTTCTGGTTTGAAAGCAATGTCGCCCAATTTTTCTCCTGCTCCGCTACCGCCAGTGGAACAAGACTACCCTACAGGTCCTGAAATTATGGAAATCCTGGACCCCACCGGAGCTCAAGAGGAAGAGTGGAGAATCGCGCATTTGCCGAAAGAAAAACCACCGCCAGTGATAGGAATGGGAGAAGAAGAGGAGGCCGAAGAAGAGGAAGATGAGGACGACGACGATGATTAGAGATGATCAACAATAACTTTATTAAAATCATTATAAGAGTAGGCAGAGTATTAACTATTTTCGGAGCGCTTGAAGTTTTGGCGCGGATAATTTTACTTTTCCTGGAAGATTCCTGGCAAGTTGTTCGTCCTTGACTGCTTTTAACAAATCTTTTTCGCGGGGGGTTATAGAACGGTCTTTCAAAAACATGGCTACAGCTGTGCGAGCTGCTTTACCTCTGCGACCTGTTCCTGGAGTTAATTTGACCTTAAATCTAAAAGATGAATTAGTTGAAAGAAAAACGGATCGTGGTTAAAGTACTTGTAGTTGGCTAAAGTGTTGTAGGGAGCAACTACAGGCACAGCGAATAACAATTCGTCTTCAATGGTTGGTATGCCTGTTAGAGAATTCACCATGTCCAGCTCCGCTTGAACGGTTGGTTCATCGTCATCGGCACCACCGTCGTCTGCGGGATCTATTTTTTGGGCCATTGGCGTCGCTTCTTTTGGTAATCTTGGTTCTGGTTTCTTGGGTTTGGGGGCGTTAGAGCCCTTGTTCTTCTTGTTCTTTTTCGGCTCTTTGGGTAAACCAGCTGACTAAAGAGTGATTGTTTCAAATCGTAAAAGTAACAGTTTTTTTGACATTTTTAAACTTAATATCCCTGTTCCAGTCTTACCTGAAGGATATCCATTCTTAATTTACGTTCCTCGTCGTCCTGATCTTTATATTTCTCCTTGATCTTTTTCAATTTACTTTTCTGTCCTCTTTTAAATTGTTGTTTATCCTCTTCTTTCGTCGCTTCTGTAACATAAGTTTGTTACAAGAACGTCAATTCTAGAAAAGTTAATCACTTTTTGCTTCATTAATTGATGCTTTGCTCTTTGATTCACTATTTCCCCGTGATCTCTGCGTCGATTTTAGAACAACGGGCTTGTCGTCGCCTAAATAGACTACTTTCTCACTATCACTATCCTCCTCTTGAATAGCTGGCTGCGTCAAGATATTTATTCTGAAATATTTACATATTATTTTCTTCTATGTAGCTAAATACTACAGGATTAGTCAAAATTATGGAACCAAGTTCTCCTGTCTAAACAATTAATTAGACTTATGGCCAGTTGCACGAAACTTAACGGTTGTTTAATCCTTCGTTATCTTTTCTCCAAGTTCTTTACTACTTTGATTGGCTATTAATCTAATGTTGCAATTCGTAGATGTTTGATAGACATTAACATTGCAACCCTTCAAATTCTTACAAATAAACGGATACTTCTGCAATAAAATTGTAACGATTTTTTAACAAACGATTAACCCACCGTTAAGTTTCGCGCAACTGAGCATTAGACAAATAATGAAAACTGTTTGTCAAATGACCAACTTGAGGCCCTATTAAATTTTGTCACAAAATGACTGGCCATTTTTGTCTGCGGCGACTCTTTTTTCTTAAATGGCAACGTATTAATATTTCTATTTAGTTTGACGTAGAGAATTATTCTCCACACAAGGGTGGAATTTATTTTCCCTGCATCAAGCCCTTTATTTTAGCCGTCAGTTTTCAAGAAAAACTTCTTTTTGGCTCTTACTTTGTCCCTTCAAAATGTTGGATCTTAATGTGAGTGTCAGGGAACTTAGAACCTCTTTCATCGCTATCAGAGGAACTGATCTCTTCTGCGACTTTAACTGTTTCCTCGTCCTTGACAATTTCATCTACAATTAATTAAATAAATTTCAATTTCAAATTTAGAAACAATTACCATCGCTTTCATCGGGAATCTCCACTTCTACTTCGTCCTTGTTTTGTTCGCTGTCTATGCTAACAGCATCATCTTCCCCTGGAGCAAGAACTTTTCTTTCATCTTGATGTCTCTCAATAGAACTTTCCTCGAGTTTAAAAAGAAAACTCAGACCCAGTATCAGGTGAGATTGAGGCAGAAAGTTTTTCTTCCCCCTAACCATGAAACTACCAGTTGTTAGGTATTCACCAGTCGGTGCTGTTTTACTAACTTGCTCCCCCCAAACCCAATAAGCATTGGTAACAACTTTGGCATCCCATGCAACACTGAGAAAAAAATATTAACTCGACAAAAAAAAAACACTATTACAGTTACCTGTAACAAATAGCCATTGTTCCGGCTTCATTTAAGGTTTTAGGAGGTACTGGCAATCCTGTTGGATTTTTAATAACAACGCTACTAGCGCCATGAATATCAGCGTGCACGTATACATCCTTAAGCTTCATGTATCTTTTAGTGATTAACTCGTTTTGTTGTTGGTCGCGGCCGGCAATCACTAAATAGTTTTCGGAACTAATAAACCAAAAAAATTTTTCAAACCAGTAGACTTTCCTTGCCTTATGAATATTTGTTATCGTTTGAACCTACAGCAAACAAAATTAGCTAGATATTTGAAGCAAAATTAAAACTTTTTACATCTTTCAAGGTTTGTTTCGTTTTCTTTTCAGCCGATTTGAAAGCTTTACTTTGCGATTCTAAAGTTTTCTGTTGCTTTTTAGCAGCGTGACGTTTCTGGTCGTAAAATGTTCTACCGTTGGCGAAAGCAGAAAGTGCCAAATCGATATCAACGACCATTGGAGGAATCGAGTCACTCCTCGATTCGCTGTCTGAGCAGCCACTGGAATCCTCTTTGTATGGATCGGTCAACTGTAGAGTTATATGATTCGTTTCCAACTTCAGTTCTTTGATGTGCTGGGCAATCAGGTCACCCTTCTCGGCTGATTCTTTAACCAAATTCGCGAGGTCGTCCCAAGAGATCTACAATGAGCACCAAATAATGTAAAACACCTAGTCGCAGTAGCATAAAATTGACTAATTAAAACCATGCGTAACAAAAAGTAAAATGCTACACACTCTTTGGGTACAAATCATGTACAACGCAGTGTGGATAATTCCATAATCCCATTATCTTATTTCTTACCTGTGTCTCGGCATGAGAACTTTTCACATTATCAAGTAAGGCTGTTTTTCTCAGTATTGTTCTCATACAACAAGCCCTTTGTAGTAAACTTCTCGCAAAAATTAAAGCAACAAAAAAAATTTCTAAATTTTTTGGCAATTTTCAACAGGCTGTATTTCAGTGAAAAATGGTCGTACAGGAAATGAAAAAACATAGCTTTTGAAGCTTAAAGATTCTAGTTTTCGAATTTTTTGATTAAAAATTTTTTGGAGCACCGGTAGCCATGAAATTCTTGAATAAAGCACGAATAAAAATTTTTCCAAATTTTTTACATTTTTCATTTCGCTCTATGGGCATGGAAAATTTTTTTCGAGCTAGACCAATGCATAGGTCCCATAGCCTGTTTATTTAGCTTTAATTTGCTTTTTGCGGGAGTCAGATACGACCATTTGTCTTCGAGATATCAAATTTTGAATGCAAAAGGATCCTTTTTCACTCAACTGCCAATATCTCTGAAACTACTGGTCACCCAGCGAGCGGACAGGAGGTTTCGTTTTCTGCAGAAAATTTCCTACAAAAATTTGTCATGGTTGATTGAAAAATTTTTTTTTACACCTGTAACGTTAACGTGAAAAAAGAGCAAAAAAATGCCATTTTCCCTTTTTTTGGTTAATCGACTGTATCTTCGGCAATATTGGGGGAAAAGCTTAGGTTAGAAGAAAATTTTGCAGTCTAATGTACCCCAAAGGCCCCCCTAAATTTTTAGATCTATCGGTTCAGCGGTTTTCCTGGACCGATTGATTGAAATTTTGAAAAAATTAAGGGAACAACATTTTTGTTTCTTAAACTTGAGTTGTGAAAAGAAAACTGTTGGTTGTTTTTTTTTACCAGAAGTCGGAAAGTTTTGAAAAAAACTGTTTTGTAACACGTAATGGCTCTGTAGAAAACTTAAAAAATTTATCGCTCAGAATTTCGCACAACGAGTACGGTGGGCACCTTAGGGGATCAACTTTAATTTTATTCAATAAAATTTGTTTTAAGGAAAATAAAGGTTTGAATGTGTCTATAGCTTTAGCGAGGTGAGTCAGAAATGACCTCTTGGTCTTTTTTTATTTTTTTAAATTTTTCAAAAAAAATTTTTTTTTAATTTTTTAAAATTAAAAAAATATTTTTTTTTTAATTAACCATGACAAATTTCCGTAGGAAATTTTCTGCAGAAAACGAAACCTCCCGTCCGCTCGATGGGTGACCTGTAGTTTCAGAGATATCAGTAGTTGAGTGAAAAAAAATCCTTTTGCATTCAAAATTCGATATCTCGAAGACAAATGGTCGTATCTGACTCCCGCAGAAAGCAAATTAAAGCTGAATAAACAGGCTATGGGACCTATGCATTGGTCTAGTTCGAAAAAAAAATTCCATGCCCATAGAGCGAAATAAAAAATGTAAAAAATTTGGAAAATTTTTTATTCGTGCTTTATCCAAGAATTTCATGGCTACCGGTGCTCCAAAAAATTTTTAATCAAAAAATTCGAAAACTAGAATCTTTAAGCTTCAAAAGCTATGTTTTTTCATTTCCTGTACGACCATTTTTCACTGAAATACAGCCTGTTAAAAATTGCCAAAAAATTTAAAAAAATTTTTTGTTCCTTTAATTTTTGCGAGAAGTGTAGGTACATCCGGATTATTTGAAAATGAAACACTTAAGTCCCTAGTTTGACTAATTTGGCAACATTGTAGACTGCATAGGTCATTTAGTGTCGGCGTTCGAGTCGGTTCGGTAAAGCTTGGTGCCTCCGATCTTACCAGACCTTGCTATGTAGTCTACAATGTTGCCAAATCAGTAAACCAGCGACTCAAGTGTTTCATTTTCAAATAATCCGGGTGTACATCGTTGGATTCAAAGTTAAATTAGCTACCAAAAATTGGTAAAAAAATAATGTGTTGCCATTTGAAATCATAAAGTTAATATCATTTCTGATTAAATGACAAGTGAATAAAAATGTTGAAAAGCATATCTGAGAAGACTGTATTTTGTGCAATAACTTCCATTAAAAACTTTTTAGGTCATTGTTTACTTTACCCACCCTTCGATTTTCAAAAAACTAATTACACCAACGCATTCGTCACCATGTATACATTACGAAAATCAATATCTTTTCTTGTGCAAACTACTTTACTTTTACCGTTGATTGAGTAAATATCTCAATCAACGTTTTTACTCTTATTTTCCTTGCATAGATTTTGCATAAAATTATTTTTCATTTGCACAACATTTCATTGCTCAAAATGGCATTATAATGATGTTTCACGATGGTTTCAAAAAAAAAACGCAGCAAAAAGCGAAAAGTGGACATTGTAAACAATTACCACTTTTTACATAAAGTGTGTTATAGTTTAGCATAAAATGCCCGTCTCCTCTCAAAATGAACATCCGGTATAATTATTTTGTTGAAAAAAATTTAGTAAAATATATTGTAAAATCCTACAATATGTCTTGCTCACCTGTGTCGCCAATGCTGTTTGGATGGCCAGAATCGCCTGGTCAACCAGAACCTGATTGCGCATGATCAGTTCAGCTTTCTGTTTGTCAGCTTCTTGAGTTTTCTCTAAGGCCATCAGTCTCTGACTGTGATCTTTCTTAACATTTTCTAATTTCTTAATAGCCTCACGTTCCTGCTGCAAAGCTCTTAATTCCAACTTTTGACTTTCTTGCGACGAAAAATATTCATCAACAGCCGCGTTAAAAGTCTCAAATTCCTTATAAGGCAATGACAAATGCTGTTGATACAGCAAAGGATGAAATTCCTGATTTGAGAAATAATATTCTTTTTGGCAGGTGTCTGGGTTAGTTAGGCGTTCTTCCTTCTTTTGGATAATATAACCCTAAAAAGTTGGTAAGTTAGGAAACTGTAATGATAAAAAAAATCTACTTTAGTTTTTTTTAAACTCACTACTCAACTCCTACTAATTTTCACTCAAGTTCCGTTATTTTAAAACCAATAAAATTCTTTGAACTGTGTTAGATACAACAAAATAGTTACTTTGGAATGCGAGTTTTTTGCAGTTGCAAAAATTGCCTCGGCTTCCTCCATCGCCTTCATAACACGATCAATATCGGCGGCAACAGAAAAAGTTTTTCCAATCTTCGTGCTATTGTCAAATCTCTGTTTCAGAAGCACATGTTCGATGATTGCAGGTCCATACTCTAAAATTATTAACTGTAAACGCTGCCATTTTTAGAGAGCAGCAAATTACCCAATTGTGGCATCAAAACTTTCTTCAACTGATCTCCTGGTTTCGCTTTTTCCAAAATTTCCGTCATCGCCTCTTTGGAAATAATTCCACTTTCCCTCGCTCGATTCTGAGGATATTTCTCTCTAACCGCAAATCGAACTTTATCGCCCTCAGTATGAGGACGTAGTACGTTTAAAATCGTAAATTCATAATCGGTTAAAATAACATTGCCTTTATCGTACAGTTCCAAAATAACGTGATATGCAGCTTCACCAGATCCGAAATGCAAATCAATGATCCTATCGGTTCCTAACTGAGTGAGGCTTTCTAGGCGTTTGTTTTTTAGATGTTTTCGTAGTTTCATGCTGAATCCTGAAGGTGCCATGTTTTTGGGCCATTCGAAGCCGGTTACGTGAATGCGGTTGCCAGATTCCAGTAGAATAACGCATTTTTCTTCACTTCTTTGAAGTCTGATCAGATACGTTCTGTTGTCGATATCGTAGACGTTATTAACGCGCATTCCTACATATCTAAAAAGAATCAGTTAAGTGCAAACAGGGACCTTGGGGCCAAACTCACTTTTGCAGTTCTGTTATGGTGCAAACAATATCGAAGGTATTGTAACGCGTCTTCATCTTGCTTAATAACGAGTTTTAACACTTATATCAAGTAATATCGACAACTTTTACTCGAAAATTGAGTTAAAACGTGAGATAGTGACGGCTAATTGACAACTGTCAAAACTTTTACCGTAACCTCAATTCTCGTTAAACTTACATTTAGCAATGACGTAGTTGTTGGCACCTTTAAGTATTTCGCAAAATGGTGTAATAATTTAACGACAAAAAAGGGGAATGTATTAATTTTAGCAACAAATTAAACTAAAAGCAATTAAAGAGATCCTTTTTACCGACATGTATTGTTTGTAGATGGCGCAACCCTCGTGCCACCCCTTCTCCTCCGTTTTCTTCTCTCTGTTTCTGATTTTGTTTTCTTCTTCTGTTTTGTTGTTGGTGTCGGCGTGTGCGGGTCTCCCGTCCTCATAATGTCCGTGTGTTAATTTAATTTGTGATAAACAGTTTTTATCAATGGAAAGATCTTTGTCTCTTGCCCAGGATTAACCATTGACCATGGTGGAGCTTGACTTTTCCTCAACCGGTACGTTCCCCCTTCATTTGGCGACATTCACCCCACATTAAGGGCGGTATTGACATTTGCTGAATTAACATAACGATGGTTTTCGCAAAAATTGTGGCAATACGAAATTGAATTTATGGGGTTGTAGAAGGGTTGTCACAGGAGGCCTTGTAACAATAGACTTTTGTATGAAATAATTGATGGGCGCATCATCGTTACGCCACCCTTGGGACTTAACACACATTTTGCCCCATTTAGGTAAATGGCGTAAATATAAATGAGGGTGGTGCAATTTGCTGGAACATGTGGAGTGGGAGATGGCAGGTGTTTTTTTAAAGGGCGTTTTCACCTCTTACGTCATTAGGGCGCACTTGAGGAGTCAAGGGGTGAAAAGATATAAAGTCGACTTTTAGCCCCGTTTCCAAGATAAGGACTTCTTCAGCAATCATCAACACCATTCAGCTAAGAGTTGTCTTTGTTATCAATGCATTAATATGTACATATACAGGGTTGGGCAAATGTGTCGGAACATCTGATTGCTGGCTAAACTATAAGTTTGATTAAAAAATACCCTGAACAAAAGTTTTTGTAGTATGTATTTTATTCAGTGACGTACTTTGATTTCCAAGAATTACCCTATTTTTTGAGATATGACGTCATTGACGTTTTTTTTTAAATGGATTATTCTGTATATTTTTACATTTTTTAGATACACTTTTTTATCTATTATAATGATATAGGGTTTGGTGAGTGTGCGACTTGTGGTTTTTTAAAATAATATTAAATAAAATAATAATTAAAAAAGTATCAAATAATTATTTCCGGTGACCGTTTATTTATAGGTTTCATTAATGTCTAGAAAATCGTTCATTAATGACTCCTATTAATATGGTTTCTATTAATGAACGATTTTAGTTACTGTAGATACCAGTAATGTATTTAAGTAAGAAGAAACATTCAAAATATTAATGTCAAATTTGAAAAGTCACTTATATTTTGACATACACGACAAACTTTTGAAACCAGAAAACTAGTGAATTTTAATTAGTCTTAATGGGTATTATAATGTTGGGGTTAGATTATTAATAATTGGACTTGCAATATGTACATACACTCTTTTATTGATAACCGTCAAGAGTCTTAACCTAACTTATAAAATATGTAACTAACTCGTGTGTTCATCGGCGATTAATAATTTTTACAATTAAATGTCTCGATTATTAAACGCTCTCATTAACACACTTTTGTTTGTTAAATAACTATTAAAAACGAGTGCGTTAATTGTAGAGATTATTAATCGCCTATTAACACACAATATTTTTCCGAATGTTTCTTCTTAAACATCAGTGGTATTATGGTAACTAAAATCGTTCATTAATAGAAAATCATGGATTAATATGAGGGATTAATGATCGATTATTTATACGTTAATGAAACCTATAAATAAACGGTCGACGGAAAATAACTATTAGTTTATGAAAATCAAATTTGCTATTTCAAAATATTGGGCATTTTAATATGTAAAAAAAAGAAATTATTTATAATAAATAATAAATGATCAAACTGAAGATTTTCAGCAGTTTAATATTTAAAAAACCACAAGTTACGACACCATCAAACCAAACCTTATACAGTGTATAATAGACGGAAAAGTGTATATCTAAAAATATACAAGGTTATCTATTCAAGAAAAAACGCCTAGAAGTCATATTTCAAAAAATAGGGTAGATTTTGGAAATCAAAGTACGTCACTGCATAGAATAGAAATAGTACTAAAACTTTTATTCAGGATATTTTTTTATCGAACTTATAGTTTAGCCAGAAATCAGGTGTTCCGACACATTTGCCCAACCCTGTATACTCGCCTGTATACGTAAGTACTTGCATCGGTCTTGATCTATTTCCGCAATATAGAGATGTTCAGGCTGTCAGTAAGGAATGCTGATCTAACTTCCATTATGATTGAATCTCGTAGAATGGCGATGTTAAAAACAGTTTGTGATGTGCTTCTAGCTAAATTGCTTATATTTGCGTAATTATACGACTTGATGTAGACAAGGCTTGAGTCACTCATAGAAAATATCAGATAAGGCCAAATTTATCCCTCTGTGTGACTGATATGTTTAATCAAGGAAGTTTAAAGGAACACTTAATAGAACAACAATTATGTTATTATGAGTTACGACAGCAATTAACTAAGCGGTATAATTGAAAAAAATTAGATAAGGGCGAGCATGTAAGGGCTACAGAGGTGGCCAACTCTGAAAAAATGTTGATCATTGTTTACTTTATTACTTTTGGATTTTCAAAAAACCCAATTACAGCAACGTATTCCTTAACATTTATACCTACCTACAGACTGTTTCACCAAAAACGGACGGAATTGTAGCCGAGTTATTTGAAGACGTAGAGAAAAAAATTTAAATTCTTCTTGATTTGAAGAAGAATCTCTATGATCTATGTATTAGAAACTAATTCCTGGCACTTCCGGTTTGGACCGGAAGTGAACCAACTTTTGATTTTTAAATGCAAACATACCATTTTTATTGACCTATCTGATAGAAGGAGTTCACTTGATTTCAAAAATGTATTACACTTATCGTTTTTTTGCTAAAACTTTATTCAGGTCTTTATTTCCAATGCAACTGTTTCACCAAAACGGACGGATTTCTGGCCGAGTTATTTGAAGACGTAGAGAAGAAATTGTGAATCTCTATTGAATTGAGGCAGAATTTCTATAATCGACGTGTAAGAAACTAATTCTGGAACTTCCGGTTTGGACCGGAAGTAGACCAACTTTTGATTTTTAAATGCAAACCCATCTTTTTTATTGCCCTATCTGATAGAATAGGTTCTCCTGATTACAAAAATGTATTACACTTATCACTTTTCTGCTCAAAATTAGTTCAGGCCTTGATTTCTAATGCAACTGTTTCTCTAAAACTTATGGATTTCTGCCCGAGTTATTTGAAAACGTAGAGAAAAAACTCTAAATACTTCTTGAATTGAGGAAGAATCTTTATGTCAGAATTAGTTTCTTACATGTCGATCATAGAGATTTTTCTTCAATTCAAGAAGCATTTGGAGTTTTTTCTCTACGTCTTCAAATAACTCGACCAGAAATCCGTCCGTTTTGGTGAAACAGTTGCATTAGAAATTAAGACCTGAACTAATTTTGACCAGAAAATCGGTAAGGTCAATACATTTTTGTAATCAGGAGAACTCCTTTTATCAGACAGAGCAATAAAAAAGATATGTTTGTATTTAAAAATCAAAAGTTGGTCCACTTCCGGTCCAAACCGGAAGTGCCAAAAATAATTTCTTACCCGTTGATCATAGAGATTCTTCCTCAATTCAAGAAGAATTTAGAATTTCTTCTCTACGTTTTAAAATTACTCGGCTAGAAATCCGTCCGTTTTGGTGAAACAGTTGCTGTAAAAATGAAGACCTGAACTAATTTTAACCAGAAAATCGATAAGGTTAATACATTTTTGTAATCAAGTGAACTCCTTTTATCAGAAAAGGCAATAAAAATGGTATGTTTGCATTTAAAAATTAAAAGTTGGTTCACTTCCGGTCTAAACCGGAAGTGCCAGAATTAGTTTCTTAGACTTAGGCCCAGTTGTACAATCACGAGTTAACCCCGAGTTAGCTGACTCTGGGTCAGTTGCTAAGGTATAAGCGATTTGATTGGCTGTACCTTAGCAACTGACCCAGAGTCAGCTAACTCGGGGTTACTCGTGATTCTACAACTGGCCCATAGATCATCTTAAAATCAAGAAGAATTCAATTTTTTTTCTCTACGTCTTCAAATAACTCGGCTAGAAATCCGTCCGTTTTTGGTGAAACAGTCTGTATATTACAAAAATTAATTTCTTTTTTTTTGTGCAACTTACTTTAGTTTTTACTTGTATTTTCCTTGTTCTTATAACACATCTACATCTACATACTACAGTTGTTTTTATTACCATTACATCTTTATTATTTCACACTTCTTTTCATAATAATCGTTATTTAATCGTTTTTATTGCCTAAACGTGTGGTCATTAACCTTTCATTTTCATACTCCTCAGTCCCGACTTAATTGTCTAGAATTATTTATTATTTGCACAACATTTTATATATAGCATTATAGTGATATTTTACGATGGTTTCCAAAAAAAAACTTCGCAAATATTGAGAAGTGGACATTATAAACAATTACATACCTGTGAATCACTATAAAGATCCGGTTCGAAGGACCAAACCAAAGAAAGTGGGTTTAGCGTCAAAAAATAACGCAAAACGAGGTATAAATATTAGTTCATGTTTAAATATATCCTTAATTATTGTATTTGTAAACAATCACATTATTGCAATACGATTTTCTCATGACAACAAAAGATAAGAATGTTGAACTTCGATTGTTTGAAATGGATTTACCACAGAAGTTTTTCTACGTGTATTTTATTGAGTATGTAATTTTTCACTTAGAGCAAAAATAACTGATTGATTAAGTTTTAAACTTCCTACCTATTATTGTCATTGCAAACAATTATATCTTTTACAACTACTCGATTTCAAGTAGCTAAATGTAATGTAGAAACACCAAAAGACACTGATGGATAGTTCATAATGTATTTTCTTCGGCTTTGGTACATTTTTAAAAATTTTAACAGATTGAATCGAATGTTTGACATGGAATTATATTGGAAATTCTTTTATTTTTAGATTTGTAGAAAATAGTTCCCTTAACAAATGTAAAATTTTAAAACTTTTGTGAATCAGTGGTTGAATTTGGGACAACTGTCAAAAGGACGTTAAATTTGCCACTTTGTGGTAGCAGCATCAGGAGTAGCACTATAAATATGGTGTGTAAGTATGTACTCGAGTATAGTTTTGGAAACAAAATTGGTTGTTGTAACTTATTAGCTTTAGTTTATTTAATGTAATAGATGCTGATTTGATGTAACACAATCTTTACAACAGTTTCTCATACTGTATAAAATGTTAGTTTTTCGGAATAGTCTGCAAAATCAAACTAATTATGCCTTTTAAATTAAGAGGTCTGTTCAGTAGGCGTTAGGCGCGTCTGCAAATATCTCCAAAAGTTTTCATTCAATTTTAATGTGGTTTTCGCCATATAATCATATTTTTTTATTCACTGTACTTAAAGTGCCGTCGAACGGCTTTCTATTAAAATGCCGTTGATGCGCGCGCAACACGCATGTGATGTCATCACGAGGAGACTAGAGAGTCAAAGAGCGAACACGCAACGACCAGCGTGGTCGATAGAGCCGTGGAAAAAATGTAGCGTACGGACTGACAGGTTTCAGGTTCAATTCCTCGTTCAAACGATATTTTTTTGCGAAAAGAAGTTCTACGCAAGGTCAGTTTAGGGCTCGGTATTTTTTTTTAAGGCACGATTAAAAATTATTACTTGAAAAGAACTTTTCTAATCTTTTTCCTTGCCCTAAAACACTGAAGTGCCGTCATATGGATTAACGGCACTTTAAGGCCAGCCTTATATCTTTCTTCTAAAATGGAAAGATCTATAATACAAAGTTTTACATAATAACTGAACGTGGCGTTAGCATACTGTCTTCCTATGCAGATCAAAACTTAGTTTTTCATTTTTTTTTAGATACGCATTTGACGGTTGCCAACTATCAGTGGCGTCAAAGGTGTTTTGATCGTTTGTCAGTTTGTGTTTTAACCACTTTTATGCTTATTCACACTTTTTTGACAAAAATCCTGTGTTTTTTGATGCTAACAAGTTTTAGAAGCCTATTTGAATTTTGTGCTCTTTGGCAAGCCAGATAGATCAAATTGAACCGAAATTCTAAACGCCTTTCAACTATTCTTGATCAATGGTCTTTTGCGTGCCGATACTCATCTTGGATTCGTGTCTAACGCCCTATGAATCTCAATGTGGCAAATATTAGAATAGCAAACGCTAACACGACAACTACTCAACCAGCCAGACTCAGGTTCAGGTAGTCATTTCAAGTCGGAATCAGACCAATAGAAGGAAGCGACAGATGTTCGAGACACGTGCCGGCTGTCTGCAGGGCACCACAAACACCATCATCTGCTGTGAAGTTTAGGTTCACTCTTCATTTCATTCGTTGCTCCTCAAATAAAATGATATCAAGCCATCAGGTATAAACCGCCTTTATAATCCATAAAGTGCAGTCCGGAGCCATCCGGTTCTATTTATTCGTTTTTAATTTTACCGTCGGTCTTGATTTGATTTTGCATGTTCTTCGAGATTGCTAGAACAATGACCTAAGCGTGTTGTAGGTAGGCAATTGCCTTCCGTGTTTATATTTAGTATGAATTAGCATTTTACTCTTCTTTCCACGACATCGATTCCACCTGAATACTAATACATCCAAACCGCTTCGAGTTTCTATAATTATAAACAATTTTTTGGTAGCTAGAGACGAAAGCAATTTTGTCAATACTTATGCCCGCAAAAGGTGGTTGTTATGCCAATTGCTTCCGTTGGGGTGATGAAACCGAGGTTTGGGGCGCTTTGGGCTTTGATCGTTTCCGGTTAATTTGGTTCTATTTTCGGTTGCAGGTGCGATGCCCGATGGCGGCGTTCCCGACATGACGAGGCTCACCGTCCTCGACGAGGAAGTTATCAACAAGAACCTCAGAGTGCGATACGCCAAAGACCGCATTTACGTATCCTTTTTCCGGCTTGCGGTTTAGGTGCATTTTTGCGATAACGATGCAAACATTTACAGCGCAGTAAACGCCCAATTTTGATCGATTTTCCAAGAGTTAGGAATGGTGTCATTGTCAGGAGGTGAAGATCGGGCTGGGGAAAGTATGAGATGTGTTTAGTCATGGAATCGAAATTCCGGTCTGAGTCCGGGTGATTCAGATACCTATTGATAGATCTTCCGCTGTAGGAACTGAAGAATGTTAAACGGTTATTGAAGTTTTACGGGGATGATTCATTCGAGAGAAACGCCGGTAATCTAGTCATGAACCATTGAGGAGTTAATGCAGAGCAAATCGCGAATTCAAGGGCAGTTTTTGTCACTACACTAGAGATTGCGTCAATTATTGCTGATAAAAAATTCCTGTGCAACCTGAATAAACTACGAGTGAATGTCGTGCAGATGTTCAACGCGTTGTGGTTGAGCGATACAAGCTTGAAAATATGCCGATTCCGGACCACAAAGTAGAAGAAGCTATTTCCGAAAACCTTTGTAAATTCTTTGACCGAATGTTTGTGCATCACCCAGCATCCGGCTAAATTCCTCGTTTTGGGTGACACCATTATATTATTTTTTTCTACATGTAAACCAGAAACCTTTTAAGCCGAGATTTTAGAACTTTTCTATTGAAAGTACAATTATGGCAGCAGTCTTTTTTTCTTTTCAGAAACAAGGCAAACAACGTGTTGAAATCAGTCATTTATGTCTGATTATATGTTGTTCATGATCCACTCTATTTTAACGATCGGCTTTTACCTATCGTTGTCTTCTATTCTTCTCATCGTTTATTCTTTCTTCAATATTCACCACTAACTATGTTGAACCGTAATGGGTGTTTATCAGGAAATATAACAGGACACGAGCTCTCAATGAAGAGAGAAACGATCTTAAATTCTACGAAAAAATTACGGCTGAAAAGGCTAATGTGACAATAATTAAAGGATTAAGAAAAAATATTGAAAGAATCTGTTGATGAAAAATAATATAAACTTTAGAGCAGTTAAGGAAAAATATGAAATAAAGCTAAAGAATTCTTATATGGCCATATTAATAATTGGCACTTTCTCTTTCCATTAGCAGAAAAAATAAAACAAGATCTGCCCATTTTTGATATGGTTGTTTGAAAAGCGTTGAAAGTAACTAACGAACAATATTTGTCAAGAGATCGAGAATACCTACCGAAAAATTGGAAAAAGTGACGGATAACATAAAGAAGTGCCCACAGTCGCCAGGGCCAACACTTGATCGACGTCACTTTTAGAAATTGACAATAAAGAAAATATAAAGATAATGTTATAAAAATAGTAATGTTTTTTAAATTATAAGAAATAAATTAAGTAAATTTTAAGCAAATGAAGGAAAGGTTACGAAATATAACTTTATGAAATTGGAAACGTGAGATCTACAGAAAGCGTTATCTATTTATTGCATGTAATACCAAGTTCTAAGAAATTATTATTTGAAGATTGAAGACGAAAGTTAACGTGAAGGAAGATAGTTAATAAAATTTTAATAAATAAATTGGAACATAAAAAGGCATCAGAAGCTGAAGATACGCAAAATGAAAAGTATGTTGGTTAAGTAGAACTAGAGATTCATTAAAAATCAATAGATTAAGTGTGGCGAGATGAGGCTCTTCTAGGAACACTTTTGGGAGTACCTATCTAGTTATCGACACTTCTAAAAAACTAGTGCTAAAAAAATCTAAAAAAATTGATGCAGAGGAAACACAGGCACGAAAGAATGAAATTATAACAAAATGTGATATTCGTAATATTTTTTGATGGTTGCAAGGAAATAAATGCTATACAATTTTGACCTAACAATAATTAGGTTGTCATATAAAAAGTAGCAATGACATCATAGCGCGAAAGTATGCAATTAAAAAAATTAGTAACATCAGTTTGTGTCAAATAATTAGTTACGAAACAATTGTCTAAAACTTTTTTTCTAAAACTAATAATATAGGCTCCAGTTCAGCATAGAGATAACTACCTTACTTTTTATTTACCCTGTATATACAGGATGGCCCAAAAGGCCTGTCTGTAACACTTTGAAGGTGCTAGCATTGACTAGTCAATGGTGCTAGGATTAGTGTAGAGTACCGAAAAATTGCTAAAAAAAATTCTCTCTCTCTCTCAATTTAGAAACTATAAGCAATTCCAAGTTAGGGAAAGGGCAACGCTGTTATCTAAAATTGAACTTTTTCCTATACTCAGAAAAATCATGTAATATTGTTTCTCTACAAACTGTTTGTTACCTTCATTAGGTGTAGTGCCCATACTGCCATGTTTTCTCCATTGTTAGATTAAAGATCTTATTTTATGATTTGAAACTTTGGACACATAAATTCTCAGACTCTTTTAACTTCAAACTTTTT
Source organism: Schizotus pectinicornis (assembly GCA_951805265.1). Classification (NCBI taxonomy): domain Eukaryota; kingdom Metazoa; phylum Arthropoda; class Insecta; order Coleoptera; family Pyrochroidae; genus Schizotus; species Schizotus pectinicornis. Next base: position 16,271,719 of record OX638204.1, on the reverse strand, counting down.
GAAGGAATGAACTGTTTTGTTTTAAAATAATCGTCTGTACCCCTAAATTTAAACTTTAATTGTGCCTTCCAGAACTTGCAAACTAAATGACATAGAATTTTGTAAATAATTTTCCAGTACTCTACATTAATTCTAGATAACCTACCTTCAAGGTGGTACGGACCTTTTGGGATAGCCTGTATATTTTTTGTCAGAAAAACCAGTTCGTTGTAGAAGTGGATATGTTCTAAGAAGTTTAAAGGGTCGAAGTTTATTAAGATATTTTGGGATTCTTTAATAAAATTGATATTGCAGTAGTTTATTTCTTGCGACAATGTAAAATATAGAACTCTTGTAAGCGCAACTTATCTCTTGTATAGTCCAATTTATTTGCTATTAACCATAATTTCGAGTCTGACTGTTCTCTCCGACTCTAACGTTTCAATTTGATAAAAATTTTAAAATCAAATATCTTGGGCGCGAATAAATGACAATGAGTTGTGGCTTCACAATGGTCTTTTTGCCTCGACATTTATTATGGTCGCTGAAATGAAGATTTTGTTGTGTTTGATTGCTTTATACTTTTCAACTGAAACTAATATTCACGCTGCAACAGATCGTCACTTCAATTCCATTCATATCCTGCAACTAGCCTGTTTTGGCCTGTTGATTCAAAAGTAACAACTTATTAAACAGAATCTTTGAACTTTAAGTAGAATTTACAGTTTATTAGTTTTTCGTTATTTTTAGGTAATTCTATCTGAATGCATCCTTCTCGAAGGATTAGTTTTACGTAGTTAGATCTGATTTAAATAATTTTAGCAAAATCTGTTTATCTCGAGCTTTTAGAATTCATTCGCTTTCCATTTTCCGTGTTCAGCTTTGACTTTGATGCTCCACCTCGACAACAAAGTTTAATGAGAAAATTTTATTTTTAACTGACGTTTCAGAAAATACCAGGATTGTAAATAATTCAGTCGAACACTTTAATGAAATTGAAACGCTTGCTGGTAAGATATGAAAAATCCATCGTGACGGTTTTCGTCTCTAATGAGTCTCGGGAGATTCTAAAAGCAGCTCAGTGCTTGAAGGAGCTATCAGAGCCTAACGTCACTTTTCTAAAACTCACCTCCATCTCCGGATATTCGCTAACATGGCGTCTTCGCAGGATAATTCAACAGCTATTTTCTTTATGAATTATTCAAAATTCAGATAGAGAACTGGAATACAAACAACAATCTTCTCTAAGTAATAGTAAATTGGAAAGATGGCGACAATGGGCCGTGAACCACTTTATGAAATTTTCCAGTTTAATAGTTAAACATTAGAGCTTGGTTCATTGTCTACCTAAGCTAGCAAGGAAAGGTGTTACCTGCAGGGCAGTCTCTTCGCTTTTTGCAGATCACTCCAGTTGACAATGAGCAAAGTTATGAAGTCGTAAAACGAATAGATACTTCTAATTCGTATAATATATATTCAGATGATAAATTTTGTTCAATAACTAGAAAGCGTTGTAATAGTAATAGCGTTTATTTTATAGACCACCCTTATAATAAAGTGCTAAGGCTAGTAAAGCCCCAAAATCAATCAACAGGGGGAAATAACAATGAATAATTAAGTGAACCTTCGACTAACTTATAAGAGTATTGTTTCATAACTCTCTTAGTTTTGCTCATAACTTTCGCATTGACCAACATAACAAAAGCCAATTACATATTTAAATCGTGAAATGTCTGCAGTGTTTCTACCCTCCTGAATGTGGGTTATCTGAAACTTTAAAACGTGCACATTGGTCTCGGTGAATGGTGAATGAGTCACGCGCTTCAAAAACTAGGTCTCTTCTCGCCTCGAGGGGTTTTTCGTATGACGCGTTACATCCCTTGCTCCTGGCATAAAACGCGCGACGTAAACCGCCCTCATTGTCTCGCGGTCTCCGTTACCCCATCCGCGCTCTAACGAACACAAAGATGCAATACTGGTGGTCGTCCCGTCACGTTTCACTCTCAACTTTCATCCTACCCTCGGTCGTTTCCAGGCAAATGATGCAATGTTTCTAAATTGGCAACGTCAAGGTAAATGCCGTCTAATTCCAGTGATAACGGTCTAACTCAAGTTTTATTAGACGCGACATTTCCACCTCCGTCATGGTCAAATGTCCGGATCTGTTTATAGAGAAACAAAAAAAAAGTTAATTTTAGCTGATGTGATAAGTGATAATTAGCGTTCCTGCCATAGTGATTTGATAATCTCTTAAGCCCTGCGAAATTTATGAGCGAGGGATATTGACGTGATGGCTCTATTTAAATTTGCCTCCCTTTGTTAATGGTGATTGGTGCTATCCCGGAGCGTTGATTCCGTTCTATAAAAAAAAAAATAGCTGCTGAGTTGGTTGTGGTTATTGATTGGGAAACGGGAATGAAATATGACCAACGGAAATTGACGATGTAAGGAAATCCAGAAATGGATGGCAACGGGTATAAATTAGTTCCGGGCTATTGTTGGACGTTTCGAGGAGAAAATTGCTTGTCTTGGATTATGATGGCGATTTTTTTAGTGCTATTTTGCTTCCTCCCAATTTGTTCCTAAATTAATTATTAAAACAACTGATGGCGACTTTTTTAGTGCCATTTAGCTTCCTTTTAATTTGTTCCTATATTAATTATTAAAGCAACCGTCCAACACTGCGCTCTTGTCGTTGACTTTATTAGATCACATAAACAAACATGTGCTTTTACTGTTAGTTTTTTGTGCTATTAGCTACTAGAATGTTGGGCGCGGTGAGTAATTCTGTCATCAAGGCAATAGTGTTGTAGGGAAAGCAGGGAATATTAGTTCCGAGTTATGCCCCTTCAAATGTTTTATTATAGGTACTAGATATAATATGGTACCAAATACCGCCGTTTGGGAATATAGTAAGGATGGAAAATAAAAGTAAAATTTGGTAGGCATATTAAAGCTTTTAATACAATGGAGGGAATAGAACAACGATATGAAAATTTCATTCACACCAACATGGAGTAGGTACCTACCTCACTGCAATCATAAAAAAATACTGAGGATTACTGATGAGAGTAAAGTGATAGAAGAAATAGGGAAAAGATAGAAGGAAAATAAATATTGAAAGAATCAGTGAAGGAAAATTTGTCAAGAAGACAGGATAGATTATGTGTATGTGACGAGTGATGGGGCAAAGTTAGAGAAGTGTGGAAAAGTGGAAGTGTATTTTTGATGGTGGAAAAAAGTAAACGGTGCAGAACAAAAAAATTGAGTTAAAATTATAAGGATATGAAGTAAATTTCAAGGTAATAATGGTATACGAGTATGAGCAGTTAAGGAAAATGAAAGCTAAAAATGAAGGATTCAACTTTGGCTCTATGATAAGAAATGAAGCTAAAATTTTCTTAAATGATGTTTTAATAGTAAACATAACTAAGAATGAAAGACGGAACAAGAGTACATAAAAAGAAAATATGCTTAAATAAGAACACTAAAATGAAATTTGTAGCAGAAAGAATGGGGCAATAGAAATTATTACTGACGTGAGAAGAAAAATTTAAGAAGGAATTGGGCAACTTAAACGTTAAAGTAAATTAATAAGGGTTGAGTACTCGCTTTGGAAGCCTTGGAAAAGGAGTTTTCATAGTTGATGGTGGATTAGATAGGGAGCAGTAAGAAGAATGAAGAATCTATTAGAGAAAATGGGGTGTAAGTTTTAAGAAATGTGACAGTAAATTATGAATAAGATAAAGAAGTAAAACTAGATATGAGAAAAAGGATGCGAGAATTTACATTGGCAAGAGCTAGTTTGTTATAGATTGAAGCAGGTAATGCTGTTGAGCAAGTTAATAATAACAAAAACGACAGAAGAAGAAAATGTAGTTGTGAATAAAGATAAATCTTGTGTAGATTTAAAAAGTGCATGTGGGAGAACCGAGCAAACATTTGTGAAAAAAGACCGATTATAGATAGGACGAAATTATTACAATGTTAAAAATATGCAAGTATGTAATAAAACAGGGTTGCGAATTAAAAAAGGAAACGCACATAGAAAACAATGATAAGTTTTATATTTGATGACAAGAAGGGCAGAGGAGTCTGCTATAGTGGTTTATGGGATGGGTGGAACTATGTGGAGATGAAATAAGATAAAGAGAGAAGAGTATTAGATCTTGCTGATAAAAGAAAGAAAAGTAAGAGAAGCTGGCCAAGAAAATTTAGTTAATACTCTACTAAGAAAAGGAAACACATTTTAGCTAAAGTCCTGAGTTGTTAAAATAGAAAAAAAGCAGTGAGAATTCTAGAGAGAAATAACTACATATAAAGAATTGAATAAGAGTAGAGCTGAAAATTTCTTTATTTTGACGTTGAGGTTTCAATACAATAGAACAACTGAAAAAAATTGCATTCCAAAGTTTAAATAGAGATATTAACATGATATTTATGAAGAAAGCAATGATGGGCCAAGAAGTATTTTTACTGATGCGAGAAAATAAGTTTAAAGAGAATTTGTACAATTTTACAAATACTTTCATATGTATATTAAATAATAATACAGAGTGAATAATTACTTTTGGAAGACATTTTACAAGGAAAGCGAGGGAAAACTCATTGGATGAGAAAGAGGAAAATAAAATAATCAGCAAGACCTTTATAGACAGTCGAAAATAATTATAATTAGGAAAGAAGAAGCTTTATCCTCTTATTACATTTACCATAATAACAAAATAGCTGTACGTTTCTATTTAAAACTTTTGAAAAAATTGTAGAAAAAATAATAGGGGTTTAAATAGAAAACTTTCAAAAGTTTCATAGAAGTTTTGTAAAACAAAGATTCGACTAATTTTATTCTTAGAAGCTATATCTTTGCCCAACAGTTTGCCATGATGTTTTCTGAACTTGTAATGAATTCACGAAATTTCTATTTACACATCTGTCGGTAAAGAACGTTAATTTAAAAAAAAAAACACGAAAATTGCTTAGATGCGGGTGGTCGAAAATTCCCAAACTAAAATTGGGCTTGTGCTTTAATAATATATTAGATGAAATGGAAAAATTTACTAAGAGGCACTTGCAAGATAGTAGTAAATATAAGGATAATAAGCTCAAGTTGCAGCACCTTTAAAACAAAGAAATACACTTATGGTATGGATGTTAAATCCGACATGGTTCCAAACAGATTAGAAGAAGATAAGATCAATTAGAATAAGTGGATTCTGCTTCCCATTATGCAAGTACGGTAATCACATCTTGTGGACTTGTGGTATTATTTGCCAGAAAGGATTGGAATCAGAAGAGAAGTTAGTTAATTTGTCTGATAGCTTTACTGAACACACAATATGGGATATGTGTAAATGCATATGACCATCATAACTATATACTTATGTTCATTAAAAAATAGAATTAGAACTTACTTGGTTCTTTTTGGGATAATCAAAATTTAGCTTCTTTCCTTTTTGTCACAGTACTACACAGGTGGTGATGACATAGACAATCATTTCCAGCTGAATCAAGGAATAAAGTATTCTTTTATAGGCAGGTAATAAATTCTAAAGTTCTGCTTAAAACCAGGTGCATCCGTAAACCTGCAAACACTATAAATTCCCGTCGATTACCCTTGATTAAGGAAGACACAGCAACGACTTATAATTTATATAGCAGTTACAGCAGTTTCCAATACCAGGTTAACAATTCCATGTACTGCACCACAATGCGACCGAAATTGCATTTTTGATCGAGTCCACATTTTCCATTGTTTTTCTTAACGAGATTTAGACATACACCGGCTCTATCCTCGTCGCCGTCAACCCTTACAAGGACATTGACATCTACACGCAGGTGAGCAAAACGTTTAAAATTTGTAATTAATATTCGTCGCGCACCTCATGGGGCTTCCGGTCTCGCCTCGAACCTTTCGTCTTCATACCGATTTTGCGCTCTCGCCTCTTCTCCTCCAAAATAAGGTAGGAAAGGGTAGTTTTGTCAAGTTTTGCGCGTATTTTCAATAAAATCGCAGCACATGTGCGTTGGGCCATAATATGGGTTAAGCCGCCAGAGACGGTGCAACCAGGGGGGCTTTATTGATTGAGGCGGTGACCACCCTGACGCGTCGGTGAGGGAGACGCACCGCGCCCCAACTCGGGTCCGGAAAGAGACAGACTATTACAGTTTTGAATGGACCACTAGATTGCTCACATGATGGTTGTTTTTCAATATGCGGTCTTTATTACGATCCGGGTCGGGTCTCTACAAATCCTTTTGCATGTGGTCACTTGATCAGCCGAAATCAATTAGCGTCAACCGGAAATTAGTGAGTTGTCTCATTTGAATTGGACAAATTTGGGAGTGACTGATGATGTCGCATATTGAGGGGAAAACGGAACGTAGCTAGTTGACATGTTTGATAATAAAAATGTCTAACAGCTGGTTTAGGGTTTGTTCGAAGGGAAAAAATATTCTTGGTATGAATGGGAAGTTTATGTTTAAAAATAGTTTTCCGCCACGTACCTACAAAAGTCATAAAGTTGTGCATAATTGAAACCTGATCGGTATGGCGCGTGTGGAATAATTATGAGCGATGACCATTGTTCCGAAACACCCTCACAACACACCGTTCCGATTCTAATTAAGAGAGTCAACACCGGTGCCGCCAATAAGGGCTGAAGTGGGTTAAAAGGTTTATAACGCCTGAGAATGCTACAAAAGACTTAATAAGCGAAATGGGGTCAGGATAATGAGTTCAGGAAGTGTCTCGAGGCTTCCAAGATGTTGATTCAAAATTTGTTGAATGTTATCAAAATCGATAATACCAGCACTGAAAAGAAAAATTGTAAATCGAAGAGAGGTGATTGTTCAAAAAGAGGAAGCTACTTTAAGGGTCAAGTGAAAAATCTATTTCAATAACTCAAAGGAAAAGAACGAAAAGCACTAACCTAAAAAATAAGAAAAAATCCTGAAGAAACAACAAATTGGCAAGAAAAAAAAATTTAAAAATATATAATACATAATCAAATTAATTTGTTTGATTGCTTTGAAGCAATAGGGTGAAAACATTCAAGCGAACCTGATAAAAGGAAGTGAATACTTGGGAAGCTTATCTCCTTTAGTTTGGATCCTAAGAAGTTACAGATTCAATTTTGCAATTACCTACATCACCAGCCCGTGAAGGGGAAAGAGGCTAAACTTTGAAGGGTTCTTATTTTCAGCTAAAAGATTTCAAATTATGCTGACCGACCACTGGCCACAAGGTTGCAGTGAAGTGGGCCGAAGAGCCTATTTCTTTGATGCGACCTAATCTCCGTGGAATGGTCAGAAATTAGGACAGCTTCAGAATCCCGTCTCTGAACATCGCACAAACATTGCTATTATTAATTTACGAGACGGATATCCGTCACAGTTTTGCAAATGGAAATTAAACGTTATCAGAGGAACTCGTTATCATTGATGAACTTGGGGTCTACGAAGGAAGTTTACCGAGGTTTCAGCATTTAATTGGGATTATTGACCAGCATCTCTTCGACCCCGGCGAGAAGTTTTGCTTTTTTGCCGAACGACGACCGTTACCCGACGATTTTGTTTGCAGACGAGCGATTCGATAACAATCAATAAAGTGTCTCGTTCTACGAGGAATTTACATGTTTACGCAAAGTTTCTTATCGCCTCCTTTCCACATTGTTATAAAGCTACAGGTATGACTGGGAATTCTTTGGGAAAAAACGTCAGTTACGCTGGATGACCGCCGTAATTGCGACACTCCAATCTCTAATTACACATCTTAGCCCGGGAGACGGCAGGAAGTCAATGATGTTTTCTCTTGGGAATTTTTCTTTGTGTTAAACGAGTTTCAAACGTTATTGAGACAAATTCCGTTAGAGCAAGGAAATTAATGAAATTTAACACCCTCGTAATAAAATGGGGGGATGTTGCGGCACCCCACCCCCAAAGCGTCGGATTAATCCTAATCCTAGAGGTGCTTGAAGCAATTTTCACTGCCGACAAGGTAAATGGATGTCGTATCTTCAATTAGAAAAATCGATGATGAAGAGGGTGATGGACGTTGTTACGAAAATTAAGTTGCCGAGTCCCGACGTCACTATTTATCGAATCAGGATAAGGAAGGCTTCCAACCCTTCGGAAATATAAACTGCGGGGTGCTGTAGGCCAAATTTGGTGAGTTGGACGCGATTTCGTCTATACTCGGGGAGCTTCAAGGCACGTCGTAAAATAACGCATTAATTTCTCCTGGAGGACCATAAATTCACGCACCGGTGTAGGATGCGGCAAAATTAATGGCCCCAGTGCAAGTGGAAGACACGAATGGAACGTTCCGTCACTTTGAGGAGATCTGGTCCACTCTACCACGTTTCTCAAAGCTGCGTTTCCCAAATTTCCATCTTGGAGAACGAGAGTTTAAAAGTTTTGTGGGACACTAGTTGTAGCGATCGCACATTTACGTCACCCATGCAGAAGACCATTCATTATAAATGGTCTTGATAAGACCCTCAGACGGGTCTCGAGTCAGCACCAACACCTACTTATTGTTCTTGTTTCCATAATCTACTACAAGGTGTATTTACAATAATATTTTAGGACAGCTATACATGGTGTTTCTTAAAAAATGCCTTAAGCCGAGCTCCGTTATTTATTATCCGATTTAAATAAATAAAAAACTTTTGGAAATTATTCTTTAAACTTTTATACACTACGAAGTAACCTTAATTGTGTTTTTTTTTTAAATATTAACTTTAATGTCAAAAGAGGTTCAACTTTTCTTTTCAAATATTTTTTAATAGGTACTTTAACTTCATGGAGTACTTGTTCCTGAATGCAATGATGTCTAAGAAGTTGACTTTGGTATAACATTTATTCAACAAAATAGTTAAAATGTTTGTCAAAATTACGTTAAATTTACAAATTGATGCGTATCCGACTTTCGTAAAACCGGCCCTTAGTTGACTGTAAAACAGTAATAAAACCGTGTATTAATATTATAATTTTTATTTAAACGTTTTATAATAATTAAAAAGTGGAAGAGTGGCACGCATAAAATTTGTAATGTTGATATTGGCACGAGTTAGAAAAACGTTGGTCAACCCTGTTTTAAAGAATAATTTTCAAAAGTATGTTTATTTATTCAAATTGGAAGAAAAAATGAGTTAACTACGGCTTGAAGCGTTTTTTTGGAAACACCCTGTATAGAGCAAATAAATTGAGAACAAACCCCTTGTGAAGTTTTCAAATGAAGTATTTTTTAAGGGAGTTACAGGTTCCTGAAGATAACTCCTTGAAGATTATTTCTTCAGGGGATGTAATTCCTTACGAGACACTTAACTTAAAAGCTTTATAAAGGTTTTTGTCATGGATTTGTTTGCTCTAGCTGCCACTTTAGGTACACCTTGTATAGTCATGCGATTGGTATTAGCGTAATTTAAATAAAGTTGTTTAAACTTTTGAGCCATAATGTTGATACAGCTGCTTTTGTGAACAGCACTACGTCACCAAGTACCAGGGCAGGAAGCTGGGCGTCCAGGAGCCCCACGTTTTCGCTTTAGCCGAAGCCGCGTACGTTTCGCTTCAGACCGACACCACCGGAAAGGGCCACACCAACCAAAGCTTGGTCATAAGCGGCGAAAGTGGGGCTGGCAAAACAGAAAACACCCGCTTCATCCTCCAGTACCTTTGTTCGGTAACCAGTGGCGTATCAACATGGGTCGAACAACAAATCCTGGAAGCCAACACAATTTTGGAAGCTTTCGGTGAGTTTCGAAATTTTTAAACAAAAATAAAATTTTGTCAAAACGCAGGTAACGCAAAAACTGTTCGAAACGACAACTCGAGCCGTTTCGGCAAGTTCATGCAGGTTTGTTTCGATTCCCGCTGGATGATCGCAGGATGTATCGTCCAAGACTATCTCTTGGAGCAGTCGAGGTTGACGTTTCAGGGTGCCGGTGAACGCAACTACCACGTTTTCTACCAACTGGTCGAGGGAGCTAAAGTAAGTTAGTTTCGTATTTTGCAACGTAATTGAACTATCGTTATTTTCAGCAGAACAAAGAGTTGGCGGCGCAATTGCACTTGAAGGACGCGAGTTTTTACAATTATTTGAACCAACCGAGCTGTTCGAAGCTCGAAGGGGACGACAGACGATTAGATAGTTTAAGATTAGCGTTCAACGTTCTCCAAGTACCGCCGAATATGTGCAACGGAATCTTCCAGACTTTATCAGCGATTTTATGGTTGGGCAATTTGAGTTTTGAGGATATCGACGGGGAGAGATGCCAACTAACACCGGAGGATGGGGATATTTTAGAAACGATCTCGAATTTATTAGATTTAGAAGTAGATAGTTTGAAACAAGTTGTTTTGTTGAGGCAAATCAATGTTAGGGGGAACATTACGGAAATTCCACTAAAACTCCAAGAGGTTAGCATATAATTAGAGCTGAATTTGAGTTGAAAGAGGCCGGCAATTTATTTCAACCAGAAACGTCACTAAAATTTAGTTGCAACTAACATTCAAGAATCTGATAAAAAGAAACTTTTGTCTCAATCCTGCAAATAAACCGTTCAAAATAGGTTCTAGTCTCTTTCAATCTAAACGTGGCTCTAATCTACTGGAACCGAGACTGATTAACTAACTTCCAGGCGAGAGAGAATCGACATGCCATGGCGAAAGCGCTCTATTCACGCACCTTCGCCTGGTTGATCAACCACATCAATAACTGCACTAACCCCGGACAAGACTCCACAAGGTTTTTGGGGGTGTTGGACATTTTCGGCTTCGAGAATTTCGCGGTTAATTCATTCGAACAACTTTGTATCAACTACACTAATGAAAAGCTGCACAAATTTTTTAATCACTACGTCTTTGCGTTAGAACAAGAAATTGTAAGTGTTTCGAAAATTACTCGAGTTTCTCTAATTGCAATTTTTAGTACGAACAAGAAGCTATTCAATTCAACCATATCGCATTCACCGATAACACGTTATGTTTGGAACTGCTGGAAAAACCTCCTCGCTGCATCTTGAGGCTGCTATCTGAGCAGTGCCATTTACCTAGGGGTTGTGACGCTTCCTACATCTCTAACTTACATTCGGAATTTGAAAACAACGATCGATACGTCAAAGGTTAGTAATCGACAACTCGAGTCGCATAAAGCTATAAAAAATACTGACACTTTGCTCAGTGTTAAATAAATAGCGTTTCTATATAGCTACCACTTACAAGCGGGTGACGTCACCAAGCTTACAAGCGAAAATATTACGTTTTTATAACCAATAACAATAATATTAGTCTAGGAGGCAGTGAAGTTTTTTGGTACTAATTTTCCCAGTCAACAAACATCGCTAGAATTATTCAGGTAAAAAACTGAAAATTATTTAAAAAGGTAATTTTCTTTATTTTGAAAATTCTGAAATTCTGAAAATTTGTCAGATGATAATTTGCATTATAACAATAATTTAAAATACAATCTGGCTATTATGGAAGACCCCTAAAGCCTTGCCAGACTCATCCAATGCTCGCCAGGAGCACTCAATTCGGTACGTTTAATTATACAGACGATTCCACAAATATTCTACAACCGGATCCTTGACTATTTTTTGAGCCGTCTGTATACAGGGTGTAAGCGAAATAAGTGCATTAATTTTAACTGGTAATAGAACTCTTCAAGACCAAAAACTTTTCCTAATATATATTTTTTTTAAACGTTTTAGTTTTTAGTAAAACTAGAAAAATAAGTTGACTAATTTTTTTCTTATTGAATTCATCGGAAAATTTTTGCCGGGCTCAAAAATTGTTGATTAGTGTCACTAATAGAACAAACTATGTAATTGATATACACCAACTGGGAAAATAATTACCAAAAAAATTCACTGCCTTCTGGACTATATAAATTACGCTTGTGAATTACATCTGCAGATAGTGCAATAACATTAAAGGTCCACATACGTAATGGCAACTTGGTTCACGTTCACGTGTTTTTTGGATGAGTGTGTGGTTACTGCCGTCGCACTTTGCGTCTCATGTTTGAAGCTGAAACGTGATCGGTTTTAGGGGACGACAGGAGACGTTGGGAGACTGAATTTGGGATTAAGCACTACGCCGGTTGCGTAACCTACAACGTGAAAGGTTTCGTCGACAAAAACCGTGACGTTCAGCAGGATGTTTTCTTCGACATAATTTCTCGTAGCAAAAACGAATTTGTTCAGGACTTGTCCAAGTATCAGGACCTGACGAACACTGTAGGGGCTAGACAAGTAACCAACGGTGGCACCACCGTGTCTCGAGGCACTAGCAAAGGAAAACCAACGGTTTCCGACACTTTCCGCCACCAATTACAGGCGTTAGTCGACGTTTTACAGTCGACTACTCCTTGGTATGTGCGCTGCATTAAACCGAACGGCCAGAAACTCCCTAATGATTACGACGATAATTTAGTTTTGGACCAATTGAAGTATTTAGGAATGTTAGATATAATTCGTATACGTAAAGAAGGCTTCCCGATCCACATGTCTTTCGATGATTTCGTAAATAGATACCATTGTCTTTCCAAGAATCGTCTTCCTGTTGACGTCGAAAGAGCCAGTCGGTTATTGTTCGAATGCCACAATTTACCGGTGACTGAATGGCAGTTAGGCAAAACGAAAGTGTTCATGAGAACTCACGTTCATGAACCTTTAGAAGACACTAGGAATAAAATGATTACCTCTAGAGCTGTTTTGATACAAAAAACTTATAGGAAGTATATGGCTAGGAGGGAATTTCTTAAAGTTCGTAACGCCATTTTGAAAATACAACACGCGTATAAAGGGTGGAAGTTGAGGATTGAGTTTTTGAGGAAAAGAAGAGCTGCTATTGTTATCCAGAGTCATTTGAGAGGAGTTTTTGCGAGGGAAGTGGCTGCGGCCCTGAGGGAGATGCGGAGGGTCGAGGAGGAGATGCGCAAAAGAGAAAAAATGGAAGAAGAAAGAAAGGCGAAGGAATTGGAAGAAGCGCAGAGAAAGCTTGAAGAGAAAGAACATATTGAACGGATAGAAGAACTGGAAAAAAGCGAGAGGTAAGTTAGGCAATTTTCACTTTCAGGACCCGATTCTAGTTCTATGATTTTGATTGCTGACTAGTTTATCGAACTTTTGACGCAATACTTAATAAATAACGGAGTGGCGACAGGAGGCGTTTTTTAGAAAACACCCTGTGTACTTCTACAACACCCCATTTGTGATGGGTCACAAAAATCTTTTAGAACATGAAAATTTGTAACTATGTAGGTACAGTCATCTTTAAAAGAATCCCGAATGTTCCGTTGTTTGCGCAGATGTTTTTGCTCGCTTGCTCTAATGCTCTGAGCATCGTCCCAAGCGAGAAAGAGCATGTACGCAAACGATAATATTTTTAAAGACGGGTGTACCGTACTTAGAAAATAGAAAAACACAACAAACAATCAGCTACAATCAATTTGAACATCTAGCGACTACAACAAGCATTTAACTGTTGCTTGCTTTTCCATTCTTTTACCATAATTTGAAGGAACGTCCGATTTTCTAAAGGTGTCTCTTTTTCTCTTTAGGGCGGCCGAGCAGGAGATTGCGGCCCTGTCCCACATGGCGGAGCAGCTCAAGCCCCGCCTCAACGAACCCGTCAGTGAATCGGTGGACCTGGACAACCTCTTCGCCTTTTTGTCCGACGTTGCCCCTACAAGTCGCAATCAAATTATAGACGAAATCGGAGAGAAGCTGGACGAGTTAGTAGAAGATTTAGACGTGGAGCTCGAAACCGTCATCCAACAAGAACTAGAAGGTTTAGCTCAAGAACAACAACAACAGCCAACTCCGCCAAAAATGGGATTGCCAACCCTTCCCGAACCCACAGGACCTCCCCCGCCTCCACCCCCGGCTTTCCAGAACCCGCCCGAATCTCCACCGCCAGAAATTAAAGATGTTAAAAACACCGAACCGATTTACGAAGCGGTTTTGCCTAGAGAGGAGCCGACTTGTGTTTCACCCCCTCCACTTCCAGCACCTCCAAGGTTACCATCGGAATCTCCAAAATCTAGTCCTCCAGTTTCCAGGTCTAGCAGCGCAGTTGTACGTATTTTAAATTGTTAAAGAACTCCATTAACGTTATTTTTCCAGACTCCATCATGGCGCTACTCCCATGAACAAGAAGCACCTCCAAATTTGGAAAGAGAACAAAGGAGAAAATATCGTGTTGAAAAGAAGTTGCAGGAATTAACCGAAACTAGCGAGAAGGGCAGTTCAGCTGAAGAAACTTACCACGACATGCTGGAGTTTGCCGAAAGCTATTTCAACGCTCACGAAAGAAGTCCTGAAGGAACAATAATGGCCACTTTAACGCGTAAGAGGCAAAGCACGGAAATGATTCCCAAGTGCGAAATGGTGACCTTCTACAAAGGCAACACAATTCCTAATTCTCACATTCACATGTACGATCCCGATAACGTTAACATAGCTTGCAGCATTTTTAGGGTAAGTTTGATTTCTGCACTAATAATTTTAATGACCTCAAATTAATTTATAGGATTTATGCAAATATATCCGAGGCGAAATGAATTCCGAACGCGAACTTCTAGTGATCCAAACAATCATCGGTCACGCTTTGGAACGTGAAGAAATCCGCGACGAAATCTTCGTTCAATGCATAAGACAAGCTACCAACAACCCAAATACTGAAGCAACCGAACGAATTTGGTTACTTCTTTGTCTTTGCGTCGTCTCTTTTCAACCGTCTAAACTTCTCCATCGTTATTTCGTGTCTTTTCTCAAAAAGAATCTAGCACAGGGGGGTAGAATTTCGCAATACGTGCAATGGTGCGCCGATAATTGCAACAATATTAAAGTTAAAGTCAGAGAATTGCCACCATCATCGGTTGAGGTGGCCGCCATGAAACGGTTAGGGACAATTGTTTGCCGATTTTTCTTCCTCGATGGCCGCACTAAAGCTATTGATGTTCATCCAACCGATACGGCAGGGGATGCTGCCAGAAAACTCGCAGAAAGATTGGGATTGAGGAATCTGGACGGCTGGGCTATTTACCAGAGTCGATCCGATGGGGAGGAGCATGTTCGCGCGCATTACTATTTGTATGACGTCATAGCGCAATGGGAAACTAATCAAAATAAACTAGCGCCACCTAGCGGATTGTCAACTTTGGGACGTCGTAGTGGAACTACGTTGAGTGGAGGCGAAAACAGATTTATTTTCAAAAGGAGACTTTTCAAAACCAGTCGAGAATTGAGTCAAGATCCGGTCGAAGTTAATTTGTTGTACGCCCAAGCTGTCCATAGTGTTGTCAAACGCGACGATTTTCCGGTAACGGAAAAGGTGGCGCTGCAATTGGCCGGATTGCAAGCTCAAGTTGCTTTAGGTAATCCTAAGGACAATCACAAGTTGGAGTATTATACAGAAATCGATAATTATCTGCCATATCGCATCAGTAGGGCGAGAGGTGATGATGTTTGGGTGCCGATAATAGCGGAGGCGCACAAACAATACGGCGCTAACCGCAGCGAGTTAACAGCCAAAGCTTTATACCTTTCGTGCGTTATGCAGTATCCGCTTTACGGAACCACCATGTTTCCGGTTACTTACCGCGGCTACTGGTCGTACGGAAACTCCTTGATTTTGGGCGTCAACAGTGAAGGTATAATGTTGATAAAACCCGACGATAAATTCGTGCTCAACGAATACCGGTACCATGAAGTTGAAAGTATACTTTTGGACCCCAGCGATAGTTTCATCACTATAACACTACAGCGCCATCTAACCGATAACAGCCACAAATGTTTTGTTTTTGAAACTGTGCAGAAGAACGAAATTGGTTCGTTGATTGCAAGTTATTGCCCGAGTCTCGCTGGGTGGTTAACCGAAAGCGAAGCGCCTCAAAAGAGAAGTAAAGGTAATGTTAAAAGTTTTGTTTGCGCCCTTTCTATTTTAATTTTTTTGTTAGGAATGACCAATGAGGACCGAGTTCGACTTTACCACAATTTGGTCAACTGTAGGCGAGCTTTGGTTGATCATGATATTCTGAGGAAGCCCATGGATTCGTCGGGTAGTTTCCTGAGGAACACTTTGCGCAGACTCAGCAAACACAAGCTGGATAAGTTGAGGCAGGAACATGGCGGTGACACTGGGGAGACCTACAAAGGGTTTCATTACGCGTTTTGGGCTTTCAGTCGCCAACAGCTACCTCAGAGCATCAGCAGGATACCGGAACCGGAAGAGCAGATAATGCTGCAAGTTTTCCAAATCATCTTGACTTACGCTGGCTTGGGGCAAAACGGTAAGTACCACTATAAGAGGCCGTTTCATCTTAAGTTAACCTTTGGATTATACAACTAGCGTGAGTTGAGACACGCAAGATCTTGTATACTGTATATTTAAGATGAGTATGTTAAAGGAGGTGTATTGTAGAAATCAAAGTTGTAGAACAAAAATATCTAAGAACAAGTTCAAACATTTCTACGACGAATCGTTTGTAAGATTATAAGGACTTGAATAAATAACGTGTGACGTTACAACGACATCACTGTGCACTTAGAGGAGCGTTTGCAGTGTAAATGTTTTTGTTGGTTGCCCTAAATTGTTTTAAATTTTTTGACTAGAGGTGATGTGACTTTACATGCTACAATTTCAATATCTGTATCTTGAAAAATATTACAACTAGTAACGCGTGATGTTCACTGTTGTTCTTAGATATTTTTTTACATTTTTTGTGAAAAGTAGTGTTTTGCAATATACCCCCTTTAAGCATAGGAATCTCACTTATTTGAACAGTAGCAAGTTTAGTCAAATTACAAGAAAGTTACTTCAGCTAGAGCTAATTGTAAAGGCGAGACCGGCTCAAAAACGATTTGTCTGTAGTTTCAACCTTGCCCAAAGCGCATGCGCTGTTAACCAACACAAAATTCACTTTTATTTTATGTTGAAAGGGGAAACGATAAGACGCGTAGAAGATGAACACGTCTCACTCCTGCAGACTATCCTAGAACGGTGTATGCGCAAAGAATCGCTTCTCTGCGAACTCTACCTCCAGTTAATGAAACAAACAACGGATCACCCCGACCCAAATTCCCGCGTGAACCTCCGCCACTGGGCCCTGCTTTCGTTGGCGTGTTCGGTGGTTTTACCTCCGAACAAGGCGGTAAGGAGATATCTCATAGCCCACTTGAAGCGGTGCAGTTCCGATTACGTGACCGAAGAAGGCAAATATGCTCGTTTTGCGGAAAAGTGTTTGCTAAAAACACAAGGAACTCGACGCAGGCAGTGGCCGCCCTCTCGTGAGGAAATATTATGCACCATCAACCGCAGGCCGGTTTATGCTCGTTTTCATTTCATGGACGGGCAATACCATTCAGTCGAGTTTCATCCATCCGCAACAGCCAAGGATGTTTTGGAAAGTGTTAGGGATAAGATTGGACTATGTTCCGATGCTAAAGGTGCGTGAGTTTTGATTATGTCGACGGTTTATTAACGCGCTTTTACAGGTTACGCGATTTACGAGGTGTTGGGCAATTCCGAAAGAAGTTTGGCGGCCGAAGAAAAAGTGGCGGACGTTATGGCGAAATGGGAGAGGTATAGAGCGGCGACAGCGGCAGGTACTGCTAACAATACAGGGACCGCGAAAAGAGCGCGGCCTCAACACCACTTTTTCCTTTTCAAAAAACACTTGTTCATGGACAACTTTATTAACCTAAATGACCCGGTCGAGAAAGAACTACTCTACCATCAAGTGTTGCACGATTTAAGAACAGATAGATTCCCAGTTACTGACAAAGAAGCTGTAAGTTATTTAGGGAATGATCCAGAATGTTTGAATGTGACGTCAGCGTAGTCTCCCCATGTTGAACGAAACGTACTTCCATGTGTTTGTTTTCTTTGGACTTGCATTTGACAGTTGACAACTGTGAGTGGTGTCCAATATGCTTTACTCGCTAATCAGATCGCGTTTGAAGCACCTTTTACCTAAAAACCAGTGTTTTTCAACGCCAAATGACGAAACCAAAACACGTATTACCTTATGCTATTAACTTATTATTGAATAAATAACACCAAATTTAAAAAAAAAATACGTAGGCTGTACCAACATTATTAGTTCGTGTCAGAGTAGGTTACCGGGTAAGCGGCACGTTCAGCCATTCTGGACGATCCTGTAGTTAGCATCGCCATTGATTGTTGATATAATTTCATTTTATTTAGATGATGTTGACGGCGCTACAAGCCCAACTAGAGCTTGGGGATTTGAACGAATTAATCCATGATTACCGCCCGATCGCTTGCCACTGTTTACCTGCGCGTCTCGTTCCGATTTTGCCGCATGAGGGCGTTGCCATGCACCATCAGTCGCTACGTGGCATGACCGCATCTGAAGCCAAACAGGCCTTCCTCAACTTGATCCAAAGCTGGCCTTTACACAAAGCCACCATTTTCGACGTGATGGTAATTTTTTTCTTGTCAATTTCAAAAAATTTAATTTTTCTTTTCAGCAATCATTCACCTCGAATTGGCCTAGAGTTTTGTGGCTGGCGGTCGACCAAAAGGGCCTTCATTTGCTCGAGCATCGCTCCCGAAACACTTTGTGTACCTATGAGTACGCAACAATTTTGAGCTATTCGCCGGCTCTCAATTACCTGATGATTATCACGGGAAGCGATAGGAAACAGAGCAAAGTTATACTAACCACAGCTCAAGCTTTCCAAATCGCAACGCTAATTAGGGAATACATGGAAGTTCTGCACGGTGACGCAGTAGAGCTTCGACGGGCCCAAACGCCTAAAAGTCGTCCAGTTAGTGCTCTCCACCCCAACGCTCCGTTGGTACCCCCTCAGCCCAGCTAGAAGAGGGTTACTTTCGCAGATCAGGTCATTGCCGCACATTACTAGTACGGCAACACAAGTGTTTGTTGAAAAATAATTTAGGTGATTTGAAAAGTTTTTCAAGTGACACTTGTCTGATCTGCGAAATTTCTTTGGCCACGACAGTGACTCGTAATCAGCCGCCAGAAATCGGTCCGCCAATTCGTTACTTAAGAAAGTTGTAAAAAGACTGAATTTGTTTGACCATGATTATAGCATTACACTAGTCAAAATATGTATATAAGTCGAGTTTTAATTTGTACAGCTGTTAAATATTATCCCCCTGTTACTTTTGCTTAACGTTTTTTACTTGAGTTCTTAACAATGTGATATTATTAGTTTAAACGCCTTATGTACATCTGAGTTTTACTTAAAATTTAGTATTTATATCCATGTAATTAAAACCAAAGTAAAAGTCAGGTTGTGTTATTGGCAAATCGGCCGTTTATTATCGTTCCCTCTTCGTTTACCAATAACCAGTTTTGTTTCAGTTCTGTTGGGGGTAGCAATTGATTACAAACGTGGAGATACCTCGTGAGCATTTTCCCGCGAATTGGCTATCCTGCAGCCAAACTGCAGCGCCCTCTTCTTTAGAGTTGCCGCTTCCCTGAGTCCCAAATCGTAAGCCAAGCTGCGTAACAGTATCTTTTCGCCAACACCCTCCAGGTCGCTCATTGGCCAAGTTCTGAAATTACATAATCAATCAAATCTGCACATTGTTATTCATTTTTTTTAAATTATTTTAATAGAAAGCAAACTATACACTGTTGTAAGGAGGAGAAAATGGTTTAAGAATTTATCAATTTATCATGATCCAATGAAAAAAACAAAGTTGTGTTATTTTTGCAACTGTACTGTCGCGAAAAAAATTAATGCACAGGGGGGTCTGAGTGACCCCTTAGAAAGC
Source organism: Schizotus pectinicornis (assembly GCA_951805265.1). NCBI lineage: Eukaryota > Metazoa > Arthropoda > Insecta > Coleoptera > Pyrochroidae > Schizotus > Schizotus pectinicornis. Next base: position 16,251,964 of record OX638204.1, on the reverse strand, counting down.
AACACTTGTTGCACGGTTTACGGCCGAAGGTTTGGTACCTCATCGACGACTCAGTGATCGGCAAGCCAAGAAGGGCTGAGCCGTAGCGCAGGTAGCGTTCTAAATACCTTAAAGAAAACGCCAAATTCACGGTCGCACACACACATGGTCGCAGAAATTTTATCTCCACTGTGTTTTGACCTTTGTTAGGAGGAAAAATAAAGAGAATTGTTATACAAAGATGAACACATCATGAAAATAATTATGTTGCTTATCCAAAGGTCCACACCATTAATTATTAATAGTAGACATCAACTAATTTCTTTTAAAGTTTGGGGCCTATTGTTGCTACAATTGTTACTCCATAACCAAACAGAAATTAAAAGAGAAGAAATAATTTTATTTCTACATCAACCTATTCAATTTTTTTCTTGACAAAAAATGTCGAAACATATTGGAGATAAAATTTCTGCGACCGTGGTGTGCAAATTTACCAAAATTTCTTTTACAGTATTTACAACGCTATCTGAGCTACGGACCGAGCTTCAGGACGCCAGCGGTGAGAGATGGTTCCAAACATTGGGAGCATTAGGAACGTGGCAGTAAGATTGCCTACAGGGCAAGGCCCTGTTCATTATATTTTTCCGCGACTGTACAAAAATTTAAATAGCATGTTTGAGTTGCTCTTGAAAACGTGTTCTAATAATGTGCAACCTTTATAACAAGATTTTTCCCGCGAGTGGAACTATTAAATTAAAACCAAAATAGAAAACTTCAGTAAGTAAACCAATTTGAATGTTTGCAATCTTCCAAGAAGTGAAACCCCCATGCTCACCATTCTTATTCTGGACCCACTGTATAGATTAAAAAATTACCTTTCCCAGCAGTGCATACTCCTAACGTGACGAACGACGTCTTCGTCCAAGTAGGGTGTGCGCAGTTGGCGTCCATGGTCCGCTATGACCCTGTCGTCGCGCGCTAGATTCCGATAGGGTAAATTCTGCCAGTCTTCGTTCAACACACTATACAACCCTGCCCACCCATCCTTCTCCAAGGCGATCCTGTGTTTGGTGTACCCGCCGAACAACTCATCAGCCCCCATTCCTGCCAACAAAACCTGATAAAATTGGGATTAGTACCGGTCTTTTTAACTCTCACCCTACATGGCGACCGGTAAGCGGGGGTGCTTGCTTCGCCCGCGAACCAAAGCGCGCACCCTAAACTCTCGTCTAAAATAGTATTCAAAGGATAAATAGCGTGCTTGATGGTAGCTCCTCGGTGAAACTGGAGAGAGTTAGCTGTAACATCGATTTCGAGCAGGTTCCATTGTCGGTTTGGAGCTAGTCTTCTCAATTCTCGCAATGTTTCATGTGATGTAACTCGGTCGGGAGTCCGAAAATTTTTAGTTTTAGTATCAAACGCGACGTTTATTAAATCTATAGGATGCTTCAAGTCGATGAATCGGTGAGCAAGAAGTGCCAAAATAGCGCAATCTACACCTCCAGAAAATAGCACTCCGACTATGGCGTGTTTGCAGGGATTCACACACTTTTTACAACGCCCTGGGTCAACTGACACTCTTTTTTGTACAGCGGTTTCCAAAAGTTGTTTTAACGTATCGATTTTTTGCAACCATCGAGGACACTGTAATAACCCACTAAAAATGTACTTGGGCGAATACAATTTCATATCTTCAATAAATTTCAGATCTTTTTCGGTCGGTGGCACATACCCTCTTCGCGGAAATATATAAATATCAAACGTGTGAATGTCCTTTTTTAAAAATGCGCTTAATTCCTGCAATTTTGTTGTAAAATTCTCATTTCTCATCTTCCATGGGTGCAGATGCCAGTCTCCAGTGGTTAAATCATAATAAAACGTACCAAGCGCAGGCACTTCCATAAAATCAAAACCGATATTTTTCTTAGCTCTGCTGCAAATTATGATTTCATTGTTGTTTGGGTTTTTCCCAATGAGCAAGCTGCGTCTTCCAAAAACATCGCGGCAAAAGTAGAGCCGCTTTTGGGCAACATTAAGAAAAATAAAAGCATAAGGTCCATCAAGAGGTCTTAGAGCTGAATGCACATCCCCAGCTTGCTCGAGAAGCTTATAAAGTAACTGCGTGTCCCCATTTTTTTTGCGCTCCTCTTCTGGCATGTGATCTCCAAAAATGTCACCATTGTAAACAAATACTGATCTTACGCTCATCAGGGGCTGTGGGGTTCTATCCACGCCCTGGAGCCATAAGAGGCTGGAAGCGAATAAAAGATTGACATTATCCACTTGAAAATGTTCAATTCCATTACCATCTGGACCCCTGTTTAAAAGTGGAAAGCAAAATTCTTTCATCTGAAAGAAAGTAGGGTTATTGGTTTCTCGAACATAATATTTCACCTTACATAAAGCTCTTTTAAGTCATGCTGCTCCCGACTGTCGGAAAGTATACAAAATATGCCACACATTGTACTAGTTAACTGTTGCAACAACAATAATAATAAACATTAAAGAACCACTGTACAGGAGACCTGAAACCATAACATAAGATAAACCACACAGTAAATGTAAACGGACCTTACCCCTAGATTCCTTATCTTCTAGATCTACACCCACACCAATCTACACCCCCCCTTGTCCAACACAAATGCCCCCAAAAAAGTGGCCCACCCAAACAAAGAAGTTGCTTGCGTCAATAGAAATAGAACTTGGAACTTGGAACTACCACAGTAGATAACAGAACTACTGCATAGAAGTTGTTTACGTTACCTGGTACACAGGGCCGTAGTCAAGAGGTGACCAGGGGAGGCTCAGCCTCGCCTGAAAAGAGCTGAGCCTCTCCTACAAAATTTCCAAAATATTTTTTTGCAAATTCTTTATTCTCCAAGTGAAAAAAAATTAAAATATATATTTATTAGACACAAATACATAAAACTAAAAATGTCAAGATTGTCTTAATACAAATTAATTACTACGATTTTAACCGATACGCCGAAGTTAGAAAAGATCAAAGAAGTTGCAACTCAACGTGACCTAAAAAAGGTTAGAATGGGAAAAAAAATCTTTTTCTAAAATATTAGCAGCAAACAAAAGAAGCGACATGCAAAATCCAACAAGAAAACGGGAAAAAGGCCGAAATCCAAAAAACCTAAACAAGAAGAAGAAATATTATCTGACACAGAACCTGACGACCTTAGCTTACAGGATTCATCGGATTATTAACCAGAAACGGAGTGTCCTCAAGATGATCAAGATGCCGAATATCGCTATTGTAATATAAATTTTTTTTATGGATTTTGTTGGAGAACAATGGATTTAATAACAAATTTATGTATTACCAAATAATAATGCCTCAGTTGCGATAAAACGTATTTTAGCATTTTTATTTTTTATATCTTACTTCTTGTAGGTAAACATTTCTACTAAATAATAAAAACTTTCACTAAAATACAAAATTTTCCAAAAATTGTGTGCACAGAATGCTGTGTGTGACCAGTGATCACTATAAAGCGCACTGTCTTCATCACTGTACCCCGTATGTGGGGCACATTGGATAGTTTTGCATCTTCAAGCATATATTTTTTTACGAGATTATTAAGGCACGATAATGGAAAACACAATCTAAATATGTTTAAAGACATCACTTTCTTACTAGAACTATAAAAAAAATTTAAAAAATCATCAATTCTGAAAGAGATAAATAAAGTTTTAAAAAAAGTGACCACTGTGCCCCGGTCTCCCCTACCTACACATTTTAATGCCCTTGTTTTACATGTTTTATAACTAATCATCTTAATTTGATTATTTACTTAGGGCCACCCCTAAAATTTCATGAGGCTCCTCTTAGATTGTATCCTGGCTATGGCCCTGCTGGTACAAAGTAAATCTTTACGTTAATCCTGCAGTATTTATACTCCGGTACGGAAATTTGAAAAATGACTAATTAATGTATGTTCACAATCTCTAAGAAGCTGTAGCATCTTTAACACGCGACTGTGTTGAATTAAACGATTATATGCACAACCAATTTGCCGCATCATACACAACGTCCTTACTATTTAGTGTTCGCACTGTTTAAGCGCCCTCTATTGTTGAAACTTTCTTAAAGCATTCGAGCATGATTTAAATAATTATTTTATAAGAATTCTTGACTGTTAAAGACTAATGCCTGATTGCATAAACGTTGATATACTGTTAGCATTTTGAGAACCTATAGCAACGGATCAACCAAATTAAATCATAATCGATATTTTGGCTATTGGTCACATAAATAAACCTTTAATTGTTTTTCGCCACCTAAGACCGTGCTGTAGGTAATAGCTTTTTGGATTTCTTAATAATTTGCTTTCTTCAGCTTGTTAGTTGGGATTTTAAAATTATTGTATTAGGTATTGCAAAAGATTAGTCAAAGATCAAAATGTGGTCTACAGGGTGTTAATTAAAATATCTTACACGCTTTGGCAGATGATGCTGGACATAAAAACAAGTAAAAAAACAGGTCTAATACTCAATAGTCAAAAGTAGAGAAAATTATATTCAAAAAGTTCAAAATTAAAGAATTAAATTTAACCACCCTGTATAATTTCTCAAAAGTAAAAACGATTCAAAGACATCCCACAGATGTTTCCTAACTAGTCTTTACATCATTTTTCTTAGAACTCGTAATTGTGACTGTCGTGATTTTTTTAACATTCATCTGCAAATGCCATTATTTGAACAAAAAAAATCGCTACTGGATGTAGAGTGGTTTGGAAATAGTCAACAATAATATTGAAGTGAAAACAGTCTAGGAAAAGGCTCTGAAAATTCTTTTTTTGCACACATTTTATTTAAAAAAAATGTTACTTGCCCCTGTATAATCGTCTTGGATCACCCTGTATGTTCAAAAATAATTTCCTGTTATAGATTTTTTTCTAGTTTATTTGTGTTCTTAAATCAAGTTTCTAGCTATCATAGAACTCAAGCTATCGAAGTCAGACGCACTATTGCCCCACTCTGTAAAATTACTAATTAATAAGCAAGTAAAATAAGATTATGTTTCATCTTATCATACTTTTATTAATACAATCATATCTCAAAACTATCGATTATTAGACCTGGGCTTTCCAGAATTCTTTATTACCTGCTAATGTCTGTAAAGTTTTTTTTATTAATGCTTTGTACAGCGCACCAGTTTTGTGCTCACCTCTCATGGTACGCAACTTACCTCTCATGGCGCCAAGCTTAACCCTCTTACTGTATGTAGCATTGATTTGAACTAGAGTGACGTAGTTTTTCAATTGGCTTCTCCATTACAAAAGAAGGAAAAATGCGAACAAATAAAGTATGGCACGGCTTCACAAATTATATACATAATGCATACATCGATTCCGCATCACGCGACCAAATCTTAGCTAGAGCACAAATGCTAGTTAGAAGCAAACTCTTTTGCTTGCATTGTATAAATTAAAACTATAAAAAAATTGAAAGATCTCTAATTATTGGTCGCGTCAATCATAAGGAAATGCTATTGGTAAAATTTGTTTGTATATTAAAAAAATTGACAATAAATCATTTATATAATAACATTGAGTCGACATTGTTATTTATTGGCGATATTTGATACAAATAACATTTTTTCCGATGCAATAATACTTCAATTATGAATAATTTGAAGAGGTCAGTACAGTAATACGGATCCCCGGTCGCTATTGCCTGCCACACACCAACAGAGTAAGGCACCAGAAATGTTTATACAATATTATGATATAAATACATCGAAAAAAATGGTATTGTTGTTGATAATTGGTGGCACTGACGTAATGATGGATGTTGTGGTATCTGAAAACAAAATAAAATAAATCCAAATCGCACAAAAAAATTAACATAAAAAAATATGTAACATCTTTCGATAACTCTCAACCTTTATCACGGTTGAGCGCCAGTACGGATGTTTTAATCTTCTTCCAGAATTTGCCAATGTTAATTACGTCAATTTCAACATTACTTTATATTCTGGAAGTACATACATATTGCGATAATTGAGAAAGAAACTGTACCTATTCAGTGCTGCCATCGTCGGAATCGCTTTCTTCTTCCGCGTTTTGAAGCCATTCTACGAACTGCTTCATTTGATCGACAAACATCATTTTCCCCTTAACACTATAGTCTTGTTTATACCATTTGAGAATAACCTGTTCAGAAATTACGTCGGTCTTATAAAACAGCATGATGATCTTCTGGAACGCTCGCATGAACGTCATGTTCGAGTAGCAGTATTCCTGCACTTTCAGCAGGAGATTCAGCTCCGAGCGAGCGGTTGTTGTGAAACTTGAGAAGAGACTGGTGTACTGTTTCAAATGGCGTACGGCTTGGTCTGTGACGAGTTCCTGGGGGAAACAAAATTAGCCTTGTGCTTGCAAAATCAATGGACATCCCAAGTTGCATGGCCTGGTAAAAATAGCGACTTTCAGTATAACATTTGCGCGCGGTATTTTGGAAGTGTTCAGCAACCGTAAATTTCTATTAAGTGTACCAATCGGGGACTTTGAGAACCTCCAGTTGCATATAACATTTTACATTAATTTACTTGTCATTACAGGTTTCTATAATCACAATTTAAATAATGTAAAAAACCAGGAGTGACTAGCTCTTATAGGTAGATATCTACTGATGAGTGAAAAAAGTGAAACCCTCAGACACAACTTGACATTCACAAATTCCCGCTGTTCACTAAAGTCAAAAAACTGACGAAAGCATAGTCACAAACATCTGCGGTTGCTGAACAGTTACTAGCTGGTTCGGTTTATAAACATTTCGTGATAAGTTTGTTACTATCCATCATTTTTTAAAATTTGTAAAGTAAACGCTGATCAACCAACAGCTGTGAAAGGTCGTCTATTGAAAATTGCTCTTGGAATTGCTTGCAACCGGTGCGTGCATTGGAAGAATAGCTAACTAACCTCCTTCTTAGACCATTCTGGAATGTCCATGACGGTGGTCCAGATGATGCAAATCATCTCGTGTTCCTGTATATTGTCCTTGGTGGCCAGCTCGCGAAGTTCAGTGATGATATCGCGCTGGGGCTTGTTCTCGGCAAGGCTCTCGGCCAACGTGGTCTGCAACTGTTTCTTGGCCAGCTGCTGGTGTTGGTCGTTGTACAGTTTGAGTATCTCTTCCAGGCCATTTTCCTGGAAGGCGGTGCGGAAGTATGTCTGAGACTGCTTGGTATCAGGCACGAAGCTGATCAAGTGCGATTCGATGTTGGACTTTTTGATGGATGAATGGAGGGAGTTCACACCCTTGTCGGTGCGCCAATACTTGAACACATCTATCAGGAAATCGAGGGCCAGATGGTCCTTGACGAGGTGAGGCGAGTTACTCAACACCAGAACAACATTGAACGGGACGCTGTTGTTCGATATCCACAGATACAGCATCACAGACAGTTTTTTGCGCTCTGCCGGGCTGAAGTACTTCACATACATCAGCACCTTCTTTATCTCATCCTGTAGACCAAACGAAAACAACACTTAGAAAAAGCTCAACTAAATAAATTCGCATTACAAAATTAAGAATAGATTTGAGAAAGGAGAGACTAAAGCCAGACTCAATCAGGGAGTTTGAACACTGAGACAGATTAAAAAATATTTAAAAAACAAAACGGCTCTTTTCATCTATTCGTTATTGCTAAAAACGCTTCTAAGATGCTACGTGTTTCCTTTTTCTAAAAAAATAATTATAAAAACGTGCTAGAATAAATTAGAGCAAAGAAAATGAGTAAAGAATAGTTTTCTGCAAGGTTAACTGCCACATATTTCTATTAAGGTACCTAACCAACCCTGTTTGTGACTTGCATCAAAAATCGTAAGAAAAATGTGCAAAATTTCGAAAAAAAGCAAAAACTTCTAAAATAGGTTAAGATGGATTTTAAATTGTATGGGACAAAAGATCAAGGTAGATTAAAGGGATTTATTACGATAACAAGCTTCCACATTTATGAGCAAAGACAGCACTTGACTTCATAAAACTTTCAGAAAATTCTCGGGCGCGTTTTTCGGAGGAAAGTTTAGAATAACCTCAAACAGAAGTGGACTGTAAAAATAAAAGACAGCCATCTCTCGTTACAATCACATCGCTCTTTTATTTTACCGCGCAACTTTAGAAATAGTTTCTCATACGAAAAACATAATTTTTTTATCACCATCTTGTAATCTAAAAAAATAATTAAATACAAAACCCAATAAACCGAAATGATGGCATCCGACATTTTAAAAAGTTAATATGACCCTATTTACTGTAGTTGCACAAAGTTAATAGGCGGTTACATCATGGTTTCCAAATTTACTATTTAAGCCTTAGATAATTTAAGCCTTAGGTGATCACTTGACATTTTTTGTGTCTTTTGTAACACACTATTATTTGTCGGTAATCATATTTCTATAAATTTGCTCATTTAATAGTACGAGTGACATAAGGTACATTCTATGGCACAAGTCCAAGTTTAGAAAACGAGCGACATAGGGGCGAGTTTTGTAATAGACGAGTGCCATAATTGCCTTATGAACGAGTTCTTTATACTATTTTTTTCTACTTTGGACCAATTTTAAATAAATATTTGCAATTTTAAAATTTTTGACGTTTATTTGATGTTTAAATGACATTTAAAATCACAACTATCAACTGAAAAAAAGCAAATTGCACTATCGCTATTACAAAACCCCATTACAAGATTCTAGTTGTAGAAACTTTCTTCGTGGCATTCCAACAATACTGGCGTTCACCAAAATTATCACGTGGAATCCCTGCCGCGATACCATTCAACAAAGAGAATATTGTTACTTATTGACCAATTTCAATGACTCACCTGCCTAGTTTGTAGTAACCTGAAACGAGTGGAGGTGTACAAGGACAAACTATAAAAGAGCCATTAATGGCGGTGCATTATTTAAAATTTTAATTAATATTTCTCTGTTCGCACAGCCCTGAAACGTATATTCGGGAAAGAACTGCTGCCCCCCTCTTTTGAATAATGCAACGCGGTGCGGCTTTACGAACGTTAACTCGATTAATTATTATAAAAGACGTTTTCGGAACAGAGTGCAAAATTATTCAAGAAGCATGAAAAATATTTACGGCGTAAGTTGTTAATTATTTATCATCGGAGAGCTGCAGAAACGTGTTTCGGGAAACATGACCCAAATACTCAGTATCTGCAGGGGCCATGACAACAGCACGCTCGCCTTTACATGTCAAATAACTTGATTAACTAGTCGATTCTAAAAAGTTTTATGGCAATCGCTATAACAATGTCGAAGTTGGAATTGTTTGAAATGTAACAAGTTCTTTATCTGCTTCTTAGAAATATATTTGTAGACAATCAGCAAATGTTCCTTGCAAGTTTTTAGACCTGTTTTAATACAGTCCATTTTTAATGAAAGATTTTATATAAACCCGAACTTATGTAATTAACGTTAGGCAAAGTTTTGTTACTGTGATTGCTTTACACAACATTAATAAAGCGTATTGAACCACTTGTAACTGGACCTTATAATTATTATTGCTTTAATTAGCCAACAGCTACCTAATAATAGAAACCTGTATTCTCGGAAGCAACTTAAATTACTAGTATGTAAGTACGTATAACATGTGAATAAAGAATGCGCTTTGGTCGCATACGGAGTTCTATATTCTTTAGCAATTATGTACATTTACCAACATTCCCCATTTAATTTTTAACACGAGCAAAACTTTTAATTTGTGAAATTGATACTGGCATAATATTGACATCGCGGCTTTCATAAGAATAAAATAAATCAGTGAATCGCTCAAATCAATATTTAAGAAGTTCATTACTTTGTAGCAGTAAAAAACAACTTTACAAGAGTTATTTTCATCGCAAATTTACCTTACAAAAAGTGGGGTGTAAGTAATTTGAATATACAGGATTAATCAAAAGTATAGATCCAAGCTCTCCTGTGGCAACATACTAATATTTCTATTTAGCCTGAGTATTATCCTCCATACAATCGTGTAATTAGTCATTTGATAAACAGTTTTTATTTTTTCAAAGTCAAGTAGTTTAGGCAGGAGAAGCTTGGTTTCACACTTTTGGCTAACCCTGTATAAGGTAAAAATAAAAGATAGTCTTGCAATTGAAATCTGATGTGCCGCCTCCTCTAACAGGAAAAATTCATATGGTTGTTTTTTGTCTATACCACGAAGAGATTTATTTGTTCATAGACTCCTAGGCCTTTCGGACCGTCCAAAATCTTCCCTACCCAATATTCTAATGGTGATGACTGTCGCCATCTAGTGCGTTGGTATTCACGCTCATCTACCAGATAGGAAAGATGTTGGACCGTCCTCCCGCCCTTTAGTCACCTTATAAAAACTTTGAAGGCAAGTTTATTAAAAAATAAGCTGTTGGATGTAGAAATAAGTTTTGTCGGCATATTTTCAAAAAAATGCGGTCTAATTGGCACCCACCTATCACTAGACATTCTTTTACAACTACTCTGTAAATTAAATATAAAGAGTCATCTAGGGTCTCTATTTTGTTACGCAAGTATCAAAAAACCTTGTTGATCCACCATAAACTATCCGCAACAAGAGCCCATGAAGCTTGTGTACCTGTACCGCAACCGACGTCATTACATGCAACAACGTTCTTAATCGCAAAACAAGACCATTGGCATTTATCAATGGGGTACTTGCCTAAAAAAAATATTGCACTTTTTATTCTCTAGATGCATGCAAATAACTAAAAGAGGCTTAAATATTTTTTTCCCATTTTTTTATTTCATATTTTTCTAAATATTTGCAATTTTTGTTTTTGATGACGTATTGGATCCCCGTATCCAAAACTCACACCTATATTGAATAGACTCTTGTTTTTAGCTACTATGCTGTGATGCTAGCAGAGGGCGCCCCATGTGTTTATCATTCGATTTATAAGGAATCTGAGTAAAGCGCCATCATACGATTTTTTTGAGAACTACGTCGCGCTGGGATTGCCTACGTCACAAATCTCGAGACTTGAACCTGGTGCTCTGGCCGCACCGCTAGTGGCAAAGATTGGTTGGTGTAGAATTGGCAACCACACAACTAACGTAACCATTACACTAAGCTTCATGTAAATGGTACTTAGAACCAACTAAAGACCGTACGTTCATGACCTCGATCAGCAAAGGCGTGAGAGTTTTGACGTCATATAGAAAAGATTTATTAGATTATTATAAGTATAACAATAACGCTATTCCTACCTTCGCACGTTAATTGCGGTGGAGTGATCTAAGGTCTAAACACCAATAAATTTTTTTCAACGTTTTTTATGGCTGAGTTACAAAGACTTTAATAGCAAACCATCAAAATTGTAGTGGCAATATTACCTTCATCGCCTACACCACATAAGCCAAAAAATGGTATGTACTGCAGTAAGATAATTAAAAACAAACAGTCATCGAGAATAGTAGAACGTACCGTCTCGCCACGTTGACTAAAACTTAATTCCAATTGTTTCCTTTGACGTGCATTTGACGGTTGACAATTGTCAGAGGCGCTCAAGATCTTTTGCTCGTTTATCAGTCTGTGTCTTAACAATTTCTCGTGGTATATCACTGACATTAATAGATGTCAAAATAGATAAAGTTCGTCAAAGTTGGGCAATGATATCGAGTAAGCGGCACCAGACATGCTGAATAACCCTGTACGTTTCATTAATGGACGGACACGCCAGAGGAAGTTTGAGACAACCAAAAGCTAAAACTTGTCATTAACCTTACAGATTCGCATTGACAATAGATTCAATAAAGATTACTTTTCTATATTTAGTATCAAACAAAGCTGGCAGTGTTATTGTTTGTTTATCTAAATTTAGTCCAAGTTTCAGATTCTAAATTAGTATTGTTCCTTTCACGTTTTGACTCAAAATTTGTAAAATAAGGACAAGTTTCTCAAGAAACTAACTGCAAAGTCAACTCACAAATACTTCTACTGAATATTTGACATTGGGAAGATAACTAGTAGGGATGAACCTTAAGATCATTATTTACTTACCTAGAAATAGATTTTAAGATATCTTTGTGTGAGGATTAATGGGAGTTGTTAAAAACCATGACTCATACTAGTGGCGTGTTCATTTTGCATCTACTGAAACCACAACAAAACGAAAATACTTACTTGGAAAAGTTTCTCCAAATACTTGTAGCGGCGCATAAGTTTGATGAAGACTTGTTCCCAACACTTCATGATATCGATGTTTATCTCGTCTGGGGCGTTGAAAATACAGGCGGAGGTTTTGCTCGACGCGTCACCCTCCTGAGATAGAGTCCCACCTGGTACTGTAACTTCGAGTTATTATCAAAATTCAAAACTTAACATCCGACTTACCCAGGATGCCACCTGCGATGAGTATGTCGAAAAGACTTTCTCCATAACGACGGTAATCCTGTTTATTGCCTGCACTGTCCAAGAAACGCGAAATTGCTTCGAAATTGTTATCACATTGATCGAGTCCAGAGATTATCGCATCCCTAAACCCTACAGGATCGTATCTTTCCTTTTCATCTGCGAAAATTTGGGATGTAAGAAATAATTAACGGTTAGGGGTGGCAAATTACCTCTCTTTCTGGTCTTGATGCGTTGACCGGATAGAACTGGTTTTTCTACTTTTTGACTCATACAAAAATTTCTGAAAAAAAAAAAAATTTGAACCTGGTGATTTTTGGTAATCTTTGGGGCGAATTGTGGGTCAAAAATGCGTTGTCTTCCGCGGGAAATGGGGGTTTCGGCAAAAAATCGGCTTTTACGTCGAAATAACGGCACATAGCACAAGACAGGAATCGGGTCAACGACTCTTAGTTGCTGTTTCTGTTGCGGAATTTGTTAACTTCCAAGTTTTACAGATAAAATCGAGGGGTTTTAGTTAACATTTTAGTTAAAATCACGGGATTTTTCAAGGCAATGGGGCGTTAAGGTCGCACAATGCGTCCATCCAGAAGGCATGGACGACCATTATATGAACAGTTGAACGGCGAAAATCGCCGTTAAAACGCAATTTTCAGCGTAAAATTTGTGCTTGGCCCTCAAACAAACTCTCGCCACTTTAGCTATCGATAAGTAACCAAATCTAAACAGACGGAAGCACTTACATTTTTACGGTTTTAAAAAAATCGCCTTGCACGTTCTCACAAGAATTTCAAGACTGCTCGCTTCGCTTGCTTGTCGAAGAAACTCTACGCGACTGACGGCGTGCGCTGACCGGCTGCGCAAACGGCCAAACCGGAATCAATACGGCACGTGGACGCGGGAATTTCAAATTTTCTGCCGTTCACTGGCTGATTTGGGGCTGTTCCGGGACACTTTACGGATTTTTCTTGCTAACTAAAAAAAAATTAATTCTAGCTAACACCTGACTGACTGTCACGCAAACAAAAACAATGGCGGTTACGCGGGGGATACGACGGAAATCGGTTGTTGGCACGTTGCCGGAAACGGCCTTGGCCTAAAATAGCGCCCTTTGTTGGTCTTTTTGAAACGCCGGCATCAAACGTGACCTCGGCTAACGATGCAATTTCAACCAGGAATCGATGCAATCGGGGTTCGACATAGTTTTGGGGTCTTGGCTTAGTAGGTTATAACGTTGCATCTTTGGTTGAGCGATCTTCAGTCAACATGAAGAAACTTGGGGCGGCAGTTCTTTTAGTAATAAAAGTAAAAACTTTGAATTTTAATAGAACCGGAAACGTATTTTAAATTTGACTTGCCATTTCCGGCATCGAAAGTCAAGACTAATGTATAGGAAGTGAAATGCGTCATTCCCTCTAAACATTACGTTTGTGTATTATTACGATTTGTTATTGTGATTTTAATAATAATCATGAAAATTATCCTAATAAGACGCAACTTCACAACAATCACATCTATAAATAAATGTAATAAATGTATGCAAAGTTGTTAAACGTCGCAATATTACGAAAGCGTAGAAGGGACATAGGTACTCAAAATAAAATATTTTCTTCCCAACCGGGAATAAAGTAAAAAAAAATGCCGATATAACATAAAGAAACTCGTTTCCATAATAACCGTCAGCCAACTTTATTTAGGTATCTGTCAATTATAACAATTATTTCTTCTCTAATTTATTATTATTATTAACTTAAACGGTTGGGAAAAAAGTTTTGTATGCATCTCTGGAATAAACATCGTTAATTCCTCGAATGAAAATGCCCTCGGCTTCGCCTCGTGCATTACTTACATTCTCGGGATTAAAATCGGTGTTTATTCCCTTGATCTTGATACATAAATAACTATTCTTCTCAACCGGGAATAAAGTGGTACTTTATTTCCTCATAATGAGGGAATAAAGTGCCACTTTATTACCGGGGAATAAAGTAAAAAAAAATGCCGATCCTAACATAAAGAAACTCGTTTCCATAATAACGTCAGCCAACTTTATTTAGGGTTCTCTCAATTATAACAATTATTATTCCTTCTCTAATTTATTATTATTAACAACTTAAACGGTTGGAAAGAAAGTTTTGTATGCATCTCTGAAATAAACATCGTTCATCCCTCGAATGAAAATGCCCTCGGCTGCGCCTCGTGCATTACTTTCATTCTCGGGATTAAAATCGGTGTTTATTCCCTTGATACATACATAACTAATAAGTTGAAATTTGAACTTACGAAAAGGTGAAATTTTAACATAAAGTAAACACGTAAAGACATTAATTTGAAAGGAAATAAAAAAAAAATTAGCAATATTTAGAAAAAAAATAGTCATTGTTTACTTTACCCACTCTTCAAGTTTCAAAAAACTATTCACACCAACGCATTCCTTACCATGTATACATTACAAAAATCAATATGTTTTTTTGTGCAAACCACTTCTATTTTTACTTTTATTTTCCTTGCCCTAACATCTATAAATTTTGTATAAAATTATTTATCGTTTGCACAATATTGTATTGCTTAAAATGGCATTATAATGATGTTTCACGATGGCTTCCAAAAAAATACCGCAAAAAGCAAAAATTGGGCATTGTAAACAATTACCAAAAAAATTTCTCCACTAGCCACTATTTTCATTGCGGAAGATTATTAAGAAATTTCAAATTCCAGAAATTTCAAGAGCCTACACGGGAATCTGAGCTAAATAAAGTTGAGCAAGGATGGTATGGATTATGGAAACAACACCATGTCTGTGTGGAACACCTGATTTAAGTATTTTAGACTTTTCTTTTAGAAGCAGAAGTGGTAACAAAAGAGAATTTACAAGGACTGCAAAATGAGTTATCAATAAATTGTTAAACCAACTGATTTTTTTAAAAGTTGTAGGAAGAGTAGGTAGTAAATTTATCTTTTTGGGAATTAAAAAACACACCCGTTCGATTATCGCACTCAGCTTGCAGCAAACACGTCCAAACTTGGAAGCGTATTTGTTTGTTGCGAAAAACCGACAGGCGATAAATTAGGTTCAAGGGGAGTTACACGTATTTTTCGCATTGACGTCACACATAGAATTCGCCATCACATTATCTCTTCTTCTTAGTGTCAATATTGAAATAATGTTAGCTCATTCCAGAACAACACTTTGGCTTTCCAAGAACACTATGCTTTTATTTAATTAATCCATATGGTAGTAGAAGTAATGTGTTCGTTTGAAAATAAAAAACTAATATTAAATAATTAAATTCAATAGCATCCCGGCAAGTTTCAATGGAACTCTTTGGAGTGCCAAAAACAGACTTGATAACTCTAATGACTCCATCACCGAAGACCGATACTATTTATTGTTACTTCTTCTTAGATATCTATTTTGAAACTTGGAGACACACAGGTCAACAAACGGTTTCCTATTGCGCGCCTAAATACCTATTTCCTATCCTATTCCATCAAAGTAAAGTCGGACTTGCCCACTAGGGGTTGCTGCTGCACCACCACAAGCGTATACTTGACTACTCTGCTTAACGCTCTTGGGGAGATTGCAAATAACATGATAATTAATAATAATTAAAAAATTACTATAATTACAACTACAAATAATTTTAATAAATGTACAATCATAGTTGTTGAGGTCGTAATATCATTCTAATCACTTCATTTTTTTTTTCAGAAAAACCGCGATTAATAAAAAGAAAACACTTTTTTAATTATTAAAATAGCAAAACTAGAATCCAGGATCCCATTTTGTCGTTTGCACTTCAGTCTTCTTCTGGAAACAGATTAAACTGTCACCAGGTTCAAATGTAACTGTCTTATCAACTAATTGCAAACCACATTCAACGTCTGTTTTAATTACATCAACTTCATTCTTCAAATGTCGCATTTCAGCCAACATTCCTGTAAATAAAAACGTCAACAATCAATTCCTTTGAGTTAACAACAAATCACCTGTATGGAGAACGTTTCCATTCCGTAAAAGCTTGAACATTGCTGATTTTCTTAAAATACCTTTAACGCATCTACAGCCAGCGACAAAAACCGTTTTTCTTCGTTGGTCGATTTCAAATTGCTGCAAAACAGCAGCTTCTCCTATAATTTCCTCGACTTCTTTAGGCGGAAGTCTAGTGTTTATTTCTTGCTTAACATCGTCAACTAATTTATAGATGACATTGTGGTGCTTTATCGTAACTCCTTCGATTGTCGCCAACTCCTCGATCTTCTTTGGACATTCGACGTTGAAAGCATAAATGATAGCGTTGAACGTTTTGGCTAATTCTAAGTCGTTTTCGCTAATCGCCCCCACTGCGTAGTGGACCAAATCCATTTTACATTCGGGTGAATCGTAAGTGTCCAAAGTATTCAAAACTGCCTCCAAAGTGCCGTCAACATCAGCTTTGATAACCAAATTCAAAGTCGGAGTTGGATCGTCATCTGAGTTATTTATTATTTTAGTTATATAGTTTAGTTTTTATATCAAATTAAAAAAAAAAATAACAATACCTGTAGGAATTTCAGGCTTTCGTGGACCTTCTCGTCTGGTTCTAAAGCGCCCCATTCGTCTCTTTTCCAACAATTTTTCCGTATACTCAGCTTGATGATGGGCCTTCTTCTGTTCAATAACCACCAAATCTTCTTCTTGTTTCTCGAGATTCTTCTTGTCTTGACGAATTTTTATTACGTCTCTCGCCTTCTTCTCGGTTTCTACTTGCAACACTTGTTCACCGGCTGAAGGTAGATCCTTCCATCCTTCAATTTCGGCCGGGTAACCGGGACTTGCTAAGTCCAAAGAACGACCTTCCGCATCCTTTAACGCCCGCACTTTACCCATTGAGGTACCCGCAACTAATACGTTGCCCTTTTTAAGAGTTCCTGCAACTGTTTGATCAAAATTTTGTTGAATATGGTAGAACGAGAAAACCTCTTTGAACAACGAGAGTGCATAATTTGCCTCGGTACGGGTGTACTTTGCTCTCGACCACTATGGCTTCTACGGGGCCGGTCGGATCTGCTCCAATTTCGAGGAGCTCCGCCTGCAGAACTAAAGCTTCAGTAAGTTGTTCCAGATTTTGTTTTTTTAAAGCTGATATTGGAATGGCTTGGACATCGCCTCCAAGCTTCTCCACCTGAATTCCTATTTCGGCTAACATTCTCTCGGTTCGGGCTACGTCCGCTTTAGGGGCGTCGATTTTGTTAATGGCCACCAAAATGGGAACTGAAATTTAGCCCGTCACACCGATAAGAAATATAGCGTGACTCCTAACTTTCGCTAGTTAGTTTAAGGATTGTTAATTTGTTGACATTCTCAAATAAAAATTGTCTGAGTAGACTCCGACTTAAGGAAGTGAATTAAGTGCGGCAGTGATTTGCAGTAAAGACGAAACATTTTCAGCGTGATCATTAACAAAATGTGTATCTAATAAATTAATAATGCAATGCGTCTACAAAAAGGATTTACAAAGTAGCTCAGGATTATTAACTAATTTCCTAATTATTGCAACTTTTTATAATTGCATACAGAACTACATATGCCGTTCTTCTTATTCTGTTGAAGTTAAAATTATATTGTAGTGCATAATGCATTGATGATCTTAGCATAGTAAAGACAATAGTGCGTCTCTCGGCTGCGATTTGAACCTAGGCCTTCAATATGCATAATAATAATTTGTCTTTATACGGTATGTCCAGGAAAAAAATTTTAAAATTGAAAATTTCCTTGAATGAACGTTATATCCCAGTCAACTTGTTGGACATATCTAATTACATATTCAGAAAAAAATATCTGCAAACCGAAGTCCTAGGTACAATAAAGTATGTTTCTATATTCTTTACAAAACTTTTTTACATTCATAATATACAGTAGCTATATTCTAACTCTATCAGATTGAAACGCGAGTTTGAATCCATACGCATATCTCAATGTTTGTACATAAAAATGTATAAAATGTGCTTACATTTCGTGCTAAATAATAATAATTATTCTGCGTTGTAATTTTTTTAAATACTTATTTTACTTCAAACAAATATTCAAAAATTTACAATTTACTTCAGAAATAACCACTTATCGGGTAGTCCCATATGAAAGTACCAATAATTAGCAATCTTTTTGCCGAGGGTAAGTTTTTTTGTGTTGCCGACTGCTGCCGACCAGACTCGAAAGAGCTTAACATGGCACAAAACTGAAAAAAATTCTTTCTCTATTGCTGTAGCGCTCTCTCAAAATAGTCATTAGGTCCCTGTCGTAATTGGTTGAATATTTTTTAAAAGACGCTTCCCTAAACCTCTTCCCTCAAAATCGATCAACATCGACTAGAAAGCGAAGCGATCGAAACGCTTTGTCGAGGATCCCGCTACTGATCTGGGAACGCTACCCACTGTAGACGGAGTCTACCTACTTACTCTCTCTCTCTGTGTTACCTTCAACCCTTTCATTCATAACAACGATTACCACACAATATAACAATAACATTTGAATACTTTCTATGGCTTACTTGATATTAAATTAAAAGTGAAATTTTCGGTTTTGACTTTTATTTAATAGCTCCACTGGTAGGAAAAATATTGCCATAAAAAATGCACATTATGGAAGCACTATTTCAAAAGCAACTCAAACGTGCTATTCAAATTTTCTTACACCTTTAATTTTTGCGAAAATAATATAAACTATGTTTCATCTTGTGAACGATTTCAAACTTATAAATAAATTTTGAAAGCATTTTTTCTCTCTCTTTTTACAGCAATATGTAGATCACATGTCAGACTTTAAATCGCTTGGTTCCGTTAAAAGTCGCCTTAAGAGGTCGCCTCTCTTCAAATACGCGAGATACCCACACTTAACATTATCCTGGACACACTGTATACTGAACTCAAATCAGATTAAATTGATAAGTCAAAATTTAATTTGTTATTAAAGTGAAATAATAAATAAAATTGGTTAAACGAACCGTGAGCTTCCCTTGCCATCCGTATTGACTCTATTGTTTGCTCCATTACCCCATCATCTGCGGCTACTACTAAAACGACAATGTCGGTCAGGGACGCTCCTCTGGCTCTCATAGCAGTAAAAGCGGCGTGTCCGGGGGTGTCCAAAAATGTAATCCTAGCCCCCGAATCTAAAACCACTGAGAACGCCCCAATATGCTGTGTGATGCCGCCAAACTCCTGTTCAACAACACTCGAATGTCTCAAAGCGTCCAAAAGAGTAGTTTTTCCATGATCAACATGCCCCATAACTGTCACGACAGGAGGTCGTGGTTTCAATTGTGACTTTGGCGCTGGAGGTCTTGGAAACACGTCTTTCTCTATAATTTTCTCTTCC
Organism: Schizotus pectinicornis; assembly: GCA_951805265.1. Lineage (NCBI taxonomy): Eukaryota > Metazoa > Arthropoda > Insecta > Coleoptera > Pyrochroidae > Schizotus > Schizotus pectinicornis. The sequence goes on along the minus strand of OX638204.1, from coordinate 16,232,250 downwards.
TTATTGGTGGGTTTGCCAATGATCGTCATTCGACGTCCGCTCCGTCGCAGCGCTTGTTGAAGTACTTTAATATCGTTAATGGCAATGTGGGGACCTTCAATTTTGTTTAAAAAAATGTCTTTAACGTAATTCAAATCTTTTTCAAGTACTTGGGCTAGTTCTGCAGCGGTTATGCCCTGCCAAACGCTCACTATCTCGCCTTTCGATTTCGGGGCATATTCTATAATTCTGGGCGATTTCTGAAATGTTGCATTGCATTGAGTAACAGTCAGAGAAAGAGCTATCTGAAGCTTACTCGTTCTTCTCCTGTTTTCCGTCTTTTCAAAAAATAAGGACTCGTGTGGAATTTCATCAAGTTATGTTGAAACGAGTTTAAGAGACGTAAATTGTTCCTAAATTTCTTATATATTTGATAAGAACACCTGCAAAGAAAGTTGTATAACGCTTCAAGAGTCGCCGGAATTCACCTGTTATGACTAAAGTAGAGACTTCTTGAGCCATTACCAAGTGAAATCGTCAACATGTGATTCAGATTTAACAATTTTGTAGATAGTGACATCATTTCTTTAACAAAAAAGGTGAAATTGAAATTAATGTGACTCTTTGGCAGCTATCAAATTTATAGGTTATATTGACATGACAATTCAATGACCTTGAGCCGATAAATTAGAGATCTAACCCTGTTATTGTTACCTCTTCTGTCAAAGCTTTGAGGTTAGGATGAGTTTGTAGAAAGAAGCAAAAATTGTCGTGGCTTTTTGTGCTCATTTTGCGTATTGATCTTTCCAAAAACAGTTTAAAATGAGTGAGAATCCTGAATTATTGTCTCAGTTCACCGCTATAACGGGCGCCGACGAAGAGAGAGCCAAATTCTACCTAGAATTGGCGGCTTGGAAACTCGACGTAATTTACTGATATTTTGAAAAAAAAACTGTGATTAAGCGTCAATTTCAGGTTGCTATGAGTAGATACTACGAGAACGAGGGTTCAGATGCGGTAGCAGAAGCCCAACCTCCAAGCGAGAGTGCCCCTCCAGCACCCCCGACAACAGCTCCAAGCAAGCCTAAACCAAAGGCACACAACGCGACTTTTGCCACTTTAAACACTCTAACCACTTCAAGTGACGAAGACGAGGAGGAAGGACAAGCGTTTTACGCTGGCGGTTCCGAACATAGCGGCCAGCAAGTTTTAGGACCTTCTAAGAAGAAGGATTTTGTTTCCGGGATGTTCCAGTCAGTCCGAAAGTGAGAATCGACATATTATTGATTTAAAATTTTTAACACTCAACTTTAGGCACGGCGTGGAAGTGACTGAACCACGCGCTGGAACCTCTAAGTTGTTCCGAGGTACTGGGTATAAACTGGGGCAAACTGCCGATGATTCAGTTGCAGTTTCGGGGTCTTCGGCTTCAGGGTCTCCTCCTGAAGTTTCCTTGAAACTCTGGAAAGACGGTTTCAATATCAACGATGGCGAACTGAGGTCATATACAGATCCGGCCAACACTGAATTCCTACAGAATATTCAGAGGGGCGAAATTCCTCAAGAGTTACATCAGGGAAGTGCCGAGGTAATTCTTTAATTATTTTTAATAACATATTTATGTGTGTAAATACTGTTAGGTTTATTTATCGCTGGAGGATCGCAGACACGAAAACTTCAAACACTCAGAAGGTGGTCCTAAAGCTTTTGCTGGCCATGGTTACACTTTAGGAAGTCCAGCCCCTCCAATTGTGGGTGCTTCCAGGGAAGAAGATAAGCCGGTTAATGAGGCTAGTGCAAAAGAAGCGCTTAAAGTGGACAACTCTCAGCCTACTACTAAGTATTTTGGTGTTATTATTTTAACTGGTTGCTGATTGGTCGATTAGTTTGCAGATTCGGTTGAGTGATGGGTCAAGACTTATTCAGCAGTTCAATCACACGCACACTGTCGGGGAAGTTCGGGCCTTTATTGTAGCAGCAAGGCCGCAATACGAAAGAACACCTTTTAATTTATTGTCAGGATATCCTGCGCACGTGTTAAATGATTCTGATACGTTAGTTGATGCGAATTTATTAAGTTCTGCTATTATGCAGAAACTAATTTAGGCAAATTTTCTACTTTACGGTATATCACTTGATTTGTAATCCAATAAATTTAATTACATTATTATGACAACAACAGTGCAATTCTAATTTACTCTGGTCTTTAAGAGGAACGTCTCCGCTGTATTATTTGTGATTGTAGAACGTCATTGACGTGATTGTTTGGATTTTACTAGACCAGTCTACAATGTTGCCAAATCAGCCAAACCAGTGATTCAAGAGTATCATTTACAGATCATCCGGGTGTACAGTGGATTCACATTCGATTTATAAATAGAAGGGAAGCAATCTGAGTAAAGCGCCATCATACGATTTCTTTTAGAACTACGCCGTTCAGGGGACGGCTACGTCACAAATCTCCCACTCTAAAAATTAAATAATTAATTCTGGACGTAATATTGACCCGATAACTAAATAAAAAAATACGGGTCTAATGAAATCGCCTACATTTTCTAAATATATTTCCCAAACATGAGGCAAGTACCCCATTGCATTAGAAATAAAGGCCTGAGCCAATTTTGAAAGAAAATTGATAAATGTTATACATTTCTGTAATCAGGAAAAACTCCTCTAAGAGAGGGCAATAAAGAGCAGTAAAAAAGATATATTTTCATTTAAAAATCCAAAGTTGGTCTACTTCCGGTCCAAACCGGAAGTGCCAGAATTAGTTTCTTACACCTCCATCATAGTGATTCTTCTTCAATTTAAAAAGAATTTTTCTTTACCTTTTCAAATAACTCCACCCGCTAATGGTAAAACAGTATGAATTCCACCTTTGTTCAGAAAGGGATGTGGAATATTTGAAAACTGCCACTACCACAACTTTCCTCAAAACTAAATGTTAACCAGTTGAGAAAAACCTCACTTTGCAAAATAATAAGTAATGTCAATGTAAAATTTACTTTTGCGGCACAGTAAAATGAAAAAGATGAAGTATTGCAAACAATATAATTACATTAAATAACCGAAAAATGTGTTTAGTGTTTCAGTTTCAAATCGCACTACTTGTTAACGGGAAGAACTGTATTTAATGAGAGTTCCCTATGCCTTTTTCTCTCTTCCTCATCGCTGAACAATTCCGCTAAATCATCCTTAGGACTAGTAGGGCACGCTTCCACAACTTTGACCGGTTTTCCTTTCTGAATACCTTGAGAAGTTGTTATTGTAGAGTAAATAGACATTGCCTAAAAACCAAATAATTTTGAATTAACTTTTGAGAGTGGTAAATATGTTCACCTGTGAAACTAAACTAGTAACATCCCCAGCGTTAGCAGGCAAAATCAAAGTATTGTTGGTTCTAGCCAACTTATTGAAAGCTTGAACATACTGTTCGGCGATACTGAGCGAAGCTGCGTTGGGCCCTAAATCGTTCTTTAAAGCATCAGCTACTAGTTTAAGTCCTCCGGCCCGCGCCTCAGCTACAGCTAGAATTGCAGCTGCTTCACCGGCAGCTTTATTAATTTGCTCCTGCCTATCGGCCTCAGAAGCCAAAATCCGAGATTTTCTTTTACCCTCAGCGACGTTGATGTCGGCCTCTCGAACTCCTTCCGATTCAAGAATAGCAGCACGTTTCTTTCTTTCAGCCTCAACTTGCATTTGCATTGCTTCCTGAACTCTAGGAGGCAATTTTATATCACCTTAAAAACAAGATTAGTGCCACCGGAAACCAAACGATAAAACTTACGAATTTCGTATCGCAAACAAGTCATGCCCCAAGCCTCACTAGCTTTGTTTATTGAATCAACTATTTGAACATTTAAGTTTTCACGCTCCCTGAAAACTTTATCGAGAGAAATTTTGCCAAGTTCCGAACGCATTGTGGTTTGGGCCAGCTGCGTAATAGCGAATTCTGGGTCTTCAACTCCGTAACTTGCTAAATATGCGTCGACTATTCGCAAATACAAGACACCGTCAATGTTGAGGGTTACATTATCGGAAGTTATAGCACTTTGTTTCGGAATGTCTACAGCTATTTCTTTCAAACTTTGGACGTATTTGACTCTATCGGCGATCGGGATCAGGATATTTAGACCGGGTTCCAGAATGCGATGGAATTTCCCCATTCGTTCAACTACCCAAGCCTGCAAATTCCGGTTTTAGAACAACTAACGTTAGGAGGTTTTCGAGCTTACTTCTTGTTGAGGAACAAACATGACGACGGTGTTAATGGGGGTATAAGATCTGTGCCGGACCGTGACAAGACGAAAAGGGGTATGTTGAATGAAGTCCAATGATTGTTGCTGAAAATTCGTAACTGAGGTGATAAATATATAAAATTTTGTTAAAATTCACCTTTAGTGGTGTTCTACAAATATTTAGTAATCGTCTCGAAAACATTTTGAGAGATCTCTGTGTTTTTATCCAAAAAATTACAACATAACCTAAAAAAACCGGGAAAATGACAGCCAGATGCCAAGCGATTGCAGCACCCTCTTGAAGAGGAAAACAACATTGCTTTGAATTCCTATACAGGAGGTGTCCGAAATCGATTTTGAGCTTACAAACAAAACATGACGTCGCTTCTATTAGCGGAAGTAAATAAGCTAAAAAGTGCCGAAAATAGTTTAGAAAAAAGCGATGGTTTGGTTTGTTTCTTGCAAAAATATGGAGAAAAACATAATTTAACTGAATATTTTCTGGAATTGGAAGAAAATCGGTAGGTATGGAAAGTATTTTAAAAGACATTTTTGATAAAAGTGTGATTTGTAGACAACTGGATCTAGAAAAAAATCGTTCGGAATTAGAGTTAATTTTTAAATCGTTGGATGTCAACAAGAAATTATTGCAGAATTTGAATGGGCATGGTGAGTATTAAACACAAGAGTTCAAAAATTTCACACACATTGACAAGGTAGACATTTCGTTCTACAAACATACCTACACCCATACATCTACTAGATAATAACACAGTAAATTATTAGAATGCAGTACTTACCATTTATAAGTGCATATATCTACACAGTGAGCAGTGGAGATGATTCAGAAAATTTCGCATTTATTTTCTCTTACGAGGTATGACCTTTGAAGGCTTGTTGCACAAAACTTAAAATTCTTATTTTACCCAATACCCTCTTCACTTTATTAGATCCGTTTCTTCTTAAAAATGCTTCTTAGCTAGCTTCCACAATGGTGTTTGTGTACTTCTTAAAGATTTCATTTTTTACAAAAATATCGTCATTACTCGGGGCTAGTGCAGAATCTTCACCAGAAAGAAAAAAATATTTTTAAAATTTGAAACTAAAAATCCTACCCTAATTTGTTCTGCGTTCATTGCTATCATTATGTTTTAATTTTTTTATTGTAATTTTAGATTTAAAAACTTTCAAAAAAGATATGATTGTACTGCAAGAAAGTATTCAAAGTTTGAAGATGAGGTTGCATAGCGAAAAAGAAATATTGCAAGACCAACAAAAAGAACTCGCTGATGAATTGGAGCCTTTCAACCGGAAAATAGAAGAATGGAAGAAAGCTGTTACATCTTCTTCAAAGACAGATTACAAAATTAAACAAAATCTTGTATCTTCTAGTACTTCTCAAAAGGTAATTGGAAGAGATAAGAATCAGAATTATTATTTTGTTAATAATTTTAGAAAGTGAAACAATTTATGGATTTTGTTAATGAAAATAACGGACATGAAAATGGTTGGACCAGTGAGGATCATCAACTGTTTTTGAAAACTCGAAAAAAGTACAGAAATACAGACAGCATTGTCTTAAATCTGCATAAATTATTACCGGGTAGGTAGTAGACATTTTTTTAAAACAAAATCAAATTTAATAGAATTTTGAACCCCAAATTTTGGAGACTTTGTTACAAAACTGCTTCGATGTTTCAACAAGAGATTTAATTACGATTTAAAATAATAATTAATCCCATTTCTATTCAGTCGAGTCGCAACTAATTGTGCCTTCAATATAATATTTTTTTAATTCGTTAACTTCGTGTTTAATTAAAAAATATTTTAGATTTAGATCAAGAAGAAATTAGAAGCCATGACATCTGGTACACTCAGTATTTGTTGCTAAAAAAACAAATGAAGGAAGCGTTGTGCCATTGGCGTGAATCTAAACAAAAGGTTTGTCCTCGGGAAGAAACTCAGGTTGATTGTACAGTCACTAACAACAAAAAAAGTGATTGTGCAACTCTTGAAGACGTGAAAGAAAAACTTGCAGTTTGGAAAGTGAGTTGGTGATTCTGTAGGTAGAAACTAGTAAGAAAAACTAAGAATTTTGTTACATCTTAGGCCGAAAGAGAGGAGAAACGCAGGCGAGAAGAAGAGTTTGAAGAACTGAAACAGCAAAGATTAAAACAATTGCAGCAAGAAAGGAGGAAATTGCAACAAGAAATTAAAAAGTCTGTCGACAACTGGAAAACTGCGAAACTTACAAGAGAGAAAATGCAAAATGCGGAACAAAAATTAAATGAAGAACGTGATAGAAAATGTAAGGCAGCTGAGGCTAATAAGATGATAAAACAATTTCGTTCTCAAGATGACATTTTCTTATTGAAATTGAGAACGCGTAAGCAAAGTGAAAAGAAGGAAGTGAAAAGGAGTAAATCGAGTTACGTGGCAAGTCGAGATCCAGACAGAATTTTTAAACCGACTAAACAGTGGCTGCACAGAAGTTTGAAAAAGGACAATTTTGTCGGTGAAGTGCCGTGTGTCCCCAATATCAGGTCAATACCAAAACTGTAAGTAGCAAGTAGCAAGTGCAAAATTAATGGTAGTACTATTTTAACAAGTTGAGGGTTTTATTTTTTTTTGTTCTATCTCTGCTTCATTTGTAGTGCTTCACCCTTTCTGTTTTTGTGTTACTGTAATTTGTCCTTCACATTTTTTTCTATTCAACAACCTTTTTAAAAATTATTACAACCCCGTATGCGTATTCTGTACTTTCGTTAAGAGGAACGTCTCCGATGTATCATTTGTGAATGTAGAACGTCAGCAAAATGCATTGACGTGATTGTTTGTATTAGCAGGAGCTCGTATTGAAAAGAGAGAAAATGCATTTCGTATTTCCAAGAAAGCTCCGTACAAGTAAAAAATATCTGACTTTTGTTTTTAAGATCTGATACGTAACGATAGACTCCAGCGCTAGATGCTTTGAAGAAAGTTAACATGCACGTTAATATGAACAAAGTACAAATGTTTACTTTAACATTAAATAAATAGCCCAATTTGACTTCAGTTTGCTGTAAACCTCATCATGCCCCATTCGTTATCGAATATTCTAAACAAAAACTTATTTATATTACTAAAAATATGCGTTTGTTTTCCAAATTTGAATATACGAATTTGGTGCTTATTGTCGTTCTCTGTTCGACAGTCATGGGTTATACCCATCTGCCTCACTTTACTACTGCTTGAGATGATGTAGTGCAATTACTGTGCAAACTACTAGAAATGATCTCGCGCCAAACATGAATTTTGCCTTGAGCTATTATACTGGCGCGCGAAAACGAGGCCTGTATTAACACGTTTTATTCAGTATGAAGTAACAACATGAGAAAAATAGTAACTTGGTGAATACGACATGGATTAAGGCGGAGCGTACCACTTTGGACCAGCTGCGTACTCAATGCATGCGCGCTTCGTCATTCCATTAAATTAACTGGGTTATTTACTTGCACTTGACTCATTCCATTTCTTTTTATGCAGTGATCTAAAATGAGAGAACTAATCTCTGCACGTCAAAATGCATACAGTGAGAAAAAAACACATGTGATAGCGAAGTCGTTAGCCTTAACGAAAATACAGAATACGCATACTGGTATGGTAATCGTATTATAATAATAGAGGGTGTTACAAAAAGAATCGCCAGCGACTAAAAGCTAATAGTTGAAGTTCCGCAAAAATAAATTTTAATTAATGCGCTACAATATGATGTTTTTGTCTGTCTTCTAATTTCAGACGGGTACCAGACTGGAGAAAAACCATGCAACTGCCTTGACTACTCTTATAAAGTTTTACTAGTCTTTAGTAAAAACAGTTGGAAGTGTTGTTACTAGTTGATGAAAATATCAGAATACAGATCTTTTCTTCAATATTTCTTAGCATTATTATTGTTGTTCCTTAGACTAGATAACACAAAAAAAAACTTAAGTTAAAACGTTAAAAAATCGTAGAAAAATAGTGTGAGCCATGAGCAAATAACTGGTTCAAATTTTACCAATCAATGGACGATCTGAAGCTTCTGCCCCAGTTCCATCAAACTGTCGAAGGTGAATCTAGAATCACGCAAATAATATCTTGTTACTATTCCAATAATTACTAAATCTTACCTGAAGGTGTAAATTAACCTCAGCGCACCTACTTAAATAAGGAAAATTGCCCCCTGACTTCAGATGAGCCAATTTGGCACGTGGGTAGCACTTGTACAGCTCCTCTCGAACAGCACTCGATAAGGCATATTCATCAAAAACATCCATAATAGTAACAGGAACTTCAGCAAGTTTGTGAGCTTCTACATATCCTTTAAGGCAATTGAGTGTTAATCTACTAGCAAGTTCAGTCTGTGGAATGCTTTCTAACTGCAAAAAAAACCAAAAGATTACGAAAAGTCTAGAGATTTGAAACAATCATTGCTTACTCTTTCTACCATAAAATCAATAGCCTCCACCATGTCTTGGTCGACTTTGGCCGACCCAAAATTTCCCATTATCATTCGTTTTAGCACAAGCGCAGGCAATATCCAAAAAATAGCGGCGGACTCGTGATTATTAAAAACGGCAGTGTCAGTGAAAGTATTACATAGAATTAGGGAAGCGACACGGGGACATTTGGTGGTGTGTTCAGCAAATTTTTGAGCCAAGTACCCTCCTAAAATCGCCACAAACCACTAAGTTAGCGTTGACTGAGTCAACAAACAAGTGTTATGGGAAAATAATTACCTAAGGAAGCCCCAAATAAGTGAGCTTTATCAACGGCCAAATAGTCGAGAAGCTTTTTGAAACCTTCGCACCATTCCTTAACGTTCCAATATACGGGGGCTTCGGCTGCTATGACTCGGATTCCCTTCGCAGACAGCGATAGGGCTTGCTTGAAGAAAATATCGGCAGTCCCGGAAACTGGAGGAAGACAAATAAGGGGACATTTGACCTTTTTGGGGCCGCAGTCGTACACTCGCCAACCCTGAAAATTGATGGTAATGACTGAAACCTCACAAGTGGGTCAGTTACCTTGGTGTTATCTGAATCCACGACTATTCGGCGTAAGGGTATGCTACTTCGAAAACTTAGGTATTCTTGAGATTGAGATAAATCACTAACGTAACTCATTTTCACTCGAAAAGTTCTGAATTTATCATGGATTTTGTAGTTAATTACGTATTGAAACAGAAAGGAAATGAGGTAAATAAGACAGATAACCCCTAAGGATCTTATCAATGTGTCAAAAGTCAAAACAAGGATCTATCTATTATCTAAATCTATCAGCAGGACGGGATCGGCATGGCAATTTAATTATTAACCAGTGGCGGCGTCAAGAATTGAGCAGAAACTTTGGAAGACCCGAAGACAAATTTTGAATCACAATTTGAAAAAATAAAATTATTTAAAAAATGTATAAAGGTGAAATAAAACATTACACTTATAGGTGAAAACAATCAAAGATCGCTTAAAATTGCATTCAAAATTTCGAACACTTTTGAAGAAAATTAATAGAACGTAAAAAGATGGAAAGTTAAAAAAGAAATCTGTGAATGTGAATAGTTATGTGGTTAGAATAGGTTACAAAAAGGCAGTCAAAAATAGTCGTTGAAGATCGACGATGATAAGTCGGACCTCTTTGCAGAAAGGTTACTGCTATACGTTTCTCTGCTAATGGAAAATGGAACCCACATGCCTAAATGCCAATATTTTTTAACCATCAATTAATATTAGACAAACATGTAAAAAGGAATTCAACTCATTCACGATAATAAATAGAGATGAACTGAAAGAAGTTGTCTTTGGTATGTGCAACAAAGTTAGTCCGGATAATGTAACATTTGGGTCTAATAAAGAATGTGTATCACGAAATATATGATCCACTTATAAACATAATAAACAGCTCCTTTGAAACAGGTATCGTCCCGCTTTTAATCCTTCATTAACGTTTTTCTAACTTTTTTACTAAATTTTACTTTCGGAAAACTTTTTTTCAACGTTACAGTTTTTATCTCTATAACAAAATTTTGGGGCCAATTTTACAAATTTTTCTCTAAAGTTTCAGATCATAGTTTTCTGTACAAGATTCCAAAGTACCATCTCATAATATAATATAGTTTCTCTTAAAGTCTGAAAATTGGAGAGATCTGCATAACATACGCTTTATACATTCGTTTCCACCCTTAACGAAATCCCAAAAAAAAAATCCTAATAGTGTCAAATTATACAATTTTAGAGGTCAATAGTTGATGTCATCAAAACGTAAAATAACACTGTTGTGAAGGAAAAACCGTTTGGAACAATTTTCTTGTTTCTTGTGCCGTGTGACGGATGGGTCAAACGGCTTTCGCAAACAGGAAACAGGCCTTTATTCTTTATTGATCCATATTCAGATCACTTTCTTCATCCTTTTTCATTATGTTCTTAATTGAACCTATTGAAGCAGGTCATGTTTTAATTTAAACAAATCTTCTATAAACTAAACCAAGCTGTCTATTGGATCACATTAACTAATATTTTATAATAATAAAACATTAATTTTGGGAATGTCCTTCAAAGAAAAGTAGTAAGAGAAAAAACAAATTTGTTCTAAATTTCTGAAAATTTGTAGAAAGAACAGTCTTCGATAGTTATAATTATTAACTTTTATTAAACTATAAACCAGATTTGCTATTACCTACAAACTTTTTTATTGGAGAAAGCTAGTTTTACTTTGAGTTCTCTGCAGGGTTCATGAGTTCATAGAATACGTGCGTACTCATCCCCATACCAATAATGGTTAGAATCCAACTGAGTTGGTACAGCAGTTTGTCCGGTAATCCCTTTTTCAGAAATATTGGAACGCCATCATCGCACTGTAAGTTCAAGATTATAACACCAAGATTTAACAAACTTTTTATATGCCTCACCGAAAATTTCTTCTGGTTTTCCTTTAATCTAAGAAATCTTGCGGTGTAGTAGGGTTTAGGAGCTCTCTGGTTGCTAAACCCCTTTCTAAACAACCCTGCAAGTTGAAAGGTTTTCTGCCAAAATAAATCAACAGTTAAAAGCGAATTGCCCAAATGCCAAAAATCAATAGTAAATGCAAAGATTAAGCATTCATTGCTTCATTTAAACAAAAACTTACCTTTGTAGTATTCATTTTCTAAGAAACTTTCCAAAATGCTAAATTACCCGAACGAAATGTCAACAGCAGTCAATACAAAAACAATTTGGCGCATTTCTTAGCAACCCAAAACAAGATACTGAACAACTTGATAACGGCAACTAAAAAGTGGCTATTATGATTAAACGCAGTGTCGGAGCCCAAACTGCAAAGGCCGGATTTGTTTTCCAAGGGACTAAAAATAATTTGTTTCTCGCAGGGACTATATTAAAAATAATATAAATTTTTTATTTATTATTATTATTATTTAAGGGTATTAAGGGTACCAATTGAAAAACGGCAACACCCTTTGTAATAATTAATTGATCGGTTGCTGACGTTACGCACGGGTAGATATCACGATAGAGGATGCGACATCTTGAACAAAATCCTCCATCTCTAGTGGGTTGACCTTTGCAGCTTTTATTCTTGCCGCCTACCATAACACCCTTTTTATAACAAAAATGGGAAACGCGCCATCTGTTACGCCCAAAACTTACTAAAAAAATGAGCAATGGTAACAAAAACTGATTCATGACATTAGTCTTATTTAAAAACTTTTATTAATATAATCTTTGATCTAAAAGAGTAAGTATATTTGTGGCTTTGGAAGAACAAATTTACTTTTGGAATCCTTTTTTTAACGTTACAGGTTTTATCTCTATGACAAGTTTTTGGGACAAATTATATAAATTTTTCTCCAAAGGTATAGAATCATTATTTGCTTTACAAGATTCCAAAGTACCATCGCGAGCAATATTTAAGGCACGGTGTTTCTTCCCAGTGTAAACCAGCTTTATTCGGTAAGATGGAAAGGGCATTCCGACCCACCCACTTCCAGGTGATTTGCGCCGGGCAATGGAGGTAGATAACTGTTGGGGTAGCAAAGAAAATAAATATTTATTATCCATAGCATCATTGGGCGATAAGGATTTGCTGGAGTCCAGTAGGACAGACTGTCAGGTCTCAGGTCTGCTGCCACAGCCACTCTTACAAGTTCAAAATCACCGATTTTGCTTCACGAGTCGTGCATTAAGAGCGAGTGTACCATCTCCATCTCATAATATGATATAGTTTTTTTTTAAAGTCCTGTAAAGATGGAAACGAATGTATAAAGTGCATGCTATGCAGACCCTTACAATTTCCGGACTTTAAGAAAAACTATATCATATTATGAGATAGTAGTTTAGAATCTTGTAAAGCAAACTATGCTATGATCTGTGCTTTTAAAGAGAAATTTGTAAAATTGGTCTCAAAGTTTTGTTATATAATCTGTGACGTTATAAAAAGTGTTCTAAAATTAAAAATTTTATTCCACAAGTTCAAATGTACCCTTTTAGTTCAAAGATCATGCAATTATATTAATGAAAGCTTTCAAATAAGACTATAAGTCATGAAACAATTGTTGTTACTGTTATCCACTTTTTTAGTAAGTTCTGAACGTAAACAGTTTAAAGCCTGTAAAACAGATGGCGCGTTTCCCACTTTTGTTACTAGTAACGCTTTCGCGACTTCTCACTTTAGAATGGAAGTTGCAACGGAGATGGAGAATTTCGTTCAAGATGTAAACCACTATCATTGTCCACTATCTAGCTAAGCCAGGCAAACAGCCATGCTGTTAAAATAGACGAATACCGCTAGATGTCGTGGTATTGATTTGTCTCGTACAAATTTAATAGCTAAATATTCTAAAAAAAATGTTTTAAATCTAAAATATTGAGTAATAGAATAGAGTTGGTATTTATTTTTAGAGTTGTCGAGTCTCAAACTTTTTGCTGTTGAAATTATCTCAAATTAACGGAAAAAGTCAAGTGATATAATAGGGAGCACAAGTGGAACGGTGGAGATTTTAAATCGATTAGTTGAAATATTAAGTCGAGCGGTCGTGATAATTAGTCAATAAAATATATTTATGTGAGTTGATCTTTCAACCACAGCTTCAGCGCTTCCGTATGTGACGCCACCACTGCTAATTGCGTCCTAGATATAGTCACTTCCATCAAAGTCAAGACAGACAAATCTGTCAAAATCATATGGGGTGTAGTTAACCTCAAAATTGTGACAATGTCTCAAAGTTCTCTTTCAAAGTTTCAATAATCATGAAGAAGTACCACCAACTCATTCTCCTTGTCATCTCCGTAGTAAGTTTAACACTTTTCCTCATTTACCGGCACGAATACAATCGTCTCCATTACGTCCTCGAAGTTTTCAATTTCTTCGGTCAACCCTGCAATGTTTCCGATTTGCAACAAACCGAGAACATTTTGAGCCACCACGATTGGGGCCCCAATCCCGCTTGGCAAGAACACGAAAGCGGTTACATCTATTCGGCGTTTTTGACTAAGAAAAATGAAGCTAAATCCCTGAGTGTTGCTGCTGATGAGAAACTAGTGCCTCGAAACTGCTACTTTTGGTTCGAAGACAAGAAGAAGGCTGTTGTTGGGAAGTTTAAGTTTTCGAAAGTTTATAACGAGGATAATGTTGGGTTAAATTTGTATTTTTATTATTGTTCTATGTCGAGTGTTGAACAAGTGCCATATGCGGTTTCTTTCAGTTATAAAGTAAAGAAAGACAGTGAATTAAAGAAAATTATGTTGGGTAATTCGTACAATCATCAAATTGGTATTAACACTACTATTTGTGTCTCCCCTTCTGTTTACAGTAAGCGCCGGCTAGTGGAATTTATAAGTTACCATAAGTTGCTCGGTGTCAATTCTTTTATTTTTTACAATAGAGATATTCCGCATAGATTGATTAAACTCGTTACTAATTTATCGATGCGGCTTGGCATGCAAGTGAGTTTTTTAACATGGAATTTCCCGAAAAGCGACAGCCCTTTAACAAGAGTCGCTATCGAAAACGACTGTTTACTCCGTACTCTTGGCCAAAGTCTTTACGTAACTACTTTAGAAATTAATGAGTACATCGTCCCTTCTCACGTTTACAGTTTTAACACGTTGATGCGTGATTTTGACTCTAGTGCAGATCGGTTGGGCCTGCCTGTTCAAAAGTTTTGTATTGGTAATGTTGAAGCCACTAAACCTATTTCCATGTTGAATACAGACGTTTCTGATGATTATAGCAGTAACGTCGTTAGATATGTTTATAGAAATAATCGTGTAAATGAGGGTATAGTAATACATGCTGTGGATAAAGGGCAGGCTTCTATTCACAAGTATGTTCGGTGTTTTGGAGACCCAACCAAGACTCATAGTGACAAGGCCATTTTAAAGTTCTCAACTGATCTTGTAAGGTCCACTCTTTTTCAGCTGTTCTTACACGATCAAATTTAAGGTTTAGTTATATTTTTGTGTGTGATTTTGTTTTTATGTCTATTAAACGAAACATTGAGTTTATCCTCGAGTTTATCGTTAATTTTGTATAAATTGTTTGAATAAACGTTAAGTTTTACAAGGTTTTTTTAAATTTATTAGAAAGTTAGAAAAGGGAAATTGGTATAACAATTAAGATGTAAAAAAGATTTATATACAATATGAATACTTTAACTATACTCAAGTACCTACTTACATGCTACCCTCTAGAATCTGAGTTAATATTCCAAGTTTAAGTTGAGATGTTTTTCTTACGATTAATGTGATCAATGGTGTAAGGAAACTTATTGTTTAGGGTCACTAAAAGAAAAATAGTTTTACTGGTTCTCATTCTTTCTGTTTAAGGCGAGTGACTTATGTTGAATAAAAACGGTACTAGATTTTTTAAGATTTTGATGGTTAAATTTAGAGATTTGAAAGGACCGATGGGTAGTTCTCAGTATACCACACGAAATTATTTTCAATTATAAAAGTATGTCAGAGCTTAGTGGTTCTCCCTTTAGAACTTACATAAGTCCAGCAGGGGTGCGTGGGGCACAGAAGACATCCCAGTTATTTGTTATTTTTGTTATCCATGCTGCCCCCTACTCAGTATTTAATATATTATTCCTAACTTACATGTAAAGCTTTGCAGTGAAAAGGTGTCATTACGAATAGATATAAAGTTACAGTGACTATAATACTGAATTGTAAGTATGTCTTTTGCTACATTCATTGTTCTTAAAAATAATCAATTTGCAATGTTTAAGACGTGTTTTATATGCATCTAATCTAAAGGCTTTTTCAATAACATTTGAAAACTGCATTAACTGTCATAGGTCTGAGTGGGGTACAAATGTATCCCAAGTCTACAATTTCCATCGTATTTTTTTGTAGAATTTTTTTCCGGTACCGACCATTTTAGTGGCTTTTCTTTATTTTCTTACACAATCTGATAAAATATTAGTTTGATTGGAGCTTCAGTTTTTCATTAAAAAAATAATATATTGCGATAGTCTTGTATAATTGTTATTTCTGTATCTTGTGCATTTTGTACTGATTTAATCATTGGAGTGGGAAGCTATTATTGTAAGTGCCCTCTAGGCCTCGACAAATTTTTGCGAATTTTCCTGCCAGGAGCACTCAAACACAATAAAATAAAAATAAAAAAATAAAAGATTTATTAAAAAATAAAGTAATTTTACGCTAAAAATCTAAAAATGTTTGTACCCCGGCCAGACTAATGCTATTTTTGGAACTCAGACCTATAAAGGTTAAGAAAAAATTATAATGAAATGTTTTACTATCTTTATTCTTTATTATCATTTTCTTTGTAAAGCACGTACGTGCTTTACTCTTGGCGCATATAGGACCACCATCTTAGTCTATGTGCTTCACTTACAAGATTTGAAACTACTACTAACTAAATAAATAAGTCTCAAAAGTCTATTTCTGCTAAAGCAGTCAAACAATTTGGTATATTTCAAAAACGTGTTTTTTGTGAGACATAACAAATAATATTGCCCCTCTGCGAAATGATCACTTCAAACGTATGTTTCATTTTATAACTTGTCTACATTTTTACCCTATGCTTTTAGCATGATGATGCATGGTGCCTCTAGGTATGCGGCATATGAGAATCCGCGTAAATCTAAACTTTCTGGACTAGACAAAAATCCAAATCATGTTTTGTAATAGCTATTTATGTAGTAAGTTGCAAAATGAAAGTGTTTTTCGCGTGCGAAAAACACGAATTTTGCAACGTACTACATACAAGATTTTTTATACAATCGTCGCCAAAATTGTTAAAAATGTAAAAAGAAAGAATAAAATTGCACATACTTACTGCATAATCTAGTTGCACAAATTTTCGTTTCCTAGGAAATGCGACATAACAGAATCAACATTTTATTAATAATTGAGGTGTTTGGCTGTCAATTTTACATTTTGTATCTAGTGCGAAAAAGTGACAGTATAGTGAAAAAAAATACGTCATTTCAACATGAAAATGATATTTGAAATGGTACTATTTCGATACGATTGTATAAAAAAATTATTATGTTAATCAATGCTACATAGGTAAATTAAGAAAGAGATTATTAACCGATTAGAGTAATAAAGATACCAGTTGTTGTTTTGTTTAAGCGGTCCCGCGTACCCTACGTTTCCCTAGATAGATATTACAAGAAGACATGCTTTTAGGTCCAATTGCAGACCGCTAGTGAGCAGTTAACAAGTCGTTAAGGTTTATCTAGTTTGATTGGATTGGTGATTCGTTTCTTGTTAGATTTAAGTAGATATTTGTTAAAAGTATAAAAATTTCAAACTTTTTCTCTCTTAGAATAATAATGAAAACTCTGTTTAGCAAAATAATGACTAATTTTAGACCATATTAGAGCATATATTTTTTTTGTCTGTGACATTTTTTTAATGGCAACATACCATTTCTATTTTTAACCTTCCACATCAAGCCGTCGATTTTAAACAAATAGAGAAAGTTTTTGTTTCAGCTAAGCCAAGGTGACACTTTTTTTTATCTCTTTTTTTAATACCGTTTCAAGAATTTTCTATCTATAGTATTCTGTATATTAGAATACTATTGGATCTTACTGTTTATTCTTTCTTTTGTAACCACTTTTTTTAAGAGATACGGAAGCAGAAGGAGTTCTTGAAACAACTTTACGCGTTAACATATCTCCACAAAATATATCCGGTGTTCGATATAAAAACTTAATCAGTTTCCATGGATTTTGGATTGTGGGTCAGGAAATGGGTGGTTTGTTGCGTACAAAGGACCACTCGTCCGAATTTGTTACTCGGGGACTCGACGGGATCTGGCTTTAATTCCGGCGTAGACGGCGCTGGAAGTGCCGAAGAACATAAAGAGCTTATTGCGTGGAGAGAATGATTGAAGGATTGAGGGACAATGTGCGCCATTACGGGACATTAGCGCTTCTTTGAACGTTTGCAACCTAATAGCGCCGTAATAGATTCCGGTCGCTCTCAACAATCAGTGTGATTCAATTTTTAACTCCCTATTTGCGGCAAGAAGAAACCTCATCCCTACCACAATAATAGGTATGTGATGCTACGTATAGCAGGACCCAGAGGATACCTGGTGCATATATAGGTGGGGCATCGTCATCGAGAGCATTGTGGAATATTGGCTGGTAATTACGCTCATATCGCCGATGGGAGCGGGGCTGTTCACTGCGGGAGGCCGACCGAAGTCAGTGCCGTCAGAACCATCTGACGGTGCTAATAACCCGCTCATTACCTATTATCATGCGGCTTGACGTCTGCATACTCGGCTTTTATGTGTCCCTTAACTAACCAAAAACTCGGATTAATTAACTTGTATAAACCACTAACTAGCTGCTTCTGATGGCTGATGGGCTTTCAACCTTTGACACGGCCCGATACCGATTAATAACCTCGTTAAATCAGCTTCCGGTTTTCAGGAACGGGCCCAAAAACGCAGCCATTAATATTTAATTTTCACAATTGAATACGTGGTGAAAGGTGGGCAAAGTAATTTAACCAATCAAAAGTTCCAAACAAATTTTGTAGCCCATTTTGTTATTTCGTGCATATGCAGTGGTATCTCTTATCTCTGATAATTATTCTTTTTGTATTGAAACACTTCAGAATTTAGACCACGACGATGATTACCTTGCGCGAGTAGTCATTCAGCTTCGACTGACTGCACAAATGGCGGAGGCGCCGGGAGAATTATTATAATCGTACAACCGTCATTTTCAAAATTTTGGAAACAAGAATTATTTTCAACTTTGTTTTTTAAAGATTTTGGAAACCCAGATGATTACCCATTACTAGCATCTATCTTCTGGGTTTGCGATGTATTGATAATGAATTTTGGCCTAAATATCTTGAAAGTAGTTGTACTTGCAAGAAACTTTAATTTTAAGGTGTGCAGTATAAATTTTTTATTTGTCTCGATCAACATATTATACATATTCTGATGACAAGGGAAGTGTTGGAAGGCCTATTAAAGACAGGTTCAAAGTACGTGACTTCAATAATCAAGCATGTACAGCAGACTGCAGAGAAAATGCCCACTTCTCAAACTTTAAACTTGTTTATTTTCCACAAAAAACCAACACAGACATTAAAATTCTTATTTATGCCAAGTATTTTAAAAAGCATATGAAATAATAAAGCAGATGCGTTGTGTTTTATTTACCTAGTATGTACAGCTTGCCGAGAAATTAATGTCGTATCGAAAGCCGTTGCAAGCTGCACGATTAGATTGGTCGACTGTCGTGTTGCTTATTTTGAACCCTTGGAGGGAGGCTAGCCCGAAATTATTTGCTTGAGTCTGCACAAGGAGATTCCCGGCTAGCCTCCTTCCAAGGGTTCAATATAAGCAACACGACAGTCGTCCTATCTAGTCGTGCGGCCCGCTATGCCGCCCGATACGACAAAACATTTTACATCATCTGTAAAAGAAATTTAAATTTTAAAAGTGTGAGATAGACATTTTTAATGCAGTCAATTGTACAACAGGCAAGCTAATGCTGTAGGGACATTTTTTTATTGAATGGCTTAATGGGCCCTGTAATTCTCATTTTCATTCTTTAGAAAGTTATAATGAGACGAAATTGCTCTTTCCACTTTGGCTATTCTATTTTAACATCATAATGATTGTAAGCACGCAAGTCAATTTTTTTTAAGGATGGTTTGAGACAAATAAGGTGCAACTTTTGTAGTGATCAACGCAATCACCGCAAATAAGTCCAATACACAATTTACACAATTTAGATGGAATAATAACATAAAATTTGCTGAAAGGTAACTGTAAATACTTAAGCTGAACGTCTCCGTTTTATCATTTGTGATTGTAGAACGTCAGCAAAATGCATTGAAGTGATTTTTTGTATTAGCGGGGGCACGTATTGAAAAGAGAAAAAATGCGTTTCGTATTTCCAATAAAGCTCCGTACAAATAAAAAATATCTGACTTTTGTTTTTAAGATCTGATACGTAACGATAGAGACTCCAGCGCTAGATGCTTTGAAGAAAGTTAACATTAAATAAATAGCCCAATTTTTTGACTTCAGTTTGTTGTAAACCTCATCATCCGCTATTCGTTGTCAAATATTCTAAACGAAAACTTAATTATATTACTAAAAATATGCGTGTTTGTTTTGCAAATTTGAAAACACGAATTTGGTGCTTATTGTCGTTCTCTGTTCGACAGTCATAAAATGGGGTTATACCCATCTGCCTCACTTTACGGCTGCACGAGATGATGTAGTTAATTACTCTGCAAAATACTAGAAATGATCTCGCGTCAAACATTATGAATATTGTCTTGAGTTATTATACTGTCGCACAAAAACCAGGCCTGTATTAACACGTTTTATTCAGTATGAAGTAATAACGTGTGAAATAGTAACCTAGGGAATACGACACTGGATTAAGGCGGAGCGTATCACTGTGGACCAGCTGCGTACTCAATACATACGCGTGACGTCATTTCATTAAATTAACTGCTTTATTTACTTGCACTTGACTTATTCTATTTCCTTTTATGCAGTGATCTAAAATGAGAAAACTAAATCTCTGCACGTCAAAATGCATACAGTGAGAAAAAACACATGTGATAGCGAAGTCGTTATTATTGATACCATAAATATTTTTAATATTGGTTGACTAGAGTACAACGATGTCCATATAATTTATAAGTTTGCAAAACTAGCAAAAATAAAGTAAAAGCCACCGCATTAGGTAAGCATTAGGTAAGTCAATTATTATCAATTAGTTTTCATTTAAAGTAAAATAATTACGTTACATAATCGAGATAAAAATTATTACACTGTTTATCTCAACATTCATATAGATATCGAACATATTCAATACTAAGGGCCTTCGGTGCTTTTATCAACAGTTTCCAAACAGTTTTTAATGTGAAAAGTCTTTACCTATACCACATAATTACTATTTTATGACTGTCGTCAATTCATCAACACTTTCTAATTATGAAAGAAAAGAATTTTTTTTAGCAGAAATTATATCTTTTTAATTAAAAAACTTGATAACAAAAACATATCTTATTGGTTAATTTTTAAGCATTTGTCAAAGTGATTTGAAAATTCTTCTGGACATGGTCAACTCACCATAGTGTACTATCAAAAATTATGCTTTTATGCTAATATGCAAAATTTTCTAGATGAAGATATAAAATTAAAGTAATAACAAAAGTAAAGAGAGAAACTTCAGGATAAGAAAACAACGTAAGATACAAAAATTATTAAAAGTGGTTAATTTAAAACTATTGAACCATAAGATTAAAGTCAAGGAAGAAAATTGGCTTATACTGCCATACGGATATACAGTTTGTTCTTAGTGGATATATGAAAATGTGTTAAACTGTTCCTTGAGTTTATTTTACTTCCAAGTCTTACTGATATTCACTTTAGAGATAAATAAAAATATAGCCAAATATAAAATATGAAAATGTTTAAAGAAATTGTTTTAAAAATGTCTACGGAAGGATTAAAACATTTTATAGTAATATTAACTAATATTAATACCAAAATGCAGAACACGAGTAGTACGATAAGAAGAACAAAGCAATATTGCCTACTTTATTACATTTTACTCCTAGATTTGAAGCATCAAAACAAAAATTAAAAGGGCTTGGCATAAGTTGATATACAAAATGTTTTTAATGGAAGTATCAAAATGCATAAAACAATTTCAAAATCTTCTGCTCCATGCACCATCCGTACCTCCAGACCTCCTTACTGTTACAAAATAAGAAATAAGAAGAAAATAACAAGAAAAGTTAATAGAACACAAGCAGGGACGTTAAATATATAGATTTATGATATAGCAGAAGGTTCAAAAATAGGATTAGGTAGGAAAAGAAATAAAAAAAAGGATTTTTTTTAGATAAAACAAGTTGTAACGGTGAATAAGCCGTTAGGTATGATTTATTTTGGATATTGAGTTTTTTTTTAAATTTCTGATTTTCTGAGTTGTAATAGGTAGTTTGAAATTGAAGAATAAAAGTTGGAAATTTAGAGCAATTTAGTAGAAAGATTTAACAGCAATAATGGAACAATGAAAAATAGAAGAGAAAATGACAGTGTTACAGAGAAATAATTCCATGTATTGCAAACTTTAAGGCAAAGTTTGAGTCAATGAAACCAAAATATATTATTTCTTACTGATGTAGGTACAGATACGTCTATAGTAACTGGAACTGGAAGAAGACTTTGTAGCATCGACGAAAAATGGATCTTTATAAATTGACAATTGTCAAACAATAATTGTTTGTCTTCGAGGTTTGCAATTTCTTCATAATAGGTATACCTGCAGATGGCAAATTTGTTAAACTTTTCAAAAATGTCTCTTAGTTCCATAACTTTTTGATTCTGCGCCCATCTACTGCTGAGACCGATGGTAAACCTGAAGATTGGTTCGGACTTGGAAATCGTCGTGGTGTCCCATTTGCGTGAAGCGCGTGTCGTGTGTGACGCTAACAAGTCCAGCAGCTGGCGCATTAGCGTCGCTAATTGCGGCCGGGATGCGGGAGTGCAGAAGAGCGTGGCGTCGCGACGGCGACGCAGCCTGCCTCGCTACTCGGATCGAGCGGTTTCCTTCCTCACGCCATTCCGAGCCATTTCCTCACAATCACTTCTTTACTTGGTCTTTCAGACACTTAGGGTGCAATGAGCCGATTACTTCGTCCATTATACCTATTGAGAAACAGAGAGGAGAAAATCACCGCGCTCCTCGCAGCATTAGAACGACTCAATCGTCACATTGTGTACCAATTTGTCAGGCAAAGGGATTCAGAAATCGATGGCTTATTACAAATGCGAAACTATGCATAGGTGACGGTTTCTCTGCCAATCCAGCCGGGTTCGTTTGCTGGCCGAATCCGGATCGCAATATCATCGGCTGAGATCAATATAGCGGGAAAGTACACTGATTAAGGATTAATTCTGGAGAAGCTCTCCATATATTCAATGTGTCCAATCCTTTTTTATGAAATGTAGTCATTCACCAGCGAGATCCCGAGTTTAATTTGTCGGCTTATGCATTGTGTTTGCAGAGAGGGTCGACACCTATTGGTGCAGCCACTTTATGCTAGTCAGCAATTTTGGTATTCAATCAGACGCGTTTCACACAGGACTTATTTTGACTTTGACCAAATAAGGGGAAACGCAAATCAAATTGCCCCACGCACCCTCAACTTCTATAACGTGAAGAACCTCATTTAAAAATATTGCGTAACGTCAAAATATTTCTTTCTTTTTGATATTGAAGGGATTAAGAATGGCGTTTCGTCATTCTTTGTCTTGAACTGGAAATTGGCCGGACGAAGGGGCGGGAAAATTGAATGAAATTGGTAGTAATTTTGCCGGTGTGAATTGAGCTTCCCTTTATTGACTCCCCTGGGGTTGAAATGAGAGCTACACCAACTAATATAGCGCAAGAATTCCCAATGCATAGCTCGGGCATCCGTTCCAGTCGAAATGAATAGGAATTAGCCAATTTTTGTCAAATTAAATGTGCATTAACGCTAAGTAGACGTGGGTCGCCGGATCGGGTGCGAGACCAGCGGTTCCCAACAGAGGGATGACTCAATTTACATAAATAAATTTGAAAAATTTCTAAAAAACTTACCCTAAGATTTATTTAAAAGTCTTGTAGCAAGGGTTCTGTTACTCTCTGATAAAAAAAATCAAATCTAAAAACGTAATTTTTCTTATAGGAAGGAAAATAGGAACTTTTAATTTCCCAATAATGAAAAAAAAATGTATTTCCCATAAAAGCCAAAAAACCTTTGGGTACTTTTTGAATTGCTATTTCTAATTTTTTTTACAAAGTATTTCTGTCTTTACTTGTGGTCAATAGATATTTAAAGATTTTCAAACTAATAGAATGCAGCAATGAAGAGTTGATGTAACACATCCAAAAAATAGTAGATATAGGTATGTGGAATAATTATTTGATTCTTCTTTTAAGCAACTGTGGTCACAGTAATCTAAACTCTAAAAGGTCTGAATTAGTTTGAGACTTCAAAAATTACTTATCTACTTACTGTTTACTGTTCTTGTTTTTTTCAAGTCAATAGCTAAAATAGTTTTGTATGTTTATTATTATACACTACAGTGAGATCTGCCTATAAACAGGAACTCAAGTAGCTTAAAAAGTCTTGCCTATAGTGAGTGCTTGCAAACGATAACCAAAAGGGCAACCCCACGTGAAAACCTGTCATTATACCGTTAGAAATTTTGCATAATTTTGGAATTTGAGATCATCTAATTTACCGTAACTTCGATATGACATGCCTGATATCTGATAATATCAATCATATATTATAATGTTATTAAGAAATAATGTTAATAATATATATCTCTGCGAGTTTACAAGTAAAATAGTTAATAAAATTTCCTAATAATAATAAGTTAGGAGATTAGATAATAGTCAATAAGTTATTAATAAAACAAAAGAGTAGTTATTAATTACATTTTTCATGCACAAAGCACAATAAGATGCTTATTGTTATACAATTTAGAAACTCTAAACAAAAGAAATGAATGAAAGTACCCAAGTTTCAATCAATATGGGGAAGCGGTATAATGACATTACGTTTAATTATTCTAGATGACTCTGTACCTATATAAGTATCTACTTATCGATTAATGAAAAGAAAGTTTATCGCAGTGGCTTTGTATACGTCCGACATGTACAGCCGACTGCAGAGATAATGTTCACCTGTCAAACTTTAAACTCGTTTATTTTCCACAGATAACAAACAGACATTAAAATATATATTTATGCCAACCATATAAAATAATGAAATAGTAGATGCATCGGGTCTCGTTTACCTAGTCTATCATCTGTAGAATTTTTTTAAATTTTAAACGTGTGAGATGAATTTACAATTTTGAATGAATCACCGTGTAGACGCGTACGGGGTGGGCCAAAAAAATTCAAATTTTTTTGAAAAGTAGGTCTTAATGATTTGATCATATCCTCGGAAGCTCAAATTCAAATCTTTTATCGTTTGGACAGGAAAAATTTGACCATAAGTAATGGTCCACCAGGTATATGTGTACGTCTTGTACTCTTTTTGGTCGATTAAGTCACGTGGGTGGTTGGACGTATCTTTTTCAAAAAAAATACGTCTGAGGTCTATGTAACTGTGTATGTAACTGTGTGTACAGTCAGTTAAATATGTAATGTACAGAGGAATCTGGGTGACGATTTAAAGAAGGCAACACTCGTTGCACGGTTTACGGCCGAAGGTTTGGTACCGCATCGACGACTCGGTGATCGCCAACCGAGCCTACTCAGGCTGCGTTGTAAATACCGTAGAAAAATTTTGGCAAATTTGGACACCACGGTCGCAGAAATTATATCTTCGCTGTGTTTCGACATTTGTCAAGAAAAAAATAATAGAATTATTATACAAAGATTAACACATTATGAAAAAAATAGGTTACTTTTATTCAAAGGTCCACACCATTAATTATTAATAGTAGACATTAACTAATTTTTTTTTAAATTTGGGACCTATTGTTGCTAGAATTGTTACTCCGTAACCAAACAAAAGTTACAAGAGAAGAGAGAATTTTATTTCTACATTAATCTATGGTCTATAAATCTTCCAGTTTAAGACTTTAAGGCCTAGATATAGCGCCTCCTTGTTGCTTTCAATGGGGCAATATAGAAAAGTTTTTTCATGATTGCGTTAAGTCAGGACCAAACAGTTTAACGAATTTTTAGGATTTTTTTTGATTTTAAGAATCTGTAAACATCAGCTTCGGACGTAAGCTATTTTTGAAGTTGGTCGGTCAAGTACCGATAAAAATACAGTTATTTGAGTTTGATCTTCGATTTATCACCAAATTCACACGACTGTAAAGGTAGGTACTTGACCGATCGACTTCAAAAATAGCTTACGTCCTGTATTCTTCTTGTCTGAATTCATTATGTGACTCGTTTTGCTTTGTCTGGGGGGATGAATGACCAGTTGCTCGTTGCCCAGGTGCTGAATTTTTCTGAAAATATAATTCCCTACATCGAAATGGATGGCAAAGAGAGATAATTTGTAAATGCTAGAATGGGTAGTTAACCAGTATATTGCCAGAATGGCAAAGTGATTCATATATTGCCGTGCATTAAAAGTTTTTCAACTACACAATTTTCTTAGATGGTTTAGTTTTTCAATTCTGAATTTTAATAACCCATGTCCTGTGAACTTTTTTTTGAAAAAAGGAACGATTGTGGTAGTTTACAAAAAAACTTCGTATATCGCAGACCGTTTAAAATTATGAATCCAAATTTGTGAAACAGTTATTTGGAAGTCAGATACCAGGACTTAACTCTTAATATCGGAATAGTAGTCGCATGATCACAGATGATTTTTAAATATCTGATCAAAAAGTCAATTTTTTAAAATATAATTTGTAAATTGTTTTCTAGTAGTAAATACACATGTGACTTGTCAATAGGATGACATTTATTTTTATGCCAGGCGCTTCTATAGTGCGATCAACCATGAGCAACTTTCCAGGAGTGATTTTTGAAAAATAATGCATAACAAAATTATTTTACATTTTGTACCTAGGTGAGCAAGCGGTCGTTGAAAAATTGCTAAATAATTTTTTTTAATTTTGTAAGTCTTTAAAAATTGAGTCTTGTACAAATTTGTGTAAGTATCTGACCAAAAATAAAAGTCGAATCTTATAAGAAGAAGTCAAGTCAACTTGAAAACTTTACTTTACGAAATGTAAACAGGAAACGTCTCCGCGGGTGGCACCCAGCGTGAGGCAAAGTTGTCATATTTTTTTTTTAAAGTTTAGCAATGAAAAGTGATATAGGTATACAAAGCAAAATTAAAAGAATTAATTCTATTTATATTACTTCATTGTTTTTGCTGAGTTAACTTTTGGGGTAGATTTCCGGGACTTCCGAAAGCAATTCTGTTTTGTTTGTTTCAGATTTCAACGTTGTCAAAGTTATCTAAATACCTCATGACAGTGGTTGAAAACAATTAGAAAAGTGGTCTCGTCCAGTGTTCGGCTTTGAAAATTTTTGGTTGCAATGTCAATATTTACCAACTTTAATCACTAAACTGGCGATGGCTAGATTTACCTAGCCACCAAGTTTTTCCCAGGAAAGCAATAACGTGAAGGCAAATGAACTGTGAATAACATCTAACAAAAGTAGTCCTTGACAACTATTCCAAATTAAAATAAAATTGATTTTTGTGTTTATTATAATCTCATTCCTGTATTAGCAACTGTTCAATATAAGCTTTACTTTAATATTAATATCTAGGCGTACCTAAGTAGTCGGTACCTAGTCTACTTCTGACTAATTATGATTAATACAGAAGGGTGCAGTGATGTTGCGACAAACTGCAAGAGGTGATGAATGAAGCAAAAATAAAAACAAAAGTGTTTTACCAAAATGCTTTCGAAGAGAGTTACCCCTCAAAGATGGAAAGTAAAACCGAGTAGTTATTAATCTGCTTAAAAAGAATTAAATATAGAAACTTCAAACTTGATGTAGGGAAGTTTTTTATACTAGTAATGTACATATTGGCCGGCTGTACATACATGTAAGTTTCAAAAAAAGAACAAGTGGTGTTAAAGTTAAAGGGGGGTCAGAAAAAATAAGCTGTAGACCTGTAGACTAACATAACACACACGTATGTTATAGAGGCTTTTGGCAAGTTACACGTGATTAACCGCTTTCGGTCCAAGGTGCGTGCAACGTTTTACCCAAAAAGCATTGTTTGTCCCAAACTACTCCAAATCAATTGGTCTTTAAATGATAACACGTTAAAATTACATGATACGTGTTACCATGTAATTATCCATCTCTAATTCTCATTGCTGTCTACACCAAATCAAACATCTAAGCACAAATCCCAGTGGAGGTTCGCGAGTATATGAAACCATAAAAACACTGACACTTTGAGGGTTGCAGCACTCAAATCATTTAGTACAATTAACAAAAGATCTTTTTGGTAATACCTACACAGAAAATCCAGGATATTGTAAGATGTGACCTTAATTGCTTCCACAGGAACTCTGAGCTGACTCCATTCGTTTTTTTAATTACATTAAAAGTGGTTTTCACAAGGACGCTCATGGAAGTTGCAGCATCTAAAACATGTTATAAAGTAAGAAATTAAAGCAATTACGTCAAACATATGCAGAGGCATCACCTATAATGTCAACTACTAAAGAAGTGTCAATGCTGCTAGGCATCACTTATGCAAAGACAGTACCTATAATGTACATTGCTTCTTTTGAAAAAGTGTCAATGTTGCCAGGCATCACGACGATATTATAATCTTTGTGTTTAATCTTCTTAAAATGTGTAAAATAAAAAAGAACTGAATTAGGTACCACTTTTCAATATACAAATTTGATTGAAACACACTGTACATAAGTTTCAAATATTTTTAGCTGTTAGTATACATTGGCAAACACAAGGTGTGTTCAAAAATTATGCAACCTGTAGCAATATTCTTCTTTGAAACCTTTCTACTAAGTGGTGTCGCTCTGAAGCCATATAGGTGACATAAATAGATACACATTAGAATCAGGGAAACAATTTTCAACAGGTGACATATTATATTTGTAATTTCTGTGACAGGATCAAGTAGGTAATGAGTTGACATTAAGGTTGATTAAAAATTGATCCATGACCTTAGCACCCCCATCCTCGCGAATTTGGTGCAAAAGCGTGCAAGACATTCTCAATGCAATGCGTGTCTCTTCTTCTCATATTTTTTGTAATGGGGTGTTGGGGTCACGTGACGCTGTCACCATATCTTAATATTTAGATATCTAGTTAACAGATGCTACAAAATTTTTTTTATAGTGTGGGGCGGTGCACAATAAGTGCAATAATTTAAAATGTAATGTAATGTAAATGTAATGCGTGTTTTTCTCGCCTCATATTTTTGTTAGTGAGGTGCCATGCAATGTCACGTAAACCTAGCTCCCCATTAATTTTTTTAAATAAATAGCGTATTGCTTGCGGAGCAAAAATTTTAATTGTTGATGCATACCGGTGCATGAGGAGTGCAATACGATGATAAAGTTTTTTTTAATTCGCAAGAGTGGGGGTGCTAGGGTCACGGACCTGTACGGAGCGGAAGGTGTCGCAAACTGTTTATAAAATTTAAAACGTCAAATGTTAGTCGGATTGTCAAGACAGATCTAAACATATCGAAGAGATGTGAAGGTTTAGGACGATTGAAAAATTTAATGTGTGCCGAAGTTGACGCTGCGTTGCGACGCGCCACTTTTGAGGATTGCTGGATTCGAGCGAACGAGCGTCGCGACGGTGGCGTCGGCGGCGGGAGCGAACCAGAGCGCCAGTAGCAAACAATAGCAACTTTTAACAATGGGCCGAGTTCAAATGCGCAACATCAAAGTAGTCTGTCAATTCAATATAACACAATTATTATTAATTTCTCCGGAATTATTAAATCAGACACTATAGACGCTTTTCATTATGCCATTTATCGTCGTATATTCGCAATTATTACATTCCGGACGAGTTATAGGTGACTTAACTTCAATGAAGGCGCGACGTCATCGGAATCGTTGAAATTAAATTTCAATTATGACGAAATCCGAAATTAACTTCTCTTTGGATAGGACGCGACGGGCTTGTTGAAATTTTAATATGATTTTAGCGAGATCCGAAGCGATCGATGTGAAAATTCAACGTTCAACAAAACGAGTGAGAGAGAGAGTGCAAAAGAAGCAGATCAGATACAAATATCTTCTGAGGACCATTTTAATTTCTTTGAGCTTTCATATAGGTAAACTCTTCTAGGAATAATTAATTGAGTACATACTTCTTTGCTACATGATCACTCTTAATTTATTTTCGGACAAGATTATGTGACCGAGTTATCAACAACAATTCATTAGTAGGTAGTATCATAATTAGGTATAGTTTGGCAAAGATATGTCTGAGAAGAAGATCTTGATAGGGAGAATGAATTTGGAAAGTGGATGCAGAACACGGGCGATCCAATTTAGTAAGTTATAGAAGCCGAGTTGGAAAGTAGGTACTTACAGATTATCAAAAGAAAAAGGGTGGTAAACAAAAGTGTAAATAGTTATTTAAGTAGAGTGTCAAATATACCGGGTGGACCATCACTTGTGGTCGAATTTTTCCCGCCCGATAAAAGATTTGAATTTGAGCTTCCGAGGATATGATCGAACCATTAAGACCTACTTTTCAAAAAATTTTGAAGTTTTTTGGCCCACCCCGTGCTCGTCTACACGGTGATTCATTCAAAATTGTAAAAAAGTTGACAATAAAGCTGCAACTTTTTTTATACCGTTGTACGCAAAAAATTTTTCAGATTACGGCGGTCTCTTCAGAATTTCGAAATTTTGATTTCTGGGGCCGTAGTATTTTGTTGAAAAATTATTTGAGACAAGGGAGGTATTCCATAAATCAACTTGGCTGTTGCATTTTTACGAAATACTACGGCCCCAGAAATCAAAATTTCGAAATTCAGAAGAAACCGCCGTAATCTGAAAAATTTTCGGTCATTGTTTACTTTACCCAACTCTTCGATTTTCAAAAAACTAATTACACCAACGCATTCGTCACCATGTATACATTACGAAAATCAATATCTTTTCTTGTGCAAACTACTTTTATTTTTACTCATTTTCCTTGCCCTAGCACATCTTTTTTTTTCTCTATAAATTTTGCATAAAATTATTTATCATTTGCACAACATTTCATTGCTCAAAATGGCATTCTAATGATGTTTCCAAAAAAAACAGCACAAAAAGCGAAGAGTGGAAATTGTAAACAATTACCAAATTTTCTGCGTACAACTGTATAAAAAAAGTTGCAACTTTATTGTCAACTTTTTTACAATTTTGAATGAATCACTGTGTAGACACGTACGGGGCGGGCCAAAAAAATTTAATTCAAATCTTTTATCGTTTGGCCGGGAAATATTCGACCATAAGTAGTGGTCCACCCAGTATATTTTTTTTGTCTGACGTAGACTGCTTTCATTTAGAAAAGAGCACATACGTCATTAACTTTATGCGCGATTTATCCATTGTGTTTGACTTTGGCGTGGTCATTATAACCTAGTTCCCAACTCAATTAAAAAACATGTAACCTACTGCTATGTGTTCAAACCAATCCACCCCTTTGTTCAAAAATAGACTAGTTCAAACGCAATTCGGTGTCGCCGATGACGTATGTGCACGTCTCCAAATGAAAAACCCTACGTACAAAGTTATATTATTATGTAGCAACAATTGGATTACAATGCGGTAATTACTCCAAATAAATTAATTCTTTAATAATAACATGCTAAAATTAAGTGGCACGTGGCAGAAATCATCTGTATATCTTCAATGTATATAAGTGGGTAGTAGGTAAAACTCATTTTAAAGCCCGCCGAGCTGTAGAGTAGTTTTTAGGATACTTTAGTTCAACTATCTTTCTCAAAAATTTTCTCATTTATGGTTTTCTTAAAGATTTGTTTAATTGTTTATGTAGTGCATACAACCATTTTACCAAACCAAGTCCCTTTTTTGTTAAATATGTCCATAATTATCAAAGTTCTTATATTGTATATTATTTAAAACTTTATACTTTTTAATTTTGAAAGTACTTATCTTGGTAATGGGGTAATGGCAACTTGCCATATACAGACTGTTAAATTTTGTCAAATCATTTAATTTTGACTTAAGGAACTTGGGTTAGACGTCCACACCTTTACGGGACACGTGTTAAGTTAAATGTGGTGACCACGGCGCCTCTGGTTGAATGACGTCACTCACTGTATAACTTTCATCTCTATGCCGTTGGGTTCGCATTGAATGTTTGGATAATTCTCACAATGGATAAGTCGCGCCTTCCAAAAATTTTCCTTTAGGGTGCTTGTTGTCCTCAATCTGTCACTATTAGTCTTAAAGCCCTTTTCTCTCCTAATTCTCTAATTGTTAAACCCTTCCTTTGCGGCATTGTCCGCCGCCGCAAAACCTCTGCGATTTTCGCGGAATCCACCCCTGATCTCTTTGCGGTATAAGGTGATGGTTCCTTCTGCTAATACCTTTTAGGCTTTCCGGGCCCGCTTCCAAATTGATTAAGTCCGGCCAAACAGTTGCATTGTGTTCTACGCCGGGCGTCTCTTTTGTTGGCGTGATAAATCCGTCCGAAATTAAGCGAGAATTAAATATCGAAATGTTTTTCTGGCGAGTGTGTGCGCCCGGGGATTTAATTTCGTCCATGTTTATCTCGTAAAAAGCAATAACTGGTGTCGGTGATGCGAGATTCTCTTGGCGCGACCGGGCCGGCGTCCGCACGACGACGCCGGCCTCGGGGCGCTCAAAACCAACACGCCATTCACGCCGTCTCTATTTTTCCCTTCAACGGCAATAAAACGAGGTTACGTTAGTTATTGGGCGGCTTTGCTGGCTTACCAAGTCTATTCAGAGACGCTGCCATTAGGGAAAACCTATCGTTAAGGTCACTTTTGAGGACTCGATTAAAAGTTAACTATCGTGTCCGGAAGGGGTTTAACAAGCCAAGAAGTCGCAGATGAATTTGGAGCGACTAATCTCCGGTCGTTAAGAAATTCACCAGAACGTTTAATTCCGCAAACAAAGAACGTTTCTTATCTCTTACAAATACAAAAATCTGCTTCAAATATCACGGAGTTGGCAGGTTTAAGATAACCACCCCAATCCACAAATAAATGATGAAAATTTGTTGCAATTTTTAACAATCCAAAGTTCTATGTTCTGTTGTAGAAATGATAGTTTTGATTTTAATGAACGGTTGCAGAGCTAACCTCTCGTCTTTTAATATGTGCAAACTATGAACTTATGCAGTATTAGTACAACTTATAGTATAACATATTTATTAGTATTACATACATAAGTTAAGAATATAAGCTAAGTATGGCCCTCTTGATTCATTTTTTCAAATTTTATATTATCTTTGGTAAAATCTTTAGATACTATACATGCAACTGATACTAAGAAAGGAATTCTGACTCAACCACAGTTTTGCCCAGAAGTAGCCTAAAAAAAAGAGTCTGCTTGTCCTACTTTGGGCAGCTTACAGACTAGCTGAAACGACATTGATATTATTTATGATTCCTTCAACCTGAAGCAATTTCTTAAACTTTATTTTCCAAAGTGTCCTTTCTGGAGGATCCTGCTCATTGTAGAATTTATGCATATACAATAGTCATTGTAGGTTTAAAAAAAAGTAATTTTTTTTTAACTCACTCTCCAATAAGTCTACCTACTAAACCAGGAACACTTTATAGCGTCCCGACGGTGTATGAAATTAACTGCAATGGCGCCATATTGTAGTACATTAATTAAAATTTATTTCTACAAACTTTCAAAATCTTATCTCTATTAGAAAGACGTTTTAGGACCGGCGGTACTCCAAGAAAGACTCTGTATAATAATTATTGTTTCTTATAATCCTTATGATCAAATCTAATCATTTTCTGGATTTCTTAAAATTTTCAGGAATTTTTGTATGTGTGTTACGGTATCTACAGTCTATCTAATTCTCTTCGCATTCTTTTGATTTAAACAAAAATTATCCCAAAAAATTTGCATGTATGCCAAAAACATTATTTACCATTAAAAAAAAAATGATTTATTATTAATTGCAAACATTACTATATTTTTTAGGGCAGTACCTATCAATTTCTCAATTAGTGTTTGAGGTAGACCTTGAATTTGCTCTTATACCCACAAAATGTTCAGAAGCCACAAATCTCTGGTTCAACATAATTGACGCTACCTTCAAGTTGTTATACTAGGTTTAGAGACAATTTAGAGAGATGTCCGCTACGGCTGAAGAACAAGTTGTCATTGTTGCGGTTCCATAAAGACTCAAAGAACCGCATAATCTTGTAAACGCGTCTTTCCGCTGTCTAAGAATGTGTCAATCTTTTAAGAAAACAACTTTTAGATACCCGAGGACTGCATTACTTAACATTGCTCCGATTATTATTACGTAGATAACTTTTTTCAATTTATATCCAAACATTAACTTTTGTTTGTGCGGCGTTTCCACAGTGCGATTCGTCAATGAAATGGAAATTCGGCCAAACTTTGACGTCGCCACTTTGGAGGAAGATACACTGTCGAGTTGATAAATAGTCTCGTTGCCGCTTCACATCTCAAATGTAATTACACATTGAGACGCTATTCATTAAATGAAATGCGCTAAGTATATCCCCGAAATGAAAACGTTCACTTTAATTTACTTTGTAGACGACTAGGAAATTTAGTCTACCTGCTTGTAAAGTTTAAATTAAGATATTTCGTTCAAGTTAATTGCGGGGTTGGGGTTGAATTTCTTCGGCTCGAAAGAGCTTCATTAAGAATAGTTTGCGGGGTCAGAAACAAAAATGCCAAGATTATGAACATCAAAACATTTTAAGTTTTAAACATGTTTTGGAAGCTTTTCAAAGTAGTCTCTAGCTTTCTGCTACTCGGTAGAAAAATCTGAGAGGTCAATAATAATTATCGCGGTTACAGTTTGAACAGTTTTGACTGTAGTTCGTGATTGCCACTTTCTCACGACACCTGATAAAGATGTCAATCATACAAAATTGATATTTTTGAAATTTGTGAGGAGTAGACAGAGGGGCGCGCATTGACCCGCACTTTACTGTTCCTAACAAAATAAAATAACAAAATTATTTTGAACTTTGACTATTTTGCAGTCAAGTTGAACCAACGACCGTTGTTTAATTTTGGCCGTCGAGGGTCTCAAATTGTACTCTTGTTTATTGACTTCATATTGTAACGTAGGTACAACTATTGTCAGATGGCTTTGCAACATTCAGTTTTGGAATAGCACAAATAATTTTACTTACTTTAATCGTTTTACTACTTTAGTAATTGTTTTTAACTTACTTGTGTATCAGAATTTCAGCGATGTTTGAATGATCTGAAAACATAGAATACCTTAAATAAAATGGAACAAGGAAGCAGCAGATTATTCCGAAATCTGTTTTTTAATTATGCTTCTCAAAGTGAAAGCGTTTAAAAAAAAATAAAAAAATTTTCAAAGAAGCATTTGCGTTACTGATCAATCGCACTATACAGGATGTTTCATAATTGAATGTCAATATTAAAGGAGGTCGAACTGTGTATTATTCTAAGATAAAAAGTTCTTATAAACTAGACCCGTTTTCGCATTATTTTTGATATACAGGACGATAAAGATTTTTTATTTTTATTGTTTTTTAACTCCGAAACTACATTAGATATTTTTATTAAGCTTTATGAATGTAAGCTAGGCGTAGACATATCTTTGTAAAAAAACGAATTTTTAGTTTTAACCAATCGCGTCCCAATTAATGCCACCTTGATTATTTTGAACGAAAAAATAATACTCTACTGCTTTTTCCAAAAACAAAAATTATTTTACTAATGGTGTTTTATTTTGTAATAAAAAAGACCTCTTGAGTATTTTTTGTATCTACGTAGAATTATTTTTCAGTAAAAAAATTAAGAATAATTATTGGTACTTACGTAAAAATAAAAAAAGGATTGTCTACTGTACAGTCCAGACAGAACTGCACAATAAATTTGTAAACGTTTGCACATGCGCCGTAGGATTTATTGCAACACTGTCTGACTTCGCGTTTAGAGTGGTAATTTCTAATCGTGCTTAAAAAAAATACGGAGCCCTGATCAGACCTCTTATAAAACTTCTTTGGTTATAAAAAAAGAAAAAAAAATTGATACGCGCAGGAAACAAACCTTGACCTCCCAACCATTGTCCCATGCAGCTACCTTCAGCTATACTCTTTACGTGCTTTATCTTTAAACTCTCGTTTTTGTGTAGCCGTTACCTCAAGATCGGAGGTTCAGAGGTTTAGAGGTTTTATTGTACCGCTATTTCTGCGCATGTGCAACAATGCACGAATTTATTTTGCGGCTCTGTCTGGATAGTGCAGTAGACACTCCATTAAAAAAAAAACAAGAAGTCAAAAATTCTTATTGACCTGTATATCAATAATAACGCAAAAACTGGCCTATGTTTATTAAAACTTTTTGTCTTAAAATCATATCACTTATAAAACACAATGTATTTCTTTGACCGAATAGTTTTCAGATGGACCTCATAAAGTTTCTGTGGTTAATAGAAAAATATTTTATTGTCAATTTTTTGTAAGTTAAATAAATAGTGATATACTTTTTTGGTGTACTTTTGTGGTTTCTTCCACATTTTTAAATTGAGAGCAGCAACTTATTATTTAATAAATTAAATTATTTAATAAATATGGTAACGGTTCATTTTTGGGATGGCTGTATGTTCGCCATTTTGGGGTCTCTCAAAGGTGTCCGTTCTTTTCTGTTAATGTTTTTCCTTTTTCTATGCTTTCCAATCGTTATCGGTATCTTGAGTTACGATGTTTGGTTTTATGCGTTTTTTGGATTCGCCGGCTGATAAACGGCATATTGGTGAGGTTTCTCGAGGTGTGTGTGTCGGTGTCTTGTGGGGACGAGATTTTGAGGTGAGTTTTGTTAGATGAGGGTGAAGCCTCTCTCATGCTCGTCTTTCCACAAGTTCATAGCTACCCCTAATTTTTTATTTCGCTTTGTGGTTGTAAAAAGCCAATATTTGGCCTTTAAAACCCACCACCAATATTTGAAACCACCAGGTTTGGGGAATTTATCAGCCAGTCCGGAACGCGGGGCAGCTCAAGCCCGATCAAAGATCCAGGACCTGGAGAACCCCTGTCTACTCTTCGTCTTCTTGTCTTCTTTATCTTCGCCGTGCCAGTCTTTGCTATCTTCATCTTTAGTCAGCGCACTATGGTCAGCGCCCAGGACTTCATCAGCGGACGCTACAGCGATCCCGGCGAGTTCTTTGACTTTTGCGTTGTTTGTGAGGCTTGACAAATTTTGTAAAGCGAGTTTGTTATTTCATTTTTGTTAAGTTTAGCCGCGCAATTGTGTATTTTAGCCGGGTATCGCCAGTGACCACCGTCATCCGCTAGGCGTCTGACTTACAATTTCCCTTCCTAACTATTATTTGTAATTTTATTTTCTTCTGTATTAAAACTACTTACGTCTTGTACAACAGTAATTTATTTTTGTTCAACCTTTTCCTTTGCAATTGGTGTCAAACACCAATTGCTGGCGCTCATTAAACTCTAAGAGATCATCAAAGGACCCAGGACCCAGCCACCGCAAAGGAGCAAAAGCCGCATGTAAAAAGTTCAAACACGGTCCTCAAAAAAATTATAAGATCTCAAAATAAGATCAATGCGGCAAAGCATTTAAATTGTTAATTAATTAAAATATAAAAAGAATTTTGCCCCAACTAAACCAAGAAAAGTTAAATGTGACGAAGAAAGTATCAAAGTATTTGTGGCAATAACTTGAAAATATCCAAATAACGAAATAAATGCTCAAATTTTTCTTACATGCTTCTCCAATAGAATAAAAAGTGACCACTAAAAGCATGAGCCCTATATTATACGCATGTAGAAGAATAAGGGATCATATGAGAGGAATAAAATTAAGAATGGTGCACTGGTGCACTAGTACTAGCTGTCAATAAGAACTTTTTGATCTACATCCACAAAGTAAAAAAAGAACCGATAAAACCATCAGTTGTAAAAGCTTTTAGTGCAAGAAATAACGAAAATAACAACGTTAACCCTATCGGTTGATGGAGATGCTGCCTTGCTCAACTCCTTAGCAGTTAGTAGATAGTGAACAACAACGCACTAGCAGGCGTGTGCTGACAAGGTAGCTAGGTCGATAGTCACCGGAGCCAACGGACCACTTGGGACCAAATTTTATATTAAATTATCAAAATTTTTGTATTTACCTACATTAAAAAAAAAATTAAAATACTTAGAAAACTGAGGTATAAAGGTGGTACCAAAAAAGCAAATAGCAAACAAATTTAAGTTGGTTTTGATCAACAACAAATAAAACTGTTTGAAATTACTCCCCAGTTAAAATCAGAAAATAGAAACTACCAAAGTTTGAAACCAAAATCGATTTTTCACTGTATTCTCAAAATTTAAAAAAATAATTTATCTGCCCCTGGTAAGCATGAAATTATCAAAAGTGATGTTTTCGACAGCAATGGTGATGATAATAATGAATAAATCAAAATGACATTTTCAAACTTAAGCTTGAGAGGTAAGGTTTCTTTCAACAACGATAATTTAGTTTTAGGTAATTTTATAAAAATGTTGCTTGAAAGAATTTTACTTTGTTTATTTTAGTCTATAATATTTTAAGATTTTTATTCTTGATGCTCACAATACTACATACAGTTTACTGAAACCAGTAGAAAAGTTGTAATCTACCTATGACTCTAATTTAAATGGTTTCTGCAAATTAGAAATTTATTAATGATATCTACCATTTGTTTGCATTCTGTTATGTTTCTAAGAAAATAAAACATAAAAACGTGGGCCAGAATTGTTTTGAAAATACACAAAAACTTTAGCCTTTTTGTTTCTATTTTCAAAAATTTGTTACATAGATACTTAAAATTTAATATAATTTGTATCAAAATACCTAATAAAAGTAGCTAGTGAAAAAATATACGGTAATGTTTGTACGGTTTTTTTCTTTAAAAATTAGGTTTTTGCGAAACTTGTCTTGACATAATGTATAGTTACATACATACCTATATTTTTTACATAATTACCTAATTTACTAGTGAAACTAGCGAAACGCAAAAGCATACGGATAGACTACATGATGGTACTATGGTAACCTACTAACAAGAAAGTAGATATTTTACACATGCAGACGGAAGAAAAGGGTTGACGAATCCAAAGTAACCTGTTAGGTATTACATTACTGCATAAGAATTAAGAAGACAATTTTATTGAGGTAAAAATAAAGGGACGACATAATTATACATAAAGATTATAAGATTGATGGGAGAGAGCCATCAGTAATGAGTTAGACACACTCACTCTTTAATTAAAGCATTGCATTTCTAGTATTTGCTTGGCTTTAGGTAGATTCATATCACGACTTTGTCAATAAAATTATCTACCTCAGCGCTCTGTTAGTCTGCCGCAAAAACCCCAACCCTTAATGACTTCCACTATCATAATTTTACCTAATTTGAAATATTAGGAAACCTAGATTAACTTAAATCACACAAAGTAGTATCCACGAAGCCCTTTTGTTAACTGTCTACGTTCTTGTCTAAATCGCTCATCAAACCAAGCCTCAAACCAGTGTTAAATAACGCCTGCTGTGCATCCATAATGTGAAGTCACGTCAAACCAACAGCGGGAGACTAAAGTTATCTTGCCACTGCAAACAACTTAATTGTTGCTAGTAGATAACATTTTCTAAAAGCAGGAAATTTGGCAAAATTTTCAGTAACAGTGGCCAAACATATTTTATTTGGTAAATTACCCTAGCTTTCCAATTTTAATAACAATTAAATAGAAGAGTTCTAGGTCTCACCTCGATTTGTTTAAATCTAACAACACACATTATATTAGCTATTATTTCCTTTTTAGAAATTATTTTTAAATTGGCATTAAAGTTTCAAAATTAAAAGCAAATTATAAAAAGTGATTTATTCGGTTATACGTAATGTAGGATCGATCTACTTACTTCAATAATAAAAAAACTAAAGAAATTTTGAATCTCCTCATAATGAAAGAAGATTTGATTTAAATCATTTAGAAGAACTGTTTTTAAGATTAAAAGGGTCAGTTTCAGCTCCAATTTGTAAAATTACGTTTTACAAATCAAAACTAAAGCAAATTTTCTGAATTTTTGGAATTTTTAAAATCTATAAACATTAGTCTCAAACATTTGGTATAATTTGAAGTTGATCGGTCAAGTACTTTTATAAACAGTCATTTCAATCATACGCCATAATGTACCTAATACATTTTTTTAAATTCTGAAGTCGTTTTAAAGAGAATTATCGCTAGTCAAGTGTCGTTAACAATACCTATCATTATTTCTAAAAAAAAAAACTTTCTAAAAATTCACTGCGGTTGTTGAAATTTGTGCGAGGTAGGTAATGGACTTTTGTGGCTATAACGTGCACGCAAGTGCGACAGACATCGCAACATTTTATAAATTTTAGTCTTAAGTACAAACCTGGTTATTATAGATTTTGAAAAAATATTTCTGTCTAAAATTCAAAATAAAGTCAGTTGGTTAAGTTTTCTCTTATCGATTTAATTTTAAATTTTGGTTTTTGCCTTGATACTAGACAGACACTATTTAAAAATATTATTTATACTATTCAGATTTAAGATGATATAATTCAATTATTTATTATCAAAGCTTTACCTCTAAAAGTATTTTATCAAAGCACTACTAGAAGCAATACGCTACACTTTACAACTTTGCTATTAAATAGCTATAAGATTGTATAAAATCGCGGATTGGAATCGAATTTAGGGATCAATTTTTAACGAATAATTACAAACAATAATGAAAGATTGTATCGGCGACATTATTTAGAAAACAATTTAGGGTTTATGTGTTTGTTTAAATTTTCTCCACGATTGACACCATTACGATATATAATCAAGCAATTTGATTTTTAATTTCGTTTCGGAAAAGAAACTTCAAAGCAAAACTGTAACAATGGTTTTACGAGAAATTGTTTTAAATTTTTAATTAATGTCAAAACAATTAGTCGCAGCGCTGTAGGTCAAAATCGACGATGAGTAATATGTAATTGTTTTTTAATAATCGTTGTTTGGTATAAGTGGCCGAATTTTGTTATTTCCCGTTAAAAGTTTTGAAAGTGTCTCTATTGCGTCTCGATACGAAACCCAATAACAGAGTAGTTTCAATAAATAACGCAAAAAGCAATCACGCTGTGATATTTTCCATAAAATTGGCCCTGTTATCGTTATTAATAGCACCCTAATAAATAAAATCCCAAACAAAATTAAAACAATATTACGTGCGTAATGCAATAATAAAACACCTGATTATTTCTCAAAACGTTAATCTCATTTCAATATTCGCCCAAGATAATCTATTTCATTAACATTTAACATAATAAAACGCTATCTTAATTCGAACGTATTAATCTCGTCGGCGTGGTTTAGTTATTTGACGCAAGCGCATTGGGGAGCTTCAGAAGATTTAATTTTCTGATTGGACCGTTGTTGGGGGAGGGTTAATATCTACCCCTAATATACCCTTCACAAGTGGTTGAAACAGACAGTCGACTGTTTAGTTCAGTGAGGGCAGCATCATAGTGCATAACGATTGTTTCTTGGTTGATGAACAGTGCCGTTTTGACAATGTCCCAAACCAGTCCTGTGACGGCAACCGACGAAGCTGCTGGCGCTCGTCCAAAATGCGTTTACAGCATCGACCGAATCCTTGGAGTTAATAAAACTTCAACGCCGAAGCCTCAAACTACTGCCCAAAGTGAGTAATTCAACA
This sequence comes from Schizotus pectinicornis, assembly GCA_951805265.1. Lineage (NCBI taxonomy): Eukaryota > Metazoa > Arthropoda > Insecta > Coleoptera > Pyrochroidae > Schizotus > Schizotus pectinicornis. The sequence goes on along the minus strand of OX638204.1, from coordinate 16,191,100 downwards.
ATTTTTTCTTTAATTATCAACGATTGATTGCGTGTTGTTGTCATGGAAAAGAAACTGAAAATGATTAATAGTGTGTCGCGTACAATCTGATAGACACAATGTAATTATGGGGATAATTAGGCTTGTACGTGGGGGAGCATTGGGGCTTTACCCTTCCGGCTGCCCCCTCATACACGTGTTCTTCCAATTTCAATAATAAATCAATTGACAAGAGTTAAAGGACGGAATTAATTGGACAGGAGACACGCTGGGACTCTAAACGGGATTTTTACGGGTATTTGTCAAAGTTGCAGCATTTGGCCAATTTTATGCCTGGCGAAAGGGGTGATGCGGACGGTATCGAGATAAAATCGTAACTTATTGTTAGCCTGCTTTCAACACCACAGTAAACGCAGTAATCCCGAATTTGCAAAAGAACATTGGAACAAAAAATAGAATAAAAAGGTCGGTAGGTATCTACCTAAGTTCATTCATTCACATTTAAAAATATTAATAAATTGAGGACTTGATTGCATTGTTTAAATTGCATACTTAAGGATTTGTTTATTTTTTATTTGTTGTTAAACAAATAACTTAGGTACTAATTAACTTGGCCGTGTAGCAAATAAAAAGCCAACCTGAAACTCAACATTTAATGTTTGATCTAGCTATCAAATCTAAATTTCTTTCAAAAGTTTAAACAAAAAATTGCTGATAAAGTTGTTAATTACGCCAACTTTCATTGTCCGCTTATTTTTATCCTGGTGGTTAAGTTCTAAATCAACTAAGAGCAATGATCATGATATTAGGTTCAACTTTTATAAACAAAGTAGGTAGGTACTACTTCAATATTGTTAACTAGAAAAACATTTTGCTAATTTGTGACATATTTCGGTCATTTATGTACATTCGTAGACTTTGAGAATGTCCAGTTGGGGTTTGGGGTTAACCTTTTACCTTTTTCGGTGTCCTTATACCTAGATAGGCAGATACCAATTTAATAATTTCAAATAATAAAATGTTCAGGTCTTACAGGAAAAGGAGAAATAAATCTAACTGTAATAATAAATGTAAAAAATGCTTAAGGGACTAGAGGTGACTAGACATTATCAAAGTCCTCGACTGCTTATAGAGTTCTACTTAAGTTTGGGAAACCTCAGAAAAAAGTTGTTTTAGTAAACTTTGACATTTTTTTTTGGTGGATAAATTATTAAATAAACAAAACCAAGAAAAGCTCAAGCTAATATTGTGCAACTATTAATTAAGAGTTGATACAACATTTGGTAAAATCTCATGAGTTTAGCTCCTATTAAATATAAAATTAAGAATTCGATTAAAATTTTGAGTTTTTGGCAGATTTTTCTGCTTTGGTCGTATCGTTCCAAACAATGCTGAAACTCAACAGTAGGTAAGTATCAGCATGTAAGCAATAACTGGAGGCAGCAAAGTGTCTTTATTTATTTCCTGAAGTTACTTTGACTCCGCCCACTAATTCTTCCCTTCTTTATGAAGGTGGAAAGAAAAATTTGAAGAATGACTCGCATTCAAAGATTTGTAGAAGCAATTTGCCAATGATACTCCAGATTTCTGCACTAAGCATCCAAAATTTGACTCTTCTTCTTGGCATCTATTTTTGCATCTATTGTTTCAAGCTTCATAAAACTAGCTTCTGGCATTAGATAATTATTATAAAGTTTGATTATCACAACTATTGTTTGGAACTATTTAAAAATTTGCAAGCAGTTTTATGCGCTTATTCCACAAAATAATTTTATGTTTTACTAATTCATTATTATTTAATAATAGTTTGGATGCAAGATACATTAAACGATTCATAATGCTCATGGGCCATAAAGTAAAAATATGTACATAACAACGAAACTTGCATAACAATGAGCTTTTTCCAGAATTTCTTGAGGAATTTCAATAGACGTCATTTATTTTGACAGTAAACCACTTTGTTTACAAAAATAAAAAATACATAATTTTACGAAACAGATTAGTAAAACATAAAATTTTGTATGCACTACGGCCATTACTTGATGTTTATATCCCTCGGCCCCTCGGGCGACTTTAAAAGCTGCGGCTCAGAGGCCCCAGACTCTTAAACCTGTTGCCCTCGGAGGGCATAAACATCTATATAACGCCTATGGTACATAAATAACTATAATATCTAGAAAATAAATTTTCAAAAATTTAGAAATACGGATCTTAGACATTGACTCAGAAACTTATACACATTTAATGAATTCTGTAAAAAACAATCATAAAGTTAAAAAAAATTCAGTTGCATCCAACAAGTTTTATCTTAGATTTACTTGAACCAATTTTATTTCAACCGAAGATAAAATTTACCAAGCAATTGGCAATGTTTTAAGATGTTGCTGGTTTTTGAATGATCTGTTAAATTTAAATAACAAGTAGGTATATTAATATTATTATTTACAGCAGTGATTAGTTATTTTAGAAGCTGACAAAAATCTTTTTTACCCGATAAGTATCACTTCTTTCTGAAGCGTAGTTGTGGTCATACCTTTTAGGCTGACAAAACCGGATTTGTCTTCCATCTATAGTTTATGCCTAATTGCTCAGGTTTCTTGGTTTTAAGAGTTAACTAGACTTGATGGGATTTATCAAATCATCACTTTTAAGTATACCTGTCTTAGGTCACGTATATCTCAAATTATCCTCGTATAAGCGTAAATATTATCAGAATTTAAAAAATTCTTAATAAAAAATTAATGAGTATAAAGATATTAAATTTATCCTTAAGGAAAGTATACCTACATTATTAGTAAGTAGTTCAAATACAAGCCTCAAGGGAGCAAATATTTTCGTTTTTTTACAATATCTAACAAACTTGAACACTTTAAAGAAATATATTTTAACAATAAACGTTTATTAAATTCTTCAATAATTAAATACTTTCAACAATTAAAAATCATCTTTAAAGTTTAATCTTCAAAATGATTCGCAAAGCAAAAGTATTCTGCAGAGCATTATAGTATTGTAAGACAACATACTTAATATTAATTTAAATTTTATAGACATAACTAAAACTGTCGCAGACGTAAAATGTAACTTGGACTCGTACCATAAAATGTGCTTTATGTCACTTGTTTTTTAATTAATTAATTAATTATTATTTAGTGGTCGTAGATATAAACTAACAGTGACTATAATAGAGTACCTACTACATAATTAATATAGTCCTTAAACACAAAGAATTTCGTCGTTCATTAAACCAACTTCGGCCCGCAATTTAAAGTTTTTTTTACCAAAACTTTTTGAAGTTAGCTGAAGCTTAAATAATTATAAAGGCTTATTGGTATTTAGAAGCAACCTAAACCACACTAGTTGCTGTATTTTTGCTATTATGAATAAAGCTCATCTCACTTAAAAAAGCCCCCACCACTTTTATCAATGTGCCGGTCAGTCATAGGTAGGTTCTCTGAACACAGATAATACACAGTATCTCTTTTTTGTATTACTATTTCAATTTTTGTTTGTACCTTCAGGTCATCATCTAAAACAAAAATTAGTTTCTGTGAGGCCCACCAGGCCTCTGTCGGCCTGGTAAAACAAGTTATGTTCTTCTGTAACTGATAGTTCTCGAAAGCTAAAAAATTATTTAAAATACTTCCATATTTATACAATCTACATATGTATTTGAAATACTGGGGAACATTTTCGCATGTGAACTTAAAGTTCTGCAAATTGAAACAATAGTATTCACTTGATTAATATGATGTTTACGCATACTCTAATTATTTAATTTTTGTTAAATAAGACATAATAAGATATAATTCAGTAGATAATTATCCTCTTCTCATTTCGTGAATACTTTCCTCCCCTCGTAAGTGATCCTTGATTTGTATGAGTGCACGTAAGGGCTGTAAGTAGCAAGGTGCACTTTTCAGTAATTAACAACCACCCTCTAATTATGCATAATCTTTTTAACTAGTCCCCATAATTGATCTAAATTAAATGAAAAGAAATTTGAAAAAACGAAAATATGTTATATAATTTTCCATGCAACGCCCAATGGGGTTTTGTCCGTAGTTATAAGGAAAAAGTAGATTAATAGTTGATGGAAATAATAAATTAATACATTTCCTAGAATGAGACACGCTATAACAGTTTAAAAAGTTTTCTCGCACCAAAGTGGTTATGTCTTTTTATTTTATTAACTTTTCCACATTTTTATGTTGATTTCATATTTCATTAATGTATTCATTCTTAACTCACTGTTGACTCAAATACGAAAATAAATTGTCACTCTTTTAACCTAAAAATAAGTTGATATGTATTACTATTTTCTCATTTTCTAATACCTAACTAAAAAGTATTACCGACTTTTTTCACCGGTGTATAATTTGACTTTTTATAGAGATCAGGTATATTTTTAAATTACACAACCCTATTTTTTTGAGGACACTTATAGAAAAAAAAGCAAAGAATAAAATATCGAAAACGTCAATTGGGGATATGGAAGCGTCATTGTGTCTATTTATATTCCCTACCTAAACGTAAATTAATATTATTTGGAAGTACAAGTTTAACATCAAGAAACGTGTTCGCGTTTCTGAACTTGAGGGTCTGAATAATTTAAGCGCTTTTGTGTCTAATCGCCATTGTAGCATCAGGGATAATATTGCAATAATTCACGTGCAACTGGCTTTAGCAACAACGAAAGCTCTCGATTCGTGACCAGAAATCTAAACAATTAATTTTATATCCGGCTTTTTCACATGATAGCATCAGTATAGGTTTTAATGAGGGCTAAACGGAGGCGAATTAAAACAGGGGTGAATCACGATTGACGAAATAAAGTTGTAATCGAGTGGGATAATAGAAGGGAGAGCGAGTTACCTGTACAATTTACCCCTCATTACAAACGATCCTGATCCATTCTCAAATATTTGACCACGTCGCCCTATTACCAAATCCCCTTATGCTAACATCAGTTTTTTTTCTTAAAGCCTTTAGATGTTGTCTGGACTCGAGTGTTGGTTATATTTAATATCGGTCAAAATACTAAATTACTGTGTGTAATACGCGTCAAAGTTCATATAGTGGATTAGTATTCAATTTGCATAAATAAATCTATACACGTTGGTTGGACACGTCAAAGCTTTTAAACACACACAGACCATGTCTATGAATACGAAATACGAAGTTACCAACGGCACAAATAAAGAGGATCGGGACGTTTTGTTGCTCCAAATACGTTGAAATGTCGGCTTAATCTTGTTCGAATACATGTTTTGACCGAGCTTTTATATGTAAATAGTCGGGTAATGAGAGGAAAAGCTCCGACGGAGTTTAATATGAAAATCGGCTGTTTTCAGGCGAATGCGATTCCAAAGTCGATTCGATTAGCGACGGTGAAATACCCGAGGAACCCGTCGAGGACCTGTCCGACTCCAGGCCTAGAAAAATTCGACGCTCCAGGACCACCTTCACCACGTACCAGCTGCACCAGCTTGAGAGGGCCTTCGAGAAAACCCAATACCCGGACGTCTTCACTAGAGAAGAACTCGCTATGAGGCTGGAACTCAGCGAAGCCAGAGTCCAGGTAACTTATCCGATTAGATTAGATTAGGGTTTTAGCAAAATTGAAACAAACTTGAGATAATTAAAATTTTTATTTTATAGAAATTATTTTAATTTCATGCGGGCACTGTAGGTAAAAAAATATTTTTTCACATAATATCCAATTATTTAATTCAATTAATAACCAATTTTCCGGAACTGCCGCACTCCCCGGGGATTTCCGCAGCGGACAAACAAAATTAGTCGTTTTTTCGGTAATTGCGGAAGATTTCCCATAAACAACTAAATTAAATAATGCCCGAGTTAATTAACCGCGTATCGCCTCCGATCTCGTCAGCTAATCCATAAACATTATTTATTCATTAAGCAATCGACTAATTTATCTATTAATTGGACAACTGTATTACTTAGAGACGGAATGTTGCCGCCGGCTCCTGTTACTGCACAAGAATTAAAACAAACCCGTAATACCTCGTCGGCCTAATCGCTCAATTAAAATATTAAGGCGAGTGCCACTCACTTTCCTCTCGTCTACTGTAGCACTCATTATCAAATTGTTCCCATTGTTTCTGAATTTTTGAAAATCCGCACGATTTTCTCCATACGTGGCGTGGGGGAACGTTAAAAGGGCAATTAGAAGAGACACGCTTGCCATCGCTTTATTTTATCTGGTCCGGAGCGAGGAGAGGAGCCACTTTAAATGAGACATCAGAGAGAGAGTTCTGGGGTCCGGAACCGGTTCCGATTACCTCCATTGTGGCGAACAATGCCCAATTGCGTCGCTACTTACGCTGTTACAAGCCAGATTAATTATCTAAATTGTTACCAATTAAGATGCAATTCATGTCGGCCATTATCCAGGCATTACTGATGATTCGATCGCGCGGACTAATGCAGATTAATGTGCGATAGGCTCTGGAGCGCGGCTCCGGAAAGATGCAGGCTAATGAAGTGGGCATCAGCTTTTTGAAGCTCCAGATCAGGATAATATGCCGCTATTATTCCTCAATCTTTGCCCCGTAATGACGAACGTGATGGAAAGAATTGAGCTGTTTCAGTAACTTAATTCTTAAAGTTATATAGCGCAGAAACCAATGATTTAAAGTCGTTCAAGGAGACTTCTTGGGGAATTTGTGGTATTTCCTTAATAGAGATCCTTATCGCTGAAAAATATGTTTAAAAACCCAACGACATTTACACAGGTGCGAACCTTAACTGCGACCATAAAGACGGTGGTGTTAATGGTGTTAACGGACCATAAGGAGATTTTCAAGAAAATTACAATTTACGTTTACTTTCTTATTAAGTTTACGCATACCTATATGGCATTATACTTTTAATAAATTCTGTAGGTTACAATGATCATCAATCTTCGCTATACCTGCTAGTTTATACCATTAAATATGTAATTTAGGAAAGTTAAACGTTAAGACAATCCAAATGTACAAGATCTGTCCAGAAAATTCCGAACTTTAAATCAATGAAAGATAAGTCTGAATCAATGAGTTGGCTTTCTTTGTCTTGTCATTAAGAAAACTAAACTGCCATCTGAGGACCATAGCCATAAAACCACGATTGGTTACAGTTGCGCCAAGTCAGCTTATTTTGCTCTAAGCAACCTGTAGCTAGTCTATGTCCACAGGTACACCTTGTATAATGAAGAGTAATTTAAATCTTATGATTCTATGGGTGTTGAAATAATTTCTTCCGATGTTACAAAAGGTGGCATCTATTTGTTTAGTCTCAGTGTCTACAGTGTTAAATTTCTCTATTTGTTATTAATAATTATTTAAAAAAAAATATGTTGAAATTATTTTATTATTTTTGTAACGATTAAAGCAACGCACATCTTAGTTCATGCATAGCTTGCGTATTGAGACTAAGCTTTGACAAATTGCTCATATAAAACCATTGTCAAACGCATAACTACAAACGCTACAACCTATTACATAAGTAATCAATAAAATCATCGACGCAATACTACAAATTAGACACTTAAAGGCAAATCGGTTAAGTTCATAGTAAATTACTGGTATGTTGTAACATTTATGTTGTCAAGCAATAATTTTTTATAGCTGCCAGAAATCGACCAGCCATTCAAACCGCAAATTAAAAAAAGCTCGTTTCACGCAACTAATTTGTTAGAAACGAGGTAAAAAGTTTCGAAAAATATTCTAAAAACATTTTATTTTTGTTCTAGGTATGGTTCCAGAACCGCAGGGCCAAATGGCGCAAACGCGAGAAGGCCCTAGGTCGCGAAGCTGTGCCTTTTATGCATCCAGTCGAACAAGCAGGACTTTCCGACTACTCCCTCCATCCACCCCTTGGAATGCCACCAATTTCTCCTGAACAGTTCTGGCCCGGCTTGCCTTTCACACACATGTTTAATCCGGCCCTAGGTATGCCCTGGCCTCCTAAAACCCCCATGCCCCCCGTAACTTCATTCCATGCGTTCCTTTCGCAATATGTCCTGGCTGGAGGAGTGCCTCACCTCAATATGGCTAATCCCACAACTGAGGACAGATCGCGCAGTTCTAGTCCCGATATGCCAAGTCCTTCCCAATTGTCTCCAAATGCTCTGGAAGCGTTGAGATTACGAACCCAAGAAATTTTACTACCTTCAACATCGACACAGAAACTTCACGCCAAGTAGTAAAGCTGTTACCAGAATGTACATAGCTTGTAAATTAATGAGAGCAAGTATCGAATGTTTGAGACAGATTAGAATGAATGTAGAAATGTGTTAATCGCAATACTTAGGTTGGTAGTTAATTTATTTTGGGTCAGTTTTATTGTTGGTTTTCTTATTTTGATTTAAGTCAAACAGTGTGATTGCCTGTTTAGTTTTATGGCAAGTAGCGATTACATTTCTCTAGTTACGATCGATAATAACTGAAATAATTAAAATTGCAGGTGTTTGACTTGTCACATGATTGGTTATCAACAATTTATTATCAATAACTAATATTCTACTTAATTATGGCATGTTTATTGATTCATCTACTCTAGATGCTTGTAAAATAACTATTATTACATTGATGTTTACATAGAAATGATTGATATATTATGACGATAAATTGTAATAAAACCTTTTAACAAATATAAAAACCGTTAAAATTGGCTTGATAGCGTTTTATTGACAGGTTGAAGCAGCGAGTAAAACTACTATTAAATTTCAAGCAACAAATGGCGGAGGCGCCGGGAAAGTCGCCTTACGAACCTCATCACAAACTAAAACCGCAACAAAAAGGATTCCTAGCGGTTTACCAAGATTTCCTATTCATTATTGTATTTTTCATTCAGCAGCATTTAAACTCAATAATTTCTTTAAGAATAAAACTGAGATAAAGGTTAACGCCAAAATGTCGAATCTATTTCCGAGATGCAAGCGTTAAACATTAAGAATCTCCAAGTTGATAATTGACAACGCTATCAAATAGTCACAATCATTCAAAGTTCTAATAACTTGAAACTTGAATCAAAATTTGTGCCGCAAGACTCTAGGTAGGTACTATGTTTTTTAAGTTACATATGTCACACATAAGATCTATCAGCATAAACTTATGCACTAACGACGAGACTAAAATTTAAGCAAATTATATAATGTCTCATCAAGAGACTTTAGGGGTATTTATCTTTTCTGCAAATATTCTAACTAAACTCTGTGCGGAAAAAGACGTGAATAATATTTTGCGGGTGATTTTGATGCGGCTATAGGTTAGTGGCTGTAAGCTGCTAACTCATAACTTTAAGTCTGCTTGGGCAAGACTATACCGGCTGTCCAGAAAAAAGTATTCAATACCTTACTGGCGGCTTCTATGATTAAAAATAATAAACAATAAAATAATAAAGTTGTCTATACACATTATAGAGCAAAAAATTCTTCCTAGAACTAGAGCCCTCTAAAAGTAAATCTCTCTGTAAGTGGCTTGCAGTAAATATTTGCAAAACCATTGAAGTTAGAATAATAAAATTTTGCACAATCATTACTATTTTAGTAAGTAACTAGTAGAAAACATAATTCAAAAATGTATAGAGAAGTGTGGAAGCGTACAGGCTCTTAAGTGCAAATAGTTCTAACCGATGCCCTAACTTTTCTGTATGTATCATCATTTTAGATTTTAACCTAAAGATTTTAAATATCTAGAGTTTTCTACATAAGATAGGCGCCCTTGTTGAATACCGACAAGGTACACTATTTTTCAGCCAAATCGATTTAAAGTTTATGTTACACGGTACGTATTGCGAGTTAAATGACATTTATTATTGTTACATATAAAAATAATAATGATTGTGCAGAATTTCATTGTTTTACTTTGATTGACTTTGAAGATATGCAAACCATTAAAAGAGGTTTATCTTTAAAGGGCTCTAGTTCCCGTAGAAAGACTTTTTTGCCCTATGTTTAAAAACAACTTTCTTCATGTTTCTTATTGTAGAAGCCGTCGGTAAAATATTGCATACTTTTTTCGGGGCACCCTGTATTCTGGGTATGGAAACTACATCAGAACTAAGAATAAATTATAGACATATCAAACTTTCGAACAAAAGGTATCTACAACTGGTCTAACATTCACTTCACCTTTATATCGATTTGATCTTAAATTAAAGCCTCGGGAAAATTAGAGTTGGGGGTATTATTAGAGAATTGGTATGTTATGGGGACTTTTGGATATTGTAATGGTCTTTTATAATGACTCTTTCGAGACGTCTTGCAGTAAAAGGTATGGTGGCATGGACCATATTTTATGAAGTTGATTCTGGCTATATTTTTCCTTTGTTTTTACCAACATGCAAGAATCAATCATGCAAGATTGTTTGCAAACCAAAAACTCAAAAACCTTACAGTTAACATTAAATTTGATCACAGAGAAAAAGCCGTGTGTCTAGTAGGGCTGGGACTTTTTTGAATTTTGGTATTCGAATAGTCATTTGAATATTTATTCGAATATTCGAATTATTCGAATAGTCATTCAAATATTCGAATTATTCGAATATTCGAATATTCGAATCACTACAAAATGAATGAATACAAAAGTATTATGTAGTAAAGTCTTTTTTTGACAGGTAACTAAAAAAAACACAATAAAAAATAATGTAGTAATTACTCATTATGTTTCATTGTGTTTTGTTTAGCTACGTGTCAAAAAAAGTATTTATTTAATTCATCTGCGTGGGATAAATAAAATGCTGCTATTGGCTACCTTCCTTATATTACTTGTTTCGCACGCCTTTGCAAAAACAGAGATTTTTAAACTTTTTCTTTTGAGGATTATTGTTATTATTCTTCTCCCGCATCATTTCTTTTATAGGTATTAAGTGACAACGCAATAAATATAAAGCAAAGTTCAAAAGTTTAAATTACTTACAGTTCGACGTGCAATTGTTCATTAATTTATTAGTAATACGTATATATAATTCTATAATTCGAATAGTCATTTGAATATTCTGATTATTTGAATAGTTATTCGAATAATAATATTCGAATAGTCATTCGAATAATTCGAATATTATTCCCAGCCCTAGTGTCTAGTAATGATAATGATGTGGGAATGTTTGTTAGATTTCTAGGAGTCAGCGGCAAATTCATGCAATAATTTAAGGGAACACCGGTTTAATTCACTGTACATACTTACTCTAAAGAACAGTAGAACAACATACACCAAGTAAGTTTAACAAGTTAATCTTGCACCATATTCTGAAAATGACTAGGGTTGGCCTGACATTAGCAGAAAATATATTTTTTGCTCATATAGTACTATAAATATTTGTCGTCAACAGGTCAACAGTCAAAGAAAACAGTCTAGAAAGAAAACTTTCACTGGTAACCTCAATGTTCTTAAGTCCATAATCTGTATGGTGAAGACTAATGCCAGTATTTATAAACAGGACTTAAGACCCACCGTCGTCTTGAGACCAAGTTGGACCTTCAACGGTGAGACTTTGGTATCACTTTTGCAAAAAATGAGACAAAAGTCTCACCATCGCCAAACACCAATCTTCCAATCTTCGTAGATTATCCTGGATCTTCGTACAGTCATTAACTGTTCTATAGAGAAATACAGCTTCAAGTCGTCAGCGAACATTAAACAATCAATGTCAAGGCATTTGACGATGTCGTCGATATAAATTAAGAACAATAATGGACCAAGATTCGATCTCTGGGGAACACCAGACGTAGCATGATATGGACGGGACACAAACCTACCAGAAAATACAAAATTTTGTCTCTGATGTAAGTACGATTGAAAGAATCTATCAGAGGGTCAGAAAATCCAAAACGGGAGAGCTTCGCCAGCAAATACTGTATGGTCAACACGATCAAAGGTCTTACTGAAGTCCGTGTATCTACCTGCCCGCCAACATCGACATGTTTACACAAATATTGTGTTAAAATAAAATAAACCACAGTAATTATACTTAAAAATAATCAATACAGATAGATGGTACCACTACGTCCATCACTTCTAGGACAAAGATTATTTTTAGATTTATTTTGCAAACCCAGAAGGGCAGAAGAAGGTTTAGCATAAAAAAATGATGGGGTACTAACAATAATAATTATTGTTTTCCTTCTGAGTTTGCAAAAAATATTCATAAAATAAAGCTGAAATTGACCATTGTCTCAGAAATTATAGACGTAGGTCTATATACCATCTTGAGTTTACAAAATGACCAGTTCATAGCTTTGAAATTTTTTTAAATAATTATTAAATGTTATTTTTGGTCCGTAAAAATCTACATTTTTATTCTTTGCTTTCATCTTCTTACCAAATTTATTTGTGTATTGCCTGGTAGTTATATCATATATAGTTTTTTGGACTAATTGGCAATTAGGTAATCCCAACTCTTTCATTTTTTAAATTTTGCTTTTTTGGGTTCTAAAAGACTAAAATTAGAAACAATATTTTTGACTGCATTATCTTCCATTTTTCTTTAACTTCACTTATTAAAGAGTTTGAGTCAAAATATTAACACTCAAAAAACTGTTTTCTTTCTTTAAATTTAAAATGAGTTTTAAAAAAATGCTTTTACAAATTGAGCAATCGAGCTACATCGAGCACATTGTGTTTGTATCTCGTTCGTACTTTTCTTATTTCAAATAAATTGTGAAAGTACTTTCAGATAAAAGATCTGAGCACCTCTTCTAAACTAACTAAACAAATCAAATTTTGATGAAGTGTTTTCATAAGAATTTAGAAAGAATTTTGTTCAAATCTTAATGAGAGTAAATATTACTTTCTGAACATTAAGTTTTAAATATTAAATTTGTAGAAAAATAAAAACCGAAACGAGCTGAACTCAAAAATTTTCAAAAATTTTCAAACAAATAATAATCGAGAGCTAAATTTATTGAAATAGTGATTGTGATTTCAAGAATTGCCGTTTTAAATATTTACAATATTAAGCATTGTTATAAAAATTTAAGCGCATTCATTAAAGTTTATTTCTGCCAAATTTCAAATTTTTAACTCTATTGAAAATACGCAAAAAGGCACCGGCGGTTCTCGTTGAAACACTCGGTATAGGCTGATTTGAGTAAGTATTGATGTGGTTTTGTCATGCAGACAGTCAAAATCTAACAGATTAAATATGGCAGTATCTAATAGTTTATAATATAACTAAATGGAAACGTTTTGTAAAAAAAACGACAATTTGGAAATGGGGTTGTGTTCGTAATATCTTGTTGTAAATAAATCGGTTTTTATTCGACAAATTATCCATGAGCGAGAACTCGTGAAAATCCTCTTATTCGACCATCGATTTGTAAAAATGTTGGTAAACATGTTTCCTGCACGTTGATGGCCCTTGACCAATACGGCTGGCAATTATTTCAGATTATGAGCATAAAAGCTGGGGCCGCATAGTACAAAGCGGACTTATCACCGGCCGTAACCACGGCACAAAGTGCGGTATAATTAACAATACTGCATTAGGTCATTGCGTCCTTTGCAAGCCTGAAATTTATCGATTCGATACATGTCGGCTGAGCTTCAAAAAATTCTTTATGCAACATGTTCAAGAAACTGCAAACATTTCTCGTACGATCCGAGGAGCTTAAGAAAATTGTTCGTATTAGTAATGAATGTATCGACAAGAAACCGCCATTTATGATATCAAATGTCGTTTTTTGTTGTGGTGGCACTTTTGAATTTATAGAGTGTAAACAAGGCGTGTAGACCGACACCTGGGGACCCCCGTGGCGAGTCTCCCTCACATGCTCGCCAACACACGATTAAGCAGCGGTAAATCCGCCCAAGCCCACTAATTGCCCCTAATGTGGACGGGAAATATCCCATCAAAAATCTGGCAAGAAATCGAAAATAGCCGAGACCCTCGCTACAATTGCTTGAATGAGCTGTCCTCTGTCGAGCGGTTGAGTTGTATAGCGTATAACTTACACCTATTCTCAAATTACCTTGTTAATAACGTATAATGCCCTCTGAATGTGTTATTGTATATTTTATGTTCTCTTTATGTGATGTTTACCGCACACCACCTGGATTCGAAAATGTAACGAGATACGTCTGTATTTGTGGCAGCCTACTGGTCAATCGAAGAAAGCTCACAAAAGCTCCCCCGAAAAACTCCGCCGTATCAACGCACAAGTCCGAAGTCATGCATGAAACACCGCCCGATTCCCTTTTCCCAATAAACTAATTGAAGTGTGATCTTTATAATAATGATTTAGTTCGAATTCTCGGCGGGTGTCGGTGTTTAGTGGTCCGCAACACCGCCCATTACGGACCCCGTGAGAACGCCGAAAGTTCGTCAATTTGCAATTAAAAATCACGGTCCCAAGTCGCTGTACAGGTGGGTCAATTAGAATATAAAGTTTTTAACGCTTTACAACCGTACCCGGGTATTTAATGGCGTTAACAATTTGAAAAGGAGCACGTTTCCTCTATATCGAAGCGATTAGTTGCGCTATAACGTCAGTATTAAGCCGTAAACGGTCTCGTATAAAACCCGATGAAAAACCGCCGTAAAACACCTGCATAACCTTATTAGTTACGGTGAAAACACAATGTCGCAGTATCGCTGAATACTCGACCATTATTTTCTGATTAAGTCACCTTTGTGTTAATGGAACGTTAAAAGGTGTAGAATCAATCGGCGAGATGCTAAAACGCACAATAAAAATAATTAAAAACGGTTTACGACAATTATGAGGAAATTGTTCGGATTAAAGCCGGTATTTTCGGGATCTAATTGAATGTGATTATGCTTCCGGAGCGCATACGGTATGGAAAAGTTAAAAAGCGGGTAGGTCTCGAGAGTCAATCCAAAAAACAAAAGACCGCTTTAATAAGGATCAAAATTTAAATTGAGCCGCTATTTGCCTACAGGATCTGCTCTAAGCCACTTATATTTTTAATATGGGCCTGTCCATAATAGTAGCATCGATTCGATAAGCTCCGGGTAAATATGGCAAATCGTTTATTGCTGCCCGGATTTTCCTCTATTCTGTTAATATTCCCAACACACGCTTATTTATTTTATCTTATCTGCGACGTCTTTCTCACCAATAATAACGCCATTATGTTGCTCTCAGCTTTAGATAAATTTTAAAAGTTTATTTTCAATTTAGATCAAATATGTAACCCCCTGTGTACTTAGGTATAGGTAAGAGCTGTTGATATATTTTTTTCCTTCGTCTTTTTCAGTAATCAGCACAATAATGATAGCTACTTTAAATGATAATTTTACTGCCTTCACATTCAAGACATCGTATCGGGGATGTGAGTATGGGCGCCTCAGACCAAACTTTTTCAAATGCAGATTTTGTACTCAGAATATTCGTAATAATTCAAATTTAAAAACATCTATTACATATTACATATATATTACATAAAGCATAACACTCCAGTTTTAACATAAACTTAACTACATTTGAATAATTTTATCATGGTTGATAAACATTGTTATCAACGTTCATCAACTAAATATAATTTTGTAATCTATTTTTAATTGCAATTAATTTAATTAAGGAACGCTACCTTTTACAAGCTAATATAAAATAGGTCACAAAGGCACATATTGTGAAACTACCAATAGCAACATTGCAATTTTTTTTATATCGTGCATGATCTTTTCTAAACTTTGCATTGATGTCTGAGAAATAAAGAAATAGTTACCTTGTTTCTACACGTATAGTTCTTTTTTCTTCAACGTCTTATTCTGCTGAGAAAATATCTTTATAAGTTAAAAATAAATCAAGTATAATATAAATTTTACAAGAATCTTCAATTATTACGTTGATGGTCTTTTAATATTTGCAAAACCAGTCAGTTTTTCTATTAATAAGGAGTTGCAACTGAGTTAATATTTATCAATTTCTCTGATAAATTTTTAGAATTTTCGTATATGTAAGTACAAGTGGTATACCTATAGGAATCTTCCCGGTAATAATTTTTTTTTGTCAGATCACGAATAGTTGCTGTGACGAAAATCGCCACGAGTGTTTCAGCGCGAGTAGCGATTTTCTAAAAACAAGAACTACTGACTGACAAAAATTACCAAAAGATTCCTACCACGTCTTGTATTCGGCAAGACAATCTAAAGAAAATGACAGATTATCGCTGTAATCATCTGCTCCTTAGTCATTAGTATGGAAAGATTGCCAGTGTAATCAGATCCTAATTGGCTCAAATTCAAAAAATAGACTGTTTTTATTGGTGGTCAGATTTTGAGTTGGATTGTCAATTCAATTTTCATTCGCAATTGGTTCAAAATTATTTGTGTCCGAGACAAGCAATAATTATATGACTTAGCAATGTTTAAAAATCTTCCTCTTCTGGTGATAGACTTTATTGCATCATCGACGTTGAAAAAGTCTATTTTAAATTTATTTTCTCACATTTTAAAACTTTATTTACCCAAGGCTTTTTTATCAGAAAGTTTCTTTTGTAAACCATTGATTCAATTTCAAAATTGAGGTTTTTTCCATTCCACAAATTTTTCTTCAGACTTCAATAATTTCAGTCAGATCTCTTTAGATCTCTTTATATTTATTTGAAACTATAGCATGGAGTCTTCATAAAGTTAAAATCTAATCCACTGGTCTGGAGATTTCTTGACAACAAACTGATGTTGGAGAAGAGTTTAAGAAACATGTGTTCAATCAAAATGTTTTTGTTTTTCAATAAATATTATATGTATTTTGCAATGTGCAGTAGTCGCTCTTGTACTAAGTTTGATTTTTAATTGTATTGAAAACATCAAATAAACCAACACATTATGATAGGTATATGTATAAGATTTATTTTAAATTAAAGATTATCGTTGTAAAAAAATAATTTTCGGGTCTACGGGACAATGTTCTTATGATGTAATTTGTCAGTTCAATATGTAGAATTAAACACTTATAAGTGTTAACAACAAATCTCTATACGAGAGTTTACTTAGCATTGGGATTAAACCAGTTGTTAATTAATCGTCTGCGGAACAGTAATTAAGTAGGTACCTACATTAAGTATTAAAGCTCTTTTACACGATCAATAACTATGTGTATATTTATGTTTGTAATTTTTGTATCAATAATTATACATCGTGTAATACAAAGTGTGGTCACATTTCTGTCCATAAAAATAAAACTTTCTCTAATTTTTTTTATGTTTATAATTATGTATATCCCACAATTGTGGCTAGAATTATTTTTATAATAACACTACTTCTGCATAACAAAGCATACTTTAACTAAACCCTCATTTTCAAGAAAGCTGTGTAACTGGTCTTGACTATGAATAAGTACTACTATTAGAGTATTTATTACTTTATTTTTTATTAGTTTATTATTGATTAATAATGACTGGAATACAATATACCTACATTATGTTATTCATAATGTCCGCGCGGGCTATAAAAATGCATTCTGGCTCGTGGACCATAAAGTAATATACGTAGCAACAAAACTTGCATAACAACGAGCTTTTTCTAAAATTTTTTGAGGAATTTCAGTAAACGTCGTTTATTTTGACAGTAAATAACTTTGTTTACAAAAATAAAAAATACGTAATTTTTACGAAACAGATTAATAAAATATAAGATTTTGTATGCACCACGGGCATTACTTGATGTTTTATACTAGGGCTGGGAAAGATATTCGAATTATTCGAATATTCGAATTGACGAACACGTAAAATTCGAATACGAACAAATTTAATTATTCGAATATTTGAATAACTATTCGAAGATTCGAATGATTATTCGAATATTCGAATGACTATTCGAATATTCGAATGACTATTCGAATATTCGAATAACTATTCAAATAATCAGAATATTTAGATGACTATTCGAATTATAGAATTATAACTATATATACGTATTACTAATAAATTAATGAACAATTGCACGTCGAACTGTAGGTAATTTAAACTTTTGAACTTTGCTTTATATTTATTGCGTTGTCACTTAATACCTATAAAAGAAATGATGCGGGAGAAGAATAATAACAATAATCCTCAAAAGAAAAAGTTTAAAAATCTCTGTTTTCGCAAAGGCGTGCGAAACAAGTAATATAAGGAAGGTAGCCAATAGCAGCATTTTATTTAGCCCGCGCAGATGAATTAAATAAATACCTTTTTTGACACGTAACTAAAAAAAACTCAATGAAAAATAATGAGTAATTACTACATTATTTTTCCTTGTGTTTTTTTTTAGTTACCTGTCAAAAAAGACATTACTACATAATACTTTTGTAAAATAAATAAATAGTCATTCGAATATTCGAATATTCGAATAATTCGAATAGTCATTTGAATATTCGAATAAATATTCAAATGACTATTCGAATACCAAAATTCAAAAAAGTCCCAGCCCTAGTTTATACCCCTCTGCAACTTTAAAAGCTTCGGGTCAGAGGCCCTGGGCTCTTAAAATTGTCACCCTTGGAGAGCATAAACGTTTACATAATGCCCTTGGTACATAGATAACTGCAACAAAACTTAACAACAATTATTTGCTCTATAGTGATAAAAACATTGCGTAAACTTGTCATTATCATAAGTTTGGCAAATTTCTTTATGATAATGCTTATCCAAAATTAATAATTGGGTACGTTGAACATTAATAAAGTTTTCACTAGTTAAAAATGTAAAAGATACAAAACAAATTGGAATGAGGAATGAGGCAACTTTATCATAACTTTCAGAAATAAAAATGTCTTTCTAGAGGTGCGGGGACAGTAATAGAAGAAGTGAGTGGTTTCCCAAGGAGAAGAGTACCCAAAGTTGTTATTAATACTTACAGATAATTTTTTGTTGTTTTACCGATTCAAATAGGGAACTTGCGCGCAGAACTCATATATTCATATGCTAGTCAATAATTATTTGCTGTCCCAAATGAAGGATGCCTAAATTTCAAAAAAAAATGAAGCGACATGGTTGGTTAATTAATGTGCGGTTGCATGAACGTTGATATACTGCTATTACCTATAATGTCGAGACTTAACAAATCAGCCATAATAACGGATCAACCAAATCATAATCGATATTGTGGCTGGTTGCTAGTTTATAAACGCTTTAAAAATTCTTAACTGATAAGCTGAATGATTAGTATTTAATTTACGTTCGTGCCAGCCAAAATTTCGATAATGATTTTGTTGATCCGTTGCTATGGGTTCTCTGGTAAATCTCGACATTATGCAAGCAGCAAGGAACGTTTATGTAACCGGACATAATGTAATAGCAAAAACTACGAGTGATTCAACAATTGGAAGAAATGTAATAACAAGAATTAATCAATGCTATAAGAAGTGAGAACGTTATTATGAGAATGAATTGATTTGCTTTTCTTAAATCCTATTGCATTTGGAAATGATCGATCTTTAAAACTTCAGTCCGTAGTCGCTGATTGCCGGTTTCTTATCCTGCTGCATATCTGCAATCCGAGTGTAGGCAATTGTGGCACAGGTAAGTGAGCGGGCGTTCATCCACTACATCCCCACACCACTTTGACGAAATGGAGCCGACATGGGCGTTCAAGCGTGTCGCTTCTCCAAAGCTAATGGACCGAATTGGCGGTCCTAAGCCAGGTGAGCTTATAAAACATTAAGAAACAACCAGAACGCCGACTATGCCCAAAGCGAAAGACCTTCGTCCTTCGTCCTGTTTACACGTGTTGGCTTTTAGCAATAAAGCACACAAATTGCAATCCAATAAGAATGAAGGATCGGGCGGTAGGTAGGTCGACGTGTTGTAGATGTCCTTAATGACACAAACATCCCAGTAAATATCACAATAAAAGCAATGCCGGTTATAATAGCCGAGCAAAGCCTTTTACCAAATGGTATATGTAGGGGGAGCGTTTCCAATTTCGCAGGCTTACAGTTTGGTTCGATTCAATTGTGATCTTTCTGTATGATTGAATAACGTCGTTAAAATTGTTAGATAAGTGCCTTAATTTTGCGAGATCCTTCCCGCATCGATTGTTGATCGAGTCTCAGACTGTAAACACGTAAACTAACTTCCAAAATATATGCAGCACAAGCGCCGAATCCTGAGCAAATACTAGAGATGCCATATTCAAGATCTATAATATCAATGAGTCCCGACTTCCGGGCGGTAAAGCGGCACATTAAACCCATCCTTAATGTTAGTAAAACCTTCAAACTTTCTTAATTTACACACGTAATTACGCGAATCGAGAAAAATCCTGCGAGATTAAAGACATCATCGGCGTCACCCAGCTTCCTCGGGGTTTCCGGAGCTCGATCGCACCATCGACACCGCTTATCAAGAATAAGGGTGAAATAAGTAAGAGAGTGTTGATCTTGTCCGACTCGAGTGAATCAGAAACCAATATCCGAGGGTATGAGTAGTTGACGGCCTCGGGCGCTCAACGCTGTCACATAGACGTTCATATGGTAATCGCCTGCAGAAATCCATGCACAATAGCATTAGGGCCAACTTATTACGTTTACATTGATCTCGAGGTTTATATTTTTCGTTTGGTGTTTGTCTTTGTATTTGAATTTAGTCGGTTGCTCCATCACGAGAGCATCCCGAACGCCCCGCCAGACCCCTCGCCATCAACATGATTCGATTTCGACGGGTTTATAAGTAATTACTGGGGATTTAACGACTCACGACGAAATGAAGTCATCCCCAAACTGTTAGCGCCTTTGTCCCGCTATACGGGGTGGCGCGGAAAATGCAGATTTTGTATCACTTGCAAATGATTACACCTTCTTTGCGATTATTTACGAAATCAACGGAAGCTAAACCCAAAAAGCGCTTCAAGCTTAAAATAATTAGCACAGCTTTAAAGTTTTACTTTCGATATCCTAATATTTAATTGCAAAAATAGTTGAGATGTCAAAAAAACGGTTACTAGCGTAATAATACTTAATTATATTATAATAACATTTAATAAGTGGTACATAAACAAGAAACTTATAAAAATAACCACAGCATTATATATATATAAGTACTATAATAAATTATTATACCTATAGTAACAATGTGCTTATGATCTAAACTAAACAATTGCAATTAATTTGTCGTTCGTCATTGTATTTTGATGTTGTAGGCCAGTGAATAGAGACATGATAACTAAAAAAATTAACAAAAATTTTAACCTTTTTTAAACTTTGCTGTGTAATGTGTAACGAATCGAAACGGAACTATAAAATTTTGCAACTCGATTAAAGGTCGGCATCATTGTAAAAATCGGAAAAATTTAAATTAAGCGATATCTCGACGAGAAAAAATGTAACATCGTTGCAAACTCGATAAAGTTTTCATTACAATATTCAAAATAAACAGCGAAATTTGCAGGAACTTATAAATTAATAAACATTTTTTTATCTAACTTTCCAGCAAAAATATTAACATGCTTGCAAAACTAGAATCAACTTGCTAAAATCGTCTTACAAGACTCTGTAAATTTGCAACTTTATTCAGTGACGGCATGGTCCATTTTTTATAATTTACAACAAAATTAAGAGTTATTAACATATACACATTGTTACTTTTGTTTCGAATCGTTTTTACGTAAATAACTCTTGATTTTGTTGTAAATTATAAAAATGGACCATGCCGTCACCGAATAAAGTTGCAAATTTACAGAGTCTTGTAAGACGATTTTAGCAAGTTGATTCTAGTTTTGCAAGCATGTTAATATTTTTGCTGGAAAGTTAGATGAAAAAATGTTTATTAATGATAATTACTTATTATGCCTAATTTATAAGTTTCTGCAAATTTCGCTGTTTATTTTGAATATTGTAATGAAAAATTTAAATTAAGCGATATCTCGACGAGAAAAAATGTAACATTGTTGCCAACTCGATAGAGTTTTTATTACAATATTAAAAATAAACAGCGAAATTTGCAGGAACTTATGAATTAGGCATAGGTAATAATTAATTATCATTAATAAACATTTTTTCATCTAACTTTCCAGCAAAAATATTATATTACATGCTTGCAAAACTAGAATCAACTTGCTAAAATTGTCTTACAAGACTCTGTAAATTTGCAACTTTATTCGGTGATGGCATGGTCCAGTTTTTATAATTTACAACAAAATCAAGAGTTATTTATGTAAAAACGATTCGAAACAAAAGTAACAATGTGTATATGTTAATAACTCTTAATTTTGTTGTTAATTATAAAAAATGGACCATGCCGTCTCCGAATAAAGTTGCAAATTTACAGAGTCTTGTAAGACGATTTTAGCAAGTTGATTCTAGTTTTGCAAGCATGTAATATAATATTTTTGCTGGAAAGTTAAATGAAAAAATGTTTATTAATGATAATTAATTATTATGCCTAATTCTTAAGTTCCTGCAAATTTTGCTGTTTATTTTGAATATTGTAATGTAAACTCTATCGAGTTTGCAACAATGTTACATTTTTTCTCGTCGAGATATCGCTTAATTTAAATTTTTCCGATTTTTACAATGATGCCGACCTTTAATCGAGTTGCAAAATTTTATAGTTCCGTTTCGATTCGTTACACATTACACAGCAAAGTTTAAAAAATGTTAGAATTTTTGCTAAATTTTTTACCTACTTACTGGCCTATTGCTCGGCCAGCTGCTTCTTTTCAGCCTAATGCCGATGCAGAAATCAATTGTCAAAACTCTCTATTTGGTTCTTAAAAAGAGCGGAGTGATATAGTCAATCTAGTATGATTGTTCTGATTTAGTTTATCTATGCTATAAAAAATTTACAATTAAAATTCCTTGGTAAATAATAATAAAAATAATAATAATTTTGTTAAAATAAAATGTATCAAGTACACGGTTACATAAACATTAAAATTCACTCTGGTGTAAGTAAAATTTGAATTTGAACTCAATAAGTTTTCATCTCGCCGCAAATAGTTTTTAATTTTTCCCAAAATAAGATAGAGCCTCTTCTACATATTCTACTAAGAAAAAGATGGAAAAATATGCTGCATATTATAGAAAAACGAATTGATATCTAGCAATGCAGTTATCAATGTGACAAAGCTGAAAATAAAATAGATAAACTTTATTTGTTTATAATTATTGCTTCTTTTCTTTAAAAACGAGGAAAAAAGAGTGCGTATCATCGTTAACTATATGTATACCTACCGGGTGTTCCAGCTCTACCGGGTCGTAAAGAAATAGCTCGGAAAATTATATTTTCTTAAATTAATTATATCTTTTCAGTTAAAATTTGGTAAAAACGAAAAATCCACGCGGATTCTTAAACGAAGAGGCATCACGCTTTCATGTAAAATTGATGGTTAGAAAGACCTTAATGCTAAATAAAGATAAATGTTGCTTTGACCGGAACGCTTCTTCCAAACATGAGTTTGGAGGTTTAAATCTTGATCAAGGCAACCCATTTAATTTTTGAGCGTTTATTAAGTATAAATTGCAGTGTTTTTCCATAATTGTCAAAACGTGTATTTAAGTTGTTACCTGCTTCTGATCCAATATCATTCATTTTCTTAGATTTTGCAAACCAAAGTTCTTGCTTCAAGTTTTCTGTATCGGCATATCGATGTAGTTAATTTTCTTGTATGTATGTACTTTACAATTTCTATGACATTATTATAGTTAACACATTATTGTGTTTGCAAGTTTTGATTTTTTATTTGGCAATATCGATTCCGTATTGGCATAACAATAATGTTGCACCCCTTCAACGTTAAAAATCTCCAAAACACCACCCCGAAAGCACAATTAAGTGATGCTAATGACATACGAGCTCCGAGATCACGATAATAACGACAGTAATTTGGCCCGGGGTAAATAAAGAACGTTGCCGATGGGGTGGCCTCCAACCACTCTCCCACGGTCCAAATGGCATTATCGTAATCTGATACATGTGACCATTCGTGTTTTCGCAAATGAGAAACTATTTATTAACAGCCGCGCCATTGTTAACTTCCGCTTCTGGTTTGCATCGATAAAAAATAATTACCTACAACACAGAAACGTAATCTTTAACGGCATCGCCATATCGACACACCATTAACCCTCCAGCAATTGAGACATATATTTCACGTAAGTACGTAATAGAAAAAGGAACGACGATTTTGAAACAGTTTAACGTTAACGCGCAATAAAAGTAGAACTAATAGCTTGCCAATTGTGGCGAACTCTGACGGGAAAGGGGCGAAGCTTGGCGCTGGAGCAAAAGCTCGGACTGGTTCCTGAAGCTGCCGCTAGAGAGCGTGTCTCGATTACTCGAAGCTTTTTTGTTGAAAGTTGCAGTGAACATTACTGCCGAAGCAACGAGAGAGGGTCATGGCATAAATTATTGATGAGTTTTGTCACTTGGTGGTGTCGTTATTGCATAATTTATGGTGTTATGGAAGCGCGAACAGTAATTTTGCTGCTAGCTTCGAAACGACGGCCTAAGTGGCTCCAGCAATTTTAATAAAATAATAGATTATGGATTTTGCTTGTTGTCGAGTGAGTAATAACATTAAAAGCCCAGCCGAATCCATAATTCATGGGCAATAAATACGATTTGTATTTATGAAACGTAATCCATTATTTTTATTGGGAAACAATGATAGCATCAAATCCACTTTGCGTTGTTATGGTGAATAATTAATTCAGTGCGTGTAAGCAAATTAAGTCTATCCACTTCGCTTATTGCTTTCTATGTGGAATTTCGTTCATCGATTAAACCTTTCCTTGCACACGCGGGAAGGATAGCGATCGCACCACGCAAAGAAATCACGTATGCATCTCTGCCTGTGACGTTCCCTCGGACCAGAAGGAGACGAAAAAATAGCCAGAATTGTTTCGGCTAATGTGTAAACAAGTCGTAATTTAGAAAAGACTGTACGTATTACAGTGCGTGACCATAACTGCTATTCTTAATCGCGTATTTAATTAAGTTAGGATTAAGATTACAATAAAATATGGTCACGATATCTCGTTGTGTCACGAGAGCGGCGCTCGCCCCCTAATTCCCCCATTTATTTCACTAAAAAGAAACAACTTGTATACGGGTATAAAAAGGTCACGTGCGAATTGCTGAGCTGCCCGCGAATCAACTGATCGTGCTGATACCTCAATTATCACAGCCGCTAGTATAAATTACTTACCAAAAACTACATAACTTTCAACACATCAAATTATTGCAACAATTTGATATTTTGAATTTAGTTACAGTTTTTTTTCAGGACCTTTTCATGATTATTATCTTGATTCAGGCAATTAAGTTAAAATCGTGACTTTATAAACACAAGAAAGCAGTTGCCCCGTATAAAATTATATTTTTTAGTTAAAATTGGAGAAACGACATTGCGTGCAGATAATGTGTCCTAGATTTTTAGGGTGGATACCTAATTAAATTATCAATATTTCGAGTTTAAAGTTGGGTTACCATATGTTTGAATACTGGTGCTTCCCATTGTTTGCATATGCAATGATAATAAATAAAATTTGGTCGCCATTTACTGCACGAATCTTTACTGGTTTTATTTAAACGCAATATACATAATGTATATTTTTTTCAAATATGAATTTCTAAAATTTTGACAATTGGCGGAGGCAACCGGTAAACATTCTAACATCAAAATTAATTAGATCTTGTTTAACTGTAAGTACAGTCAAACTTTCATAACTCGAACTTCTAGAGATCGAATAAGTGCAAGTTTTAGAAATTTTGAGTTATGGAAAAAACCTACTGATTGCACAAATGTTCGATTGCGGATTTTAGAAGAAGAAGAGTGAAATGACGTATCGACTAGTGTGGAGGACATTCAAGAGCTTTATAGAACTATCAACTATCAAGCTTTTTCAATCGAGACCGTACATGATTGTGATCCTTGATAATTAAACAGAAGATTCTGTAACACAAGTTTAAATCTCCAGAGCTTTTGGCACTCTAGACTACTTATTTGGAACATTTCTTCTAAGCCGATTTTAACTATTTAGCACGTAATCTTTAAAACCAATGTGATACGTTAACATTAAAATACACATTTTATTCAGACACAAGAAATTTATCTTTAAATCATTAAATAGAAATATTTACAAAGTTTAGATGACAAAAATTTTAAGCATTTCAATGGATTGATTTTAGGCAATTGAAAACCTTATTTAACGGATCTTAGTTTTAAATGATGCTAAGAGGTTAATATCAAAAAAGTTATTTAAAATCAGATGAGATAGAAGTCTCTTTCATTGCAACAAATTTCTTCTTGCAGCTAGACTTTGGACGATCTGGCTCCTGGACTTTTTCTGAACCATTTTGGCGAAGATCTTTATCGTGTCGTACTTAGCAACTGTATGGCAAATTTTGTTATTTGTTTTTCAATTTTTTAACATTAACACCACTTACCTATCATGTATACTAGTTTTTTAGATGCGCTTTGCTATTAGTAGTTTTATCTTTAGCTTTACCTATCTGTTTTCTAACTTTAATTATACAAAGTTACTTAAAAGTGTGGAAGCAAACCTTTCCTGCTTAAATTATTAGATTAGAGAAAAAAGAAAAATTGTTTGTCAAATGAGTAATTTGAGATCAAATGTGTCAAAAATTCGATTAGTTAAATCTGCCCGATCAGCTACTGGGGTGGCGTAAATTTTACTTTTTACGTGCCCTTCAAAATAAGTCAATTTTTGCCACATCTCAGAAATCTTTGCAAAGAATTTGCCAGTCGATGTAAACTGTAAAGCTTGCATTGAAGCCGGGGGTAGGTAATTCGTATAATTATTGTTATGAATCGATTAATAACAATGTCAAGTAGGTACCTTTGACTCCTTGTAAGTGACTTAGAAGTTTGGGAAAAGACTTTCATTCAGTTGCGATCCGTTTTCCGCTACTGAAGGTGCTCAAGGTACAATGGCGAGCAAAAAATAAGACACGATGTTTTTTTCTAGTGTAAACTAACTCCATTCCCAACCCATTTCCAGGTAATTCATTCTCGGGCGAGGGAGGTAGGTAACCTTTCGGGTAGGTATAAACTCCAACCCAAATAAATATTTATTACCCGTAGCACCATTGGGCGATAAGAATTTTCTGAGGTCCGATACGGCAAGCTGGCAGGTCTCGCTGACACAGTCACTTTTACAGCCCGTTTTACCCAACTTCAAAATCACCTATTTCGCTTTACGAGCCGTGCCTAATTTTTTGCTCGCCACTGTACCTTCATGTTTTTTTTACCTTGTGAACGATGCATTTAATGTAAAACATGTAAGGGCTAAAAACGTTTCAGATTGAACGGAGGTTATGCAGATGTGTAAACAAAAATTCAGTTCGTCTACAGCCAATTTTCTTTTGACAGTTTAACTCTCTTTGTCCTCCCTTAACTTTAATGCCACTTGTTAAATTTATTTCTTCGCAATTTTGATGACCGGTTCGTCCGTTTGAAAAAATTGTCTTTTTTATACAATTTTATGTGAGAAATAATATCCTAAATTTTGGCACAACATCACTAAAACACTCTGTATACTTAGTTAAAAGAAATAAAAAGAAGTATTAATAAAAATAAAATTGTAGTAGAAGAAAGAAACTATTCAACATTTGGTCCATGAATGCTGAAAGCTTCAATTAATTCTATAGGCGGTTAATTCTATAGACTCTCCGTTAGTCTAGTCAAGTGATGGTTAAAATTTATAATTGCTTTGACAGATTATTAGGATGGATTGCTTGTGAGTAAATGTTGCACTTCTTTAGCATCCTCTAAAAAAAGAAATAAGTTGTGGACTTTCGAAGCTACGACCTAAGTTTAAATTTGAAGAAAATATGCATTTTTATCCAGCGTCATATACCTAGAGAAAGTATTATATTGGAAGCCAAGTAAGTAGTCCGTTCAATTGTTGCTAGCTTTTATCACCAAATCATATTAGTATTATTTTAAACACCATACTACCCACTTTATTCTTTCAACATTTCTTTTAGGTCACAACAAATATCCTCTTTTGCTTACGGAAAGGCAGTTACGTGTGTGTTTCAAACTTTTATTTACATAAAAAATAATAACAATTTTGGATCGCATCTCGTTTCAAAGAGTTCATTGGTATTGTGCTCATAATCAACAAGGTCTTTTTTTTAATTAAATAACAGATAATTGATAACAGATTACTTGATAGTTTTGCAATAAAATGTCTACAATAATTATTATTGAACGTGAGCTTCTTATCAAAATTTTGTCCACTTGAACCATGAAGTATCTGAATTTGAATTAAGATGGATCTTATTGGGATTATTAGGTTCAATGCATAAAGCTAATTGCAAATCTTACTAACATTAAATTTCACTCAGAAATTAAGGGCCAACAATGGCTATACTCAGTGTTTGATCCTTTTAGCAGTGTTGCGTTTCGATGTCAGGGCACCAAATGTCTTTTGTCCCTTGACGTGGCGTCACACCTCTTAACGTTCGTGATACTTTCGTTCTTAAATTACGTTGAACATCTTTCCGTCACAGAACTTTGTCAGGTATTGCCGGATCCTTCAACTTTTTGTTATTGTGCGCCCGAAGTAAGATTTGTAAAAACACCCTTTAAACGAGCCGCCCATTCTTCCAACACGAGTGTTTTGCTATCTAAGAAGCTTAACCATCAGCACCTAAGACGATTAAACTTGGGTAACATTCCGTTGTAAGCCGCCCTCTCAAAAAATCCTATTGTTTAAGCAATATTCTCGAAACGAGTCCGGCCGGAATTAGATAAAAATCCAACAAAAGAAATACCCAAAAAAGTAAATAACGAATAAAAGAAGTTAAATTAGGCCGGATTCGGCGAGGCGTAGTCAAGTTGGGGGTGCATTCAGCCAACCGTCGGTTTGGTTAAATTTATCAGATGAAGCGAGCGGACCGTCGGCAATAAAAGGGCAATTAGAATGGTTGGGCGGTCTGGAAACAGTCTGATTAAAAAAGAGAAGGACCAAATAGACAGGCACAAACCAATAAAGTAATAAGAGAGAGTTAATTATCGCGGCTGCGATGGGGCGAGCGATCGAACGGGGGATGCGCACCCCTGCCTCGGGGACCACCTAATGGCGAGGAAAACGATAATGACGACCACGCGGATTGATCCACCAATCGCCGCAAACTTCCAGGCCTCGCTGTACCAATAATTATCAAAATAAAAAATAAGTAGGTTGCATACGTTTAGGGTTGCGAATTTTTTTTATTACAAAAGTTCTGAAAGCTTTAAACATTATTATTTGGCGTTAGAATAGCGCGGATATTTGAGGTCGAGGGTGAAAGTGGATGTGTGTACGAAGATGGGCAAGATCTGATCCTCGTGCCGTAGTGACGGCTGATTAGCGACGACAAACACGTATTAGCATTTTATTGCTTTAGCCAGACTCTCTACGCCCTCTAGATAAAGTGGAATTAAAACTGAAGTGCTCTTTGATCTCCACTGTATTAACTAAACTCAGCTATTGGCCGCACTTATTAAATGAGAGGGAGACAAACCGACGGCTGTCGTCCTTTTCCCCCTTTCCTGCAGACGCGACTTAATAACTTGTTAAAATGATGATTAAAACCTTCTCTCTCTTGGTTTTGCTTTAATTTTGTTTCTATTAAAACACGGTAACAATTTTAATTTTAATTAACACATATAAGAAAACTTTTGACGTCAAAGAAACCCGCTAGGTCGTTTAAGTAATATAATTTATTGTGCCTTATTTACAAAAATTCACAGCTCTAAAGGAAACAATTACGTAGTTAAGTAATTATAATCAATTTGTTTGCGTCTTCTTTGCGAAATCGCTACTTAAGAACGCCGCCGATTTTTTAACTGTGAAATGGCGGAGGCGCCGGGCGAAACTGCACCGAGCGCGCAATACCAAATCGCTAATGAAATTAGCTGGGCAACGAATGGGTCAAAAATTTTGACTAAATAGAGAAAAATTAAAAAATTTTTTGGGCAAACTAGAATTTTTTACGAACATTTTAAATCCACAAATTCTGATCGAATTCTTTTGTGTAACTGCAGTTATTGAGAGCTAGGTGCTAATCAAAAATATCTGGCCCAGTAGTTCTGACAGCTATTGTTGTTAGCGTATTTCGACACGTTCTTCCTTTTGAGTTATTTACAAAGAATGGAGTTTTGTTTAAATAGTTACGTGATTGCTACACATTCTTCGGAACAAAGAGTTACAAATTCTATCTTGATTCATCACTGGTAAAAAGAAAAAAAGTCTGAGTATCAAAATATCTACAGTCTGTACGTACGTTTGTTGAAATAAAAATGAGAGCAATTCTTCGAGGCCCTATTCGCGGGTCTGCTCGCAAATTATCATCTAGTGACAGTGTCTATGACCTAAATTCGCCAAGTCGCTGCAGAATAGGGCTCGGAAAAGCCCGTTATTTATGTAACGAGTTGGTAAATCACATAAATATTTAACAAGAACACGTTAATCAACACTCGATCACAAAAAGTTCAACAACTATTGTAATGAATGTACACAATAATAGAGACAAAATGTACACATTGATATTTACAGGAAACGCAACTCGCATAACACAAATATATACAGGATGATTGTCACTCGACCCGAACACACCTAAACCATTTGGAGTCCTTTGGTGATGTTCTCGACGTGTTCTTTAGCTTTGAGTCGTAACGCCGCTATGGACGTCGTCCTCAAATCCGGCGTAGTGCTGGGCGAGTGCGAATGGGCAACCGGAGGTCGGTTGTGATCAGTTGCTATCGGCGATGTAAGATAACTCGGATATCCGGTTTGGGGATGGCTGAGAAATCCGGGAAGGGCAGAAAGTAATGGTGGCGACAACCACGGGTCCATCGGCAACGCCAAACTGGAACCGGCAGCTCGAGATAGTGACGAAACGGCATGGTACTCGCTCAACCCCAATCGAGCTGCTTCCATTTTTTCTTGCCGCCGCCATTTAGCTCGACGGTTCTGGAACCATACCTGCAACAAAAACAAATCCCAAATTAGTCACGGCATGAATTTTTAAAAGCCGCCATTACGGCGTAATGCCTTTTTTGATGGCACGTTAGAGAAAGCTTTTACGTGAAAACAAATATGTTTATTTGTTATAAATCAAGATAGCATCTATAAAATGAAATTACTGACGTAAAGTGGACGTTGTGTGGCCGCTAGGGACTATTAGCGTGCACCGGCTGCACCAGAGGTATTAAACAGGTGGTTTCGGTATCACTATGTTTGCTCACTTTGTCTGTGGCATGTCAAAAACTCGTTAAAGTTGAACACACAGAGGTTGGCGAGTAAGTAGAGGTTTGTATGGTTCAATTTTATTTCCATTTCCTAGATAAACACCTGTGTTTATTCGGTAATCGATTTATCCTCCTTTATTAAGGGATATTTTTACGTGCATTTACCTACGATTGCTGAACAAATATAATCATGTTTTCTAAATAATAATGACATTAGAGGGTTCGATCCGCTTTATTATTTGACTTTAGTCGCAATCAACTTCTAGATTACCTTTAACGATTCTTTAAGCTGCCCTAAGTAGTAATTATTCAACCGCATTTAAAGCATTACCCCGTTACGTCGTTGTTCGCTAATCGCCACAAACTACCAACTACCCCCTAATGACCTTACAGTCCACGACATTTCTATCAAAGCATTCAAAGCGGCTAATATCAGAACTTCAACATTGCGGCGCAGAAACTTTGCCAATTCACAACGACGGTTTTTCGTGCGTGCCCCAGAGATCCATTCGCGGCCCTCTTTTGTGCATCTCTTTTAGGCGCTATGTTGAGATGCGTTTACTAAACTGGTTGGAGGTCGACATGTGAGATGAAAATTCTGTTGACTGTTGCGAGGAAGGGCGCGTCCGCGAAGGGAAGATCTGCGCCTGGACCCTCCCCTAACCGTCGCGGCACCCTTGATTATCCTTATTCTTGAGTCCCCCCCAGTCTTTCGGCCATGTTGATGCCCTGGAGCGTCCCCAAAATTGGTTTTGAACGATGCATTAATTGACAATTTGATGTCATTCTTCAGTCGCGAACTAATGGCCGATTGAAGCTGTTCTAAATTGACTAAATCGAATAAAGAACTTTCAGCCGACTCTCCAAAAACATCAGAATGCAATTTTCTCTCGTTGTTACGAAGATGGAAGCTGACGCGGCTGCAAACATTTTCATTATGTTGTTATATTATTGAGGTGGCGGTGGAGGAAAGAAACTAACTATTGATGGTAATTGTTACGGGGTTTCGGAGTGGCTGTTTGCAGCGAATATGGCAAGGAGGGCTGTGGCGGCAGTTACTGTCAGATTTGTTGATAAAATCAATGTTTGTTATCGCAACGGCACTGAGAACGCCGGTACAAAGAGGCATTGTGCCGGCTAATAACACGGCAGCAGCCGGATTGGCCCTATTATGTTCAAGATTGTATTACGGCGTGCGGATCTGCGCCTGACGTCTTAGAACCGGGCCCAGCTTGACATATGCGACCCTTGCAACAGCACCCGCCCTTCTGACTACAGCATACTCAACGTTTCGTGCCAAGAAAGAAACCGATCGACGACAAATCCCATTTTTACCCCATCAGCAAAAGCTTTCGAGTAACAATTAAAACTGGCACTGTATAATATCAGCAAATCTAACAAAAATTGTTTTGTTCACCGATTGTTTAATAATATAAGATGTAAAATATAAGAATGTGAAAGATTTGAGTTGAGGCTGAAATTTTTAATAGCAGCCCGTTAAGGGTGAATGTCCATTAAAAAAGAGAAAATTTTAAATTTAAACCAATCTGAAGAAGAAACGAAGATCAGTCAATTAGAGCCGAGCGCGGACAGCATAAATACACGTGGAATGCTCCATTCAGTCCTGGTTTTGCCGAGATTCACCTTCTAGTTCTGTAGACTTTGGAGGACTTTTTAAATGTAAATTTGGAGTGCTGAACGCTAATTAGACAATTCAAAAGTTAATTTTTGGTGGTGCATAAAAGTGCAAGATATTCTCAACGCAATGCATGTCTTTCTTATTTATATTTTTGGTAATAGTGTGCCAGTGTCAAATGACGGTGGCACCCCCACCTTAATATTTAAATATCTAGTTAACAACTTTTACAAAAAAAATTGCTATGTGGTGGGGTGTACAATAAGTGGAATAATGTAAGTTAAATAAGATAAAATTTAGAATTTTTTAAAGTTTAATTTGAAGTAACAGAAACTTACTAAACTAACTTACTAAAAATGTGCAATGGTAATACAAACTGTTTTATGAATAATAGTTTTATTTAAAAGTTTTTATTAATCTTTAAACTAGAAGAGTACATTTTTGTTTTGCGAATTAAAACTTTACTTTTAACATCTTTTTTATACGAATAACGTTACAGATTTTATCTCTATGACAAAACTTTAAGATCAATTTTATAAATTTTACTCCAAAGTCACAGATCAAAGTTTGCTTTACAAGATTCTAAAGTACCATCTCATAATAATACCTATATAGTTTTTCTTAAAATACAGAAATTGGAAGAGTTTGCATAGCATATGCTTAAGAGTAGGGAAAGAAGAGGGGTTTGAGCCCATATCCTTCCACTATTTTTATCCTTGTATATTGCGTTGCCTATCCACTCAGTTTGTTGTCAACTTGCTACTTTTCCAATTAACTAGTTAAAATAAATACTGTTGACGCACATAGAAAAGATTTATTGGTTCTAAAGAAAACTTTAAAAAGTCGGACCAAAAAAGTTCCAAGAAATGAATTTTTACCCTGACACGTTCTGGAAATAAAATATCTACGTATGTACAAGCAGTCTATTTGGTTTATTTATACCAATAGCCAGAAATGCTCATGTACAACATACCTACTTCTCTCTTCAAAATCTTTGCGTAAAGGGTTGTCTCCAGATTTGTACCTGTACTACCTGTACTCTGATGCACTTCGTTGCGAATCAAAACAAGTGAAATTTGAGGTAAAATTTAAAGTGGTGACACCACGGGGTTTATATTCGCGTTCCAATAAAGCAGAGTTTCTTAACCTTTTTGTAGTCACGGACCCCTTCAAAAATTTCAAAAATTTGATGGACCTCTTGCAAATTTAATTCTGGGAAAAAAAAGCAATTTGGAAAAAACAAAAAAAACTTTTATTAACATTTCTTCTGATTTGAGGACAAAATGCAGTTAACAGGGAGGGTGAAACTAATTGGAACAGAAGTCTGGATTGTAAATTTATGACACGGTTCCAAGAAAGTGATCTCTCAACTCATTTTTAGAATAAAATAAACAGGCGTTATGTTATACAATTTACTGGTTGACAATAATTATTGATTAAAAAAAAGAGTCGTTAAGAATTTGTTAACTTGAAAAGCCCCTCTGATGTGTCGCCCTAATATTGACATGTGGCGTGTTGGTGGCTAGTGATCACTCCACTTACCGAGTGCCAATTAAATCAAAGTTGCATATTTACAAACACACATAGCGCGCATTTGAGTTGAACGATGTATACCTACCTACGTTAAGAATTAAGATTAACCGCGCGAAAAAAAAAATACTAATCTTTTATAGTGTTTATTTTTCTGCTAAATGAATACCGGGTACAGAGGCAATAAACATCAATAATAAATTTATTTTTCTAACACCCCCCACGGACCCCCAGCACTCCTGCCACGGACCCCTTTAGGGTCCATGGACCCCAGGTTAAGAAACCCTGCAATAAAGCGTCGGTGACCAGTTCTAACTGAAGCTTTGTGTAGTGTAGTTCAAGATGCGGTATTAATAATTATGTGAACCATCAAAATTAGTGGATCACTGCCAATTGAGCAGTAAAAACTTACTACTGTGACCACGACCCTTGTCATTCTAGCTCTCCTTTCATAAACAATGTTAATTCAGTTAATATAACATTCAATTTTAGAAATGCCAAAATTTCCCAAAAGCCTAAACAATAATCTAGAAGATTTTACGCTTAGATGGCATTGTAAAAATACTCGGGATGTATCTCGATTTAATTTTCAAGTATTGTGCGTGGTAGCATCAATATTAATGCTTTTCACTTTTTAAGGCATTTTGGGCAATTTTCCGCCGCCAAAACCCATTCAATTATATCTAAAACAAGGCCGGGCCATACAACTAACCCGAAACTTTTTGAACCAAAGTTAATTTCCCTAATAACCGGTCTGCGACTCAACGTTAATAGCCCTTATTATCCTTCGGCGGGGGCGAAACTGTTGTCGACGGTGGTCTGCAAACATCACCCCGCTAATAAATTGGTAGCTACACACATCAACGTCACCGCGACCGTCTTTGTTGTATACAGAACCGGCCTAATCAGGAGGCCCCCGCGTGTGACGTGTAATTTGCACGGACACGTGGCGGTCACGTGACCGCCGCCGTCGCCCGACGATTGTTTAAAACTAGTTACAGTTGTCCGTGCCCGCTGCCGTTGTTTCCACCCCCCTATGTTGCGTTTTACGTTACCGCCATCAGTTTTCAGGGGCGCGTCTTGGACAAAGCCCGTTAAGTTAAGGATTTAATTAACAATTCCGAAGCATCCAGAGAGGGAAAGAGAGAGAGCGCCATGTGAATCAACGCTCCGCCCCCGGCCCTATTCTAATTACGACCCATTAAGGCAATTAACTCGCAACGTCGTACTTCCAACGTCGAGGTCTTTGCTTCGCTAACTTCCAACATTCCAGCTATCCAACTTGTTACCGTGAAATCGTCTGTATTGGAACGCCAACGCCGTCGCCAATTACCCGATATTGTTTCCTTTGGATGGTGGTTTTTTGAAGGGATGATGCGCATGCACCTCTGATGGGGGCGGTTGCATCGGCTCTATCGGCGAGACGGGTCGTTTGCCGCCACCGCCGCCGCCTCCCCCGCGCTCTTCGTTTGCCGGTGCAATGCCGTGCACACCCCGCGGCTCCGCAGACGACCTAATATTAAATTTGTCTCCATTTTGATATTTAATTATTTTATGGCAAGCTTTGTCGTCAAAGCTGCGCGTGTTGTCGTTACTCGGGGCCGACTCAATTAATGCTCGTAATTAAAGATGCTTTAATTAATTCTGACTCGGTTTCTGGAGGTCGCCGCTTTCGCCCGGCTTGCTCCGCGTTTTTGCAGCAATTATGCAGGCGAGGAGCACCCCCCAAAAACCAGGACCGCCGCCGTCCCAAAACGGTGGCAAGAACCACGGCGACTCCCCAAACCATGACACTGAACAAAAGTGTGCGCCTCCATATCGCACAATTCCACAATTACAAACACGATTAAACCAGAGCAAGGGGAGAAGACCACCACATATTTGCTCTGGACTTTGTCTTCCATGCTTAAGAGACCACATTATTCTGGACATGTAATTATCTTTTGGCCAGTCTAGAAATGTCATAAGTAAATGTATCAAGGTCTAGGACAGTTTTAAGAACTTACCCTATTGATAGTAGATAGACAATCTATGTATGAATAAAGAGCGAAATGGGTAGGTATCTTAGTTTTAATATCCATAAGAGAATAAAGAAATACGGGACAGATATAATACTAGAAGACATTTCCATAGAATTAAAACACTCAGTGATGAGGACAACATGTAGATATATAGATGTAATAGTAGAATAGAAAATGATACACATACTACCAAGTAGTAACAGAATGCATAAAACTCCAATAAATTTATTTTGCGGTCAAAATTTTAGCTTAGAAAGAATGTTAAATACCTAAACGAAGATTGAAGCATTTTTTGCAGCTATTTGCCATTAGCATATTGGATAATGACAAGGGATTAGGACAGTATCAACATGAACTTCCGGACATCGCGTCCGGTTGCGGAACGTGAAGATAATTAGATTGCTGGTAGCGTTACAGCCACGGAGTTCGTCGTTGAAATAAGGCGGTCTGATAAAAGTTCTTGCATGTCTTTCTTTGTTGGTCGCAATCTTTCAAGACGTCTCATCTTACTCGTATCAAATTTCCTGCTACTGAGCCCCTGACGTCGTCCGCCTATTTCGGATCTTTCGCCGCGGATGTAAGCTGAATGGAGTATTCTTCGGATCATTTTACCTGACGATCGTCTTGGACGTCGCCGCCGCTGTTGCCGTCACGTCCAAGGTCGTAATTACGGCGTAGTGCCTAATTAACGAAAAATAAGGAGCTTTAGCGGTTGAAGACCGAGAACAAAGCTTTGCGCCCCCTCGCCGTGTCAAATAAAGCTCTTGTGGGTCCCCGGCAGTTTCGCGCTTCGTTGCTCATCACACCCCAATATCTGGCCGACTTGATCCGTACGCATTCAACAACTCAGGCAATTGTTACATAATGGGGCCGACAATGCGTAATGCGTCCCGGCGAAGGTCTCGATGAAAGGGTGATTGCTCCGGACGGCCGGTATTTTCAAAGGTGGCAGCGGTGAAGAGGCCACTCGAATTTGTTACTCTTTCAGTGATTTGGATGATGGAATAATAATGATCGTTTTTTCATTCGGGACGAGTCAAGCGGAATGTTTGATCAATATTGTACGACAGGGTGAACCGTTAAATTGTTTTTGAACAAGTGGCTACAAAACTAAACTTCTTATTACGCCAGGATTTTATAAAAGCTACTGAAATTCGTTTGCTGGAGGCTTTTCAATTAGAAATATAAAACTAACAGTAACCAGACTAGCTGAGACATGATTCAAGAACAAGATGATAGGTTGGTATGTGGATTTTTAATATTCAGCTCGAATCACATGTTAACCAATTTTTTCAAATAGGTAGTTACTATTTATTATTGCTTGCTTTATACCTTAAGTAATTCTTATTTCTTATAAAATTTGTACTCACGTTCTGACCTTCTGAGGTATTATTATTAGAGTTGATGTTACAAGTATAGTGACTGTTCATTCATTTTTAAATCAGAATGTACACCGATGATTCAAATGGCGCAACAAGTTGAACATTGGGTTGTAAAGTTCAATGAGAACATGGTAAACACTTTGAAAACTTCTGGTTCTTGATATTGAATAGTCACAAAGAAAACACAAAAATTGAAATATAGAACTAGTATCATTGAAGCTAATCCTCGTTGATGCGTACAACTTTCACAATTAGGGAATTTGATATGGTAAAAGTTAATTCAGAGGAAATCTAAGACCACACTACTAAAGAAAGGGTTAATGAGTATGTCACGCTAAATTATTTTGAAGAAATAAGAAGAAAACCACCAGGAATGCTAAAAATTGGTATTGTGTCATTAAATCAGAAGAGTGGTTCAGTACACGCACCAACAAGTTCTGGTTGCTCTGATTTACTAAGTTTATTGACTTTTATTTTATTTCAGTTTATTTACTAAAGCTGCGTTGAGTTGGTACATCATTACAGTTTAGATGGTTCGTTAATTAGAAAAGCTACGGGAAGTCAAACCACAATGGTTTACAGACCAAAAGAAAATTTTGCTGTTTGACTAGAATCTAGTCATTACATATAAGAATCAAGTGAAGAAATGCAAAATAAGACTAAGTTATAAAAATAAATCTTGCGTTAGGGGTTGCAAAGTTGTCAATATAATGTCTTTATTTTGCTTTTTTTTCTATTATAAAATTACACTTAATAGATTCTAGTATCTGATAAACCCACAAAAAATAGAATTTTGGATTTCGAATCTAAGCCAATTTTGGATCTATTTTGATATTTTACTTTTCTAATTCTAATCTTTGTTTCGGATCAGGAATAGTCAAGAAGTAAGTATGTAAGTAAGTATGGCAATTTATTGTTTGTATACTCTTGTTTCCTAGAATTTTTTTTAACAACTGCATTAGCGTATATCTACAATTTTATTCCAAAATAGTCATTTATGTATTTTTTGTAATCTGATATTGATTTCCTTTATAACATATCAGCGCTACCGAGTTATAGAAAAATAAAAAAAACATTTTTTTTAGTATTAAAGGTTTTTCTAACCATCAATTTTACATAAAAGGCTGAGCCTTCTTTTAAAAATCTGCGTGAAGTTTTTATTTGTACTTAATTTCATCTGGAAAGATAATTTAAGAAAATATAATTTGCTATGCTATTTTTCTATCTGGGACACCCGTTATATGTAATGTATGGTGGATGAAAACTTTGCAGAAAGCCGCGCAAGAACAGCTACAGAAGTTACAAATACTTACGTGTCTAGGATGTACACTACCCCAATAGTAGCTTTAGAGGGAATGCTATACATGGCCCCACTACATCTTCTAGCTCTTTAAGATGCCAAGAAGCTGTCCCAGATAATAAACCTGAAACCGGGGAACACTACTGTCCATTTACGGTTTTAAGTGATCATCGACGACCGCATAACGGCGCAAAGAACAATGACATAGCTGAGCAAAGATTCATCCGTCTGGTACACTCGCGAGCAATATTTAAGGCACGACTCGTAAAGCAAAATCGGCTATTTTGAAGTTGTGTAAATGCGGTTGTGACAGCATATATTTATTTTCTTTGCTACCCCAACGGTTATCTACCTCCCTTGCTCGGCCGCAAATCACCTGAAAGTACGTGGGTAGCAATGCCCTTTCCATCTTACCGAATAAAGCTGGTTTACACTGAGAAGATACACCGTGCTCGCGAGGGTACACAGACGGATCAAAATGCGATCAGGGGACAGGCATAGGAATATGTGAGCCTAGGCATAAAAACTTATATCTCTGAGTAGGTACAATGTCTCTACACGAGTTATGCAAGCTGAAAGGCTTGCAATAGATTTCTCTGCAAGAGAATGGCAGCAAAGAAACCTCAAAGAAGAGGAAATCTGTATTCTATTAGAAAGCTAGGCGGCAATTAAAGCTCTAAAAGCCTACAGCTTTGAGTTTAAAATTTCCTGAATGTAAGCAGTTCTTGAAGCAACTGGCGAGAGGAAATAGACCATAGACTCACCTTCACGTGAGTGCCAGAATATTAAAGTATTGAAAGAAATGTAATAGCCGACGAATTAGCCAAATGGGGCAGGAAGGCTTCACCAACGTAATCATAACCGTGCTGTGTAGTCTGAGCAAAAACCACAGAAAAACCAAAATTTATAGGTGCGAAAGAAATTTAAAATAGAATGCCGAAAACAAATTAAAGAACAAAGACTCCTTGGCAAAGAATGCCACAAGGCTTCTTGAATTGACAAGAAACAAAATGAGACTTATTACCGTTCTTCTCACTGGAAACTACACGCTGTGGTACCATCTCAGAAAACTAAAACTGGAACTAAAAAGATGGACAATGAGATATGAAGATTCTGTGAATCAGGAGACGAAATCTTAGAGCACATACTATGTCACTGTGACGCCGGAGCAAGCCGTGAACTAATTCGTTTCGGCAGTGGGAGTTTATTGATTGACAAAGTGAGAAGAAGATTTCTATAAATTACTATAAATTTTTTAAATGGTTTATGTCTTTTGGGACATTAGAGGTAG
This sequence comes from Schizotus pectinicornis, assembly GCA_951805265.1. Taxonomy (NCBI): domain Eukaryota; kingdom Metazoa; phylum Arthropoda; class Insecta; order Coleoptera; family Pyrochroidae; genus Schizotus; species Schizotus pectinicornis. Next base: position 16,150,806 of record OX638204.1, on the reverse strand, counting down.
AGCTTAAACAAAATTGGTTATACAGTTTGGAAAGGCTAGAAACGACTTTAAAAATCTACAATTTACAATCTATAACATGCGTACAACTTTTGATTAACCTTTATGGAAATAGTTCCTGTGACAATAAGTACAAGTCTTCCTTCTTCTCGTGAGTAGCTTATTCTGCATGTCATTATTGATTTTAATTGCCTTTCTTTATGATTTTTTTGTTACAATCTTTTTGCCGCCCACAAACTAATTTTTTTTAGGTTGCGTACATACAAAGTGGTTGGGGTCGGGGTCGTAGAAACCGGCGGCGAGGCATTAAGTTGTTGTTTTTAGATTGGGCTATTGGGAGTTTCCCGGGAATAAGTGTCGATTTGCTCGGGGCGCAAAAACGTGTGAGCATTTTTAAGCCAATTTGGCCGTTTCAAAGGAGCAAAATTGACTCTTAAATAAAGAAACGCGAAAACAATTTTCGCCCCGAGTGGAGCGGGGCGTGCAATTGGGGATGCATTTGCGAGGGGCGGCCTAAACGCCCGGTGAACGTTGGAAACGAATTTGCGGAGGAAATACGGGAAGCGGTAAAAACCGGCGAAAGCGATAAAGATCGGCAAAGGGCGCGATCCTCGACTGCTATATAAGTGTGGGAATGGAAACAGGCGCGACGCGACCATCCGGAAAATTCGTTTGTGGAGGAAAATGGAACCGGGTTTTTCTGAAGACAAATGATGTGGGGTGATGTATCCATACTAATGCGACGCTTTCTTCGCCCGATTTCCCCACAGGATTACCGCTCCTCACACATACACGTAATTAACAACGAAAATTAGACGTCACGTTTAATGGTCCGGAATCGTCGGTTTTATCGGCGGTTTTAACAATTTTATTAGGGGAAATATAAACGATCGGCATTGCGAGAACCATCCAGATGCTTTTTTATTGCCCTAATCCCGATTACTGGGAAATCCCCAGTTGTTGCTGATGAGAAAATTTATTGTAATTCGCCTACTTAAATCCCGCCTTGTTGGAAAATTTGCGCTTTTCACCGGTCAATTTCCGACGTCTCCATCGGAAAACCAGCGGGAGGTATAATAGAGTCCCCGCTGTAATTTAATTTAAAATGTTTGATTCGAAAACGAGGTGATGAGATGCTTGATTGAATTTGTAAAGTCTGGCAGATGATGTGAAAACGGGCAGATGTTGAAGGAGCCGGCTCGAGGAGTTGCGAACGTTCTATGCTCGTTGATTAGTGTTTATAACAGCCTTCATTAAAACTTTGATTAATAACCGCTAAATTGAGTGTTAAATTCATTACACAAAGTGAATAAATTGAAGATTAATTAACCATTGATAATTTAAACTCGCTAGGCCGTGGCTTAACGAGGTTAAAATTTGCATTTGAGGACGGAAAGCACTTTACAGGCATAAACACAATTAGGAGGGGGCCGAAGCGTGGGAGGACCGGCAGCAAGAGTTCGCTGCGGCGCTGATGGACCACACCGCCGTATAGACGCATAAACGGCCGACTACATATAACAGCGCCACTTCATTAAGCACAAGAAGGGTTGACCGGAAGTGTCAAGTGCACGCGCACTTCCGAAGGCCATATGGACCATCTATCAAAGCCGATAATCCCGCACGCAAGGATGCAGTTCGCACGTTCTTCCTTTTTACCCTAATTACTTTACCCCAAACAACCCATAAACCTACCCTAATAATCCAAGTATCCCAGTTTTTAAAACCGCATATAAAGAGTTGAGAAAACAGTCATTGCATATGCATATTATTATTGTTATAAGTAGGTATAGGTACATTTTTTAATTAGGTATGTGTGGTTCCTGAACAAAAATCTTGCTAGGTAAAGTTATGTCAATTCATTGTGCGAAAACCATTAACGAAATAAATTGCTTTTAAAGAAAAAGGTAAAATTGACGAGGTAGCGGCCGAAAGACAGAAGACTGAGACGGAGTCCAGCTAAAGGAAAATCTAAAAGGAAAGCCGCAAAGTAAAGTAAACTTAAATTTACATTGTGTTTTGAATATAGATGTATTTTTAAAGCATATTGAAGAAAGATTCTGCCTTTTCTATCCAAATTTTATTTTGGATATGTGGATAATTCAGAGAAAAAGGTGAAGAAAGATAAAACAAAGTAAATTAAAAATAAATTGCTCTAAGATACAGACAAACTTTGATTAATTATACTAATGATGTTCTATCATAATAAATAAGAATTAAATTCATTTTAAAGTATCTGTATGATTTAAGTTCATTTATTTCAGTATCATAATTTAAACCGTTGAACAATTAAATACACAGGGTGCGTCCGACTTCGATAGCTCGAGTTCTATGATAGATAGAAATTTGATTTAAAAACACAAATAAACTAGAGACAGAAGGTTATAATCGAAAACTATTTTTGAACATACAGGGTGAGCCAAAACATTTTTTTAAATTTAATGTTGTGTGTAAGAGAAGATTTTTGGGCCCTTATCTAGACTCTTTTCACTCCAATATTATTACTGACTATTTCCACAAACCACTTGGATGTAGCAATTTTTTTTGTTCAAATAATGGCATCTGCAGATGCATATTAAAAAAATCACTACAGTTACAATTACGAGTTTTAAGAAAAAATTGTGTAAGTAATAGTTAGGAAACATCTGTGAGATGTGTTTGAATCGTTTTTACTTTTGAAAAATTATATAACGTTTTTTATTTTTAATGTAAATAATAATTGACGTCATTTTTTATTCACTAAGAAAGAAAATACTATAAAAGATGCATTTAGTCAAGCATTGTTAAAGACAAAAATGAATGGAATCACTATTTTTAAAAATAATATATTTATACATTAGGCACATACTACTGCTTTGTAGAAGTAATAATTATGGCAAAAGAAGGATAGTTTTACAAATTTTCTTACAATCTTCCTTCAATATCTGAGGGTAGATTGAACTAACAGTAAATAGTAACTAGCAAAAGCTGATCAGAGAAATGTATCATATTCCATGTTTAATAGTTTGGCTGGAAATTCTTAAAAGCAAATTTTATTCTCCTTATAAAAAAATTCTTATTACTGATGAGATAGAACGTGTAAATTCATTATTATTAACTTGAGATATAATTTTTGTCTAAAAAGAAGCGCAGAAAAGCGTTTCACTGACATGGTTTCTATTCATCAGTAATCAATCCTCTATTATCATATCATGTAGTAGACGTTCTAATTATTCAAATTACTTTGTTTAGCTTTTAGCTGATACTGAATCTTCTCTATTCACCAGATCTACCTCCTTAAGACTTCCACCTACTACCACAGATGAGAAAGTATTGCGAAGGAAAACGACATCATGGACATAAAGGGTAGTTGTTCTATGAGGTCGTAAATTCTTCAATCTACCTCTATAATACAATAGATACGTATTAGGAGACTGTTTGAGTGATGGTCTACCATTCGTGTCGATATGTCACGGCCGCGTCGCGCTGGGCTGAAGTAACAAATTTTGGTCCACAGGACCAGTGTCCTGGGTCCGGGAAGAGAGGCGTTCCTGTGTTCGGCGAGGATGGTGTGCGGCTAAAGCGTGATAACCCGGCAGGTCCTGGCGCTGGGGGAGTTGATGGCTGAGATAATGGCCGAAATGAAGTGTCGCCGTTCGACGTGAGGGGCGGCAGGTGATGTGGCCTTGATTAAGTGGCGCGTTTAAGGTTCGCGTGACAGCAGCCGCGCCGTTATTAGACACGACATTCGGAATTATTTTATCAGCGTCTGAGACGCACGAGGACCCTTATTTCCTGCCATTTATTAGCAATCACGCGCAGCACTGGCCTTTTCTTACCCCGTGCCAGCTTCGTGATCGCATTAATTATGCGAACCACCCTTGCATGCTGGTTTCGACGGTGGCGGCGGTGGCGCGGGGATCCGGCATATTCCGGGTTGTTGTGTGTTGGTTTAGGGCCGAATCGCTGGCCCCGTATAATGTAAGATAAATTAATTTTATTGCCGACTAAACAGCCGAAGATTGTTGTCGAGTCGGCACGCGATGTGACATGTATTTATGCCCGGGCCGCACGAACGGCTCGTTACGCATCGGCGACGGGGGGCGCGTGACCCGCGGGCATATAGGCATCACCCCCCCCTCGGCCGCCGCTGCCGCCTCCGCCCAAATCCGAAACTTTAAATTAAATTTCCGTTTTTGAATTGCACGCAACAAGCCGGCCAATTGCCGTTTTATGTATATTCGAGAAACGGCGAGGAGAGAACCTCCGCCCCAGGCCGAGAACTTTCCTCTTATCCCCGGAAAATCGCTTTTCTTCTTATACACGAACTGGCACCGTGCACGTGTGTGTATGTGTGTGTGTGTGTTTCCTCTCCGACCAATATAAGTCAAAGAGCAAATAAAATAAAGAGACACAAAGTTATTCAATTTAGACGAATTTTCCGGGCGAGTTAGCGTATATTGAATCGCGGTATGGGATGGATGATGGAAGTGGCGGGCGGCGGGACGGCGTCGCGGCGCTGACTCAGTTGATTTCCGCGATTGTCGCGTGCACCTGGCCGTCCCGGCGCCAATTTATCACAGCGCCCGACTAACAAGACGTTCCTAACGAGACAATCGGATTACACTCTCGATCTCGTGTCGGATTGACGCGACTTACGACCGGCACAGGCCCAAATATGCAATTACGACAAAACGGATTGGGAAACGTTACTTTAGCCACGGCGACCATCAAAACTGCGCTCTGTAATAACAGCATCAAGACAATTATTATAGCAAGCAATATCATCGCTATAAGGGATAGGTAGTACCTACACGCAAAGAAGCTGCTAATTGAGACAAAAAATGTTAAAGTAAATAAAAAAAGTTAAAAACATTACTTTGAGTATTCCTTAAACTGTATTAAAAATTAAATTTACATTTAAAAAATATGTCTGACAGCTCTTTCTATTATTTTCATTTTTCAACAAAACTTACCTAATTTTGCAGTCAACCACTGCTGTTGAAAAAGTTCAAAAAAGCGGAACTGAAGCGTATAGATTAAATTTAAAAATATCACCTTTGTGCTTGAAATTAATATTCTCTTTGTAAAGAGCTGAAAAGCAAAAAAAAGTAACCCTTTTTTTATTAGTTAAGTATTAAATATGGCTAGTAGAATAAAAGCAATATATGGAACAACAAAAATCTCTGGAGCTTGGTCAAGTAATGTATTATACGTTAAAAACTGAGAACCACATTGAAAGATTCTCTTCTTTAACAAAAGTGCTTAAAAAAGGTACGTACCTACATAACAAATCATATACAAAGTGGTGGAAAATTTTCCGGACTTGGGTGGATTTAGTAAAAATAACATTACAAGTTCATACAAAAAATCCTCTTCGATAAAGTTTTAAAAGAAATTTAATCTTTAAGTTGAGTGTTAAAATGTGAATGTTTGCGCTAACTTTTTCTAATGTTGAATTAATTTTCGTCAATCTTAGGCCCATGTCACTCTATTTTAAAAGCAATGCGTATACAAATTTTGAATAGGGCTCTCGAGGGCTCTGAAGCAGTTTACTAGCCTAACTAAAAAATTGAGGCAGTTTTTTTCCATTTTTAGGATCATTTTTAATATGTTCAACATTTTTTATGTAAAAAAGTATACTTCTGTGATGTGGGCAAAATGAACCGTTTTTGAAACCATCGCACTTAACGGAGGAAGTGCTGAGGGCTGGATTGCATTTTAGTATTATTGTAAGGGAAGATCTGAACTATGTATTTTTAAACCGCTAGATAAGTCGAGGTGTTCAATGTTCATTCCCTCCGTAATCGCCTGATTTTAGTCTATTTGATTTTTTTTTGTGAGGTTATTCAAAGACTTTTGCTTATGCGACACCAACTGAGACGCGAGTCCAACACTTTTTTGCTTCATTATTTCAAAAACGGTTACTATAGTTACTATAGTTAGTGATAAGTTGATGTCTGATAAGTTATTCAGTTTGTGGAATAGAAAATTTGGTAGTACGTAAGTTAGACAGACACAAACATTTCACTTTTTTATCCAACAACTTTTATCAAGTGCTACCATTATTATTATTATTATTATTATACCACCTTAAAAGTGGGTTATCTAAGATTAATGTAGAGTACTGGAAAATTGTTTAAAAAATTCTGTGATTTAGATTTCAAGCTATGACTCTTTAAGGAAGACACAATTAAAGTTTAAATTTACGGGTACAGACGGTTATATCAAAACAAAAAAAATATTTTGGAATGTAGTTTATTCCTTTGAAGAAATGAAAGTTAAATTGTAAGGAAATTTATGCGTCCAACGTTTAAAATTATAAAATAATAACAATCGTAATAAAGGTAACAAACGGTTTCTAGGGAAACAATATTGCACGATTTTTCTGAGTATATGTAAAAATTCAATTTCAGATAACAGTTGTTGCCTTTGTCCTAATTATAAATTGTTTATAGTTTTAAATTAAACAAGAAGATTTTTTTTAGCAATTTTCCAGTACTCTACACTACACTAATCCTAGATAACGCACCTTCAAGGTGGTGCGGACCTTTTGGACCACTCTGCATAGTATAACACAACACTTGTAAACTCATTAATTAAAATAAGAGAAAACTAAAATCATTACAAAAATGTGTCCAAGTCTTTCTGACGATTCAGACTATTATCCTCATATTAATAAAATTAAGGCCTATTGAACATCAGAGCAGGCACCAACTGGAGAGAGTTTCATAAAAAACTAGACACTGTTTTACTTTGGTTACCTAAATATTAATTACTCTACCTTCTTACTCGAAAAAAACTTATTACAGTAGAGATTTGGAAGACAAAAAAGAACGTTTTCAAAAATGAGTTGTGTACCTAATAAAACTCCTCTTTGAGAGGCACAGTTTCTACACAATTTATTATAGGTATATAATTTAATTAGTTACAGGACCCACATCTGTAGATGTTTTAAAAGTTATTGTTGTTTATTTACAACATTTCTTGCCATACATTTAAGGCGATTTCAATAAATTTGTTTAGCTAACCTTCGGAATAGGGCAATAGAAATAATAATACAGGCGACTCGGGAAGAAGTTATGTTTTCTACTTTCGTGGCATTAGCGCTTCCAGGCCAGTAAAAAATTATCAATATTTTTTCTTGTAATGTAATATAATATAAATACGTGGAAGAGCCATCGCAACCGAGATAACAAATTTCTAACGTCGATTACGAATGCGTAAACTACACCAATAAATTTGGCCAAAATTATAGCGGATATAAATAATCCTAATAACGTAAAGAAAACAATAAATAATCAAAGCGAGGGCGGTTTCGTGACTGCCTCGACTAGCGTGTTCGCATTACACATCTCTACATAAACGCCATAATTTTTAATCAACAGTCATAATTTGCTATAAATTTATTATTAGGTCCCCACGGTTATTGTTTATATCGAATTACAGAAAAAAATCTAAAATTTCAAAAAAATTAAAATCCCTTATATAAATTTTTTATGTCATGGCGACAAAGATAACCAAATGACCTCACCTGCACTCTCACTTCCGGAAGATTGACCTTCATCGCGAGCTCCTCTCTGCTGTACACGTCCGGATAGTGGCTCTTTTCGAAAGCCCTCTCGAGTTCGTGCAATTGGTAGGTGGTGAAGGTGGTCCTGTTTCGGCGATGTTTCTTTTTGCAGTTGTCCCCTTCCGAGAGGCCGGAATTATTGACGGTTCCCTCGTCCTCCGAACCGCTTCCTGCCGGTCCTGATATTTTCCCGTATCGCAGCTCGGAAACGCCGTCGTTTGAATTGCAACTTCCTTCTCCTGGAAAAATAAAAACGATCCCTCGTCAAATCTTCACTACCGCTTTTGATTGATTGTGGTAATTGCGAGACACAAATGGGCTATGTGTGCGTTACATATCATCGTATTTTGACTGCGATCGATCATACGGTAATTCATGTATAATTAAGTAGAATCACACCTGTCCCAGGGCGGTAATCAAGCCGACAATGTCTCTAACTAATAGAATACAATACAAACACGCGATACACATTATATATCATAACCTAATGTTCAATGTCCGCACTATCGCCCAAACTATCGCTTTCTAACGCTCCCTCAATTATTTATCGATGCAGAAACACATTAATTACCGGCTTATCGCGGCCAATCGCGACACATTTCCAAACAACACCAGTCTATTAAAACCTCGAAACCCCGAAACCCCGAAATTGTTATTATCGCAATTATTTATTCATTGCGGTATCCTGTATCGATTATGAAATTAACGACGTGTTCAAGTGCGTCGTTTTGATACGGATTATTACCAGAAAAATTGCGATGACTACAATCAGATAGGGTGTTCGGAAATGAAAATGCTGATAACGTCTCATTAGTCAACTCCAATTTCCTAAGTACCTACTGAGTATAGTCAGAATCAATAAATAAAATCATTTGAGCTGAGGGTATAATGCGAAAAGTCATTAATCGCTTCTACAACTGCCAATGTTTAAATTTTAAAATTATACCTATAATGCTATATGGATATTTTAAAAATTACAGCAATCGGGCAGGAGGTGCTCGGGAGACACTAAAAAGTTTACGATGAGATTGATAATTCGGTGCTAAGAAACTTCATTAAATTTTAGTTATGTTGACCTTTATTGTTTATTGTTTTGAGTAACTGGTAATTTATTCCCTCGTTTGAAAACCGCTTTACATTTGTCACTATTTACATAGGTTTGCGTACACTTTTTATATTGCATCTTACTGAAGTTTAAAAATTCGCCAGATAAAAGGAAAGGTTAATCTTTAGAGCCAATTAGATATTTTCTGTTGAGACTACATTTCGTACTTGTTATTTACACATAACTATATTTAAATTCAAATAACATGTAATTTGCAATTAAACATCAATTTCACTAATCGACGCATCAAATGTCTAAAAGCTCTCCACAAAAAACAGACAACATTTCATGCTATCGCATAACGCATAACCACTGAATCCCCTGTTTTTTCTAACTTTGATTTGTTGCAGTTCAGACGTTTTGTAAAAATTCCATAGATAGATAACAGCGCCACATTAATGAATTAATTAAAACAAAGTTAACGAATTACATAAATAACTGTTAAGTATAAAATCAAAAGCAACAAAATTGATGAATAAAATTTATTGGTGTACTTACATGATGAACATGCATCGACTTTCGCTTTTACTGCAGATATGGCATTTCTTAAATAATGAAGAATGCCCTAAAGGTGACAGGTTACACAAAATCAAACTTTTACTTGACAGATTGATAAAAAGCTATCAAATAGTTTATACTCCAAGAAAAACCTTTTGCATTGACGAGTTCATCATGATTCAAAGTTGTTTAATTATGGAACAATATACCTATTCCAAACAAAATACATACTTATACGGTGTAAAGCTTTTTAAGTTATGCAGTAACAATGGCTACACCTGGAATATTAAAATTTATGCAGGCAAAGAAAGATCTCTTGAATTCAGGACATGCAATTGTGGGTGATGATTATTATACGAGCTTAAAACTAAGTAAATATCTTGCTGGACAAGAAAACGCACTATGCGTAAGGACGTTGTAAAGGAAATCCAGCAGAAGTCACTGAAAGGAAATTGAAAAGAAGGGAAGTATTTGGATTCGGCTCTTGGCGGCCCTCCGCCGCTCACTTTCCGCTGTTACAATAAAGAATACAAACTTATCAAACGTGTGAACGTTATAATTTTGTACAAAAAATTTATTTTGATGTTTGCAAATAAATAACTTTTAGTGCACTAAACCGGGTTGAATTGCCATCAATTCTCCTTATAATATAGTTGTTTTTGGAGCATGTCATACAAATTAAAAATACTTATACTTATGCAGGATGGCCCAAAAAGTCCGCACCACCTTGAAGGTGCGTTATCTAGGTTTGGTGTAGAGTATCTAGGTACTAAAAAATTGCTAAAAAATCTTCTCTCTCAATTTACAAACTATGTATAAACAATTTAAAGTTAGTAGAAAAACAACACTGTTATCTGAAATTGTACTTTCACTTTTATGATTAACCACACTTTTCTATCTTCCCTGTTTCAACGCTTTTTTCTACAAGAAGTGATTTACTCTGATAATTTTTCTAAATTACGTTACTTTGTAGGTTTTTGAGAGAAAAAGGTTAACTTTAAAATGTTTTATGGCAGTTATGGTGATTAGAATGTAATACATTGAGAAACAAAGTTTTGTTATTGTATTTAACAAATTCCATTGTAGTGGGAACCACAAAGTTGAAAGCTGAAAGTTGGGCCACGCAGCATAATCTCTGGTGATTCCGCGTGTGATCGCTGCAAAAGCAGAGCAAGAATTTTTGTTGCATCGTTGTTTCAGCGATCACAATTAGGGCTGGGACTTTTTTGAATTTTGGTATTCGAATAGTCATTTGAATATTTATTCGAATATTTGAATTATTCGAATAGTCATTCGAATATTCGAATTATTCGAATTATTCAAATTATTCGAATATTCAAATGACTACAAAATGAATGAATACAAAAGTATTATGTAGTAAAGTCTTTTTTTGACAGGTAACTAAAAAAAACACACAATGAAAAATAATGTAGTAATTACTCATTATGTTTCATTGTGTTTTGTTTAGTTACGTGTCAAAAAAAGTATTTATTTAATTCATCTGCACGGGATAAATAAAATGCTGCTATTGGCTACCTTCCTTATATTACTTGTTTCGCATGCCTTTGCGAAAACAGAGATTTTTAAACTTTTTCTCTTGAGGATTGTTATTATTTTTCTCCCGCATCATTTCTTTTATAGGTATTAAGTGACAACGCAATAAATATAAAGCAAAGTTCAAAAGTTTAAATTACTTACAGTTCGACGTGCAATTGTTCATTAATTTATTAGTAATACGTATATATAATTCTATAATTCGAATAGTCATTTGAATATTCTGATTATTTGAATAGTTATTCGAATACGTAGTCTATTCGAATAATAATATTCGAATAGTCATTCAAATAATTCGAATATTCAAATAGTTATTCGAATAATTCAAATATTCGAATAGTTATTCGAATATTCGAATAATTGAATTTGCTCGCATTCGAATTTTACGTGTTCGTCAATTCGAATATTCGAATAATTCGAATATTATTCCCAGCCCTAGTCACAAGTCACAATGACCGTCGTGGCACAACTGAATAACATCGAAGCGGTCAAATATAACCGCCCTGGCAGTTAATCTATTAATTTCAAAACGTTTTAGAAGATTTTGATGGCATTTGAGATTTATTTCTTTTATTTCCGCGTTTCTAGTAGCTGTCGTTTAAGTTCTGGATTTTCCGATAAGAAAACAATAATTTTCTGTCTGGAGCAGATAACGCTGAAGAAGTAATACTTTGTTTCTGGGTTAGATCTGACATAATGAATAGATTAAGATCAAGATTATTAGCGTATATTATTATATTACAGTTCGTCGTTGTAAACTGCAAGGTTTCACGACAAGGTATCAACATTCTGTGACACCCTCGATTTAAAACTACAAGTTAGGTTAAAAAAAATTTCAAACTAAATATCTTTTTTAATCTAAATTTATTCTAGCTAACGTATGGATGTAATGATAAAAATGCAATATGGTGTATTCAACTCCGCATTACTACCATTATTTATACCATTGACGTTATTGATGAGATAAAGAATTAAACGTTCAGTAGGCACCGGCAATTAATTTCTAAACCTTGAATTGTTAAAATAGAGTGATTGTGCATCATTTCTTATAATTTTGAACTCATTGAAGAAATTTGTTAACAAGCAGCATTATTGGCTGCCACTTAAAGCTTTAAAAAAGATTTGGTAGGTAATATACCTAACAAATAGAAACTTTAACGACAACTGATTATTTTAGTATCCTGAAAAATAAAGTTTGTGATGGAGATGAGGTCTTATGTTCGGTTGATTATAATAATTATCCCCCTATACAGTTTTTGCAAAATGAGGGAACACTTATTGGCGTCTGAACGGAAAAACGGAGCGCTTTGGGGGAGGTGTCATCGATAGAGGAATTGATTCTTACGTGCCCTAGGCTATATGAAATTGCCCCCGGGAAACCCCCGGGGCCTGTGGGGGCTGCAAAAATTGTGGAAAATTGACAAAATTTGGAATGTTTTCGGCGGAAACTCGATATCCAAGGGGGGAGGAGAAAACCGCCTCTAGTTTTATAATGCCAATAACTCATAATTATAATAGTAATCAGTCTACATGTAAGTAACTACAAATATATATCTTTTATCATGCAACAGTTATTACAGTGCAATTACATCGCCCGAACAAATGCAAACGAACTCTAACAAAAGAAATGCAAGTGAAATAAAAGAGCTAATGCAAAAATTACCCACAAATCAGCAAACAACACTAACAAACAATCTAGACACGAAAAGGCGCGCATAGTAAGTTCGAAATGCCCCGTTCGCATGCACGTCGTTCGACCGAAACCGTTCGAGCTTACGGCGAAGAGCTTTAGCGACCGGTAAAAGCGTAATTAGCTTCGACAGTCTGTAAAATCTAACTCAATTAGCGTTTTATATGCAATAAAACAGCGGCAGCGGCGACGAAATGGGGGGCACCTAGTACGAGTCATCGGTGCATTAGCGGCTTTCCTAGTTAAATCGAAATAAAAACATCAAGTTAAGTAATCTAAGTGGTGTTCCATTAAACCCGCCGTATCACGGGTGACATGATTACGAACACGCGAGCTAGAGCCCCAACACGGAAAATAAGGTGAATGCTGGCAACGTGTTATTATTGCATTAAATGACGGAATTACGTTCGAGAAAAGGGAGGCTATAAGAACGCGACCAAAACACAACTAATTTCTATGATTCACTTTAATTCAGCGATCGTAGATAAGTCTGATTGAGGCCAGAATTTAGAAGCACCCTCCTTAACGCCGAGACTAAAACGTCGAACCGGACAAGATCAGGATCGAGATAGGACGAGTTTGCTGTCAGTCGAAGCTCCTGAGTGCGCTGCATCAGGCTTACGTACTTAAGATAATTCGTCTTTATCTTCGATCGTGGCGCGATTAAAATGAAACGTGAAAATGCCGGTTTTAAGCGAAAATTCCGACCGGTCGCCGGTTTATTATAATTAACCTTTTTGTTGTTCGAAGTTAAAGCGGGAGCGGCCGTCGAAACTACTTCTCGTTACACAAATTGCTTTTTTTTCTTTTAGCCGACGCAAAACGTAATTAACGGCGTTATATAAAACCTCAGCACAGTCACTAATTAGTAAGGTTTACAAATTAATTGTACGTCAAGAGGTGATTAATTTCCGATGTGAACCAGGGGACGTCAATCGGTAGTCGTTATTGGTGCCGTCGGTGCGGCCACGCTTCGAAATCGGATTACAGTGTCTCTCAACAACTGGAACTCATTTAACGGCCAGCCTTTTTTTGCACCAAAAGCTGCAGGTACTTAGCGCTATTCGCTCAATTAACTCGAAGAACTACGGGAGGCTTTTGTTTGGGATTCGGGAGAGGAGGATGTCGAGAGTTCCAATTTACTTCAGAACGAAATTCAATAACGAACCGTGAAGTTATAGGTAAGTGCAAGTAAACTCGCATACAGATTTATTCGAAAAACTTGCAATTTGACGCTGAAATTAGTACTCTTATTATGTGCAACGTTCTGCAGGTTATCATGAGCTGGTGTTCATCAATATGACAATTGACTTTTAACTGCTATTTAATTAAAAACTCAGCTCAAATCTAGTTTAGCAATGTTTAGCAATGTAGTTTTTAGGGGAAAAAAAATATATTTTGCGTCACACACCGTCACAATGGCCTATTAACGGAAACTTGAAAATTGGTATATCAGAAATGATCAAAACAGCAGTATCGTAATAATTGGAGCTAAACAAAAACACTCATTTGGAAAGGTCGTGTTAATTTTGTAATCTTTTTTATAAAATATTATTTTAAAAACTGCAAGTTAATGGTTTTACAGATTACAGATTCAGAGCATATCGGATAAAGGACAAAACAAAAACTAAAATTTACAAAAAAAAAACTGAGAACTGAAAAATTCAATATCGGTACACTCGCAAGCAATATTTAAGGCACGACTTGTGAAGCAAAATCGGTGATTTTGAAGTTGTGTAAATCGAACTGTAGGTGTGGTTGTAGCAGCAGACCTGACAGTCTGCCCTATTGGACTCCAGCAAATCCTCATTGCCCAATGGTGCTATGGATAATAAATATTTATTTCTTTTGCTACCCCAGCAGTTATCTACATCTTTTGCCCGACCACAAATCACCTGGAAGTAGATGGGTGGCAATGCCTTTTCCATTTTACCGAATAGAGTTGGTTTACACTGAGAAGAAACACAGTGCCTTAAATATTGCTCGCAAGGGTACCTACTTTCTTACACATTTCTTTAAAAATTGAAAAAAATAACGCTAAGTATTTTTATAAACCTTCCAGTGTAACTTTTCTGCTAGAGTGTGACGTTGGTCAGAAAAATTATTAACACTTGAATAACGTGTCACGTTGTTGGCAACATTTCGTTAATTTTTTTTTGTTTAAAATTTTCTATGTTTTGTGTCATCTTAATTGTATTTGTTTAAACTTTTTTTTCTTTTTGTTCCGTCTTATTTATATTGGTTTAAATTTTGGTTCGAGTTTGCTGCAAATTGTTTTTCTACCGTAGCTTGTTTATCGTCTTTTCTTATCGTCTCTTTTCTCTTTGGTCTTATCTTCACTGTTCGCTAGAAAGACAACACTTCTCGTTTAACACTCAGTCGAGTAACACGTAAATCGGTTGTGGAAAATTAGATTTTAATATTGTTTATAACCGTTTATAACCGTTGGGGTAGCAAAGGAAATAAATATCTTATCGACATATTTGGTCGGATTTGGCTGCACCGATTCTGGGCATGATTGTTGTTATTGATGATCAGCTCTTGACTTTTGCCGGAATTGTTAGTATTACTTCTGAGCAAACCTCCACACCATCTTGAGGTATTTTTTTTGGGTGTCTTTCCTAGTTAAGACGTTCAAATTCGCGGCGCTCTTCTTAGATCTTTTTTTTGGACCCCGCCGTCTTCACTGGGTGAGCAGGCAGCCACCCCCTAATTGAATCCGGTCTTTTGCAGAAAATAAAAAGAGAAACGTTATAAATGTTGCAAGTTGTTCGGAATGTAAAAAATGTTTTTGATTGGCTTAAAATTTTGAGCCCGTGATTGTTTTTGACTGCAGACAAGGAATTTAAGTTGGTAAAAGGAAAAGAAAGGATTAAAAGCGTTGCCAATGTAATCCACGAATATTTCAAGAAAGCAATAAAGAAATAATTGGCCTAGATCAAAAATCAAAGAAAACTAGCAACCACTTAAATCAAACAACGTCAGAAAATGTCTCGAACTAAAGTGGGTACTGAATGGTAATGAATATGAATGAACTATAGTGCCATGCTAATGTTAGCTAGTGAATTTTCCGAGAAATCTTCTTGGCACAACCAATGAAATTATCCTAGCGTCGACTATAAAAAAAAACAGTATAATAAATATGTAATATGTTAATTATATTTTTATATTATTTAGCATACAGATCGAAGCTGAAAATGCCAATTAAACAGAATTCCTCCAATTTGGAGCCATCACTTTTGTCCGTCGGAAAGATTTCTGAAGTTGAAAGATTCAATAGATTTTTTAACTGATGACCTCTTTTGTTGGAGCACAAATATTGCGTTTTAAAGATTTTTTGATTCCTATTTTTGAGTATCATTGATTTGATTTAATATTATAAGTTTCTATTAGATGTTCCAACAAATTCGTGTGACTATTAGAGCATTGAGAAAAACTTATACCTACAAACAGACCCGTAAGTATACAAGGTGGGGCAGTGGTGCATCCAACTACAATAGCTCAATTTCTATGATTGGTAGAAATTTGATTTAAAAACACAAATAATTTTATCTGTCGAGTTACTTGAAACACAATCTAATTTTTTAGGATTATTTTTGAATTTTGTAATTATTGGGCGATGAATCGAAAATGGTTACAAATAGTCATGGGGGTGTACATATAAAAAAATGTAAAATAAAAAAAACTAAATTCAAAAAGTTCTAAATTGAGAAATTAAATCTAGCCACCCTGTATAATTTTTCAAAATTTAAAACAATTCAATGACATCCCACAGATGTTTCCTAATTAGTCTTTACATAATTTTTTCTTAAAACTCGTAATGGTGACTGTAGTGATTTTTTTCACATGCATCTTCAGAGGCCATTATTTGAACAAAAAAAAATTGTTATATTTAAGTGGTTTAGAAATAATCAGTAATAACATCGGAGTAAAAAGAGTCCAGAAAAAGGCTCTAAAATATCTTCTTTTACACACAACATTCCATTTAAAAAAATGTAACTTGCCTCTGTATAATCTTCTTGGCTCACCCTGTATGTTCAAAAATAATTTCCTGTTATAGACTTCTTTCTCTAGTTTATTTGTGTTTTTAAATCAAATTTCTATCTATCATAGAACTCGAGCTATTGAAGTCGGACGCACTATTGCCCCACCCTGTATAGAAAACGCGTAGCCAACTTACTGAGATTAACAAATAAAGAATTACTTATTTAAAACTATCTTCCTTGGCAATCTTTAATCCTAATCTATGCATTTGCGTAAATTCTACGAAGAGGCTAGAATTTCGAAAAAGGATTCAAATTTTTAATTACGGTTCTCAGTTTGACGGAGTTTGCAGATTGGCCTACAACTTGCAAATCGTTTGTTGCCGACTGGGTTGCTCACAAAGCAATTTCAAAACAATAAAAAATGTTCGTCGCGACGCCGTCAAATGCACGTGCAATCAACTCATTCCACATTATTATTTCGTTTTGTCAATTAATTTTGATTCGGTCGACATTTTTCGATGCAGTAATAAAATTAATTTCGTTCGTCCTGCATCGTCCGTGCGCTTTGATGATTTGTGTGTTATTTGGACAAAAAAAAAATAGTTTCGAAATTGCTCTATCATCAATTCCGCTGATGCCCTTTTTGTAATTATCGTCGCACACCGTCACCAAGGCGATACCTAATAAAATCTGTGCGTGTGTTGGCGATATTGTGCAGTTTTAATTTTACCGTTTTCCATAGACGTCAGGTGGGATTAATCGGAGTTTGCTGGGTTTTCAGGGTGCGTTTTTTTAATCATGCAAAATACTAATAAATTTAGGTCATAATAAACGTCACATTAGATTTGTTTAATGTCGAGCCACTAAAGACTTAGGAATTAAAATGACGTATTGCAGGTGGTAATTAATGGCGCATTATTTAAATTAATTCAATGAAATTGTTAAAAATTGCTGCGATAACCAAAAATAAGGGAGCAAAAGTAGAACGAGAACTATTTTTCATCAACACGAAGGGAATTAGCTGCAAAGCAAAACTGGGAGTTAAAATAAAAGCAGAATATATTATATATTAGTATTAATCATTGAACTTAAAAAATAGAAATACCAGGCATTTTATCACAAAAGCATTTTCGTTGCTGCTCTTTGATGGATAAATCAATCGTGATGAAATTTCTTCTACAAGAACAATACATTTCTTGAAATTAGATCTATTGTTATTATTAAAAGCAACAACTTTGCCATCAGAAGCGTTTTTTTCTTACTGTATGTATTTTGACGTGCAAAGAATTGTTCTCTCATCTTAGATCACTGCATAAAACGAAATGGAATAAGTCAAGTGCAGGCAAATAACCCAGTTAATTTAATGGAATGACGTCGCACGCATACATTGAATACGCATCAGCTGGTCCATAGTGGTACGCTCCGCCTTAATCCAGTGTCGTATTCATCAAGTTACTGTTTCATACGTTTTTCTTGTTCATTCAACCAATAACATTTTAGATAGGCTATTGAAAATTCTTTTGCTAAAATTAAGTAACTGCACCACGGCCTTACCTGGATGTACATTAATAAAAAGGTGTCAATTAGTTATCAAAGCGTTGTGTTCTTTATAAACTATGCCCAAGCATGAATAGGATTACAATGATCTTCGCAATTTTTATCATTGAAGAATGAAGCACATTAAGCTCATTTACATTATGATAATTTAGATCAACTGACCAATAGTAGAGACCACATCAGTATCTTCAGAAAATTATATATGTCGTTTGGTCCATTATAAAAGCTAGTCTTGATATAATTACATTTGGAAACTTGGTGATACTTACTTACCCAATTAAGAATGCATTCAATATTGTAAGTCTAAATCAAACCAGTAGTCAACATAGGAACAGCATGTAGAAACAATAAAGAGATACGACAGGGGAAAAAAAGAAGTTATTCCTAATATGCCAGAGAGCAATAATTAACTTTGCAGTTTTGAGATTTGAATAAAGAGATCTAGACGAACAATATTAAAAAGTTTTGTTATTTTGCTATTGTGCGCCAATTGCTAAAAATAAAAAAGGTACAAATAACTTGAAGCAAACTAAAAGGACCTCGATAGTTTTTGACTTCAAAGAATATTGAAAATTGGTCGAAAGTGAAAGTAATAAGTTCCGAACACTTTTGACTTCGTTTTGTTGTGATTGATGATTGCGTGGTCGAAACAATATGGGCCCACTCTTGTTGCCTTGCGGTTTGCCCCCGACCGCATCGCCAATGGTTCCAATTCGGACGTATACACAGGACCGATTACGTTATACATTGTTAAACAAGCGGGGAAATTTTAAAAGGCACCGTGGAAAAAGACGCGTGCATGCAAAAACGCAATTAACAATTACCGTCCTTATCGCAAATCTGTTGTGTTTATTATTAATGCGGGGCAATTAGACGGCACGAAAACGACCGACGGATCAATGTTTCTAATTAAATAATCAATTGTTAACTCAAGAACAAACTGGAAGTAATGGGCTTTTTACACACCATCGACGCAGAATATAGGATACAGGTGGCAGGCTGGTCGGTGATATTCCTCAAGATTTATGAAGATGATGGTAGTCGAGTGATCGTCGATAAAATCAGTGCTGCCAATCGGCGTTAAGTGGTTCAGCAGCACACCTGGCGGTGTTCTACAACTTAATTTTCCTTAATTCATCAATTAAAAGACCATTCTTGCCAAACAATGGTTAGTTACGGGCGTGTTATTGGACGACGGGGGGCATCAATTTGGTACTAAACAGCGGTTCCCAACCGGTTACGAAACCGTACTACTGAAGCAGACTCAATTAATGAACACACCCGATTTTATCGCTACCATTCTTCTCCATGCAGAGATGTATTATTGCCACTTTTACAGACACTATCCGTCTGTTTCATCTACATTTGCCCAGCCGATGACATCACGCTACTAATAGAAAACTGAAGATCAGAAATTTGATGATGAGGACTCGGTTCTCGGAAGAAATATGGTTCAGCACTTAGTGCAAACACATCAATTTTTTTGCTCATGATCAATCTTCAAGATTTAATAAAAGTTGTAGAAGCCTTCAAAGTTTGTTTTTTTTTCAAATTTGGCACACTTATTACTAACGTTCTTGTTCCAGATTTAACAAATCTAAAAGGTTTAAACTACTTTTGAATTGTACATAATGTCCCATAACTTTCTGCAGTTCTGTTGTCAATTTTAGTAATTTGTTCGAACAGATTATTTCAGTAAATAATATCCATTTTCAATAATTTTTTCTTTAAAAAACAAGCTTTGAGGCCCTTTAACTCTATTATAGCTTTGAATTTTTGGAAAAATGTTACAGGAATAGGTTGCATTTATCTTTTATGTGTAGAAAATAATAAATAATTTTCATTTATGGTTAACCCTATACAGGGTTAGTCAAAAGTGTGGGATTCAGCTTCTTGCCTAAAATACCTATTAGACTTTAGAGAAAAACTGAAAACTGTTTGTCAAATGACTAATTTGAGGGCATATTAGAGAGTATATTTTTTACAAAATAAATTAGGTTATTTTTGCTTGCAGGAACTTCTTATTTTAAATAGCAACGTACTAATATTTATATTTGGTCCGACGCAGAAAATTATTCTCCGCAAAAACGTATTTTTTTTTCAACACAAGGCGTTGATTTTTAAATAAATAAAATTGGCTTTCGAGTTCAGCAAAGATGGCACTATACTCTTAAGTTCCGCCCATTGTTTTTATACTTATTTAAATAAATAGGTAAACAAGGGGAGGCCAAGATTCAGGCTGTAAAGCATGCAGAATATTGCAGAAATAGATATTTTGAATTATACAATCATAATAATTTTGGCTCATCTTATAGTTAAACTGACAAAGCCAAGAGCAAATTAGATTTGATTCGCCCGGCGCACCCACCATTTACCTATATTATTAAAGAAAACTATATAATTTTTTTCTTATAAAATTATTTAAAAAAATAGTATATTCAAACAAAAAGGCAAGTACTTAAAAAAATCAATATTCAGAGTATAATCAAATTGAATAAAAATATTAAAATTTGTGAATTTTTGGATCTATCAAATTATTCATTTGTTAATGAAATTAAATAATAAAGAAGTGATCAATTAAAAATCTCTTACAGACTAATTGAATTTCTTATCCAGTGGGTTCTGGAAAAAACATTTGCCTTCTCCTCTTCACGATGTCAACAAATTCGCAATTTTTGCGCTAACTTACCTAATTTCAACAAACCGTTGTTTCTTGCTTTTGTCGCTTTGCAAATTTATTCCTCATTTACAGCCAAAAAAATGACAAAGATGATGTTCTCTAATCAACAAATAACTTTTATGATTTTAACCTCAAAATATCAGTTGGGTTAAGATCTTAGTTACGGACAAAAACTCAAGTTTGACGAGAAATTCAATTAGGCATACCTACTGTATAAAAGACAGACACGACAATTATCATAAACTATATGGCAATACTTCAAGGGCTAATAATAATGCTTTCTTTTTTATCAATTATAGATGATCCTGCACCTATAAACTCTCAAATAAGGTGGAGTTGGAGTAAAGTTATTATTTACCATTTCAATTTCAACATAAAAATACTGTACCTACATTGTATATGTAGACTGCCGAGCAATAAATAGGGCACAACTCGTGAAGCGAAACCGGCGATTTTGAAGTTGTGTAAAATAGACTGTAGGAGTGACTGTGTCAGTGATCAATGCCGAATTGGACTCCAGCAAACTCTTATCGCCCGATGGTGCTACAGGTAATAAACATCTATTCTGTTTGGAGTTTATACCTATCCCAACGGTTATCCACCTCTCTCGTTCGCGAATCACCTGAAAATAGGTGGATCGCAATACCTTTCCCATCTTACTAAATAGAGCTGGTTTACATTGGAAAAAACACTGTGCCCTATTTATTGCTCGTCAGTGTACCTAGATACATTCTAAGAATCTTGACTCTTTAAAATATTTGCATTAAATCCGATATTGAAATAATAATAATAGTAATAATTATAACAAATACTTAATATTGTTTTCATAAATTATATCTTTTTTGATAAAATTCAGTAAAAACAAAAAACTCTATGCGGATTCTGAAAAGAATATCAAATTGATGGTTAAAAAAGCCTTAATCAAAGGTCAAAAGCTAAAAAACAAGAAATGATCGGGTCAGAAGGTTTCTTCCGAACATGAGATCTGAAGTTTAAATACAAATTACGGCAATATTTTTTAAATCCTTTTTTAGTCTTTCTAACCATAAATTTTACATGAAACCGTGCCCCTTCTTTTAAGAATTGACTTGGACATTTTGTTCTTACCAAATTTTATCTGGGAAGATATAATTTAAGAAAATATAACTTCTTATGCTATTACCCTATGGTTCAGTAGCGCTGGAACACTCAGTATACCTATGCTACATATACTGCATTATTAGTACAGTGGCGAGCATAAAAATAGGCACCACTCGTGAAGCGAAATCGGCGATTTTGTCTAAAACGGTTTGTAGGAGTAGGTAACTGTGTCAATAAAACCTGCCGGTCTGCCATATTGGACCCCAAGAAATTCTTATCGTCTAATGGTGCTACAGGTAATAAATATTTATTCCGTTTAGAGTTTATACCCTATACCTACCTCAAAAGTCACCAACCTCCCTCGCCCGGCAGCGAATCACCTGGAAATGGGTGAGTCGCAATGTCCTGCTCATTCTACAGAATGGAGTTGGTTCACACTGGGAAGAAACATTGTGCCTTATTTTTTGCTTGCCACTGTACCATCAGAAGGACAAAGTTAGTACCTATGCGGTTCTAAGATATTCATTTTTTAAATTTGGTAAGTTAAAACTTTTAAGTTTTTTTGTTTGAGATCAATGATGAAACAATTTCAAAATTTGTCCCATAAAAGTAGGTACCTATAAGTACTGCGTGTCTGGCCTCTTGTGAAGACTGTATATTTTATAGAACTTAGAAATACGCTTGCATACAAACCAAATTGTAGAAGCAGATGTGGAGTAGCAATTAACATAATTATTGTTATTTAATTGAGTGATTAATTAGATTAAGGTAGAGGAAGATAATTTATACTATGTATAAATACTAGGTATGTATATCATGATTTCTTTTATCAATTTGTTTCTTAATTTTTTTGATTTGCTAGAAATATAATTTTGAAATATGACTTTTTCGAAAACAATAATAAAAGATGTCTATAACAACAATATGCAGTTAAAATAATCTATATTGTATATCAAAGTAATCATGTTAAGAAGCGTCCGAGGATGCGGAAAAACTGTTGAATCTGTGTTAAAGAAATTAATTTTTAAAAATAGATAAGATTATCGTAACTTTTTAGTCTACACTTTACCATAAGAAAATACCGCTAGAAAAATTGTCAGCGGATAAAAAAGCTTGATTCACTGCAAACCACTAACAGAGGTTTTATCTTTAGAGGACTGTAGTTCCCTTATAAGAATTTTTTTTTATAAACAACTTTATTCATGTTTTAATTGTAGAAGCCGCCAGTAAAGTATTGCCCACTTTCTTTCGAAAAACCCTATATGTAGGTAACTGCCAACAGTAACAACTATTCCTACAATCTTAAGAAAATAACAAAACCTAACCGATTAGATAAACAGTAAGACAACTGTAGGGTACTTAAATTGACAGCGTAAAATAATTTAAATCAGTTTTGATATAAGTGATGACGCCAGTTAGAAGCTTTCGTGTTCGAAGATGCATTAATGAAAGCTAAATGCTCTCGCACCCATAAAAAGGTTCCCATCTTTACGAGGTGGAGGCGTGACCGTCGTGAAGACGACTCATGAATAACTACTTTAACTTAATTAGCAATTTGAGAATTTGAAATTAATTACATGGCGGTCGGCTCAACATAATCAGACAAACGAATTAATTATGTAAACTAGGAACATAACGAACTTAATAGGACACAAGTTAATACAATTAGTGCGGCAGCAAAACCAAGCAACATGAAAGCTGTGAAAAAAGTGAAATATTTTTCGAAAGAGAAAAATTGACGTGTATTTAACAAGAGCAAAATCAGATGGGACGACGCTACCGTAAGTTTAATTAACGCACTTAATTCTTTTAAATATGTTAATGAGAAAATTAATTAATGTTTGATGAGTTACACCCATCAATTAGCGACTATGATTTCATGGTTGCTTTCCATTAGTCGGTTTTGTTTCATCATGGTGTTACAAGTGTTTTAATTGCGTTAATTGCAGAGCGTGATGATTGACAGTTAACAAATTGTTTTTTTTTTTATAAAAATTTTGAAAATTGTTGAGTTTAATTATTTGGACGTTATAGTTTGTTTTTTCGATGAGGTCCCGAAACACGCAACCGATCTGCCGTCTTCATCCGCTATTGACAGCAGCACTAATTTGACGTCAGTTCGCCTGACAGGGAATTATATTTGATAGGATTACGAGATTGACAAATAGGATGAAGGAGCCTTAATTGCGTGTTTGAGTGCATTGTTTGTTGTCGAACCAATTGATTCAAAAAAAAAAAAAAAACAACAACCCGTTTGAGTGGGTCCTAATCCCCAATTAAAATTTCCGGCCACCCTCACCTGCGCTTTCGGTATTGCCCGGAGTGGCGGCTCTGTCGCTCCCGTCCTCTTTGCGGGCGAGCCCCAGGATGTTGTCGATCGTGTGTCTGGGTCCCGTTCCTGGACTGGATACCATCCGCATGGGTTTCACGTCCAGACCGTAGTTGAGCATGGTGGACGTGTCTTCACAACGGTCCGATTCCATCGCGTCACAAGAACTGACTGGTGAAACCGACTTCCACGCTTCGGTACCTAGGGGCGGTTTTCGGGGGCGGGCTGGAAGGAGAATTGGCCAATGGCGGTTCGTCGACATCCATCATGGAGTCCTGGAGGGTAGACAGAGATGGAAGGTTTGGATGCCGGCAACAGTAATAGAGTCTGTGCTGGAAATTTCACGGGATAAAAGCTTGAAAATTGGTGTCAACAATCTGGATTAAGTTGTACATGTTGCTATTGCTACTCGTTTTTAAGTGGGGCTGCCAATAAGATATGTTGTTGGGTTCGAGCGTTATTCCATCAGCAGGATATCGACGAGTTTGATATTGACTTTCTGCTGGGTAGGGACTCCCACGCTTTTACATTTAAAACTGGCGAAATATTTGCAAACAGGCTTAGAACTACATACTTACAATAATTGATTTATGCCTCCTAATTCGCAATGTCTAATTCGCTTATGTTGGTTGGTCCTAAGTAGGTAGGTACGTAATTAACTTTAGCCTCTATCAATTTATTAAGTGTTTGTAACTTTATTAAGAACATGCAATTGCACAAATGGTTATCTAACGAACAACATTTTAGATTTAGTTCATTTTTTACACGAAAGATATATTCCACCCCGAACTATTACTGAAGCTGTAAATAGGTACGTCATCACCAAGTAAATTAATAATTCATAATTTTTCTACAGTGAGCAAATTGGAAGCCAATTAACCACCAAGCTGAAACACGCGTGCTGAGACCAGAATTTAAAGGTGCCACTGCATTAAATTACCAGAAGTGCCAACTGTCATTTTTCTGTAGGTACCTACTATAATTTATTAGAGTAGGTAGGTAACTATTTGATTTTAGCTAAGTGCAGAATTTGCAAGATGTAAATTTAAAGATGCGGTAAGTTAACCGGTATGTAATCAATTTTCAAATAAAAAAATAAAAAAATAAAAATCTAATTTCTTAGGAAAATATACAGGATTAAGTAATAAATGGTGAACTACATACTCAAAAACACAAAAGTAAAGACGAGCTCAAGTTAAAAAAATTCTATGGCAACAGAAATAAGTTGCCTAAAACCGCAAAAGTCAATAGGTATATAATATAGGTATATAATAATAATGGAGTTGCTGATGTCATTATAACTCTCGCACATGGTAAGTATACCCTACCTACCTACCTACTTTGGCAATCTCAGCATGACGTTGGAGTAAGCCATCGGAAGTCTGTGCGTTCGACAAACTAGCGTCTACGGTCCACCGCCTTTCAGATTATCTTACTCCACTGCGCAAGCGTAAATGCACGGTCGCGTTTTGACTTGAGTATGTGTATAACTTCTTTTCGAGTGGTAATTTCGAATCGTGGTTAAAAAAAGTACAAGGTCGTGACTTCTGATTGTGCGTAAAACTTTATTTCGCGTGGCCACAGATTGTGTGGCTCTAAAAAAAGTATCACCCCAATCAGGAAGCGAACCTTTACCGCCCGATTCCCAACTTTTCTCCCAGAGTAAAGTAGAATAATCTTTGAAGCGTTAGACCATTGAAGCTATATTCGACAATGCTTGGCAGCAGTTCTTGGCACTTGAAAATTTAACCTGGACAGGACAGCAGAGCAGGACACTTAAAACAGTCCAACATGTCGTGTAATAGGTGGTATAAAAATAGAACTTAGGAGTTACCCCATAATCACTACCTCTTGCCGGATAGAAACGGCACCACTTAAAAGCCAGGTATTCCAAAAACTTGTGTTATACCGTTGTTATACGCGTGCAACCTATTCGAGATAGGTATAATGGAGGGTACCAAACTATCTCGCAAAAATCAAGACAAGATCAAACAAGCAAGAAGTACAACGGACAGCAGAAATAATGTCCACTTGTTAAACTGCATACAGCAAGTCACAGCAGCATCCATGTGGTCCAGGAGGCTCCATTCCTCATCAAAAATCACACCTAAATCCTTAACCGACAATGAACGAGACAACACATCTCCTTCTACGCCATAGGGAAATACAATGGGGCTCGGTTTTCTTGTGTAACGTATCACCTTACATTTTGAGATATTTAATTGAAGACCAATATTACGGCATTTTCCCAAAACCTCGGAGACACCTCTCTGAAGTGCAATAAGGTCGTCAGCATACACAAGCGACTCACATGCAATACGAGAACATAGACCAATCACAAATATGAGGAATAACAACGATCCAAGATTTGAACCTTGGGACACACCCAATACAGAAGTGTATGTTCCCGAATAACATCAATTGTATGACGTAAGGGAGCGCGGGGCTTGTTGTAACAGAGGTAAGTAGTAACAGACCTTTTTCAATAAGAATTTAAACTTTATTTACAATTTTTTTTTACCTAATCTTAAAATTATACCGCGCCACGCCACTTTATCACAGCCAGTATCCCGCCAGGGGGTGCAGTGAGTGGGTGCGTGCAAACGCTTCGTTGTTGACAGATAACCTATAATTTTATTTTCGTAAATTTTTGGTTAGCTTTACTATTTTCGACTAATTGGAGCTTTATGTATTTTATTTGATGCTAAAATATAACTATTTATAATGTTGTGTAACAGTTTTCGAGATTACTAAGTTGATTTAATAGTTATCGTGATAAATATTAAGGACTATACCTAGGGGCAAGTTGTAACAAATTCTCGGGGTTTGTTGTAACATGTAAGGTATAACTAAGAGATAATTACAAGACTTAATTTGAAGGTTTATAATTTAATTTACTGTAATTATAAAGTGTCATGTTGATATATAAGTACCTATAGTAGTACATAAGCACAAAATGAGATAGATTAAATCTTTAATTTGTTGATTATAAAAAAAGTATGTTTCAGTTAATTATTTAATAAAAAATACATATTATAGAAATACCTAGTTAGTTTTTGTTGTAAACAAAGCAAAATGATCCAAGATGTGAAAAAATTAAACGATTGAAGGTGTCACATTTTTGTTTTTTATTGTTGTTACAACTAGCCCCAACCACGGGGTAAGTTGTAACACTTCCCTTTTTTTAAAAAACAATTAATTGTGAAAGAGTTACCTGTAGATTTAATATTTTTTCGATTTGACTTAATAAAAGAATAGTAGTTAGAGTATCAATCAAAGTTTAGTTAGTGGTAATTTAGCCAATACACTTCAAGATATATAATTATTTGCTAAAATTGTTACAACTAGCCCCTCGCTCCCCTACACTGTTTTCTAGGAAGCAAATATGAGTCAAAACTCAAAACATCAATTGTGAAGATAAAAAGCCAAACCATGTCAACTTAGCAATCGGCTCAGCATGATTCACACGATCACGATCAAACGCCTTAAAAAAATTAGTGTAAATCACGTCAACTTGATCTTGAAGATCTATAAGATTATCAGATAAATATATATTGCGTAAGAACAGTCAAATTCGTGGAAGTCAAACGACCACCAATAAAACTATGCTGGGATAGGCACAAGTTGTTTTTAATGGCGGAATAGGTACATAAGATCGTATAAGTAACAGAATCTCAAAGACCTTAGAAAAGTTACAGAGGATAGAATCGGACTATAATTGGAAACAACCGACCAATCATCATCTTAAAAGATAGGACACCCTTCAGCGGAAAAAAATCAGAAAACGCTCTCGTTTTCAAGGATAAATTATACAGGATGTCCCAGCGGTAGCTGGAGCACAGGCTTCGGTTACGTGACCTGACCTGACCTGACCTGACCTGACCTGTACAATAGATAAGAAAATAGCCCGCAAATTCTATTTTCTTAAATTACACCTTTCCAGAAAAAATTAGGTACAAACCAAAACTCTACGAAAATTCTTAAAAGAAGAGGCACGCTTTCAGGTAAAATTAATAGTTAGAAGGGCTTTAATACTAAAAAAAGATAAAAAGGGTTTGCTTTGATCGGGATTTGAACCTAGAAACTCATGTTCGAAAGAAACTCTAACTTAATTTTTCTAATTTTTCTTGAAAGTTTGGTCCTCTTTTTAAGAATCCGCGTAGCGAGTTTTTGTTTCTATCGAATTTTATCTGGAAAGATATAATTAATAAAAAATATATTTTACAGTGATTTTCTTATGACCTGGTAGTACTTGGATGTTGGATACCCGGTATATGGCTGTCAAAGATGAAACAAAGATATCCGCACAATCACAAACAATAAAGAAAGATAGAACCAAATCAAGCCTCGATGTCACCGCATTCTTCAACTTTCTATAATTGCTGCAATAACAACTTCGGATATACAGATCTCCCCAACACAAACAGTGAAACAGTGGAGTTTTGAACTGTTATTCTAAACTCATACACTCTTCCGAAATACTCAGCAAAGACCAGAACAATCGATGCGGGCCAGAATACCTAGGATCGTGCTGGTAATAAAAGGATTGATCTTCTGTCATCAGCAATCATGATCCAAGGTATTCTAGTGCGATTCCGCAATCAGCAACTTTGACGTGGAACCTCCTCAATCTATATTTCTGCCAGAGACAATCTTCCTCCTAGATAAAAACTTTGAAACATGATATTCAAGACTTCTATAAAGTAGATTGAAAAGCAACAAATCATATAGATTAAAAAATTTTGCTTTTCTGAAAGTATATGTTCCAGCTCCGCGGCAAGTCGAAAAATTAATTTCACTCAAGCGTTAATGTCAAATCTAATTACCAAGGCAGGATGATAGACATTTTTCGGTTTCTAAGAAAACCCATTACAATCAACCGTGCATAGAAAGTTAGCCAAGACCAGATCTAGCAGACTATCAATATTGTCAAGAATGCCAATGTACTAAACAAGCTGCTGACTCGCCATCAGGAAGTTTCGAATAAGCAACTGACCACCATCATCAATGTGGTAATCACCATCTCCCAAAATTAAAACTTTGCAATCATTTACCAATCCAAGGCTGTGCTCAAAAACATCAAAAACTCTGGTAAAGTCACCAAACTGGTGACTGCCGGAACGTAGATATCAAACACACACAACGCATAGCCTTGAACGTGCATCAATGATATGTATGTCAGCAAACAACTGCGTGACATTTGTCTTCTACTTCAAACCTTTTATTTTTAAATACATAAAGAAAATTGGCGTTTTAGACAAGCAATGGTGACACATTGCTCGTAAGCTTCGCCCACTCCGAGTTGCCTGGAGCAGGTACATAATTAACAATACCATTGAAATCTGACCAATAGGATTGATTGTGTATTATGTTGGAATCCAGTTTCTTGTAATAGGTAACTTGAGGTGAGCGGAGCTTAAAAGCAAGACGTTACATTGACTACTTACATAACATTTAAAAAGATATTTTCCGTTTTTATGGAGAATAATTCTCTGCGTAGGGCTAAATAAAAATATTGGTACCCACCCATATGTGGGTATGTGTATATGTACCTACATACGTTGTCATTAAAAATTATTTCATTTTTTTTGAGTCTAATACCTAGTTTAGGCAAGAGAAGCTTGGTTCCACACTTTCGACTAATACTGTATATGTATACTTACTTGCGTCAAGATTTCAAAATGATCAATACAAATATTTATTTATGAGCAATAGCAATAGGACTATTCCTACGCCCTTGCCGTACGCTTCTGGTAATAGCAAGAAACTCTATTTTAGTCTAGAGTAATGTGTCCTGCAGGACTCAAACTTTCTGTCGAATATGATAAAGAAATATTGAACAATGGACAAAAATAATTTTAAAATGTTGAAATAAAACACCCTGCGTATTCGAATCTGATCTGATTCGAATCTGAGTTTTAAAAGGAATAATAATTTAATTATCAACATTGTAAGGAGGCACATTTTATCTAACTAACTGTACATATTAGGTTAAATCTTCATATCGTGTTCCAAGGATTCTTCAGTTAGCTTATGTACACTTACTTATTAATGATACACCCTGTGTAATAATAATACTCTTTCTCTTAGTATTTCCGTCAATATTCTAACCTTTTATTATAGGTAGCTTAGCTACTTGTAGATCTAAAACAGGATGGGGCGCTCAAACTGCAATATAACAATAACATAAGTGATAGTTATATCAAGAATTGTAAGAAGAGTTTTCTTGTTTAGTTCAAGAACTCCCGCAGCTGTAACTTTATTTAGATTCCTCTCTATGTAATTGGCCCAACATAATAGTTCTTTTGCATGAATAGATTCATTATGGTAACGTTCCTCAAGTCTAAGATATGTCAATACAAGCCCTTCTTCTTCTTTTTCTAAATCTTCGCATGAAGTAATCAACATAAAACTTAGAACCTTAAAAACATAATTAAAATATTTGTACTATTAGCTAATAATAATAACGTACAATTAAATAATTTAGATGAAAAACGTGCCTCAGAAGGATCAGTATCGTATGCGTTCCGTTGTGAGCATCAACTTTTTTTATTATAATGGTGATAGAAATGATCATTTCTACAGTTACCTGACCTACAAATAAAAGTAGGGGACAACCGAAAATGTTATTGCAAGCATTAATGACTTCTCGTAATGCCCTCGACATTGTTCCTATTTGTCGAATATTTCTAATAGAGCAATCATGTAAGAGTAAATTACGTATGCAGCGAATTCGATTTTTAAAAATATTTATAATATGGTATAATAAAAGATTAGTAAGAAAATCGTGAAATAGACAAAATAAATCAAAGTACCCTATAACAGATTTGGGATCGCTAACCATAAAACGAAGATAAACACTTGCAATTGCATCAGCAAAAAATAAGATGACAAACCATAACAAATTAAAATTGTAGAGCTCATAAATCTTTGGCATTATTTTTGAGTTCTTTAATTGTATGTCAATAAAATACAAAATTTTATTCACTTTTATCCAACAATCTTCGTAGCAAAAATTTGTAGTCAAAATAATTGTAATGGATTTTGATACTAAAAATATCCATCTTACGTATAAGCAAATATTGAAGTAAATATTGGAATGGACATGAGCAATGCCAAATTTTTTTAAAACAACGACAGTTGTAAATAATATGGAAAGTATTAAAATTATTGCTCGACATTTATCTTGCCTTTGGCTTTTGATACTAAAATTTCTAAAGTTGTATGACGGGGTAATTCCCACAATGCAACAAACTGTAGAAATAATTTGCAACACTCGCACATCTCTTCTCTGAGGATGATTTCTCATTTTAAATTTTAGTAATAAACTTGATAGAAGCAGGGCTTTAGTATAACTACAACTGTAGGAAAAGGTTGTTATAGCTCGTCACATATAATCTAGAGAATTCAGTCAATAAGTGATTTATAGTTCATAGCCATATTATATCTGACGTTCATATCTGTTTTTTTATTCTATCCAATGCATTACCGCCATAAAGTGCGCATATTATGATTGCAGGTGCATGATTTGTTAGATCCACAAAAAATGATAAACTACTGAAAATATGCACCGTAAAATTTAACAGAAAGAATATACAGGCTGTCCCAAAACTCAACGTTATCCCGTAGAGGGTTGAATAGACCAGCTCATTACTGACCAGGAATATTATAATATGATCTTAGTAAGAAGATATTAGTTTACGAGATATTGGAACTTTTATGAATTTCGTGAAAATCTACACTTCAACATCAGTTTTTAGAGTGACACAACTCCAAATTTCCATATAACAACATTCTAAATGTTGTTACGTAGGTAACCCTGAATAGCCCTGTTATTGATCATAATAAGGCAAAGAAACATTACTAGTGCCAGACCTTTAGGGAAGAAAAAAACATTTTTGACTAATACATGATTTATTTAAAATAAAAGTCCTAAAACCTAGAAAAATAATAAGTTTTTACTAAAGTCATATTATGATATTCTGGTCAGTAATGAGCTGGTCTATCAGCCTTCCACGAGATAACGTTGAGTTTTGGGACACCCTCTATGTATGTAGGTATATAAGCATAAAGCATTTTTTACAAATTGCCTGCGGCAACTTCTTTTTAAATGGCCACGTATTAATACTTTTATTTATCCCGACGTAGGAAATTATACTTCACGCAACCATACATTTTTTTCTTAAATCAACTCTTTTAATTAATAGATATGTACCTACTAAAGAAATTTTGTGTTTTAGCTAAGGAAAAAACACTTTGCTCCTAAGCTTTCCCACCCCGAGTTACCTCAAATAGAGGGCTGGATTTTAACACAACAGACAGTCAACAACAATATTGGAATGTAACTGGTATCGTATAGGTTTAGGGATAAAGCAGTTACTTCAGGTAACATGGACGTGTTGGACGTAGAAGAAGGCACTCTGATTTAAAGATGTATTCTGCAATTATGGGTTGCATAACGGGTATCAAAGTTGCATTACAAAACAATCTTTCAATCTTGGTGAAACCATTATCTCATTATCAAGAAGAGGAAAACTAATATTTTGACAATCCATCTCTCATTTCTCATTTTTGTTTTGCTTTTTTAATTCAAAACGTTGTTTTGGATTTTAGTCTAAATATTTGTCATCTAATGTTAAAAATTTAATTTTTTACAAGTATCTACTGTATGAGTTTGAGAAAATAACGAAAGCTTTGTTAGATTTAATTATATGATAACTTTTTCTCCACGTAATCAATTTTCTACCATATACTGCATAATAAAAGAAGATAAAACTAATTCTAAATTATAAAGACAAAGATGATGTTATAGAGAAGAGGTTTCAAAGGTATCTAAGTACATAAGAAGACATGTACTTAAGACCTAAGTTTATGGTAAGTTCAAAAATAAGAAAAAAGAAGAAAAAGGCTGAAAAAGCAATATTTTAATTATTTTAAAAAAAAGAAAAAAATAGTTAGATTAGTATTATTGTCAAACTAATATAATATATTTATCTAATATTATAACAAATTTTTCCTTTGTTTCTTAAATGGATAAAGGTATGTAATAAGTATTGATATTATAAATAGTGAATAGTAGAACATGAATTTTACTTTGTTTAGTTGAGCTAAGAGCCGTCGGTTTTCCATCGACATTTCCAATCAGAACCAATCAATGAAAGCAGTAGAGTAAATAATAGAGTCTAACTGCGGTCGCAGTCATGATTAGTTCTCCGTCTGTCCGCCGCAGGGCGGGGGCGCCACCTGCGCGCTAATTACCATAGTCATGCGGCCGGGCTCCCGGAAATTAAATCGGTTTACGGGGCTCCAATATTTGTGTTACCAACATTTAAACAATTTAGTTTCATTATGACGTCGTGAAACATGTTTCATGTTTACATTTGCTCCTGTGTCGCCGCCAGTTCATAGTTCACCAAGTAATTACAACAGTTTGTTTTCGTCAAATTATTCAATTACTTTTCGATTTTTGGTTGGCAAATCTGTCGATGTTAACCAAAATTTAGGGAGGCTTGGCGTCTAGTTAATGGGGTTGTAGTCATTTATTTATGATTAAAAACACTATCGCATCAGCAAATCGAATTAGGGGGGCGCACAAAGAGTATAAAACAATCACGGCGTCCCAACACACATCCACGACAGAGAGTAACAATGTGCCAATTTGTCCTTAAACGGCCCATTGTAGCTGGAAATGTAATAAAAGCATTTTTATAGCAGCTCCCATCTGGCGTCCTATCTTGGAACTAATCGCATTATGTACTCCATTTTTGAAGCGCCCGGCCTCCGGCGTACAATTCAATTTAAAAGTCATTTGTACTATGCACGAATATTGTTAGCATCGTTAATAATAATAATAATTTCATTTAGTACTCAGGGTATAAAAGAAAATTACAGCAACGCCATCCTGTTAAAAACGAACGTCGTCATCATCATAAACGCGCGTCCGACGCTAAGATGATGTTCCGTAATTTTTAGCGCCTTACGTAAAAAGCTGGAAAATGCGAAGACGCGTCAAAGACGACATTCTAATACGGCAAATAACGTTTAAGTGTTTTTAAAGGAAATTGAAACGGGATTTAACAGATTTTTCTATTGTTTGTTGGCAACTCTTCGTCAGGCAAATCGGTGTTTATGGGGATGAAGGAC
This sequence comes from Schizotus pectinicornis, assembly GCA_951805265.1. Classification (NCBI taxonomy): domain Eukaryota; kingdom Metazoa; phylum Arthropoda; class Insecta; order Coleoptera; family Pyrochroidae; genus Schizotus; species Schizotus pectinicornis. The sequence continues at coordinate 16,116,635 of OX638204.1, read as the reverse complement.
TTGATATCGGAGGGTCGTTAGTAAATACCGGAGCACGAGTTGATGCATTTATCCTCGCTGTGCTGCAACCACTAATAACACTTCTCGGTCACTAATTTTGTCAACATGTCGTTACTTTCATGGACGCCGCTCTGGCTCATCGGCGCTACAAATTATGTCATTACGCATAAATTAATCGAGTGGCCGTTGCAGCGTTACAGTCCACAATTTTAACAAAGATAGAGATAATTTATTAAAACTATTTTCTTTTTTCCCATTTTGGTAGCAAAATAAAGATCATGTTTCACGGTTTTAAAAATACTTCTCTCATTAGGTATCCACAAAACTTGCCTTCTCCTCTAAGTATATCAAAATATCTAGTAAAATTAGTAGAGTTCTATCTCTTGTTTCCTTGTAGATGTGGCAATCTGAAATATCACGGTACGGCTTAAGTTTCAGTAATTCTTAAGATTTGTTCATCCTAGACTTATAGGTGGGTACTCTCGCGAGCAATATTTAAGGCACTGTGTTTCTTCCCAGTGTAAACCAGCTCTATTCGGTAAAATGGAAAAAACATTGCGACCAATACACTTCCAGATGATTTGTGGTCGGGCAAGGGAGGTAGATAACCATTGGAAAGCAGAGGAAATAAATATTTATTATCCATAGTATCATTGAGCGATAAGGATTTGCTGCAGTCCAATAGGGCAGACTGCATGTTAGGTCTGCTGCCACAACCACTCCTACAGTTCGATTTACACAACTTCATAATCGCCGATTTTTCTTCACGAGTCGTGCCTTAAATATTGCTCACGAGTGTACCTACTCAAAACACAGCCAATGATGAAAACTCTTGCCACCTCTCCAGCCTTCTCGTCTAATGTGCACGCTTGCTACCCATCTCGTAAAAAATACACAAGTAGTTTCACGTAGTATTTCTTACGAGTTTCCAAATCGTAATTTATAATGATTTTTTTAGTAACCCCTCTGACAGTTTCAGTTTTTACAGGGTATTTCAACGAGAACCTCCGATGTCCAATTGCGTATTTCCAATAGAGTTAAAAGTTTGAAATTTGTCAGAAATAAACTAGGATAACATTATCGTTTTTTTCTTTTTTTAAATGATGTGAGTTTTCACTTTCGATTGTTATTTCATATCAAAATATGCACTTCATCTTTTTGATTTTTTTCAAGCTTATGATCACGATCTCCAAGATTGATAACGAGTAATTGAAATATTTTTATATCAAACTGTTATTGAATTACATGAATTTTTAAATGGATTTTTGATTGACAACTTTGTGGCCGTTTACCAAGTCTATTTGCGGCTAAGCTACATTAGATTTTATGATCGTCCCTGTACTGCAAAGATCCTTGAGTAGGTACTGCTATTAAGTCATAAATAACTGGACCGTTTAAGCGTTATGAAATTTGACTGCTAAATTAAAAATTTCTACAAAAGAACTTTATGGCGTGCCGACGGCGCATGAAATTAATTATGGATCAAACAATTACGCTACATTGTAGCGCATTAATTAAAGTTTATTTCTGCCAAATTTCAAATTTTAAACTCTATTGGAAATATGCAATTAGGCACCGGCGGTTCTTGTTGAAATACTCTGTATAATTTGCCGTGTTATTTTCTCTATGACCCGGTAGCGCTGACCGCTAATTGTGAGGGCCCCGTTATAAACTTACCAAGTACGTCTCTGTATAGAAATAAAGTAATGATTATATCCAGAGTCGAGGTAAGTGAAATTTGAAGCTACATAAACTTGTTTTAAAAATCCATAAAATGTTAACTTTTTCTTCTTAGTTAAGAAATTTCAATTTGCCTTTAGAATTAGCAGATAACGAGATCCTAGAATAATTGTTTTTTTATTAAATTTGCAACTTTGTTAAAAGTTTTAGCAAGATTTCTCAAATTTTGTTCGTAAAATTGCTCGTCAACTTATCACTAATACTTACCGATGAATAAAAAGCAAGCAACAATTCGCTGTATTATATGTTGCATATCTTATTGACTACAATTGAGGATATCTATTATGGCATCTAACTCGTGCTTTGGACAATCATGTCATATCTATTTGTGCGTTAACGTCTATTCAAAAAGCTGAATTTGCTCCAAATTCTTGTTGTACATCCCGGAAATTGTCAAACCTTTTGACAAAGTAGATGTACACGCCTTGATATTATAGTCGACATCTGTCGGTTTCATTCTCACTGCAACAGTCGCGGATTCTCCGGGCCATCAGCAATAGGCGTAGGTGGATGGATAGCGATCTGACACGGGCCACGTTCTCAGCGGGGCACACCGAAAACCCCCAAACAAACCGCAATTACAATGGTCCGTTTCTTTGCAGAGCGCCCTCAATTGTGGTTAAGCTTCCTATTGATACTTGTTGCAGTCCGAGATCCGCACAGATACTGTAAATATGGAGGAATGCAAGACTCTTGAAATGCAATATTCCGACGCGGCTTTATAATGTTTGCAATCCCGTGCTCTTTTCAAGGCGGTTACAATGAAAAACAGGGGCATTATGCGATAAGGAGGGGGGTCGCCTCATTACGGCTTTTTCCAAACTGCGACAATGAATGTTGGGCCAAACAGGGGATTTCGGGCCATAATGGAATAATGGTTTCAAGTGCTTAATACGTTTTCAACAGTAACGCCTCTTCAGAATGGTGCTAAAGGAACAAAAAATCGGGCTTCTCAAAGGACAATTTCGAGCACGTCGTAAGGGTCAATGGATTATTTAGATTCGGCACCTTTTGCAACTCATATCTGCATAAGGTTCATAAAGTCGTTTAAATCCTTCTACGACTCAAAAAAAATATTGATGCAAAAAGAAACCTTTTACAAAATAAATTATAAAAATTTTTTAATTGAAAAAGTGGAATCTTTTTGTTAGTAATTTTTATCGCTTTCGATACAGTACATACACAAATTACAAGAGGTTGGCAGCATCTGATAAAGATAAAAGTAACAATGGATTGTAATCATCGGCACTAAGATGAATATGTTGATCAATCATTATTACCTACTTATTAATAAAGCGTTGGCTGAGAAAATTAGTATTAAAGCTCTTTGATATCTAAATTTGACGAAATTACACAACCGGTAGATTGGACTATATAGTTCTCAATTTCAACAGCATCTTCTTTTCTAAAAATCGGAGATATCAAAGACATTTCCAAACGGAAGAAAACAGTCACGATTTCAATGTTAAAATAAATACCTATTCGAAATAGCGGTTAACAAAAGCACCATCACAGTACAGTTTCCCAGAATAAATTCAGGTATGCCACCAACCCCAGATGTATCTATCTCTTAATCTCTCTAGAGCATAAAGAATTTAATTCTTTGTGATGTGTGATACAAAAATCAACAACGAGAGGAAAGCACTGAAAGAAGGCATGTCATTGGAATCTGATTGACAAATACCTCATTAAAAAAGTCAGCAAAAGCATGAACAATATCTTGAAGAGACTTTATTATTTGGCATCATAAAACCTGGTATGCGCAAATTATTCTTCTTACTTTAAATAAAAGACCATTAGATTAGCAGAAGATGGAAATTTAAGAAAACGAACTTATGCCAGGCGTGCAAATGTTTAGTTATTAATCCGTACGCCACTGTTAAGCGGACAACGTTAAAACATTTATTTCGTAGTTTGCAAATAAATTCATTTTAATGCAATAAACCGAGTTAAATTGCTATCAATTCTTATACTATGAAATAGTTGTTTTTATTGGCTTATATAACAAAATAAAAATAATTTTTTTTCCTTCAAAACAATAGGTAAACTCCCAATATTCCTTATTTTTTACGTTATTTACTGGTAAAAGTCACATTAAAATTGAATAAAAACTTTTAGAGATATTTGCAGACGCGTCTAACGCCTACTGGACAGGCCTCTTAATTAATTGAATATTGAATTGTACAAAAGTTTTTGTATTTATAAGAAAAGTTTGAATGGAAGGGTTAGTCTTTAGAATTTGCTAAAACTGACCAACTTATGCAGAACAAAAAAATGTTGTGTTCTTCTATGGTTTTCGTAAATATTTTACTCGTTAAAGAAGAAATTTAAGCTATAAAGAAATGTGGGTATTAACCGCTATAAAAAATGAAGACTCCAGGGACAGTTCTATAAGAAAAATAAAACATTTCCTGCTTGCTCTAGATTCCAAAAATTTTCCGATTTAGGAAGCAAATACATAGCTGTTTAAGACAAGGGCGACCATGGCGGAGAAAGCAATTTTCTCTACGGTAAGTTTGGCGGAAGTGGCAAGCCAACCTACAGATATCGTATTAGCTACACTGAAGTGTAAAATACAAGGAAAAACCATTGCACTAATTTCCCAAGACTTCAAGAAACATTATCGTTATGTATATCTTGCTATGATTGTAGTCAATCTTCAGTAACGACGTTGGCACTATAAGAATAAAGCCCAACGCACATGGTGCAGGTTTTCTTCCTAGATTGCTCTACTAGGAGCCGTGATGGCAATTGTGCATAAAAATGACGTCAATGCTGGGTCTGCTGGCTCTACTGCTTGCCCAAGGCCGAGCCAAAGGGGCGTGTAACTCGTGCATCGCACGGGGGCGCCTATGGTGAGGTGGTGAGAAATGTGTTGTACTAATTAGCTCCTAGGTATTTAGATCGAAAACGGATGGTTTCGTAATGAAAGTTGCCTAAAACCCGGCGAAAAGTACCTACTTGTACCACGCTAATCACTTGGTAGTGGTCTTCTCAAAAAATAGATAATTGAGTTCAATTTTTTTTGCATACATATATTTTTACATATAATTCCTCAGGTGCTCAACTATTTTTTATTTCGAAAAATGGTTACGAAACGAAATCAGGAGCCATTAAGTGATTTTCAAATTCACACATTTTTGCCATTTCTTTGGAGATTTACTACGGCAGTAGTCATAAAATAAAATAGATCAGCACCTGTGTTCTTCTTTTCTCTTTCCAAAGATACCTTTGGATTTTCTCTGCGTTAATTAGTACCCTTGGTAACCACTACCAAATACCAAACACGGCGAAAAATGCGCTCGTTTCAAGCCTTTCGAACGCCATCCTTAAATTAAGAATACGGTGGGTAGTTTCAACGGATTAAAAATACAATAAATCGGCGTTAAGCAGTGCACTAAACTAACTAGAAGCAATCTGCCGACGAAATAATGTCTTTTGTAATATGAAATTACTATTATATTATTGATGTTAACATTGTAAAATTTAAATCGTGTATAACTTATTAATAAATCTCCGACTAAGGCAAAAAATGAAGTTCATGATTAAGTTACAAATTTTTGACTGTAACATAATTTTTTAATTTCTTTCCGGCGAAAAAATGCAGTCAGTACTGCACTGGTTATCAGAAGGTATTCTACAGTAGTTGTTTTCGGACTCCTCTTTTTTCCCGTTTTTGTGAATCCGACCTGGAAGCCGCGGGTCATTTTTGCAATCGTTATTTCAATTTCCTTCGATCTCCGAAAATTGTCGTTTCCTGCCTTCTAACTGGTGTAGGTCCCATGCAGTTCGATTTCCCGTTCCATTGAGCCAATTGTGCCGGTCACAATACAATAACAACCAATAAAGTATGTAAGGAGGAGATCAGCAACGTTGATACGATTTAGCCGCTACTCCAATACAAAGCGCACACGTTCTATCCAGAAACGGTCTAATATAAAGCAAATACCGAATTACGCTGATCGAATCATGGCCACGGCAATGATTGGAGGCAGCCACAATCCGGAATATGCTCCCAACAAAGCAATCACGCGATAAAAACCAATTAATTTTCCTGTTCCCATGTCGATGCAACAACATTTTGCGTACGTCCACCAATGCTACTGTGACAACGTAAAAAAATTTCTGTTGAAATTAATGTTTATTTTGAAAAGCGGAGGCACACAAAAGTTTAACGGGAAATCGCGGGTAATATTTTAAAGTGGCCGGATTATGTTTGTAGTGTATTATTAACGTTATCGGGCGAGATCGTAACAGTCACAAAATCACTCCATTCAATGGCAATAATGAAGGTAACGTGTTTTAAAATGATGCGTGCCGTTCTGCATCACATTACCTAAAGTGGATGATGATCATGCCGATTGCATAGAAATCTGTTTTAAAGCTTCACTAATTCGCCGCTTATCTGCCCTTCATCTTACCCACCCCTAATCGAAGCTTAAAAGGGTTCCCTAAAGGTGCTCGCCATCCTTATAAATTCTGACATGTTGTTATAGTTATACAATTTTTAATGATTTTTACCTGAGAAATGGAGTAGATGTGCGACAAAAAGGTCATTTTCGTTTTTGGTTGCGGAGGGCACGCTACAAACTCCCTGTTCTGATTGAGCTATACCTCATGCTGAGTTTTTATAATGACATCTGGCAGGGATAGTGATAGTATTAAAGGCAGCTTGCCCGGTTCGTACCTACCTCAGAAAATGAGAATGTTACGGAGGGCTCTCTACACTATAATTACGACGATTCTGTACGCCTCATATGTTCCATTGAAATTGTTGCAAATTGAATAAATTGCAGGGTTTGCATATGGCGGTTTTTGTTAAATGCCACCCATTAATCTCGTATGGTGCACTAACACTGATTCTTTTTACACAAACCAAGCACTTAATTTTTTTCATAATGTAAAGGGCTTTGGTAATTAAGTAAATTAATTACAGAAAGATAACAACTTGAGTTTAAACAAATTTTATTGAAGAGTTTAGCAGATAGTAAAATATGAACTGGCACAAAAATGATTAATGACATACAACCAAAATTGGACACTGATACGGAACACCTTTTGGCCTCTTGCACCAGTAGTATCCAGTAATTTTATTTTGTTAATTTCCAACGTCCTGTTGTGACTTGTGCGATTTTAAAATTTGCATTTTTTAGAAACTCTTTTTTTATTAAATATCTATCTAGCTATAGGTTACGTAACAACATTTAGAATATTATAATATGGAAATTTGGAGTTGTGGCACTCTAAAAACTGATCTGAGGTGTCGATTTTCACAAAATTTATAAAAAGTCTCAATATCTCGAAAACTAACAACTTTTTACTAAGGTCATATTATAATATTCTGGTCAGTAATGAGCTGGTCTATCAGCCCTCCACGGATTGACGTTGAGTTTCGGGACATCTGTATAGAAGAAAATTATATGCAAAATGGCGTTGAACAAACCCGAAAGGTAATAAAATAATACACTAAAAATTCTTAAGAACCTACCACAACAGACAAGAGAAACATGAGTTATAGATAAGAATGAATTTATTTTAAACTTGCTAATAATAGCAGAATGATAAAATAAAATATTTGATATCTAAGTATTATAATTATGGTTTTTAGTCCTTAAAATTTAAAACATTATGCATCAGTGGATTCACTAAAAAGGTTTCAATACAAAACCGCTTTAAATTGACAGGTGGATACGGACACTTCTTTAGTGAATGTGGGGGTTAGGTACTTAAATAATAAAATAAGATAAATGTAAAAATGGTTAAAAAAATATCTACAACTACTTTATACCGAGTAATCTAATATTTTCTGAAAAATAGAATAGTTATAAAAAAGAAAGATGTACTTTGATTTATAGCTATAAGGCAAGTAACTAATAGATCTTGAACTTGATAGAAGGAAAGGACCGTTAATCATAGATAGAAAATTTAAAAAACAAAAGCAAAGTTTTAATGTTTGCAATAAAATGTGAAGAATATTGAAGTGAAGATGTCAGAAAATTATTGTAAATTCTCAGAACAGATGATGAATGAAAACGCAGCAGTTACATTTCAGAAAATTTGTTTTTTTTAATGCTTCGATTGTCTTTTACTTGTAGCAAACTTCCTGAAAATACATTGTTTTCTGTAATAGTTTGAAAATCTTATACACTATCACAGAAAAATCATATTATCTCAAAATGCACTGATTCCTAGAACCATAAAACATCTTTAAATTGGAAATAAATGTAACTTGGGTTTTGACAAAAGTCTAAAACTGAGTCTAAAATATGATGAAAGAAACATACTGCAGACTACTCCTAAATAATTACGAAAATTGAGAAACTTAATAAATGTAAAAAATCTCAAAAATCGTAACTAAGAAGCTGTATCCTTGCAAACATCGCAAAATTGGATTACTTTCGTTAGCAGTTTGCGGGTCTTCTTTTGGTGACAAATTTTCAGAATCTCTGAAATTTGGAAACATTAAGGTAAAATAGAAGGAAAAGGAAAGCAGAAATGGCGCAGACAAGCAATGATATTATTTTTCAATAAAAGAGTTTAGAGTGAGCTGTTCAAGTTATCGAAAAAAGTATAGAGAATGTAAAGTTGAAATAATTTTAAACCATAGCAGGATAAGAAGGCGGTTAGTGATAGATAAGTAACAATTTTCTCAAAAATATAAAAGCAGCCTTTTTAAATATTAAGAATAAATTTAAATTGGCTTTTATTCAAAATTCGATTAAAGAAAATCACATTAAAGTTACAAATGAGATGATAAAAAGAAAATAAAAATATTATTTAAGAATCGTATGAATACACAGAAAAAATAACCTTATAAATAGTAAAAAATTATGCAAAGAAGTGCCGGCAAACAATGTATAAAACATGTAAAAGTTCTAATAAACTGTCATCCAACAAGGAAGAATAAGTGATAGACAAGAATAAAGAGTTCTATAGATTAAGTATTAAAATTTTGATTGGGTTGAGAATGCTCATCCTATAAAAGCTTTACATGGCGGTAGATTGTTTACATAATACATGTCTTGTGAAAAGCGGTATGCCAAAGGTCTCTTCTTCTTTTAACCATATTATTTACAAAGTCAGTATCGACCACTGAGGAAGGCAGAGCATTCCAGGAATCAAAAACTCTGTTAGACAAAAAAGACCATCTTTGCCTGGTTTTGAAATTTTCTTTTTTCAATTGTGACTGTGATCAAGTAAACGACTATCCGAATTCAAGACAAACGTTTCAAAAAAGTCTGCTCCGATAGTGCGGCTCAAAGCTCTAAAGGTGACAATCAAGTTCCATCAAGTTTTTTGGTCTACAAACCTATCCAGCCCCTCAGTGAGCAATCTTTGGCCTATTCTCACCAAATGGAATTTGTGTGGCTTGCTTTTAAACTAATTCGAGCTTATCTCTATCTCCTAGAAGGACAGCCTCTCACACCGGGCCTGCATAGGTACTCCAGCAGCGGACAAACATGAGACATGTAAATTAATAAATGTCATGAAACTGACTCTTTCAGAGGTCTTACTCAGTGGATATATCATATTGTTTGCGAGCCTAGTGACAGACAAAATGTGTGAGAACCAAGAGAGTTCCTTTGTAATTAATAATTATAACCCTTAGATTATTTTGACATTCCGATTTTTTTATTTTAAAGTTTTCTATTGTGTATGTCATTTCCGGGTTATTGTTTCCAAGGTGCAAAACCGAACACTTCTCAACGTTTAGTGGCAACAGTTAATCAGAATACCATTTTGCGATACTGGTGAGGTCAGACTAAAGGGTGGAGTGAGCCATGAGTGGATTGGCATACAACTTGGTATCATCTGCATAAAAAGAAACCTGAATTTGAGATGTTGATTTAAATTTGCTATATAAGCAACACAAAGAAAGCGATCCATCATCAATCCTTAAACAACACCACTGAGAACAGGCTTCGTTTCCAAAAATGCATCCTCCACCTTCACTGCAAAATTTCTATTGTTCTGAAAAGAGTCTCGATCCAGTGCAGCAAACTTCTACGTCCCCAACTTGAACAGAAGACGGCGTCTCGAAACCTTGTCAAACGTTGTGGCAAAATCCAGATACACCACATCGACCGGCCGCTCTCTATCCAGAGACCACGTCCAGTCGTTTATGCAGCATAATAGATTGGTTTTGAGTCCCCTTTCGGGAACAAAGGCATGCTGCTCCATCGGAATCAAGTTTTCCGAAAAAAGAAACTTTAATATTTCATCTTTTCCACGCACCGGAAAGAGTGTGATGCTTTAGAGAAGATGTCATTATAACAGATAGAGGATAGGTGACAGAAGAGCAATACTGTTTTAAGAAAGCACAGAGGTAATGCCAACGATACCGTGCTTAATTGCAGCTTAATGCAGCAGCTAACCATTTCAGGAGTAAGGTGTAGTGATGTCATTGTACTTTGTACCCTCCCTGTTGCTATTACGTGGAAGGCACCATCGACAGGCTCCCTTGAAAAAACCCGCGAGAAAACATTGGACAAGACGGCCGTTATTATTGCGCGGTATTGCGCTGCAATCTGGACGCAGCTTAAGAAGTGGAGAGTTTAGAAAGTGTTTTATGTGGTTAAACATTTTTTTTTGTCGCCAATGACTGGCGCCTTAAACCAACGTCTAGCTCTCAATATAAGATCCTGCGAAAGACAATTAGAAAGATGTCTTTATTTTAGCTAAAATTTGACACTTTACTTAGGGTTTTGCGGTGTTAATAGTTATAAAGCTTCTTCCAAACATAAGTTCCGAGGTTCAAATCTCGATCAAGGCAACACTTTTTTTCATCTTTTTTTAGTATTTTTAGTATCTAGTATTTTTTACATAAAAGCTTCGTTTTTTAAGAATCCGCTTAAAGTTTTTATTTCTACCGAATTTTTTCTGAGAAGATGTAAGAAAATATAATTTACCGTGCTATTTTGCTATGACCCGGTAGCACTGGAACACCCGGTATACGATAATAACTTTTCAACTAAAATAACGTTGATTTATAACGTTGATTAAATCGATTGGTGTTGCCTGGGCCCATATTCTTAAACTTTATTCCAAAGTAATATTTCTCTGTGGTTTTAAAATAAAGACTATTGTATATCATGATCAAGACTGACGTTTCTATTTAGGTATATTTAATGGACTTTGCTATAGGTAAGTACGTATAGATATGCTTCAAAATGTGTTACAAGTAGGTAATAATGCCGGTAATGAAAATCCGCTAAAGCTACTTTTCTACATACCAGTGTAGTTTTTTCAAATTGGCACTTACAAGACTATTATCACCGTTGACTGAACGTCGGTAACGGGCATAATTACCCTCCGCTCTGTAAACATACAGAATATTAGTCCCTTCCCCTCTCCCTCTGTGAGCGAATACAAACGGATAATGACATAAGGGTATAACTAGTTTATAAGCGCACGGCAAGATGAAGGAGGGAGCGTTGAATTGGCCCCCCAGGGTTAATCGGCGCCTCGGCCCCATTGTTTACATTTGTATCTGACCGCTTTGAGCCATTCTTCGGCAACAATGCCAGCTTTTGGCGCGTTGTGTATGCATGTGACAGTCTCACCTCACCGCAAAAGCCTCCTTAATCCGCCTAATGATGTGTTTTCACCGGGAACCCGAAAACCAGGAGAGCTTCACTTTTTACAATCTCACCAACAAAAAAAAAAAATACAATTTTAAATCTTTAACGAGCCGGTCGGTCGGTGGCGAAAAGTCGAGGGGTTGATTAAAATGCTAAAACGCGTCCCCCGAGAAGTAAATTAAATTCGCGTCCTTTTCCCTGCCCTCCCCCGACTGAATGATTGTAGTTTTGCAAACATTGATATGTCGCTCTTTCACCGATATCCCTCCCTAGGCCGTTTAGGGGTTAAATTGCTCCATGGCCTCGCTGCGATACATATTATGTGGACATTTGCACCCGGGGCGATGATGTAATGATTTTTTGAACAACGCAATTACGTTTGTTTCATACTTTATTGAATCGCCCCATACGCGATGACATTTTGTTGTGGGATGCGCCCTGGTGAATTCTATTTGGGTCCGGCGGGATGATTGTTACGTCATCGCGTTATTGGCGTAACGACGAAAAATGTCAATGTACCTACGCGGAGGCGGCGGCGCGTCAGATTTAATCTCCTTAGACAAAAAAGGCCCAAAGTGTTTTATTAAATGTAGTGGATATTACGCAGGACCCGTGAAAGCTCTTAATAATAGTCCTGAAAGCTTTTCATCTCGCCCAGTTTTTACCTGATAATCTGATGTCGTTTGGGTGTGCGTGTATGGAGGCATTATCTCTAACATAAAGCGGAATCCGTCTCCCGTTGGTGTGAATCTTCATCAATGAAAGAGGAACGAGCGTCGGTCGAGGCGTCGAACCATCCCTAATATTCTCACCTTTACCACAATCGCGTACTTGATTCGCATGATGGCCATTGAACGTTTCTCCAGAGGCGACTCGTTCACTGTCACGTCTAAACGTTCTTAAATCAGTTGATCGACAAAGGTTTCAAATTCCTAATCAGGTTCAAAAGGTTCAATCATAGCAGTCAACCCTATCGGCCGAAGGGAGCCCCAACTCATCAACAGACATCAAGATGATCAAATATGTTTTGGTTGATCACCGGATCACCTATCTATCGCTATAAGTAGATACTCATAACAATCATTTTTTGTTTGCCACTTTATTTAAGATTTGGTATTTAATTATTCATTAGTAAAGGGATCAAATTACGAGTATTTTTTAAATAAATTTTGTTGCGGGGCAAGACTCACAAAACAAATAATTGTAGTGACAAGCTTCCAAACACGTATTGATAATAATATTACACAATTAAAAGTGAAATGACTCTGTATCTTGAATATCTATCTCTATTGGAAATCACAAAACTGTTAAATGTATAATTTAAATGCTTGATTTAAATAAATGTAGCCGAGTTAGTGGCGGCATTAATTAATAATTGGTCTAGACAGCACCGGTATAAAAATAGGTCAATATGCAACTATATCAATAACGATATATTTGAGCGTAAAACAGCAATTTCGAAGTTGTAAGTAGATGTCGATTCCTGTTTTGCGGTTTTGTCGACACCTTTTGTATGCCTGTTATTAATAATTGTGGTTTGTTTGGATAGTTAAATGTTTTTACCGCCTGCAAAAAGATATGACAGACAATATCGGATCGATAAGGAACACCAAAAGAAACGAAAAACGTGCTAAAGTTCTGCCAATATTTGCTAAGATAACAATCTATCACAGAGGCCTTGATGAGGAGAAGTCAGTAAAAGTGATCAACTGAGTTATCATTTTATGGAGATTATAACTGATAGTTATTTATATTTTGATTAAAATCGGTTCATAATGCAAATTCTTATCGTAAACATTTTTTTAATGGCGCTCCTTAATTATGTTGAAGTGGTTGTTGTAAGATGTTCACTATAGAATAACCTTGATTTGTATGTTAATTAAGGAGTTCAAATGCCAAGTTCAAACAATTTGTTGCATGGCGTTGTTATTGTGTTATTCAACTGTATCAAGTATGTTTTTGAAAATTTATGGTTGTTATCTTTAATCGGAGATCTTGATTGTTCCTTTGATATAATCTGTAGGAATTATTTTTATAAAATTTCAGGAAACATGACTAATACCACGATAATTATTGTAATAAACATTTTACTTTTATTGTATTTATCATTCCATTACTGTTGTCAAATATTTTTGTTAGGTAAATATTTTCAAAAGACGTCAGTAAACCACACATCGTTAGACTGCGAAAACGGAATAACCTAATTTAAATAAACAAGTTTTGATTCAGATTGCGATATGTTAGAGGAAACGTTTTCTATGTTTATTTGACACGCAATTTGGTTGTATTGAAGACATGATTTATTAAAAAATAATTTATTTCTTTTGCTATCCTATGCAATTTATATATTTTTTCTCAGAAGTTACGTGCAGACCAAAGCACTCGCTAATTAAGAATGTATTTAGTTGTGCGTAATTATAAACAGATTACAGAAGTGCATTTATTAATTGAAAGGAAGAATATCTACTAATAAATTATCAAAAAATGGAAAAAATACGACACAAAAATACAAAATTTAACAAATATTTACTAATTAGATAAATTTAGGTAATTTAATTAAATTAAAAAAAAATTAGCATAGCTTATAATTTGCATGTAAGAATCATTCAATGTTTTCTTGAGTCAATAATTATTTATAGATAGTTATTAATTTTGATACAATTTATTTCAAAATCTATTTAATCTACGTATTCATGTTCAAAGATACCTACACTATATTTTCTAACAAATATTCAAATAAAAAATTGAACTTTTGGCAAGAAACTCTTTGCCTACTCTTCCAACCGAAAAGGCTGTTAGTTGCTAGATTATAAAAAATTTTTTCGTTTTTTCGTTATTCAGTATACAGGGTCCCCCAAAAACGCATTTATTAATTGAGTTAAAAATTTGAAATTGGGCAGGAATAAACTTTAATTAATGTACTACTATATGATGTCACTGCCTGGTTTGTGATTAATTTCATACGCCGTTGGAATGCTATAAAGTGTTTTGGTCAGAAACCACAAAAGCACTCAGTTACTCAGTAATTGATTCAGAAAACTGTTCCCTCAAATTTTAAAACTTAAAAATTTATGTAATTCAATAGTCGTTTGATTTAAAAATATTCCAATTACTCGTTATTAATTTTGGAAATTGTGATCATGAGCTTGATAAAAATCAATGATTTGAAGTGAATACTATCATACAAAATCGCAATCAAAAGTCAAAATTCACACCAAAAAAAATTTGGAAAAACCGATACTGCAATCTTGTAGTGTATTAATTATAGTTAATTTCTGCCAATTTCCAAGTTTTTAACTGCATTAGAAATACGTTTTTAAGTCTCGGGGGCTTTCTTTGGGTGTATAGCGTTAAATTTTTTTTTGCAAAGCTTGATTTTGTTCTAGATCCGTCTTTCTTAGATAGAAAAGTATTTCTTTACTATGGGTTCTCTGTAGATTAGAATCTAGCGATAAAAAACTTATCTATTGCTGGTCTATTTCTTAAAAAATTATAAGTCAGATGCAAAACTTTTGGGTAGAAAAAAACTCCTTGCAGAAATTGAGTGATACCTTTGGGTGCAAAACTTTCTTTTTTTGAGGACAATCTATTTGCCAAAGATTGGATCCAAAAATAGGTATAACTTTCTAGAGTGGTAAGAGATTTATATACTTGTGGGTAGAAACTGATACCTACATAAACAGAAAATTAATTGACTTGATTGATCTTTCTTCCCAAAAGAATTCTATACTGACAACAAAAATTTTTCAATTTATTTTTAAAGAAATTATCCAAAGATGACAAAAGTCTTAATAAAAAATTGTTATTTTGTTCATTCAACTTTTTCTTTGTAGATAGTTTTTTTTTCTTTTATATTTTTGTTTATATGTATAGAAAACAAAAAGCTTTAATTAAGGAATTATCATCAATTGTTAATAGCATTTGTGATAAAAATTGACAGTTTTATCTTTCAAAATTATATACCACAATACAAGATTCTACTGAAGAATTTATCCTTTTTATTTTACGTTATTTCATCAAAATAGATTGCTCTACATCCAAATCAAAAGTTTAATATAGTAGGCATGTTTAAGAATCAGCAAGAAAAAATAAAGAGATTCAACTGTCTCTTTCAATTAAACAGGTTTTGTTATTGTCAGAAATCATCTACTAGTAAAATAACTCTTGATTAAGAATGGATGATTCTCCTTCTGTAATTAAGGTTATGATTTTTTAAAGAATGGTTATGGTCTTTTATCGGGAATTTTAATTGCTTTAATTATCTACGCTTGGCTAAAATGTCTTGATAATAACTTGGTACTGGTTGGTTATTTAAAGACAAAAGAACCATATTTAACGATATTACTGGTGAAAAGATTTCTGTCAAGAAATTTACGGGTTAAAAATTATCTTTAACGGATAACTAAAGAACTTTTGGCAAGAAGTTGATTGCTTCATCGTTCTTTTGGTCAGAGATTTTGTTTCTATAGCTTTATCCTACCACAACATAAAGGTTTAGTGCTTGAAATAAATGATTGATACAGAATTATGAAAAATAAGAACCTGTACAAGCATAGAGAGCTTACTCTAAATTTGCCACAAAATATAATTTTGCAATTTATTGTAAATAGTCTTATTTTTCATATAAAGTTTAGTATTTCCACACTTCTTGCTTTTTAAACTATTTACTTTTTCAGTCCACATAACCACATTTAATTCGTAAGACACATAAGAAAATAACTGAATTGCTGGAAATTATTATCGTTGTTAGATTGTATGGTAATTTAGAAATTTCCGGCTTTTATACACAGGGAACTACTCCATTATCGGCTTCTCGGATTATTTCTGGCGTCAAAGAGTTTTATACGGATTTGTCGTAAGGACGATTTCTCGCCGTAAAAGTCGATTAGTGCTCTCGAACTCAATTAAACGTTTAATGAAGTATTTTTGCAGCTCAACGAAGATTTATATCAACTCTCATAATTAAGTAAAAACAATATCCTCGTTACGACAGGAAGCGAAAGAGTAATCGAATTGATGCACATCCTCCTCCTGGCACAGTTCTAAAATTGCTCCTCCATCGAGGACGATTAAAATGAGTTTTTCCCGACATTGTCGCGTTGTCCTTCGTTACGCGGCCATAGAATAAAAATAACGCAATCACCGGATTAATCCAGGCCGACAGGATCAGGCGCAAAGCATCGATATTAAATGTGAATCAAATTTGAATTAGTGTAATTGAGTTTGTCGTATATGGGGACGGAGGATAATCTTGTTACCGGACACGGAGGCTAAGGACGAGATAATTGCAAAATTCTTTGCCCGCGCATCGTCCAAAAATAGTTTCGACCATTTTTCCATTAGTTGAAAATATTCCAGGATAAGACCCGTCAATTTCCGTCAACTTTGGAAATGAGACGCGAATTGAAAACTGATTGGATCCTGGAAATTCATCACGTCTTTTAATTTGTTCCTCTTAGATTTTAATCGTCCATAAAGTCGCAAGCTGAAAAACCCGAAATCGAATTATTTCGCGAAAACGAATTACCGCGCTCCACGGCTGCAATTACCCAATTAATTTCCAAGTTATCGCCGACGAATTGCCAATTAATTACTGATTTATTAATGATTCAAAGCCGTTTCACGCAAACAAACAGCGACCAACAATAAGTCTGTTTATCTGTCCAAACATGCAACAGCGGTTGTTTTCATCAAACAAGCTGTTATTATTACGTCAAACATTTCACAATTGAACAGTTTTATTTTACATTATCGAATTTTTTATTTCAACAAAAAACGCGATTTCGTAACGAGACGCCCTCTAGCGTCGCGCTTCTACACCAATTTCCAACCCCTAACGCGGTTACTGTAACCAAACCTTCGGGCTTTAGGGTCCACTACAGTTTTCTATAATATAGAAGAAGGCGCCTCTTGACGTAAATGTAATGTTTCAACACAATATAAAAAAAATGGCGCAACTTTATGGAGTCATTGACTGTTCAACAGCGTCTTAAAAATAGAAAGTAATAATAATTGTTGCTTTTTTAAAGTTAATTAAAATTGGGCACTAGGCGTAATGTTAATAATGTTGTGTAAATATAATTGACGTAGGTATAAATTTGTTGTATATTTATATTGGAAATTCCTGCTGGTAGGTATTCATGAATGGAAACTATAACCGCAAACTTTACGATAACCTTCTGGTTTCATTCATGCATGATTATCGATAAGTAGTTATAAGTGTAAATTCCACCTAATTATTCAATTGAAAACTTAAATAATTCTTTCAATGAAATTATTAGCCAATCAACAGAAATGCTATCTATTGGCTGTCCTCTGAAATACCTCTAAATTTTTCTGATGCAATCTTTTGAAAGATTGTGTTGCTTTCGCTTGAGGGGGGCACGGCACGAGTTGATTTCGCGATAAGAGAATGTGGGAAATACGGAAACGGTGCTTCTATTTACTGTTGATCCATTTATGTGGTTTGTAAACACGGTGATTCAGCAACAAGTTCATGTAGTTTTTTTTTTCCGCGCAAAAGTGGTTGCAAAAAATCCCACAAGATTTCCGCATAATTATTATAACGCTATGATGACGTCCATAATGTTGATTATACTTAAATAAATGTTATTGTTTTAAAAATTGTTTCATCTTTTTTAACAAACAAGATAGTTAAGGCTACAATTGCCACATAGGCCATCCTGCCAAATTGTGGGAGAAAAAAATGGACTCAATAATTACGATGTCTTACCTATATCATCTAGAAACCTAAAACAAAATCGCTCTGCTTTTCTTTGTCTATTACATATTGAGAAAAAGTCTATTGTCTTATGGTGGCACCCTTGTGGCATTTGCTAAGTAAAATAACTTCAGAAATTTTTTCTCAGCAACGCGATAATTTCAATAATATTTGACACTAATTGATTGTATTAGGCAATATAACCTGGAATTACTTAAAAAACAAAAGCCTAACTTACCCAATAGGCCCTACCAGAACCAAAAAAATCTTGCTAATATTGACCCAAACCAATAAAGGCAATTTATAACCCAAATTCGAAAGTGTAGCACTTAAAGAGGCTAAATGTAAGTTAAGAAGTAACACGTTAGTCATAAGATAAAGACTATACTGTATATTCCTAAAATAATAATCTCATTTGCACGGAATGAGATGTAGTTTCAGGCTTATGATGTGGAAAACATGCTAGCCTCCTAATGAGATTAGTTTGAAGCGAAAACAAGTTTTGTTGATTTAAAATGACTGTGATTTCTAATTTGTATGCTCGATTGGTTCTCGAACATACCTCGTAGCATTGCTCGTAGTAAATAAAAAAAATATTATTTTAATTTTTAATCACCTGTTCCTCTATAAGTCCTGCTTAATTAGAAGTGGACACTTCAGATCTAAAACAATATCAAAGATATATCTGAACCGAGATGAAACATGAGGAACAGATATTAGATATTATTCAGTTAATATGCTGACACATCTATGTTATCTGAAACAAGTATTAAGTTAGAGGATCTAATAAACTATTTATGAAAGCATAAAAATTAATATATTGACAGATAACTTGAATTGAACGAGTAAATAAAATACCAGAATATGATTGATGACATAATAGAACCTAATACGGTGCTTCCACACTCATTGCATTTAGAAAACAATACTTTATCAAACCAAAGGATTAAAAAGATACGTTTAAGGTCACATTGTAGTGTTTAAAGTAAAGCATAATAAGTTCAAAAGTAATGTCTACCTGTTAAACTTGAAACACGTTTATTTGCAACATAATACCAACACTGACATTAAAATTTATATTTATACTACGCACGTAAAATAATGGAGGAGATGCATTGAATTTAGCTACTACACATCATCTTTAAAAGAAAATAAAATTTGAATATTGTGTGATGGACATTAATTTTGAAACTAACTGTACATAAAAACTTGTGGGTACTAAGACGCGACTAGGACTGAAGTCGGCTTAACACGAGCAAGATATTACTATTTTAGTAGTTAAATTTATTTATTCTGCTCTCATTAGTGCATGCCGACGAATAATTAGTTGTTGCATAAATTAAGTTTTCTCAATCTCTACGGTTAGCGGTAGTCATAAAGTAGGTAAATAAGAATATTTATTAATTTTATCTATGCACGTATTATTAGTACTACACTTAAACGTTTGTGAACAACTGTACGGTATGTCAGATAAATGACAAAGGTAGGTATGTTATATAAATGCTAAAGATTGCATTGTAATAAACCAGGTACCACGCTTTGGCATTGCAAGTCAGTTTCAATATGTACACTCACATTATTTAAAAATAAAACACTTGAATCGCTAGTTTGACTGATTTGGCAACATTGTAGTCTGCATAAGGAATTTAGTGCCAGCGTTCGGGTCGGTTCGGTAAAGCTCGGTAGGTACTTTCGATCTTACCAGACCTTGCTATGGAGTCTACAATGTTGCCAAAGCAGTTAAACCAGCGATGCAAGAGTTTTATTTTCAAAAAATCCGGCTGTACAGTATTGAATTTACTATCAAAATTGTCTTCAGGCACCAAAAATATTGGGAATAATTCTTGAGTAAACGATAGTTTTTTAGATTATTTGTTTTCTTATTTTGCACGTTTACCGTTATACCTACTATCTTTTATTTTTACTTTTCACTTTTTAATTTACACATCGTTATTACCCTATGGTGATAGAAAGCGCAATTAAATGTTAGTATAGTTTTTAATCTATCAATAAAGAGGGTAAAATAATAATGACTGTTAGGAAAATACTAATCTTTGACAACATATTATAGTATATAGTGTCAATAACTATAGGGCGTGGTCTCGGACATGGTGATTAGATAAGCCAAGAACAATAACAGATTATCTTAAATCATGCAAAAAAGCAAAGATTATAAAGGAATGAAAATAATAAAGATAAGATCACAAATACCAATGAGGCGCCGTTCCGGACTTTATCGCAACTTTAGTTTGCCACCTTATGTTATATTTATGCAAATATTAATTAATATTTTGGCTATCTTACAAAGTCCAGTATGGCGCCTCATAAAGTACCTAACATCTAAACAGTAAATTTTAAGAATTGAAGCGAGGAGGACAACTAGAAACGAACAATTGAGTAGAGATGGGTAATAGAAAAACACAAATTTTAAACACAATATTGTACATGAATAGAAAAAACGAAATGTAAAAAAAAATTAATATAGAATAAAAATAGATAAAAGCTAGAAAATAAAAACAACAAAAATATTTAATAAGACGAAATATTATATAGGTATACTCACAAGATGTACCTCAAATGTGTACTCAAAATTTAAGGGGGCAACAACTAAAGCAAGTAAATAGATGATAAACATCCTTATAAAGTTTTTGACGTCTTATAGAAAACAACCTAACGGTTATTATTATTTAATATTTCTAGAATTGTTAAAGCTACCAATATGTATAAGTAAAAACCTACAATTTTTCATTAAGATTATTATCTTGATATTCTGGTCAGTTATGGACTGCCCTATGTGCCTTCACTGCCTTCCAAGGAATGACGCTGAGTTTTGAGACACCTGTATTGATTTCTAATAGAAATAAAAAGCTTTTAATCTTTTTATCAACAGAGTTTTATAATTTTATCCCAAAAGCAAGAAAAGTAATAGCAAAAAAGCCACTTTTACCAAATTTAATCTCTCTGATTGAAATCAAAATTACATGTCATGATGTGCAAAATACAACTCAATTTACGTATATTAGGAAAAACCAGTAGAGTAATATTATGAAGGAAAATCGTAAAAACACGCAATGGTACTTTTAATTAATGCTTCATCAGAACAACAAGTTAAACGATTACTAGAAATAATTTTTGCTCTGCTACGATCGTGCGGGAAATCTCAATTAACTGATTGGGAAATCCGCACGATATGACGGAAATAATTTTTGCTATATCTTTCACCGCAACGAAGGAATGGAAAATCCTTAGCGAATTTGATAAGAAATTGACAACAAATTTCCAACAGTTACAGGTCCAAATATCATCTTATCACCCTCTAATCTAATAAATAGAAAATTAAAAAAAAACACTTTAATTATTTTTTTTCAAATTATTATAGCTACTTTCGTCGTTAAGCGCTCTAGGTAGGGACACTTTTATAATAGAGAAAATTGTGGAAACAGTTTCTGCTGAACTGTGCACTGCGTAACATTCCAAGGAGTAAGTGCGCAAAAAAAACGGAAAAACCTAGACATGATTGATGTATCTACAACAATTTCAAAACAAAAGTTCTATATCCAGGTAACCCTTCAATCAATCAGGAAAATCTCGGTATTCCTTTAAAAATTCATATTGGTCACTTTGCATCAGCTAGCAAGAAAATCAGTTGTTGCTTGAGCAATTGGCAACAGTACAATCAGAATGTCGTTAAAAGACGCACGTTCTTTGATCCTTGCATCATAATTGTTGCAAAATTGTCTGTAATTAAATGATCCTCATCGAACTCCTTGTCAGCTATAATTCGTAAACCTCTTATTTTTGTCTGTTTATTATTCACTTGGTTTTCGTATTTTGTCGATCTACCTAATTAATTAGATTTCTTTAATTAACCTTTGCGATTTATGACTATTTTTGAGCTAAGAATGCGGTTACCAAACTATTTTTTTAATCCTCCATAAACTTTCTTGCAAATTTTATTTTTAGTTTTTTCGCAAGTGTCTGTAGAAATTTTGTATTTACGATTGTTCACCTAACCTGGAACGACGTCACATCAATCGTTTCATTGTTTTATTTTATGGAGGTTAAGCACTATAATTGATATCCTTATTGCGAGTTAAATAGAGTAAACTGATTTTTTTTCAGCAATAAACTTAATAATCATTTTAGTTAAGTAGCTGCCAAGAAACGACAGTTTCTATAGCTTCAAATAATATTAAAGGAAGTTTGTGCAAAATTTGGCCAAAGATCTTTATAAGAATAATTATCTTAGAAGCTGGATAAACTTTTCGTCTTGATAAATTTGAGAGCCAAATTCTATTAACAATGACGTCATCAACAAAAATTTTAACAAATTACCACCAAATACCTAATGAGGAACGTATCAAGTTGGAGGCGCAGAACATCTTCAGAAGCATGCTGCTTTCGGCAAACCAAAAGAAAATGTGATTCAATAGAAGCATCTATCAAAATAAGTGCTTTATAAAATTTTGAAGCGTCATGAAATTTTGATTAATTGAGACGTTTGAGATAGAAATGAAACTCTATACTAACATGACGTTCTATTACATATAATTTTGTGTCATTTGGGTATATCGGTAAATAGAAAACATTTAGAAGTCTGAGCAAGTCGGTGCTTATAATGGTTTAAAGTTTTTTCAAATGGCCACCTGAATACAATAGAAGATGCACATAATCGTAAACACTTAAAAAATAACAAAAAACTTGATTTTACGCTTTTAAGCTTCCTAGTATTTGTTTTTTATTTATATCTATTAATTGTTTCTATTGTTTTGTTACACGTTGTTGTAACATCCGATAACTAAGATTCTGAAAAGTTATTGGTTCTTTCCTTTCAGCATTAAGTCAGATGTTTAAAACTATGTATATTAGTTTGTGTATAATATTATTTGATCTTCTCCGGTACTACTCGAATCCGTTACAATGTTTGATTAATTTGATAAGTCCTATTTATTGGTTTTATTCATCATAAACATGCAGATTTCTAATATTTATTTAACCTTTTAGGAAAATAATTCATAAATTTAAAAAAATGTAAGAGAAAGTTGAACGTGTAAGTAGAGAACTATACAGACTATACTCTTATGGTCACAAATTTAGTAAAGAACTGAATCGGAAAAACCCAAATTATTTTGGGTTTACCAGGAAAAATTTTAAAAACAGGTAGTAGGTACCTACTACCATTTTCCTTACCTAATATTTAATTTTAATAAATAGTAATATTGCTATCACTTTCTGGTTTAGCGAAACAGATGATGACTCGGCATTTTTAAATTTAATTATTTGACAGTTGTTATGAGATTTGTAGCTAAGTAAAAAAGGCGATAATATTTTTTTCTTTAGAATCGAAATCAACAATAATTTTAATCAATTAATTGGTGAATTTGTGGAAAACCCTCTAATCTCCACTGATCCTAAGATAGCATCAACTAATTTTGGAATAATTTTGCAAAAATTTATCCTCAATAAAACCCGTTAATCCCTCATGCTTAACGCCCGAAAAACCGAAAACAACAAGTTTCATAACTATGATGGTGTTTTTATTTCAGACATTTATCAGCCGCCAATAATTACTTAATGTAACAATAATTAATTGTAATTGTTGATAATAGGATGGTCCGCAAATCTGACTTTTGGCTCGAAACAATTTCATCAGCTTATCGCGGGCTATAGAACGTTACATCATCTTTTCGGCTGTAGTACCGCTATAAAACGAAAGTACCACCGGCTCAGCTGGCATTCGCAAACAAGTCTTCTAAGCGTTCGCAGTTCTACTTGCATTGCGTTAGATTTTCGTATCAGTGACATACCTACTAATTATCGTGCACCATGTCGAGCATCGATTACAGCTACTTTATCAAACCTCATGCCTCTAGGAGACGACCAGCTCTTACCAGGGAACTGAGTGAGTTCTTTAAAAAAATTACTTTTATTGTGTTTGTTGACAACATTGTTATTTTTCTTCAAGTTCTTGTAATAATTTTTAAGAAACCAACAATATTTAGTTTTCTGTTTTATGAAACATTTACAACTAATAACTGTTGATAGTTTTGTTGTTGTTGTTATTTAAGTGCAGTAACTTGGTTTTGTTCTAAATTTCTGGTGTTTTCTTGATAGTTTTTTTTTTGTTGTTATTTAAGTGCCGTAAGTTGGCTTTGTTCTAAATTTCTGTTGTTTTTTCTTAGCTAAACGGGCATATCTGGCTCCAAAAGACTCAATTTCCCTTGCCGAGGGTATGCCAAATGAAGTGACATTTCCTTTTGAAGAAATCAAAATTTTTATGAAGGACGGCTCCACTTTTTCCCTTCAAGGACAAACATTGAATGCAGCTCTTCAGTACATCCCCACGCAAGGATATCCTCCTTTAGTCGAAACCTTGAAGGAGTTTACTCAAAAGGTTCACCGACCTCCGCAATGGGAGGAGAGTGAGCTGCTCCTCACCAACGGCTCTCAAGATGGCATAAGCAAATCGATCGAAATGTGCGTCCAAGAAGGAGATTGCATGCTAGTTCAAAACCCTCTGTACACGGGCACTGAGATTATTGTAAGTTTTTTTAATAGTCGATTGATTGCTGTTAATAAGTTTTGTTTGTAGCTCAAACCGTTTAAGGCGGAACTCCTGCCAGTTGACCATGATCAATTCGGGATGAGCGCCCAAAAACTAGTCAACGTCTTAGAAGACCGAAAAGCGAAATATACGGAAGAGGGTGGGGGGTGTAGAATGCCAAAACTTCTCTACATTAACCCGACAGGATCGAATCCAACCGGTACCACAATGCCGGAAGAACGCAGAAAAGAAATCTACAACATTTGCTGCAAATACAACATTTTAATTCTCGAAGACGATCCCTATTGCTTCATGCACTTCCTGGAGGAGAGACCGCCATCCTTCCTGTCTCTCGATACAGAAGGTCGCGTGTTACGTTTTGACTCTTTATCGAAAGTATTAAGTTCTGGCCTTCGACTGGGATGGGTCACAGGACCAAAACAACTCATCAAGAACATTGAATTGCACATCCAAAGTTCCTATTTACATTCAAGTACTTTATCGCAGGTGAGTTTAGAGAAATCCAGAAATTGACGTATGTTCAACAATTTTTTGTTTTAAATTCCAAGAACAATATACAATGAGGTTTCGTAAAAAGTTGACCTCACGATACCCTCAACCGTATTGTCAATAACATTTGTTAAAATCAATCTTCGCTCCTTTCACAATCTCCACGAACTTGCAAAATCCGTCGGAAATAATAAATATTTGACGTCAATGCACTCGTAATAAGATGATTAATTTGATTTTTAAAACCGCCTGATTTTCGTTAACTGGTAAAATCCGGTTGACTTCCGCGCTCTATTGACCTCTCGCCTTATCAATTTTTTTCTTCTTCAGGTCATCACCGACAACCTATTCAAGATTTGGGGCTACGACAAAATCATGACACACATGACTTTCGTTCAAAACTACTACAGAGCCCGTCGCGACTTAACTTTAGCGTCGATGGAACGTCATTTGAACGGTTTGTGCGAATGGAACATCCCCACTGGAGGGATGTTTGTCTGGATCAAAGTACGTGGCGTTTCTGACGTTTACGACATGTTGATGACCAGAGGACTGAAGAAAGGTATTACTTTTGTACCTGGCCATGCCTTCATGGCGGATCCTACAAAAGCTTGTAATTACATCAGAGCCTCCTACAGTAAGGCTACTCCGAAGCAGATTGACAAAGCCATGAAGATGTTGGCGGAATTGATCAGGGAGGAACAAGTTTTGTTGCGTAGGAAACTCGATAATTGTACTTAGTTTGTCTAGTGGAGTTGCCAAAGAAATTTGCTAGATTTACCCCCAAGACACGGTTCTGTTCTTGGGGTTTGGCTTATTGATTTTATTAGTTACGCAACACATCAGGAGAGGGCGGAACGGTACAACTAATGATGTTATTATGGAGCTAAAGTTTATGGTGTCCTAATTCTATTATTTTATACGAAGTCTGTATTTAGTTTTAGATGATTTTGAAAATTGTTTTAATTATCTTATATCGAATAAAGTTGGTTTATCTACTTAACCTCTTGTCATGTTTTATACCAATTAAGTTATACCTAAATATTGCAAATTTTGAGGTCTAATACCCTCGATACACTGCAGTTTAAATGACCATTAACTATAAATTGCGAATTAATTGTAGAGTGTGTCATTTTCTTAATCTCATTTATAGTTAATGGTCATTAAGTTCCGGTGGTTTTTAGAGCAACGCAATCTCAGGGTTTCGCTAAAACATCGTAGAAGTTTTTAATTTTTGATTGGTCTGAAATCGAAAAATAGCCGTATCCCTTGTTGACAGCTGAATATCATCATACAACGCGATATTCTGTTGTTTAGATTTAGAACATTCTCTCTTGTACACTCGCGAGCATAAAATAAGGCACAAATCGTGAAGCGAAATAGGCGATTTTGAAGTTGTGTAAATCGACGCAAGAGTGGTTGTGGCAGCAAACTTGACAGTCTGCCCTATTGGACTCCAGCAAATCCTTATCGCCCAATGGTGCTATGGATAATAAATATTTATTTCCTTTGCTACCTCAACGGTTATCTACCTCCCTTCCCCGGCCGCAATTCACCTGGAAGTGGGTGGGTCGCAATGCTCTTTCCATCTTGCCAAATAGAGCTGGTTTACACTGGGAAGAAAGACCGTGCCTGAAATATTGCTGTCGAGGGTACTACCACGGTAAGGTAAATGTCAGAGTCGAATATACTCGTAAATCGTTTTGTTTTGACGTTTACTTGAAGTTTTAATGACATTTAAAATCACAACAACCAACACGAGAAAAGCAAATTGCACCATTACGTCAATAATGTTCTTGGTGTCATAATAGCTTTATTATAGAACTAAAGTGGAGATAGCTATTTATGTAGTAAGTTGCAAAATGAAAGTGTTTTTCGCACCAAGACGTGAATACACGTCGCGTGCGAAAAACACCAATTTTGCAACGTACTACATACAAGATTTTTTATAGAATCGTGGCCAGAATTGTTAAAAATGTAAAAAGAAAGAATAAAATTGCACATTCTTACTGCATAATCTAGTTGCACAATTTTTCGTTTCCAAAGAAATGCGACATAACAGAATCAACCATTGATAATTGAGGTGTTTGTCAGTTAATTTTACATTTTGTATCTAGTGTGGAAAAGTGACAATAGAGTGAAAAAAAACACGTCATTTCAATATGAAAATGACATTCGAAATGGTACTATTTCGATACGATTGTATAAAAAAATCTTTATAAGTAAGCTTAGTAAAAACCACATTCTTACTGGAGTAAAATTTCTCTTTATTTTGTTAAGAATGGGCATACATACTAACAAGCTTAATTAAAAATGAACACGTTACGTTATTATGATTTTTGGTCATACATGCCCATATTTCTTTTTAATTGACTGATATTGTGAAAAAGACAAAGGTATTATTAAAATGATTGTTGATAATAAATTTTGATCAATTTTTGTTGGTAAAATTCACTAAAAGAAAACTGCTCACAACAATAAAGCGTGCTTCTCAATGTATCATTTTACAAATAAAAATCGCCAACCTGCTTGCATTTTATCCTTATTGTAAACTATTTGTTGTGCATTTATCTACCTACATTATTTGCTTGTAATAATTGACTATTTTCTATTTTAAATTTTATTAAATTTTTATTTACATTAGTACCGAAAAGATTTGTAAGTTTTTAAACGTCGGTTATAATCTCAGTCACCTCGTCATAAAACGTAAAATCTAGAACCGAGTACGGATCAAATTAATTAATATGTCTCTCAGAGGCGTCAGGCTACCCATACTTGGAAGATATTTTCACAAAATAACAGAATATTTTTGTGCCTGCTATAAATGAAGTATCGTGACTAAGAGAAACATAGAGTGTATTGTAAAATACAACGCAAATGAGTTTCTGTACTAATTGATTGAATGAAAAAGTTTAGAATCCACAGCTTCTAGATTTGCTATTACATGAAAGTAGTTCTTATATTTTGAATAAAGTGAGATGCAATTTCAACATTTCAGAGAGTATAATAATATAGGAGGTGACAAACAAACATTTTTATTGTCAGATTTGGACATTTTACATTATGTATACTTATATTATGTACATAGAAATATGTTATAATTTGTAGGTCTTTGGCATTTAAAATATCAAATTGGTGAATTGTGGCTCGATTCGTTAAATTGTTTGAAGCGATGTCGTAATAATTATCGTAAACATACAATAATAATATAAACATTTTAAGACGTTAAATACCTATACATACCTAAAAACTACTAGGTACGCTTTACAAACCTCAACATGACTCATAACTCTTGCTCTCCAATAACAACGATGATGAAGTA
This sequence comes from Schizotus pectinicornis, assembly GCA_951805265.1. NCBI lineage: Eukaryota > Metazoa > Arthropoda > Insecta > Coleoptera > Pyrochroidae > Schizotus > Schizotus pectinicornis. The sequence continues at coordinate 16,088,217 of OX638204.1, read as the reverse complement.
AGATATAAATTTAATTTAATGCAATTACTTATAAAGTTTGTTTACGGAAACACTGTTCATATTTTGGTGGTATCGGACTTGTCTTTCAGTGCAGCCTTCAATTTTTAACCTGGAATGTTAAAACCGGTTAAAACCAACAAAGTCGTTTTCGGTTCAAAGTAGTATCGTAATGGGGAATGTGATAACGTCAAGTCACTATCTGTATATAGCTACCGATTGATAAAAAAAATAATGTGGAGATACTGTTTTTACTTCGAAGTAAGTATATGTTATTATAATTAGTCGGAAAATACGTTTCACAATTATTATTGCACTTACGTGAGTATGTATGTTAAATAAGAAATGGGTAAATCTTAGATATTGTACTTTGATTCATATCATTTTGATTAAAAAGTTATAGAGTGACCAAATAGAATTACCCAACCTACTAACAAAATTATTATTAAATTCTGTAGCCCAAATCGCTTCTTCCCCGATATAGTAAAAGTTAACGTACATACAGCGTATATACAGGGTGATTCATTTTAAGTGGTCTATTAGAAGTATCTCGAGAAGGCTGACCTGAAAGTTTCGCGGTAGTCCTTGCGAGGTAGAATCTATTCACTGAAAATATTTTTAAAAAAGTGGCACTTCCGCTTATAGTCAACATCAACTTTGTTATTTTAAATGGAATACCTAAATTTTTAATTTTTTTTAGGATTTCGTAAAAAACTTGAATGGCACTTTGTTATACTTTTCATATAGGTACCTACCTGTAATCAGTATTTTTTGAGATATTCAAATTTTCTTGAAAAATTTGATATAAAAGTAATTTAGCTAAAAAAATAAAATCTCAGCAACAGTGGACGAAAACCGGTTGAATTTTTTATGCAGGTGAGAAATAGTGTTGGAGCTTAAGATGGTTTGGTAAAATTTCCAAAATATTAAACAGTAAAGTTTCTAATAAACGACATACGTCGACCTCACAAAAACAGCTAAAATTTTTTTAAACGGCATGATACATAATTATACATAATTATATCAATTGGCAGAAAAAAATAATACGCTTTTAATGATGCATGATGTTCCTATACATAAAATGTATGATTTTTTAGATATTTGGCATTTCTTATTTTATCGAAGAAAATTCAATGAGATCGACTTGTCGGAGGCTTTGACTTTCTACTTCTACTTCTAAGGTACCGCTCACTATAAATCACTTTGTATTAGAAACAAAAATATTTATACAGAAAAGTATAGAAAATTGTATCTTCTGTAAATTATGTGTTTTATGCGGAGAAGTTTATGACTAATGGGTTGGAGAGATTCAAAAAATCTAATGGTTCTTATTTACGTATTCAAACTTTATTTATTGGTAAGCAAACGGTGAGAGGGCGTCAATATGGTAATAGCGAGAACCAAGACGTGAAGCGATTTGGAAGTGAGTGTCGAAGTTGACTGACGAAGACGCAGGATGGAGAGTCCACAAAGACTTAGAGCAGGGACGATGCAGAGGTGTGAACCAAGTTTTTGACGACCCGCTGCAACGTTTCTCGAAGTTTTTGTCGACTCAAGACGTATTTTTCAAATATTCAAATTTTTTCTATCAACAACTTTGTTCTTTGTCTACTCCACCAGGTCAAAAACTTGAATTTTTTGACATTAAAAGGAAATAACACAAGATTAAGATATGTAGCAAAGCAAGACATTACTGTCTTACTTGACTTTCATACGACAAGAAAATGTCTTAAATAACGACACGTTAAGTACATCATAATAATTATTGCACGTGTGAAGTACGACTGGTCGTCAGTGCCACGTTGATTGGCTTATATACTTAGGTACATACATACATTTGATTCATAGATTTAATAAACTCTTGTTGTCAATACTCGTATCATAAAAATTAGCGCCAGGATTTTATTTGAAAGAACTTCTTAATGCTTCTCCGCGATACCAGAGGGCGGTTTTAAAATCTCATCAAAGTTGCTGTTTCCTGCTGCTAGGTTAAGCTATTCCCAGCGAGATGTCGCTTTTATCTCGGCTTTCCAACATAATCCCTGGTAATTAAATAAATGAAATGAGGGCGTAAAATGAGTGTTGAACGAAGGGAGGGGTTGCTTAACTGTAACAATAAAATTCTGCATTAACACCCTTGAGTTTGCCGCTTCTCTTAAAACCCTCAATACTTTTTAATTATTGTTCATTTTGGTAATATCGCCTTTATTATTAGAATTCAAAAAGTCCCAACCAGAATCGGTGGCGGCGTGTTGGGGAACGATATATAAACGCACACGTCCAGATCGTGTTTCACTGTGCGGGCTTAGCAGAGGCCGGCTTTGCCGGTATTACACTTTATACATAAATCTACAAGATACATAACTCTCCGGCGGGATCAGGGAGTAGCATCCAGTTGGCCGAACTCCGGACCCCGCTCCGGGCTCGGATAAATATGATAGCTGCCGGAGTTGTGCGGAAACTGCCGCATTCACACACACCACACTAGCAGAATTTTAACTGCCGGATTTTTCCGGCAATCGCACACGAAACCGGTGGCGGCAATTTTCGCCAATATTGATGAGGGTGGGTTAATTACGCAATGAGGGGAGGATCTAGTGGTGTAAATATTAACGGGAGTAAATGCAAAAGTAGGGAAAGGTCCATAATTCATCCGAGAAACACCAGTAGGCAATGTGCGCACCGCATTTCGGGGGCCGTATATAGGGAAGGTTTCACGCTTTATGTCCCTTTTATTTCCTCCTTTATTTTATGTTTATGCCGTGATTCCGTAAAGTAATAAGAATAAAAAATATTATACTGCCGCGTAAAATTTAATTTTTATCATCTAAGTTAACATATCAGTTATTAATTTAGTTATAGCAAACGCTAACTGTTAAAAGAAAAGCCAAAAAAACTGCGACTTAAAAGGCAAAATTTAATATGATAACATGTATTGTAAGATTTATGCAGCGGGTAATTTAAAAGTTTATTCGGGGGTGGAAATCCATTAGAGAGGTGACGTGAAAAGGAGGGCGGAGCGCTTCTATATTAATTAAGGGCTACCTGTCACTAACCGGCCCGTCTCGTGATGGATGGCCCCATAGGCGGCACACAAAACCGCCGTCTTGCCTGATAAAACCCCTAATTCCAGTAGACGCGTGCCCACTCTATCCATTTTCTTGCCATTGCCATCAAAATACTACGAGGGTAAGAATTCTATTTTTTTAAATTAAAAAAATTTATTGATTTTAAGTGATCGAGATACGACGTTACTGAAGTTAAACAAATATTGTCTATTTTGTTACTTTTGCGTCGGCGTCGCGACGCGTGGCGGGCCATTTACGCGCTAATGCATCCTGGCATTTGCCAATCATTTCCTTCCGGTTCTCACTTCCGAAAGTCGAATAACGCACTAAAGTGCGCCGGTAATGGAAATAAATTCAAAAGTCGATCGGCGATAAAAGCGGATTCACGTGTACTAATTGTGATGGGCTTCAATCAAAATTGCGGTACTTTCACGTCTATTGACTTTAATTACTTTCTGTCACCATTTTTCTATTTTCTGTCTATCGATTTAAGAAACTAATCATTACAATACTGCTACTTGCATTAGCACTCCTCCTTAATAAAAAGATTGCATTACGGTTTAAAGATCATCAAAAACTACGAGAGTGTGATAATTGAGTTGGATTAGAGTTCAAATATTTCTCATAGGTATGTACATCTGTTTACATAGGTACATTTGTTTAACAATAATATGCAATGCTTTTTCTCTATATTTAAACTCCGATTCCTCAAGACTTCAAATTTTCACATGGCCAAAAAGAAGAAGAGCAAATAATCATCAAAGACACCAACAAAAGAGTACAGGAAAATCAAGAGTGGAAAAACCTACTGACTTGAAAATTTAGCCATAGTCTTAGCGAAGTATAATCTATTCTAGTGACAGTACTTTCATAGTGGTGACACTTCTGCACCGAAAGTTGACATTAACTTTGCTATTTAATTTTTAATTTTTTTCTGGTTTTTCTGGAGAATTTAAGGGTCATTTTGCTAAAAATTTCCCACGTCCCTAATCAGTATTTTTCAAAAATTTTAAATTTTTTTGAAAATCGCACGACAATGGAAAAATAGAATTTGGTGTCGTTTCTATGACAATATAAAGATTTCCTGAAAATTTTTTGCACCTAGCTAACCCTACATGAAATTAAAGCAGATATTTGCCATTTTCTTATTTATCAAAGGAAATTCACTAGCACTGACTTCTAGGAGTCTTGACATTATAGCAGTGTTGGTGACAAAACAAAATTTTCAGCAAATTTGACAGATAAAAGAAGCAATTTTATTTTGTCTTTAGAACATATCCGCATTGTTGATGTGTAATTGTTAAAAAAATGGCAACCAAATACTCAAATTTGGATAAACCAAACCGTCAAATTTGAAAGAAATAAAAGCTTTAGAAAGGGAATGTCATTGATGATAGATATGAAGAAAGCCATTGATAACTATGCAAAAAATACTCTATTTACACGACAAGTGTGTTAAATAAAATTAATTACTAACACGCTCATTATTTTAGAACATGGTAAAAATGAAGAAAAAATAAAAAATAAACTCAGTTTTTCAAGAATGACTGAGAAAATTTGGGTGTTATAAGACTCTAGAAAGATTAAAGAATATGGGTTGTTCGGTCAGGAGAGATGATATAGTTTATTTTTACGTTTTAGCGGTAAATGTATTGGGTTACCAAATAAAAATACCGCCCAATTAAAAGTTGAAATGTAGGAAATCAATTTGGGACACTCTTTGTCAACGTTGTCATTATTAAGTACAGAAATTAGAGGTAAAGAAAATAAAGGTAGAAAGAAACCTGCGAGCAATATGTTACGCTGTCATGTGATGTCACGTCAACCAGATTTGGCACCACACACATTTTTTGATACGTGTTAAAACGTATTGAACTCCATTTGTCCTTTGGCATCCCGCTATCAGGATATACAGAGTAATTCACGGTGTCCATCCATTAAGAGTATCTTGAGAAAGAAGAAAACTATGACACTGAAAATTTAACCATAGTCTTATGTCCAGTTGCACGAAACTTAACGGTTGTTTAATCCTTCTCTATCTTTTTTCCATGTTCTTTACTACTTTGATTGACTTTTAATTTATTGTTGCAATACGTAGGTGTTTGAGAGACTTTAACACTGCAACCCGTCAAACTCTTACAAGTAAACGGATAGTCCTGCAATAAAATTGTAACGATTTTTTAACGAACTATTAAACCACCGATATAAAATCATCATAAGATTATTTTGCGTGAGGCAACGGTTTAAACTTTTCTTAAATAATAGAAAGAAAGTCAAATTTCTTTAGTAATTTTTTAAAACACAATTATAAATTTCATATTTGTTCTAATTCTGACAATCCAACTCAAATTCTGACAACCAATAAAAACAGTCTATTTTTTGAATTTGAGCCAATCAGGATCTGATTTCACTGACAATCTTTCCTTCCATACTAAGGTGAGATTCTTACAGCGATAAGAATAGTTGACAGGAGGTGACATTTCATGAACTAATGCATTTCATAACCTCCAATTTCCGTCATTTTCTGTGGATTGTCTTGCCGAATACAACACGTGATAGGAATCTTTTGGTAATTTTTGTCAGTCAGTACCACTCATAGTTGTTGTCTTTAGAAAATCGCCACTCGTGCTAAAGCACTCGTGGTGATTTTCGTCACAACAACTATTCGTGATCTGACAGACAAAAATTATTACCAGCAAGATTCCTACCACTAGTTGTATTATACCTATACGATAATATTATAGTATGCTTACGATCAATTCTTTTTTACAAAATACGAGCTTCTGATGTTATTTGAAGAAATTTGTTGGTTGCCAAAAAGACGTCACTGTTTAGAGTTGTTTAAGAATTTAATATGTATAAACAGAAAACATACCAAATAGCAATTTCGAAACTAAAGCATTTACTGGTGGGGTTAATGAAATGATGCCAGCCCCCATCGCCTCCTTTATATTACATTTTACCGATATGCTTGTTATTATTCCTAAACTAATAACTGCATTACAACTGGATTATACTTACAAGGGGACCTAGCAGTATTGGCGCAGTGCTAATGCGGGACACGTGACCACGGTTTAGTTGATCCGCAATATGTTTGAGCTCTGATTTATTGATACCGACATGAACACTCAATTAGGGGCAATGAATTTTCCAACCCCATTTGTCGATACGATCTAAATTTGAATCTGGCCTCAGAAACGTCCTTACTTGATCTGTAGCAAAAATATAGTAAAAATCAGTGATTCTTTAATTAATCCTGAACAAAAAACGGAACGAGCATTAAAGGCAGCTGTTAGGGATTATCGGAGGGTGCATAATTCGATCCACCAAAACAAATCGCCAACTCCGCGACACAAGGGCTATGTTTACGGGGCCGACTCGTTAATGAGACGGAGCTAATAAAATCGTTTGGTTAGAATCTCTTGATTAACGAGCTGAAGAAATCGCTTGAGACGTGGCGAGGGCGGTAATTGCGCAACGTTTTCCCGCGGTTAAAAATGGCGGCGATGGAGATAAAAAATATGAAATATTAAGATTACAAGGGGTCACATTCGGGCTCAACTTTGATTGCGTAGAGAAAAAAGGCAATTTTTATGCTCGTTGTGCCGCCGTGATCCTCGGATGCTTTATTTTATTCCTGGCTGGGGGAGCAGGATCAAAGGATCGTCGAGGTCATTGCAGGAGATAACTCTAACTTACTACTCCCATTCGAGAATATGATAAAAGCTGAAATTTTCCAAATTAATAAAAGAATTCGCGTTTTCGTCCGAATACGGCCGGAGCTAATTAATTCGGAAATTTCGTCTCGCTGTTTAATAAAACGGGGTATGAATATTCATCGGGATGATGCGCCGACGTCATGATCGGGATTAAAAAAAGCGTGACGGTGTAAAAGGGAAGCAGTGTTTTTCCGATGCCTTCCTGTCGGTCCATTATCTTGCAGCACATTAAGCGTCGCTCCCGTGAAATATGTATAATAACGCCATGCATAATAGAGGGGAACCCCGCAGGGACCGCGACACCGCCCCATAGACCCCAAAACCGAAATTGCCATTTTAATTTTTAAAGCAACTTTTGACAACGCAGCTAACCTGAATTCATTACGACACCCGAAAATTCAATAAGTATCTCAACTTATTTAATCCAGCTCTTTATTTTTTCTTTGCTTACTTACTGCAACCAAATAGGTAATATGCACATAATTTAAAAAAATATTTTTGCCATTTTGCTGACATTTTTGTCAGGTGAGTAGCTTTTGTCGGGCCTCAACCCAATGACTTTTTCAGGCAGTCAAAATTATGGCGCATTTTTTCGGTCAATGACTGGAAGATGAAAGGTTCAATTTCGATATTGAATTCGTTTCTACCTTTGTAATGACACGCTTCAATAATGACGAATGGCAAACGTTGGAAAATATTTCGGCGATTCACCGATTTGTTCTGGCGTTTCAGCCGAGCTTTTTTGGCAAAGCTTGCTTGAAATTTCTAAACAATTCAACAGATTTAATGGATTGCGTAAGTTCGCAAACACATGATAATGAAGGAAAACCTCCCAGGACCGAAAAGGACCTGATGCGCTCTTATTTTAGTCGACGAGTTAGCAAGTTGCCGCTAATCACTTACATAATGTATTTATTTACTTTGATTTGAAAAAAAACCTAGCTCGAAACTATTTGCCGCATGGCACGTTCTTACTAAACCATCATACAGAGCATGCTCCAAAATTTTATAACTAAGAATTAAATATTAAATTTATCATAGAACTATTGCATCTGTCAACTGAATTTCAATTTAGGCCCTTCATTGTTTGGCTCCATCTGTTTCTGGTAAAAAGTGGCATTTGAAATTTCGTCAGTGCTTCGATTTTCGAACAGTCGTTCATCAGAGTGATCGGCTATTAGACGCATATTAAAGAGCAGTTATTACCAGAGTTGAAGCAAGTGTAGCTTATAAGCTAATAAGTATCTACCTACACTGAGAAAAATGAATTTGTTCATCGGATCATTTGGTGAATGTCAACTTATAAGTAGTTGATTTAAAGAAAAATATGTTATAATAAACAAAAACCTAACGTCGATTAAACATTTCTTGCCTGTTAACCATAATTACTTAATTGAAAAGATATTTTTAGTTGAGATTACAAAGAAACAATAAAGTTATTTCATTCATCATCAAATTATCCATTAGGGGAATCATCAACTCTCTGTTATTTTAAAATGCATATCTTGCTTAGTATAACATTTTAAATTATTAATTGGATAACAACATTTGTTACAAACCACATTTATTTCTTTTATTTCAAGAAATTAAACTGTTTAATGTGAAAAATATTATTCGTTTATTGAACAGTTACTTTTGCTTGTTTGAATCTGCAACTCTTCAATCCAACAGTTTTTAGCTGTTGAAATAAGAAATTCGAATGTTGATTACCAATTTCGTCGCCAATCGGTTTATTTCGCTGATGCAACGCTCCCACTGCCATCAGAACTTAATAGCCCCAGCATCCATTGGTGTCGTTTGATGTTGTTTGGTGTTGTTTGGTGTTGTTTGGTAAGTAAATCTAAAGTTTTATGGTTCCTTTAATTTAATTTTGGTATTAGCGGGATAAGTAGGTGGAAATCTATATTTAATAATGGTACAGAACAGCTACAAGTAGAATTGCACTTGCAATATCGCAATTCAGGAAATCTGCCGTTTTTAAGGGCGCGGTCAACTACTTATATGATATATTCCACAGGGCGATTTGCCACTTAAATGAAATAGGTTACCTACTTATCACTTATTAGTATACTTTGCTACCGAAAAACGTAAAGATGATTATTTAACTTACTTCCTTATAACGCGCGCGGCAAAACTTCCTTATTCTTATTACTATGACGCGCGCGACAAAACTTCCTTATGACGCGCGCAGCTAAAGTTTGACTGTACCATTATTTACTACTTTTCCTAATACCTAACATATCAGAGCGATGGCAAGAGGGAATTATTAACAAAATCAATTTTTCTTGTAGCTTCCATTTATGATTAAACTAGGGCTACGCCCTAGTATCCGCCGAGACGTTTACCCGCAGGGGCCCCGGGGTGTATGAAGGTGCCACGTTGCATGTGGGGTTCGCAGCTTCGCTGCTTCCCCACATGCCGCACCCGGGGAGGCCCGTAGGGCCTCCCCGGGTGCTTGAGGGTACCACGTTGCAAGTGGGGTTTGCAGCTGCGCTGCTTCCCCACTTGCCGCACCCGGGAAGGCCCTGCGGGCCTCCCCGGGTGCTTGAGGGTGCCACGTTGCAAGTGGGGTTCGCAGCTGCGCTGCTTCCCCACATGCCGCAACCGGGGAGGCCCTGCGGGCCCCCCCCGTGTGTATGAGGGTGCCACGTTGCAAGTGGGTTTTGCAGCTGCGCTGCTTCCCACATGCCGCAGCCGGGGAGGCCCTGCGGGCCTCCCCGGGTGCTTGAGGGTCACGTTGCAAGTGGGGTTCGCAGCTGCGCTGCTTCCCCACTTGCCGCACCCGGGAAGGCCCTGCGGGCCTCCCCGGGTGCTTGAGGGTGCCACGTTGCAAGTGGGGTTCGCAGCTGCGCTGCTTCCCCACATGCCGCACCCGGGGAGGCCCTGCGGGCCTCCCCGGGTTCTTGAGGGTGCCACGTTGCAAGTGGGGTTCGCAGCTGCGCTGCTTCCCCACATGCCACATCCGGGGAGGCCCTGCGGGCCTCCCCGGGTGCTTGAGGGTGCCACGTTGCAAGTGGGGTTCGCAGCTGCGCTGCTTTGCCACCTGACCTGACCTGGGGCCGCCATGTTTTTGAGCCCCCTGGGGCCCCCATGTTTTGGGCCCCCCTGGGGCCCCCATGTTTTGGAGCCCCCTGGGGCCCCCATGTTTTGGGCCCCCCTGGGGCCCCCATGTTTTGGAGCCCCCTGGGCCCCCATGTTTTAGGCCCCCCTGGGGCCCCCATGTTTTGGAGCCCCCTGGGGCCCCCATGTTTTGGAGCCCCTGGGCCCCCATGTTTTGGGCCCCCCTGGGGCCCCCATGTTTTGGAGCCCCCTGGGCCCCCATGTTTTGGGCCCCCCTGGGCCCCCATGTTTTGTAGCCCCCTGGGGCCCCCATGTTGTGGAGCCTCCTGGGGCCCCCATGTTTTGGGCCTCTCTGGGACCCCCATGTTTTGGAGCGTCCTGGGGCCCCAGGGTGCCACGTTGCATGTGGGGTTCGCAGCTTCGCTGCTTCCCCACATGCCGCACCCGGGAGGGCCCTGCGGGCCCCCCCGGGTGCTTGAGGGCGCCTCGGAGTCGGTAGCCCCTTCGGGGCCTACAAAAAAATTTTGCCATTTTGACACATGCCGCACCCGGGGAGGCCCTGCGGGCCCCCCCGGGTGCTCGAGGGTACCATCGGACTCGGTAGCCCTTTCGGACATCCAAGTTAGGCCCCTTCGGGGCCTTTTTTGGCACTTTACCGGTACCAGCAACGAAAATATTTTCTCGACCGGTGACCGTTTTGTGAATTTTTCTGACTTTTTCGAAATCGCCATGGAAAGGAAAAAACTCACGTCGGGCATCTCTTTCGCACGAATACACAAAATCGTCAATAACCCCTTTACGGGGGCCCGTACGTAAAAATCACCTATTTCCATTGGCACAGTTTAAGTAATTTCCCGTCGAACTACAGTTTCCGCTCGCCGCTTCGCGGCTCGCCACGCCGTCCAGCTGGTCCCTCGTTTTCGTGCGACCGGACGCGCCAACTCTCTTTTATATAGTATAATAATATGGAGCAATTATTGACGGAGTGGGGTTTCCCAGAATACATCAACATTTTCAAAGGTACCTAACATTTTTCTGTTTATAATAATACATAAAAGTCCACTTCTGGACTGTATATACATATCTAAGTACATTGACTAATAAGGATGAGACACGATTTTGTATAATTTAAATATTTTTTTATCATAGAGCAAGAAATTGACGAAGATGCTCTCTTATGTCTAAACGACAGCAACTTAGCGGAACTAATCCCAAAAATTGGGCCAAGGATGAAATTTGCAAGGGAATTGAAACAATTTCAAGAAATACATGCTACTCCAATCATAATTGACTCTGCAGGAGATGAAATTGTAAGTTGTCTTTATATTCAATAGGTACATTACTTAAGTACTTATTTATAATACGCCAGAATATTAATAAGTATACCCATTTTTCTCAAGCAGGAAATCTGTTTATTCTTCCCTAAACTATCTAGGTATATTTAAAGTTATGCATACCAAAATGACAATTCCTTCACGAATAAACCTGGAATTATAATATGTATATGTTATTATTCAAAGTATTTGCCTCGCAATTTGCATATTAGTTAGGAGATTCAATGCGTTGTAATAATACTGCTTAAACATTTGAAGGAATTACTAGAAGATTCCGGGAACGAACTGAGACTGATGGCTTCGTCAACACCGTCACCTTCGGGAACCTTTTCGTCTGAAGGTGATGATACCGCACAAAGCGTAGTAGCTTTGGAAACTGGGAATGCTTTTCGGCTGGCCACCAAACGCAAACTGGCATTCTGTGGTGAAGCTACGTTGAAGAAGGCTTGCCGTGGTGTTTATAGTTTAGACATGAGACAATTTCTAAATACAACAATCACAGGCAGATTCGTTGTAAATTCATACGAAAAAGACAAGAAATTAACCAGGAAACTTCGAAATCAATTGGCGTATATATTGATAAGTGGTTTAATGTCAGAGGAAAGGTAATTGAAATAAACTAAAGTAAAAGTTAGGAACATCTGCTTTCTCTAATGCTCTGACTCCATATGATGTGCTTTAAAAAGATTGCACCTAACTTATACTCCGATTTAAATTTACCCTTTAACTAAGTATCATTGTTCCTACAGCGGTCGATTAATTCCCATTGACTTTGAAATTCTGGCAGAAAAAATTCATGAAATCTTTCCAACGGAAACTAAATCAACTTACTATATCCCCCGTGTGCCAGGAAATAAAAACAAGAAACCAATAAATGCAAAGGGAAAATTGGTGGATAAATATCGAAATTTATGCAGGTTATACAATTTAAATGCTAAAAAGGAATTTGACAATGAAGAAGCGATGTCAAGCCCAAACATGCTCAACGATGCTGATATGCCTAATGATGGTTAGTAAGAATTTCTTTTCTTAAATTATGTATGGGTACTTAGTTGATCACAAGTTCTTTTTCAGACGAGATAAAAAATTGTGTCGAGTGGTTGAAGACTTACCAGGAACCGTGGGAAACCGTGCTTACCAACTGGGAAAAAACTTATTGCTACAGGAAAAATAATACCTCTGCAACTGTAGATAGTTTTATCAATGACTGGCCTATTCTAAAACATCGAGAGGCATATGACTTGGTACATATACTTATATACATTTTTTATTTAAATTTTTAATATAAACTACTGTTTCTATTTTAGGTTTTATTTGATTTTAAAATGTTATTTCCTGACTGTGAAATATCTTTGCTGAGGGAATATCAAAAGTGGGAACACTTTTTCAACAAAATTAAAAACCTTAAAAAGTTGGATCGAGCTTCAGAGCAATTTATAGATCAATTGAATAGTAATATATCGCAAGGTACTAGGAGGAATGTGAAAACTTTACATTACAATAGTTTAATAATTATTTTTAGATTCTAAAAATGCCATTCAAATTGCTGCCTTACCGATGTTACTCCCACCCAGAGGAAGAATTCGATGCAACAAAAGTCATTGGAAACCGAGCATTTTGGAATGTCAAGAAAGCTTGCTGAACCTTGTACATGTATGTTTATCTGTCTCATTCTTATTAGTTCTTTCAAAGTGGAATGATAGCAGCTAGCAGCTTCTCTGCTTTCAAAAATTTCAGTAATACATTTCGTCTTGTGAATTTTATGTCTACATGGTCAATGTATTTTACAGGCATAATGGTTCTTTCAGAATAGATACGTAAATTAAAACAATGATTTTGCCATTCCACGTGATTGCATACAGATTTAACTTATGCTTAACACATACAGAATTTCTAAAAAATATCTCATCGAAGTTAGCTTTGACTCGTTTTTTTGAAAGTCAACTTTGATCAGATTTTTTTTAAACACTACATAGGTAATATTAATACTAATCTTTTTGGTTGTTCTGCATGAAGTCAATACTTTATCTGTAGGAAGTACTTACCTAACCCAAAATTTCTTTACAGACATGTGGAAATATTGAAGAGCTGAAACTGAGGCGGAGAAATAAACTCGCGAAATTGAAATTAACTGTGCAACCATATGTCGTTGTTGTTGGTGCTTCATTTAGTGCCATAACTGAATCATATCTGGTTATAGACGATAACATTTATAAAACTTCTTCAGTGTTGCAAAGTTTAGATTTTGCCTTTAAATCTTTTCATGCATTAAATGCAAGTTATCCAAAAGAATCGGAGCATATTTGGTTAATTATTGAACAAGCAATGTATAATATCCGAACGACAGCTGTTGAAATACCATCTGTCCTTACAACACTTACTGATCTAGGAGTGGATATTGATGTTACTAATTAATTTTTGATATTGAATCCATTTTTTCTTTTTGTATTTGCATGATAGTTTACGGTTTTTATATTAGTTATAGCATTTAGTAATAAGTGTATACCTACCTAAACACGTTTTTTTTTGTTTCTACTGTTCTAAGTATTCTTTACTCTATACACGTAAGAATGTTGTTCTGCCCCGTTTGTGATGACCAATTTCATACTTGGAATTTCCTCATTAAGCATATTAAAATTAGGCATAATTTTGCAACCAGATTTTCATGCAAACAAGGTCAATGCGATCGTTCTTTTCAAAATATATACACATTCAAAAGACATTTTCAATTAAAACACCAGAATGACGAACATGATTCCATAGCAAATATTCAAACAACGAAAACTTCAGAAACCCATCAGTTAACATTTCCGGATAAAATTTTAAGTGACAATAATACTGCTAGTAATGTGTGCGAAAAAAAATCATTTGAAGAGTTTAAAACATGCTTAATAAAACAAACTACTCTATTTATTTCAAAATTATATAGTAATTATTCATTTCCAAGAAACATTGTGCAAAACATCATTTCAGATGCATCTGAATTATTAAGACAATCTATTACCATAATAAAATCACATGTAGATACAAACATTCGCATCAATCAGGATAACTCCACAGATAATTCTGATCCAAAAATAATTTTTGCCATGTTGGATTTACTTGAGAATAGTTTCAAAGAATTTAATACTGAATACTTGCGATTGAAGCATTTTAAATCTTCAAGTAATTTTACTGCTCCCGTTTCCATTGTCGTGGGGCAAAGAAAAACTGATAGAAAAATTGAATCTAGAATTGTGTTAGACCATATAGATAATACCTGTCAATTTATACCCATTCATGGAACGTTAAAATCCTTTTTGGAATTACCGGCTGTATTCGAAACTATATGTTCCTACATGTCTGACTTGCGTCACAATGATATGATATTAAATCTAATCCAAGGCGAACGCTGGAAAAATACTACTAAACATTTTGAAAATAAATTGGTTATGCCTTTGCTGATTTACGGTGATGATTTTGAAATCGGTAACCCTCTTGGGAGTCATGCAGGTGTTTATAAAATATGTGGCATATATTTTTCTTTAGGATGTTTGCCACCGGAATATTCATCACAATTAGAAAACATCTTTTTGCTTCAGCTTTGCTATTCTAATGACATTAAATCTTTTGGAAATGAAAAAGTGTTTCAAAATGTTATTAATGGATTAATACAGTTAGAAGAAACCGGTATAGTAATAGAAACAGAGTCCGGACAGCATACAGTTTATTTTAGTGTTGCACTATTATTGGGAGACAATTTGGGTCTTAATTCTTTGTTGGGGTTGACTGAAAGTTTCTGTTCAAATTTCTACTGCAGATTTTGTCGGTGTAGCAAAGACGAAGCAAGTTCTTTTATTTATGAAAACAGCGAATTATTGCGCACACCTGAAAATTATAAAATAGATTTATGCACTCATGACCGTGGAATCAAAGAAAGTTGTATATGGCACAGATTACCAAACTTTCATTTAACCAATAATGTATCGTGTGACATTATGCATGACATCTGGGAAGGCATTTGCCGATATGACTTTGGAAACATGTTATTTCATTATATTTATACCGATAAATTTTTTACATTAGAAACTTTGAATAACAGAATTCAGTTTTTTAACTTTTTGGACAAGAATAAACCACCAAGTATACCAAAATCTCAATTATTAAAAAGGCATATAATTTTCTCGGCTTCTGAAATGTCATCATTTGCAAGAAATTTCGCACTTCTCATAGGAGATTATGTACCTGTTCAAAATAAACTGTGGGAGATGTATTTAGCTTTAATGGAAATAATAGAAATTGTTACTAGTACTGCAATTAATCAAGAGCAGACAGAACTTCTTTCAACTGTTATTGCTGAACATCATACAATATATATAGAATTTTTTGGAAAACTGAAACCGAAACACCATTTTATTACTCATTATCCACGACTTTTACGTAAATTTGGACCCTTAAGTAACATATCTTGTATGCGTTTCGAGGCGAAACATAAACAGTTTAAGGCTAATGCAAAAGTTGTTAATTCCAGGAAAAATATTGCGTATACCCTTGCTCTTAAAAATCAATTAACTGTATGCCACCGTTTATTGGCGAAAAATGGTTTTAGAAAAACATTTGAATTTGGATCCGAGGATTTACAATTTATGGGAAGTTTGGAGTATCAAGCATTCGCACATTATGTCAATTTGAATATGCCTATCTTTAATTATTTTGCCACTACGTGGGTTAGAATTAATGGAATAAAATATACTCATGGCTGCGTTTCTGTAGTCGAAAGTATGGATTTTCAACCAATTTTTGGAATTATTCAGTCAATTATTGTAAACGAGAATAGCAGCAAAGTATATTTTGTTCTAAATAAGTTGAAAACCTGGTTGTTAAATGAACATTATTATGCTTATGAGGTTGAAAGAACTGGAGAACTACTATGTAAAGAATTGAGTGAATTACATAATAATTCTCCTACATTGACGTATATTATTAATGGAAAACTTCTTGTACCTAAGACTTTATAGTACATACCATTGCAAATGTTATATACTTAGGTATAATAATGATACTACTTAAGTATATTTTTGTGTTAAGTTAGCTTTGCATTTAAACAATTAAATTAGTGAAGATTATTTTGATTGTTTGATGCTTATTAATGTTTTAATATGTTATGTTTTTCTCGTGAAATATGATATAAAATATATATATATATGTTTATAACTACTTTTTAATTCGTTTTTCCCTTATAGACCTATAATAATTATACCATTTAAAAGTCTCGGGAACTTCCTTCAAAAACATAATAGAGGTTGAACCAATAGTTTCGAAATATTGTTATAGCTTTAAAGATTATTAAATGAATATATTAAAATATTCGTGCAGCACAGAAGACCTTTCAATTAAAAATTAATTGTTATTCAATCAACGACTTCGGTTGCTTCAATCAATTCTTGTAATTATGTTCACGCACATATCTGAAAGACTTGGATTGAAATAAGAAGACCGTAAATACAACACTTTATGTTACTTAATACAACTAATTCAGACTGTTGCCTGGATATTTGAAGAAGTTTTATGAACCGATCTGCATGCACTCTTCAACTTTCCTTAACTGTTGATATAAACGCCACTACCAAGTCGTTACAGCAGTTTATAGATGGTTATGTCAACTCTGAGAAGCTTTTGAATTAATAAATTAAATTTAACATTTCGTTATATTTCATACAATATTGTTAAAGCGTTGCTCGTATTTAACACTCAAAACATATTCATTGAAAGGTTTATTCTTTAATTTAACACTTTATTTCTCTGCGTGTACCTACCTGTTACAGAGAGTCAAAGTCCGTTATTAAGTCTAACATTGATACAAAAAAAAAAATACTTATTGAACATTTCTTGTAAATTTGTTAACAACAACGCAAAAAGTATGAGTCAAAAATGTTGTTACCATTAATATTTGATTACTTTTACTTTTTTACCCCATTAAACCAATCTTTAAGAAAACGGCGGATCTTGTTAAATTTTACTAGTTAAGAAGACTTTAACAAGACAAATTTTTAGTAAATATTTTAGTAAATTTTTTATAGAACCAAAAAATGCAGAAGAACTGGTGGATCCTAAAGCAACAGTACATAGCTGTAGAATACGACTTGGTAAGGAAATAAGCAATTGCTTGAATAACATAGAAAAGTTATCAAATACTAAAAAACTTTATTATTTCAAAACTTTGGAATTAATTTGACCCACAGCAAGTATTGTTAGTTGACCAATTGATTTTGGTAACGGTCAGTGATTGCTTGGTTTTTATTTATAAGACTCTTATGTTAAATATCGATCTAAACTAAAATAATGTATTCAAGTTTCACTGTTTTTCTCGTTTCAAAATTTGGATTTGATTTGGTGCGTGCTACTTTTCTCAGCCTTTTCATGTTTACACGTCATATTTGTTTAACGTCATCCCGAAAATGTAATAAGCGAAATTACGAAATCAATATACCTGTCCCGGGTTATTATCCCGTCTGATCTGGTTAAGTGACGTCGTCTCTAGCAATATTATTTGATCTGACGCAAGGGTCCGTTTTTATCAGGGTTGCTTTAGGGTACAATCACCTGTGTCTACGCCGGTAGGAAGAGTCGATTGTTTCGATCAGGGAAAACGACGGTTCGGCACGTGACTTGCACGTGCTATGTCAGCACCTCCCTTGATCAAGTCATTAAGTACGGAAGTGATTTTGCGATTTCGATTTATCTTGTCGCTTTCATTCTCTCTTCGAGTTAAAACAGCGTACGACTAGTCACTCTAGTGGAAAGTGAAACAAATAAAGTTTCAACATTTATTGTTTATTTATTTGTGTTTTTATTCCATATTATACAATAAGATCAGTTAATATTATATTATTATTATATATCTTAAATTTTATCGCTGCTTTCTCCGATTACTTCACTTCCATTCCTGTAGGTAATATTATATGTAACTTTTTATTTCCATTTATCTCTTAAACTCATTTATCATTCGTATCTCTATTTAGTCAAAGGTCTACCTAATAGTAATTCTAATTTGTTACTATTTTGCATATTTAGATGTTGTACACTATAAGTATGATTTATTTGTGAATAACTCTAGTCTTGAACTCTTGAACAGTTGAACAGTTTTATTTTAAAAAACTTTTTTTGTTAATTTATGGAAGAATATGCATTATTTTAAACGGTTTGTTACCATAAAAGTATCTTCAAATTAGATTTCATTATTCAAACCAAGAACAAAACAATAGTTAATTGAACAATAGATGTTTCTTGGTTCATCTCATCATTTGCCTGTAAAAAATCAATAACCGAAGCTTTACCCCCAGCTTTCTGGTACATTTATAATCTATTAATCTAATTTAGAAAATAGTATAAAATTCAATAATATCATAACCTTAACAGAGAAAATAGCAAAAAGAAATAAAAGTGCGGTCAAGGGTAATATGCTTATTTTGCACCTCTAAACAGATTATGATTTGTCAAATTAAACAATTTTAATGGCTTAAAAATTTACCATAGTACTTGTCTCTTCAAAATTTCTGTCTACATCCTTTTTTTTGCTTCGAGCATGGGGGCCCGGCTGATCGCCGAGCCGCACACTCAGGTCAAATATGCCTATTGTGTGCACCCCTGTTAAGTTTCTAGAGACCCCTTTAGAGCATGAGTGTGCTCCTGATAAAGCCCAGTAGCCTGCTCATAAGAGTCCTTCTAATTTCACTCACCTCTAGGAAGAGAAAGTCTAGGTACCTGGAATTCTGCACATGGGGTGGTTCTCAAGAGAGCCCACGATGTAGAGGTGTCTTTTGAGGGGGCATGTGAGCAGCCCAACCGCTTTCTTTAGGTCTTTCCTGTTGAGTCTCAGCAACTCAGCTGATCGGGACCTGAAATGAAGATCCTCGACTGTTGAGGTACGCTCGCCTCCTATTCCCTAGAGCGCCTTTCAGACACCCAGTTCTTGAGGGCGCGCTTTAGCTGGCTTAGAGGGATGCCCAGTCCCGGCTCCGGGCCAATCAGGCCCATTTCTGATCTCTTCTTGGCCAGGGCGTCAGCCTTTTCGTTTCCCCTATGCTCCTGATGATTTGGGATCCTTGTTGTGCTCCGCTAGCCTTCAGAGTTTCACGTGACAGTCCCAGGCAAGACTTGATGAGGCCCTGAAAGAGCCTAATGCCCGTAGGGCAGCCTGACTGTCCGAGAAGATGCAGATGCGTGCATTCGCATAGGCCCTCTACAAATTCTCCACCGCACATGCTTTGATTGCAAAAATTTTGGTTTGGAAAACTGTAGCCAGCCTGCCAAGTGTAAAGCTACACTCCACCGTTGGAGACCCGCCAACAATTCCAACTCCGGACCCCTTGTCCGACACTGACCCTTTTGTGGTCTACGTCTTTAATTAGAGAAAAACTAACTTTTGATCCTACACACCAAAATAGGGATAAATGAAAAATTACTTACTTAATTATAATAAGAAAGATTATATTGTTTTTTGATTATTATTTTTTTAAATTAAGCTTTTTTTTGAATATAGAAAAGATAAACGCATTTAATATTGTAAAAGAATATGTTCCATTTGTCGATACAATTAACATGCTTAATAGTGAGCATGGTCAACTCATAGCAAGATAGAAATTTCTAGCACTTTCAGAATAGGAAACAAGAACTTGTTCCAGGCAAGATTAAGGCTCAATGACACCAACGCCATTTAAAAATTTAAATGGCACTTATTTTAAGAGACTGCT
Organism: Schizotus pectinicornis; assembly: GCA_951805265.1. Lineage (NCBI taxonomy): Eukaryota > Metazoa > Arthropoda > Insecta > Coleoptera > Pyrochroidae > Schizotus > Schizotus pectinicornis. Next base: position 16,068,307 of record OX638204.1, on the reverse strand, counting down.
AAAATCGCTATTTAATCAAAAATAAGTTACGCCAACGTCATTTAAGTTTAACTTAAATGCCCGATTTTCGGCTGCTTAAAATTTAACAAATGTCATGATGTCCCTTTTCTTGGCCCAATTATCAGTTGTTGTCACAACAAGACCAACACGTGACAAGCGAAGGATTATTGAATGCCATTTATGTTGGTGCGACTAAAATTATTCTATAACTGTAGATTTAGTAAATGACGTTTAGTAAAACAGCATATTTAGGTAAATTAACTGGCGTTGGTGCAATCGGCTCTAGGACTGTATAGTCTACTCTTTAGAAACACGGCAGAGGTTGTTTTAGCTTTTTTATATTGACGTCCTGTCATACAAGACGCGCACATATTTTGTCATTTTTTCTGACTTTTCCAACGTTTTGCGTATATTTTCATAAAAAAATTGTTTTTTTTCCTGTACACCAGTTAAGTTGCCTTATTCATTCCTACAATCAATTTCAGAGATTCAGAAAATTCTGGTCATTGTGTCGTTAGATGAAGCCACCATATTTGTAAATGCAGTTTCATAATAATTGGCGGAGGCGGCGGGCGAATTGCCTAATCTTTGAAAATGCTACTGTGCTCTAGAACAAATGAAGAAGGTGCTAATAAATAAGTTTAAAATTTTTTAGTAGAAGTTCAATGTATTCTACAGTGACTCGCTAATAAGGTAAAAGAGAATTGGTGATTTAAAACATTTCAGCTTGAATACTTTGAAATAATATAACAGCAGTTTCTGATAATAAAAAATTAATAAATAAAGATTCTTAGGGCCGGTTTTACGCTATTCCGGAATAACTTGAAATAAATGCGCTTTTACACAAGTCGAATCGGATAAATCCAGGTATAAACTGTGGACCTATGTAAACCGACCCTTAGTTCGGAATAGTTATTCCAATTTTTATCTGACTTTCCTCAAACTGGCTCTAAATTTCTTACGTAGTTTTGCAAAGAGAGAAAATATATTCTGAATAAGATTCCGAGCGAACAGCAATTTTCGGGACAAAAAATTCTAATTTTTAAAGAATTATTAATAAATAAAAAAAAAATTGCAATAAAAAATCCCCGAAAGGCTTACAAAAAATGTTAATACCGCTGATAAAAGTAACTAGTTAGTGTAAGTTAAAAGACTAATTGAATCTGTGGAGAGAATCTAAAATGATATTGGAAATATTTCAGAGATCTAGTTATCGAATGCAACTTTCGGGTGGAAAAGCTTATATTATGTATAAATGAAGGGTGTTCCAAGATGAATATGCCATACTACAAAAACCAACCTCTTTTTGAAAAATTACAAAGAAGGCATTAATTTTCAATTGCGCAAGCAATCGTTTAGATTTTGATCAAAGATTGTAGGCCTATCAATTCTAATAAAGTAGTTCAAGTATGCTACCACATTTGCAATGTGTGTAGTATTTCGTGTATCCAATGGCTACTAATCTATTATCAACTTTACGGTGTTATCCCAGAAACCACGTGAAAGTTACGTAAATTTAAATTTGGCGATATTGACGAGATTACCACCTGTTGTTAAGACAGCTAGACGTCAAGAATCTATGACTTGATTAGATTAATACAGATATCGATAAACCAAGGTGAAATAAAAGATTGTATGTACGAAATTTATTTAAAGCTCGATCCATGTAAGATTTACCTAGCAATTCAAGTTATTTGTTCTAGTGAACAGTTTAATAATAAATATTAAGTTATGGCTCTGGCAGCTGCTGTTCCAACTCTGTATGAATATTACACTGCAGGTGGTATCACCAATGGATTGTCCACGGAGCAACCAAATTTTACTTTAAACGACAAAAACATTACTATTTACAGTGGAGCTATGCACTATTTTCGCATCCCTAAAGAATATTGGAGAGATCGTCTACGTAAGCTGAGAGCTGCTGGATTAAACACTGTTGAAACTTATATACCGTGGAATCTACATGAACCCCAAAATGGAGTTTTTGACTTTGGCGGTGGAGGATCAGATATGGAAGATTTCTTGGATTTCCAAGAGTATTTGACAATGGCACAAGAAGAAGATTTATTTGCCATAGTGCGGCCGGGTCCTTACATCTGCGCCGAATGGGAATGGGGTGGATTACCCAGTTGGTTATTGCGAGAAGAAGGATTACAAGTAAGAAGTTCGGAATCTAAATTTATGAGCTACGTCCAAAGATACTTTGGCATTCTTCTCCCTTTACTTGCCATGTTACAGTTTACTAATGGAGGTCCAATTATTGGATTTCAAGTTGAAAACGAATATGCGGCTAGTGCAGTGGGGGATTTAACTTATATCCAACAACTCTACAATCTGTATAGATCTAACGGAATCACTGAATTACTGATTACTTCTGACGAAGCTTATCTAGGCACTTTGGGGACTATACCAGGTTTACTTTTCCAAACCGTCAATTTTGGCACGTTTCCCGATGCTGCGCTATTTGTTCTGGAACAAATGCAACCTGGTAAACCGTTGATGGTCATGGAATATTGGTCAGGATGGTACGACCATTGGTCTGATATTCATCAGACAGTAACCAATGAAACTTTTCAAGAAAATCTCGATCACATTCTAAAATATCCTGCTTCGGTCAATATGTACATGTTCCACGGAGGTACTAACTGGGGTTTTCTTAATGGAGCTAACATTTTCGGAGACGGTAATTTCGGATTTCAACCTACAACAACTAGCTATGACTACGACGCACCTCTATCAGAAGCCGGGGATTACACGGGAAAATACGAAATTGTCAAGCAGCTTATAAAACAATATAATATCGTGGAAACCATAACTCCGGAACCACCACCACTAATTCCACGTGTGGCTTTCCCGACGATAGCTACAAAAGAAGTGCTGAAGTTTGACGAAGTTTTGTCACAATCTCCCGATGTCGTTGAAAGTGAAAATGTAATAACAATGGAACAGCTACCTATTAATAACAATTCTGGACAAAGCTATGGTTACATCGTTTACCGTAAGGAAAATATTGATATTTCGGCAAATGCTGAGCTAACCATTAAAGGGTATGTTTATGATACTCTTATGGTTTTGGTCAATAACAAATTAGTTTCCAATCCATTAAACAATAGTAGCGATTTAAACAACTTTGGATATTGGAGGCAAGAGAACTCGACGATCGTTTTGACAGACACACCTTTGACAGGAGCTACCATAGATTTGGTTGTGGAAAATTGGGGACGTGGCAACTTTGGATTTTTGGGAGCGCAATCAAAAGGTCTCAAGGACGGTGTAGTTTTAGACGGCGCCGAATTGATTGACTGGAAAATTATTCCTCTTGAGTTTAAAAAGTCTTGGAATCAAAACCTAAGCGGCTGGAAGGAAGTTAGTGACTTTCAGTTGGGTCCTGCTATCTATAGAAGCATTCTATCGCTCGAGGAGCCAGTCGATACTTTTATTGATATGCAAGACTGGGGAAAAGGGGTGGTAATTGTCAACGGATTTGTTCTTGGCAAGTACGCTACTATCGGGCCTCAACAAACGTTATATCTTCCGGCACCGTTTCTTCAACCAGGAGACAATGACATTATGATATTCGAACACTTTCTTGGTGTGTCGACAATCAGGTTTTCTACTGATGCTATATATGTTACTAAATAACGAAATAAATCAGAGATGAAACATTCTTGAATGTGTGTTACTCAACTAAAATGACTCCTTTCCCAAAAATATGTCTGGAGTTTGGCTTTTGTCAAATTATTTTTCGACGACTTGTTTAGTGTAGATATAATAAAAATTTTCAAAATTATTAAACAATTTAATAAAAACGTTTTCAAGAACGTTATTGAGCATTAATATAACACTTTCTCTTACTTGATTAAATTAAGTTCTTGCATAACAAGTGAGCCTTTTTATACCATAATTAAGTCAATTGTTTATTATAATGGCTTGATAAGATTGAAGCACTATTGATAATAATCCATTATTCTCTGAGAGACAAGTAATCGATAATACTGTCAAATTCTCTTCTTATCGGTAGGAACATACCTAAAATTTTTGTATTTACATTTAAAAATAAACTTTGATTAGATTACTATATCGATAAGGTCGAAAACAAAAAGATTATGTCAAAATCCCAAATTTTTACGTGATTAATTCCGAGTGTCAAGTATAAATTTGCGATCAACTTATCTAAACTTATTACTTCGTTTCATTTGTTCGGTATTGTAAGCCATGGCGTTAGCGGCCGCTCCACCAACTCTTTACGAGTACTACACGGGTGGTGGCATAACCGCAGGGTTATCAGTCGATCAACCAAATTTTACATTGAACAACAAAGACATCACCCTCTACAGTGGTGCCATGCATTACTTCCGCATCCCAAAGCAATATTGGAGAGATCGTCTTCGTAAACTCAGAGCGGCTGGTTTGAACACCGTTGAAACTTATGTACCATGGAATTTGCATGAGCCTGAAAATGGGAAGTTTGATTTCGGTGCAGGTGGAACGGACATGCAGGATTTTCTTGACATCCAAGAGTACCTGACAATAGCACAAGAAGAAGATTTGTTTGCCATAGTGCGGCCGGGTCCCTTTATTTGCGCCGAATGGGAATGGGGAGGCTTACCAAGTTGGCTGTTACGAGAAGAAGGCATCCAGGTGAGAACTTCAGAGTCAAAATACATGAACTATGTTAGACGGTACTTTAATCTTCTTCTTCCTTTGTTGGCAATGCTCCAATTTACTAATGGTGGCCCAATTATTGCATTGCAAGTAGAAAACGAATACGGGTCAAGTCCTAACATAGACTTGGATTATATTCAGCAATTACATGATATGTACCGGGAAAATGGAATTCAAGAATTATTAGTGACATCAGATGGTGCAGGATCTGGGACTTCAGGCACTTTACCGGGTTTATTGTTTCAAACAGTTAATTTTGGTTCCGATCCAAAGGGTTCTTTAGATGCCTTGGCTAGAATGCAACCTGGTCAACCGCTAATGGTCATGGAATTCTGGACAGGATGGTTCGACCATTGGTCTGAATGGCATCATACAGTTTCTAATGAAACCTTTTATGACATTTATGACAACATTCTAAATTATCCTTCATCAGTTAGCATGTATATGTTCCATGGAGGCACGAATTGGGGTTTCATGAATGGAGCTAACATAGGAGGTGATGGGAATTCTGGTTATCAACCAACTACAACTAGTTACGATTACGATGCACCTTTATCAGAAGCAGGAGATTATACAGGAAAATATGAAATTGTCAAGCAGTTGATATTGCAATACAACACTGTAGAAACTTTAACACCAGAACCACCTGCCCTTATACCTCGTGTGGCATATCCTGCAATAACAACAAATGAAGTAATCGGATACGAAGATCTTTTATCACAAGTAGTTGATGTTGTCCAAAATAATAACATCCTTACGATGGAGCAACTGCCAATAAACGGCGAGTCGGGGCAAAGTTATGGATATCTTGTTTATCGCAAAGAAAATATAGATATTCCGGCTAATTCAATTCTCACAATCAATGGATATGTATACGATACTGTCATGGTTCTTGTTAACAACAAACTAGTATCTAAGCCGCTAACATCCAGCAACGATTTGAATGACTTTGGTTATTGGAGATCCAAAGACTTCAGCATTACTTTAACCGATGAAGACTTGATGGGTGCTACCATTGACCTAGTTGTAGAAAATTGGGGGCGTGGTAATTTCGGCTACATCTATGATCAGTTTAAGGGGTTACAGAATGGCGTTACTCTAAACGGAGATGAATTATTTGAATGGACTATGATTCCCTTGGAGTTCAAGAGATCCTGGAATGGCGAATTGAGTGGTTGGAAAGAAGTCACTGCGTTAGAGCAGGGTCCTGCTCTTTATAGAAGCACTCTTACCATTGATGAACCAAGTGACACGTTCATAGATATGCAGGGGTGGAGTAAGGGAGTAGTGATTGTTAACGGCTTTGTACTTGGAAAATATGCGTTAATTGGACCTCAACAAACTCTTTACTTGCCTGCACCTCTTCTACAATCCGGTGAGAATGAACTTGTTATCTTTGAACACTTTTCTGCTGCGTCAGAAATTAAGTTCTCCGTGGATCCTATTTTTGTAACAAATTAATACCAAATGCAATAATACTTATAGTAGTTAGATAAATAAATGAAGCACCCACTTACTGCAACTTTAGTGATTGTTATGATCGATTGTTTAGCCAAAGCTTTAGAAACTATTGTTAACAAATATTTGTTTACACATTTCACTTAAATCTGTATTTAAAATAAAAGATAATTATTTTATTTTTAAGTTCAAACTATTTCAGAATAATAACAAGTAAGTAATGTTTATGTTGACGCTATGGCCAATAAATTATCTCAACATGTATCAAAATGATGCTCTCTTAATTCATTTTATCTACATCGACAAAGATCAAATCCAAATAGGTAGGTAGACCTAAATCATACTGTAATGACTTACAACTCCAGCAGATTTAAAAAACATATCTGCCAAGACGTAAGTTAATAAGCTAGGTCTCGGGCGATACATTTGTTAGAAAATATCTGGGAAAAACTCTAATTTTAGGTATCTTGATTGTTGGCAAAATTAAAATGTTTTAATTTCCGTCAAAACAGTAGTTGCTGTTTTTAAAAAATATTGGAGACAACGTCTTAAAAAAAATTATCTAATTACGTTTCATTCATTGAATTTATTTAAAAATCATAATAATTTCTAATTATTCAAACTTGTAAAATTTAACTAATTTTGGTGGACCTGCTCGTTTGTAATTTTTTTTATTAACACTCTTCAGAATTGCTAGTGCAATGCTTGATTGTTTGTAAAATAATAAAAATTGCTTTTATGGTGAAATAAAAATCTTCTTGGCACAATTTTGACGGCATTGAATATATAGGGTCAAGTTTGCATGACTGATTACTTTTGTTGAACGATGTTTGGTAATTCTAAATTGAAATTTGCGCATCGTTCGGTAACTTTAACTTTTGTAGATCCAGTTTTTTGAGAAGCGACGTCTTTTGTCAAAGTAAAAATTTACCATTGGGCAGGTCTTGCTTACGATACGTCTTTCATAGCATTTTTTAAGCTTCTTGAAAACATAATTGTTACATATACTTAATCCTATAGGGGAGCGCGGGGCTTGTTGTAACAGGGGTAAGTAGTAACAGACCTTTTTCAATAGGAATTTAAACTTAATTCACAATTTTTTTTTACCTAATCTTAAAATTATACCGCGCCACGCCACTTTATCACAGCCAGTGTCCCGCCAGGCGGCGCAGTGAGTGGTTACGTGCAAACACTTCCTTGTTGACAGATAACCTATAATTTTATTTTCGTAAATATTTGGTTAGCTTCACTATTTTCGATTAATTGGAGCTTTATGTATTTTATTTGATGGTAAAATATAACTATTTATGATGTTGTGTAACAGTTTTTGAGATTACTAAGTTGATTTAATAGTTATCGTGATAAATATTAAGAACTGTACCTAGGGGCTAGTTGTAACAAAACCTCGGGGTTTGTTGTAACATGTAAGGTATAACTAAGAGATAATTACAAGACTTCATTTGGAAGTTTATAATTTAATTTACTGTGATTATAAAGTGCCATGTTGATATATAAGTACCTATAGTAGTACATAAGTACAAAATAAGATAGATAGTTAAAAATTTAAATCTTTAATTTGTTGATTATAAAAAAAGTATGTTTCAGTTAATTATTAAATAAAAAATACATATTATAGAAATACCTAGTTAGTTTTTGTTGTAAACAAAGCAAAATGATCCAAGATGTGAAAAAATTAAACGATTGAAGGTGTCACATTTTTGTTTTTTATTGTTGTTACAACTAGCTCCAACCACGGGGTAAGTTGTAACACTTCCTTTTTTTTAAATTAATTGTGAAAGAGTTACCTGTAGATTTGATATTTTTTCGATTTGACTTAATAGAAGAATAGTTAGAGTATCAATCAAAGTTTAGTTAGTGGTAATTTAGCCAATACACTTCAAGATATATAATTATTTGTTAAAATTGTTACAACTAGCCCCTCGCTCCCCTACATGTCTTATACTATTCCCATAGGTATAGATAGGTATAACATTAAATAAAAAAAGTATTAATTATTTTACGTAATTTTGTTTCTTTATTATTTATTTCTTTTTGAAATTATTTTATAGAATAGGTATACTTACCTAAAAGATAATTTACAATTTTTTCTTTTCACGCAAGCTCGATGGTAGCAATACGATAAAGCTTGCGCGCTGAAACAATTTTCTTTATTCTATAAGTTTATAATTGACTTATAGGTTCCATATCTCTAGTGCGGTTCAACTAAGTTTTCTTTTAATGCAGTCACCATTTTTAAATTTATATAGATACACTGCTGGATATTAAATCTTCGTTATAGTTTTCTTTATTAGTTCACAAATTGAAACCATATCAACGTTTTTATCTTCACCCGTATCTAACGAACGCTTTTATTCAAGACTGAATCAATAATGCCTTCAAACAATTTTTGTCCGAAATGCGACGTGTAAATTTTGCCTGATAATAGGAAGTAACAGTAACAACTAAAAAGATTAAAAAAACTTTGTGTCATTTGACAAATATGTAAGTAAAATTTGAAATCAATATGTAACTACGTAAACAAACCCGAAGAAATAAAGTGCCACTGTCGTCCCGATTTCAGACGTTTTTAGTTCTAATTTCTATTGTTTTATTGGCGATTACGAAAGTTCAGTTACAAAAATTTACAATTTACAATGTTCCCATTCATTATAATGCAGCAATCACAAGAAACTTCTTAATGCAGTAGCTATCGATTAATTATTTAAACTAAACTACAAATTTTATTTAATACAAAACTTGGTGTTAATAGGTATCTAAGTTAAGATTGGCTACTTGTCTCAAAGCTTCAATCCCAAACTTCTATCACAGCGTTTCCAACTCACGAGGGGTTGATAAATAGGTGTGCGCTACTCGTATTTTGATAATAGGGCAATTATTCCTAGGATGAACGATGTTTATGAAACTCATCTACGACGGCATCCATAATAAGCCCCATTTTAAGTCATTCGAGAAACTGCCGTCCAGTAGCCTTCAGTTTTAGAAGCAAGTATCTAATTAAAAGTTAAAGGATTCAGCAACAAACGTGTCCTTCAGACATAAGTAGAATTCGTTTCACATATATTAACGTCTATTTCCTAATTAATAGCTTATATAAGTGTTTAGAGTTCTTCTGCCGTGTCCGCGGAACATGCGGACGCATATAGCGTTGCAACCAACCCTAAAGCTAAAGTAGGTAATGTTGCAGACAAGGAGAAAACTTTCATTAATTAACATTTGACCTTCAAATATTAAGTACATAATTAAGACGGAAGCAAAGGGAATCTTTATATTTTGCGCCATTAAACAACGCTAGGTTACTGGTTTGAATAAAAATCAATTGGCGCAAAAAAAAATTTTGCGTAGAAATTGATCCGGGCGTGTGAGTAATATCTATGAAACACCTTCGTAATTTCGGATTGGATGGGGGGTTAAACCGTCCTGTGGCGGTGGGTTCGATTCCGCAAAACGTCCACCGCCCGAGCAGGAGAATAGAAGCAGGATCGGAGCCGTCACACCAGGAAATCAAGAATAATGCGGACACGAAACTGCACTCGCGTTCGTCTCCCGGGGGACGTGAAATGGCGCAGAATACAACTGGTATCAAGCTTTCTCTATCACTTGATGACGCCACGAAGTTCGTTAACCGAATCGTTCTCCTCAGAAAACTTTGTAATAATATATTTTTTATCCTGTTCGACGACGGCCTGGAACAGGACGGGTTTGATCGACACTTGCACACTTCGGTAATTTAATTTTCAGAGTGTAGGCGTGGTGGCGTGCAGGAGACAGGACGTGTCGAAACGACGTTTCCAATTTAGCGTCGGTGCAGTCAGGATTTTCAATGAGTCTGTGTTATCTTCCTTAAATTTCGCTTCGCAGAACTTTAGCGGGAAAGGGCCAATGGGACTGCGTCATAAATACTGAAATCGGTATCTAGTAAAAAAGGTCCATTTCGTTACCACCACAGAGTGATACGAGTAGTAGATAAATAATCAAATACTCATGAGAGGTAGTTTACTAATTAGATAAATTAAAAACTTTATATATTTCTTTCTGACAAAGGACTGAAGATTGTAATTATGTTTGAATTACTTCCTTTAAGTACGTATAATGATTGTATTTGTGCAATATTTTTGAGCTTTAATAAATTTTGATACAGCGATGCTTCTATTTGATCTCTAATATCCGGTTTCCCAGAACAATCATAATTTTTTAAGGAAGTTTCAGAATAAGTTAGAAATGAGATGTAGGTAACAAAATTTACTATATCTAATGAAGGGCGACTGAAGCAGAATACTACATTTTAAAATTTACATTTTTCTTACTCTTTTCGGAATGTTTATTTGTTGCAGATGTTGACTATACCATGTTGGCTTATCCCAATTTGTTTACTGCTGCTCTTAAAAGTTTCATAATAGCCATGGAGAACTAAGTACAGTATGTCTAATTGAATTTCTCTTCGAAGTTGGCTTTGTCATATTTTATTTTCATAAAAGTACGTCGTACCTAAGATCAACCCAATTGATATTTTGAGGTCAAAATCATAAAAGTTTTGTGTTGATGAGTAAACACCATCTTTGTCAATTTTTGTTATGCAATGAGCCGAGAAACAGCGGTTTGTTGGAATTAAATTAGAGCAAAAATTGCAAATTGTTGACATCGTGAAAGAGGGAAAGAAAAGAAACCGTTCGGCAAACGATCTTCAGCTATGAAATGCTTCTCCTTTCTACGCTTCTTTTTTCTTCTCTTGCAATATATCTACACTCTAATGTCCAGTTGCTAGAAACTTACCTAATGGTGGTTTAATCCTTTAAACCATTAAAATTTCATTGCAGGGGCAGTAATTTAAGTTTTGTGTAATTGAGCATAAGATATCTCTCTCTCTCTCCCTCTCTTAATGTACAATTTTTGATATAAGTACATACAAATTAAAATAATAATATAAATTATTATCATTAACTCCTCTATTTATTGCAAGGAAAATAATTAATGCTTAGTGATAGGTAGGTATATATCGGTATATATCTAGCATTTTAAAAAGTTTAAACCTTAATATTTTTAGGATATAAAATGTTTTAGACAATTTCAAAAAATAGATGACAAAAGCTTCTAAAATATTTAAAATTTAAATACTAGGAAAAAAATTATTATTGTTAAAAATTATATTACCTATAGCTATGATTACGTTTGCTTGATAAAAAAAAACGTGGCAACCATTTGTTTCATAAAAACTTGCTACGGTTATTGAACTAAGGTCAATGTTAAACTAACAAAAAAGAAAAAAAAATAGAATAAATTTATTAATGCTACTAAAAAATTTTTGAGGGTGTTACGCATTTTACATAAAGTACGCCGTTGTAACAATATAAATATCAAATTACAGAAAACCGACTTAACTTAGACCTAAACACATTCCCACTCGGATGCATACAAAAGATTTAGGTTTTGAATTGATATAAGTTTAATTTGGACAGTTGTAATAATTTTAATAACTTGTTCAGGTAACTTTTATAAAATTTAAAATTTCTTAGAGCTTCTAGTGCTGTTTATAGAAGAAAATAAAAAAATATAAATAAAGCAGGAAATACTAATCTCTTAATGATTATTAAATCTTCCAGAGGTTAATATTGTTTTTAGATTATAACGTGCTAAATATTTTTATCGTTTTTAGTAATACATTTTTTGTGATTTCTAAGGTATTCTTATAGGTACTATTTACAATCTTTGTTTTATTCTTCTTAAATCTCCACTTGTTCAAAAATATTTTCTACTTGATGTATTTTTAAAATCTGATGTTACATATTATTGTTGTCATATGATGGCTCTTCTCTGTTTGTTCCATTAGCATTCATACCATATATTATTATCGTCTTTGCGCCAACCACTTATCTGAATCAAGCTATTAAAATTGGCTGAAGATGTTGGCTCAGATTTAATATTTATAAGAGGTTCTCTTGCCATTTAATTCACTCTGCAAAATTAGCTGAAATAATTTAATGTACATAGGTACAAAGAGAATTACTCCAAAAGGAGATTAGGTTGCCACCAACAAAAATAGTTATACCTACTAAAAAATTTTCTATTTTATTTCAAAACAAATGCTAATTATTGTTGCGTAAAGTTCAAAGTGTTAAAGATAACGGATCAAGTATTTGTCTTACTTATCTAAAACGTTATCACCAAAGTTTGAAATAGATTAATATTTTCTGAAGCGGTGGTGATAAAAGCAAAACTAAGATATTTTAATTACCAGATAGATAAGTACATATACTTTTTTTATTAATTTTCACCTACTTAAAAATCATTTCAATAAAAATAAAGAAGATTAAAGTAGAGCAAATGGAATACGTTGCTGTATAATATGGAATTATTTACGCCACCAACAAAGAAGATATGCAAAAACTTAAACTTAAATTCAAATTTGTAAAATTCTAAAAGAAAACATGATTCGTAATTGTTGTAACCTCAATTTGCCTTTACAAAATTGTGGTTTGTTGCCTTGTTTCTGAAATATTTACGCTCAAAACCTATAGGTGGTTCATTTTCGAAAATTGAGATGTTCTGACCATTTAAATCGAGAGTTTCTCCAAAAAGGGTTGTCCAAATCAAAATTTTATGAAAGTAAATTTTGTCTTTAATTGAATGCAAAATTTCAGAATGTCATCAAGTCTTGAATATTTCCAGTGGCACCGAAATTGGGAGAAGAGAAGGGAACACACCACCCTAATAAACAATTGTCATAAAAATAAATACCGACAGTACATGATAACTTATTTAAGTAGTACCCACATGTGCAAACATTTGGAAAAATTAATCATAAGGCTTAGGAGTTACGTCAAATAACAATTTTTGTAACTCAACTTTGAAGGTCTCTTTCTCCGTTATTAAGCGTTTTCAAGGACATGTTTATTAAGAAAAGTCCTTTTATTTTTTGATTTTATATTTGCCTCTCAAGTTTGTCGCAGTCATTCAGGGACAGCCTGTATAAACGTCTGCAAGTATAACATTCTAAAACATAAAAAATAATTTTTTTATACAATTGTATCGAAATACATAGTACCATTTCGAATGTCATTTTCATGTTGAAATAATGTGTTTTTTTTTCACTATACTGTCACTTTTTTGCACTAGATACAAAATGTAAAATTAACAGACAAACACCTCAATTATCAATGAAATGTTGATTCTGTTATGTCGCATTTCCTAGGAAACGAAAAATTGTGCAACTAGATTATGCAGTAAGTATGTGCAATTTTATTATTTCTTTTTACATTTTTAACAATTCTGGCGACGATTGTATAAAAAATCTTGTTTGTAGTAGGTACGTTGCAAAATTCGTGTTTTTCGCACGTGACGTGTTACCAAACTCGCTTTGCTCGTTTGTAATAATAATAATATTATTATGATAATATTCACGTCTTGGTGCGAAAAACACTTTTATTTTGCAACTTACTACATAAATAGCTAGATATTATTTTGTTTGATAAATAAATGCATTTATTTCGAGATTTTGAATTTCGTTTCTTATCTTTATTAAATCCATCGCCATCTCCTAGACTTTTAATTACTTAGTTCGGAAGTCTCCTTTATCTCCAGTTTCCATGCAATTAATCGATGGTGGCTTGATAAAGTTGAAGTCCCCGGTTGAAGCTTCCAGAGCCCCCGCCTTGCCGCTCCCTCATCTCCCGTTCCGTTATTAATAAATCTGGCTTCCGCAATCTTTTGTTCCACTTTTGCCGTTGTACACAAAATTGAAACTTGAAGTTGATGGCGGCGGATGGGCGCATCGTCGCCGTTGCCATGCGATACGGTCGCATAGCGCTGCTGGTTTCTGCGTGACTCCGTCCCTTATAAACTCCGGAGTCCGGACACCGAGTCAAAGGGAAGTTTGTAGCGGGCCCGGCCGTGGAATGCAACGTAACAACGCCAGTGCACCACTTCACCCTAATGGGGAAATATTTCACTGGCTTATTGCGTTTCCCGGTTCTACCTGCTAACAGCCGGGCTTCCATGTCAGGTGATGGTGTTTCGAATCAATACCCGCCCGGATCAAACGTCGAATTTGCCTAATCGTCCGGAGGAGGAATTTAATCTGAACGCAATTTTGTCCTGCGATATCGCCAATATCCTGCCCGATCCCGGACACGGAACCGAGGGGCGAAGTTGCAGGGAACGTAATGGTGCCGATCAGCCCGATCTCTCCCGCGAGTCTCACTTCATTATTGACCCATTTCGGCGACACTTTGACAGGCAGATTTAAGAAAGTGTTATGTGCTTTCGTTTGTATAAAATATTCTACTTGCTGATTTAGTAACGATGATCTAATCTCAGCAAGAGTGGCTTACGGTATCATTTATCGATCCATACTTATTATAGCTGATGAAGCTTTCGCTTTCACCTTAATTAATTAACAAAACCCATCACGCCACCACCACTTCATTAAACTCTCACAATCAAAACGGATCATTTTAATAACAGTTTAAATTTATCATTATCAGTTGAGGGATAAATTATAATTTTTGCTACTGTCAAAACTTATTTAAAAGAATGTATCTATGAAACGGATTTTTCAATACTATATCATTTGAGGAAGGTCCCGAAAAATTAGGAAGTTTTGTTGGTTCCTTTTTGGCGTTTAAAGGATCAATGGTGAGGCATCTGGACGGGAATTAGCACTATACCGTTTGTTTGTTATTATTTTCCTAACGAAACCCGTCCAATTTGCATAGGAAAATAATAAATATTTGTTCACAAACAAAAGTGTGGCTGGGATATTCATGAAAAAGAAATATATTCAGCAGGATTGTTTATCCACCAGTTATGTCGATTATGTCCAATCAGCCATAATTTCATTAATAACGGAATTTAGCAACCCGGTGATGATATTTTGACTAAAAGAATTTTGAATAAAAGAAGAAGTAACATGCAGAAATCGGTAAACTAAAGTTAAGATGCAACCTTTGCTGCATAAGCCAAAAATAATCTCGCACAGTTTACATTAAGATGTGGTTTTTTATCTAACAAGACAAGAAAAGTGGCACTATTCAAAGTGGCTGTTTGGTTTAGAAACAGAAAAACAAGTTTAGCTAAAAAGAAGGTGTAGGAACAGAACATAACTATATTATAAAATTTTAGGTTATTATTTATATTTGGGTGGAATAGAAATTATTAATATTGCAGAGCAAAAAACTAAGAACAATAATTAAACAAATTAAAAGTTATAGAACTTGAGTTTGGAAAATAAGAGAAGAACTTGAGAAGCGAACCACAGATTTACTGGGAGGCCAATACTTATAGGTAGATTTCAAACTAGGTAAAAAACGAGACAACAATGTTATACAGAAAGTGTCATTTGACTGAAAAGAGCAATAAACAATGAATAAGCAGATTTGTTCGAACATTGTTTATCTAAAATTTAAGCTGTCCAAAATCAGACTGTAAACCAATTAGCTTTGATGCTTCATATTACTTCTGTAAAGTTATTGAACCTGATGGTAGTCTTTCAATGAATAAAGCTCTGTAACAAATTTCTACTACCCACAACCAACAAATCAAAAATCGACGTAGAGCAAACTAAAAAGCCAAGCAAGACCTTTCCTCTCTAATCGGAAGTACCTATTAAATATTAAAGGGCTGTTTGACTTCTTAGCCTTTCCAAACTAAGACTAGCTGAAGTATATTTCTAAACGATTCTCAGGATGATGCTGAGCAATTACGAAAATAAAGGTTGGATGTATCAATGTCCTCGAGAGACGCGTTCAACTTGTGGTTGCACGAAGATTATATGACCCAGAAATTACTCTACCAACCTGCGGCACTATGACATTAATAAAGTGACAGTAGTAGTCTTAATAGACCCTAAGTAGGCTAATTTTACTGCATGCACAACACAATTAGATATTTGGTCTCTTGTGGTAAGTAATTACATATTACAAATAAGTTTAGTTTCAAGGAAATGAACAATTATAAACCTTTACAAAATATTGCCGTACAACTATATATGGACCTGAAATAACAAAATGAGACGAGGCCACTAGATGTAATTAAAATCTACCAAAAAGCAGATTAAAGGATCTCAAAGAATACCTGTTGAACGGCCAGCTACGATCGAAAACCAAAAGATTTGGAATCAAGAATCTCGTGATTGACCGTATCAAAAATGCTTCAGCGAGGGCTTTGGATAATGCCTACCATATAAGTATATCAACTTACCAACCTCATTTAACAATCTGAAGCAAATTTGTGAAACACTAGTTGATAGAGTTAGTGACAGTTGACCTACCAGAAATAAAACCATCATGCATCATCATTTTAAAAAAGCTTTATTAAACAATGATAGAATATTTCCATACTACATATCTACATAGTAAATTTATGTTTTCAAAACTGAGACTGACGATAACTGATGGCGGGTGATAAGTTATCTAGTTATTGGAAGCCATGTAGGTATGTTTGCGTCTGATCTAATATTGTCCTTAGAGAGGTTTTTGGAAAATTATAAGAAACGAGTTAAAGTGAACGTGTGCTTTCAATTACAAAGTGATTCGAACCTCCTTTAACAGCTATTTAAGTATCTACTCTTGCAGTTTATTCAAACTTAAACCATTACCTATAATGTAATAGAATTTTTCGAATAATTCTGCGATTCCATATAACTTTTAAAATGTGGGCTGCAATCAACTGCAACATGCATTGTGTTGACTGATTTTTTTCCTCGCAGAGCCTTATCCAAGTTTCTAATTTGGCGTGCTTTATTGAATTAAAACTCGTGATGGTTGACCCGTACACTTCCGTTAGTGTCTCATTCTTATTCAGTGAAGTGAGTAAGGCCACAGTATAAACTAACCCTCACCCACAAAATATATAGGGAGTAGACTGCTTTTATCTACAGAAAAGCACATACGTCATCACTTGCGCGATTTACCGACTGTTTTCGGCTTTGGTGTGGTCAGTATACACACGTCAACAACTCGGTTGTAAAACTTGTAATCTAATACCTGCTATGTGTTCAAATCCATCCATTGCTTTCTTATTTAAAAATAGAATAGATAAGCTAAATTCGGATGACGTATATGCATTTTCCTAAATGAAATAAAGCTACCGTCACAAATAATTCAGTTAATGAATGTTCAAAACGGAAGTCTAAAGGAAAATATCGAAAGTACAGTTTGTGACTTAAAAACAGTGTTTGGACTAGTTAGGAGATAAACATACATATATTATACCTACTAAAAGTTCTGAAACCTAAGAGGCCAGGAAACTGCAAGAGGGCCAAGGAAAGATACCGGTGAAGCAAGTCCTAAAGTCAAAAATTGTTTCTTCGACATTTCCCTTGATAGAAACCTTTATTGGCTGTACCTACTAAGCATAACCCCAAGTTATTGTGGCTCAATCCTTATACCTAAAAAAGAAAATCTTTCTGATTACAAAAAAATAAACATACAAAATACTAGAGGTGGACCAATACCGATACGAGTATCGGTATCGGCCGATACTTCTTGATTTTCCGATACCTCCGATACCAAGAAATTACCGATACTTATATCGGAAAATATCGGAGTTTTGTTAAATAAATTTTATTGCGATTGGACCAATGGGACGCGAGTATTTTCACGCGCGCTAGCCCGGCGATGGAGATTTTTTGCCCTTACTCCTTGCACGTGTGATTTTTACTTTTAAAGATACCAGTCTTCTACCAATCCAATAAGCAATAGGTTTAATTTAAAAATTAAACCATGTCGCCCTCTACTATTAGGAATCATTTTTCAAAAACGACGGCCAATATCCTGGTTACTTGCAATTATTGCAAGAAAACTTATGCAAAAGGTGGGGAATCGAACAGGTCATACAATACTTTAAATTTGCATTAGCATTTCAAGAGATGTCTTGAACATAAGAGAAAAGCAGCTGCAGGTAAATGGCCATTAATTTAATTTTTAATTGAGTATAATAAATAAATAATAAATACCGAATGTAGGTACTCGTAATATGAATTTGCGTAATTGAAACTGAAGTGAATTCAATTCTATCAAAAATTATGGATTCCTTACTTATCTCTTTCCTTTTTCAACATTTCTAATAAAGATATGTTATTTTAGCCTAACGCGTTGATCCTACAAAATCGAACCGAAATCTACAAAAAAAAGATTAACAATAATAAATAAAACAATAAAAATTACTCTGAACGATTTTTAAACATTAATTATTAATTTTTAAATTCCGATATAGTATCGGTATCGGAAATCTGGGTATCGGAGTGTCGGTATCGGTATCGGAAAAACCGGTATTGGCCCAGCTCTACAAAATACTCAAAATCAAAACCACCATGGCATTAATTTTTTTTATGCACCTACTTAGTGGAATTTTTGTTGTATGTACCTATATTTACTTTTTAAAAATATTCCATATAAGTATTTGTATATTTTTTGGGTGTACCACTTCGCTGAAGCTCTGTTGTCTCGTTCATTTTAATGAAACAGCCAACAGTGTGTGTATGTGTGTTAAGGGTGTGTGTATAGTACACTATAGGCCTATACGTCTAGGTCTAATACACCCACTGCGAGGCACGCTGCGTAATTTTTGTGCAAGACTTGGAGTTCTGGTATTCTTCATTATTTTGTTTGCGGTTTCTGTCGATTTGTCAAATAAATTACAGACAATTTAAAATAAAATATAAATTAAATCAAGATAACCAAAGCTGCATTATCATATTTGGGTTAATATCTTCTTTTATAAGAGCCCTCAGATTTTTTAAATTTCTTGATTTTTTCATCTTTTCATTCTCTTTACCATGATAGTAAAAATGCTTAACGCTTCTAATTATTCTACTCATTAAAAGAATTAGGAAAATAAAAATTAATTAGGTAGGTACTTACTAAATCGAATTGCGGGTTTTAGAAAAAGAGTGAAATAAAGTGTCAACTAGTGTTTTCAAAATGGAGGGCAGGTGACGGTGTTACATAATTTTTTCTTAAAACTCGTAATTGTGACTGTAGTGATTTTTTTAACATGCTTTTGCAGATGCCATTATTTGAACAAAAAAATCGCTACGATTATGTGGTTTGGAAATAGTCAATAATCATATTTGAGTGACAATCCAACGCAAATTCTGACAACCAATAAAAACAGTCTATTTTTTGAATTTGAGCCAATCAGGATCTGATCTCACTGACAATCTTTCTATACTAAGAAGTAGGTGATTACAGCGGCAATCTGGCATTTTCTTTGGATTGTCTTGCCGAATACAACACGTGGTAGGCATCTTTTGGTAATTTTTGTCAGTTACCACTCATAGTTGTTGTCTTTAGAAAATTTTTGTCACAACAACTATTCGTGATACCTAATCTGACAAAAATTGTGATTTGCCTCTGTATAATCGTCGTGATTCACCCTGTATGTTCAAAAATAATTTCCGGTTATAGACTTCTTTCTCTAGTTTATTTGTGTTTTTAAATCAAGTTTCTAGCTTATCATATAATTCAACCTATCGAAGGCGGACGCACTATTGCTCTGTATCGAAGGGACAATTTTCGAAAAATAAGTGTGTTTTCCGCAATTTTTTTCCGGATTCTCATTTTTGACACTGTTCTAAGGACATTTGCAGTTTTTTTCCGTTGGATTGCGACTGACGTATATCACATCGGACTCGGAGGGCATTTAAGAATTTCGATAGAGGTAGAACTATCAATTTTTTTCTAAAAACGCTTTATAATACAAAGATACGACAATTTTTATCCTCGGAAGGTAGGTAGGTATATTTTAGCCCAACAGTTGACCATGAGTTCTTTAAACTTTTTAATGAACACATCTTATTTAGTTGGATGAGCTTTTTATTTAAATTTAAATACATTTCCATATATCTAGGTATCCTACTGTTTGAAATTTTTAAGAAACTCATTACTGTCATTTTATGTTATTGTCTCCAGGATTGTGTCTCCATCAAAAAGAATTGGGAATTAGAAACATTTTCGCTGATTTTCTCACGTACAATTTTCTAAATATAATTTTTTTTTCGTTGATGTGGCACAAATAGAATAAAATCTGAGATAATACCAGTTTTCATCCTTAAAGATTCACCCTGTAAGTATACATACCTATATAAAGAAATCCCATCACATTAGTTATTATATTTTAAAAACTGTTTTGAAATCAGTTAAAGGTATACTTATCTATACAGGGTGATTCACGTAGCCCGTGCATTAAAAGTTTTTAAACTTCCAGTTGGATTAGAAATTTGAAACTTGGAAGGCAGTCATAATCAGTCATGCTCATTCTATCTAAAATGTTTTGAGCTTTCTAGCTATACAGAATGTGTCAAAAGTCGGTATCAACTTTCTCATTTTAAGTGGAAACGTATCATTTTTTTACATAGTTCAATTAGTCTTCTAACTTTGAGCTTTCATAATACTTGTTATGTAAACTTATCTGACAATTTTTGACATTATGTTAATTTATGTGAAAAAAATGGTCGATGTGGTAGCTTACAAAGAAATTCGTATCTGGCAGACGGTTTAGAATTTATGAAAACCAATTTGGAAAGTACTTAGTTCAAAGTCCAGACTAACTTCTGATATCTTAATGGTGGTTCCATTTTGTACCATATGGGCGCAAACTATTTTCAAATATCGCAACTAAAAATGGTCAAAAAGTCATTTTTTTCAAATGGCACTTACTGATTTTTTTTGCACTATTTGATAGAAAATTGTATTTTGGGATGAGTTACTTACGCATTCCCTATACCTAACTTTGTCCCCTATCAAATAAAAAATTAAAATCCAGAAATTCCATCAATATTGCCGAAAATATTTTTGGTTATTCAAGTAAGTCATGGAAATAAAAGACAATTGCAACAGATTAATTATAAAATAAATACCTTACTAATTTTATAAAACAACAACAACAAAAGCGATCAAGAACCATCTTAACAAAATTCTAATGTAAATGTTCATTGTGAGCATGATTTTGATTACTACATTCTATTATTAATCCATTTTCAACAGCTTGTGTACCTCTTTTAATTTTGTTGGGACCAAGACTGTCAAATGCTCTTATTATCTCCAGACCTTACCCCATGAGATTTTTATATTTGGAGTCGAATAAAAGATTTAGTTTATACTTCACCACTTCGCAACATAGACGTATTGAGAGGGAGAATAATAAGAGCATTCGACAGTCTTAACCCCAACGAAATAAGAAGAGCCATACAATCTGTTGAAAATAGATTAATAGAATGTAGTAATCAAAATGGTGTTCACATTGAACATTTACATTAGAATTTGGTTAAAATGGTTCTTGATAGTTTTTGTTGTTGTTGTTGTTTTATAAAATTAGTAAGGTATTTATTTTATAATTAATCTGTTGCAATTGTCTTTTGTTTCCATGACATACTTGAATAACCAAAAATATTTTCGGCAATATTGATGGAATTTCTGGATTTTAATTTTTTATTTGATAGGGGACAAAGTTAGGTATAGGGAATGCTTAAGTAACTCATCCCAAAATATAATTTTCTATCAAATGGTGCAAAAAAAATCATTAAGTGCCATTTGAAAAAATGACTTCTTGACTATTTTTAGCTGCGATATTTGAAAATAGTTTGCGCCCATATGGTACAAAATGGAACTACCATTAAGATATCAGAAGTTAGTCTGGACTTTGAACTAAGTACTTTACAAATTGGTTTTCATAAATTCTAAACCGTCTGCCAGATACGAATTTCTTTGTAAGCTACCACATCGACCATTTTTTTCACATAAATTAACATAATGTCAAAAATTGTCAGATAAGTTCACATAACAAGTATTATGAAAACTCAGAGTTGAAAGACTAATTGAACCATGTAAAAAAATGATACGTTTCCATTTAAAATAAGAAAGTTGATACCGACTTTTGGCACATTCTGTATAGCTAGAGAGCTCAAAACATTTTAGATAGAATGAACATGACTGATTATGACTGCCTTCCAAGTTTCAAATTTCTAATCCAACTGAAAGTTGAAAAACTTCTAATGCACCGGCTACGTAAATCACCCTGTATACCTATTTAACTTATAAACAGTAGATAGGAATCAGTAATCAGTTTGAGATGGTTTTCTCAAGTGCAGCTTCTGCCACTGCATGATGACCATTAAAGCACTATTGCAGGCTCT
The DNA here is from genome assembly GCA_951805265.1 of Schizotus pectinicornis. Classification (NCBI taxonomy): domain Eukaryota; kingdom Metazoa; phylum Arthropoda; class Insecta; order Coleoptera; family Pyrochroidae; genus Schizotus; species Schizotus pectinicornis. Next base: position 16,046,037 of record OX638204.1, on the reverse strand, counting down.
TCTGATGGCATGCGACTTGATTTGTGCGTTCAGCGTTTAATTGTTGAGTTGACTTTTGCCGTGGTGAACGAACTTCTAATATCTAGATACCTGCCTAAAGAGTCAAATTCTGATATTTTCCTTTGACGTCCCGGAAAATTCCGGACAAGCTACTGTGCCTGTGTCGCAAAGTAGGTATTTGCATCCTTACAATTCGCACAATTTCCCTTTGTTCCACCCCGAATTCCGCCGATTCCTCGAAAACGTAACAGCAATAGAAAAAGTTTAATTACTTTTTTGATTAAAACCGTCTATATGGTGCGGCACAAAGAGCGTGCGGCAGCGTTTCCGGTCGGTCCGGGGATCGGCGTCGGGCGACCTTTCACAGAACACCCACCACTCGGGCAATGGAAGCGTGGTGGAAGATCCGTGGAAAATGGGGGAAAACGGGGGAGCCACGCCCGCTCCCCTGGCCCCGCCTTCAAAGGGGTCCGGCCCCCATTGGTTCGCCTCCCACTCGTGACTCTTCCCAGCATCAACAACATATTCACAATTCAGTATCAAATCAGTACTCATTAAATAAACAGTGCAGTGCGTCAGCCCGGAGACCCATCGTCTGCACCAGAAACATGCTCAACAATCTGGGCCCTGTCGGTAAGTTAGTGGGGGCACTAATTGACGCTAAAGTCTTTAGTGATTCAGCGTACTAACGATAGGCTAGTTAAATGGGCTAAATTGAAGCTGCCTCGCCCTCATTAAGCCAATATCGCCGGGCCGCTCCGGTAGGCCATGCAATTAGGGACACGCAGCCGGGACCCACACACTCTTTCATACTTTCAGTATCCGGCGCCGACTTCTGCCCCATGGCCGATGGTACCTACATCGACGCCGACGTCGACTGTTAACGCCGCGCCGTCGGGCACACGTGATAACTCGTAAATGCCAATTTGGTCAAGGATCGACGAACGCTGCAAAGTTTTCTTGTGTTTGTTGTTCTTGTTATTGTTGGTGGATTTTGTGCTGTTGCAAAAACGGAGTTGTTGATGTTAAGATGACGGGATTCGGCCCTTCCATGCGACAATTACCATGAACTCATACTATTACAGTAACTGCGTTTCGAGTTGAGTTGAAAATTTACAACGACACGGTTGTACTGTGATGATAATAGTTGTTAGTGATGAAGTTAGTATTAGGTGACAAACTGCGGCTTTAATAGCATATTGCTAACGATGATGGGGGGTAGGTATTATAGATTCATTTTTTCCACCGCTTTCAAATAAATCTTCAAAACTATTAACGAGTTAAAAGCAATTCTCAAACATTAGACTCTGGTTTCCATCCAGCATCCAGCAGCCGATTTGTCAAAATATCAATTAAACAAGATTATACCTATAATATATCTAACCTACCTAGGTAGGTACTGAAATACACATACCTATAAAATATACACAGATGAGCTACCCGTAGATATTTCAATATCACTTCTGGAATTTCTGATGGTAGTTAAACAATAAGTTTCTAATTTTTTTAAGTGACATTAAGATTTGCGCCAAACCAAATTAATTTAGGCCTATTTACCTATAACTATGTATATCTAAAAAGAGTTAAAAATTGGATAACTACCTCGGCTGCTAGGTATACCTACCAGTAGCACGTGCACATAAATTAACATAATAAATAGATTTATTGTAATTGGAATCAACACCCCCACTATCATAACCATCACCTCTCTTCTAAACAAGCAAAACCAAAGTTCTTTATAGTAATTCAAATTTTAAGCGTCAGTCCGCATCATAGAGGAAAGGGAGGAAAGATGGACCACCTTTTGAAAAATACAACATTTATTTTTTATTATTCAACACAAAAGTTTGTAACAACAACGAGAACGTAATAGAACATTTCTTACATAAACTAAATGTGATAGTTGGCATAAAACTTAAAACGTTAATTTATATAATTAAAAAACATTCGTCACTGCATTGGTCCAACTCTCCTCCCATGTGGAGGACAGTTGGACCACCTTATATGGGATAGTTTCTTCCGCCTCGAGACCCACCGTTGAATCAGGGCCAAGTCTAGAAACTTTTTCTGTGTTGTGGTTTTTTAGCCTACGTTTAAGTGTGGTTTGAGCGACACTGAAACTTCTAAAGGCTTCATTCACTCCCATTTTTCCTGTAGTAACCGCCTCAATTGCCGATTTTAAGTTTTCAGCCGTCCAAAGACCTCTTGGTGCAGCATTCGTTTTACGTATGTAAAAATTTGGCATTTTCTAAAACAAATGAAATGGTTTATCTTTCCTTTTTGTCACTGGTCCGTCTCTCCTCTTATGGGAGGATAGACGAACTAGCATTTTCCGCCAAAACAACTGGTCAGAGTGATACATATTGGGGTAAGGTATCTTGCTAAACAATGGTAATTTACAATTCCGTACAAATTTTACGTTTAAACTTACCAGACTTTCGGTATAGTCAATCACAAGTCACTATCCAGAAATTTTGCACACGATTTAAACAGACATTAACCAATAAATCACAAGAAACGTTATAAACAATCGCGATATGGCAATCCCTTACATGCACATATCTTAATAACGCACTGGTCTGCACCAGAAGTCCTATGTTGCCGAATTTTGCGAAATATCCCGCGCGGTTTGTCTATCCTCCCGGTCCAACTCTCCTCCCTTTATCCTATTCATAAAATGTAAAACTTCTTCATCAGCTTTACTTATTGATGGTTTGGTGAATCTACAAATTAAGTTTCATTAAGTGATCATTAAAAACTATAGTAAAATGTAGGTATAATTAATTGATTAAAACTTTGGTAAGTTTCTCGATAGAGATATAAAGATAGGAACCCTGATTATTTATTGAAAATAACTGCATCAGGTACCCATGCAGTTGAATTTTTTACCTTCTATTTGCTAATATTTAGGTAGGTACCTAATGGTTGCCAACTAAATATTTCATTATACTTACTTATATACTCATACATATAGGTATGTATAAATAGGTAGGTATATAGATATTATCTTAATGTGTAGGTATTTAGATTTGCAAGAGGTTTTGGATAAACTCTATGGAAAAGAGGTGGAGAGGTTGAGGGTTCCAGTTTGCAGTTTGTGAGGGCTAACTTGAAAACGATTGGTGTTTCATAATGTAAAAGGAAGGTCATAACTGAAGAAGATTGATTTAACAAAAAAGTTAGTTTCAAGCCATCAAATGAATTGTGGGTTGTTGTTATAAGAAGAATTAGTTACGATTTTCAAATTTAGCCTGTGGATCGTCAAATTTTAATTTTTATTCTATTCAAAGAGATTCTATAAAATTTGTAAAATATCTACCTATACCTACCTGCATACCTACAGGTAGGTACGTACATTTTTAAAAAGGTAATTTTAGAACAGCATTGCTGATGGATAATATTACCTACGCGTTATACCTACCTACATACTTAGCGCGACGTTGATAATGCTCTACATTCTAGAACAAGCATACACATATAACTAATGCATAGAAATATTTAAGTAGGTACCTGCCTACTGTAATATTCTCTTGCACTCTTAGAAAGATCATAATTTAAATTATTGTCTTCTAAGCCATAGTCATTGCTATCATCATAATGCTTATTGTTTAAACCACCGTTTTATACAACAAAGTTTGAGTTAAACTTGTATTGCATAATATTCTGAGCCGATGTCGTGCCTTTCTGGACTTGCCAATTTCTCTAATAAGTCCCTAGGTACCTACTCTTTATTAACACTTTTAACACTCCTAATATATTTTTTTTAAATATTGTTTTTAAGATGCTCGTTGTGTCGATTTCTTCACATTTGAACCCATGAGGATGGATAAAATTTTTGCAATAGATAAGCGAACTTAAAGTTCTGGGGAAGTTTTGTACAACCGGTACATGAGTAGATACCTAATATCGTATCGTGTGTGCCTAGATACCTACTTAATTTATTTGCTAACAGCTAGTGCGTTAGGTAGATATAATTTCTGTTTTAAGATTGTCTATATAACCTGGTGACAAGCAAAGTATATCATCATTAGCAATGGTCTCTACCAGAGTGTCACAGAATAGCTATTACTTGCTTTGAAGGGTCATAAAGGGCTTATATGATTAATATTTTTTATTAATAAACTAACGTTCAAAAATCCTCCTGAATCGAGAAAAGTCCCATAGAGTTTTTAATCTTTACAATTTATATAAAGAACATCTTTGAATATTGGGTAAACTGTTGCAAGATGGCTACCGGAAAACAGTGTATAATATCTATATTAAGATGTCATTTGCCTATAGGAAGAAAAACGTTTTTTTAGCTGGATGCATCTATGTAGTTGACTTGCTTATTAGAGCAAATTTATTTCAAGTCCTCAGTGCTTTATTTTTATATATTTTTATGACTATTGTGTAATTATGGACTTAATTATTTTTAAAAAATATTAAAAGTTTCAAATTACACGCTCTCTAGCTATATTACTGATGAAAATTAGTAATAGTCTGGGACATCCTGTTTACAAGCTTCGTCATTATAATTACAATAAATCCCATTAGTGCAATTATTATTAATAACATCATTTTCAGTAGGTAGGTATGTATAGGTTCTTAGAGTGGAAAAAACTTTAATAAAAAATTTTTGAAATGTATTCTAATTGCGTGGCATTTATCATAAAAAGTTTGATTAATAATTATAGCTAAAAATTAATGTCCTACCTACCTAACATTCCTATTTTTGAATAGAGTTTAAATCACTAATAGAATGATGCTATCTAAGTGTGAACGATTAATAAGATTAATAACGATTAATTAGGTATTAATAATGTTTCAAAGCTTTTAAATGTTTCTGATAAAATCGGATTTGCATTATTGCGTCAAAAAATTAATATGCAGTAGGTAATGGTTTGTGGATGGATAATTTTACATGGAGAGCAAGATGCTTGAACTATGCATGCAATTCAATAATGGTTTGATATAAAAATATTTCAATTACTCGTTATCAATCTTGGAGATCGTGATTATGAGCTTGAAGAAAATCAAAGAAATGAAATAAATATTTCGATATAAAATGGCAATCAAAAGTGAAAACTCACACCGTTTAAAATAAGAAAAAAACGATAACGTCATCTTGTAGTGCATTAATTATAGTTTATTTCGGCCAAATTTTAAATTTTAACTTCATTGGAAATACGTAATTTGGCACCGGTGGTTCTTGTTGAAACACCCTGTATGTCGTTTTTTAGCTGATTTAAGTGTGTAGCTCTGAGTTTTTGGATAGAAATTGTCGAATTTCTAAGGTGTAAGTAAATAGGTGCTGTAAAAGCTACTTCTCAATCTGGTAAAATAATGATTATTAGCATTTGTTCATTTTTTGTAACATCTCTCTTTTTATTCCCAGTAGTTTGCATAAAGCGGTCCAAAACGGCGGGCGCTATTTCGTACTTTTATAGCTAAAATTTTTAAAGCATTTAAAGCATATAATGTGGTTATCGTTTTATTGCACTTTCTTAGCATGTTTTTGTAATATTTCAGCATTATGCATCAAAAATATATTTAATATAAGGTCATAATGTTGTAGATTCACCCGGCACCTCCACCATTTGGACATCTTCTTATATCCTATGGGTAACATTAATTATCTCCAGACATTCCTTTGTGCTTGGAAGCATTCAAATCATAAAATGTTTTATTTCTGACGTAGATAGGTAGATACTAGATAAAAATAAATGTTTTTCTGCATACTTTTTACTTAAAAAAGGTTATATAATTATTTTCTGCATAGAAGCCTCTTGATAGTGCTCTGGATAAAGTTTTTTTTTAATTTAGAAAGTTTCTGTGTTCAGAAATTTACTTTCCTTGAAGTGATTCATAAAACTTCCTAAAATGTTTTAGTAATTTCCGACTTTTGCTTTATACTTACATCTAAAAAAAATACCTACTTAAAATATTTATGTAAAAAGTCTTTTTCTGTCCCCCACACGTATCTACTTAAAAAGAAAAATAGCACTTGCCATAACTAACTACATATTTACATTTTCTATTTAAAACTTAATTACCTACCTACCTAAATAGGTATTTAGATAACTACTTCACTTCCAAAAAGCAATCAAAGACAAAAATTTCCGGATTCTTTTCAAGATGACTCTAACTTAAATGTAACTAAAAAAACGTGACTATGAAAATACGACAAACAGTGTTAACCAGAAAGGTATAAAAACTTGGTATTTTGATTTGGACGACGGTTTCAGAGTAATGCAACAAATAAGAAAAATTAAAATAAAATTCCTACAAAAAACACATAATATTTTGATTGACGTATTATATTTAATAAGCCATATTTAAACATAAATATTGTTGAGAATAAAATTGTGATGTTGTGATGTAGGTAAGTTAATAAAATCTTCAGCATGATGATCTTAATTTTAAATTTTTAGTAAAATAAAGTATTTGTAAGTATGTTTCTTCTAATCACAATCATTTTCTTAGGCATTGAGTCGCCAAAATTTGTCTTTACACTGTGACGGTATCCCGTACCTAGGTATCTATACCTATAATTTGATGACACGGACTTGCTTACATTCTTGTCTCGCTCACTTAGGTAATTGCATAAAAATAAAACACCAATAGAGCCGTATTAGTCAACCAACCAACTGCAATCTTTTGAATTACAGTCAACATTTTGCCAGTTGTATGGGATCGTAGAGTTAGCAAATTTAAGTTTCTGAAGTGAACTACGTTGAGAATAACTCTGATAAACTTGTTCTTTGTGAGTAAGAAAGACAGCCGATAGAACACGCTTGTTGCATCTGACATATTTTGATATTTATATGGCATTGCTGTGGAGTTGATAAAAAATTTCTGCTCCATTTAAATGCAGTGGCGGCTCGCGGTTACATTAGATGGGAAGGCAATCTATAAATTTACAAGTAAAGTTAATTCTACTAAAAATAGTCTAGTAAACTATATCTGGTACTGATTTTGTAAATTTCATGACCTAAAGTTACAAATTCAAGAGAGCAATAAACAAATGCCAATAATGTTTTTTAATTTTTTCACTCAAGTGCTTAATGTGCTGAGAAGAATTCATTGTTGTTCTAATTAGAACGCGAAATCACTAAACAACTTTGTACACCATCGGCAAAGCGCACGCTCGTACACAATAAAAAAAACAAAAACGGCAAAACAACGAAATTATTTCAAAACTAGACAAATAGCTAATTACTACGCCAGCGCCACACCACACCACACGTGTTATTGTTTTAGCGGATAGTATAATATTCAAAATTTGAAGCAAGGTGGCAATGGATGTATGGCATCACTTAAGCTAGGCATATTTGTAAACAGTAGACGAATTAGCCACTCGGGTCAACTCGACGGTGCCGAAGAAAACTTTGTATCCAGCAGACGTGTTGACTTGACACGTCTGCTGTTTACCACGCCGGCATGCCACCCTTCAACCCGTATAGAGGCCATGTTATGATTCGCTCATTCATTACCTGACCTGACGGATTCCGTAAAATCAGTCTTATCATGAAAAACTTATTAAATTTATCGGTAATGGTCTAGTTTAGAGATTTCTTCAGTTACGAGATATTTTTGGCAGAAATAGCTTATTTTAGCATAGGACAAGTAAAATGATGAGGAAAAGTGAAGATGATAGCTATTGCCTATCCTCCTCACCTTTCCTTATCATTCAGTTTACTGTAGCTACATTAACAGTACAAAGTATTTTAGACTTTAAATAGGTATCTATGCCACTAGTAGTAACTAGCATCGCTTACGTTTTAATCATTCTTTAAGGCAGTGATTCTCAACCGGTGTGTCGCGACACACTGGTGTGTCGTGGAAGGTCCTTAGATGTGTCGCGTCGTCAGTAACTTTTATAAAAGAAAAACAAAAAAAATTGCTTTCAAATTTAAAACATTTTATTTTTACTTTGCATATTGCGTCTTCATTCGAATTGTACAAGTATTAAGCATATAAAATAAAACAATTTTTGGTAGTGTGTCGCATATAATTGAAAGTCTCCGGAAGGTGTTGCTGTTGGTAAAAGATTGAGAACCACTGCTTTAAGGAACCAAAAATTTAATCACCCTACGTACTTCCTTAGTATATTAATTAATCTTTAGCAGTTGCGAATTAAAATTAACTCTTTGCAGGATTGCAACACTTAAGCCGTTACGTTATGATATTAAACTAAGGGAACATAGTGCAGCTTTATTTTCTTCTTAATTGGGATCCAATTCTTTAAGAGTATATTATAGGTATAATGACAGTTAATTTAATTAATATTATTTTATACGTGCAAATTTATGACCTGACAATTAGGAGACTGCAGTATCTTGGTGTCTTGACCTCGACGTCTTGATTATATGGTATAAGTATTTAATATACTTACAGATGACAGCTGAAATATTCCAAGAATATTTGCATCACAAATCCATTATCCGACGGTGTAATCTTTGATATTGATATTGATATTGATATAAACAGTATAAGCGAACTCGATTTGTAGTTATAACTTACGTAACTTAATATATAAGTATTGATGATTGTTATGAACAATAATTAGTTTCAAATTTGTTCTAAGTAATTGTTTTTATTTTTATTTTGTAACGATTTTTATTCTTTCATTCGCCGGTCATTGATTCTATACATTATTACCACCCATACCTATAAAGTGAGCATATAGAGTTTTCACCAACTCAACTATAACTTTTTATGATTGTTTTATATGTCTCATGCAACAGAAGTTGGTTGGTTTAATTCTGGGGCATTTTATATTCTGAATAGACAAAGAAATAAAATTTAATAATTGTAGTCCATACACCTCTGTGACAAAAAAAGTATAAGTTATTAGCGTTAAAATTGTAGATGGATGGAACTGATTGAGCAAATTAACTGCAACACAATATTCTATATAGATATTTAACGCTAGATGGAGATATTATTTCTAGGTGTTTTAGCTTTGCAAGCAATTTATTATTATGAGGATAACTTTTAATAATCTCATAGAAAATCTCTGACAGTAAATCCGTCTATTTTTACAAGAATTTTGAGGTTCTTTACTATAACACAAATGAAGATGGTGTTCTCCAGTGAAGTGAATGGTGAATGTGGCCATTGCAATATACTAAACTTGCTTATTAATTATTAAGAATTTTAATGTCACTGTCAATGTCTAACAGAACGGGAAAACTCTTTTACATGATATTTTGATTTTAATAGATGAAAGGACACGTTTTGAGTAGATCAACCAAATTTCAACATCTTATAATTCGAAAACTAATGAATATTAGACCTGGGTTTATTAAGGTCTTTTACTTGCTTTTATGTCAACTATCATCATCTGCCAAAGTTGTGTAAGATTCTTTAGTTAACATCCTGTATAATTATTACCATAAAATTATCTTAGAATGTTATTGTAAAAACCATTACTTATTGCACGAGGTTTACAGGGTGATTCACGTAGCCCGTGCATTAAAAGTTTTTCAACTTCCAGTTGGATTAAAAATTTGAAACTTGGGAGGCAGTCATAATCAGTCATGCTCAATCTATCTACAATATTTTGAGGTTTCTAGCTATACAGAATGTGTCAAAAGTGGGTATCAACTTTCTTATTTTAAATAAAAATGTACCATTTTTTCTACATATGGTTTGATTGGTCTTCCAACTCTGAGTTATCATAATACTTGTTATGTAAACTTATCTGACAATTTTTGACATTATGTTAATTTATGTGAAAAAAAATGGTTGATGTGGTAGCTTACGAAAAAATCTGGCAGACTGTTCAGAATTTATGAAAGCGAACTTGTAAAGTAGTTAGTTCAAGACTAACTTCTGATATCTTAATGGTGGTTCCATTTTGTACCATATGGGCGCAGACAATTTTCAAATATCGTAACCAAAAATGGCCAAAAAGTCATTTTTTTCAAATGGCACTTACTGATTTTTATTGCACCATTCGATAGAAAATTGTGTTTTGGGAGTTACTTAAGCATTCCCTATACCTAACTTCATCTCCTATCAAATTAAAAATTAAAATCCAGAAATTCCGTCAATTTTGCCGAGAGATTCTTTGGTTTTTCAAGTATGCCATGGAAACAAAAGACAAAAAACCAGCTCACATAACAATTATTATAAAAACTCAGAGTTGGAAGACCAATCGAACCATGTGGAAATAATGGTATGTTTCAATTTAAAATAAGAAAGTTGATGAGTACCGACTTTTGACACATCCTGTATACTTAGCTAGAAAGCTCAAAATATTTTACATAAAATAAACATAACTGATTATGACTGCCTCTCAAATTTCAAAATTTTAATCCAACTAAGTTGAAAAACTTCTAATGCACAGGCTACGTGCATCAGCCTGTATATTATTAGAAGCAAATCATACATTAGTATCTATATCCAGCAGTGAGCAAAACGAATCTACCTTTGAAATGCGATTACTCAATTAGAAAAATATTTTTAAGAAATCGTTGTCTTGTATTTATTTTTGCAATATCATTTTTCAGACTTGGCATACCAATGTGCACACATTTCATATTGTCAAATACCAGTAGGCTAACTAGTTTACATAAATATCATTTAGTAAAACATATTCTTAAAGATTAGGTCTTAAAGGTAGGTAAGTACAAATCTTGTCAGTTGATAAGTAGGTGTAGATAATTGTGGCTATAAGTCCTATTTAAATTTAGAGAATACCACAATATTACTTGAATAATGATGTTTAATTTAGTAGGTGATCGTAAGTGCTGAAAATTTTTGTTACCATGCGAGCGTATCATTTTTAAAATCTGGTTTTCATTTAAGATTAAATCCTGCACATTATTGAAAAAAATTATTCTCAGTGGCGCTGCTTATTAACTAAATCAAGCAGTATGGCGGACAAACCCGACAAAAATAATAAATATGGATTAAGGCAAATTTACCTAAAACAAATATTAGTCTGGTTTCCTCAAAACCGCTAACACATAAAAATTGGATTTCAATTTTTCCTCAACCTCAATCGTCGATATAGTAGTTGTTATCGCGTTCATCGAATATCGTTTCTGACGGCTGTCTTCTCGTTTTCAGGCATAAAGGAAATGTGCGGCGAGGACCTAAAACGACACCATAACGAGCTAAAAGTCCTGGAACAGCCCCGTCTAGGCGGCTTATGCGACGGCGGCCTTCCGCCTCTGAGCAATTCCCTAACCAGCAACAACTCCAACGACGGCGACAAACCTACCAAACAGAAAAGACACAGGACCAGGTTCACGCCGGCACAACTCAACGAACTCGAGAGATGTTTCTCGAAAACCCACTATCCTGACATTTTCATGAGGGAGGAGATCGCCATGAGGATCGGCTTGACCGAATCCAGGGTGCAAGTAAGTAAAGGGATTAAATAAAAATTTCGTCGGCACGAAACCATTAGGTTTTATGGCGGTCAATATCCGGCAGACGCCACACGCTATTTTCCTACCTGAAACGCATTGATAACGGACGTTTTTATCGCTGCTACCGGACCTAAAGTTTACACATGAAACGAAAGCGGGTGCGTTTCGACTGAAACTCGATTCAATTTGTTTTAATTAGTGCGGGACGAGTTCACGTAAGTTGGCAATCCTGCGGTGTTTCAGGATTAAGCTGAGGGTTAGACGGCGAAGACCTCGAGCTTTCGAGCTTTTGCTAACCCTTGCCAAGTTTCTACACTTTTACCTATTAAATGAAAACCGCGACGATTCACTGAAATTCATCATCCAGCAGATAAAACGACACTTTTATTAGGGCGGCACTATTGCAATTAAATAAAAAAGCGTCGACATTTTAAATGTGCAAACTGAATGATGCTCACAACAAAAATGCATCAGATCGCGTTATTGTTTCGGCCGAAATGCAAATGGTCCTAATGAAAAATGGCGGACTAACATTGAATGTGTTTTACCGCATCTAGGTACTTAACTTCCTGACAAATGCGATAATCTTGTAGTTTCATAAAAACTCCCCGGCTGATCCATTACTATCGGTCTCGATGAGAATGCTGTTAGTCTATCTACTGGTTATTTGTTTCTTTAAAAAATTGTCGTTATGGAAGTGCAACGCTGCGCCACATCGAATCATCACTCTTCATTAAACATTTACACGGACATTTGACTGTATAATGAAGCGAGCTTTTTGCGGAGAGGGTGTTGCGTTGTCGCTTCCGTCCCTTTGGGAGTGTTAAAACGAAAATCACGTCATATAAGAGGGGCATTTGGATTTCTGCGTGCAATGTACACCTAATTCAATATAGAGGGGACCAAGTTGTGCCGCACTCGTTTAGTTCCAAAAGTAACCTGGATCCTGAATTATTATGGCGTTCGAAACTAGGCACTGATAAATAAACAAGTGGCAAGAAAAAGCATTTTTTCTCTTTAGTAAAGTAATGAAATTTATTGCCTACCTAGTTAACTACAAAATAATTTTATTGCCGCATTCGTTTTATGTAAAAAAATTAATTATACCTTCGCAGGTAATTAGTTGTAAGTCAATATTTTTTGATAAAATATGTTACGTTGATTTTAAGCTCCCGACTTTCTGATCATAATTAGTATCTACCCTTTCCCTACAATCTCTGTATCTACGATGTTCTTTCTCAACAACATGTTATTGTGCCTAACTCAAGTATATTTTTAAAAACCAAAACTAAAATAAAAAAATTGGTATCTTTTCAGTAAAATAATAGATATTTTATTATTAATCCTACTGCAATTTTTGGATCAAAGTCGTTGTCAACGTCAGAGTTGTTGACATTGTAACAATAATGTTGAGTCGCGCCTAACTTACTGGGATTATTTAATTGTCATTCATATGTAAGCATATTTCTATATAGCAAGCCAAGTCATGCAAAGTAAGCACCTGCCTATAATAGAGCGAACAAAGAGAACTTAAAAAGACAAGCCGCGACTGAAAGTCCCTGACAGTACATAAAATCATTTAATCATTCGCAAAAAAAAACTGACCGCCTACTTTGTCATTTTTTTGGAGACTAGATATGAGAACAAGTAGGCTCAAAGTTTCTTTTGGAACCGTATTATTGAGCTATCAGTGCATAAGAAAGTGTATAGGTTTTAGAATACAACATATTATAACAAGCTAACTAAAGTCACAGATTTGAAGCACCACTTAAAAAATTCAACGTAATTCTAACAAACATTTTAATTATTTTATTGAATAAATATTATACCAAATTCAACTTTTTATTTTAGACATCATTGCATTTATTTTAGCTACCTAATGTTGGCCGGCGTTTCGTAACCGAGCCCTCCCATCGCAAGTTTTACTTTTTAATGACCGCGCATGGTAAAAAACCGGAAAAAAATCTTTACGACCGGCACAGAGGGCCTTTTTCACATGTGGCTGCGGAATACCACAAGTTCCTACCCCATAGTCACGTACGTTATCTACCCCGATGCTTGTAAATACAGACAGGTCAGTTTTACGGCCTGTAAACATAAAACAAACAAAAAAAAGTTGCTACTTAACCGAATTCGAGAAAAACATTGCATTAAATTCGAAAATACGATTCATCAACTTAATCCAACCCTATCCACAATGCGGCGTTTCTAAATCCGTCCACCATCGGACTTACTTAGCAATTAAGCAGATGGATCACCATGGATCACCTGGCTCTCGATGACGATTCATCTGCCGGCCACAATAATTAGACCGTGATTCATGCCCTACAGGGTATCAACCAACGCGACGAGGGGGCGATCGCCGCATTTAATCGCTAATACTGAGGTGATGCATTGACTTTTATTAGACTATTAGATGTTTACATATTATAAGGGGTAGCGAGGGTGGAGGCGACGCCCGGCGTCGCAGGGTTAAAGCCAATTTAGATTGAGGTCCACCACTGCGCTTTAATTCTTTGGCGTCAATACTTGCAAAATGAAACAATGCTTTGACAATTACTATTATTATTATCCAAATCAGACGCTAGTAATTAAAATTTGACTAGTGGATAGATATTTGAAATATTGCTATTCAATTGCCAGATAATTTTGGTGGTGATAAATCGCCAACTGCAAATTAATGAACAAATAAATTAACATATACTATAATGTTTTTGATTAATTCATTATGAATATGAATTAGTTAATAGTAATTGCTGTAATTTTGGAAGCTGCTGAGTTTTGATGACAATTTCGATTTTAAAGTCGAGAAGCAAAATTGATGGAAAACGGTTCAAAATTTGAGATTTTTGCAATTGCCTCTCTGGTGCTTTATACAGGATATCCCAAAAGTCAACGTCAACCCGTAGAAGAATGATAGACCAGCTTATTACTGACCAGAATATTATAATATGACCTCAGTAAAAAGTTATTAGTTTTCGAGATATTAGGACTTTTATGAATTTCGTGAAAATCGACACCTTAGATCAGTTTTTAGAGTGCCACATCTCCAAATTTCTACATTATATTATTCTAAATGTTGTTACGTAACCCTGAATAGCCCTGTTATTAATGAAAAGGCAAAGAAACATTACTAGTGCCAGACCTTTGGGAAAGAAATAAACATTTTGGACTTATACATGATTTTTTTTAATGACCTAACTTTGACTCCTTATACTTTTAAAAAAAATACCACGTTAACTTGGCAAGTTATTCTAAAAGATGGCTCATTTAGTGTAGTTTTTAAAATGGTGTAATAGTTTTTATATTTTACATTAGAAAAAAAAGATATTTCCATTTGACTGCAAAAGGAGCGCATTGTAAAATTATTTTTATAATTAGGAATTTGAATCAATAACAGGGCTATTTAGGGTTACGTAACAACATTTAGAATAATATAATATAGAAATTTTGAGATGTGGCACTCTAAAAACTGATCTAAGGTGTCGATTTTCACGAAATTCATAAAAGTGTCAATATCTCGAAAACTAATAACTTTTTACTAAAGTCATATTATGATATTCTGGTCAGTAATGAGCTGGTCTATCATCCCTCCACGGGTTGACGTTGAGTTTTGGGACACCCTGTATGTAAGTACAACCGTTTAATAGCTTTCAGACTATAGTACTAAACATAGAAAAAGTTATTATTGTAGTAATGCATTCAAATCTTAAAGATATTTAGGTATAAACAAAAGAACCTTGTATTTATCAAAAGATTTGACCTTTTTCTATGAGACCGCGTGGATCATTCTTATTTTGTAGGTTTAAATGCCTCCCGGGCTTATATTATACCTATTGATTATACAAATTCTAAAACTACCATCAGTTCCTATCTTGATTCGGATGAAAAAGACAAAAGGTATGGAATTGAGGTGAAACTAATAAACCAAAGTAAATTCTTTAACAGTATAGTTTTTATAATCTGATAAGTGGGCTCTTAGGAAATAGAAAAATTCTTTAGTAGCTACTTATTGCTTCTAAATTATTGATTATATTTTCCGATAAAAATTTAGAAGACTCCGAAAAAGTTTTAAACTGTGTAGTCATTAAATAAATTATTATTCTTCTTTGGAAAAAGTCACAAATATGTCAAAAGATGGACGTTGCACATAGCTACAATATCCAAGTTATTCAGTACTTTCAGCTAAATGTTGCTTTTGGAGCTATAGTTCTGAGACTGATGAGGTCATTCTTACAATTCATTAACTCTCTTCTGGGACCTACTGCAATTAAGTACCTACCCAAGCAACACAAAACTGTAGAATAAACGTATAATAGAGGGTTAAACCATACGTCGATAGACGGTGTATTATGTACGTCTAATATCCAGACAAATGTCCGCGCGATCGACGTGTATTTTTGGTATATTGTAAATTAAATATATACGTTTACATTATACGTCTAAAAATCAATTTATCTAAACTTTTTGTATACGTCTCCAGTGTATGTTTAATATACGTCTATTTTAAGTATAATCTGAAGATTACATATATGAATAAAATCTCGTCATTTAATGTATTTTTAACGTCTACGTTTATTACTAGTAAACTGTAGATTAAATATATACGTTTATAGTATACGTCTAAAAATCGGTTTTTTCCACTTATTATGTACGTCTATACCGTATGTTTATTATACGTTTGTTTTAGGCATAATTGAAATCGTATTAAATATGCAGAACAGACACTTCCATCCAACTTGTTGATTCTACGTTAAAATTTATGTTATTAACAAAGTTTATGGATGTATTAGATGGAAGCTGCACATTTCATATTATTGTATTTCACTTAAAGAGGCGTGTTACAGAGTGTAGCTATATTATGAGTTATAATAAAGTAATATATAATCGGAAACATACTTTAATGTCAACATTCTTAAATGATATTTTACAACAGATCAATTATTATAAATTTTATAAAATAAATTTGAAAAATACAATAATATTAGCTATTAATTAACATAAATGCTAAACATGATATGGAAAGACACGGAAGATCATTTAAATCCGCTGTAGGCCTACCCCAGAAGGAGCTCTTAACGGACTCTGTAAATAATTAGTTAATTATGATTTTCAAAATTCTTAATTAAAAACTTACCATAAACAACTTCCATTATTTTCGTAGTTTTAAACGGCTTTTCGTCACGTCCCGACAAGTTAAACTTCATGGCAATCTGGTTCGATAATAAGAACTTTATCATATTCTTCGATGACATTCCTACATTTGGACCTCCTATCGCCGACAAGCGCGACTTCTAAAATGACAAAATATAATTGAAGTTTGTAGAGTATGACAAATAATTTCTTTACCATATACAGAAAGTTGCTTCTGTCACCCAAAAAAGTTTCCATTTCCTTAAATTCGGCCTTTGTTGCAATGGGTGTTGTCGGCAAAGTTATATTTGAGTTAGCACTTGCAATTGCAAGTGCTAACTCAAATATAACTTTGCCGACAACACCCCTGAAATTGTATTTGCGCTAAGTGTCCTTAAAATCTCGAATCAGTGATTGAAGCATCAACTTAATTGTTATTTTTTTAAGAAAGTTCTGCTGTGGCAATATTCTAGCATAATAATAATAAAGTATTTATACTTACGGTTATTCTGAAATTTCAACTAAATAATTGCACTAGAACTAAAACTGCGTTTGTCTTTGCTTCAAGCGGCTCTTGTGGACAATTATTCGTCACAGATTAAAATTTTTTTCGAAGATGGAAATCGATGTTGTTCTGACAAAGGTTCATTGAAAAAGAAAGTTTTAGGAAGATCATAAACGAAACGCAGATGCAGACAGACAACTTTGCGTCGATTTTTGGGCGCAGTTGCAGTTAGGTCTGGTTGGGACCATTTGGATGGTCGAACCTATTTATTAATTTTATGACTATTTTACTAGAGCCGTTTGACACGTACAGAGAGAATTACCCCGCAAATTACCATGAGCATCCTTACAAATATTTTTCGAATAAAAATTGTTACGTGTAGAGCTGCTCGTTACTTACAAATGAGCAGTAAAATACTCATAATGTGAGTAATTAGGGACTCTCAAAGTAGCCTGCTTCTTCAATTTGATCTTCTTTTTTTTCCACCCACCAGTGCAAACATTTAATTTTGAAAATATTCACTTTGGTGTTTTTGTCATAGTTTGTCCCCGATGTCGGTAAACTTGTAGCTTGCAGCAATATAAATCACAATTGCACCCGACCCGGACTCGGTCCCGGCCCTAGTTAGGTAAAACTTTTGAAGGTCTTAAAAAATAAAATTTTTGCCTGAAACCGCTTTCCAAGCCGCATCTCGGTTCTGCGTAAAAATGCTAAACAATAATAGGGTATGTGATAAAAGCTGCCTTACATTACATTTTACATTGCTTAAAATTAGAACACAACTTTAGTTGAAATTGTTGATTGAATTTGCACTGTGACGAGACAATGACTTTGATCATTTTCAGTTTTTACCCCTTAAGATCCTCTACCTGCGATCATAAACTATCGGCCCCGGCCCCCCGGCACTGTTGGTTCCTTAGGTCTTTTGTGCTACGATCGCTTCACACGACTCATAAACCCCGCATGTTTTACAATTACTATGTTTACGATTCCTCCTAAATCGAACATTATAAGATTGCCGACCCAGAATTATTTTTATCATTACTCAATATTTTATGAATTATTGCGATCTGCTATTAGAACAGCTTTTTTTTATTAAGAAGCATTTTTGGTCAGGGCCGGATTTGGTTTTTGAGATATGGCAAAATTGCGTTGTTTTCAATAAAAAAATTAAAAAACAATTTTTAACTGTGTTTTGCTAAACTGCAAAGCGCCTAGTAACGTATTATTGAGGGGTCGTTTGACTTTCTAGCCTTTCTGAACTGCGACCAAGGAGACCTATTGTTCAATAGCAACGTATTAGGTATAATGCACATATGTATGTTATAGAACTAAAGTAGATTTTATAATGCAGATTATGGGTTCTACCATCATCTAATAAACTTTTATAGAAGCATTTTTTAGCGTAGAATTCAACATTTTGTATCAATCCCAGGTATAATATGCATATGTATATTTCGAGATATATTTTTACTGCATACGCTACAAGGCGTTTGTATGGAAGAAAAAGTTTACGTTTATTTTGCATATTTCAATATTCAAACATTCGTATTTATTATTAGGTCAGCCATAAAAAATGCATTTTTATCAATAATCAATAAAGTGTTTATCATCAATGTCAAATCATTAATACTAAAT
This sequence comes from Schizotus pectinicornis, assembly GCA_951805265.1. Lineage (NCBI taxonomy): Eukaryota > Metazoa > Arthropoda > Insecta > Coleoptera > Pyrochroidae > Schizotus > Schizotus pectinicornis. The sequence goes on along the minus strand of OX638204.1, from coordinate 16,027,395 downwards.
ATACAAACAATATCCGTTTATAAGAAACTACATATAGACGTATTATATGGTATTAAATACCATCAGTCGTATATATGTTATGGATAAAAGAGGTCTATTTAACGTATAATCTATAAAGCGTTTGTCATAAACGTCGAATTTTTAAGAATAAATAGACCATAAATATACGTTGATAAGAAACTATATATAGACGTACTTTATAGTCTTCAAATCTATCAATCGTATATATGTCACGTATAATAGACGTATATTTAACGTATAGTCTATTAAGTGTCTCTCGTAAACGTCGAATTATTAAAACTAAATAGACCATAAATATACGTTTATGAGAAACTATATATAGACGTATTTTATGGACTTAAAATCTATCAATCGTATATATGTCACGTATAAAAGACGTATATTAAACGTATAATCTATAAATCGTCTATCATAGACGTCAAATTATTATACCAAAACCAAATATATACCAATTATCCTAAAAATATACGTCGATTATACGGTTGTGTGTTGCTTGGGTAGCTTTATATTTGAATTACAAAAATAATCAGTTTACTCAATAACGCAGGATCTAAAAAATTACTTTTGAATAAGGAAAAGAGCTACAGAACTTAATAACTTAATAATTCATAGTTTCTTAGCAACAGTTGCAAAAATAAAAATTGTGTCAAACAGTTCTGTGTTTGATAATGACATTGCTTCACTTTATTGCATTTTATGTAATTTTACCTCTAAAATGGGCATGAACATAAAAAGCACTACGTACAATTGATTTCTTTTTAGAAGGTAGCGACAGAGAGGATGGAAAGGTTTTGTTTGACCTCTATACTGATGATTGGCTAAAGCTGAACCTAATAAACCAAGATAGAATATACCTAAAGCATGGAATTTTAACCCTTAACTAGTGACGTGGAGTCTACCAGACTCCACTTAATTTTGCAAGTCATATTATTTCACAAAATATGCATTGAACCATCACTCCCTCGCGTGTACCTTCAATCCGCAACCCAGTAAACGTGTCGTTCTAGCAAGTACGTCATTGTTGCTGCAATTTGGTATCTAACTCATTTCAAAGTTAGTTAGGAGTCTCACAGACTCCTCGTCACTGTTATTGTAATTTTTTTACAGAATTAATAATTTGTACTTGTTGATTATTCTTTTGACTTATTATGCTTTTCAAAGTAAATTTTCCGCCTTTTTCTTTAAAAAGAGTTAATTATTTATGGCGATAAAAGTTTTTTCACAAAAGTAGTAGAATGAAAATTGCAGCAGCTGTTAGTTTTCATTATCCTGTAAAGATGAGCAAGTTGATCTGTTCGAGTTATCTGTCATATAATGAATTGGAACAATTTACATCGGATATGAAAGTTGACGATAATTTCGAAAAGGAAGACAAAATACACTGGTCAAACGTGCCACAAGCCGGTGTGCTTGCTGTGCGCAAAAAATTATGAATGAATTGCGTTGTCACAAATGAGTGAATTGGACCCCTGTCAGTTTTTTTCTTCCAGAGATTGGATCTGTGTTTTTGTGATTTTCTGTTTAGCCAATGTTTCAAATTTCCAAATATAAATATTGTCCTGTGTCATAGATTATTGGAACGACGGTTATAATTTTTAAGTAGTGCCGCGTTCTTTTCTAATGCAAATATGACAAAAGATGCAATAAAAATTTTATTTTTTTGCTTTTCTTAAATATTTTTATGTTCATATATTCACAATATAATAAGCTACCCAAATATAATTAAATTTCACTGAAAGACAATGTATTTCTAAGTGAATTTTTTTTTAATCAAGAGAGTCTGGTAGACTCCATGTCACTGACGGTGTAACATTTCTTCACGTCACTGGTTAGGGGTTTTAAGTAAAAGTTGCTTCTCATTAATAATTGTAGGTGTAATTTTATTTTGTATATTTTAGATTCATTCAATTACAAATTTAGAATGACATCAGACTTAGTAATATAGTTCAATTGATGCAACAACTCTAATTTCACCATTGCAAAAAGTTTCTGGTTGATTTTAATTTTAAGGTTTGGAAATGCAAAGCGATGTTGCTAATTTATAACCTATCAACCGAATATTGATTAATTAAAACTTACTGCTGTAAGACACTAAAAGAAGCAGCCAGCAGCTGCCTTACGTGTGAGTTTTGAAACAGAGAATGTTATTGCCGAAGAAAAAAAATACGTCCAAAATCCCTTGTAGATATTGATATTTTCGACAAACGACCAAACTGCAATTCGAAATGTTATTTGCGAAATGAATAAAACGAAGGTTTTTTAACCTTTCCTTAACTTTTTTCTAAGTTCTTTACTACTTCAACTGTCGTTTGTGATGTCCTTAAGTTGTGCATTATTTCGTACGTCAATGTTTCCTAATGACCAACAATAAACAACCTGTCAACACCGCGATAATGTAATTTTAAATTTCCCTTAAAAAAACTATACATGGGCTATACATGGCTTGGCTCTAAAAGACAGTTTACATTTACAATACATTCATAGTAACTACGCTGCAGTGAGCACTACAGTATAAACTCTTCAAGATCAAAACGATAACAACCGATCAACCGGTAAGAAAAATTATTGGAAAAGGCATTGGTGGAAAATGTTAGATATACCGGGTGTTTCAACGAGAACCACCGGTGCTAAATTACGTATTTCTAATGGAGTTAAAAATTTGAAATTTGGCAGAAATAAACCATAATTAATGCACTACAAGATGACATTATCGTTTTTTTTTTCGTTTTTTAAACCGTGTGAGTTTTCACTTTCGATTGCGATTTCATATCGAAATATTTACTTCATCTCTTTGATTTTCTTCAAGCTCATGATCACGACCTTAAAGATTGATAACAAGTAATTGAAATATTTTCATATCAAACCGTTATTGAATTTCAGCCCTGGGGGGATTTTTAGTTGACAGTTTTGTAGTCGTTTTTGCGGTCAACCACATTAGATTTTATGATGGTCTCTATACTCTCCAAAGATCTTTGTGTAGGTACCGCTTTTAAGTCATAAATAACCGAACCGTTTAAGTCTTATTGTCACGAAATTTGGCTGCTTCAATAAAGCAGTCGTGTCATAAATTCGTCAAAATCCCGCGAACTTCTTAAAAACAGAATTAGCGATACTTAAACTACAAATTTCAAATTTTTCACAACAGGAACGTATACCTGGCGGTATTATGAACATAATAATAATAAAAAAAATTATTAAAAATTTCTGAAAAAGCACATTATGGCGTCCCGACGGCACATGGAATTAATTATGGACCAACCAACGACGCCACATTGTAGCGCATTGATTAAAGTTTATTTCTGCTAAATTTCAAATTTTTAACTTCATTAGAAATACGCAATTTGGCACCGGCGGTTCTTGTTGAAACACCCGGTAGGTGAGAGTAAAAAGAGAAAACAAGTTTTGCTATCATGCTTTTAAATTACAATGCATCTTTCAAAAATCTTGTCGTTGTAGGTATACAATTCCGTACAACTCCACACAATTCTAAACAATTCCATTGAAAGTCAAAAATATATTCTTAAATTTAATTTGTATCATTGACTTAACTCAAGAGGCACATTTCGAATCCTGAAATAATACTACTACCGCTATACCGCTATAGCACTAAAATATTTATAAAAATTGGTCTAAAACGCAAATAAATCAATAAAAACAATTAATTTTGTTTTCACAAAGAAATATGTCCAAAAATCATTAATGAGGGTGAAAAACTAGACTGAAATCTAATTATTAATTGGAAACCCGGAGCCAACGCACAATTCGGTCGATACCCAGGCAGGATGCACCGCAAGCGCGCTGCTTCCGGGAATCGTAATATTTTATAACGTAACGTGCCGATCGGGCTTTAGAACCGCCGTAAAGGTAATCGAAACTCGTAAACCCTAATCTGCTATAGAAATTCATGGCAAAGTCTCGGGCGCCCGCCCTACAATCCACTCTCGATGGCGAGAAAACGGGCGAAAGTCGAATTTGCTTAAGCGTTAACGCCATCATTTGAAAATTTTCCATTTACTACATTTCCAAAAAAAAAATGTTCGACCTAACGAAAAGCAAAGCAGGTGTTAATACCTAACAAAAATCTGTTTTAAATCGGGTTTGCCCCTGCATGTGCGTTGCGATCTTCCGACGGCGAGGGCGGCATGGGGCCAGTTTGATCATACATCAACCTCGCCCCGTTAGGGATTAATGACGCCAACAGCGCCGAAATTAACTCCCTGTAGGCTTACCACGGCAATAACGTTAACATATTAACCATTTGTTAGAATAGCAATATAGCCTTATATCCGCGCCGTCTAGGCTTTATTACATTCAGATCGTAAACCGAATTTATTTATAATAGAAGCGCACTTTCACTGTTCCAGTGCGGTTAATAAAAAAACGTGATTGTTTACCGAAACGTTATCTTAAACGACCGTAAACAATACGATGGTTCGAATGGACCATAAAAGCACGAATTTGACTTGGCGCGAGAGCGCCTTGAATATCGAACGGATTTATTGAAAGGATTATGACAGGCGGAAATTGACCGGGCCCGGACCTGATAACCATCAATTATCCGGGCCAATATTCTTAATTATCAACCCCCACTTTACTACAACGTTCTGCTCACGAACTAACAATAGTAGGGATAGAAATAGATGCAATCTAAATATACATAATAATTGACGTTGGATGGATGCAACTACTATAAAGTTTATGTCAAACTGACTCTAAATTTTGCGAGGTTTTGGAACAAGAAGATGAAAATTGATGTTATATTAGCCAACTAGTAGAAACAAATTCTTGTGACACGGTTAATCCTTTACTTTAGTAGCTTTAAAGTAGGTACATGTAATTTATGACTTGACACTGCATAAATTGATTGAATAGATTTCCCCGAAAACCAGTCAAAATAATTGAATAATGACCGAATTTAACGGTATTTAGAAACAATATTGCAAATCGCCGGTTGAAATAAAGCAGGTAATCTACAGTGTAGTCTCTATAACGTGAACATCCCAAAACCGGCGTTGCGGCAAAAAACAATCTATTTGACATTACAAAAAAATACTGAGCTTTTATTAGACAAGAAATAGCTACTGCCTCCTAAATGTGCTTTCATGAGAAAGATTCTTAAGGGGCGATAGGTTCTTTGAAAGGTATTTGAAGGAAAAACTGTATCTGAATTTTTGTTCTGTTAATCGTGCTTTAAATATCCACGGTATTTGTGAGACAAATATCAAAGAAAAGTTGGGACATTTTATTTCAATAAAATTTTCAAATACTTACGTTTTACGTAACCTATCAAAATGTAATTTGAAGATCTTTTTCGTTTAAGGTACCATGAAATTTTATAGTTTGATATCAAAAACTGCGAATAAAAGTGAGAAAAAAAGTTATTAAAATTTTATATTTTTAGGTTTAAAAGCGGTAAAGAATCCACCTATTTCGAAAACCCCTTGTATAATAATAGATCCTATGTGCCAAATTTTATTAATTAATTTTTGTTTATAAAAATACACCAATTCAGTGTTTAGCTTCAAGCTTAAAATGCTTTCAAAATTAAATTAAAGGTTCTTTTAGGATACATTTTTAATGATTATATTAGTTCGACAGCTTGTCATTCTATCCTCAGCTTTAGTGCACGGTTATGGGTCTTCTAAAAAGATAAAATATTATCAAATACCCTCTGTCTTGTAGTACAAGAATTAGAAAGTGATAATAGTTTGGCTAACAAGGAAAAAATATGGAAAGTATTGTGTCGTTGGCGGTAAAGGGTACAATTGTGTCAATCTATGAGCAAGTGCCTTCTGTATTGCTAATCTTGTTATAATACAAAGTTAAAACACTTCTTCCCGCTTAAGATACGGAACAAACCTAATAAGTAAAAACAAAACCTAATTTTTCCGGTGGTTTATTATGTCTACTATATGCGGATATCCTTAGATCTTTAGTTAAACCTCTGTTACAAGAGTTGCGACAACTTTCGAGTTCAAAAATGGCTTTGTGTTCGATGTGCAATAAAAAGTGGTGCAAAACGAATTTGGTTGAAAGCAGGTTCATAGTGGCTGTGCTGGGCTCTAAAAGAGTGAAATTGGTTGTTAGTTGTTTAAAGTCAAAAACGCATAAAATACACTTTCATTGCGAGAGATGTGCTATTGTGGCCCCATTGGAAGTTTAGAAGAAGAAATAAATTTCTTGAAGTCCGAGTTAAGTGCGCTGAAAAACTGCAAACAAACGCCTGACCTCTCTACTTATCGCAATAGTATATTAATGAAAGATATTTTTTTGGTATTTGAGAAACGATCTGATCGAGCAAATAATTTATTTGGGTTCAATCTTTCGGAGTCCGCTTTCGTAGAGCTAACTTTTCTCAGTTGTACTCCAATCTTACTACGATCACATGTATATTTCGGTTGATATGTTGCACCCATTTAATGTAATTGTCCTTTTCATGAAATGGGCATCCAGTTCAGTGACTGGGTCCAGATCGTGTAATTTTAATTTTTTTCACCATCTGAACACTAGGTATTTTTATCCAGTTTATGAATAGGACAGCACAATTATCCATTTTCTGAAACTCCGTAAAATTACGGCATTCGGACATACAAAGCAACCATTTCATGAAATGTACTAACTTGTCCACTTCCACCGTCAACGTTTTACGTACTGGAGAGAGCTTTGCGCTTTATGTAATATATCCAGTTCCTGAAAGAAACTGTTGATAACCTGTCGTCTGTGGTCTATAGTTCATGATGTTATAAAAAAAATATGGAACCAAAAAATGTTGCTGCTTTAAAAATAAACCTTTGTACAGTGGCAAGCAAAAAATTAGGCACGATGTTTTTTCTCAGCGTAAACTAACTCCATTCGGTAGGATAAGCAGAGCATTGCGACCCACCCATTTCCAGGTGATTTGTAGCCGAGCCGAGGAAGGTGGGTAACTTTTGGCCTAGGTACAAACGCCAAACGGAATAAATATTTATTACCCGTAGCACAATTTGGCACTATTTTGGGGTCTAATACGGCAGACTAGCAGGTCTCGCTGACACAGTCTCTCATACAGCCCGTTTTACACAACTTCAAAATCGCCGATTTTGCTTCACGAGTCGTGTCTAACTTTTTGCTCGTCACTGTACTAGCAGGTGCCATATGAGTCTCTCGTGTGTTAATAAATTAATTTAGTGTTGCTTTCCAGACCATTAATTATTTTTATTAAACTTTTATGTAGGCTTTGTATTATTAGGTTTAATGTTACTTTATAATAATGTTTTTTTTTTTTAATATAGACATTTTACTTTTTGGTTCTTTTATTTATTTATTAATTTATTTATTAAAACAGCCTAATTCGTGATTATATTATTTGCTTTGTACGAAGTTATATCAATTTACATCATGAACGACAGATGACAGATTTTCAACAGTTTCTTTTCAGGAACTGGATAGATTGCATAAAGCGCCAAGTTCTGTCCAGTTCGTGAATCGTTGACGGTGTAACAAAAAGTGGACAAGTTAGTTGTACATTTCATGAAATGGATGCTTTGTATGTCCGAATGCCGTAATTTTACGGTTAAATGTGTTGTTGTCCTATTCCTGAACTGGACAGAAGTACCTAGTGTCCAGCTCGTGGAAAATATTAAGATTACACGATCTGGACCCAGTTCATGAACTGGATGTCCATTTCATGAAAACGACAATTACATTAAATGGGTGCGACATCTGTTACTTCTTGTGCGCTCGTACAACGGGCATTAACAATATTTTCTTCTTCCCTACTAATACAAGAATATTTTTGAACTAACTTAGGAATAATTTCTTGAGTATCATCACGTGGAGGACTTTGACCCCCTAATTATTGATGTAATTGCACTTTCTCCAAAACTTTGTGATCAAGAACTATACTCTCAGTTTGCCGTGGTTCATCAATAAATTTACCAAGCTTGATTATTTATTCAATGTGTTACTTCCATATGACTTTCTCATCTCAAGACGGCTTCCATAGATAAGTACGTCCTAATGCCTAATAATTTCTCAATTTTTGTCTTTATTATTTTATGCTTTTAGAGTTCTTATTCTTTAATCTTTAACATACACTATTTCTTCCTTTGTCAAAACACATCTCTATTATCATCGTAAAATTGAATTTTGTTTTTTCCGGCTTTTTATAAGTCTGAATTAGTTAAGAAATTTACTCTACGCTTCAACATTAGACTCAATGGAGTTACACCAATAGCTTAATATTATATATTCCGGTAGAAAAAAAAAATTTAATGATTAAATTTGTTAAACTTGATTGCTTTTCTTTCGTCGTTTTTAAGGGCTATTTTAAATGTCTTTACTGAATTTTCTGGAGCAGATGCATGGATGGTATGGAGCAGACATGCGATGCCTAATTCCGTTCATAAAACAAAAATGATCAAACTCTACCGGAACTAATTGCGTCTTATTAAATTGCAAAGTTTTTTTAATGTAGCATTTTCTTAATTGCTGTTATAATTTTAGCATAATTTTCCTGCAATTTGATACCACACATAATTTTTTTTTATTTTTAATTTTTTTTTAAATCTGCTGGCCAAAGAAACTAATTTTGCGCGACAATACCGATGCATATTTTTAGTATGTTATTGATTAAAAGCGCATGACCTACCATTTACAACAATTATTTCTACCTCTAACACTATTTCTACTTTACTACAATTCATATGCAGAAATACAAGTTTAGTACCATACGGTAATCTGTACCTACTCCAAATCAAAATTTTCTTAATGATGTCCTTCAAAATCATGATTATAAGCATTTAAAAAGTTTAGCTTAGAAAATACCTGGCAATAGTGCGCATAATTCTTCAACTCGAGAAAGTGAACATCTACAATCTTAAAATGCATTATTTATTGTAATTTTATAATCCGCACAAAGTTTATTTCTTTTTGCTACCGGTACTAGTGGTGTAGTTATCACAACTCGAGTTTTTTCTTGCTCTATAACACCTTCCTTCGATAATTTATCTAGTTTTCTAGTTTTTTGGTAACCACGTTTTTAAATGCAAATAGCATAAGACGGGGTTGATAAATATAACTATACAAAGTACAAATATACCTATGGATTTAACACTACTGTCGATTTCCAATTCAATCCTCATCCCAAATTTCTTTTTGAATAAAACATGCTGTCTTGTATCAACAATTTTAAATTATTAGACGATTAATCTCAAAAGTTGACTTAATTTTATCTGTTATCACCAAATTTAAACATTTTATCAATCCATAATCAAAATCAAAGTTTCCGTTGTTTTGTCAAGAAAATAAGAAACTACGCAAATTTTGATGGTATGTTTGAATTGCTTCTATAAAGAAGTGGTCAACATATTAAGATAACAAGTATGTTATTGAAATAAGCCTTAGTTTTAGGTAACTTTCTTGTAATTTGATCGAAGTCACCACTGTTCTAATAAATTCGATTTCGATCCTTAGGATTCTTATCGTGGACAAGCTGTACCTATAGTTAGTTATTGTCCGGGATTTGCTCTTCAACTATTTTTGGTTTTATAGAATCTATTTCGATTTTTGTACTTAAAATATAAATTTATTGTTATTTGGTATTTATTCTATTAATGCCTAATTTTTTGCCTAATATACCTTTCCTTATTCATAAATATGCCTATACATTTATGATGTCGTTGAAACCGTGGTCGAGCGAAACTGGCCAACTTGCGCCAACTCCATCAAAGTCAGTTTCAATAAAAAATAAGTCTCCCCATTGAAAACTAAGAGCTGGTGACCTGTTCGGTCCCGCAAACATATTTCCTCACTTTTGCGCGGCATCGCTCTGGGAGTCCCCTAGCCCCAGGGGTCGCATGACAGTGGTTATCCATCGCGCTGAGATGTATGGATGTTAAATAATCCAACACCATTAGCTTTTCGCTCCGGTAAACCTAGCATCTGGCCAGCCACTGCCTGACTTCGTGTCCGCTGAGATTTATACCCCACGTTATTCCCGAACTTCCCGGATTGATGGTGCGTCGCTTATACGCCGCTTCCACACATTGATCTGGGACCGTTTATCAAACGCAACCCCCGCGAACTCGGCAACATTTTTAATTTGGCGCCCGACTCTCTGAAATTCAGAGGAGACGTCGCAATCAATTGGACGTCCGTAAAGTGAATCGAGCCAAACTGTCGAAATTCCGGAAGTTTGGGCGAGGCGTCCTCGGTCGATAACGTGACTTTTAGTCGAAATTGCTTCACGTAACGTTTTTCGAAGTTTTAAAAAATTATTTTGCAGGTGTGGTTTCAAAACCGGAGAGCTAAATGGAAAAAGAGAAAGAAGACCACAAATGTGTTCCGTACTCCGGGAGCGCTTCTACCTTCGCATGGGCTTCCTCCGTTTGGAGCTATGGGTGATGGGCTGTGTGGTTCCAGCATGTTCAGTGCTTCCGAATCGAGGTGGGGTGTGGCTGGGATGGCGACAGGTTGGTTTTTAATTCAAGTTCTAGACTGGGTAAAATTGAATTGTGGCATATGTTGCAGGGTTGGGCCAACTGGGCCAAAGTTCGGTGTCGATGAGCGGTTTCGGGCAATCGCTGGGGCAGCTCAACCAAAGCTCGGGCCTGAGTCCCGCCCTGCCCATCAGCACCGCGGCCGCCAGCACCGTCTATCAAGCGCATTATGGGCTTAATTCATTAGGTAAGACCCCGTCTTGTCAACCTCACTTCATTCAACGTCGATATTTCATCGCTCCAGTCCAGAGAGGGTGCAGAATATTGAACCTTCTCTTGGTGGAGCGCCGTTGAATCTTGTTTGGTTGGTAGCGTCTTTCGGTGGTTCAAAAATATATGTTTAAAATACGAACCAGTAAATGTTAGGTAACGCCCGGATTAAAAAGAAATACTTTGTATCCTAATTTAAAGAATAAACCAGGCATCTAAAACAAAAATAAATATCTTGAATTTCTCAAACTAAGTAAGTAGGTAGCTTCTTCGCCACTGACTCACAAATACGATAAAGTTTTTGGATTCCATAATTTATCTTTAAAAAAAATGTTGTCTTTGCAAAATTGTGGTGTGTCGCCTTGTTTCTGTTCAAAATCAATAGATTATTAATTTAAAAACACCTTTAAAGACGATCTTCTCTGCTCAAATTGCTCTTACGTTCTTGAGGTAGATATAATATGCCAAGTATAGACCATAATGCTTTACTAGAGACATTGCATTATCTTTGTAGAGACAATATTCTCTCCTTTCAATTTCATGTACAGCTTGCCGAGAAATTAATGTCGTATCGAAAGCCGTTGCAAGCTGCACGATTAGATTGGTCGACTGTCGTGTTGCTTATATTGAACCCTTGGAGGGAGCAAGCAAATAATTTCGGCCTCGGCCTAGCCTCCCTCCAAGGGTTCAAAATAAGCCAACAGGACAATCCGGATAGTCGCCCAAACTAATCGTGCTGTCTGCAACGGCTCTCGATACGACATTAATTTCTCGGGAAGCTGTACATATGTCCTTAGCACTTATGATATAGTAATGTCATCGGCATACGCTTCAATTCTTTTCTATTCTCATACTTACGTACTTACCATAGTGGATGCTGACAAAGCTTTATTAAACTTTTGAAATGACTCCAACGATTTGGAATGAACTTGACTGATTTGTTACATTGCATAGAAATTGAATGAAGTGAATAAACAGTAATTATTTTAAAAATTTTATGTTCATCTAAATAAAGGTGAGACAACCTTACCGGCTGCACCTAACGAGCCACCACTGGTTCATTAACCTTTGAAGGCAACCGAATGGTAGATTTGAAAAATAATACAACTTGTAGGTAGGGGTACTTGCTGCCGGCCTGCTCCGATTACGTAATCAACCCTCTATGAGTCCCCGCTTTTGATGACTCCGGGTCATGCGTCCTTCAAGGGTCCGCTAGAGCTGTACCCATTATTTCGGGTGTTGGCCCCTCGGCTATAAAACGCTATAGGCTTAACCTTTAAACATTTACTGTCCGGTCGTATAAACTAAAGTCAAACAAACCCACGACATTTACTTTTGACACCTTCGGTCGAAAGTAACAACTCGGTGCGGCATTCCGCAGGCGGGGAAGTGGAGTCCGGGACGAACACTGGGAGTACCACAAAACATACAATTAGCAGTGATTAGAAACAGCCTCGTTACCCGCTACCGAAATACGCGTCAACCATTCTAATTACTTCTGCACACAGGTTTTAACATTAACGTGTTTGTCATGATTTCTACCATGGCTACCATCGAGTAGCCGGTGTTTGTTTTAGATCATTTCGCATAGTTGTCGACAGAATTGCATGTTTCGCTACTCGGCGAAAATCAAAAAATTGTTTACTTGTTTTGAAAGAATCGTTGGGTTTCTCAGAAACGTGACTCAACCTGAATCATTTCGAAACATCACCCTGTACAGTGGCTACTCCACATAAGCAACCTGGGTGTTTGAGGAAACAATTACCGTGTACTTAAAATAATTAGCACTCTTTAAAAATGATAGTACTTAGTCATTTTTATATGTTTGCTCATAAAACGTTCGATTATCCAGCTGCGACCATTTCTATTTGCGAGTGACGTTGTCTTTCTAAAATTTGGAAACTGGCTTTACCCCTCAAAATGCTTTTGGACTCATCCTGGTGTTTGAGTGCCTTTCTACATACACATGAATTATTGATGAACGCAATGCAAATAGATTTACGTTGAAACAACATTCCCCATAATATTTACTTGAAATTGTTTGTTTAGGGTTTTTATGACTTGGTCAGTCTAGTCGAAAAGAATGTGTTTTTTCTTCGTAATGTACCATGCATGATGTCTCGCTTGGAGACAATGTAACAACTTATCGTGGTAGCTCATGCGGAAAGTAAAAGGATGCGAGCTGCTAACGAATCTGTTAAAAATTTACGTGCGCGTTAATTAACGCAATTTGTTACTGAAATAAACTCTTTTATGAGACATTAGAGGGATCAAGATAATATACTGGTGTTGGAACTAATAGGCACCACGCGCTAGCGATGATAAATTTTTGATAACAGAATAATTTTGATTATTTTCTTGCATTTGTGAACAATTTTTGACTGGTTGAATCCAGATTTCTATAGGTTTTCGAAAAGGTGGTTGTTAGAAGTTACTAGTTCTCTTAAACAAAAATTTGGAAAATCAACTTTCCAAAAATATCTAAATAGCAATAAAAATGTTTAGTCTTGGTCATCATCACGTTATATGTTACCTTGTAATCTTTTAAGATAAAGTCTAAAAAGCCTAGAAAATTTTATCTCTATGTTAACATTTTGTTAAGTGTTGCTTTCCTTCAAGTATTATTTAGCACTAGTTTTGAATAATAAAGAGAATTAAAAGATAAAATTACAATTTTTAGAAATAATTTATGTTTTTACTTTTCTACTTTTCAATAATTATTTTTCTCAATAAAATAAACATTCACATCATCAATCAATTTTCTAATCATTTTTTTTTCTACACATTATTTCCATAGCTTTACTCTTATAAATAGATGAAAGTTGCAAAGAGCTAAATTTGGCAATTAAAACTGGTATGTTGCTTATGTGAGGTTGGAATTGTAGCGTTATTCGTATACATATACAGTTGACTAATGTGGAATTGATGCTGCATTGTCATGATAAGAGTCACTTTTCTTAGGTCGCTAGTTGGTTGAAATTTATGTCATCGTATGGATAGGTACTGCCATTGTATAATACTTTTCGTATTAAAGTGCTGTTGCTCGGAGATTTATGAGATTGAATCTGATAATAAAATTAAAACTTTTAAGAAAAGAACTGGAACATGAAAGTAGAACCGAAATAGTCCCTGGATTACTATTTATACCATTTGTTTTTTCTTACCCTCGCAAACATACATTTCTGTATTTAAACATTTTTTAATTTGTCTTTATGGTCTGTAAACTGCAATCAATTTGGGATAATTAATTTTGTTCTATTCACCATAGGCTTGTATAGCAGTATACCTAGTATCTATCAAAATTTTATTCTTGCATAATGAGTTGTTGTCATTTTACGTCACTAATAATAGGTAATAATAACGCTCTCCTGTGATACCAAACCACTCGAACACGTAACACGTAACGTTGACGTATTCACTCTTTGAAATTGAGTCACGAGGTGAATATGCGCCACCATCTAATTGATACATATGTGGCTGTTGGCCAGCGGGCAGCAGTATATTACCATAATAAATTAACTTGCATTTGTCCTGATGATAACCTCCCATTTGCTATAACCTAACTTTTTAAGGTGGCACAGTACCAAAAATTATTTTATTCTTTATCTCATTATGTGCACCCATTACAACTAAAATCTTTGGTAACCTCCGAATCTCAATTAAATGTGTCTTAGAAATAACGCTAAATCCGTCGTTATTGCAATGACGACCGCCGCCGACGTAAACAGTGTTAATTCGATCGCAAACACAGACTTTGGTCCTTTCATTCTTATTCGTTCCATCTGTTGCAGGTGATAGCATGATGACGTATTGCAACAACGGTGGTGGTAGCGGCGGCGGAAACGGTGGGACGGGTGGTTCACCGCCCCCGCAGATATCGTGCTCGAGCGCCGCCACCCCGCCAGTGGCGGCGGGCACCTCCCCCAACGAACAGGAGGAGGACGTTTGGCGCGGCCATAGCATAGCGGCGTTGCGACGGAGAGCCTCCGAACTCAACGCCGCCATCCCGTCTTACCTGCAGATTAACTACGACACTCACAACAACGCTTCTGTATATTAGTTTTCTGAAAATTGATGCTTTCAGTTGCAAGAACTACTGCTGTCGACGATTATGCAACATCGAAATAATTATCAAGACGGATAATTGAGAAACCATAGAGTTCTTGAGAAAAGTATAAGGGCGGAAAAGGGCTGGTTTCAATTAATTATTCTGCTATTAGTGAAGTTGGAGACTCATTAATTTAAATGCTTTGAAGATGGAAGTTGAGGCAACCAGGATTTAAGTGCCACAGAAAAGTTTCATTTCTCTTTAAATTATTTGTTATTCTTAAGGAATCGACTAACGACCATCGTTACTAGAACAAAAGTAGATCAACTTTAAAAAGTTTAATTTTTCCATCGACCTGAATTTGACTGTTGAAGTTTATTTTGGAGTCCACTTTGCATTAATGACGTAGATTGTGATTTAAGATGGCTAGACACTTTTTGAAAACTACTACCAAAATTGGTTTATAACTTTTAATTTGTGTTCAATTCTAAACGTCTATAAATTCAGATAGATCTATCTGAATTTACTCGAGTACGAGTACTATTTATTTATCAATACTGTCTTTGATCTTCCAGTTTCTTGCATCAAACAATAATAAGTATACCTATCTTAATAATTTTGACTAAAAATCTTTTTCATTTCTTGGGAAATTCTATAATATTTTATTAATTTCTTTTGAATTTGGTATGACGTTGTGTTAGAATCGACTTTTTTAATTGATACAAAGAAAAATTTATACAAAACATCAATAAACAAAGTTACTAATGCTAATACCGTTAAGTGAGCTTACTGTAGATTTTATTTATTCGTTAACAAATTATTGTTAACAAAAATTGTAGGTAATTATTTTAGTGGAGTTTTAGACTTTTTTAAAAAACAAATGAATATTGAACCACAACCACATTGTAGATCTCTTCCTTGGTACCTATAATATGTATAAGTAAATAGATATGTGAAATAGGCAAGTCAACTAGATGCTACAGTAAAAAACGTGTCAAGTGTCAAGTACAAAGTGCTAATGACACAAATTTTAAAAGATCGATGCATGAAGCGAAAGATTGAGCTGTGATGTGTAATTTTCTAATCTTTTCATAATTTCTAAAGTTTTTAAAATTGCTTTTGCTAGTAAAAAGCAATGAAAATAAAAGTGAAAAAGAAGAAAATTACAGTAGACTTGAAATTTGCAGAATTTTCAAAAAAGCGCAAAATAATTTTTGACCATATTTTGAAATTAAAGAGTATTGTCCACAAACCTGTTGTTTATCTCCATTTGCTATAGTCAATATAGCAGCGATATGTGCATGATATAATACAGCATATTAAGGACAAATAAAATTTTCAGTGGATATTTCTTTTATAAGCAAATGTCGAAACAGTTAAGAAACAAGAATACAAACCAAGAAGAATGTACAAGAATTTAGTACATTTGGTATTAGTATCGTCAATAAATCTTCTTTCTTTGCCTTATTGACGTTTGGTATAATTTGTGAACAAAAAGGTCAACCTGGTAAATAAGGTAGATGTAACAGCAAAGCCGTTCTTATTTAATAAATTGAGAGAAAAACATAATGTCGCCTAGCACCTAAAAGAACTTATAGTGGTCAAAAAATTAATTGTTAGTGGTAAAATACTACATCTCTTGTCTTTTACATACCGAAGTAAAGCTAAAAATTACACAAAGGATTCACATACTAAGGCACCTACCAAATATTAAAATAACTTAGAACTAAGTATTTATTTTAACATCATAAAATTTATACATAATAACTCAAAACATTTTTGTTTTTTAAAACAGAAACAAAAACATTAATTGTAAGTTTGTCTGTTTAAGACTCATTAATCTTTAAATTAATCTCTATAATTTGAAATAAATGAATCACTACAATTTTAGTTAAAAAGGTACGACTTAAAAATGAAACTAAATGATACTCGAACAGTGAAATTCCAAGGGTACACAATCAACGTAAAAATGAAAAAATGTCAGTGCACATTCCAAAGATAATATAGGTAAATTTGATTTACACTCTTAAATAATAAAAATAGGTAGATATCACGGTTTGAAATTGTCGTGATGATTAAATTGTGGTCAAACTCTTTAATCAGTTATTTCGATGTTGCAATCGCTAGATCGCCAAACTTTTCCGGGTCTACAAAGTATACGGAACAAAACCTTAGTCGAATAGGACTTACCCCATAGACACAGAGATGCGCAATAATCTGTACCATATTACTGTTAATATTATCAAACCCATGTACTTACTTTAAACGTTTGGCACCGGAAAATTTGCCAAGTCATTTTTCATTAATTATTGTTATCGTAACAAAAAACTGAAATTTTCCGGTGTTAGATCTGTTTTAGTTTTATGAGTTGTAACTGTGGCGTCTATGTATACGATGTAAAATAATTACTGTACAAAGACAAATCGTATGTTGGATGGATCCCATTATTAGTGTGGTGATGTGTTATAAATTCATGTCCCTAGAGTAGAGGATACAGAACTTTGTAATTTTCTCCTGTTGTATACTAAAAATGAAAACAACGGTATACGCTGTTTTGATTGTTTTTAAGGAAGTGGCGAGTTTTCCGGAAAACGAGGTTGCCTCGAGGAAAATTCAGTGATAGAACATGTACGGTTCTCTTACGTTCAATTACTTGCTTTCACGGTAGTATTTTAAATAGTATTTTTAATGAAAGTATAATAAAAAAAATTAAGTTATATTGTATTATTATGTATGATTATGTGTATTATTAAAGAATGTTTCATAAATGTAAACAAAGTTCTCACTTCTTTCTTAAATATTTGCAAAGAGTGGGCCGGTCAAATCGCAATTGAACTAACCTGCTCAGATAATAAATTGGTTTGAGAAGAAATTTTTTTTAAAACAGATAACTGTATCTGCTATGGAGCTACAGACAACTTTGTCAAGTTATCAGTTTCGTCTAGATTTCATCCAGCAGAGTACGTTTCTGTCGCTCGAGCTTCAGCTGTTGTCGGCTAGATGGCGCTGCCCTATTAAAGCGGATTTGAGTCAATATCAACTTTATGTTATTAATTAACTTAGAATTATTTAATATTACATTAATTTATAATTGTTTAATTACCAAAAAGTTTTCTATTAATTTGCGTTGCAAGCTACGATAAATTTGATGCAATTCCTGTATTATTTATTATATTGGTTTAATTTGGTAGGTACTGCGGTTCTTGGGCAAACGAAAATTACTCGTTGGGATACCGACCAGAAAAGGTTAGATAAACAGAGACAGCAATGCAAAAATAATATTTTTTTGATGGTTCAGGGTAAGATAAACACCCGAAAAGAACGCGAGATTAACAGACAGTGTCCCGTCTCGCTGAATTTCAATTTCTGCTTTATGATATTTCGAACGATTGTCGAACAGGAAGGGAACGTTTCGGAGTAGATAATTGGCATATGAACTACCTACTTGTGCCACTATAAAAGGAGAATTGTTTCCTAAAGTTATATTCTTATTTCTTATGTATATGTACATACCTACACATCGGAGGACGTTTATAAGTGTATTTCCGAACATATTTGAAAGCGGAAAGGCGGAATGGCGCCATTGCCATTTTTCTATAATTCTATACGATTGGCTTGATCATAGAATTCAATTGCATCAGAAATTTTGGGTTACAAGGTTATTTTTCACTACATTTCCTTCGAGGGCGTTTGGACTGTTTGGAGACTAATGAAAACACTAAATACCTACCTTATAAAAGATAGACGTCTAGAAGCTGGAATACCAATTTACGAATCATTCTAAAAGCTACTTTCAAAATTTCTTGCACTTTAGAAACGGTTTCTGGCAATTAACTAAAAGCGAGACTTAACAGAAACAACTGAAATATAGGGGGGAGTGGGGCACAGAGGACCATCTAAGCTAAAGAAAATTGAATCTTTTTATTTTAATTGATAATGAAGTGCTTTCATGGTATGATGAGCAATAACTATCTGGTTGTCGACTGAACTTGGCAGTTTTAGGCAAATCTATTTTTTTCAAATTCTATTACTAAAAGTGTGCACTATTGCACTCGGTCCTGTGTACCCCATACCTCGGGGCACATCGGACCACCATGCTCAACATTATTGGAAAAAATTTTGACAAGCTTAAATGGAAAAATAACTATTTTATTGAAAGTAATAAACTTTAAACAATATAAAAATAATTGAAAACATTATATAAACTTTGTAAGTAATACAAGAATAATTGACAAACATTACTATTTAGAATTTCATTTGTAATACAGATTTTCAGCCTCATCGCTATCGGCATTACAGTTAATAAACAGAAAATTGTCATTTTCCTCTGAGGCCCCTGCACACTTGTCGTGGGCCCACTTGCGACATTGTTGACAACGGTTAACATTGAATCCACAGCCAGTCCTCTCTGCTCCAAGTGCACGTTTTTTTATAGAAAAAATAGGTTAGGATATCAAAACATTTTATAATGCCAGACTCTCAAGCAATTTTGAAGCTTCATTTATGGCACTTTCAAATGAGTGTAATAAATCTACTCAGATTAAACATTTTCAGTCTTTTCAGATGCAATCAAAATTGGAAAATATTGCAAGACTTGCCATAAAAATCCTTTTCTTCCCGACTCTGTCACAGCTGTGATCTAAATGGCAAAATTTTACTAACGAGCGATGCAGGTCTTTTCTGAGTTGCAGATGTAATATACGTCATACAGACAGTGGCGGCTGGTCAGGGGAGGCAAGTACGGCCCTGCCGTACCAAAGAATTCAGAGACAGAAAAAAACTGTTTCTTTTTAATTTTTACTTTAAAATTGTAATACATATTTGAAAATTTGAAAAACTCGTGCCGCGGAATGTAGATACAGGATTCGTGGCGGCTCGGAATAATTCGCTTCATTTTCGGAAACGCTACGGCGCGGCGATGTTTGGCCGATGCTGAGCGTCAAGAACACGCGTACGTCTTTGACCCAGCTCCGTGTGTTTGAGCAGCACGTATGTCGAAGAATACTCCCCAGAGTCGGCCAGGGCCGGGAGAGCCGGCTTAGGTCACGTGTTTTCCATTTGTTTTAACGATAAAATAACAACAGGATTTTAACTGCATCCAAGTTCACCCGAAATCAAGTCCTCATCAAAGGGAATTTCAAAAGGACATCCCAGAATTCCAGAACTTTTTAACAGTAATGAATTAATGAATTTTCTGAATCAACGATTTTAGCAGCTAGGTCCGGCACGGCGTCTTACATTTAAACTTACCGCAACTTCTGGACATTTATTTGATTGGTCATTGAGTTCACCAATGCCTGATTGATATTGAGAAATGACAATCCTGGCAAGGAAACTCTTAGACCTCCCGTTGGTTCTTGCTGGACAACTTGAATTTTTGGTAATTGTTTACAATGCCCACTATTCGCTTTTTGGGGTCTTTTTTTTGGAAACCATCGTGAAACATCATTATAATGCCATTTTAAGCAATAAAATGTTGTGCAAACGATAAATAATTTTATATAAAATTTATAGATGTAGATGTGCTAGGGCAACGAAAATAAGAGTAAAAATAGAAGTGGTTTGCACAAAAAAAGATATTGATTTTCGTAATGTATACATAGTGAGGAATGCGTTGGTGTAATTAGTTTTTAAAAATTGAAGAGTGGGTAAAGTAAGACCGAATTTTTTTGCAGAATAGAAAATTTAAGTTGACAAACTAGAGAGAAAATGGAGATATTATTATTATTGGCCGCCTCAACTCTGAGGGGCACGGGCCGCCACTGCATACAGATGGCAACGCATATACTACCATAATTCACGAAAACCTCTGTGCCTCGCCGGCCCCTTTGCCCCACGCTCCCCTACAGTCAATTCCAAAAGTAATGTTTATCTCACACTTTTAAAATTTAAATTTCTTTCACAGATGATGTACTAGCTAAAGGAAACCCAGTGCTGTTCCATTATTTCTTATGCTTAGCATAAATATGAATTTTAATATCTGTGTTGGTTTTATGTGGAAAATAAACAAGTTCCAAGTTTAACAGGTTGACATTATTTTTGAACTTGGTTGTACAAAAGAAAAAAACTATCAGAGTCCATTTCTGTTAAAAATTAGAAAGGGAAGATGCCATTTTATATTTTGATACGCAAGCTTTCAACTGATGTTTATTTTGGTTCATGGTAAAAATAGTCATATTTTCTGTAATAATTACAAACAAATGCTATGCACCGTAAAAACGATCAAAATAATAATAATTATTATGGTGCACCTACCAATGATGTGAGATACCGGAGGAATTATTGTTTTACAATTTTCACCAGAGCGCCAGATGATTGGACAAATATTTATCATATTTTGCAACTATACCTATAATAATTAAAATATAAATTTTGCAAACTATCTGTTTTTCGTTTCGTTAAAAATAGTTTTAGTAGGTAACTCCGATGATTTTTTCTCGGTATCTTTTAATTTTTCTTAATAAGCAAACTTAGTTATCTGGCCATAAATTCATAGGTGTCTTAGCTGGCAGAATAAGTGTTTCTTTCATTTTCTAATTTTTGAGCTAAAATTTCCAAAAGGCTTTTTGGCACCCACAATCCATTAGTTGCTTAGTTACATGCATGTTTTTTTTTGAAAGCAGTCTGTATACAGGTGGCAAATTTAAAAAAGTTTATTTGCTTCATCTAATATTTTAACTGTGACTATTTAATTTAACAGAAAACCTAACGCCATACCAATGGATAACAGATGTTTGCAGCAATTAAATTATATTGACTTTATTGACGCTGCATTCTGAATTTATAAAATGGAATAGTTATTTATGCATCAAGGGAATAAACGCCGATTTTAATCCCGAGAATGTTAGTAATGCACGAGGCGAAGCCGAGGACATTTTCGTTCGAGGGATTAACGATGTTTATTCCAGAGATGCATACAAAACTTTCTTCCCAACAGTTTAAGTTAATAATAATAAATTAGAGAAGAAATTGTTATAATTGACAGATACCTAAATGAAGTTGGCTGACGGTTATTATGGAAACGAGTTTCTTTATGTTAGGATCGGCATTTTTTTACTTCCTTTCCAACCGGGAATAAAGTAAAAAAAATGCCGATATAACATAAAGAAACTCGTTTCCATAATAACCGTCAGCCAACTTTATTTAGGTATCTGTCAATTATAACAAATATTTCTTCTCTAATTTATTATTATTATTAACTTAAACGGTTGGGAAGAAAGTTTTGTATGCATCTCTGGAATAAACATCGTTAATCCCTCGAATGAAAATGCCCTCGGCTTTGCCTCCTGCATTACTTACATTCTCGGGATTAAAATCGGTGTTTATTCCCTTGATACATAAATAACTATTATTCCCTAGGAAATAAAGTAAAAAAAATGCCGATCCTAACATAAAGAATAAAGTGGCACTTTATTCCCTCAGTATGAGGGAATAAAGTACGGGTGGGAAGATAATAACTTTAAAGCCAACTTTTGCTAAAAAACAGGTTCGGTTTTATTTATCTTTCGATGAGGACTTCATAATCGATCGTACTTACTTATTTATTTTTCAACTAATGCAACTTTAAAATAATAATTTAATTTCATGTTTCCCAGTGCATCACAAGCATTCTAAATTCTAAATTTAAAATAATCACAATATCTGCTAGCTGCTGGATAACATAACACCTATGCATGTTCAAATCTAGAACGTTTTTGTTACTAATAGGTAGGTACTCTCTTTACCACTTCCTTAAAAGGATAGAAACTACTCTTAATTATTTTGCTTTAACAAGATTGATCGAGTGATCGGTCGTTTCTCGACCGTTTACCGTCGCAATATTTAACCCGTAGAGCAAAAAGCTTTGGTACTTTATTCCCAACCTCGACCAGCCGATACATAAGACCAAACCTCAATTGTTTATTGATAAAAATAGTTACTTGCCCGTCAAACCAACGGTTAAAAAGTATACACCAAAGTATAGATTTGGCATGTGTTTGTTCTTAACGTAGCTATTTCCTGGCCATGTTTCAAATAAGTTTGGTCTTCCAGATGCTGCAATATACAAAACAACACACAATCCAGAAGTAAATTAGTGCAGCTGTCTTAATCTACATTCAACATTAATAAAATAACTGATGATGGTGTGAATTTTCAATAAGGTGAGGGAAACACAACACCACAGTGAATTATTTGTCGCTAAATCTATTTGTAATTAGTCATTCTTCAGATTCTTAACATTAATGCAGGTCTGTTAAAACAAAGTACCTAAGGAAAAGCTCAAAATCAGATCAGGGAGGATATAATCCTAAAATAAATAGCATAACCTCCATCTAAGCCGCACTATGAAGTCGATTGACTTCATAGTGATCAATCATCTCCATTAAAGAACACGGCAAACGAGCGGAATCGGTCACCAGCACAGAATCTCTTCATAGCTTCCAAATCAAATCAAAATAATCAACTTACGCGCATTCTAATGTTTTGCGATAACTAGTGAATTTAAGGTAAATTTCGTAATACCTACTAAAAGTGTAAAAATGATGAAAGCAATTAATGGAATATTACTCTATTTATATTACGGATGTAAATTTACAACAAAAGGAAATTAGTTGTAGCAAACTACTTCAATATAATGTCGCAAGCATATATAATAATGCGAAAGTTCCTATTGAGGAATTACCAGACCTGCATTGTTTTATGACAGTTCTTGTTTCAGTTGCAGTTGGAAGTTGAAAATATAACCAAGGTATAATTCAGTTGTCCGGCAATTCGATTTTCTAGGGAAAATGCTCGATTCAAATTGAATATAGAAAAGGTAAATTTGCCAAGAAGGCATGTACCTAAGTAGGTAGGTAAGGTAGAGAAAAGGTAAGTTCAGCCCACAGGAAATAAAATAAAATTGCACTTTGCTGTACTTTGTAGGCGAAAGTTCGTAAATCCAATCAATCATGTAAACCATTTTTCTTTAAAAACATCTAGTGAGTATTTGTAGGTTAATATAATAGAAACTAGGTGTGTTGTGATTAGTGACCGAGGAACTATCATAGAAAATAGATTTGTGTCAAGTTATTTATTTGTATTGCAATCGTGTTATCATTAGTTTTATAGTTATATACATATACCTAGTATAAAATAAATAATTGTCGTCTTCAGTACTTACTTCAATTAACAACTTTCAGAGACATTTTCGGACCACATTTCATTTTACATGATATGATTTAGCTGAAGGTTAATTCAGCATTGTTTTAGCAGTGTACAATTACAATTCTGTAATGCATAATCTTATTTTTATTTTTTGTGGCTACTCTTTTTGAGACGAGTTTCTGAATGAAAGATTTCAGAAAGTGATTTAGTCAGGTGCCGCAGTAATTTAAAAATTTATTTAATTTGAATTTGCGTCGACATTGCGGAGAATGGAGCGAGCGACTTAACGCGGGGATGGAGCGCCCCGAGCGAGCAACGTCCTATTATATCTCAGTCAGAAATGAGTGGAAATTTTGAAGAACAAATTTTTATAGCGTGCATTATGCCATAAATAAGCCGAACGTCGAAGCAAAAGTATATGGAACGTAAATGTATAAATGTCGCAAACAAAAAAAGGAGCACAATAAAAACGGGAATTTTACGATATTGTCCTGTAAAATATGTTATTGTGGCAAAATAACATAATGGTATAAATCAAAACCGGGACGTTTTTCTTTCTTTGAGGTCGGTTGCAAGAAAACCGAAGCCCAAAGCACTCTGCTTGCTCGAGCGGCTTCCTGCACCGCCACAATGCCGAAATGGACCCCTGCGTTCTCAAGTCGTCGTTACAGCTAGGCTCTGACAAACCCTTCACGTGCCGCTCCCCCGTATTAATTGCGACGCCGCCGTCGGTTCCACTCACCACCTCGCACACACACAATTAGAATAAGCGCTTATTTCAATTCGATAGTTTAAATAGTTGGAAGCGGCGCCATGTGCTCGAAAGCTCCTTTCGCTAGACTCCTATTCGATCTCCCATTGATACCCACCGTCGATTTTAATTTGGCAAATTAATTTAATGTTACGTAATCAAACGGCCCTATTGCGAAACTTGCCCAAGTTTCGATAATAGTTCTCAAGGATAATTAGTTGCGTTCAAGCGGAGGATCATCAGTTTATGTTACTCGGCGGGCCGGAACGGACAAAAAACCCTTAGGCCACCGCCGAAACTGTTCGAATTGATAGTAGAGGAAAATGGGAAACGTAAAGAAGTTACGATATTACGGGACTCTTAAAATTTAAATACCTCGACTGTATTTAATGGAACAAGCGTGTTTGCACCGTCGTAACTTTGCTAAGTGAAGCAAAATTATTTGGGATTTGATGACACCTGGGTGCGATTCGTTAGAACATTGTTGACATAAACGCCCTTTTTAGAGCAAATTTCGACAATTCGGGGTGAGTCATGCGAGGATTTAAGGTCTTTTTGTAGCGTACTCATGTTAAAAAAATTAACAAGCGCAACACAACGTGTTGAGTTTTCACTTTAAAAACAAAAATTGGTCAGAAGATAAGAAGTAAAAAAAATATATTTCTCATTCCATTTTTATTTGTAGACAATTGTTTATCTAACGCACACTAACTAACGCAACACTAAAAAATGGACAGTAAAGCAGCGAGCTCTTAAATTTACATATACAACTTTATTTACAACTGCATTTACGAAGTTTGCATCGTAATAATGTAACCTGATCTGACTAGCAGAATGTTAAAAGCTTTATAGTACCTGCAAGGTAGACTAATTAGTTCTCAAACTTTTCTTGGATCAAATTTTTCTATAGAGTGGGAAAAGGAGGCGGATAAGCGAACTAATGCGGAAAATGCGGAAAAGGTCGTTGTTTCAGCAAAAGCCCGAAGAAGTAATTCATCCTTACTAAAAACTTTCGAGACAACAAAAAGCGCCAACGCAATGCGAAATTGTTCACATATTCTGACAGGAAGGAGCGGCACTCTCTTAATAAGCGATTTTAATTAGAGCGAAAACTTTGTGCATTAACTTGCTCGATAGTAAATAAAACTTTCTAAAAATCTGTCATTTTCGACGTCATCAATTTTGGTTTATTGGAATCAGTTTGGGGAGCTTGTCCAATTATTTAGTTAAATGTAAGTATAAGTTTTGCTGAAGACAATAATTGAAAGTTAATTAACACCCTTAGTTTCGTGCTGCAGATTTTTACTAACCAAAATTAGATACCACCCGGAGCTACTCTTCATTCAAGTCGTGTTAAGATAAAACGAGGAGTTTGAACAACGCCAGGAGTTTATTCGAAGACAGTAAGGCTAGGCTTTTACACTATAAAACCACAATAAAGCCGGGACGGCTATTATAGGTTATTATTGTGCAATATGGGGTTTATTGAAGCGTTTTCAACTTCCACTGTGTAATGAAAGTTAAGCGTTTTAGTGCAGCTTTCGGACGTTTTTCTTTTTCATGTTAAAATTGAGTTCCGGGAGCAGGAAAAACGTCATCAACACGTCGTTGCTAATTATAATGAAAGCTCGCCTCCTCGATATTGGCTGTCGCTTGTAATAAACATTCAAGGATGTCAACTCTTTTCATTTGCGCGATGAAATTATTGCATCAGAAATGAGAACTTTTCAAAACTATTTTTGTTGCACTACTGTAATAATGAACACGAAAACACATTTCAATTTAGTTTATTAGTTTTTCCCGATTCTGAATTTATTACGAGATTATTTCTAGAGAGTTTATCCGGAGTCTCATAAACTCTACTTGTGATTGATTTGCGAGAATTATCATAAAGCTCGCAACAATTTAATGGGGTAATAAAACAGCGAAGGAGTTTTTGAAATTTTGTCGGCAAACTCCCGTAACTCGCATGCAAATGATTTATAAAATCGATTTGTTGAACCTGGTCGGACCGGACCAAGGACGACCCTAGAAAGAATAATAGCGCCGCTCCCCCAATTCTGCAGGATCCGTCATTGTGGCGGGTGACGACTTTTTCGGGCAATAACCCGAAGGTGGTGCTTATGCATCATTCCGCATTTTCAGCGAGGAAGTCGAGGAAATTTTGGCGGCGGCGCCATTGACCCGACGACGGCGTAAACAATATAATGGCCTGTTTGCTTGGCGCTCGAGCTAGTTGCAGGCGCCGGTCAGGTGAAATGATTCTTTCCGTTGCAGGAGCCCGAGTGGAGAGGTTTTAAGTTAACTCGTCGAGTTGTTCGATTATAGCCACTGCTCTTTCTAACAGGCAATACTTTTTAGTTTACTGGTCTCATATAGATATATATTTACGTACAATTTTACAACGACAATAAAGCGAGCGGTTTCATCACTGTAGAAGCAAAATTATGTCGAAGTTCGGTATTAGTGTTATGTGTGTTGTTGGTTGTCGGACGAATTATTGCAATCTCCTATTGATTACAATCGTTCATGGCCGCACTATCGACTGACGGTCGAGCAGATAATCGCCGCCACAGAAAGCTCAGCGCAAACGCATCCCTGCAACAAGTCACTCTAATGAAACATGTTGGACGAGATACGAGAAATAATTGACTGATTGTCATCTGGCGGTCGTAAATCCCAAGCATAAATCTAATCATCCCATGTCCAAGAACGCGCAAGAGCCCGAAATTGCCGTCAAACTAAACAGATACAGCATGTTTCTAGCGAATCGGTTTCTCCCAGCACAAATAAAACCAATTTCCCCCGTTACTCCATACAAGTGTTACGTTTCTTGTAATATTTTCAAAGAATTTTGTTTTAAAATAAAAATTGCTAAATAAATGTTAAATTTTATCTAGAGTGATATAAGTATAATATGTAATAACAAATATTAAGATGAAATGGCAGAAAAATAAAACGTAAAGAAGAAAGGTTTCATTTTTCTCGATTTTGAAAAAGCATTATAGATCATGATCCTCTGCGTAGGTTTCTGATTAGTTTTGACCGGTTTTGACTAACGGGAGATAAAAAGATGGTGATAGAAAGATGATGAAGTTGTATTTCATCGTTTTTGTCTTCACGATTCTTTTAGGATAAGGTCAAATTTGCTCTTCACTCTTAGATTGTAAAAGTCAGCTTTGAGTCTAAAGTTTTTCTTGTTCATATTCGAAGGTACCTCAAAGTTTGACTTTGGACCCAATACTTTATCCTTAAATCTTGAATTGTGCTTGCAGATGTTTTTACGGAAATGATAATTTATTCTTTTGTATGGCCCTATGATAGCTTAGAAAAAAATTCTTTAGGTAAGTAAATCATAAAAATGGTTGTATACTTTTATGTGTATTTTGTGTTAAGCATTTTTGCAATTTCTCTTTTAGTAAAAGCGTTTTTTTGACATTCCATATAATGATAGAACTATAATTAAGAATGACATAGAAAGCTTTTAAATCTAAGATTGGTTTTGTAAGGAGGAAAATTCTATTCCATTTTTATTATTGTCAAGGACATTTTAGACTCTATTATTGCTACTTTTCTCAGATTATAAAAATTCTATTCTTAAAGTCAGGTCAGGTCAAGTTTGTACGGTCTAGGAAATTTCCTATATGGCGCCGGCTATGCAACTCAGCAACAATCGGATCTACATGGCTTCGATGACATAACGAGATTCACTGAATATAAAGAAATTAAGTTTTAAAATTGTTAGGCTTCTGGCGGTCACAGTTAATTTTGTAAGGAGCGAGTGGCAAAGTCACATTTTATGCGACGAGCCCAAATTTAGAAAATGAGCCACAGAACGGCGAGCTTTGTAATGAGCGAGTGCCATAATTGTTCTTTATACAATTTTTTCTACTGTAAACCAAAATTAAAATTCGCAATTTTAAAATTTGAAGAAATTGATCATAGTTGATGTTACCAATAAGGTTAGTTAAATTTCAGATTTAAAATTACCAGAAATTACTAGTGAATCGTTTATTTGATGTTTTAATAACATTTAATATCACATCTACCAACCTAAAAAAGCAAATTGCAGTAGCGCTATTACAAAAGCCAAAAAAGCTATTACAGCACTGTTTTGGGTGTCGTAATAGCTTTATTATAGTTCCAAAGCAAAAACAAATATTTAACATAATTTGATTTCATTACTGATCATTATTTATCGCAAACTATAATTTTCTACATTGCTTATCCCTGATGCTTTGTTAGTACATCTCAGTCATTCACCCGGCGCCTCCGCCATTTGTACACACTCGCTGAACCTGCGTTAGAAAGAGTTCGATCTAAAATTACCGCCGACTAAAGCTTTATCCTTGAGCTTGTTTACAAAACTCCGTTCGCAACTGTCACGTCGATACCTTTCTACCTCGTGTTCGCTAAAACTCAACAAACTCGAAATTACTGAATAGTAGTAATTAAGTTAAGTAAAATCGCTTTAGGTTATAGAATCAATTTAAAATTTGCTAAAATTTGCCAAATATTTTGCGACAATTTATTTATTTATAAATTTATCTGATTGACGTTCATTGACGTGCAGCAGACCAATGTGGCCGTAAGAAAAGTTTTTATTCCTCAAACAAATTCTATGATTTCTAATGAAAAGACATATGCAATAAAGTTTTTTCACCGTTCCTATTACATTATAACATTAGAATTTTACGTCAATTTTAGATGCTGCTCCGGATTTGGTGTGGAATTATCCTAATTACGTTTGGGGTTTCAAATCGTCAGGTCTGCGGTCCGTCCGCCTTATAAATAAGTAACTAAAGGACCGAAATAAAATCTTGCCATTAAAATAGGTATAAAAAAGACGAGTTGTAAATCACAGCTTTATATAAAATGGATGTACTCTGTATGTTTCTCGCCTCCTTCGTTTTATTCTAGTATTGAAACGCCTCGGAAAAGGATCACGTTTTTAAGATACAGGGAATAACAAAATAAAGTCGTCTCGGATTCAGGAACGACACGCCGCGCTTTTGATGGTGTTTGTGAAAATTATAAATAGGGCTGAATTATTGATACAAAACTTTAGCGTTGTTAATAATGTTGGAAAATTGCGCAAATTTGCGGCTAGTGGGAAAGAATTTATTCAGATAACTAATTAACGTATGAGTATTTATGTTGGATGTAATTAAATTTTCTTCTGTGCCAGGCCACAGTTCGCGTACGGTCAACCATAAAACGTGACTGATGTTCATAAAGCAAAATTGTATTAGAAGCAAACAAACGAGTTTAAATGTTGAAACACTTTATTTGCTTCGTTTTGCAGCCCCTGCATTGTGGCATAAAATCCAGCCAGCAGAAGTAAGTAAACTCAAGCGGATTCTTTCAACGTAAAGTTCTGAGAGCACTTTCTAATAATTTTTCCAGTATATTGCAATTTCAAAAGTAACGTGCAGAAATTTATGTAGGGAGTTATCAAAAATACTAATATAACAACCAATGAGGGGTTAGAAATGAGGCTTAATTAACATTTAATTACCAGAACCATGTTGATGGTTACACTAGATATTATTTATGGCCAACATCAAGTGCATTCCTCTAAATTACGGTCGACGATTAAACTGCAACAAACACAATAATTGAACGTTAAAATCCATAAAACTCCATCCATTGTAAACGTAACAAATATGGAAGTTAACTTGTACGTACAATAGCGTCTCACCTTAGTGTATCAGACTATAGTCTGAATTAAGCTGAAAACAAAATTTTTTAATAGCGTAAGTTTATTAAAAATGTAAATTGAAACGTTAATATGTTTTAATGCTTGCCAAAGTTGTTTATATTTGACACATTCTATTTTGGACCGAGCGATATTAATATGGTGTGACAATCATCTCGTATAACTATGTGCAAAATTTTTTACAAATTTTAGTTACTCTTAAAAATGTTTGACATTCTCTAACTTTAAAAAAGAGGCCACTAATTAAGATCCGTATATGGATTAATAGCATGGTTGAAGAGAACCTGGCTGCTGCTACCGTGAAGGGTTGTCCGCAAGGCGGAGTTCTATCGCCTTTGCTGTGATCGATGTACGTGGACGATCTCCTGGACATGTTAACAAACTTAGGCTACAATGTTTAGGGGTACGCTAATGACATTGTGTTTTTAATAAGAAGCAAGCATGAAGATGTTATTTTTAGCCTAATTCAAAATGCCTAAAACATGATCAGAAACTGGTGCAAAGAGGAGGAACTAAGTGTCAACCCGAGCAAAATTTTCATAGTTTTATTCGCGAGGCGAAGGAAACTTAATTTAACAGCTCCACGACTAAATGGGAAAATACTTAGATTTGTCACAGAGGCGACATACTTCGGAGTTGTCCTAAACAGCAGAATGAGCTGGAACGCTCATGTTGACAAAGTTTTTTCCAAAGCGGCTAGGATGGCCTTATGGACCTTAAAAAACTGTTTGAAAAACATGGGGACTACAACCGAAGATGACTTACTGGTCGTACAAGGTGGTAGTAAGATTCATCGTCACATAAGCTTCCCTTGTATGGTGGACAAAAACTCTGCAGAAAACCGCGCAAGAACAGCTGCAGAAGCTACAAAGACTTGCGTGTCTAGGAATCACAAGGGCTATGTGCACTACCCCAACTAGACTTGCTAAACTTGACCCCGTTACATCTTCATGTAGGTACAAGAGGTTGCTCTGCAAGATACCATGAAGCTGTCCCAGACAATAAACCTAAAACTAAGGGACATCAAGGCCCGTTAAAAGATCCTGGATGTTCTAGAGCCGGGATTTTTAAACAAACCGCTAGACGGCATACCGGCTGTGTTTGACTTTGAGACGCCCTACCGAGTAGTTATCGACAACCATCTGACGGCGCAGAGAACAATAGCACAACTGAGCAGACATTCATCCGCCTGGTACACAGACGGATCAGAAAGCAATCAAGGTACAGGCATAGAAATTTGTGGGCCAGTAGTGGGATCTTGGAAAAATCGTTTCTACCGAGTCGCTTCTAAAGCGACCAAAACGGTCGCTTTGGCTTAGATATCAACCGAGTCACTATGGATTTCTATCGGTTAAACGGGGAGTTCGGAGAGGCTATCGCTTTTTTTGGTGTTTCGAAGGTGCATCCCTATGAATGGCATTAGTAGATTACGGCTTAGGGGCTGGATTTTTAGATATTTTTACGTATAAGTGGAAGGGTTATAGCCTCCGGCACCCGAGTTTACCTGTTTTTGGTAGAAATCATTTCTACAAGTCGAAAGGTGCTGCTTTGAAAGCGATTCTTCAGGATATTGCATATTTATCGTTATTTGGAGATTAACAAGGGGTTTTTAAATAATCTGTATCTTGTTGTTCTTAATATGTACCAATATTATTACTTTTGTAGGTAAAGAATAACAATTTTAATTTCCGAAATTACTTTTAAACGATCTCTCGGTTATTTGAATTTCTCCTTCAAAACGTGCTTGCAAATTTTACTAAAAACTTAATCTCGACAAACATTTTAATTATTTCCTTGAATGAACGTTACATCCCAGTCAAGTTGTTCGACATTTTCTCGGACATTTCTAATTGCATTCAGAAAAAATATTTGTAAACTGTAAACCAAAGTCCTTGTACAATCGTACAATAAAGTATGTGGTAATTGTCTACAATGCCCAGTTTTCGCAAAAATCTTAAAAAAAATTAACGTGACAATTTTTGTAAGCAGATATTTGAAGCGCCCACAATTCATTGTTTTATCTCCAAATTACAGTTTAACCCATGTTGATTTGGCACTATCTTATTATAAGAACACCTCGGAGAGTTTGAAAATAGTGTAGTAATAAACTTATAATCTGTTTTTAAAACTTTTTTTTTTCATTCTTACCATCTTTTGCGTTTGCTTAATCAATTATTAATAACTATAAAAAGTTTGTTTTTGAACTCTCCTGATTATTGCACAGAACGTTTAGTAGCATATTTTAGTAAAATACTTCTAGCTTATGAAAAATTGTTCCTACTAAACCCCAAAGTTTTCCACTATGGCTTTCTTAATTTCAGCGTAGTAAATTCCGGAACAATCGATCCATGATAACGCTCCGCTCCTTCCGCACTTGATTATAACTTCCAGTAAATATTTATCCCCATCCTAGACCCCTTGACTTGGGATTGTTTTGACATCGGGCCGGGATTGTTGTCTCAGACTAGGTTGGCCTCCTCGGAGGACATGTTGCTCGCTTGATATTGGCGTCACGCGTATCCACGGTCCCCGCCACAGCTCCCTAACCCCGGGAGCGGCAAACTTCGCGATTGACTTCCTAGAAATTGCATTTATGGACATTTTATGGTACAGACCGTTACCCGAGAACCCACCGGCTGTTTGCATCAATCCTCGATTTTATTCCTCGCGCCCAAATGATATCCTTTATTGACCGTTTCTTCCGTTACTTCCCTTAAATTACTTCTACGTCTTAACACGCCGAACCGAAAATAAATATCTTAGAGCTTTTTCAACAGGAGATTTGATGCGCTTTCGGTAAAATAATTCGGGATTACGAAGATTTATTGCATCGATTATTGCACCGGCGTATTAGTGGGAGTGCAGCAAATTAAAAGCTCTGCATCTCTTAATCACTCTTAGTCACGTCCGTTTAATCACCTCTAATCTCGGAAATAAACGGGACTGAAGAAAACGTAGAATTAAGCGCGCAAATGCTTTTTTGACGACTTAGATATTTTTCACGGTAAAACTATTATCGTATTACCCACCGTAATGATGCGCTTTTAACATTATAATAGGGGATGATTAGAGACAGCAAGGCAATTTGATGCAGTTGAAGTCAGCGCACTGGATGACATATAACATGATTAACATATTTTATGCAGAGAAATATTTGGCTCTACATTTTCTCTCCTTTTGATGGCTTTAAGTCAATTTTCTATCTAACTGTTTTCTGATAATTAGTAATTGTTGCCATTTGCTAAAGGTAACATTGAACCTCCTCAATTATAAAAAATATGCATATTTTAATAGAAAAAAAGGTTAAATTTCGTTAAGTATCAAATGATGTGAGAGATAGAATTATGTGTAATTAATCTATTTTCTTCTTTTTCTTCTCGTGACTATCTCAATAAGTATTGAGAATTAACGAAACTGTATCTTCGATGTTTGTAAATAGTTGTAATGTAATTTGGTCAAATCTCTGTAGCATAATCTGCAATTAGAAGTTGGCTGTTAAGGGGGTTCTACAACTGCCGCCTCAGATACCTTGCAGAGCTGTACAGAATTTGCTCTCCCGTTAAAAGTTTTACAGCTATCGATTTGAAACAAAAACTAAAATGGTTTTAAGAGTCAGTTGTATAGCCCTCATGTAATATTTTTTGTAATTATTGAGCCAAAAGCATAAAAAGAGCGCAGGAATCACAAGTTTGGTAAACTTTGCAGACGCATTGTGAACGCATTATGGATTATTTGCAAAAAATGTCACAAGAGAGCCCTGGATTGATCCTTTTCCTATATAAAAATATAATATTCGTCGGTAAATCATAAAAACTGTTCAAAAATCTATGGCAAGACCTGAAGTACTGCACTGCGAAAACCACGCGAAATTCACTGCTGTATCGAAAACACACTTTTACTGTTGGTAATGTGCTGAGTTTCTGCAAAGACATTGACAGCGTTTGGTGGTAGATTATCATCTAAAACCTCCCGACTTTCTTCTACATTGCAAAGGTTATTGGCCAAACTTCTGTAAAAGAGAACTAAAAGAAATAAAACAGATTCTATTTTAATAAATAAAATGTGCTGTAGGAGTCGAGATTAAGTGCATTGTATTTTGTCGCCAATAAAGGGAGGTAAAGTTCCATCATTGTCCTTCAATAAAACAATCACCGTCAAAGCTCTCCTTCAATAGGCGAGCACCATTGTTAGTATGATCTTAAAAATTAAACTCTCTCGGCCATAGGTATTGAGTGTACTGCCGTTATTACACACACTGTATAGAAACCACTTTGAGAAATCCGGGCGTTATAACCATCTTCTGCTTTCTTGTGTTGTCGAGTACGTTAAGCTTATTTACATTACGTCAGCCATCGATCACTGCTGACGTTTACTTTATAGAAAAAAACAGGTGATTTTTGGTAACTTTACAGGGTAATTCACGTAGACCATGAATTAGAAGTTTTTTTTAACTAAGGTTAAAAATTTTAAATTTGGGACGCGGTCTAAATTAATCACGCTCGTAACCAAAGATTTCTTTTACTTTAGTATCGTTGTAAAATAGGTATACATATACATGTGACAATAAATCATAGTTTTAACACTATGGAAGTAGCAAGTATTTGGTGAAAGGTTGAAGTCAATCTACACTTATGAGGCAGTCAGTTGTGTTGCTTACACCCTATGATAGAGCTCTAGGTTGGCAACACAACATCCAATCGGTGGTAATTACCGAAGTTTACCGCACGAACCCGGATATTCATATGTTAGCTCAAATATTAATTTATCACCAACCGTCACGCTTTGTTTGAAATTAGGCAATGGTTGTGGAAGATAAGTGATCGGTTATTCGTCGCGCCATCGATATCGGAGTGAAAATTTCGCCTCGTGATTGAGGCGTAAGCTCCAAGTCCTGGTCTAGGCCTCGACTGCTATTAAGGCGATTAGTGCCATATTGTCTATTGTACTCGCCGTAATCACATTCCATTTAGTAATTGGTGCTAACGCTCCTCGGCACAACGATTTGTTGTACGTCTGTGGAGAGGAGAGTTCTCCTGTGCTATTATATCACTTATCGTACTCGTTAGGATAAATTCTTGGAAACCAACTAACGATATATGCCTTCCTTGATCAATAGGATAAGAATGGCTGTGTACGGACAATCTTTGAGCATTTTTGAACGGGAGTAAGAGGTTGAAAGTAACGGTCGGACGACGGAAATGTTTAAGGACAATCCATTTTGCGGTTGTGTGTGCAACATTGGTTAGGAGTAGTTAGGTACACACTACACAAAGCAACCACAAGATCATCAACATCACAAACAAGTAGTAAAAATATGATTTATGAAGCGTTAAGAGCAAAATTTCTCAAAAAATGACGTTTTAGTCATTTTAAAACAACCAAAGTAATTTCTTTATTGTACCTATACATCTAATTACAGCTTTTATAACGTCAAATATTTTGAGTGTTTGAAAAAACCTTTGTGGGTAAGACTGATATGGTTATGCTGTTCGAAATTATTTGTAAAATTTTGAAATAAAGTTATAAATATTCTGGATAAAATTAACACCATTACAGGATTACACAAACAAATGGTTAATGACTGACAATATAACACACAACTATAGTCTAAGTCTAAATGAACCGAACTCCATAGAGTGAGTCCGCGGAAGAACGTCCAGTAAGATGTTTTTTGCATATGGCTCCCATAATTATACACTACAACAGCGACTGCACACCAGAAGATTTAGGCAAATTATAATTTTAATAGTAAATTAAAGTATTAAAGTATTAACACGTTTTATTCAAGATGAAGTAACAACGTGCGAAACACTAACCTGGTGAATACGAGACTGGATTAAGGCAGAGCGTACCACTCTAGACCAGCTGCGTACTCAATGCATGCGCGCGGCGTCATTCTGTTAAATTAACTGGGTTATTTACTTTCACTTGACTCATTCCATTTTCCTTTATGCAGTGATCTAAAATGAGAAAACTAATCTATGCACGTCAAAATGCGTTCAGTAAGAAAAAACGCATGTGACCGATATGCAAGTTGAGCAAAGGCATAACATGTAAAAGAATTGCTGGTTGTTGGAGAAATCCAAGTTATTTGGATTTGTCTTTCCGCTCAGTAAATGATTGAATTTTTTTAGTTGGTAGCAAGATAAATTACTTAAATCTTGGAGGTTAATCAAATTTTAGAAAACGCCAAAAGGTATTTCGTAAATATTGTTGTGAGACAAGTTAACTGTTGATAAAAATTGCATGTCTCGAAACATTTTCAGTCTCATATCAGACATATTGGTGTATGCTAGACTTATCTAATGCAAATAATTTTTGGAAAGTTAATATGAAATGTATTTATTAAATTTTTAAATAACTCACACAATGTTATTATGCTCTAAATGAACATATCTCATTTTTGGAGAGTGAACCAAGTTAACTGATGATATTAAATTGTGATGTAAATCAGTTAGCTTGTTATTGCAAGAAAAATTGCAATTACTCGGATCGCCAAACAAACAGCAATCGTTATATTCTTCAAGGCGGTAGTAATGTAATTTTAGCTGTTCCAATTCCTTCAGATCTTTGAAAATTCTAAACCGTAATTTAGCAATGGTAAGGTTGTTTAAAAAAAGCTCCCGTAAACTCACAGCATCCTAAAGCAATTATTGTTGCGATGAAGATTTAACAAGAGATTTTTGTTAGAGATGTCAAGTTTAATTACATTTAACAAGTTTTTGAACATATCAGGCTTTAGAATAAAGAGTTTGTTACAGTCAAAATAAATGTTTTTAACGGATTTACAATTACTTACATTAAGCGTGCTCTAAATGTTCACAGTATTTGTCAAACAAATATCAAAAAGAAAAGTTGAAACATTTTACTTTGTTGAGCATTCTACAAGCCAGTGTCGTACGTTTTGCCAAATCGTCCATCGCTTCATTGCGTGTTACGCCACTGGTAAAAATTATTGGCGGAGCTTTCTGATGGCGTATGTGTAGTTCTCTAAAATGGTTTCACTTTACACATTGAACCTCAAATTAGCCAAAAGTCAAGTATGATATGAAGAACAAGTCGACCGGTCGAGATTTTAAGTCGACCGGTCAATCTAATTAGTCAATAAAATATTTGTGGGTTGATCCTTCAGCGCTTTCGTATGTATTGGCACAACAACTTTTAAATTTATTTTTTATAAAAACTACCATAAAAGTTTAAATTGCATATGTCTAATAATAGTCGTCAGCAAACAATTATTATTAACAATTTAAAAATATAATACAGTCAAATTCTATAGAAGTAGATTGCTTGAGTGGTCTTTCTTTAGCTTGCAATTATTAATAAATATATCACTACTAAATTATTAATTTATACAAATTAATGCTTAACATATCGCTGAATTATTCAGAAGCAATTTCCAAAATTCCAAAATTCTATCAGTGTTGTATGAAAAGATAATGAAAGAAATTAGAACACCTTTCGTTATTTCATTAAAACTTGAACATAGTTTGCTAAATATTAATTTAATTGATGCATAATTTAAAAAAATTATGAGCATTTTACAATATAATACTTATAAAGGTAATCGCGACACTCATAACGCATACTTTCCTTTTTTTCTTACTACGCATAACAAAAATCGAGATCAATTGGCAAGTAAAAGGAAAAATTAAGGTGTCTGTTACTTAATTAACCGATTAATAAGAACTTTACTATCTACTTTAATGGATAATGATTGTCTTGTCTTGCAACACTTATGCCGCAAAATTTTATATAGCAAACAAACTGGATGAAGTGTCGCAGCACCATTAAAGGAACAACTCAGATAAGGGTATTACATAAAAAATATAAGAAAAGATGTTTCAAGTTGCGTCAAGGTTGTGAACTCTTTTTCTTCAACGTTAAGCGTTGCCACACTTCAATACGAAGGCGATGGTCTCATGGAAAAAAAATTAACAATCGACTCATTATTGAGAATATTTGTACAATTCCACTTTTGAACGAACATAGTTATAAACACTTCTTTGCTTTAAAAAACTTTTTGTGCGTCCAAGCATGAAATGACCTCTATATTACTAACGCTCGATATTTTCCATTGAGTATATTTTAAAAGTTATCAATAGCAATGTAAAATACCTTGCTTAATTTATTGTTATTCTTGTATCACCTGGAGCAATTGCTAAAGTTAACTGTAAATTGCTTTTACTTGAATTTTAAAATTAAATTAGGCAGATCTAAACATAAGTAGCATGTAAAGTGTATTAAGTGTAATGACCTTCATTTACTTATTTCATGTCCATATTCAATAAATACAAAAATGCAATAAATTGGGCCAATAATTGAACAATCTATAAAGGCTGCGGGCATAAATGATAATTAAGTCTTGATATATTCGTGGCTTTGTTATAAATAATAGTTTGTCCTTTCCATTTTGTTTTGTCTCTCATAACTTTCAATTCATACTAGTAACTAGGTTAGCAGGTAAGTTTGTAAAAATTATAGGGTGCGCAGCCACGGACTGCAATTGAAAGTTCTATCTTATGTGCGACGAATATTAACTGAATAAAACTCGTATTAAACTCAACACATATAATAGGTTTAATCTAGTCAGAAGTTATGGTATAATTCAAACTTTACAGCTTAAGTGATAGACTTAAAACAACTTAATTTATCTAACTTAAAAACTACTTGCTGCGAATGCTAAGATGGTCCGGATCACCACCCGGTGGCATCTGGAGGGGATGCAGGTGCAGGTATACCCCTTAGCAACGTGGGAGTGTTGTCTCGAATAAGATGGGTGTGTCGGTACTCAACATGAAGACAGGCATATATTGGCACTGTAACAATTTAGTTGTTCAGAATTTACATCGATTTACGGTTCTATTCTTGGTCCAAACTTAGACAACGTTAATTTTATAACTGCATGACTGGAGTCGATCTGAAAATTACAACGGACTCAGTCTCATGTTGCAGGAATATTAAAAACTATATTATTGCAAGAAGATTAATATCCGGAATTTCAGTCTTTTCAATATTGGACAAGTAATTATTAATATTAAAGTCGAGGAAACTAAAATAGGAATAGCTGTTACCAGGCAATAAAACCTAAAGAAGTAAAACTTCCAGAAATATGACTGCGCTGTGCGCTCTTGCATAAAGAGAAATGCAAAAAATAGACTATTTAGGTACCGTCAATCTTGAAATTGAGTTTGTGACGTTTATGCATCAATAAGTCAAAACTATACCAACAAACCCTAATTAATTTTTAGAATGCCCTAAATTGAGCGGTTTTCATGCTGGTAACCATTTTCATGTGTGAATGAATGATTAGAGTTTGACCTCCTCTTTCCGGAACACTGTCACGCTCGAAAGATTGAGCGACTTCAGCCCTCAGGAATGTTAAAATAGAAAAACTGTAACCCACACACTGTTTCGAACAATTTTGTTGTTGTGGCGTATCTGAATACCGCAAACAAATACAATTGCAGCTGAAATATATATATCATCAATAACGGATATTACGCCTTACCGCAGATGTTTCTGCAACTAAGTGGTTTCTTCAGTCAATTAAATAATTCGCCTCACCTTCTTCAAGAGAGTTTGGAATGTTTTCTAATAATCCGCAAAACTTTTGAAATTGTTTCCAAATCCGAATTAAATTGACCTGTTGTTTAAACATTATTTGAGATGTTTTTCAAAACTTATACTTCTGCAACAGAATGACCCTTCTTCGATTCTAAATAAAAGAAAGTCCTCTGCTGCTGTGGGATGTCTGAAGAAAAACAAACAGCAGTAATTTATTCCGAGTAAATTGCGTTGGTACATAAAAACGTAAGTAAATGATGGCTTCCGGGGCAAAGTAAATATAAAGAAGAGAAGGGCCAGGTAAGTGTAAAAAATTAATTGGGACATCTCCACCAGGTTTCCTTAGTACAGAATTTGTTATGCACACAACCCTTGTCGTTCTCGTTTTTCCTCCGCGAAGGTCACTAAGCGAAAGGAACTAATTAAGACATGGTTTTTCGTTTTACTTAATTGTATTAAATTCAAGGACCACACGCCGTTTGGAGTTCATGCAATCGCTAACGCATGAAACTTCACACAGCCCAGAACTCGCGGGCTAAATGAAATTGAACCTGAAAATCAGTTGCAGATGTTCATTAATTAAACATCGTTAGAGATTTAATTATTTATGAATTATAAACTGAAGAAACTCGATGAACAAGTAGTTATTCAGTCTGTCAAATTGAACGTTGTTTGCAATTACTTCCTAGAACTAATTAATTGTTTTTCGCAGTTTCTAAAGTATATCAAATTTATATCTCTCAATATTTTAGAGGGGAGCCTACTTTCTCTCGATCTTTTTGCATGTCGACCAATAATTTCCAAATTGTGGTAAATTTTGAGTAGAGCACGCATGAATTATAGAAAAAGTGCGTTACTTGTCTACCTCACCTAGTTAAGACATTGTGTCTAAATTCGGTCACTACTGTTACTTAATAAGGAAGTCGGTGTTGAATTAAAAAAAAAACAACGCAATTCTGATTGCGTGATTAAAAAACTTTTACGCTACTTGTTCAATTAGTTACAATAATAGTTTTGCTAAATTAGTTCTAAGTTGTTTTTTCCTGCGTCGTGATCCATATTGTTCGATTTCGCGAAAAAAATGCAATGGTATTTGAGCGCTTGATCATGCGGAATTTAAATTTGCTTTCATTCAGATTTTTTGGTGAGCAGTGACGATTTTAATTTCGTGAAGAACTTTCGCACCGCCGCGAGTGTAACTTTTGGCAAAAACTTGCAGATTTGAAATGCACATAATTTGATTAGTTTTTTTCTTAATGCAAAAATACCCTTTCATTTTTTAGGTAGTCACCAATTAATGTTAAACATAATAATCGTTGGTGACATGCATAGTTGCAAAGTTGCAAAATTTGGAAAAATTTTGTTACGGTTTGGAGAGGAATCAGTCTTGAAGGAAGAATTAATTTTGTAGTAATCCGTGCTAATCTAAACAATTAGAATTTTATCGACATGGTGCTAGAAAATCGTGTTGCGGCTGCTGTGGTTTGGGTTCAAATTTTATTGTCAAGCAAGATAATGCAACCCCTCATACTGCACGCCTAAGTATGGACTTCTTTCAAGACCTGAAAATTGAAACCATGGCATGACTGTCTTCTTGATCTAAACCCAATAGAACCAGTATGGAATAAGGTAGAAAAAAACATTCGCAAGCGCCCAAATACATCTCAGACTCTTCAGCAGTTAGAAGAAACATTAATTAAAGATTGGGAAAGAATTTCTCACAAAGATTTAAGAAGAATAATCTGGAGTGTGTCTCGTAGATCCCAGGCAGTTATTCTTGCTGATGGAGGACACACACGTTATTGATCTTAAAAT
The DNA here is from genome assembly GCA_951805265.1 of Schizotus pectinicornis. Lineage (NCBI taxonomy): Eukaryota > Metazoa > Arthropoda > Insecta > Coleoptera > Pyrochroidae > Schizotus > Schizotus pectinicornis. Next base: position 15,985,660 of record OX638204.1, on the reverse strand, counting down.
AGGGTCTATTGGAGTACCTAGGTATTGTTTTATGTGTAGGTACATTCATTTTAATTTTTGCTGGTTTTTTCATTTCTTGTACAAGTCTTTAGAATAAAAATGTGTAGGTATCTATTAGAATTTTGAAGTCCCATATTCATGGTATTACTATTTTAAGACTAATGTCGTCAACAAAAAAGATGTTCTTAATTGTTTTGAGCAGTGTATATAGACATAAATTACAGAAGCTACAAATTGTGGATCATTAAATAGAAAATAAAATTAAGTACCTACTAATGCTAATAAGTACTTAATACACTCTATTACTAAAATAACTTTCTGTTCTTTTATATTTACACATATGGAATTCAAAGGCATTACAAGAGAAGATGTTTGAGCAATAATAGAGTTTGTGAATTTAAAATTTACGGCTTAGGAGCCTACTGGTGGAAACGAGTTAAACAAAGTTAAACCGGTTAATTCTTAGACTGGATAAAACTCTAAATAAATAATAAAAGGAAAGTGTTCCTAAAAATTAAAATCGAAAAGCATTAGCGGCTTTCACACTGATTATTTTAGAGTTTTACCGTTCTTAAGAAATTCCACCGGACATGCGATCTTTGACACGCCGTGAAAGCGTTCCGTGGAAGGGCGGGATATTTCCAATCCAACCATTTGCAAAAAAAGTACTAGCATTTATCTAACCATGGCGCCGTATCAAAAACCGTTTAGTTTAGTTCCTGCGTTAGAGGCAGCATGTCTTGGATACCTCCCGATCTGTCTGAAGCATGTGCGGTCCACACCACCGTCAGCACTTGTCAACCCCAAACCTTTCTCTTCCTTCAACTAGTCGCTAGTCTTTTCGGTGAATCCAAGGACTCATTCAAACGCGGTTTCGGTTACAGTTCGGACTATTCAAACTTTTTCGACCATACACTTCCGTTTTTTGGGGAGAACGCGCGACAGAAACCTTCCGAATACGACTTCATTGTCGTGGGTGCAGGCAGTGCGGGATGTGTTGTGGCGAACCGGCTGTCGGAAGTGCCTCATTGGAGAGTAAGTGAAGGACCTCTTAATCAGGCCTCGATCGATTAGAGCGAGTCAAGGTTGCGAAGATAATAAGGACAAGCGAAACTAAAGCTATTTTCCGAGACGATATTGTTGCCGGGAAATTGACTGCCGAACAAAATTTCCACCTCGTTGCGAACGATAATTAAAACCTAACTGATTGTGTGTTTAATTTTCGCTGGAAACTTGCAGTTAAAAACCAATTAGAGCTGCATACTGCCCGTCATATTTATCCAAAATTATGACGTTTGCCTCGTTACCGACGTGAAAATAGAGTTGGATAATTACTCTTAATTAGGCGGCATCATCGCGATTTTTCTTAAAGGTGGTTGTCGCAGTTAACTTTTCTAGCTATTCAACCAAGTCGCTGCGTTGTTGCGTCACTTAACTGGCAAAAACACATTGTCGGTACAATAAATTACTTGTCGTGTTGCCCATTTAAATGAATGTTTTGTATCTTTAGGCTTGTGAAAGTGCAAGTTGGATCGAATAAACGATCCAAGCGATTGGACGTGAAACAGAGCAAAATTGCGTCGTTTTATGTGTGTTCAGTGATTTAAAACAAAATTACACACCGTTTCAGACTTGATTAAACAAGTGTTAGAATTTAGACAATTGCATACACCTATGGGGTTCGGAAAAAGTACAACATAAATTTTTCAAGACCGTTAGCGTTTCACTTACCTATTTGTTTATGGGCACTGAACAAGAAATGTTTATGCCAAAGTTTGAAGCTGGTTTACGTTTATATCGATCATTATCTGAAGTTTAAACATCAATAAAGTGATGGTAATGCTTCAGTCATACACCGACAATTATTTATTGTCTGACTGATTTAATGAAAGATTTTGTGGTTAAAAAGCAGTGAAAGGAGAATTTTTACTAAATCTTTGATAACCTTTGTCTAGATTTAAGTTTAACCCGTTTAGTTATTAATTTCATCCAGTTTCAATATTTTTCACTCGAAATTACAATAGTACTGTTGTTTGTGCTAATAAAAGTTAATTGCAGCAAGAAAGCAATTGTTAAAGAAATTTATTTTCTTAGTTTTCCAATTCTTAAAAATTTGCCCTGATTGTTTTTGTTATTTACTTTTATCAACAAATAAATTAATAAATAATATTAGAAATAGACGTTCTCTTTTCACCATATTTTTAAAATAATACTTTCTAAGTAGGAAGATGTAATGTCAAAATAAAATTTGTTGCAGATTACTGTAAATAATATGTTCAAAAAAAATTAATTTTAAAACTTTGCATTTGTTATCCTGCTCATAATGTATTTTTTGTAAAGACAATAAATTTTAAAAATTTTGTTCAGAAAAGCTGCGAATGAGTGTCTAGATACCATTGACAGCAAATTAGTCAAATAAATGGTTAAATGAGAGTTAACTTGCCAATAAAATGATTTTTTTTTTTGTTACATCATTTGCCATATTGCAGCAATATTGTTGGGTTTGAAAAATTTTGCAGTAGATATTTTATTTCTGTAAAATTTCTATAAAAGTGCATGATCTCAGTGTAGTTTCTATGTCTAAAACAATAATAATAAAATTAGGATTCCAAGACAAATTTTATGAGATAAGTTTAAAGTTTAGTTACTTAATTCAATTATTAAATTCTTGGACTTCTTCGTATTAAAATAATGATTTAGAGATCTAGATTACCAGTCAAAAAAGTTAAAAATGGATTGAATGAAATTCAATTACTGTAGGATCATCATGCGATCATAAATGCGATCAACCCATAGATGGTGCTGTTTAATTATTAATGTTATCTAAGTCCTTGCCACTTGTTTTTTTTATCCAAAGTAGTTTACTTAATAAATAAGCGCTGACCATAATAATAGAACTGCTACAATCGCCTTTTTAAGCGATTTATCGAATGTAATAGTATTGAAATCATTAATCCAAAAAAATTGTTTTTAATTTTAAAGAATAGGTACGTAATTATTCAAAAACACCTGAAGCGTTTGGGTTTAAAGGAGAGAAATTTTGCAAACAAATAACGTGTTTTGTTACTGCGTTACAAGGAATTTACATTTTAACGTTGTAGATATTCAAATAATAATCGTTCTTTCCGGAAAAGTGTACACTTTACTCAAATATCATACAGTGAGGTGTATTTACAGCAATTTGCAAAGAGAAAGATCAAAATAAATATTTTTTCCGCAAAAAAATGTTTTCTCTGCTGGGATGCAAAACATTTACTACTTCAATTCGTCACCTGTTTTTTCCACCGCAACTACCTTTCAATCGGAAACAGGTGGCCAGTGACCAGTTTTGCATTCAGTTTCATCATGGCAAAGTGATCATGCAGAATTCTCAGAATGATTTTACAGGATATTCCAATTATCTTTGCAAAACGTTTCTTTGGCTCAGTATTTTCCGGTAACACTTTTTTATTTCACCAACAAATTATGCAATAGCGCAGCAAAGATTATTTTTATCCTACATATATTATGATGTGTTAGGGCAATCCAACTTTGACAGCCAAGAAATATTATCCCAATTGATTTTGGTGAACAAAATCTGTGTTTTTAATTAAAATAACTAAATTTTTATTGGTGCCTATAAGAGAAACCCCATTTTAGCACATTTTCATTTTCTGGATTTCACACCTAATAATTATATGACCTTAAAAGTTCTGTTAATGTATGTACTATAAAATTTTGTTATTTGTCGATGTTTGCAGTAAAGCGTTGCCAAAAAATTCAAGCTGGTTATGTAACTTGCACAAGTCAGGCTATTAATAGAATTACTATATTATGCATAATACCTTATCAAAATAAGCATAATGCCATTTAGTCAATTTAAATTTAATTCAATTTAAATTCAAATTAAGATTAAGATTTTAATTTGTAAACATTGATTACCTAGTAAAAGGTTGACACTCGACAATTAATTAAATAGGAAAATAAGAAAAATACAATAGAATAATTGTAGATATTATGATTGCCTACTTTTGAATTGAGTGATTAATGACATAATTAAATATTCACTGAATTAATTGTAATAAACTTTAACAGACATGCTGCGGCATATCTGAACCACGAGTTACATCACCATTTATTGATTTTTGGTCATAAATTTTTAACATAAATTTCCACGACTTTATAATATTACCTCATAGAGTAATTTTTTGGTATCTACTTTTTTAATCATTTTTTTTACTTGTATTTTTGAAAGATTAATGTCATATTACTTTTTCCACACCATTCATTACTTACCCATGTACAGCCGAGTTCAAAAGTAATGGCCGTCTGTTAAACTTTAAACTTGTCTATTTTCCACATAAAAACAACACAGACATTAAAATTAATACTTATGCTAAGCATATGAAATAATGAAACAGATGCATTAGGTTTCCTTTAGCTAGTACATCATCTCTAGAAGAAATTTAAATTTTAAAAGTGTGAGATGGACATTACATTTGAAACTGATTGTACTCCCAGAGTTATTATCATCCAGTTTTCGATAATATGCTTTCTATGAAAGAGTGAAAAAGTTTACTTTATTGAATATAAAAGACAAACTCAAGAAACATTAGCAAAAAAGTGCTGAATGGCAACATAACAATCTGTATACCTAAAAAGTATATGTACATATGTTTCTAATGATTTGATAAAAAATGCTTTATAGGATGGATATCAGTGTGAAGGAAATATTGCGTTAAACAACAAACAAGCATACGACGTTATTTATAATTGAAAGATATATTTTCGCTCAACAGTTGACCTTGAGTTTTTTTGAACATTTATAATGAATACATCTTATGTAAAATTAGACAAGCTTTCTATTTCAATATATATAACGGATGTTTTACAGCTATCGTCGTCTCTCCGTCCCCAATCTCCATCCTGTCCTGTTGAACATCTCGTCTTCCTCGAAGTTTCTCGCAGTCATCGCTTTATTTACGTTATCTCCTTCAACTTCTTCGCGTCCCCTTCATCTACGTTTCGGCGGCATCCATTCTAGTACCTTTCTGGGCCATCTCTCTTCCTTCATCCTCTTAACATGTCCAAACCAAGTTAATTGCCTTTTTTCAATTTCTTCGTGTATGTGGCTTTCCATTTTTATCTCCGCTCGGATATCGTTAGTTCTGACCCTTTCCAACTTCTATCGTCGGCAGCTTCTTCTCAAGAAGTCCATTTCCGTTACCATTAGTTTACTCTTTTTGGCTTTAGTAACGTCGTAGACTTCCAATCCATAGAGAGTAGCACTTTGAACCAGACTTTTGTATATTTGTTTTTTTGCGGCTTTCTTAATGTTCTTATTCCATAGAAGAGAATTCAGTGTTTTGGTGACTCTTCTTCTCTTGTTAATTCTTGCTTGAATTTCATCTTCGCTGTTTCCTTTCTTATTGAAGAGTATACCGAGATATTCACTTTCCTCAACCCCTTTTATTTTGGCAGTATCTAAAATGAGGTTGTTTACTTAATTGTTCCCCACTATTAGGTGTTCGCACTTAGATAAATTTATATGGAGCCCGGCCTCTTCGTATTCTGCTTTGAGTTTTCTAATCATGTAACTGAGATCATCTTCATCCTCAGCAACAACTATCTGATCGTCTGCGAAGAACAGTGTAATTCCTCACTCCCCCACTTTTAGCCCCATGTTTTTGCAATTTTTTTATTTAATATTATTCTTATTTCAATATATTTCGATATATTTTACTATTTCAAACTTTTCGAAAAAAAGTTTATTTTTTGTTATCGCCCGCCGATTATGCCTTCTTCAAAAAGAATTAGGAATTATAAATATTCTTAGTGACTTTCTAAGTTTTTTTCTCCGCTGAGGTGGGACAAAAATCTATACGTTCTTTATCTCTAAGAACTCAGCCTGTATATCAGGACACCAAACATGTCATGACTAATTTAGAGATGCGTATTAGTAGATTTGAGAACAGCTAATAGAAACACAAAGCATAAAAAACTTGTAATAAGTATTATAGTTGAAAATAATAAACTTTTAACCATTTTAAAGGTTAACTTAGAAGTTTTAAATTTAACCTACACTTGCTTTACTAACCCCGTTGCATCACTGACAGTTAACTTTCGTCAACTTAACCTACAAACTTTCTTCGTGATTATCATTTATTTCGTCCCAACAAAATATATTAAAATGAACGTCGGCGATTTAGGTATCGCTTTTTTAGACGATAATCTTGATAAAGAGGCACTTAATTTCATCGCATTTACCGTCCTTAATAAAAGCAAAATTTTTAGTTATAAATGTAAAATTTTTCCAATTGCCAACCTCATTTTTCCGTTAACTTTTTTCTAACTAACAAAAGGACTATGCAATGCTATACTAGCCTAAATAACGATTAGATTTCAACAATAGTTTATTAAACTTTAACGTTATTGCCGACTGGTGCAAACGGCCGTATAGTTAAATTAATTTTATATTGTTTAATCAAAAGTAATATACATTAATTAAGCGAAGTCATACGGTTAATTATTAGCAAATCAAACAAACAAAACAACAAAATATCTCATTGGTTGCAGTTAGTAATCAATCTTGTAAGATTGTTACTCTTAAATCACTAATTTTTATGCTTGTAATAACTTAATAAATAACCTATTAGGCAAGCAGAACAAAACAGTAATTACTTTTTGCTTCTTGCTTTAAATATTGGCACTCTACTCGTCCCAAGGTAAATCTTTCAATATTAGAGCTCACAGCATGCGCACACGCCATTGTACAATTTAATAGAATTTGTCAAAAAAACTGCAAGTTACGTCACGGAAAATTCGATGGGACATATAATTTTATCAAGTTTAACGCAATGTGTTCACGGTACATTAAACACAAATGTTCACGCAATTTAACGCGACATAAGTATTGTTTCGGTCGTGAAAATATAGTTTCAACTATGTAGAGCGATTTCGATATGAAACGACCGAAATCGGAAAGTTACCGGAATTTTTATGCAAATAGCGAAATCAGGCACTTAGTAGAAATCTAGGCTCAAAAATGAAAGATTAATCCTGAAACTCACCTGACAATAAATAATAGCTTTCAACGTTCATAGTTGGACTTTCAAATGACTGTTATCATTAACGACCTCCTTATTAACTTTGTGGTAAATATAAGTTTTTCAAACTACCGGTTTAATTATTGTTGTTTACCAAGAACCGATATATACATTTGTGCCACTCTTGAATGTTAGCAAATAATTTCTGTAAACAAACTTTTTGTATATAATTTTAATAAATTAAAAATTAGAAAAATTCTATCCAATTAATCAAAAAATATAGTAACTTTCATCATAACATTACCTTTACCATGTTTTTCTCAGGCTATACTCATATTTTATTTTTAAAAAACTTGCAATTGATGATCTCGTTAATATAAGATTCTTGCAGGTGCTGCTTTTGGAAGCTGGTGATGAGGAACCTGAAGTGGCTGCTGTGCCAGCCTTCGCCCCCATGTTGCAGCGGTCCAGCATTGACTGGAACTTCATGACACAACCTAGTCCTCACAGCTGTCTAGCCAGACGCAACGGTCAATGTCCTTGGGTTCGAGGCAAAGTTATGGGCGGCTCCTCCACCATAAACTACATGATATACACACGAGGCCACCCTCGCGATTACGACGAATGGTCAGAAAAAGGAAATCATGGCTGGTCCTATCGAGAAGTTCTTCCCTATTTCATCAAATCGGAAAAAAACGGAAACCCAGAGAAAGTGGACCATCACTATCACGGATTTCACGGTTATTTAAGCGTGGAAAAATTTCCGTACCAAGATGACAACGTTTGGGCACTTTTGAAAGCTTACGAAGAATTAGGTCTTCCGATCCATGACCAAACAGGCGAGCATATCATTGGAGCGAGTTTGTTGCAAACCACTTCAAAAAATGGAAGACGTGAGAGCGCCAACGCTGCTTACATCAGACCCATCCGGAGGAAACGTAAAAATTTGGTAGTTGAAACCAATGCTCACGTTTACAGAATTTTGATTAATCCCAAAACAAAGATTGCTTACGGTGTTGAATATAGTACAAACGGCAAATTCGTCCAAGCAATCGCTAATAAAGAAGTTATCTTGTCTGCTGGTTCAATAATGTCTCCAAAAATTTTGATGGTAAGTGGAATTGGACCGTCCAAAGATTTGGAGCAATGTGGGATTTCTGTTATTAAAGATTTAGCCGTCGGCTACAATTTACAAGACCATACTACACATGATGGTGTTGTTATGGCTTTAACGAACAAAACTGCTACCACAGCTGACGATGACCAACAGCAGCACGATGTTTATTATTACAAAGAACATCAACGGGGACCTCTTTCGTCAACAGGTCCTCTTCAAGTGAATGCTTTCGTTCAAACCAAATACGAATATGAGCACGATCGTCCGGATATACAAATCTCAACAGACCGAGCAAACGTCAAGGATTTTCTGACAGACCCTGTTTTAGCAGCTGAAACTAACGTCGGCCCTCTTTCTTACTATGACGGTATTGTTCTTCGCTCAATTTTGCTAAACCCCGAAAGTCGAGGTGTTATCAAATTGAATCGATCTGACCCTGTCCATGGTCCCCCCGTAATCTACGCCAACACATTCTACGAACAAATCGACTTGTTACGCATGGTTGAAGGTATAAAACAAAGCTTGAATCTACTGAAAACGAAGATATTGTACAAGAAATACGGATACCGTTTGGTTACGGAACCAATGCCACATTGTCAAGACTACAAATTTGGTTCCGACGAATACTGGATATGTGTAATAACATCATATACCGCTACTATTTACCATTTCAGTGGTACATGTAAAATGGGGCCGAAAGATGACCACGAAGCTGTCGTTGATCCGGAATTGAGGGTTCACGGTTTTAAAAATTTGAGAGTTATTGATGCTTCAATAATGCCAAAAATCGTTAGAGGCAACACCAACGCTCCTACTATTATGATTGCTGAAAAAGGTAGCGATTTGATTAAGGCTACGTGGTTAAAAGATTACGATAATTATCATTCGATTGAAGACGAACACTTTGTTTAATAAATTTGTTAAATATGAAGAAAAATATGGATTAAATCAATAGTAGGAAAAATGTTCAAATTTCAACTGCCTCCGAGTAGATGCCAAATAATTTTAAATTAGTCAATAATTTTATTTCTGTTTGTTCCAGTGTTTGTTTTAAGCGAGTAGGTATTGTTTGTTATTCCTCGATTAAATAGAGGCTTGTTTTGTAAATTATGCTGTAAATAAAATATATTTTAATAACTACGAGATAATGCTAACGTGAAATGTTTGAACAAGGTTAAATTAACAAAAGTTGTTCCGTTAATTATTTTGCAACAAAAATTAACTCAATTATACGTATAACGAAGCAATCGCTAATAAAATTGCTTGGTTTATTGTTTTCAGCTACATAGTTTGGCTAAATTATCATTGTTATTCCAAATAATTTTGACTCCGCAATTGGACTTGCTAAAAAAGAATACTATCAGAATTCAAATTCTCCATTAAATGTATATTCACATTATGAAATCTGTTTTCATTCTTCACGTTAAATTAAACTGGTTTGTAAACTGATACTTTTTGAAAGAGCATAACGTAAGCTTTTCAAAACTGCTGTTTCTTTGTCCACTGGAGCAAATTCAAAATAGGTATGTAATACATATAACTAAATAACTATACCGATACCGATCCTTAAAGCTTCCAAAAGAATATAACAGAAACAATTGCTTCTAATTTATTCTTACCCTTGCAAAGCTGAAATAAAGTTTTTGTATTTACATAACGCTTTGTGCGTCTTTCAGTTAGAAATTTTAGTTTTAGCAATTTGATGGTAAATATGTAATCAAATTTTATATCAATCTGCTGATTCAAAACATAACATTTCAATTAAAAAAATTAAAATTTGGCTAATAATATCAATACAGGTTGTAAGCGAAATAAGTACATTAATTTTAACCAGTGGTAGAACTCATCAAGACAAAATTTTTTTCTATGTACCTATCATTTTTTCGAAATCAAACTTTTTTAAATTATTTTTTCCCTACAAATTGACAAGCCTTTTATGAAATGCTCCAACAAAGAACAATAATAATAGAATTAATTCATATGGTAATCTTGTTGACTAGGTAACGTTGCTTCCAGTAGCGTGTAAGAAAATTGTGTAAGATTATAAAATAATTTTAACACAAAAACTAAAACGTTTTTAAAAAAAATGTATTAGGAAAAGTTTTTGGTCTTAAAGAGTTCTATTACCAGTTAAAATTAATGCACTTATTTCGCTTACACCCTGTATATTGTCTAAAATTGAACTAATACAATCTGTTATATGCTTTTTGTAGCTTCAATCTATTATCATTGTTATGAGTTGGTAAGTTTTAGTTTTAGGTTGAACTTTTGATACAACTAAAGGCCTTAAAAGAGTATTTTTATTAGTAAAAAGTTATTAATTTTTTTTAACTAATATCTAATATTATTAATAAGTAGGTATCGGGTCGATTTGGTCAGACATTTTTAGCAATTTTTTTATTTACCTTTTCTAGTAACATTTATCTTTGTAGGTATGGATAGGGAAAAGATGATAACTGGGTCATACCGAGCAATACCGATCAGCTAATCATTTAAGGATCCTAACAAATTTTTTGATTACGGTTGCTGCTGAAATCTAACATAAGTCACTTCAAGTACTATCACCGCGGATCTTATGAATAATTATAACACAGAAATAAAAATATTGTTTTAATTTTTATTGCGAGCAAATATTATGATTGGCTTACCTCACCTTGCCCCTACTATTGATTGATTGTAATTAGGTATGATAACACATCCTCAGTAGCACCAACATAAAAGTTACTAAAAGATCACTGGAAAAGCCATAGAAGCTTCTGACTAAATCGTCCCATTACCTATTTTAATAGTTTGCACACTAAATCAACCTCAAAATTGATCAATTGTGCTCAATGAAACCAAAAATAACTTTTTAGCACATGCAAAGAACTTCGCAAGTTATTATTAGAAATTACACCACGTTAACAAGTTTTATTTTATTAATACCTACTAGTAACATAAGACGATTACTAGCGTCAGTTCACCATTCTTAATAAAAGAAAACGGAATATTGCCATTTTCCATCAGTAGCCATAAAACACAGAATATCAGCATAAAGTAAAATTGAAGTGTTTCGGCCTTTTTCCCTTCTGCCTATAAATGTGTAGGTTGGTAACTCTGTCTACGTTTTAATACTGAGCCTATAAAGTGATTTTAGAAAGGAAAAATTTTAATTCACAATGCACAGCTAATCGTCACGATGTGTTTAAGTGGATAGGTGAGAATTTTGCAGCTACCTAGGTGAAACAACTATCGCTAAGCTTTTCTTCTGTCCTACTGACTATGTACATACAAGTGATTTCTCATAAATGAGTAAGTCTAAACATCGATGTCGTTTCTTGCTTGATATGTCATTGTACTCACTTGCTCCTAATTAATAGAACTTCTAACTAATAATAAAATTAGTAGTGACAGTTATACGTTCTAAGCGGGTATATTTGAAAACTTATGCTGTTGGTCTAGTTAATTCTGCTAATTGCGTTTCGTTGGGGTAAGTAACGATGTTTGTTTTGTTTAGTTGTCATCAGATACATTGAAACTAGCAATATGAGTTGTATCTAGATTACACGTACAACTTCCAGCAAGTCGAGTTTCTGATTGTCCTCACGTTGATTATTAGGAATTTCTTTTTATATAATTTATTGAGTTTAAAAAGTTTCTATATCAGTTCAAGTGCGTACATAAATGCGTAAAAAGCCAGTAGGGATGAAGCATTGATTAATAAATTCTCGTTTTAGTTAAACCAAAATACTGGAACTCTCTAGTATGTATTCGGCAATTAAGCCGCATTTTTACAACGCGCCAGGGCGGTGTGAATTTCCCAACAGAGAAAAGTGCAAAACGTTAACGACCACTACGGCAGCCTTCATTTGAATTATTCAAAGTGCGCTTTGCGCATTCATTAGCAAATTGCGTTCATTTTACCCACTTATTATCAACATCATTATCTCCTGGTGACTTGACAACCCTTCTGGTTAATCGCAAGAAGTAAAGTCCACCATAGAGTCAAGTAAAAGCCTTGCTTAATTTTTACTTTTTAAACTTTCTTGAATAGTTTGTTATTTGAGGTTTTAGCTAAACTTTCCACATATTTGTTTTAACTTTTGCAACACGAACACTGGCAATACTGGCAATAAAGGTTTTATACAAATTGCTAGCGATTAACGTAATAAGAAAACTAGCACAACACTGCCAAGTACCTACCTAATTTAAAGATTCTGAGGTCTAGAGAGACAAAAGCTCGAGATATAGCGATCGGCGATAACAGCATTTCGACCGGTATTGTGCAGAAAGGGTGAGGTATGCTCCACGTCTTTCTGCCAAGATTGAAAGACTTGATGTAATTTACCGGTTCATCTGGTCTGAGTGAATATACACGGTGGCTAAACGATGCGGCTTGCGTGACCCAGATGCACCCAATCTACACTTGCTAGACCTAGTGCTCCGCAGAACGAAGTTTATAGGTTTTACGGTAACCGGAAAACGAGCGGAATTGCTGGTCATTTTGCTTGCAGCAGAAAGCGACACAAATTAGCATTAATAAAAATTCCTTGCAACGATCTAGACTAGGTCACGTTAGAACGTACAGAGAATTACCGCACCATTAGTTAGCGATAATAAATTTCCGATTGAGGCAGGAACTAGTTTAATAAGTGTACTTTGATTGTATCATTTCAAATTACGATACAAAAGGCACTCGCAATAATATAGTTCAAACACAGGTGACGTCGGGTAGTTGATTTTTTACCGCCAAAGCAAAGGTTGGCAAGTTAATCAAGTTTCCATCAAAATTTTAATACGCATTGTAAGCAGCATTGAAGCGGATAAACAGCATCTTGTAATGTCGGCATAAATAAATAATAAAAGAGGACTCTCTACAACCCTTCAAACTTTTTGCTATAATCCTTTTTAGGTGGTCTACTGGAGAAAACCCTTTTTTGCAGCGTCAAGAAAGTTGCTTTGCACACTTAGTAGGCACTTGCTCCTTATGGACGAGCCGGGCTTAAGTTTCACGTAGCGAAAATATTTTATTCGATCCGCAACTTTTTGAGACTTTAATATCAGACCGGCAAAGCAAGAACCGAACAGCATCCTGGATAAAAGGATTACAATATTTGGAGATATACAAAGAAGATACAAAATTTTGACAAATTAAGACAAAGATATAAAAATTTTCTTTCATAAAAGTTTTGGCAAATGTTATTTTAATCGAGTTTGCAGTTTACAGGTAGTAGAGGTCAACGACACTAATGAAGTCAGTACATATATACAATTAAGATTTTTATAAAACAATGGTAACAAATTTAATTGATTGCGGTAGGAACATCTGCAATTTACGTGGATCATCGCTCTTTGAAAATTATCATATTATAGACAAATCATGAGAAAATTATTCAATGGAAAGTTCTGGAATCCTACAAAAAAATTTAAAAATAATTAAAACTTTAAATATTAATATAAAGTATTGCATAAATTTCAAAAAACTTACTTTAAGTATTGTGTTAATAAGACCCTAATCTCTCAACTTATATCAAAAGCTAAATACGCAACAAAAAAAACTAATAAGAGGGTATATTGAGGGTATATTATAACCTATAATCATTATCAGCATTATTAAAAATTGCTTAAGAGAAACATCTCCGCTGTACCATTTGTAATTGTAGAAAGTCAGCAAAATGCATTGACGTAATTTTTTGTATTATAGCAGAGGCACGTATTGAAAAGAGAGGAAATGCATTTCGTATTTCCAAGAAAGCTCCGTACAAGTAAAAAATTTCTGACTTTTGTTTTTAATATCTGATACGTAACGATAGAGACTCCAGCGCTAGATGCTTTGAAGAAAGTTAACATGTATGCTAATATGAACAAAATACAAATGTTTACTTTAACATTAAATAAATAGTCCAATTTGACTTCAGTTTGCTGTAAACCTCATTATGCGCCATTCGTTATCGAATATTCTAAACGAAAGCTTAATTATACCTAACACTAAAAATATGCGTGTTTTTTGCAAATTGGAAAATACACATTTGGTGCTTATTATCGTTCTCTGTTCGACAGTCATAAAATGGGTTAGACTCATCTGTCTCACTTTACGGCTGCTCAAAATAATGTAGTGCAATTACTCTGCAGAATACTAGAAACGATTTTGCGTCAAACATTATGAATATTGTTTTGATTTATCATACAAGCGCACAAAAACTAGGCCTGTATTAACACGTTTTATTCAGTATGAAGTAACAATGTGGAGACAGTAACCTGGTGAATACGACACTGGATTAAGGCGGAGCGTACCGCTGTGGACCAGCTGCGTATTAAACGCATGCGCGACGCGTCATACCATTAAATTAACTGGATTACTTACTTGCACTTCACTCATTTCATTTCCGTTTATGCAGTGATCTAAAATGAGAACTAATCTCTGCATATCAAAATGCATACAGTAAGAAAAAAGCGCATGTGATAGCAAAATCGTTGCTCTTAATGAATTATTAACTAAAGCAAAAATCCGACAGGGGCAATTTGCACTCATTTTGCTACTACTTCTTTGAGGTTAGTTTCTTTGAAGTTGCAGCTAACGCACAAAATCGCTCGTTTCATTAATTTGATTATAAATGCAACTCGCTGGTAGAGAAACATTATTGCTCGCATCAAAGTAGTTCTATGCCCGTCTCTATGCATCAGACATTTCAACCACATGCACATATTATGGTTCATTACACTAAAATTCTGGTGCTACTATTTATCTTTTTACTCCACAAAATCAAATAATGTAGCAGCGGAAATTTCATATCAACCTCATTTACTACTTAGCAGCGTTCCTGTAGCACATTCTGCATTCAACTAGTCCGCCGCATGTATGGAAATTAAAAACAAAACAATTTCTCTCTTATCATTAGCATGGGTTGCAACTTTGGATTTGAATTCTTTATCAAGAGCGACTCTTCCTCTGAAATCCAGCTTCACGATATAGTGACATTTGATACTCCACAGATCGACCACTTAGGGCGCGCTCGATGATAATTTAATCCTGAGAAATAACCTGCAAAACCACTCAAACATCCAGCAATTTGATCCGGAAATAAGAATTCCCTTTTTTATCTTAACGTTTGGTGGCACTGGCACAATTAAATAGGCAGTCGATTCCGGGTCCGGAGAAAATGTGGGTGACGGTCGTGACCTTCGCCAAAGCTTTCCGGTGGGGAGAATGCGGGAGCTTGAAGCCGAGGCGTGTTGCCTAACCGAAACTGCCCCGATCCAGCTGGAGCCATGTTGTGTTAACATGGATTCTGGCGGCTTAATAAAATTTAGATAGGTGTATTATGGTGTTGTTATGTAGGTGTCATGATTTAGTGCAATTTGGTTGTTGTTGTTTACGTGCCTCGCCGTTATTGGTGCGAAGGTGGCGACACGAGGACATATCCTTAAAAACACCCACTCAATCTCGTACCTACCTAGCTGTATTTTACAAATTCTAACGTTTACTTATTTAGACATGTCATGGTGTCGATCGAACAAACTGCCGAATAAATATTTTACTGATTTGGGGCTTTCAACAACACCATTTGATTGAAAAACTTTAGCAGCGCTTTGAAGGGGGGCGGCGAGTTAAAATTAATATTTGTATTACTTGGATAGCTTGCAATTAAACTTCCCTGTTTAATTGTTTTATGGATCGTCTTATGAATTCAATACAAGTGATTGAACCAGAAATCAGAAATGTTATTTTACTGACTTCATAACTATTGGAACAATTATTTATTGAAAGATGCAACTAGCGCCTTTACTAATCGACCTACCTAAATGTCATGTGGTTTTTTTCCAATTTAGTTAATGCGGAATGCAATTATTGCTAATAAGAAGATTCTGCAGGTCATTCAATCAGTTTAAAGAGGTTCCTAAATCAGGCAGCAGTGTAGCTGTCGCGCGTGTTGGTGGATTGGGAACGAAAACATCATTTTGAGGTATGCCATAAAGTTGACTGGTAAGGTTAGCTCAAATAATTATTCTTCAATAAAACACCTATAACTAATCATCGTTATTAAAAACTATTGTTATTATTGCTAGTTGTCAATTAAAATCTGATATTTTCTGAGATTTCTTTTAAAGCCTACCCATTTTTAAACTTTTGCAATTTTGCTCACCACATGAAGTAGCTTAAAATTTGAAGTTTTAGTTTTTACTTTACTTTGTAACCATGGGCCGAATCTTTTAGGTCCAACAATTTGGGAAAGAATACGTTAAGTCAAACGTTGGTAGCATTCAAAACATGTCGCTCACGCTCGAGAAACGGGCTGATGTGGTAGCAGATAACAAGAGAAAACGTCTTAATATACAGGGTGTTTTCCAAAAAATATACAGTGTTTTCTAAAAACGCTTTAAGTCGTATTTCTGTTATTTATTATCCGATTTAAATAGACAAAAATCTTTACGTAATGATTCTTTAAAGACCACTAAGTGTCTCTAATCGTGAATTCTTTAAATATCAATTTTATTGTCAATCGAGGTTGAACTTTTTTTTCCAATGTAAAACGTATTTTTTATAATATTTTGGTTTGATAAAAGTATTATTTTAATGCAATAATGTTTAGAAAGTTGAATTTTGCGTAACATTCAACAAAATAAATAAATGTTTGTCAAAACTGCGCTTAAATTTTTGTAAAATTTTCAACTGCGTCCTAACACAAAAAATGATTTGTTGAAAAAAAAATATTAAATACAGCTAGGGATAACACTAGTTAAACACTATTTAATTTAAATGTTATTGTTCAAATTATATTTTCTGACTGTTTTCCACAGCACACTTGAAAATTTTACAATAGGCATTCACTTATAATATCCCTAGTACATTGATTATTTCCGGAAATTTTCGGTAAGAAAATCGCAACGACACGGACATTGGTCCATTATGTCATTATGATGTCATTATTAATAAATAATTTTAATTAGCTGAAATAATTTCCACTTATTAATTTCAGGCTAGGTGCAAACATTTCTAGGAAATTTTTACATTGTTACAGAAACGACACCAAATTCTAGTTTTCTATTGGCTACTTTTTAGTGTCGTGCCATTTTCTACGTAATTCTGAAAAATATTTCATTTAATTTGTTAAATAAATATTACACCAAACAAATTTTTTTAGGCATCATTATATTTAGAAATAGGTAGTATATCAAACTGAAGTATTAACAAATACGTTTTTATTTGAAAAAGTATGTTGTTAATATTAAAAAAAAGTCACAATTAGAGCCACTTTATAGTCCTTAAAGAATGATTTCGTAACATTTTTTGTTCATTCAAATAATAAAATAACGGAAACACGACTTGAGGAGTTTTTTATCGAATCCCCGTATGTATGCATTACTAATATTAATTAACCTTAGAAATTAGTAAGTCATGTTGTACTGCAATTTACAACTTTACTTCACTTTTTCTTTGTTCTTTTCTCACATTAGCGTAGAACGCAGATATTTTCTCAAAAATAATGTCACACAAGTTTTACATTTTAAAATAATCACTTAAGTAACATTAAGATACCATCCCTAAAAATTTCATATAGCAGGAACTATCAGAACATAAGTGACACGGTCTAAACCCCTTAAAAAGCTTGCTGGTAAAATTGATAATTTGTGATATATTGTTTTCCCTTCTACCCTTTACTTATTGTGATAGACTTTATCGTAAATAATTAATAATTTTAGTATGTTATTTACCACATCTGATAAATCTACGTTTATTTGGTTACGCGAAATAAAGTACAAAATTAGAGGTAATTTGAAATAATTTATTAAATACGCTTTGGCAATATGTGTATTATTGGGGCATAACAAATTTTGCCTGTAACATTATCATGAAGAAGTAAATTGGCGTGAATTATGAACGCACCATTGAGTCAATAGCGGCCACAGAAATATCAAGCTGTGTAATCTTAAGAGACTGCATAAATTCGTAATTAATATAAACACAAAAGTCACCCTCTCTGTCAATCCTATCTGAGCGGAAAATGCTGTAATATACGGGAGGAATCAGAAAGTTAGGAATGTAACTGCTCAATCAAAACTCAGTTTTACAACAATGTCATCATGCGCTGTTTTAAATATTCTGGAAAAAGAAGAGTCCTGACGAGATCATTCTGCATCAAGCCTGAAAGTTCCAAATACAATGTTATTTATTATTAGCCTGGTCATTTCAAGATTCCCGTTTTGAAAATATTAATGACACATTAGTTCTCTGTCAGAGAATAGGCAGTGAGTGCTCTTTTATGACCGTGTTTTGTGTCAGGAGTTAGTCAACAGTAATTGAGCCAATTGCTATGGCGGTTATCTATTACCGGATAAAGAAAACGAAATTAAATCAAGTTGTGAGTGTAAGTAGTTTCGGTTATGGAGTGCTTTATATTTCTTCTTGTTATGGCAAATAGTGTCCAGCGGCAAAGTTTATAATTTTTTGATTAAAAAGAAACTGGAGTCGATTAGCCGATCGGAGATAAGGGGAGGAGAAAAAGGAGAGTGGCAATTGAGAAAAAATTAAAATGCGATTGCGAGACTTGAGTGTCGTTGAGTGAGTTGCATTAGGAAAGCCAAGAACATTTGGGTACGTTTTTCTATTTTTTTTTTTGTTTAGTTATCGCTTCCGGTCATTGCAAGCTTCTTTTTTGGGCTGAATAACGCCCGGATTCTTCGATGCATCTTAAGCTCGACTTGACTAAAGCAGTCTTAAATGTAAAATGCCTTTTTGAATCTAATACGAGAATTAGATTCTAATTGGCCAATTTCTATGACAACGTTTTGAGAAACGTCATAGAAACCACTAGTTCCATAGCTTTAGAATCCCGTAACAATCTATGCCGGACCGACGGGTGGTGGATTGTATTGTCATCGTCTTTTCATCTCGTCTTGTCGTCGTCTCTGTGATCGTCACCAAGGGCTGGTCTAGAACCTATACACGGGCACACCGAAGCTCACATCTTTGTCCATTTGTACGAAACCGCCATCTTGCTAAACAGACTTGCTCCGGCCAAGTTACCCCCATTGCTTTATTAAAAGAGAAAGCTACTAATATCTTTAGAATTAGAAGTAGGCTCTTTTTCTACCCCCTCCGGTAACACCAGAGTTGTGAGGCTCTACTGAGAGGTAGCTGGGTAAAGAATAATAGGAGTTATGGCAATTCCTACAGTTCGTACAGTGAACAGTTACGACCAGCGAGCGTTTGTGGCACGAAAATTCCAGCAAACCGGCCTAAATTGTCGTTTGTTATTTCTGTTACGTGTTTTTCAATTTCCATTTGATTACAAATTTATCTTTGATATTTGCGACTAATATATTTTTGCTTGTTTATTTGTTTTCATTTTGCTTCCTTGTTGGGTTAATTACCCAGCTGGCGCCCGCCAAACAGTAAACAGTAGACAGATTAGCCACTCGGGTCAACTCAACGGTGCCGAGGAGAACCTTGTATTCAGCAGACGACGTGTCGACTTGATACGTTTGCTGGTTACCACGTCCGCATGCCACCCTCCATCTCGTACAGAGGCCATGTTATCATTCGTTTATTCATTCATGGGCAAACAAATGACCTGACCTGATAGATTCTTTAAAATTTGCTTATTAGTCTTATCACCAGATACTCATTAGTTTTACGGTAATTGTCTAGTTCAGCGCATTTTTTAGTTATAGAGAAATTTTAAGTGGAAATTGTGGAAAAGGCATATTCTGTAAAAATCAAGATGCAGAAATATTTTTTTTTTGTGGAAAGGAAAAAGATAGAGAACTGTGAGGAGGATAGAAAACACCAAATTCTTCTGCACTTTTCCCTATGCTTTTCTTTGCCCTTAGGCATTTGTAAAAAAAGTAACAGTATAAGAAACCTCTCCATCTCTCCTTCTACTCTTTTAATAATCAGAAAGTTTATTCGTCTGCGCCAATTCAGAATTTTAGTTGTTATTCCCTCCTATAATTGTGGGACATTTGCAATCAATTCGCCAATTTCCAGGTGGAAGTAGGTTAAGTGCCTCTGCTGCCTTATCTAAGAATAGCCACACTTACTCGCAGACTTTCTGGAAGTATTAAAAAGTTATTCGTCGAATCCGGTAGCTACCATAAACGTTAAATCTTCGAGTGGCTCGCCCGTAAAGTCGGCTGGATTAAGTTGCCCCTCCAGGTGTATTCATAACGTTCAACTTTAATATCGCAGCATAATAACAAGAAGTGAAGAGTTGGGCGTCGAGACCACCGGTGTCCAGGTGTGTAGCACACCGTCACCGCCGCCATATTGTGCATATACCTGTGACATTGGCCGTAATTAAAAAAGTTTTTCAATTTGACGTTTTAAACTTAACAACAGAGGCCTTATTAGTTCGGAATATATTAGTTAGCTTCCGAGAGTGCTGGGCGCAAAAATAGAGGGCGCGTTGCAATTAAAGCAAAGCGTCACGACGCCGGTACACGGTCTAATCCAATAAGCCTTGGAAATTGAGTCAAGACGCACACTCGTTTATATTTATACAAATTATACAAAATGTAGAGCCAGGAGCACGCGTATTATTAAGGCACTCGGTTCTATATTGTATAAGGTCTTATTATTTCAAAGTAAATTGGGCTCCGTTAGGGAAACTCGGGCTGTCTGAATTTTGACGTCGGATACACGACTTCAGACGCGTATTAATGGTTGCAAACTAGTTGCTTTGTGATTATCGTGGGCGTCGATGATTTTCTTGGAATTTATATGTGACATGGCCCTAGCGGCTACGTCAGATTTTCATGTAAATTAATGAGTCTAGGACTTTGAACCGAATCTATATTTCATCCGGTAGGTCTACCCCGGAACCGGGAAAGTGAGCAAAACTCAACCAAAACTTAGAACCCAATAAACCCAGTCTGGAGGGGCTTACAGGTAGTACGTGATTATGTTGTTCGAATCAAGTCAGTGACGTTAACAAGCCAGAACCGTTTGTTTTGGGAAAGCACACGACTCGACCAACCCCGTGACACTTCTTGGGAGGACTTGAACGTATAATACAGGAATATTACAGGTTTGACACTGGATTAGCAAAGGACACACTAACCGCCCGGATTGTATCGAGTAATTGCTAGAGAAAGCGAGACCCGCCCTCGACTAATAAGATTGATTATTATTGCAAATAATTGCTGGGCGTTATAGGTCAAAAGCTCTTAAAACGGAATTTTGCGTCAAACACAACCGCGAAGCCGAGATTCTTCATTAATATTTGCAATTGAATTTAGTGCGAAGGGTTGCGGTGCTATTAAGGGTAGCGGATTTTGCAATTAAGCATTGGGGAGCGAATACGACAAATTGTGAGAAAGATACGAAACCTCGATTCAATAAGACACCGACAGCAACTTGCGATTTACAACATTCTAGCAAGATTATAAACGATAAAAACAAAATAATTCCCATAGTCATAAATTAGAAGCCCAGTGTCTCTAAGCCACTTGTCTGCATTAGGTTTCTCAACCGGAATAAAGCTTCTTTGTTTTCTAGATATATGCGTAGCGTAGATAGAAAATCATAGCCAATAATAATAGTTAGGTGTTAACTCCTTGCTTGTTTCCATTTTATTTGTACAGTACGGGACCGCCAATTACAAAAGCTCTGAGTCTAAACGGACATAAGTAAAAATTGAACTGATTTCTGATTTTTTTCTGGCAATTTCGACGTTTTTCAGCCAATTCTGACTTTTTCCTGGCAATTCTGACGTGGCAGCATGGCTGCGCCAACCGTGTCTTTGGATGCGTATTTGGTAGGTGTTTAAGGCGCGTATTCACTTGAGCATTTGGCCCAAATGAGCAACGAATGAGCGCCGCATGAGCCGCGATTCGCATAGTGAGGACGCTGAGCTGAGCACACGTCGAGCCGCTCAAACCGTTCGACCCGGTGTCGGTACATACATCAAAGTGAGCGCTGGCTCGGTTCGTGCTCAGTGTGGACAGCAGAATGTTTGAGCCGCAGCCGAGCTTGCAAAACCACAGTAGTGTTTCGATAATTTTAATTTATTTCGAAACCTAAAAGACTTATTTACCTCTTTTTAGGGAAGATCAGAAGACAGAAAAATTAACACTGAACTTAATGAAGAAAATTACACAGTCGTTTGATGAAGTGAATGTCACGAAGACCAAAATAAAAATGTTGCTAAAATTTAAAACTATTTATTATTTTCCTCAGTGCATTGCCACATAAAATGGAGAGGTCGCTGGAGAAATGTTTGCAGCTTATTGCAGTTTATCGCAATTGTGAAATTTTGTGTAATCCAAGGTATTTTTTATATTATAATAATATAAAAAAGGAAGATGTTGTATTCTGCTAGTTAATTTTATCCTTGATAGAATTCAATAAAAAGATAGAATTTTCTGATGACATTCTTGTAAAATTTTTGAATTGATGACTATCCGGTTCGATATTTAATTCTTTTAAAAGTAATTCATTATTTCTGTTGCTGTAAAGTTTCTTCATCCACCAACGCTTCTTCCTTCTGCATTTCTTTTACAGTCACTTGTGTAATATAATGAAACTGGCACTAGTTATAACGACATTTCTTTGCATCTTGTTGCTCCGTTCACATCAACGCTTCGAACAATACTGGATCAGTGCTCATGCAGTGCTCATGCAGATCCGGTTTAATTTCCGACCGAGCCCCGCATGAGCCTAAACTACGCTCATTCGGTGCTCATTCGGGTCAAATGCTCAATTGAATACGCGCCTTTACTGTTAAGTGTGCTCACTGCTCACATATTGTTTCTTCATCACGCTAAGCAATTTTTTAATTACGTATTAGGTACTTACATAGTACCAAGAGAAAGCATTGTATGCAGGGAGGTAGCGACCTGACCAGAACTTGTCTTTGCACTGAGTTATGTGATGTGCCGAATGCTAATTGTAATATTAGTTCTTATGTCGTCCAGCATAGTACGTAAATTATTATTTATTTTAAGATGTATATTATGTTATATTATTCTTTTGTCCTGTTATTGCTTTTTGTAATAGTAACAGTAACAATAAACTATTATTATTATCACATAATAATTAATATTTTATGTAAATGAATGTCGTCTTTATTAAACTGTTCTCCACGTTTAGCGGTAGGTATATCAATTTGTTTGTTTGCTCTGTTGCATCTAAATTATGTTCCTTCTTTACCAACTTCCTAATTTGTAATTTCCTTTAGTTAATTTATATGCGAAAATATTGACACAAATGCTCAAACGGTTCGTTCAAGGAAAGATGAGACTGTTGTTTACCTACCTCGAATGAGAACCCTCTACAAAGAATTATCCAGCAAAGTGGAAAAATTCCAAAAATTCAAAGTTTTTAATGAAAATAGTCGATAGCCAACTCTGCTACTAACTGCCGAGGTAAGTATAATAGATTTGATACAGGAAGGTATAAAAATTATTATTTTTGCGCAAGAATCTATAATCTACAAATCACCAATTTTGGATGAATATGTCGAGTTATGTCAATTCCACTAAAGGTAATCCTGCACTTTATTTAATAAAGTGATAAAGTTGTCTAATTGTATCTATCTCGCGTGAGTAGCTGGCTGAATAGTATTTATGGTCATCCTATAAAGAACGTTCTTTGCAACTTGAGAGAAACGTTCTTGGTTTTGCCAGAAAGCCGAAGAAAATTAAAGCAAGAAAAAATGACGTGATTGACAGTTAAAATTATTTATACAAAAGTCTAGATTTCTTTTGAGAAAAATTTACAAGAAAAAAAGACTAAAAACTGGTAGCTTGTAAAACATTTTTTTAGTCTATATCAAATTAGTTCTTTCACATTCTGATTATTTTAATCTTTCAGAAAATTTTACTTTAAGACTTATAGAAAAGAAAGTAGAATTGGCCGTAGAACAGAATAATTTTCTAATAAATTTGTAATATATGTTTTCTAATGCAAAACACGCAATATCTTTGAAAAGATTAGGTATAAAATGCCATTTTAGAAAGAAGAACGTTAAACCTGTCTGCCGTTTATTTGTCGTTACAATCATAACTACCAACCTGAAAAAGTAAATTGCGCTAGCGTTATTACGAAACCCAAAAATGTATTACAGCACTGTTTTGGGTGTCGTAATAACTCTATTATGGAACCAAAAGTAAGAAAAATATTTTACCTGAAATTGTATTTAGTATAGAATTATATCAGAAAATCGTTTAACAGCTTTTAAAAATGCTGTTATTATTGGTAAAGCACATTTTAAGAAATATAGCTTTGACCTATACCTACTTAAGTAGTAGGTATAGGTCAAAGCTATATTTCTATTATTATTGCATGTATTACCTACTTAAGTAGTAGGTATAGTAAGTATTGTCTACGTGAAGTGGAATGGAGTTACAAAATTGATTGAGAGCTGGATGTAAAGATTTTTTACCATTATGTCTTTTAATGTCACTTTCCATGGTACTTTATTGTAAAAGTTTTGATAATGCACATGTGTTTCAGTAGCACCTAGAATAAAACTTTTTAGCAACGAGACAGCTCTCATCGACGATGTCAGGATTAATTAACATTTAACGCGCGATCAATGTAACCGACCACTAAATATAGCGAACTGTAAATCTGTATTTGGTTTTCCTTGAATTCGAAGTTTAACAGTACCTACCTTTTTTGAAACAACTTTTTAACTATGAAATATTTAAAATATTTAGCTTTTAAGCTGCTACACTTGAAATTCGAAAAAATTCCGAGAAAAATTAGGACAAGAACTGTGTTTCGATAACAACTTAGCCGTAAGAGCAATTAGGATTCCTAGGTTCAATTCTCAGCCGTGGCACTTTTACCCTTGCCATGCTAAACATATACAATATTCAAGCTTCCTTCAAAAACTTTTCATATTAGTTTGCTATATTTTGATTGCTAAATTTTATAACGTTAATTACTGTCCAGATTTAATTCCAGTAGACCCAAGTTGCCACTTTCGGTGAAAACTTTAACGTTCCAAAAATGAATGTATAGGTACTTAATAATTTTATACATTGAGTAGAAAACCCCGGAATCACACTGCCGTAAACATCTATTATAATTTAGTGTTCCATTGTTCTAATAGAAGCTCCACTGTGTTCCCAGAGCGAGCTCCAGGATACTTTCCGCAATTTGGATGTTTCATCCGAACTTCTCGCTTCCTTTCTTCGATTTTATCGCAATCTCTCCAAGTTTCCGACATAATCCCCGTTAACTGCCTGTTAATAACGATTATTAAAATTCCCTCCCGCCATTGTCCGAAAATTATTTGATTGGGGACCTTATCTCTGGCAATAACAGGACAAAAAGGAAGACAATATTAATCTAATTAAGTCTCTCGCCTCACCCCTGCAGATGATGTAATCTGTAATTGTTCAGGGTCGAGACCCTTTTCGCAACAAACTTTTTAAACGCCGAGAAAAGAGGCGATGATTTATTTATTTATTTATCTATCTACTAGCCGGGGTCGATCCGGTTCAAAATGGCCACCCCCGCGATAAAATCCAGACACCGAATTCCCTGTTATCAACGGAATTCGGAAAGCTATCGAAGGAACAAACACCACATTGATATTTTATCGCGAGTTTCAGACGCGTCTAGTGCACGCTTGAAGCAATCTATCATGGGGCCCCCGGAGGCCCGCAGGGTCCCCCGCAACGTCAGCGCCCATTACGTCACATTTGCCTATATCCAGGGCCGTACGCTCGATATTGATATTGTAATTTTTGACCCGCTGCCAGACTAGGTGTCGATACCAGAAAAGCGGTGTAGTGTGTCTGCTATAATTCTATATATTCCACGCTCCCCGGATCGCTGCTGCCATGAACGGGAATGGAAATGTTACATTTCATTTATCCCGGTATTGAAATGTAGACGCGCGCACATTTCATTCAATATATCGAATTCAGTACATCGTTTCTCAGCTTTGGTGGCGCAATTTAACAACGAACTTCGTGTCGGCCATCCGGTTGATGGCCGACATTTCTCAATATCCTCCAAGGCGACCGGGAATTTTCAAAAAAATCAATCATCAACGCAACACTGTATTTGACGCGTTTTCCCAACTTTCGGCAATTTCCTGCATTACCCAGGTATTTGCGCAGGAAAGTGACTTGAACAAACTTAGATTTATAGGGCAAGTTGCATGTGGGTACTAACAGCTGTAAGCTAAATCAGATCAGATAAAGAGTACGGGATTGCTATTGGGAAAGTTTCATAACCTACGGCCGACTCGCTTTTATTTAAGTTGGTTCGTGCATGCCGCCGCCATTTGGGCAATGTTTGCTTTTATTACTTCCACACTTCCTTCCACTCAGGAACACATTAAGCAGAAGGCTGCGACTACATAAAAAAAAAACTCTAGAGATAAATCGTCGAGGAACAAGGCGAACTCGAAGCTGGTTTTGCATAACGTCGTCGAGATCAATCGGGATCGCCAGTGTCGTTGATGTTTCGCTGTTAAGAAATAGTTTTGTTATTCCACATAACAGCGCGCATTCCGGCACTTTCGCACCTTGCTTAGAATGCACCGGGATATTTGCCAAAAGCCATCGACATTCTAGTGTTGAAACTAAGTTAATAATTAATTTTCCCACCACTGTTTGCCAAGTATTCCTTATACAGACAAATATTTGCAATTAGCAAAATTGAACAATTGCTAGCTCGAGCCACAAGATTTGCTTGTGGCTGTAACAGCTTAATTTGTGAGCAATAGTAAAGTTCTTAAAATCGAACTTTTTTGGCCACTCTAGCTCAAAATCTTTCCATATAAGATTGAAATTGAGAAAGTAAAGTGTACCTATGTTTATTATTTCTGACAATTAGTGTATAGTGACACCGATCACTTTTCAATCTGCCCTTAATATGTGGTGGGGCATTTATAATCTTATTTCTACAATTTATATTAGAAACAGGGAATGACAAGTAACTCTAGTTACTTGTAATGATACCATGTAAGCCAAAACTTACCTGACCACGGTATTATTGAGTCTAGTAAATTTGTAACAGATGTTGTTTGTCGGATGTTTTTTAGCCCGCGGAGGACATTTCTTTTTTTGTGCTCACCTCTGGACAGTGTGCCAAGAGAGGTGTGGTTTTGTCATTGCATTCACAGTCACCTTCAGGGTTTTTAAATTTTAAATAAATGACCCTAACTGTTTTTTCGGGATGAAACGAATTGTCCATTTGGTCTAAGATGTGAATAGTAGTTACATTGGTAGCTAGTAATCTGTTTATTTTTATAAGACAGACCATAATCTATCCATTTCTGCGAGTTGTCCTTTCTCTCATTCTTGTTATTTTTGCGCAGTTTTTGTCTAGAAATTGAGCTCTCATTGCTTTCTTACTGTTTTTGTTAGACATATTTTTTGACGCATACGTGCAGGAGGAGTTCTATTCTGTGTCATTAAATATTTATGTAAAATATAAATACTTTAGATGGCGGTTCTTAAACAAAACCCATGTCGCTAACCTTAGATATCGATGCTGTTTTTTTCTTGTAATTTTTCCTACTAATTAAGCATCACCTGCTCTAAATAACGAGTCACTACTTGTTAACGAAGAATAGAGAACAATAGTTACGTTACTGCCGGTAATTTGGTTATTGTTGTTTCTGCTTTGAAATACTGAGGTTGCAACAAAACAAAGGCGAAGCTTACTCCTGAATCAGCGCCGGGCCTGCATGCGAGACAGTTTTAATTTTAACGTCTCATATTTTCACAACGTACGAGATCTCGGCAGATTGCGAGCTTTTCCAACCAACACCTGGTGATCGTCATACTCGCAGTAGCAAACTCGATGCTCAAAAGTGACTTGTGGTAGTTTACGCTGCAGTTAGTAACCAACACAATTAACTCAGCAGGCGATTCAGTAACGAAATCTAACTACTTTCAGTGGCGACAGGTCGAGAGTAGCTGCTGATTAATTTGGTTTAGAAGAACAAGAAAGAAGCGGGTGCGCTGGCAGGTAGGTAGAAAAAGCTACAGCAGGTCTGCGAGTCTTAGGTATGGGGCTAATTATGAGGTGAAAAAGCGTCGTACATTTGTCGGGCGCTACCCGGCCATTTACGACCCGGAATCGAAACTCCGGGTTGGCGTTTTTCTGGCGCGTCGGTCCATTAGACGGGCGCTTTCCGGACGATTGCCCGGCACAACATGCAACTTAACAATCCGACCGCGGCGTTAAATATTGAAAATTCCGGGCGAATGTTGCAAAACATTGATCGGGAGCAAATTAAAATCGTCATAAATCAGCGGGTTTTGTGTGGCGCTTGGTTAGTAAGTAAGCGACGGGGAACAGAATCGCGACTTGGACAGGCAATGCATCAACCCAAGGAGCTAATTATTAAAAGTTCGAGCGCTAACCGATACCGGAGCCATTATTAAACTGCAATTCTTTATCTAACAACGGCTCAGACTACTTTATAAATCGGTTATTGATGACTGCCACACCGCGGGGTTCTTGTTAGGGATTTCTTTGTCCGACCCACTGACATTTATTAATCCTTATTTACTGCCTGGCGATTTTTATAATGAAAACTTTAACCGATCTACATCACAAAGACATTGGCTGTCGTGTGCTGTAATTATCTCCCGGATTTCGCTGGATAATTCCTCCATTGTCTGCCGAGAGCTCACGATTTTAACCGCAACAGTGCATTATTCAAGCAATTGAACAAGTTACCTGTGTAAATTCCGCTCTCAAGCTCTGCGTTCCTACATTAGCCCAACTTACACCGCATCGATTCCATTAAAAATCCATGGCGGTTTCACCGTCTTTAGGTCGCGTCCGACCGCCAACAACGTGCTTTACGACCTCAATAACTTTTGTCAACCTCTGATTACACAGACTATCCTTATGTACTTAATCCAAGACTATACCGACCTGATTGCCCAATCAATTGATATCTTATACACGTTTGCACCGTATCGTTAAGTAACACTTAAATGCTTCTTCTACTATTATGCTACTTCTGGAGCATGAAAAAATGAAAAATGGAGAAGAGAACGCAGTTTACGTTTCATACCTCTTTGACATACCTACATGCAGTTATGAACAGGTAATAATTTACCTAATGATCTAATTATATGGTTTCACTTTTTGCTTGTACCTGTTCTAAAATATGGTAAACTTTTTTAAAACTCAGATTTTTTTACGAAAACACGATCCA